>JAMPIT010000371.1:5795000-6995000 GCA_026261815.1 Monarcha castaneiventris obscurior | reverse complement strand
CAGTTTCTCCCATCACATCAATGGATCTCATCTACAACAACTGGCATTGCCTTAAAAAGTTTGATTTTCTTGCTTGCTCACCTGTCATTTTGTTACTAGTCACATGTCTAAATTGAGGTAAAAGTAAGCACTTTCTA
This sequence comes from Monarcha castaneiventris obscurior, assembly GCA_026261815.1. Classification (NCBI taxonomy): domain Eukaryota; kingdom Metazoa; phylum Chordata; class Aves; order Passeriformes; family Monarchidae; genus Monarcha; species Monarcha castaneiventris. The sequence goes on along the minus strand of JAMPIT010000371.1, from coordinate 6,994,863 downwards.
GGATTTCCTGTGAATTTCCCCTAGGATATTCTCGGTTTCTTCCTCTGGCAGGAACAGCTGTGGGATTTGTGTTTTACAGCTGTGGTGAAGGCTCTGGAAAGATTTTTTTATCAGGTATACAGGGGTACATGGAGCAAACCTGACAGTGCTGCTGAACTCTGGGTTTGAGTCTTCTCAGCTGAGCCTGGGCAAGAGACCAGCAGGGTGTCTTTGTTTCTATTGCAGTCACTGGAGAGACTCCCAAGGACCATTTGTCTCATCCTAAGAAGGCTGTCCAAGAGAAATGGGATCAGTTTCTGAAAGTCTCATTCTAGTGCTACCAACCACAGAGCAAACCCACACACTTGTTTGGACTAGAAGCCAACTTTCAGGCATTACATCTGGGCCAGGGGAATACACTCAAAACGCCTGGGTATGATTGCCTACGTACATAGGAGTGGACCCTTTCTAGCTGCTTATTCCTGAGTCTTTTCACAAAAGCATCACCTTGGACAGGACACTATTTTCAGACAGAACCCAGCCAGCCCAGATTTAGGCTCGTGAAGGAAACATCCACAACCCTTACACTCCCTGTGATTATGAGGGTGTCTTCCCTGTGGGACAGCAGCTTGTGTAAAGCCAAGAGAGAAAAGAGACAGAAAGGAGATGGAAGGAGCTTCACTGTGTACCGGTGGTGAGGACAGATCTGCATTATAACCTTGCTTTCTGAAAGACTGAATTACAAGAAATCTCTAACCAACCAAAGGCTGCCTGAGTAGTTCCCTGCGGTATTTCTTTGCCGAGCATCTCCTTTTGTTCCCAGCGTGGTGCTGGAGTCGGGCAGAGAAGCTGGAGGGGCACAAGGGCCCATTCCCAGTGCCCTCTGACACGTCCTTAGACCCTCACCCGCTGAGGCACAGTGGTCTATAATGATGTTTTTCTGGATATTTCCATATGTGTAACGAGCAGTTCAGCTACCCCGCTGTCCCAGAAAGTACTTTTCCATAAAAATAAGATCCCGTAAAACCCGTACCTTTAGACAACCCCCACTCTGACATAGCCCCGATCTCTCTATTTTACAAAATAAAGGCTTCAGTGTTCGTTCTCCTGAGTTTCGCTGTGTTATCTGTGTTATGTGTGATTGTCTTGGAAACCCAGCTCACCCCGAGGCCAGCTATTAACATCTTTCAGCATAACAAAAGCCTTTATTGTCCCACTATTTCACATGCATTCTGTCAAGACGCGCAGATGAATGAGTTACCAGGGGGTAAGTTTGGGTATAAATTTACAGGGCCTCTACTCCATCATAATTGTCTGTATTCATATTCTCATTCTTCATGCTCATCCAGATGTACTTGGAAGTGATTTGTCCTCAGGAAAAAAAGGGGTTGGTTGCTTTGCATCTGCTCTGTAGAAAGAAAGAAAAGGATGTCCTGGGGCTTCTTGAGGAGAAAATGACATCCTGGGAGGTCACCCACTTCCCTTCCCTGGAAACGTGTCCTTCCTTCTGTGGCATCCATCGTGTCTGTTCCGCGTTGTTAGACAATGGTTAGTGCAAATATGAAATCAGCTATTTAGTTTGAAAAACAATCTTCACCCAAGTAGCTGAAGTGTTTCAGTTGGAAAAAGATGTTTTAGCAGGGAGAAAATACCAAATGGGGTTTTCTACACCAAAATTCTTGACACTGCACATATGAGCAACCATCCATAAAGGACATGCATTTTACATCACCACAAGACTCTTCTTCAAGCCCAGTATAACATTTCTCCCGAGATACAACCCAAGAATACTTCACAATCTGTATTTTTGCATGTGCCCCAAAGCTTTTGTTAGCGTGACTAGGATGGCTCGTGGGCATGATTTGCTCACATTCCCAGCTGACAGCCAGGCCAGGAAAATCTCACAGCTTATTCGTGCTCCCTGATTCCTTTTATTATTTAGAGGATTAACTAAGAATCCCACAATGGCTCCGATAACTGTTGTGCTCTCAATGAAGTAGCAAATAATTGAAAACACTAAATACCCATTATAACTGGTAAATGGCAAAACAATCCCAGGCAGGCAAATATTGGAGAACTCACCGACCTGAGGGAAGCCAAGTATAATAAAGATCATCTTCAGAGAGATGTGCCATGAAGGGCACTTATCTCTCTACAGCAGTTCAAGGCACCCTTCTAACCCATGGTGCCTGGGTTTTGTTCTCATTCTGGATGAGAAGGAAACTAAAAGATTCCCCAAGTCCAGCTTGTACACACACGGAACTTACTCAGGGTTTATCTGCCATGTGAGCACGCCGACTTTAGTCATCTTCTGCTCACACTTGTTTTATTCTTTCTGACTACTCACTCCATCCACTAATGCTGGAATTGCTCTGTAATTGTGAGTGCCATATGGTGCCCTAATTATTGCAGTGCTTGTTGTATTAATGTGTTAGATAATCGAAATGTGGGGAGAGGAGCAACAAGGAGAGTCAGGCATTTTGAGGGGCAGGCTTGCTCAGTGAACACCATTTACTACAAACAGCTCCAGGATGCCAAGAGCCACATCCAGGAAACGAAAAACCCTGGGCATGAGAATATCGAAACCATCATCTGCCTGAGGTCTCACTGCAGAAATGTGACTGGGGTTGTTTTTTATTTCTCTTTTAGATTCAGTCTCCCTGTGGCTAGAGAGCATGGCTGTAGTTTACAGGAATAGAAGAGTATAATGTTATTCGAGATTATGACATTGTTATTCTAATTCGTAAAAAAAAAAAAAAAAAAAAAAGAGGAGGAGCAAATAGAGGATGATACAAAACCCTTGGGCTGGATTCCCTTTCTGGCTTATATTGTCGTAGACAACATGCAGGACTGGAAAAGTCCATATTAACAAGGGAATTAAAATGCACTATTGAATTTGCATTGCTAAAAAATGCAAGATTTAAGAGGCATAATCATAAAACAGTTTCCCCCTGAATTTCCTCTTTTACATTCATTAACTCAGTCAAACCCTCCCCCTTGTTCAGATTTCACTGATAAAAAATTACTCAACTAAAGGCTTTAGAGTAAGTGTGGGTTTGTACCATTGTAGGGGATAATAGGTTTTGTTCTAAAAGCAATGTGTCTTTTCCACAGCAGTTCTACAATTGTGGATGTTCAAGGGCAGAATGGACAAGCAGCTACAAGAGGAACCCAGGGCAGCTTACTGAGAATCACATTAATCTTAGGAAATCCTGAGCTGACTATACTCAGAGAGCAAAAATGTTAAGAAGGAAGATTAAACATGTTTTTTCTATTCTTATTCTTCACCAGGTGTTTGCTTATGGCCCCTGCTGAAGACCCATTACTGATGCTGTCAGCCTCCTCTCAAGGCTCAAAAATATCCATTCCCCAGTGACCTCACAGACTCAGCTGCACCACGAACATCCTCTGTACACTGCAAGTCTGATGAGAAAACAGAAGATGGTGAAGATTATTCACCAGAAAGGAACTCTCTGCATTCCTGCCAATGCCCTAAGCAGCAAACAAAGACAAAATGCTACAAAAATTACAGACCTGGCCCTTGGCAGAATGATTCTCAAAGTTTTTCCACAAACTGGGTGTGGTTTACAAGATGGACAGAACAAATCCCAGTGTGCCAAGATCAGGCACTTTATAGTGGAATGAGGATGTGTTCTCACTGGAGTAAAACACCTAATTGACCCATAACCTATCAGTGAAACAATAGAGAATAAAATTCCCAGTATAATTGGGTTATAAATCATTCCTTTGATACCAGGACCTGACAATTTATTTTGAGTATCTGAGTGTTTATTCTGAGGAAATACAGTGGTTTAGCTATATTTAAACTCTTTGCCTGGCGCTTAGAAGGGGGAAAATGACAACTGTGCACAGTGATTTATTTCTCCACTTTACTTGGACTGTAAAGGTGTGAAGACAGAGCTTTTGAAAGCAACCATTGCAGGGGCCCACAGGCACTGAGCAAGTGCTGTCCCTCCTGGTCCAGCTTCCTGGCTCCCACTCAGAGCAGCTGGTGACAGGCAATCACCCTCATCCTTTCCATGATGCCTGCAATAAAGCCCTGGCTTTTCTTTGCTCTTTGAAGCCCATTTTGCCCACAGGAATTCACCAGAGTCAGTGCCCCACACAGGCAGACCACACAATAAAAAATTGACACATATACACACCATTTCTCAGGTCACAACTATTCCCTTGCGTTCATGATTTCCCTACATTATATGAACCTTTTCAGAGGTGTTTGGGTGCACAATGGACACAGGGCATGGTCAGGGCCGGGGATGGTCATTCCCCAGTGTCCTGGTTTGTGAGGCACTCTCTACTTCCTCACAAGAGGAGCAGAAATGGTTTCTCAATGCAGTTTCAAGAGAAAGTCCTTAAAATTAGCAGAAGGACTGGTGTGACATAAGGACCAGACCTGAGCTGGGGTTGAGATCAACAATCATGTATGAAAATGTTTTGTGACAGTTTTGTTTAGGCAGACGTTTAGCAGATAAAATGAAAAAAGCTACTCCCACCCTCCATGGAAGGAACAGGAGCCACCTGCCAGCCCTTTCCCAAAAGCACGTGGCCAGGACAAGAGAGCATGACTGGCAATTTCCTTTTCCTGACACTTATTTTCACATCCATCCCTCCAGGAAGCAAGAGCAGGGCCACCCCTGGATCTCTGCAGCCGTTCATGGCTCACTCTGTGCCAGAACAGCGACCTCAGTGACAGCAGACAGGAAGCAATACAGGAATGTCCTCCCTGTGCCATGGATCTACAAGGACGAAATATCTTCTGTGGTTGGCTTTTCATTAGCAGAATTGCACAAAGAGAATTCTGAGGTTCAGGACGCACCATGTTCATATCCAGAGCAGACTGATGCCCCTAACAGACAATGAGGCACTGAAGTCTGTTAAAAGGGAGAGGGCTGTTCTCTTAAGTTATCAAAGGAAATCTGGAAGCTCTGGGCTCTAATTGCAAATTTGGTCATGGAAATGCAGCCCTAGGGAAAAAAGGAACTAAGAATTAGAGCTCTTTCTAACTGAGATCATGGAGAACAGGTGAGCAGCAAGGATCTATGTGATCACAGTAATCAGAATGGATTAATCATTACTTCCCGGTTTGGGCAGTGCTGTCCAGAACTGTATTTTTAAAGCACATAATCCTGATGGTATATCTCTTCTGATTAGCCCTTCGAAAGAATATTCACCTAAGTTGGAGCTGAAGCATCTCTGCTGCAGAATTCTGATGACATAATAGGTCATTATAAACAAATGATTTATCGAAGTGAAGTAAGTCCCCCTATTTAGGGTAGGTCAGAGTGACAAGTTACTATGGCATCTCTAATGTAATTTTTACTATCTCTTAGGTCAGAGAGAGCCTGTTTAAATGCAAAAGCTCTTTGTAAGAGCAATTTGCAAAACAATGAGAGAAATATGCACAACATGGTTTGCTGATAAAGCAGAATTTTGTCAGAGTAGGACATTGTTTAAAGGTTTACCCTGGGGGCACCAGCTGTTTTCTAAAGCACTACTAAATGACAGACGAAGATACATTTACACACAATACAGGAAGGGCCAAGAATAAAACCTGGAAACCTTTTATTTGTAAACAACAGCACAAATACAAGAAATCTGTGAGCCCACAGATAGGATACTGATGCTAGAGAGACATTAACCATTATATATGCTCTTTTGTCAGGAAGGGAAAGCCTCAGGAGGAGGATATGAGACAGCAGCTATTTTATCCTTTATCAGTACACAACCACCAAAGATGCCGATGTTCAGTACTTACCTTTTCATCCATTACTCCCTGTGATAGTTTTCCTCCTAATATTGCAAACTGCAACTGCTTTTTTGCAATGTTGTGAGTGATGTTTAATACTTAGATGAAATGAGAGCTGGGGGCAGAGAAGTATTAATGCAGAGATGGCACTGTTTTAACAGGCTGTGGGCCTTGGCTGTAAGTATGCTATCAAAAATTAGACCTGCAAAATCCATCAGGAGAGCAGCAGCTTTGCCAGCAGCTGTTACAAAGGAAATAAGGAATAAGTCAAGGCCAATAACTGCTGTTAGGATTAGACTAATTCATAGATGGTGGAACCAACAGTGTCTGTGAAAAACAAGAGCCCACTCACAATATCTTTAACCAGAAAGGGAGAGGGAGCAGAGAGGAAGCCGTGGACTTGTTTCTTTGCTTGGCCTCCGAGCTGTGGGAAGGAAGTAGGAGAAAAGGGAAGCAAGGCATCACAGCATAATAACCACAAGCAGTATGTTGGACACTTTTCTCCCACATCCCTCAAACCTGTGGTGCTGATGCTGCACAAGCCAGGCCACCCTCGATGTGACAGCAAGGAGCCAGCAACTCCAAAGTCAGAGCAAAAAAGATGTGCACAGCACAAAGGGAGAAGACACAAGGAGAAGGGAGCAACATTGACCTGAGCCAAAATAAACAGCACCACTTGCCTGAAGGGCCCTTTGTTCTGATACCATGTGTGAGTTCTGATCACATCAGCCAGGTCTCCAGGAGAGACAATTCCTTGTACAGCATCAGCAAATTACTCCAGTCTGCAGTTGTGATTAGTGCAGGAGAGACAAAAAGTAAATGCAATCTGGCCAATTATACACTGAGGAGAACAGGGAAAACAAACAAAAAGCCTCTGAACCTGCGGGTGTCAACACAAACACAAAAGACTGATAAGTTTGTTTTCTTAATGCGGGACTGTACCTGGTGAGATCAGGGAATGGGAGAGATTCTTCCAGCAGCTGCTTGCAGGAGGTCAAAACACAGCACAGGGGTCACCCCAAACATTCATGTGAAGGCAGAGCCACAGGGTTCCAGCACTTAGATTTGTTTTCCCATTCTTTTATCTGCAGTGAAGCCTGTATTGGCAGCCACTTGGGAAGAGACAATTATATTTCTGTCAGTGGCTGCAGCATATCCTGTGAAATTCTGTATCCCAAAGTCTCAAAAGCCGGGTCAGAGAGTTTGAGGCTGAACACACTGAGGAAAACGTGGAGGAGATTAACACCTTATGGACTTATTACATGGAATGCAAAGCCCCCAGACCATTTTATTCTCTCAATTTTTTAACTTGAGCACAGTTCAGCCTGCTCCTGTGCAGGAGAACACACACACACCCCTCAGGACTGCAGCTGCAGTGGAGCCGAGCATCAGTGCAGGCAGGAACAGGGGCTGGTCCAAAACACCAGCTTTGAGACCTGCTGCTGCCAGGTAGAGCTCTGGGAGTGAAACAACAGAGACTGTAGAGAAGCCTCTTTTTGCTGTTCCTGATGAAATGGAGTGTTACTGCCCACTGAGACTCTCCCTGTGTTCTGCTGTTCAAATACAATTATTACTCCACCCTCCGTGGTGCTTTTGTGCCCATCTCAACCCAGGGGCTGCATTGTCTGCTGTATCTGATCTTGCATTGCCACACAATCCACAGGAATTGCTTCAGCCAGACCTCACTAGACCATAGAGAACAGAGCAGGACTACAAAAAAATCACTGCATTCCCCACCTCAGAGCAGAGGGAAAGTCTGGAGGGAAGAGATGCTCCAACTTGTTTTCTAAATAGATTCTTTTCACACTTTCTAATTGCTCACTTCAGGCTTCATAAACACCTGCAGGGTCAAACCACTGTCCTCAGGAGTTGGAGCAGTGACCTGGATAAGTGACAGTCAATACAAAGTCCTTTCTTTGGAAGGAATTGCCTCCAGTACAATCTTTTGCTCATTCAGTCTTCTGTCTTCTTCAAGCAAAATCTGCCAGAACTTACTATTTCCAATTTATTTTTCCTTCTTCCTTCTCTTCTTTATTTTATTTTGTGTGTTGTCCCAGTCTCCCCTCTCAAAGGTGTTACCCTGGGGAAATTCATGTCCCTTGTACTTTTTACTCTGTGCACATAACAGAACATTATCTGCATAATTTACCTTACACCACATGTTGTCTTCCTTCTGGCTAAGTGTTTATCTAAAATAAATATATATCCTCATCATGTACACTGTGAAAAGGAGCCAAAAAGCCTGTCCTATGTGAGAACTCCATAATATCCAAGACCTGAACCACCAAGAATGTGTTAGTTCTGTCCTTCAGGTCACATGTAACTGCAAAGCTGATCCTTCTCCTCCTGCCTCTCTCTGCATTTTTCAGTGTCCCATTCCTTGTGTAGATCTAATGAAATCCCCACAAGGTGAATCCAGACAAAATCTGGAATTTAAACAGAGCCCAGAGATCAGGGGATTTCACTGAGACAAGCCAAAAATACCCATCTTCCTTTAACGCTTTTCACCACAGCTCTGCATGGCAGGGTATGAAACAGCAGCAGATCCGTGGAACTGGGAAGGGCAGAAACATTTTTCATGGACTAATTATCGTGAGTAAAACATCCAGACCACATGGCAGAGATGTCACTTCCACACTTCCTTTCCAGGAGCACAGCTGCCAGCCAGAGCAGCTCTCACTGTGCAGGGCAGCTGACACAGCACTTGACCATGTTTTGAAGTTAAATGTGCTGGGGCTGTTGTGGTCCAGTCAACAAAATCTCCAGCCAGCTTCTCTCACACTCTCTTGAGCATGAGGACAGCACGGTGCTTTGCTGATGCTGCTGGGATTTCTAGGTGTTTGTAGATATGAGCAAGAAAAACTGACAGAAAAACACAACAAAATATTGAAGCCTGAGGTCTTGTAGCAAGTTCGAATCACAAACTTGACCGTGTATCAGGGTGAAAACATGTCCTGGGTACCGGGGCAATATTTATTTCTCCATTAACACAATTAAAAGTGAATGTGATGTTTCTATGTTTCTTCCCATTTTTCTTCTTTAGCACAACACTCTTATGGTCCCTGTTTTGTGTCATCCTCACCAGTTCACCAACAGGATCAGAGCCTAAGACTGGAAGACACTAGGCCGACCCCATGTGAGGACTGAGTCATAAATTTGTAATAATAGGCATATTCAAGTTCAAGGTGTGGAGTTTCCTCCAAGCCCCCCACACTTCTGCTTTCTACAGATATTTTTGGATGGGCTGAATTGTCCTTGGAGACTCTAGATATCTCCAAATGCCATTTCTAGGATCAGTTCAGGTCCCTAAGGTCAGGTGTTTGGTACCACTTCAAATAATCAAGGGTCTCCCACTGAACTTCTGGACATGCTGGGTCTCCAAAAGCCCAGTGTGGGCATGCCAGATAATTTTGGGAATCCATCGTAGCATTGAAAGTACAGGCAGATGGATCTCTCCCTAAATGAATTTCTCTCTAAGTTCAGGCCTGACTTTGGGATGGCCATTGAGTGAATCTCAGGCCTCGGGGCTTTATTTAGAGGATCACACCCACCAGCAGATCTGTGCCAAAGGAAAAGACACTGACTACATGCAGGGCCAAAAGGCCTCCAGATGTTTTGCTGCCCCATCCACAATGTTCCTGTTTAGGTATTCCATGGTGTCTCCTTTCTGATTTCCTCAGAACAATTTCCGTTTCACAGGGGAAGAACCTGAGCAAGGCAGTGTGAGGTTTGCCTCACTAACGAACTCACTGTTAACTCCCTGATGTACTGTCACAAGACTAATGGCCTATTTTAAAGAGCATCCCTGTCAGGAGGTGCTTTTTTGAAAGGATTCCCACAGCACAATTAGGCAGCCCTTGTATCTAAAAATTACAATATGGGAGGAGAGACCTCAATCTCGACACACCAAATTTGGATTTTATTGAAGACCTTTGGAGCTGGAAAATGTCACCTGTTGGAATCAGCTGCAAAGTCCACATATCGAAAAAAAAAGAGTCTGTATCCGTTCTTTGAGAGAAATGGTCCTCTGTGAATTTTTATGTTTTAGTAGAACTCACACCAGACTCAAACGCTGTGGAAAATCGACCTGTTTTCAGTACAGGCTCTTTGATCATCTTGAAGCCTTTGAGGCTCCAACCCAGGGAATGACACAGAGAGACAAACACGGAGAAGGGCCTTTGCATGGCCTCAGTGGGAAGGAGCAGGCAAGGTTTAACCCAAAACACATCAAAACTTTTCAAAGCTCCCCATCTCTTCTCAACATCAGCTGTTCCTTACAAACCTTCCTTTGAAGCCAAAGGCCACAGTTAGGAATTGCCTTGGAGGAAAGATGGGGTTTTTCTGCCCATGTTTTGTGATATCCACCATTCTCCTTTCACAACAAAAGCTTCCATCTCCTGTGCTCATCAGAGCCAAGAAGACAGTGTGAGATATGATCCTGTGCCATCAGGAATACTCTCAGGACTCAGGCTTGGATTGCTCTTGCTCATACTTTCTGTGGGTGTCTCATTATCACATTTATGTTAGTCTCAGAGTGGGCTCCAACACAGGTGTCCTTCAGGCAGTGAAATCACACTGTCCTTTCTTATTTCATTTTCTCTGTGTTTGGGCAACAGTCTGGTATCAGTAATGGGTAGAAATGTCCCTATGCTGTATCAGCACAGAGCTAATTCTGCTAGCCTGGCTTTCCTTCAAAGCACATGAAAGGATCTCCAGAACAAAGTTACAATAGGAAAAGGTGAAAAAAAGTGACCAGCTGGCTCCCATTTGCTCATCTGGAAGCGCATGTCCAGTATCAGCCACCTTGTTGTTTCTTAGGGGACAAAACCACCACAGTTCCACCCCAAAACACTTTAATTTCAAAGTCAGGGTCTGTGAGACTGGGTAATTCCAGTGGCACCCTGATTCCTTGGGAATAGATGCCAGCACCCACTCAAATGTCAACACTCAAAGCAGGGACTGATGTAGGTGTGGTCACCTTAGCAGGACCAGCTGTCCTAGAGATTTAATGGTTTGGAGAAAGAACCAGAGTTGTAATAAAACTTAATAGCATCATCTGAGAGGCAACAGATAAGTTGCCACAAGAAGAAAACAATTTCCCACCAATTTCTGTCTTAGTTTGAATTATCTTTCTACAAGTGTAAGGCGATGATGGGAATTTGTCATGAGCTGTAAGCAAAGGGAACTGACTTATTTCCCTCAGCTTGTATCAATAAAAACTCACTTTTATCCCACTGCGGGCACTGGACCTCAAAAAAAAAATAAAATAAAATAAAATAAAAAAGTGAAACAATTGCAGAAATTCCAGAGAGAAATGAGAACTATCAAAGACCATGATCTATGTGGGGCGATGAGGGAGCTGCTGGTTCAGGCAGAGGAGAAAAAGCACTGGAAAGAACATGAGAAAAACACTGGAGAGAGCATGAGAGCCATCAATTGTTTAAAGGTTGTTGGAAAGAGGAAGGAAATAATCTGTTTGCCACAACCAGGTGGCAAGCACAAGAAATAATGGGCTTAAGTGACAGCAAGAGATATGAGGGTTAGACTTCAGGAAAAGCTTCCTAATGGTGAGGGAAGTAGGGGATGGAATAGATTGCCTGAGGCGGGGTAGAGTCTCACTGTTGGAGGCTTTTAAAGAACAACCATCCATCAGAAATTAGATAGATAGATAGCTGATCCTTGCTAGAGGGGGAGAAAAATGGATAAAGAAAACTCTTAAAACCCCTTCTCATCTGTTGGTTTTTTTTCCCCTCTGATCCTATAAAGCTGTTAAAGAGACCCCAGCCCACGCAAAATCCCAAGGACGTGATCAAAGAGAACTCTAGCAAAGTCTCCAGCAGTGAAATTGCAGAGTCCTTACAAACCTCTCAGCACCCGGAGGGCTGCCCAGAATAACCCACAGCGTGTCACACCAAGGTGGCAAGGGAACATCTGCCACTTTATTTTACATGATGTTTAAACCCTGGACAAACTTCCAGTAACACAAATCGTTTCACTGATACCCCCAAATACCTGCATGGTGGAGCCACTGAAATGTGCTCCTCTGCCAACTCAAAACTTTGCAGTACAGAAGTTTTTATATCCTGGAGTAGCTCCATAACTGAACACACGAGGGAATGGTCCTGTCAGTATCAGATAAGGCCCCTAAAAGAGAAAGGTAACATTCCCAGGGCCCAGTGCCTGTGTGCCTTTGATTACTGCCATATAAATATATTTTTGTTTGTCAGGCTGATCTTTCTCAGTCTGTTTCTTCATATGAGTGTCAGAGATAGGAGCTCTCTGGGGCCCTCTGAATGTGATTACCTTCCTTTCTGCACGGAGGAGAAGATTCACTTTCATCCCCGGTGCTGTTGTCAGTAGCCCTAATTTAGTCACTTTTATCTGTGTGATGAGGAATGTGGACTCTACCAACGTTGTTTCAAGCACATCTTGAGAATAAACTTCTTGCAACTTCATGCTGCCACCTATGAAGGGGAAGCAAGGTTTGCTTTATCTCCTTGCCAGAACACAGGAGGTCCCTAGGAAGAACTGCTCAAGGTTTGCTTTATCTCCTTGCCAGAAAACAGGAGGTCCCTGGGGAGAACTGCCCAAGGTTTCTCTGCCCCGTCCCTCTGTGCCACCCTTGGTTTGCCCACTTACACTGGCACAAGCATTTTTCTACTTTGCAATGACACTTGCAACCCCAAAAACCAATCTGTGATGCTGTCATGGTTCCACAAACATCACTCATTTTGCAAGTGAGATGCTCTTCCCACACCTGCTAAGGAATTCTCCTCTGTCTTGATGTGCCAAGTGCCATATTTTTTTCTGCAAGTTTTTCCTTGAAACTTGCCCTGTAGGGAGCCAGGACCTGCCATGGACCCTGAAGTGTTCCATGAGCCCTGTGCCATGGGGCCAGGGCAGCTGCTGATCCAGGTTTCACCATTCAGCAGGTAAAAGGGAAAAGTGCAAAAAGGAGCACCAGGACATCAGTGGCTCTAAATATGGTGTGAGTCTTGGGGTTGTCCTGTGTAGGGCCAGGAGCTGGACTTCAGTGACCCTTGTGAGTCCCTTCCCACTCAGGATATTTGATGATTCTATCATTTATATTGCTGTGTACTTATCCCCCAGAGAAATTCAGCAGGACTCTGTTTAAGGTCATAGACTTGTCACACTAATACTGGAATGAAATCTTCTCCTTTTTACTTCATTAAAAGCTTCAGGCAAGAGAGATCAAGTTTAACCTTAACATCATTCTGTTTCAAACATCATACAGTCATGATGAACTAGCTGGAAGGAGAGGCATTTATTTAATGTATTTATTTGTGTGCTATTATGAAATTTGAGGTCCAGGGACTGAAATCCTACTCTCCACACTCCTGTGTACACATTGGTTAATACAGATTTTGCACTGGGAGAAGAAACACATTGAGATATGCTGGATGGTGAAAACAAATATTATCATGTGCAAAGCAGCGAGGCAGGGAATGAGACAGAATGAGAGAGACAAATTAAATGATATATCCAAGGACAGACAGGAAACCCATGTCACAGCAGGGAACTGAACTCACATCTGTTCTGTTCCAGCCCAGCACCTTCTCTACAAGGAGCCTCCCTCAACGTGCTTCATTTGTGGTCAAAATCCCAATCAGGGAAAAGAAGAGTTCCTGAAGGAAATACTTCAGGAACTTTAACCCCACTATTGAGTACGTTTCATGGTGTCCAGGTAGTTAAGTTTAGTCTTTAATAATGTGTGACAGAAAGCAATTTAAACCAGGAGAGGCAGGAGCAAGGCAGGGAAGGTAGAGGTGAGTGCTGAAGAGCCCAAGCCAAAAGGAGACAATATTGTAGGGGGAAAAAAAGCTGTGAGCCATAATAACAGCTTTTCTTAACAGAACTTAACTAGGTTAGAGTGACCTCTGAGAGGTGCCAGAATTTTAACAGCCAAATTTTAATGCGGAGGATTATGGCTATTTCTGTATAAATTGCCCTTGTTTTACACAGACCGTTTTGCTGAGCACAATGTTAATTTTGCAGCTCCGCTGGAGCAGCAGCTTAGGAGAAGATAAACAGAAAATGATGCCTTTAGCAGCTGACAGATACCTTGGGATAGCTTGGCTGAGAGGGGCAACAAAGGTCCTTACATGAAGATGTGGGAGACACAAAGGGGGCACCACCAGTGCAGCTCTGAATGGGGCAGGGGAAGGCGGCAAGAGATGGGAAATGTATTTTTTTCACTCTGATTCTGCACTCTGAAAGCCAAGGTTAAGACTTTCCCAAGGCTGTGCCAGGACACTCATTGTGTCTAGCTGTGCCATGGCCAGTTCTGCACCGAGGGGTGCACCCACTTCTTGAGGGACAGCAGATGGGGTAGGAATGGAAAATTGGAGTGGAAAGCAATCAGGGACTCCTCAAAGTACCACCCTCAAAACCTCTGCAGCCACGTCTCCACAGAGGAGGGGTTCAGGCTGAATCAGCTGTGGCACAGGGGTGAGTGAGCAAGCAGGACTCTTCCCAAGCACAGGAAGTGAGGATGGAGGGAGGAAGGGATGCCTGGTGGGATCCCTGTTCCCCTGCCTCTCTGGCCCAAGAGGTTATGTACTCCAAAGTTCAGACACAAACTCGCTCCTTGGCTTTTCAGCTACACTTGGCCTAATTCCAGGTAATAATGACTTTAAAATGGGGATATTTGATAAGGAGTCATAACAAAATATTCTCAATTTTCAACTATTTTACTCTCTTTATACTTTGCTCTCATGAACTCTTTTTCAGTGTGAGACAAGTGACTGGCCTTCATTCCAATTAAAAGTAAACACCTTTTATTTTCAAAGAAAAATGATATTACTGCGGTAGCCACACTTGAATAGCACCAATAGATTTTCCTGCCCCAAATGATATAGCTGAACTCAGTGGCTTGCAGCAAGGTATTATTAGCTCAGGTACAATCCCTCAGAACTCCACCTGGCCACAGACATAAATTCCTGCCTCCATTACAGCTTTGCCAATACCATTTCCATGCTGGCTGCACAGCAGCTTTATCGTCGGACAACGCACGTTCCACAGGAGTGCAGCAGGAGTGACAGAATGGGGTTAGGGCGCCAGAAAAGCCACATTATTTTTTTATATATAGGAGCTGCAAAAGAAGGTAGGAAAGAGAAGGGCAAAGACACCAAAGGCTCAGCTCTAGGCTGTTGCTGAGTGAAGAGAAAGGCAGACAGAAAAGGGCTGTGCTCACTCATCCACTCTTAGTGGAGGAAAGTTTTCAGAGATATTTCCCACAAGTCTTTCACTTATTATGCATCAAGGGCAGAGCTGTCTCCATTTTATTGCACTCTGTCATTCAGAGCTGGGCTAATCATTGCTGCTGAGGATGGAGGCAGCCGGGTGGGAATTCTCTCTTCAAGTGTCCCTCATGCTGCTCATTCATGTGCCACTGCCCTGACTGGAGCTGTCTGGTGACTTTGGAAAAAGGATATGGATCGCTAAAGGACACAGTGAAAAAAAGACAGGTATAAATGACAAAGGAAGCAAAGGACAATTCTGCAATGTCCTGAGCTTGAGTTGAGCTCTCTGGAAGCAACCTTGGCTCTGATGTCCCCAGCACAGCTTTAGTAACAACTTGTAATGAGCTCTGGGCAGAAACTGCCAAGCCTAGGAGATGACCCAGTGCCTCACAACAGGTGAGTTGGAAGCAGCACAGCACCTTCACTTCCCCCAAGCCCAGTTCAGCAAGGTCTGCCCTCACCACCTCAGCTATTGAATCAGATCTGGGAGTAAAGTTAAAATGTGGGATGTTTCAGACTGCTACAAAGTCAGATGGGCTAGCGATGATGTCTTGGAAAGGGTTGGGTCTGGAGCAGCAATGTCAGAGGAGAATCTGAGGACACCATTCTCTCATCCTGATGTACCCAGGCAAAGAAAAATGCCTCTATCTAAAAATCTGCAGATCTGTGTTTCCAAAGAAACGAGAAAAAGTAGAGACGAGCTCCTTCCAGGTGAAGAGCACACCTGGGGGTCTGAGTCAGAGGAGGGTGTTAGAGCTGCACAGAGGTCAGTGCCAGTCACCTGAGGGAGGCAAAGAGCCACACTGGGGTTTGCCTGGATTTCCTATGGTCAGCCTCCAAGGGAGAAGAGGCCTGTAAAAGCCCCGTGGTCAGTGCAGAGTTTGGAGATACCTCTTAGCTTCTGGCTGGAAAACAATGAATAATGAGATGAAAAAATGAACAGCGAAATAGAAATTTTAACAGGACTTGCAAGGATAGCATTTCAATAAGACTGCCAAAAATGAGTGAGGTGGTCAGCACAGCTTCAGATGATGTTTGCTGTAGACAATGGCAAGGGTTGGGGTAGTTTGCCTGAAAGGATCTAAACTCCCTGCAACATTTGGTGAGAGAAAGAAAGCCTGAGAAAACAAAGGTCATTTCAATCAGCTCAGCATGATCAAACACTCTAAACACCACAGATGTTTTGAGCAGATGTGTCAAACTTCTGCTTCAGAGTCAAAATATTGGGAAACGGAACATGCCAACGTGTTATGCACTAGAGAAACCACAAGTAATTTCCTTGGTGAGTGCTGTGATCAGATCTGTGCCACGAACCCAAGAGGGAATGGTGAAAAATGAACACAATTTCAAAAGGGATTGTAAGGATAATTGAGATTTTTCTCCATGGAAAAAAGCTACAAAGATAATGGCTACTGAAGAGAAATCAGAAAGATGAATGAGATGATACAACACAGACATGGTCAAGAGCATAAAAAACCATATTTGGCACTTTCGTTTCTAACCTGACATTTGAGAAAGCAGTTTGGGGCAATCTGCACAATTAAAACAGAAGCTGTTAGAAGACTTAGAAAGAAAACACTTTAAAGTGTGCAACCAAAACTAAGCACTGGAACTCTGTTCTGTGTGACACAACTGGAGCCACCAGCTACAGCCTGCCATAAAGTAAGAGCCATATTTAATATAAGTGCCACACAATGTGATTTCTCACATGAGGGCAGCCAGAAGATATTTCATTTTATTGGTTCACATTGCATTTTCTTGGCAAGTTTCCATCCTCTCCCTTCCATCCACCCAAGATGGATCTTGGTTTGTTAAGTCACAGCAACACGACAGATCTTTGTGGGAAGTTTTACCTGAAAGATCTGAGACACCTCTCAACTCAGTTTTGCTCTGGAAGCACCACAGAGGGAGCCTCTCTCTTGCCATTGAATGGTGTCACCATCTAAATTAGCTGACAAACACCCTGAGATCAGCTGAGAACACCCTGAGCCGTGAATATTCTGAGACAGAATCACAGAATGGTTTGGGTTGGAAGAGAGCTTAAATTTAAACTCATTTCCCCCTCTGCCATGGGCAGGGACACCTTCCACTAGAGCAAGTTGTTCAAAGCCCCTGAACACTTCCGGGGATAGGGCACCCACAGCTTCTCACAATGTGAGAGGCATTAAAGGACGTGTGACACTTTAAAGGACCTTCATTCAGCCATGAAATTTGGATGTCTCTACCTCTTTCTTAGGGGTCACAAATGAGAGCAATTTACCATAAACCTCTAGGGATTCGGCAGCGTGAAGGCAGCGGTAGGTAAATATTTCAGCTCTCTGTAGAAATTTCTGGTCTGTTTATCACTGCAGTTTCAGAGCACTTATGTGATCCAAAAAATAGTTTAGCAGTTCAACAGAGCAAGACAGCCCCTGCATCCGTGCTGGGTGGGACGTGTGTGTTAGCTGCACCACTGACCATAAAAATGTCCCTAGGTGTGAGTGCAGTATTCCTGTGCTCCTCCAGCCGACATTTCCGTGTAATTCTACACTGATACAAGCACAGCTGAAATACCAGCGCAGAATCCAGCTCAGTGTAACCCACTGAAGCTGAAGAAACTCTGTGAAAGTCCTTTGGATGCTGTGGGTTGGGGATGGGTCAAACAGATCTGTACATCCAAGGGGTAGCACCCAATCACTGCTCTCCCTGTTCCTACAGGCAGTCGGCCCCTGAAATGATGACAAATTGGTTTGGAAACGCTCTGATGCACCTGGATGATTTTAGAAAAGTGGAGGCCTGAGGGGATTCCCTTTTCGACCAAAATGGGAAATACATTTTTATAAAAACCAGTCATGTTAGTTTTCTTTTGTTTTCATCACTGAGATGTCTTTGGTGACAGGGAAAGCAAAACATGCACAGTCCAGGGGAGAGCCAGTACCCCACAGGCAAGCAATAACCCAACTTGTCTGTAAGAGCTTAGTCAGTGGCTTCACTGCAGAATTGTAGCCAGTTTCTGTCTTTAAGTCAATTCCCTCATTATCTGTGGATGGGCTTGACTTTAGTTTAGGCCGTTTTACAATCTCTTGGACAATCAAATAAACAGAGATCTGCCATAACCTTAAGAGTTTTCCCCGTGGCTGGCTAGGGCTAGCAACTAGAGGGGGAAAAGCAAGCAAGTACTAAACCAGATGATAAATTCTATGTCTCACTCCTAGACCCCCTAAGGAAACATTCATTTCTTAGTTCTCACGGATCACCTTGTCCCTCAAGCAAACATATAATTTTCTTTCCTAACAGAGGCATGAGTTACTTTAGACCAGTGCTGGGATTAATACCAGCAGCCCTGGGACTTCTAATACAACACTGGCTGTGCAGCTGGGTCATTGCCGTAATACTCTGTCTAAACTAAGGAACAGCTCCTAAACTCAAAAGTTAAACATCCTTCTGCCCAGGTGATGTGCTGGACATTTCAGCAAATCGAACCTTGGGCTTGCCCTGACCCACATTATAGAGTCATTTCCACTTTACTGCAAAAGTGCCAAACTTCTCCTTTAGAAGCCTCACACCGGAGCAGGAGAGATTTCTCCTCTTCTTCAGGAGTGACTCCTGAGCACTTAACGGGATGTGTAACAATCCATTGATCCACTTGATGGCTCAAGGAAGGCAACAGCGACTCAGACCCCAGTGAAGTGTCAAGGCTGAGCTCAGTGGTTTTAGCCACAAATTCTTTACATTCATGTTTTCTGCCTCATTTGCACCAGCAACGACTTCAGGGACCACCAACCACTCCTCTTTCCCCAGCCCTCAGTGATAATTCATGAAGGGATTGTGGCCAGTGTTTAATAAAACACTGCAGAAGGGGAGCAGCAGGTCAGCTGTGACAGGAGGCCCTTGGGGACAGCTGGTCAGGAGCTGCCTGGAGAGGACATTTCAAATTGACTCAACCTCTGAGCATAATGAGATTCAGAAGAGAAGAATGGCAGTGCAAGGCCATGGGGTCCCTACAATCTGTGCTTGGGAGGGTGAAGGGAATGTTCCTTCACTGCCTTTATGGACATTTCCTCCACTGGGACAAAGCCTATGTCTGGAGCCCCTCAGGAAGGTACTGTTGTCCCTCCTTGCTTCACTTCCAGCCTCAGTCCTGGAATTTCACCAATCTTGAAACACAATTTATCAAGAAGAAGCAGCTTGGGTTGATCATCCTTCTGTATCTCACCTTCCTTTGCTTACTTGGACAAAATGATCCCACACAGATGCATTCACACAACCAATGGAGCTGAACCTCTCCTCCTCCTGCAGCATCAGTTAATTATGAGCTGCACTCCCTTGCCAGGAACAGTAACCACCTTGGACACTCTAATCAGACACACGAGGGCTCAAGAGGATAAAATCAGATGCACAAAAATGTATGCAAAACACATAATTTCAGCCCCTGTTGAAGCAGGAACTCCTTGCACAGCCCCCTCTCCGCAGGCTCTCCATCTCCCCTGTTTGCCAGAGACAACAGGAGGAAACCTGTGTTCAGCTGTTCCCTCTGTGCAGAGATTAATTCATTGACAAGGCTCCTAGGAATGTGCCAGCTCATTAATTACTGTAAGAACTATGTCAGCAAGAAGTAGGCAAGGTGACTGCTGAAAATGGTCGGAGAGAACCATCTATTAGTGCTTGCTACCCCGGCCATTACATGCCAAAATCCAAACCAATAACACCTGGCAAGCGTTTCTCAACTATGAAATATCACAAATTGCACATTTTAATACAAAGCACTCATGTAGATCAGCACTGGGGGAACAGACTACAAGGAAATTAGCCCCACGAGCAAGTCAGTCCTGTTCCAGGGATAAGATCGTTAAGTTACTTCCAGTGGAGTCCCGGGAGAATGATGGGTCTCCCAGCAGTGAAAGGTGACGTGGAAAAATCCCAAAGCTTTGACACCACCTCATCTGTGTTTCTGTGTCTGTTATAAACAGACAGGGCTGCCAGGAGGTGTCCCATAACAAACCCACTGGGCAGAGGCAGGGAGAGGTCAGGCTCACCAGGCTGAGATCAGGCTCACCAGGCTGAGAGATCAGCCTCAAGTCAGCACTTGACTCCACCCTGTCTACAAAGGCAGAGAGGTGGCCACAGCCCATTTCAGATCTCACAGCTTTTAGCTCTGTCTGGTGCCTCCTTTAAAGGGGGAACACGAACACCAGAAAGTCTCTGATTTGCTATTAAAATTCATCATTCTTCTTATAAAGCCAACGCTGGGATAATGTGCCAGGGATTAGACCTAGGAAATCCATCAAGGCCAATACTTAGTCACACTCAAGTGCTTTTACGCCACAGTTGCTATGAGGAGCTCTTCAAAAACAGACCCTTAAGAAGATCAGGAGGGCAGGGGGTCTCCCAACTGCTGTGCAATCGAAGGCAGGGCCCTTCCCCAGACAGAGCCCCTGCATTTGCAGTGAAGGGGCATTTGAATGTCAGGCAGTGGGAAGCGAAGTCTTATCAATGCATCAAAGGTTTTGCTTCCCTTAGCTCAAAGGGAATTAAAGGAATGGAGAGAATAAGCCGGAGAAACTTAATGTTGTTTCCACTTGCACAGAGCTCAGAAGAGCTCTGGAGTATCTGTAAGAACAAAAAGGAAGATCCATGTCACAACCCCTCTGCTTTCATGCTTGTCACATTGCAGGTGGATTCATACCCTGAGAGGAAAGGGCTACGTTAGGAGCTGTGGTCTGTCTTGCCACATTCCAAACCATCCCACCCATAATCCTTTCCAATCACCACACTAAATCAGAGGGGGTCACATTCCCTTAGGCCCCATAGACAGCCCACTTCCTTCTGATGTTTCTGATAGATTTTCATTTTATTTCCCCCTTCTTCCTTTTCTTTGGCCAATCTCACTGCAAGTCATAGCGCTAGGAAACATTAATTTTGTCATCTGATGTAAAAAGGATATGACAGAGCTGTGCTGTAAAATGCCACATATCAAACCATAAGAAATTCCACAAATAACTGTTCAGATGTCCTAAAAAGGGGAAGCAGGATATGAATGGCCCCCAAGTGCTCAGCTAAGTGCACCAGCACTGCAGAGAAACGTGGCTCTGCCTAAGTTTGAGAGGTTTTGGGAGGTCCTTGCATGTGCTGACAGCAAGATGTGCCAGCAGGCAGACAGGCCATGTCACCCCGAGACCTTTGTCAGAGATCCTGCAGGGAGACACTGCCTGTGGGTGACAGCATCAGCTGGGTCACACCTGGGGCCATTGATCACCTGAAATCAGCACTTGCTGATGGAAAGCACCAAACGAGTGACCGGGTGTCCCCTCTGGAATGTTTAGTGAGGTGTGGGAAGAAATCAGTGAAGGAAATGTGTGAGAGATTCCCCTGGCAGTGAGGAGGCAGGAACAGGCTGATGCTGAGCAGCTCGGGGGGTGTTGGTGCAGACCGGGGAGAAAGCAGAGAAGCCTGATGGGCTGGAGGGAAGGGGAGGAGGAGGAGGAGTTGCTCCCCGGGAAAAAGGGGGGAGGATCGGATGGGAGATTAAAGAGACATTTGGTGGGGGTGAGGAAGGTGGAGGGGAAGGCAGAAAGCAGGTTAGCAATTCAGATAAAATGGATTAGATGCTGATAAAGGCAGCTGGGAGGGACTCAGGGAACATGAGATTAAGAAGTGCACAGGGGAGATGATGAGTGTTGGGGGAAATGAGAAAGCAGGGTCATCTGGATCCTGCTGATGGTTTTTAGTGGAGAGGAATCTCAGCAGTTTCAGAGAGAGGCTGGCCACAAAGCAGAACAGATGTGCATAAACCCCCAAGGGGCCCAGAGAAAGGCAGGGGACTGCTAGACCTCCTGAATGCCCTCTGGGATCATCAGTGACAGCAAGTTTAGAAACAGCACTGTCTGAAAAGCGCAGTGACACTGTGAGACCCAGCTGCACCCAGGTGCTGCCAGGCGCTGGACACACTCGGGGGTGATGTTCAGTGGGGTACAAACACTCTGCAAGAGCTCCTTACATTTCAGTCTCTGTTTAGCAACGTGGTCCTCAGCCAGCTGGGCTCAGATCCCAGCCTGCACAGCAGACAGAGCTAAATGAGACGGCTCCAATCCCTGGGGACAAGCCACCACCCTGAGGGGGACTCTGAGTGGCCCTGGTACAAGATTCCCTCCCCGGGAACAGACGAACACTTCGCCAGCCTGGGTGGGCCAGACCGGGCTGTGACCTCGGTGGGCTGGACATCACATGGCCGTGGCATCGCTGCTCACACTGGGAGAAAAGGTAATTGAGAGGTCTGAGCAGTGCAGCGAGCAGATGACAGAGAAGCAGAAAAAGCCTTGGCTCCATTCCTTGATCTCTTTTCTGGGCCGGGAATCAACTCTTGTGCCAGTTTGGTCAGGCAAGAGCAACCACAGTGCTGCACTCCGGCTCCTTCCAGGCTACATCTCTGTTTGTTTTCCCCTGACATCATTCAGCATTTGCTAACAGATTCCTGCACTGCAGGTCCTGTGAAATGGGCTGGAGCACACCCTCACTTCGCCAGACCATCCCCAGGACCATGGCCATGGCAGCAGTGAGTTGGGGGTTGTTAATTCACGCTTTATCAGGGATCCAGACTGCTCGTGGGTGGGACACAGAGGGGGTGATGCCTCTAAATGGGGCAGTAGATGCTTTAACTTGCTTACAAATGCAAATGCTTGCCTAGAAAACAGTGCAATGGCAGAAACAATCAGCCAAAGGCAGGAGTGGAAACGGTGCTTCCGTCCTCCTGAGAGGCTGAAGAAACACACATTTAACTGCAGCCTAAATGAGATTAACTTCACGTCTTTGGTGCTATGAAGACCATGGGTTATCCAGTTTGAGGTGCTTTCTCTGCTGACTGCCCAGCCAGGTGTGTAAATAGTTAAATCACTTTACAAAACCAGAGTTCATGATTCTCATGCTGCTGAGGAAATCTGAGGAAGAGAACGGCAAAGGCAAGCAGAAGGCACATTTGCAGACCAATTGATAACTCTCCTTATTCTTATCACAGCTTCTCCCGTTTTCCAAACAGAATCGGTCACATCTGATGGGCCCAGGCCACCACCCAGCCCAGACGGAGCCTCCAGTGTCCCACTGCTCCAACACAAGCGCAGGGGCTTATTTTTCCCTTATTCCTTACAATAAAAAAAGGGAAAAGCCGGGGAGAAAGAAGACAAAGGGAAGAAAAGATGAACAAGTAGAACCTAGTTTGAGCAATGGGGGTTAATCTGACTCAAAGCCCAAATCCATGTTAGCAGTTAATCCAGTTAGTAAGGCTTTCATTGGGAGCTTTGAAAAATCCTTTAACCTCTTGCTGTAAACCAGAAGCAGCTTAACAGCTCAATGTTCATGAGAAAAGCCTGTCAATAATGCTGCTAAGCAGGTATTTAGCAGGATTTAAGAAACAAGCATGTGACAACTCTCCTTTAATGAAGCAATTAGGCTTCTCTCCAGGAACCAAATGGTCACCATTTCCTTAAGTCTTGCCCGTGATCTGCTTTTCAAGATTCAAAAGAAGATGCAGCTCTGGTGCTGTCAGCTTGACAAGTATTCCTTCCAGGGGAAAGCTCAGCGAAAGGCAGATTTTCCTACTGGTTTTTATAAATCTCATGGATTCTTTGTCCTAAGACACCTTATATGAAGCAGACTGCAGTAGTAAAAAAAACAAAAAAAACCCTGCAATTTTTTTTTACTTTCAGAGGTGTCTATACCGTTCCAAGGAAAGCAAGCTGACAAAGAGGTTTAACATTTAAGGCTTCTTACCCCGGCCTGAATCTGAGAATCAACAGTACACCAAGGCTTTTTACCATTTCTCTGCAAAATCTGAGTTAGGTGTAAGCCAGAAATCACACATGTAACCTGGTGCTGCATCCTGGCTCTTGGCAGTGTGAGCAGGGCTGGGAGACACCGACATCCTGCAGTGCAAACTTCATCCCTGTCCTGGGAGACCTGGCTGACCAGAGGGAGGTGATTGTCCATCCTCATCCTCCCTCGGTTTCTCTGGGTTTGTGAGGCTGCACCGCTCTCCTCTGGGCTGTGCTTACCCATCCCTCTGGTCATGGAAATCCCACCACAGAAGGTTGCAGGCACAGCTGCCTTAAATATCTGTCTGAATTGCTACAAATTCTCTCAAATGTATGAGATCCAAGGTGATAGTACGCCCTTTTTACCGTGTGAAGCCCTTCTCAAGCTGCAAAACCCTCTGGAAACCAGACCTGCTGGGCAGCAGGGCAGAAATCCCTGCACTGCCATGGTGGGGACCACCATCAGTATGGAAGCTCCAGGAGAAACCAAGATTTTTTTGTTATTCTATCCCACCCACTCCATTTCTTCTGGAGAACAGGGCAGTTGTGAGCTCCAGGGAAGCAAAGAGAGAAGGGAAGAGAGGGGATGTGCATGTCAGAGGTGTGTAACACACACGTACAGAGAATGAGGGACAAAAATCATGGCTTTCCTCAGCCTTCCCTTCTGACAGGGGGAGCATTTCAATTTCACCCAGCCCTCTCTGCCTCTTCCTTCAGACGCGGACACTCCCATTTCCATTCACTTTCACAGCTGAAAGGTCGTTTTGCCGATTTCCCCCTCTCTATTCCAAGGAGGAACGCTGCATTACCTCAGGCGTTTGCTGTGTTCCCTCAGCAGACCGAGAGGCCCATGCAACATTAATCCTGTGTTAGCAGCCGGTGATGCTCAGAGGAGGCCGATCATTGCCATTTTGGCTGCTCCACAAGAGCAAGCAGGGTCCTTCAAAGGGAAACACTTCGCAGCTCTCGGTGCCTGAGTTCAGTCCCAAAGCAGGTTAACAAAGCCGACGTGTAGGAAAATCCAAGAGAAAATACTTCCTCTCTAAGCCCTCAGTCAGAATCTCAATAGTGTGCAGGTATTTTAATTTCTGGTTCCTTTAATATCCTTTTCTGCTGATAACAGCAAAACATTTCCACACACACACAGAGATATTAAACCACTTATAGAAGGATTGTCTTTATGGGAGTCCTACCTAATGAGACCATGATCCTTTGTGAATAACTCTGGTAGGCACAAGGACAGCACAGATACTAATTAACCTATAACATTGACATTAAAAAGTCATGACATGAGTTAATGCACTGACTAGGAGAGTTATTTTTCCTTTCATAAATTATATTTTCTATAGCTCAATTAGCCATTTTCAACCACTATTATTTCCCCAGTCCTCACACTGTCTTTTCCAAAAGTGTGGTAACAATCCATTTTAAGAAAGAAAAGTTAACCTTTAAAACAGCAAAAGGTGGTAAAAGAGTGAACTCCTACTCAGTTTAAATTCCAGCTCAGTCCTTGTTGGCCAGGTATATTGATGGAGATGAGAGGTTTTATGCATTATGCAGAGCCATCTTTTCACTGAAAAACATACTTCAAACAGATGCAATGTTAGCAGACACTGGGATACTGAGCAATTGATTATCCTGTTTACTGCAGAATAACCTGCTGTATCTAGGTTTGATGGTGCTGTGTTTTCACACTCTGGTTTCTTCTGAAACCAGTAAAAAAGACAAAGTGGACAAGGGTAGCATTTGTTAGAGCACAGTCACAGCTGAATTGCAGCATCTGGATGCAGGAGGTAAGGTTCAACCGAGGAATCCAAATCCATAAAAGCAGCTCTATTAATCACAAATCGGCTACAGAGAAAAAAAAACGCCAAACCCTCAACTTCACCTTGATGCAGCCACCTCCAGCCCCCATCTTCCAGAGGGAACCAGTACCCGATTTCCATCCTTGCTATGATTCACTCCTTTCCCAGCAGGGAGACACATTCATGGCTTTTCCAGCTCAGTTTTCCTGCTGAACTAGCCAGGACAGGCAGAGCCACTTGTGCTCTATCAGCAGCCCCAGCCACCGCTCCCAGACCTCCTCCTGCCAAAGAGAGCAGCAGCACTGACCAGATGATCCCTGCATCCCCTCCCAGCGGCGCTACGGACAGCAATCTGCTGGGGAGCACACTGCGGCTGGGCTGGGTACCGCTCTCTGCTTTCCCACGCATCCCTCCCTCCTCCTGGCCATCCCTCCCTCCCTTCTCTCCATCCCTCCCTCCTCGCCATCCCTCCTTCCCTCCTGGCCGTCCCTCCCACCTCCTGACCATCCCTCCCTCCCTCCTTGCCATCCCTCCCTCCCTTCTCTCCATCCCTCCCTCCCTTCTCTCCATCCCTCCCTCCTCCTGGCCATCCCTCCCTCCTCCTGGCCATCCCTCCCTCCCTCCTCGCCATCCCTCCCTCCTCCTGGTCATCCCTCCCTCCCTCCTGGCCGTCCCTCCCTCCTCCTGGCCGCGGCCCAGAGCAGTTTGTGCTCTTTAGTCAGCATTGCCCTGGGGGTTTCCTGCAGCCATCTGCCCGCTGCACCATCTGAGCAGACCTTCTGCTAGCTCTGCCTCCCGAGGAGGGAGCTGGATCCCGCCAGGCTCCCGCCACTCACCTCGAAATAAATAAAAAACAAGGGAGCGAGAAGAGGCGCCGCTCTTTTGTCCTGGTGCAGCCTGGCAGGGTCAGCACTGATTTGCTGCCTGGAAAGAGCCAAAAGAATGGCAGGGTCCATCCAGCCTTAGGAAGCCATCCCTGCCCAGGCTTTGCAGCAAGTGCTACAGGGAAAGAGCGAGGATGCTACAGGGTGTGATCCCCGTGGCAGCACCAGGAAGGATAAACCACGGCCACTTGGAAACTGCGTGGGATTTGGGAGAATCTCTTCCTAGGGTGGGTTGTGGCAAACCCCAGGATTGTCTTCCCTCAGGCTGGGAGATGCTACAGTTTGGGGCCTTCTAATTGCTGTGAGCCAAGGATGAAAAGCAGCTCTGCAGGTCAGGGAGGAGTGGGACTCAACCACCAGCTCTTGTCCCTCCCCATTGCCAAGGAGATGCAAAACTGGGAGATGCTCTGGAGACAGGGACAGCAGAGCAGGGAAGGAGGTAGGCAAGGGAGCAGCAGATGCAGAAAAGCACTGAGCTTAGGCATGGCTGAAGAGACCAGACACTGAGGGGAAACAGAGCAGAGTCTAAGGCTAATTTGACAGCTGTTCCTGTGGGTGTCACAGGCAGATGATGCTGTCATGTTGTGGGGTCACCTCATTGCATCAGGTCCCTGTAAACCCAGGCTCACAAGCCACCACACAGTTCTGGGGTCTCCAGTTGCCTTCAGGCAATGGGAGTACTGCCTGGAGCTGTTTTTAAAAAAAAAACTGTGCAGACACCCCTGAGAAAGAGGGTTCAGGAACCAACCCTCTGCTCACGCTCCACAGACAGCACCCCCTCACCCCAATCCCATTCCACCTAAGTAGAAACTGCCTGCAGTGCCTCAGACTGTGACTCATGGCTGAAATGACACTCACTGAAAGGGGGGATCATTTAACAGATTGGTCTGGGAAGAGCTGCAGGACACAGGCTCTATTTAGGATGGAAAAGTTTTGCAGCAAAGCTATGCAAAGGCAGACTGAGTCAGAGCCCTTCTACAACAGCATGGTCATGCTATACAGATCAAGTTCTGTGGGCATTGTTAGCAAAACCCGACCTTCTGTCCTGCTGTCATCTGAGGGCTGACAAGCTCATCATCCAGGCTGCAGGCAGGGAAATGACAGAGGTGGAATTAATGGGAATCACCTCACTTGCCTCCCTGCCCACTCCAATGGCTGCACCAGTGGGGCAGGGACAGCACCGCCCGTGCTCAGCCTCTGCTTGAAGTAATTAGGGCAGATGCAGGTTGAATGCACCAAGCACAGGAGGGTGGGGGCAGCGAGGGAGGGACTGGGAGAACATCAGGTAATGCATCCAGAGATGGATGGCACAGAGATTCCCTGCGTCAGGCTTTTGGTCCCAGCAGGTTAAGGTACAGCCGCCCTGACAGATGCAACCATGCAGCTTGGAGGGATTCAAATTAAGGTCAAAAGGGATAAAGCAACGGTGAGGAAATGAATGCATTGTTCCTGGCTCACAGTCATGCCCAGATGCACGTTCCTCTTCCTTTATGAGGATAATTAAAATGCATCATTTGTGTGTGTCTGTGTGCACATACATGCAGGCACACACAATTTACTTCTCTGGACAGGAATACAACCATAGGAATTATTTCTTTTTTCACTGCCTCTGTGGCAGCTATCTGGATTTTAAACTTGGGAAGATGGGAAGGGAAAGAGTACCCCTTTTCTCAGTTTAACCTTACCAGGAGAGGAGGGGAAAGCTGCTCACAGCTTTTCAGTCCTGAGCAGGGATTCAATGGCACACAAAGAGTTCATGCAACTTTCCATTTGCACAGAGCAGGGCATGTAATGCCTGTGGTTGGAACTGGGCCCAGGAGGGGCAGGTTTGCTCCCCCAGCTCTGTCACTCAGCAGATTAATCAGCCATTACTCTCTACAATGTAATCACAGCCCAAATCTGCAGCAGCAAACCCTGAACCCATCCCAGAGCTCAGTGCCAGCTGTGCCCAGCGCTTGTCCAACAACCATGAAGGTCCTACATGCCAGGACTCCCTTCCCTTCTCCTGCTAGACAACATGGCTTAGGCTGTGACAGATTCTCTTCACATCCTGCTGTGCTCTCCATTGTAGCTGGTCAAATGTCCACATCTAAAATCAGAGTCCCAGGACACAATTCATTCCAGCACTGGTGCCCAGAAGCGCAGCCCAGAGCTGGGAGGGAGATGTGCTCAGTGCTGTTTGAGGGAGAGGATGGAGCAGCCCACAGCTGACAGGACTGGGCTCTGAGGCCACTAACAGGACCCTGTATTTCAGCCTTGCAGCTGGGGCACACAGCCTGTTTGCCTTCCACAGCAGGATGTTCCTTCTCCCAAGGTAGGCACACATTTTACCTGAGCCCCTGAAAGCAGAGAAGTGTCTGAGCACTGCTCTGTGCTTAAGGTTTGTAAAAGCGATTTTTGCTGGCCTCTAATATCCCATTAGTGCCTGTCAGTGGAGACACAAGTGCACCGAGGAGAGGGCTGAACACTTTTCACTCATCGTAACTTTGTGACACTCGGGAATTTGTTTATTTCTGGCTAGAAAATGTTAAGCCCATCAGTTATGTCCTCACTATTCTCATCATGCCATGTTAATTTACACTGACCTTCCAGCCAGAGCACAGCCCTAAATTGTCACAAAGAGTCAGCTCTCCATTACGCGGCTCAGTGGAGTGTGGGGGAGAGACATCTGTGTGCACGGGCTCGGAGCTGCCTGTGCTCAGCACAGGATCCCCGGGCCTGATTAGCCTGGACACTGCACTGAATCCTGGCTGACTCTCCTGCAGCCCCGCTCTCCAGCTCATAAACCCTTCCAGAGTGCCAAGTGCTGCTCTCCTTGCTCTCCTCTGGCATCACCTGCCCCTGCCTCCACCCAGGGCTGCTCAAAGGGCTGCTGCCACCTCCAGCTGGGACACACCAGATCCTGTGGCTGCCCACTGAGCTGGCAGTGACACTGGGGGTGCTGCAAAGCCCGTGCTCATCGCTTTATCTGGACTAGAGCTGGTCCCATCCCTCAGCCTAAGAGCCCCTCTGCACCGCCTGCCTCTGCATCCTGTCCTCTGGGAGCCTGGCTGAGGGACAAGCAAAACTCACAGTAATTCAGTGTCTCACCCCTAAATGTCTGAATTATGGATTCTTCACCACAGACTTGGCCAAGATTGCTGTGGGCTGAGAAACAAGCATCTTCTAAGGAGCTTGGGGACCATCACCATGTTGGTCTTCTTTGGGATTTGGTCATCAAGCAAAGTTGTCAGCAATTAGCACAGATGTATTTTAGGTCTGTTTATAAATGTCTTGCAGCTGCAGTGATCAGGAGCTGAGCACAAATAGCAAGTGAGAGAAGTCTGTTTGGGCTCTTTTCTGATGTAACTGGCTCTAGCTAGAGTCAGATGTGTTCTTCCTTCTTCCAAAGACTGATGGTGTCGTCAAAGCTGGGATGTTAGGAGGGGAAAAGGACCATCCTGACCTTAGAATATCTAAATTGCTCAGACATCAAGACCAGAACTGTCTGGGCTGGGATCAGCAGAAGCTGGCCAGAAGCTCTCTCTGAGTTCAGGTGCTCATTAATTCATCAGGTATTTAATCAGGACTGAGACTGCCACGGGGTTAGGATCTCTTTCAGAGACACTACAGAATGAAGAGCATGGCAATGTTTGTCTTCTGCCTTTCTGCTGGTGACCTCCTGCTAAACATCAGAACCCAGAACTGCCTGCCAAGGCCTCGGATATTATCAGTAAGCCTTGCTACCATGACATGTTTATCTCCAGGGGTAAAGCTTCTGATCACTTGTACTGCCTCTGTTTCCCCAAGCTTGAATCCCTGCCCCAGACACAATCTCATGCCCCAGGCACTCCTGCCCAGGGTGCGCTCCCTCCTCTCCTGTGTAATGGCACAGGAAAGGCTTTGACACTGTCTTTGCAGGACAGTAGCCCAAGATGCAAGTCTCAAAAATAATAATATTAATAAATTATCAAAATCAAAAATTATAATATTATATCAAAAATATAATCTAGGCTGCCACTAGAGCATTAACATGAATAAAGAGGAAAAGGACATTTCATTGCTGATGCTCTGCACAGCTTCAACTTCCTTGGCTGGTTTCACTCTCCTGCTCCAGCATCTCTGAGTATCTGGGAGCAGGAGCTGATCCAGCAGCCCCCCCAGCTCCTCCTGCCCCTCCATGCACTGCTGGCTCCATGGCCACAGCCGTGTCACTGAGCCGTGCACAGCCCCTTCAGCAGGCAGACATGCTGGCTTCAGCAATAACGAGAGTTTGAAGCCATTAAAAAACAGCAAAATGACCCCTCCTGTGGAGCTGCTGCCGTCAGGAAAGCAACGCCAGCAGCAAACAAACAGAAAAAGGCACTGGAATTTTTGCCAAGGTGGCTGCAGTTGGGAAATGAGGGGCTTGGACAGTGCAGCAGGGGCGAGATGCAAAGGAATTCCAGCTGCGGGTGTAGAGCGGTTCCTGGAGCAGTGTAGGATGCCCACCCCACGCCTCCATCCGGAGCACAAAACAAAAGGGGCCGTGGTGGAATCAGGAGTGACTGTGGCAGGCAGCTCTGCTAAAGACACAGTTAACTGCTGCACTGAAGTAATAATCCTGCGCTAAATCCAGAATTTAAATGCCTCAAGGGCTTAAGGGCTGTCAAGAGCCGCAATTCATTTCCAGGGGTTTTATTTAGTTGCAGCAGCAATTTTACCTGAGGGTGACAGTAAATTTGAGAATTACAGGGCTAATAATTTAACAGAATTGGCTGCGGTATTTTTTTAAAGAAACACAAACACACACACACACACAAGGCCTTGATGAAAGCACTTCTGCACATTACATGCTTGCAGGTTTCATTTGAATGAAAATGATTAATGGGAACATAAAGATTAAAAACACCACAGCAATAAAACAAGTCAGCTCTGCCTCCTAAAGGTCAGAGCAAACCTGCCTCCTGGTTTGGAAATCATCTCCGAGGACAACATCAGGCATTTGCTTCTGCATCCCCCTCTTGCCTCCCCCAGCAGATAACTGCTGCTTCCCGACATCCCCAGCAAATGGATGGAGCAGAAACTAAACTCATTCTAAGCCAGACACATAAGACATGGACAGAAACTCTGGTTCACACCACTGGCTCTCTAATTTCAGAGAATAGCTTTTTCCTGTCTGTATATTGCTGTTATTTGCAGTTAAAAAACTTGGAGTTCTTTTACTCCATAACTCAGCTCAGCTTGGAAGTTCATCTTCCCTCAGGAAGAGATGGAGTCTAAGCATAGCATCAATGTGCAATTTCCAACACCAGGAAGGTAAAACAACATAACAATTCATAGGAAGCTCTTTCCTTATGCCTTGGTCCCAGGAACGAGCAGAGCAAACAGACCCCCCCATCCCCTTCCCAAATCGTGTGAGGGACAACACTGCAGAAGTTCCCACCCAGCCAAACTGGTGTTTCAGGGAGGGAAATTAAAGATCTGGCCCAAGAAAAAAACTGAACCTCCCAGCTGTGAGTCTGTCTTGCAGAAAAATTTTACATGATTTGAAACCACTGATATCTTTCCCCCTCCCTGCCATTGTCATTGAGAAATATGTTCTTTTCTGCATTTCTAATTGGGATGGAACAGATGGCGAAGGCTTTGTTTAATGAAATATGTCCATTCAATTAACCCACACCATCAGGGATCCAGCAAGGCAAAAGGAATCAGCATCCTACTGCTGTAAGGGGATCCTCTGCCCACATCTGCACCCCTGAGCGAGGACTGGGATGCCACGGGCAGGGCCCAGAGACACAGGCAGGACCTGCTGGACCTGGCTCAGCTGCCATTCCTGCTTCCCTGGAGCCTTGTTTCCTTAATTTTTTCTTTTTTTCTTATATTTCCCCGATTTCCAGTTACAGAACTCCATCCAGACATTTTGAGCCCTGTATTCAGTCTTGCCTTAACAGCCCATGAAAAAAATCCGTATCTGTTCTCCCTAGGAATTGCTTAGGGGTCCAGTTAGACAGGGAGTGGTGCCAAAGAGAACTGGGCCCCACTGCCAGCTCTGGCACCAAATTTTGGATAGGAGAAGCCCGTCTGTGCCTCAGTTTCCTCATTTGTGGTGATTGAATATCAATTATACTCTCTGAACAACCCAATATGTGGTTCACTGAGAGTTTGAAAATCAACCAGCAACCAACAGAGCTTCCCAAAGCAAATCATGGTATTTTATTTCAGGTCTTGGTCTGAAACAACGTTTGGCCCCTTGAAAGGAGGGGGATGACATTTTGAAGCACAAAATTTGAAACATACATTCATACTGGGGAAAAAAAATCCTTTTTTTTCCTGTCCAGCCCCACTAATAGCATAATTACCAGCAGAACCAGAGCCAAAAGACACAAAGGCCTAGGATTAGATCAGGTTGCTCTGGAGTAAGTACTTCTATGCAGGTAAATTGTTTGTTTCTAACTTTGCTCCTAGCTTCCACTAATGCAGGAGCAGGGGCTGTTCAGGGGCATGACAGGAATAGTTTCTGCTAAAGAAAACTCAGTAAATGCCAACTGGACTAATTTTAGCGCCTTAAAGCCAAGCCATTTTGGAATTTCACTTCCAAATGGTGAATTGGTGCATTTACTAACATAAATTGCTTTGGAGTTTTAGAGGTTTAGTTGGTTGGGTTTTTTTAAAGTGAGGAAAGCAGAAAACCCCAGAACCTTTGGGGGTTTTCCTTTCCCTTTATCCTTCTTTTTCCCCTTTCTTTTCTTTCTCTTCCTCTTCCTTCCCTTCCCTTCAGGAAGGAAAGTGAGCACTCAGCTGCTTCCCATGCTCAGACACAGGGAAGAAATCAAAATACTTCTATGGGAAATACCTCTTCTCCTCAATGATTGCTTTTTCTTATTTTGTAGAAAACCCAAGGAGTTTATTGGTCCCCCTTTGGTTTTGGAGAAGCACCTTTGGATGGCGAATCATTCAGAAATAGGATTTATGCAGCCAGAGGAGAAACATAACCTGTGACACCTCCCAGCAGGCCCTGAGAGCCCCGGCTGAAGTGTGACACACACAGTGCCACGTAACACATCCCCCTGAGGTGCCAGTCAGTCCCTGCCCTCAGGAGGCAGCACCAAACGTGCCTTCTGACAGCCCTGGAGAGCCCAGACCCCTCAGTGCTGGGCTTGAGCCCTCACCACCAGCCCTGCCGTGGAGGGACAGCAGCTCCTCAGCTCCCAACAGCACCTGGCACCCCGAAGGGTCCCCAAAACACATCCTTCAAATATTTCCAATTCTTTTGTGTTATGACCGAGCTGGATGGTCTTCCTTCTCTTGTCACCCACTACAAGGGAGAGGAATGCCACTTTTCACTTCCTTTGAGCTGTTTTCTGGCTTATCTGGCTCCTAGCCCTTATTACTACCCCTCAAATCCCTCTCCTCTCTCTGGTGGCATCACAGATATATTTCCTGGCATTTGTGACTGTTCCCACACTGTCTCGAAATGAGCTAAACTGTTTCCAAGTGCAAAGCAGCATGACTGAAACCCCTGCTAGACTTCCATAATGAATATGAAGTTGCCAGACAACAGAAATTCCTAACTTGACTTCATTCTCCAAATCCATTTATCAATGCTAATCAGCCAAGACCAGACAAGTCGTCCCATTTTGACTAGAATTACCTTTTTTTCTAATGACAACAAAACAATTCTTGCAAAAACAACAGTATATCATCGTGTGAAACCCAGTATTTCACTAACACAATATTTTAACTCATGACTCAGACAAGATATCGGCTGCAAAAATGACCCACTTGACTCATCTTTGTTAATGGCAGAAGTTTCAGAGATGTATCCGAGATCCTGCTGTGGAACAATCAGGCCTGGGAGCAGTTCTGGATCTGAACTCTCTTTGGGATTTGAAGACACTCTGAACTAGCTCCAAAGCTTCTGGTTTGGAGGATACAGCTTATTGTCTCGGATGTTTCAGCAGCCAAATCAAATCATTTGATGGTTTTGTGATGTGCTCAACTGGGATGCTGCAGGTTGCCTGTGCTAACATAACTGCTGCAGCTGGCTGGCAATAGGACTCGAGATAAAATGATAATTTTGCAGCACTGAAGTGAAAGTACACTACAAAAATGCAATAAAAAATTGAAGCCTTCCCAAAACAACAGATTTTACAATCAAAGCTCTGCATCCACTTGCCCAAATCAAATCACAAAGGCTGATGAGCAGATAGAGGTGCTTTTTTGCCCAGGGTGCTGGTCTTGGCCAGAGCAAGGGAACTGCATTTGTGTCCCCTCCATGGCAGCTCCAAGAGGTGGCTTCTGACAGCTTGACCACCTCTCACTCCCACAAGTTGGCTGCCTTGTCATTGGCAGAGTCCTCAAGCAGATCCAGCTGCCCAGACAGAGCTGGCTCGTGCTTGGAAACGTGGCAGGCAGCCAGAGCAGCAGAGGGATCTGCTGGCTTTTCCCTACACAATCCCCTAACAAGGAATCCTGATGTTCCTGGGCACAGCTTTCTTTCCCTGGGTACCTCACACCTTCTGGCAGCCGCCTGGATATCTCTGAGCCTCCCCTCAGCACAGAAAGAAACAACCTTTGTTCTTTCTTTCTCTGTAAGGATGAGCATGTAAAAAAACCCCTTGTTAAGCAGGAATTTCCTTGCACCAGAGAGGCAGCTCCAGGCCACTCTAACCAGGTGAATTCTTGCCCTCACTGTTTTAACATCTGGCTCTACTGGGACTTGTGTTTTTGCTTAAGCCAGACCAACTTCCATGGGGAGTGAGCCTTGCTGAGGGTGCCTATGCATTTGGCTGTCAGGGATGGACAAAAGGTGATATTTCTTTTTTTTTTCCCTAGCCATTCTATTTGTTTTAGCACAGATGGTGAGTCCAGGCCACCTTCAGGTGGTACTTTCTGCCCCAATATATATCACTTCCCCTTCTCTTAATGTCTGAGTTTTACCAAAGCTGTGTGTGTGACTGCCCCCTAATCCCCTTGAGACACAACAAATGGATTAGCACAAGCAGTTTAACCCAGAGCTCTCTGCTAACCATCCTCACCTTGAGTGGGGCGGGCAAGGGGCAAGCACAGTTCAGCACCATGAGCTGCTAAAGGTTTAAGCAGCCATGGGACAGTGACCCGAGCTGAGAAAGACCCAGGCCTGTGGTCAGCAAAACCCCCACCACTCTCCCAACTCTGAGCTCTTGCTCAGGATAGAGCTCAGGAAAAAACAAGCAGCAAAGACCAGTAATTTCAGCATCAGAATGGTGCCTTCAGCTTGCCACCGAAAGTCCGCAGTATGAAAACACAATTAAGGAGTTGCACATCGACAGACTCTCCTAATTGCTGCAAGGAGCAATTCAATTATGTTTTCAACACTGAAATGAGTCATTACCAGTCTATAGGGGAAAATTGTGTTTGTGGGGTCATGGTTTTTTATAGCATATGCTGTCTTCTTCCCCAAAGTTAGCTCTTTTACTGCTGACAATATTAATTTTGGATGGATTCTTCCCTTTAGGAACTAAATTGAGACAATTCTAGTTATGGGAACAATTGTCCACTGTAGATCAGAAAAGCCCAAAGTCATAACATCCGGAGTTATGAAAACAGAAACTTAAAATTCCCTTCTGCTTGCAAAATTCATCTGCTTCATAATCAAACCACAAATAATCACACATCTTCTCTGACTTCATTGTAACTCTAGCCAATACAAAACCCTAAACACTGTTGGGCTGGTACCCCAGTTCAAACCAGTGACAGCTGGTTTTCAGTAAAGGAAGAAATAATTCCTGCTATGAAAGCAGCTAGAATGAAAGGTGGCAAAGATATTTTGAAGGTATTTGGAATTACAGGTGCTGGGAGATTTAAAATACACAGAGTATTCTAAGAGTTGAAGCAGCTTAGTGAATAGTTATAAGAACGTCAGGTCAGGTTAGATCTACTACTTGGGTGACTGAGGACAGTTAGGAGCTACACTTGAACCTTACTAAGAGAGATTTTGTTTTCTATTGTTCCTACATCAATTTGAAAGTAAGATGATTGCAGAGCAGTGAGATTCAGCAGCACTGAGAAAACCCTGTTTTGAGAGCTCTGTGTTAAACAGTGCTGATTTAGATGTTCATGCCTGCACAGTAGTTCAGCAAAGATAACAGGTTGCAGTAGCCACTTGGTAATTGACCTCTGGTGATTTAAAACCTTAATTTGCTTTCATGCTTTGTGATTTAAAGTAGCTTGTGCACTTGGGCATAACTGCCTTAAGAGATTTAAGCAATATTTTAGCCTGGATTCCTCAGGAAACAAGGCTTAACAGAGCATATAGACTATCCTTCCTAATAACTCCTAAAAGCATTGGCCATTTTCAGCCAGATTTGTTGCAGGGTTCAGAGTTGTGATGCTTGCAACATTCTCACAGGTTTTGCGAAGAGCCAGAGCCAAACTGAGCTCTTGTTTATTCTGTGAGCCAGCTCTTGGTTGAACAAGTTCTGTCCCTTCTGTGCTTGGCACATCCCATGGGACACGAGGCCAGAAGAGGATGGTGGGCCTGGGTCCTACGTGCATAAAGGAAACCACACAAGTCCAGGCTGTACTGGACTGCTGCATGTTGAGTGTGCTGTTTATAAATAACTCTGTTACAGCCATGACTCCATGACGTTCCCTTTACACAGTGAAATGTTGTTCTCTGCCAGGGACAAGCAGAGGGTGAAGCAGATCTTCCTTGTGCCCACAGGTAGTGGTCACAAGAAAAGCCACACGGTGCAGAGCCTTGAGGGGCACCTTCAGGCAGGAAACAAAGCTCCCTGGGTGATTTGTAGGCTCTGGACAGCAAAGCTGTCACTGAGCCACAGTGAATCTTTCTCCATCTGCACCTTTGCTGAGCTGATTTATTGAAGGTGTCAATAACGGAAGTGGGCTGGGGACTGGCTGTAAAGCTCAAACCTTGAATTTCCTATGTTTCTGCACTCCCCTCTGCCTTCAGCACTTTGTTTCATCTTCAGGTGAGCTGAGGGTTTGGTTGGCTGTCAGGGGCAAAGGGCTGCTGGAAGGGAGCTTCATCTGCACAGGCTAAATCAGAGCATGCTCATTTTCACAGACTGCACAGTTAATGGTTGGGTTAAGTTAACAGGAGTTAAAAGGTGACTTGGTCAGGCAGGCAGGGAAGAGCTGGAGTCAGAACATCCAGCTTCCTGCTGCCCATTAAATAATTACATGCCCCTTTGGGCCATAGCTTCCTCCCTTTGGAATAAGGGTCAGTCCCAGTGTGCTCTGGTCACAGGACAGTAGGCATTTCAGGAAAGGGGTCATGCATTGCCATTAGTTCTAGTCCTAAAATAAAATCTAAGTGCTGACCAAAAGATCATTAAATTAAAGAAGAAGATTCTGTGAACTTCAGCAAAATACAACGCACCCCTCCTTATGCTGGCTGCAAGATTCCTGTGGCAACAACACAGAGAGAGATTACAAAAAAACACCAAGAATGTTGCAGTTAAATTTTCAAAGCCAGCCTGTGCTCTCTGCAACCATGAGAGGCTGCAAAGCCTGTGCCTGTCCCACCAGGGCTGCAGTGCATGGGGATATGTTCCCACCAAGACCTGCAGGACTCATCTTCTGGGCAGGGAGCCCAGAGCCATGAAGGGAAATGCTAATAGTTGAAAAGATGTCTGGAGCTTGCAGAAATAGATATTTTCCCAGGAATAAAACATGACTGGGAATAAATGTTTTATTCCATTGCACATAATGAATGGCAGTGAATGTGATTTGGGGACCTGTCAAGAGAGGGGAGCACAGACATAGTACATGCACGGCAGACAGTATTAAAAATGTTGTTTAACTGAAACACAGGGAATTGAGATCACTGATAATTTTAATCTCCTTTCCTCTGGGATTTTTTTTTTCCTTTTTATGATTGCCTTCCAATGTGGCTGAAAAAACAGGGCCATCAAAATGTGTATTAGAAACTCTTGCAGGAACCAATCCATATGCAATTGCACAGAAGGTAAAGAGGCATCCGCTGCTCAGCACTTCCAGCAGATTTAGCATCAAGCTCAGCTTGCAGCCAGGCAAAAAACACTATCTGCTTCCAGAAAAAGTAGTGGAAAAGAGTCACCAGGAAATAAATAAAGGACGGTGCTCTATCCCAACAGCTGCTCGAACTGCTCTGATCTGTGGCAACACCACTTTGCAGAGGAGCTTTTCATCAATCTCCGTGTATGGCTTAATAGAGGCTGTCAGGAATGTGGAAAACTGTCACTCTCGTGTGGCTCAGAGCAGCTCTCACCCCTACCCTCACCAGACAACACAGTGCAC
This sequence comes from Monarcha castaneiventris obscurior, assembly GCA_026261815.1. Taxonomy (NCBI): domain Eukaryota; kingdom Metazoa; phylum Chordata; class Aves; order Passeriformes; family Monarchidae; genus Monarcha; species Monarcha castaneiventris. The sequence goes on along the minus strand of JAMPIT010000371.1, from coordinate 6,956,139 downwards.
AGCTTGTACCAGCATGGGGGGATGAGGCCAGCGTCTGCTGCAGCAGCTCCTTTCTGGCTGCTACGGATATTTTTTAGAGGAGATTTCCTCCAGCTTTTATTAATTGCTTTCACAGGCAGAGAGTTTCCTTGTTGGGAGATCAGTTTGCTCCTCCAAGAGGATCATGTTCCCCTTGGCCAGCTAAATCTTCCCTCTACAAGGCCTGAAGAGTCCAAGGTAAGAAATGTGTGTGGTTTCACATGGTTTATTAAACCTACAAAGAGGCTTGTCCTGCCAAAGGAGCATTGTGGTGCTTTAAAAAGCAGAATGGCACCAGGGCATCATCTCCAGCTAATTGTTTCATCAACTTGGAGAGCATCAACTGCCTGCTAAATAAGGCTCTTCTTTTCTGCATTGCAATTGTACTCTTCTGGCTGCCAAGAAAAGCTCCTACATTAAAGGCTTCTCAGGGCCTCTACAAGTGTTGCTTTTGGTTTTAGTCCAGAAAGGCAAAAAGCAAAACCAAGGGCTGCAAATAAGAGGAAGAGGTGAAAGCTCAAAGGAGATTTGCCCTCCTCCCACCCACCCACCCAGAATTAGTAGAAAAAAAAAAGAATTAGTGAACTTTTTTAGTGCATTTGCCTCAGAAAATGTTAATTCTCAGCTAAAGAAAAGACACTTGAGAGTTTCCTCAAATAAGTTTTTGTGTTTTCAGTTGCTTTTGGAAAAACAACCAAGTTTGCATATTTTTACCAAAATATTGAAAGCGCTTGAATCTTTCCTATTACAAACCAGGAAACTGAAGCTATTAATCCAGTCCTATAATAAGACTGGAGAAGAAATAAAGGGCTATTTAGAACTAGTTATTGCTCTTCATAATGAACTGAACTGGCAAAGATTCTTCTATTTTTTCCTGCTCCCGAGTTATCCAGGAATCAAACATGGTGCAAGCAGCTATTAGTTAAAGTACAAGCTCATGCATGTTGATTTCCCTTGTCTCAGGCTCAACTCATTTGCAATTTAAAGCATCAACAGCAAAATATTCCGCACTTAGAGCTTTATCTTTTCACTGGTAAAACTTCCTGAACACATGTCCCTTCTGTTCTGGCCATTTGTGGGCTGTCTTTAAAGTTTGTGTCTTAATTTCTCCTTTCTTCTTCCCAAGCAGGTGAGCAAGGAGTGAGCCAGGCCAAATGTCGCTGGGTGCCAAACTTGGTGTCAGCATTATTGGTCTGTTACCAGCAGCAGAGGTTCACTGGGTTATGCAGATGCCTCCAAATCTGCGATTTTAAATTTCTGGAGCAGGTCAGTCAATAAAGATCACTTGAGGATCAAGGTCTCCTTGCAGAAACAAGAGGGAATGAGTAGGCATTTCTCACTTTTGCAAGAAAGATGGTGGGGAGAGGGGCCAGGGCTACCTCTGAACTGAGCATTCTGCTTTAGCAGAGCCCCAGGGGACATTGGTAAGAACAGATGTCCCCAAGTGGTCATCACACCCTGCAGAGTGTGATCAGTGCCTGCATGCCAAGCCAAAGCTACCTGCCAGATCAGCCCTGGGCATGGGACAAGCCAGGCATGATAGGGAATTCCTCTGCTTCCTCTTGTGATTGACAAGAAAAGCAATAAGAAGATAGGAGCTGAAGAGTTGTGTGCAGTAACCTTTCCCTTTGTCAGAAACGTCAAAGCAATTCCTAACAGCTCACTTTAAAATGCGTTTTCCATCCTCTTTTTGACATCTTTCCGACCTCCCCAACATTGCCACAAGATACAAATTCACTCTGACAGTCAGGAGAGGAAGGGAAAACAAGAAAGAAAATAAAATGAAAACCAATCTCTGAACTCTTTCGAACCATCATAGAGGACAAGAGTTAGTACAACGTGCTTACTGAAAAAACAAGCTTGAACCACCTTCTCCCCACAAAAAACCAGCACTAATAAGGCAGGAATGAGGTTACTTTCCCTATCAGGACCCAATGATTATTGTCTTATTTCCCTGATAAACACTGATAGCATTTGTAATACAGCTATAACAGGTTCTTCTTCTTTTAATTTCCTTTCTCCTCTCACAAGTGTTCTCCATTCCTTTCCTCTGTCATGTTGACTTACAGAACCTGACATCTTTGCACCAGGAAGGTTATTAATTGCTGCTGAATGGAAGTGCATATCACAAACACAAAACAAATTTAAAAAACCCCAAACCAAACCAAAACCAAAAATTAATAATCCACAACAAAGAGGAAAAGCAGAGGTTTTACTGACAAAACTCTCACATTTGCATTTTGTGACTTTGTGCTAGATTCCCTCCTACTAAATTTACATCTCTAAATAATTAGATATCTTGTTTCATTAACCATCCAGGCTCCTACTATCTTCAGTGAGCAGAGAAAGGGGAAGTCAGGAGAATGATTCACCACACCTTCTTTAGAAAGCTATTTTGGGACTGACTAGATCATTCTTTGGAGATTGGACAATTAGTACAGACTGGATGTCCAACTTCTACACAGCTCCAGGGTAAGAAGTGCAACTGTCAGGACACAATGGAGGATGGGTGCAAAGACTAAAAGCTGATAATAGACATCAGTGACAATGAGTTGGTTTTAAAACCCCTGGGAAGGAGCAGACCCAGGGAGAGAAAACGTTTGTTCAAGGTCACCGAGAAGGTCACTGGAATCACTTGTGTCTCCCGAGTACAATTCAATGTCCTGAATAAAACATTAATTTATCATGCAAGGAATGAGGCTGAGGAAATGAAAGTTCAAATGGCACGTGCAAAAAAAAGAAAAATCAGAAGGAAAAGCATGACCTTCCATTGCATATGTTTAACCAGAGTTTCATTTACATGAGCAGAAGCACACCAGTTCCCTCAAGCTTCTGAGGAAATTAGTAGCAGGAAAACACAATTCTGTGCATTTTCAGGAACTGCTTTCACTAACAAAAACCCAAGGCACAGGAATGGTATCGATGACTGCATCACCTCACCAAACTGAACCAGAAGTGCAGTCTAAACAGAACTGGGGCAAAAGCTGTAGGCAACAGAAAGACTTTGCACTGCACAAAATTAATGTTGTCTCTGGAGATGGGAAATGATGGGAAATACCTTGAAAAAGTGCTGCAGACAGCAGCTAGACACCCATCTGGGGGTGTCCAGTGATGTGGGACTTCCATACGTGGAGCCAGTAGTGACCAGAAGGTGGGAAAGAAGCTTCATCTGTCCCATGTTCAACCCTTCCACAGCCAATAGGAGACCACAGGAACCAAAGAGACCTTCTAAGGATCTCTGGGTAAAAGAAAGCCATAAAACACTTGCTGTGACTACAGGATGAAAAAAACAAATAGCCCTGACCATGGACTTGCACATAAAATTCCCACTGCAGCATGCTCAAGACAGCAGTCAATGTTAAAAAATGCCTCTTGTAATGTCTGTGCAGAAAAGTCTGCATAGGACTGAAGGATGATTTTTATCCTGATACCACCACATCCCTTTGGACCCTAATCTTTCAGCATTTGCCACTTTCTTAGAACAAGAACTGCCTGCTGAACCGGTGCTTCCCCTCCTCCTCCTCCAAGCACTTCATAACCGCAAACCTCAGCTGCTCTTACTTGTTTCCTGTGTTTACCCAACAGATCATGGCAAAAAGGGAGAAGAGGAAGGAGTTTATAATAGGAAAATAATCAATAGTGACATGCCATGGCTGTCTGCAAGGCAATCATTAGCGGCTCAGGAGAGACCTCAGTGGCTTCTGTGTGCTCGGCGTGTGATTGCCTCCTGAGGAGAGCTAAGCTGCTGTGAAAGACTTCAGCAGGTGCCTTTTCCTCCTCCAGCACAGGGAATTCAGTCTAAGTCAGGCAGCTAAATTACACCTCTGGCTTATTATCAGCAGTATTAATTACTGTGTTCTCCCTAATTATCCTCTCTTAACACACTCAGTTGGTTTGCGGGAACAATGCAAGGTTGGCAAACAGTGGCATTTAAAATTGATTGGGCCAGAGGCTCAACTGATGTAACGCAGCACAGCAGGTTTATGGAAAGGTCAGGTTAGTGGTGGGGTTTATCCACTGTTTCATGAGGGTGTGAGCTGAGTTGCAGCAGGCTGACATGCTCTGGCCAGCTGGCATGAAAGGAGACACAGTTTGGGGTCACTTGTTCCCTGGTTTTACATCACGACCCCATGCAAAGTGCTATTCCCTACCACAGTTCCAGTGCGACTTTCTGACCTACATTAAAATAAACAACATGGCATCATCACCCAGAGTCAGGACATTCCTTTTGTCCCCTGTTTCACCTGGCATGAACTGCAGGTAGGCTTGGGAAACCCGGGAAGTCTCTGCTGTGTTCTGGCTGCTCACCCTGTTCTTCAAATAACCAGACCTGAGTGACTTGCACTCTGATCACTGACGTGGAAAGTCGCATTCGCAACACAAGACAACTCAGTTTTGCACTTCCCTACCTTTGTTTTTCAAATGCCTGCTTTTCCCCAGGCTGCCTCCCTGCTTCTTGGATGAGGATTTGTGTCTTGGGTACACAACTCACCTCACCAGATTCAACCTGTCTCAAACGTGGCTGGAAAGAAGGCGGCTCAGTGGCCTGACAGCCTGACATGGGAGCCTTGACAGATTTGCTGCCTTGGGGGATGACAAACCTGCCCCCTCCAAATGTACACATGCCCCCATCAAATAGATCTGTTCCTGAAAAAGCACTAACATTCAGAGAAAGTGTAGGAAAAAGAAAATCCTGTAATCTAAAGCTCATCTTCTTGGACTGTGATCCTTCAGCATGATCCTTTAATGCACATCTGCTCATAAAATCAAACCAGCACCTCTTGTTAGGGAGCATTTTCCTCTATGTCCCTCAAAATGGGGTTTTGTTTTGTTCTCACTTGATACCTATGAAAATCACATCTAACTGGTCTTCTGTCCTGCAGAAGACATGACATAAAATACAACAGTATTTGCAGAGATGGACTTTGAAAATGTCACCCCACTTTCTACTGAGAGCCAACCAAAGCTCTATTATTCTCCTCTTGCCAGTTACAGGGTCTGAAATATTTCTGCAACTATCACCAGACTCCCGTGCTCATCTGCCTTCAGAGTTCAGAGTTTAAATGAAGCACTCAGAAAGTATAGATCCAAACACACAAGACAAATCTGCCAGTGCATAGAGAAGCAATAGAAATCCCATTCTAACAAACTCTTCTCTTGCTCAGAAAGTGAAATCCAGTCTAGTGAAGGTCAATTCTAACCCTGTGTGTATCATTTAAGTCCTTCTTTGGCCTGCAGCTGTCACAGAGGCCATGCACTTTTGGAAATGTTTATCCTGATAGAAGATTCTGTGTTTTTCAAGAACAAATAGCAGCTGCTGCATTTTTGACACCTCCCCTACAACACGACCACAATCAGGGCAAGACAAGTGACACCCTGCTCTAGGCACTCACCGAGGGGGCACCAAATAAGATAAATCTGCCCATTTCTTGGCTAATTTCTGCTCCTGCAGGAATTCAAGGATATCTGCAGATCCACAGCACTGGAGGAGAAGGAGCAGAGATGTGTAGGTTCAGAGACAACCCCACAGAAGGATGAGAGAGTGCCTCAATTCAAACATCAAACTCCCTCAGCCTTCCCCTGCAAATCTGACCATTTGCTTCTGTTACCATCTTCAGCATGAGCTGGTGATACCCGAGAGAGAGCTGTGCTCCTTCCTGAAGGATATCAAGGGCTCCTCCCTCATCTGGATTACAGGAATGTAGCTCCAACCATGACACATCTGGAGGTTCCCAGGGCAAAACAGAGCAGCCACATCCATAAGAAGGAGCCAAGGTGCAATCAGGGGAGGTGCATTACAACAGCAAAGAAGCCACCTCAACACGAGTTCCTTAATGTCAAAAAGAAATCTGCCCAACAATGTGTCCAAAAAAGAAACTGGGACATATACAGACCCCTTCTCTCTTAGGCAGCAAACCTCCATCCCTGTAACCCCTGCCATGGCTGTGAGCTCTCTCTCAGAAAGTAGCACTGTCTTGTTCCACCACCAGTTTTGCATCCCAAAGGTGACCTTCTCCATGATGCTGCAGAATGTTCAGGGTGTAAAATGGGATGCATAGACTGGGAACTGATTGCCACCCGCACTGGGCCATTTTAGGTAGTCCCACAGCTCTTTTCAGTCAAAGACAATCTTTCCAGCAAGTTTTGGACCAAGCCCGGCATAAATTAGAGCTCCCAAGGCCTCTTTAGTTTGGCTTTTTTTCTGGAGGAGAGTGTGCAGGACAGTGTTTGTGCTGATGAACAGCTTGGCATTGTGGTAGCAAGGTGCAGGAGATCCAAAACCCTGCTGCTGTTAATATATGTGAGTCACCACTGCTGCCTGTGCCAAACATGCTTCCAAACAGAGCTGCAGTTTGCCCTTGGTTGTTTCACTGGGCAAAGGCAAGTCTAAAAAACTTTTTTTTTCCCAATCTTTCAGGATATTGACATAGCAGAGATCTCTGTCTCGATCTGCTCACTGGCAAACATCAAACAAAGAAGACTGTTGTACATTTGCATTTTATTAATGGTTTACAACTCGAATTTTTCTTCTCTTTTGTTCCTGCTGATCTCACAGAAAGCTATAAAAATCTATAGAGATGTCTGCCAAATAGATTTCTTGGAGGAAAGCAGGAAAGTGTGAATAATGGGTTCTGAAGTATGGATAATTAGCAGATCAAATAACCCCAAGGATTGGGGAATTTTTTCATTCTCTGCAGATATTCAACATCCTTATATTTCTAAATAAATTATACGTACTCTCCAGGTACATTTTTTTCTTCCAGCTCGTACAAAAAAAAAAAAAAGCAGAGATGTCTACTGTGAGGTTACTTATTTATTTAAATGCTCCTGATAGTGAGAAAGTGACAGCTCTGGCTGCAGTTAGGAGTCCTATGGGCAGCTGCTGTACTTCTTGACCATAGCACCTCTACCCTGATCTTCCCACTCCTACCAAAGGCTGTTCTTTGACTTAGCTCAGCAATGCCAAGCTAAAGAGGTTTGCCAGTGTCAGCAGGAAGGGCAGTGGGCAGCAGGTACACAGCAAAAACTGTGGACCCGTTTGTCCCTGCCTCCCTTAGGTTTCCCAGTCATATTCCAGTGGTATTTTCCTAACTACTGCCTTACTTCTCATCTACTTGCTGCACTTCTCATTATGGCCCTGAATAAGGAACATGCAAATCTCCCAATGAACAGAATCAAAGCAATTCACTTCTCATATGAAGCAAGTTAAGGCCAGAACAAAGGGAAGGGTCACCAGCTGATGTGTGCAGCTTTGCCCACACATTTCTGGAAATAAATGGATAGATGAAAGAATGGCTGCCCCACTGAGGTGTTCAGCTGCTGATTCGTGTAGAATGTCAGGGACTGATCTTTGAAAAAATGGGTAGGATTCTGTTACAACTTAGGCGTTCACAGGAACAGGTTTTTCTCAGCAATTCCCTACTCAAAAAATAGAGGGCTAAACTCTGTATTCTCTTAAAGTCACAAGAAAAATGAGGCAACTCTTACTTATAAATAAACCTGATAAACTCTTTCAAAGCTTGAGCTCTCAAACCTCATGGATTTTTCCCTAATGAAACTCTGTCATCTGAGAGGCAAAATAAAAGCCTTCCCTTAGAGACAGTAGTTTAATAGCAGGGACATTAATTAATTTCATCTCCACATCAATGCTCTGTTTTATTTAAACTCCCATCCTGCAGCCACTGGGGTGCTTGAGCATCTGCAAAGCCTGCAAGAGCCCTGGACTGGGGCCAGGGGGAGGTTTGGTATAGGTGGCAGATGGCAGACTAATGGAGACATGACAGAACCAGCTCTAAGCCAGTCTGCCCGAGTGGCAGGAGTGGTTTACCAAGAGCAGGGTGGTGCTAGGCCCAGGAAAAGCAGGATGAGCTGCAGATGCTCACACTTAGCCCAGGCAATAGGGTGGCCATGGGCCTTTGGTAGCAATAATGAGATACTGCCCATTAAATAGAGTGGAATTATTCAGATGCCCTAAACCCATCTGTTGTTCATCTTTGTTGATCCAAGTTTGCCACAGTCACTCACCATGGACCCAGAGTGGCACTGAGGCCCTGGCACAGGCTGCCCACAGAAGCTGTGGCTGCCCCATCCCTGGAGGTGTTCAAGGCCAGGATGGATGGAGCTTGGAGCTACCTGGGATAGTGAAAGGTGTCCCCTCCATGGGCAGGGGCATTGGAATGAGGTGAGCTTTAAGGTCCATTCAAAACCCAAGCATTCTCTGATTCTAAAGTTCATTATATGTGCAAATGATGGCAGTTTCGCCCCTTAGAAATCTCCTCACTGGACTACCAGGGTAAATTCAATAAATGCACCCAGCAGACATAGCACATCAAAACCAAATAACCAGAACTACAAAAGCAAGGTTTGAAATGACCTAGAAGCTTGTCAAATCCTTAGCTACAGCCTGCTGAGACCTGAAAACTGCAATTCAATTCCAAGGAAAGGGGTCATGAAGCTCTGTCAGGAAGATGTCTCCATCAGTAGCCCCACTGAAAATCAAATTGATCTTTCTTTACCCCATGCAATTAACCTATGTAAATACCTGCTAATGACCACTTCACTCGTAATTCCTTTCATTCACTTATCAAGCCACAGGAAGACACAAGAAAGCGCTGTTGATGGCAAAGCCTATGTCTCATCTGAGCTTCATAAGCAGGGAGAGCTGCCCAAGTTTCTGATTCTTGGACTTGTATTCCTTCTAGGACACATAAATGGTAAAGAAACAAAAATAAAGTTAAGCTTTGCATTTTTTTTCTGCAGAAGAGGAATGGTACTCAAACCAGCAGAGCCCCATTGAAGCTTGGTTTTCTAAGGAAATAGGATTTATGTTGCCTGTTGTCTTCAAGATCTCAAAACCCTCTTGAACTCCAGTGTCAGGTGTGGAGCAGTCCCCTGCCTCTGCCTGTTACTAATCAGTAAAACAGCAGCCTCATAACTATAATTACAACTGTTGTGGTAGATGCTCACTCTCCTGATAAAGGCTGGATGCGGGGTCAGCAACACAAACCCCAGTCTCAGAGTCCTTTTCCATTCAAAAGCAAACTTCATTGCTTCACCGCATAGATACAGATGGAAAACAATTTCTGGAGGATGGAAACACCCACAGGACCTCTGCAGAACCCTGCAGAATCTCTGCAGCCCTCTGTCCCTACAAACACCTCACAGCACAGCCCCGTGCCCCAGCACCACGCGCTGTAGCAAGTTTATGTTCTGTCAATAATTCTCTCCAGCAGCTCAGCAAGTCTGGCAAAGCCCAAGGCTACAGCCACCAGTTTTATGAGAGTAATAAGCCGAGTTTATTTCCACAGCACAGCCATAAACATTTCCAGGATCCCAGCCACGTACGCAGGGCACCTGAGACACCAGCAGCTGTCTCTGGCTCCACTTGACCCCCTGAAAAAGGAGGCACGGAAAATGCTGTCCCAGCAGGCATTAATGCAGGTTAATTAAACCTAAACTGCTCAGCAGGGGCACAGTGAATTGAGAAGCGGTGCTTCTGCAGGCTGCCCAGTGCACCAGTCCCACCGTGGCATCATCATTAATGGTTTTCACACAAGCCTCAGGGCTCATTTGCTTGACAAGAGCAAAGCAGTAATTTTACTGTTGAACACTTGCAAAAATGATGCCCTGACTGTTATCAAAAGTGACAAGCAAGTTATGTGAGCAGTTAAGTGAAGGTTACTTTTTAGGGCCGAACCTCTGAATAGATCAGACGTCAATTAGTTCATGCATGGAAGGAGAAGGGGAAAGAAAACAAAGGAAAAAAAAGGAGGAAAGGAAAATACAGAAGAAGGGAATAGAAATAGCAGGAAAGAGATGGACTTAACTTGTTTCCCTGAATCAGTGCTCTGAGGGATAGAAAGGTGAGAGCTTTCAGCACGGGAGCTGCCTGCAGTCCCCAGGGAGCTGTGACCTGTCCCTGGCAGCTGCTGCAGTTTGGACATTGCAGCTGGACACAGGGAGGGGCTGAGCTCTCAGCACACGCAGGAGAAGCAGCCTTCGACCAGCATCTCCCACGAGCTTCAGGGGCTTTGGCTTTCCTCTGCATTCCTCAAGCGAAAACCTCACAGGAAAACTTTCAAGGTCCAACAATTTGCTTCTTTTATGCTGTGGACACTTGAAGAGGAGCAAAATCATCCACAGAGTGAAGGTACCTGGGCACCATTCCAGTTCTATATTTTTAGAAAAAAAGATGAGCCTTTGACACCCAAGAAAGTGTTTCAAGAAAAACTTTCAGTTTTGACAAGTCCTTAATGAAAATAAATAATTAATGAAGTTACATGTACCATTTGATTGGCTCTAAATAAAAAAGGATTTTCACCTAAAAATGACTTTTCCTTTTCAAAGTTTTAGTTATACCAGGCTCCAAAAGCAAAAGCTGAATAAACATGGAGTAAAAAGCTGCAGTCAGAATGAAGCATTTGATTAAAAATAATACTGTTTTTATTTTCTCATTCTCAAAACCAATTTGAAACACAAAGTAGTGGGTGGAGTCACTCCCCCACATCCTATCCATCCTGCTTCACCTGAGGCAAACGAGAGGAAAAGGAAGAAAATGGAACTCTCAAACTGCAAGCTGACTGATGAGCAAGGGCTTGAAGGAGCCACCTGGCTCAGACAGAGGCAGCCACGTCCCATCACCTGCAGGGTGGGGAACTGAGAGGTCTTGTCCCTGCCCTGGTGTGTGACATGTAAGGGTTTAGCTGCTAATAACTGTTACTGCTCCAGCTGTTTGCTGGAGGGACTTCCTCTGGTGGGTTTCTTTAAGATGGTGCAGCACAAGCCTTGGGGATGCACAGGGTTCTCTGAATTTTGTGGAGACTGAGATTAATGGGAAGGAGGGTGAGGAATAGGATTCCCTAGGATTCAGACCTGCAAGAATTGAGCCCGTAGACAACAGTCTGAATCCAAAGGTATAACCAGAGGTTCTCTTGCAGTTAATGGTTTTAGAACAGAACCCAATAGTTTGGGTTACAGCTTTAGAAACACTTTCTTTTATGATGAAGAATAGGAGAAAGAAAAACAGACTGTCCACTCCCCTGCCTCCCTCCCAGAGGAGCTGCCAACTGTGCCGGACATTTGGGCTCAGCTAAGCTCACCCAGGTGGGGTGAGAGCTGCCAGGGCCACCCAGGGACACCAACACCAAGCCCCAGGTCCTGCAGCCCCGTGCCAGGCACCTGAGCCATGTCCTGCAGGCTGCATGGTCTGGGATGCACTGACACAGCTCACTGGAAGGGAGTTTAAAGCAGATCATTATTTATTCCAGATAAGTTCAATTCTGGATTTGTCAGCCTTCACAGGGCCATAAATACTTCTAGGGCTGGAGTCAGGCTGGGTGAGTCTCTTGGGCTTGGGGTGGAAATATTGCAAATTGGAGCTTATTTGTCTGAATTCCCACTTTCTATATCCCCACTCTTGACATCACTGCCCATCTTTCTGATCTTTATCTCCCAAAGACAGGTCAGGGTTTTGCCCACTGGTTTGCACCTGGAGCACTGGCTTGGTTGGTATAAGCAGACTCGATGCAGGCAAGGAATAAAGCCTACAGAGAGTGCCTGTTGGTTTTCTGATCACATCCCGGGCTGGCTGTCAGGCTCCAAAGGCAACAGGATTTATTGCACTGAAACGCAGCAGCAGCAGCCGCCCGTGAGGAGCCTACCGAGCTTCATGCACAGGAATAAAAATTTCAGGGCCGCTTGGAGATATGAAATATTTCTTAATTACTTTCTGTTCCAGCACAGCTTGAGGATTTTGCTGCTGCTGCTGCTGTTGTTCTCAGAGCTTGTTTGGTAGTTTTGCCCTTTTTTTTTCTTTTTTTCTTTTTTTCTTTTTTTCTTTTTTTAAGCATAACTGGTAGCAAAGCAATATTAATGCCAGCGTCTGTGCCGCATTTCATAAAGGACTAGCCATGGCTTTGCCTGGGGACTGGCTGCTCGTGGTGGAGGCTGGCACAGAGAGGGTGCCAGCTTCTCTCAGCATGGGATCATTTACCTCATGCTGAAATATATTAAAATCTCCTCCCCTGAGACATTTCTCCATAATGGCTTTGCAGAGAGGTGCATCATTGTAACGCTTAAAAGAAGCCTGGACAGGCTCTTTCTCTGCTTCCCCTCCAGCCCTGCCAGATCGTGTATTGCACTAATGCCCCTACTGCTCGGTGAGATTTGTCCCTTGGACTGTGATTCCTGAGGCACAATTTTCCTAATCACCCTTGAAACAAGCCTTGCTTGGCTCCTGTTCTTCCTGCCTAATGTCTGCCCCTCAAACAAACATGATGCTTTTCACTGCCAAGGCCAACACCTGAGACACAAAAGGTTTGACAGGTGCTAAATTAAATTTGTTCCTGAGCTGTTGCTCACTGGGTCCTGGGAGAGAAAAGGGGGAAATCCCTAGGGGAAATGAGGAAGCTGAAAGACTGAAGCCTGTTCCTCCTTCCATTCCCACATTCTCAGACTTTGGTTAAAAACATGAAGCCCTTGCTGCCAGGCTTGTGACAGCACAAGGAAACTGCAGGGAGCTGCACCCTGGTCACAGCTTTCCTCTCTCAAAAACACTGTAGAAAACTCTTCTTTTGCACCGGCCACCAGCCAGTAAATACCCTGCAGCTGAACTGCCCAGGTGAGTGGATGATTCTGTTTGAGGGGGTTTGGGTAGAGGGGTGCAGATACCAGGACTTGGAGCCTCCCCTGCATCCCCAGAGGCCAAGGTAAGGAGAAACAACAGCAATGTGCTCCTATGCTGAATTCAGCCCCTCCCAGAAATTCTCTGGACTGATTCTGGGTTGTGCCTTACACCAGGCAAGTGCAAGACCCAAAAACAGAGCTAAAAGACTTCAAATCCCCTCATTCTGTGCAGGTGAAGAATAAAAGGACAATGACTCTTCATCACATCTACACATCCCTTTTCCTTCTACTTTACACATAAACTGAGAACAAGGCAGCACTAGCAGTCCAAAAGTCATCCCCCCCCTCCCATACCACTGTGAGTGCATCTGTTCTCAACCAGGAGATGTTGGTTCCTCATCATTGTAAAAGACAAAACCCTGGACACGACCTTGGAGCACTCAGCCTCCAAACCAGAGAAGTGGCACAGGCAGGACTTGCTTCTCTGTTACCAGACTTGCTCAGATCTTTGTTCCTAAAAATGGCCCTTTTCGTCCGGCACAGCAGGTTGGGGAGGACAGCAGGGGCAGCAGCTGGGCAGAAAAGAGAATGACAATTTTGCCAGGACAGCCCAATGACCATGGTAGGACATGTTTTTTAATCTTTTCTAGGTTAAACACAGGCAGTTATGTCTTGTTATATTACATTATATAATATGATTTGCTGATACAGTTTGATAGGTTGAATCCAAGAACATCATGACTCATGTAGGAAATTGGAAGCCTCCTTGTCTCCAGAATAGTGTTTCCAGAAGCTAGAGTGAATCAAATTGATTGTATTTATTTAGTTATTTTTGCTGTTTAGTAAATAACTATTGAGTTAGTTATTTTTAAAGTCTGCAAGCAAGACCTCCACAGATTTGAGAGGGGGAGGGAAGCTAAAGGCTTGGTTGCAACAGATTCTCAAAAATCAAATATTTTTAGAAAATGCTGCAAAAAAAATGGAATAAGTGGAGCAGGGAATATCACCAAAGGTGGGTGTCAGGACTCCAGGGTGGCAGTCCCTGTCTCCAGTACCAGCTTCAGAGAAAGGCAGATTTCCCTGCAAAGTAGCCTGGCTGCCAAGGAGTTCCTTGCCTTGGGAGCTGTATTCTTCTGACAAAAAGCCTGAGCTTTTCTGAAACACTCCTCTCTAGCATCTGGTCCTGCTGCTCTGCCCAGACATGAAGATCCACTTCACAGTAGCGTTGTAAATCTTAATTAAGATCTGTAAACTATAGATAAAAAGGATTATATGAGTACACAAGTATCACTATCAGGTAGAGCCCCTGAGAACCAGCACTTTGATGCTGCACCATGCACAGTGGCATTGAGAAATGTATGAATGTCACAGCATTATTGATTCTGTAGCTACTAAAAAGCTCCAGGATCCCTGGCAATAAAAACACGATAATGAGAAGTAGCCAGGATAGCACTATTTCTGCAAACAGTATTTGCATTCCCTGGGACTGGAGCATAAGCTGTATTTATCAATAGAGAGGTGAGGGCTGGTTTGAATGCAAAGGATCAGCCAAGTTCATTTTGCAGAAAATGTGGTGGCTGTGCTTCACCTTTTTAGCATTGGCTGCAAGGTATCAGTAACAAAAGAGCAACTCACCCAAAAGCAAATGCTGCAAAACAGCAAAAAAAGATACCAGAAGATAATATATCTAATATATCTGCTTTCTGGTTTTTGGGGGCGTTTTTTTGGTTGGCTTTTTCTTTTTTCTGTTTCACTTTTGCTTTTTTTGTTCCCCTAGGTAAAGCCAAAAACTCAATAGCTAAAATACCAAAATCTGGTTTATTTATACTCAGGATGTGCAGGAGCACAACCTCATTAGAAGGTGAAGGAAAAGCAGCATGTTGTATTGCCCCAACGAGCAGCTACTATTTAATGAAAAAGAAGATAAACTCTTACTTTATGGAAGCCCAAAGTGTCGGAGATTTCTCTAGGGAGGGCAATATAATGTAATTAAGGCCAAGTGCAGTGATGAAAAGAGCTACCTCGGTGATGTATGGTGTCTGATCCTGCCCCCCCAATCCCGTGTAAATGAGGACACAGCTCTAACAGGCTGCTTTCCATGATTTACCGGAGCAGGGTATTTCCAAAAGCAGAAAGAAAAAGACAGTTTGTAAACACCAATCGCTCTCCCACCGAGAGAAAGGGGAAAGATGCTGCTGTGCTTTAACAGGGGCTACGTGAAACAAATGGCTGCTCTGCCTCTGCAGGTCATTAGCATAGGTACAGCCATAAATTTTGTTGTTCCCCACTGCGGTACGGCAGAATCCTGCTGAAGCTGTCCTGTGAGCTCACGGCACTCCGGACAAAAGGCAGCCTCACTTCCCACCTCTGCACTTGGTGTCACACAGGCTGGAGCTGCATCCTTCACTTCTCCTGCCTGAGGTCCCACATTTAAACCCCAGTGAGATGTTCAGTGTTCAGGCTCTGATGGGGATGGGGCAGCTTGCTCTGACATCTCAAAGCCTGCTGTTTGGGGTTTTTTTTTATTCCTCTCATTTAATGAGTTTTTCTCTCTTCATTTATCTCTCTTCCCAATGAATCTCCTGGCTGACGCACATGTTCCACATGGCAGGAAATAAAAGAAAACTTTCCTTTGGTAGCATTGTGCAGGCAGAGAACTTTTGTATTGGAAAGAAAAGGAAAGGCAGAAAGGAAATTCTTCCAACATTGCTGGCTTGGAAAAGCTTACAAATCCTGCTGGCAGAAAGTTTATAGTCCTCTGCAGAGATCTCAGCTGGGTGATTTTTTTCTGTCTCTCAGACAAGAAATAGCATGCAAATTCTCTTAAATTACTTGGTAACTACAGAAGATATGCTTGGCAAATACCCTGTCACTACACAACACAGTAATTACATATTCTGCATCCAGGTACCAATTATATTGCCTCTTGATTGCTCAGTGATTACACTTCACAGTAATTACACCTGGGTACTCTCGGTGATAAAGTAGCAAGAGTCCTGTGTCCATTCTAGGGGTAATTGGCTTTCCTATAAACACCTTTCCCAAACACTTTATACCAAAAACAGATCCAGAGATCTCCCAAGGAGTGGGAGTGTGAGAAAGGGAACGTGCCCTTCCTCCCTGAGTACCACTGGGCTGCTGATCTTCCTCAACTATCAACACTCAAAGACCTCTGAAAGCAAGACACTCATTTAATGTTAAAAGGAGCCAAAAGTCACCGGGGCAAAATGCACGGTGAGGAGTCAGGAGGCTTTGAAGACATAAAAAAGATGATGTGGTGGCTCCAGAGGGGCAGGGGACAGGTGCTCCGTGTGTGGCAGCACTCAGAGTGACAGCCCAGCACAGAGCCACCCCACAGCTCCCCTAAAGAAGCAGTCCAGCCCTGGCTGCAGCTCCTCTGCTCCAGAGTCAGGAGAGCTCGAGCTACATGGCTGAGCCCCACAGGCTCCCCAGGGTGGCTGATGGCATCAGCACCCAGATGTGCACAGCTGTGTCCCCAGACACTGCATCAGAGCCCAGATGTGCACAGCTGTGTCCCCAGGCACCACACCAGCCCCCTGCAGTCCCTGAGCGCAGCAACACCAGGCTCAAAATGCTCATATGTGCAAAGGCACAGCTCATCATCCTCCTGGGATCCAGCAACCAAACCACGCTGCTCGCACTTGTTCTGGGAGTAATTCCTTCCAACAAGCTGAAGCAGTCAGAGGGGAGAAGGGAGGAGAGGATTTTCTAACTAAAACAAAGGCTACTGCCTCCTGCATCTGCTGCTTGTTTTTCCCGTCACCTCCTGAAGCTCATTCCTGACCATACACATCATCCCCATTCTCCCTGCATCCCAGAATGGCACTTTGTAATGACAGCAAGTGTTAGAGAGTCACTTCTGCCAACCTTTTCAGATCAGTCCTGAAAGCTCAGAAGCAACCTGGGCAGTGTTTGAAGAGCTCAGAGTTCTGGCACTGTCCCTTAGCAATGCTTAAGCGGATGTTAATAGGTTAACATGTTAAATATTGTCTCTTTCTTGCAGAACCAAATGAGGAATATTTCAATTACACTATTCCCAGGGAAGATCCCTACTCACTCGAGTTATTGTAAGCCAGACCACAATCATCACATATCTTCCTGCTCTAGGCCAAGATCACAGCTCTTCTGAGTTTTTGCTTTGTGATTGCACTGGACACAGAACAGGAGACCTTCTGGGAGATCATGATGCTATTAATAAATAAAGTCTCCAAGCTTCTCCTCACTCCATGCTAGAACAGTGCTTGTCTCCCAGCCCATGGTACCATCTGAGCTCTTGTTTTTCCCTAATTACTCACAGGTCTTACCTACAGTTTTTTGAAGTAGATGCAAATTTTCCACAGATTTCAGCATATACAGGGTATGGTCCCTAAAGTAATTTCCAGCTAAATAAGGTACTCAATGAAATCACCATGACAGTTCATTAATAAATCTTATGATGAGTTTATTGCGTACTGTTGAGGGGGAAGGAAGGAAGAGAGAAACTGCATACTGCCTGAAAAAAAATGCATTTCCCCATTAAAAGACCCCTTCCCTCGAGTGCATCATAATTATCAATGAAAAGTGGTCCAGCACGTGCGTCTGAGGAGCAAAATCATTTGCTACTCTGCAGAAAAACACAGTTACTGGGCTTGTATTTCTGCAGCTGATCACAGCTTTGGTCACCTGGAATTACCATGCCTGTAGGACGTGCTCCAGGTGGACAGGCCATAGCAAACCTCTGTCCAGCAACAACCAGTCCCACACCTCAGGGGTTTCATCTTTCCCCCTTTACACCAGTGGAAGGCAATAATCATCATGGATGATGACACTATTTTACCACTGTGAAAATAGATTATCAGGCTTTTACCAGAAGCTGTGAAGGTGGATAATCAGGTCAGTTCAGACCCCCTGACCTTCCTTGCTCAAGTAGCAGCACCTTCTTTATCTGCCCTCTCCTCAGATTTCTATCTGCTTCTGTGGTTGGAATGAGACCATTCCTGACTTAGCAAAGGAAGTTGCCAAAGCCAAAATATAACCCACTTTTAGAATTTACAGAGGAAGTCCTCCATTAGGAACTTTAAAAGGAAACAATCTTCAGCCAGATGCGTTTCAGGCTGGAATTCCCCTTAAGAGAAAACAATAAAAGCAACACAATCCTATCAGTCAAGATGCACAGAGACACTCTCACCAGGGCTTAACTAACAACATTCTCCTTCTGCTTTGCTGGCCACATCAAACGTAGGAAAAGTTCTGACCTTCTTCTTTGGCAAGACCTGGAGAGACTTGGCTGGCTGAACCTGAGCAGCAGCTTCTTCCTGCCTCAAACTGCTGTGAGGAGTTGTGGATCCCGACTTCTGTCCTGCACTTGGGCTGACCTCAGCCAACACTCAGCCTGCTGGGAAGCCTCAACACTTGCAAAAATGATCCGAGTTGAACACAGACCACATTTTAACCTACTTCAGATCTTCCCACATCCATGTCAACAGCTCCAGCAAAAAGAATTCCAGGCTTGTCCTTACAAAATAATTTTCTCTGTGCGTACCCATCAGCAAGCAGGTGACATCGCTTAAGCTTCCTGCCACGAGGAAGATGTAATCCCTGGCTTCTGTCAAACCTGAAAGTCCCCCGTCAGGTCCTCTTTAGCAAGCAAAATTGAACTGGAAGGATCCAGCCTGTGCAGCTGCTAAATGGATGGCAAGAGGCTCCGTGCCTGGAACACGCAGTTTCACCCTTAGTGTCAAATACATTCGGCCCTATTAACATTTTATCTGCGTGCCAGAGCAAGAGCAGGAGACCTGGCAACCAGTCAAGAATAATCTTTCCTGGCACACGGAACCCTGCTGCAACAACTCCCATGGACTTAGGGACAGCTGACTGGCAGGAGGGAAGAGGCTGAAGATGGAGATGTGGAAGAAAGACGGGGAGGAGGGAGCAGGCAGGCCCAGGACAGGGAGTGTGAGGGGTGTGAGATTGAAAGATTTACATGTGCATGACTACAGGCCTAAATTGTTCATTGCCAGAGGATGGGGAGGTTGTTTCCTTCAGATACTGGCTTAGCAAATTCTGTCTGCTGTTCCCTTTGTGTCTCTGGTCTCTGAAAATAGAAGGAATTAGCCCTTATCTGCACAAGATGTCTGATCACTGGCCAGTGTTCACACAGCAGTGTGAGAGGAAAAACCTTCTCCCAGCTAAACATCCCCCATCCACAAGCGCAGCTGAGACAATGCAAATGCCATGGGTCAGTGCTGATGACATGGTCTGTCTCAGACAAACTCGGTAGTGAAAGGGAGGGACTGCTCACACTTCATCGTGAGATTTGGCATGGCTGGTCAAACGATTCTGGTGGAAAAAGTACCCCTCATCTTATTTATTTTCAGCTGAATGTCCACAGATCATACTCTTGGGAATACTCACCCCAGTCAGAGTAACAGAAGGCGCAAGGGATCAAATTTGGGAAGTACTGGGTAAGCATAAGGGATGAAAACAGGTTCCTCACACCAGGTGAGGAGCAGAGATTCAATTCCTCCATGGCCAGAAGAACAGGTTAAACAAAACAATCACCCAGACGTGCAGGCTTCTCTAGGACCCATCTTCAGAGACTCACTCCGGGGTCTCTTACATATCCAAATGTGAAATTAAAATAGGAAATATACAATGAATGATCTCCTGATACACTCAAATGCCCTAGAACCAGGGTGAATTTGGTTAGTGTAATTTCTATTCACATTAATTAATTGAACAACCTTCAGAGTTTCAAAAAATAGCTCTGCAATTCTACCTAAATAGCTTACAGTATTAGCAGCTAAGGCAAAAGGGAGGGATGAAGAGCCTATTGATTAAAAGCTATACTTTAATGAGATAGCAGTCCAAATTTTACAGAATTCATCAGGGATGGTGGCAAAACTACCCAAATTAGAGTAGGAAAAGCACACCACAAAGCCAAACTGAGGCAAACCATCAGTGTCAGGCTCACAGACTGCCAGCAGAAGAGCTGGGTTTGTCAGGCTGGGGCACAGCAGCAGTGTGATGACAGGAGGGTCAGTACCTGCCACCAGCCACGTGCCTCCTGCATTCATTCCTGCAATAAACATCACACCAGGAAACTGAAATAGGAGCCAACACGGAGAAGGAGAAGAGGAAAAGCAAAAGGGAGCTTGGGAGAGGATCATGATGAGGAGAAAGAGGTCCGTAAAACAAGGACAGCTGGAAGATGCATTTCCCCATTAAAAGACCCCTTCCCTCGAGTGCATCATAATTATCAATGAAAAGTGGTCCAGCACGTACGTCTGAGGAGCAAAATCATTTGCTACTCTGCAGAAAAACACAGTTACTGGGCTTGTATTTTTGCAGCTGATCACAGCTTTGGTCACCTGGAATTACCATGCCTGTAGGACGTGCTCCAGGTGGACAGGCCATAGCAAACCTCTGTCCAGCAACAACCAGTCCCACACCTCAGGGGTTTCATCTTTCCCCCTTTACACCAGTGGAAGGCAATAATCATCATGGATGATGACACTATTTTACCACTGTGATGACAGATTATCAGCAGTTTCCTGCTGGAAGTGAAGCCTCATTTTGCCTGGTTTCCTAACAAAACAACAGCCGTGCAGTCACATTCCATGTGTGTGTCTGCTCTGCCCATTTCAACCCAGTGGCTCAGTCTCAAAGGCTCATGGGCATCCCACAAGCTTCACAAAACCAGGGAGGCAGGGATGTGCTGGGTACAGCTGGGTCACAGTGGGGTTACTGAGCGTGCAGCCCTCAGATATTCCTTGTGAGCCTTCGGAGAAGCCACACAAAATGTTTGACTCCCGTGTTTGTTTGCTTGTGGAAAAATAATATTTCTTTGCTCTGATTTCTGTGAAGCTGTGCTGTGTCCCTGTGGCCTCGTGCAGGGCTGAAGAGACTCAGCTAATCTGCACCTTGAGGATCCTCACCAATATGAGGAGTCAGGGCACGCTGCTGCCAGAGGACTTGCTAAGCCGTGGAAATGTCACCATATGAAGTTGAGGAAATTGCAAGGTTATCCCAAATGAATTTATCTGGTGAACTAATAACGTTTCAGTATAAGGGAAGCAGAAAATATCTGTCTTTAATTTCTTTTTCTCTCTGATTTATTAACAGCATGGAAACATAAGCATGGTACAATACTACGGTCAACTCCCAAATCCCCATTCTTCTTATAAATCAGGGAAATTACAATTTTTTTCTAACCAAACGAGGCATCAGAATCAGTTCCAGCATGTGAATGTGTGCTCTAGAGATCTCAACACCTTCAGAGCAATGCAAGTACACGCAATACCTAAATTACCTCTGATAGCATGCAAGGGAGCACAGAGACAAATTCCACAAATCTGAATCCTCTTTTCAACACAGCTAATTCAATCCAAACCCTGTGAAATAAGTTCATGAGAAAAGAAAACATAGTTCCTTACTCCATCCCTAAAAATCCTGCTTGTAAAATGAGTATCTTTATCCCCTTGCCTGTTGTGCTTATCTCCTCTCTTGCAGCACAGCCAGCTTCTGAGCTGTGTGCTTTGGCATGCAGGTCCCAGATCAGTGAGGCTCAGCTGGAAGGTGTCTTTGGAAACACACTTAGGCCTGGCTTGCAGTGGTTTCTCCTCAGCAACCCTCTGGCTGCTTCTCCAGCCAGCTTTCTGTGCTATTTGTCCTCATCAGTTCTGCAAGATACAACTTTGTCCCATCCAGCCACTTCCCTATCTAAGCTGACTTGGTGAGAAGGTCTGGAATAGCAGCAAAAGACAAGAAGGTCCATGAAGGAGGGAGGTAGCAAGGAGCCAAATGCAGTCGGCCTGAAGCTTTTTTTCATACCTGACTCATATGCAATGAATCTGCATCATCCCACTGCAAATGCAAGCTCGTAAAGATCCAGTTCAGTGTTTCCCTTTTATTCACACTGATGATAATATGACTAATTGTAGTCTTCTTGCCCACTGAAAATTGAATGAAGGAGGAAATCTGCATACTGACTGAACATGCTGCCAGGGAGAATAATAAATGAAAATCAAAGGCCCAGTTCCCAGATGACTGTATGCAGAGGAATCTGTTTGCATGAGAATTCACACTTTCAATCACCACTGGAAGTCTGCCGTGGATAGCATTTTTCTGGTGGAAATGATACAAGCATTTGATCTCCCTCAGAAGAAAATATGTGATGTTCAAGAGAGCACAAAATCTCACCCTTCTCAAAGCGCCCAGGCAGCAAGGCCGAGGAGAGCCCGGCTTTGGATGCGTGAATTCCACACTCAGCATCCCTTGATATCAGCCTGATTTATGTGATGACTTCCTGAAAAAGAGATAATTATGCAGATTGGGATTATTTATTTACACAGCCCTGTCACATTTGGAATGGAGCTGGAGCCCCTGATCTGCTCAGATTGCCTGGCACGGCTGATGCCGAGGTTCCCTGTCGGAACGCGTGGAGCGCGCGCCTGTCACACCACCTCTCTCTGGAAGTGAAAGGACATTATTCAGGCATGAATCACCCAAAGCAGGGCACTGTCTGTCCCAGAAGCCTGCTCAGCTCCCAGCCACAGCACACTGCTGCTGTCGGTCACGGCAGCAGCCATGGAGGCTTTATGGGAGCGCAGCTCCCTGCAGCAGCAGCAGCAGCAGCATGGACATGGATGGATCACACCAGCCCATGGAGCCTGACAGCAGCCTGGTGTGTGCCTGGTATGCCAAGAGAAATGCAGAATAAAGCAATAGCACAGCTCAGGTGAGGTTTCACAATGCAATAGCAGGAACCCTGCCCACATCTCATTGCCACCTCCTAAAAGCAACACAACCAAATGCTGGTGCTGTATTTTTCCATGTAGATTGTTTTTCAAGTGCTTCTCTGCTAGTTTTTGTCAAGAGGGCACATAGATAGCCTTCCCTAAAGCCCTCTGGAGCCACCTTCCTGATGGAATGATCCATGTCCTTCCATGGAATGGTTCGGAGGTGAACAGGACACTTCACTTTGCAAGTCTATAGGATTTCCCCATTACCACCATTGCACCAGCGCTACCAACTTCCCTGCTTCTGAAGAGTCAGGGAGGCAACTGGAGGTGAAATTCCTCATGGAACAAAATTCAATGATTTTTTAAGGCAACTTGAATGGGAAAGGTGTTCTAGAGTGATACCTGGGTCGTCTTTACACCCTGCCCATACCTCTGCCCATCATCCTGGGCATACTGGGCAGAGCAGCTACCAGGCTGTTGTGGTTTGTGCTGCTCACAACCAGCTTTTTGTGATTCTGACATTGAGGTTTATTGGATTGCAGACTGGCCTGGATGTTCCCGTCCAGTTTTCTGCTCATTATGCAAGAAGACCCCTCTTTAGCTCTTTAGATCAGCTCTCTCTCCTTGCATCACTGGAGCAGAGCCAAGGGGATGGAGCTGAGGCCACAGTCTGAACTGACATATTGAATACAAGTCACATGAGTCAGTAAATCATTTGTCTCTAGAGGGGGTTCCTGCCCCTGCCACAGAGGAATAATTAAATGATCAAGTGTCCGGAGAGCTACAGATACAGAGGAAACTGGATATATTCGAGGTGGTGGAGCAGCCTTCTTCACAAAATATCTGACAATTACATTCCTCATTAGCTTTGCTTCCCTCCCATCAGCCCTATAACCCAGTGAAGCAAAAGGGTCAAAAGCAGGGCCAGAGCAAGGCTGAAGTGCAAGACTCCCAACAGGGAAGAGGTGTTGATCTCACACACAACCTGCCTGCACTGGGAAGGGCAACTTCACCTTGGGGGCTGGGCTCTGTGGCCACGCCTGAGCTGCCTCCCATCCCCTCGGGTGCTCACTGCCCCGGGGCACGCTTCCAGCCAGTTACTAACTTGGGTCTGTCTCTCCAGTTCACTTCACTCATTTGCTGTGGGGTGAGATTAAAAAAAAAAAAACAGAAGAAAAATAAATCTAGAAGAGAATACCTTTTTTTACTTGGTGCTGGCCAGTGCTCAATCAGGAATGGGACATCATTTGAACATACATCTTCCTGGAACAGGAACAATCCCCTCTTCTCTTCTCATGTAGAAACATGGGTGGGAAGAGGGGGAATCACACTTTCTAATAGCTGAGGTTGTTCCTTTGGCCCTAAGCCCAGCATCAGGGCTATGATTAGGGGCAGAAGCATGGCCAACGTCAGTAGCCACACGTGGAGGACACACTTCCATCCACCTGAGAAAGCAGCACCTCCCTGGCACTCTTCCAGTCTTACTCCTTTCCCCCTGGAGAGATTCCTGTCAGTTCCAGGAATTTCTCATCAGGACAAATTTTGAGCAGCCTGTTGTGACAAGATCACTTTGAGTGCTGCATGCCCAGCACCAGCGATGCTCCGGATCAGGGCTGGCTCTGGCTCCTGCCTCGCTCCATCCTCCCTGGGTGCACAAACACTTCCATGGAAATCACCATACAAACTCTCCTTCCCTGGGAGCAGATGGGGCAAAACCACACAGCTGCTGCAAAACCTAAGCCTAAAACCAGCTCCCCTGAAGAGGGAAGTGCATAATTTATGATGGTTCCTGGCAGACTCAGGGAATGATTTTCAGTGAATGGAAAAAAAGGGCATTTATTTCTCCACTGTTGTAATATTTTAATTCAGTATTTATTGCCCCCAAAAATACTGTTTAGAAATTTGTGGCACATTTCAATGCAACATTATATAAATATACTTGGTTTTATTTTGGAGCCAGAGTATGGGAGCATTAATAAAAATTAAAATTTCACTTAAAGACCTAAAATAAAACGTAGCTTTATATTTTGAGTGAAATCAAGTATTTCGAGGAGATCAAACCAGTATTTCTGAAGAGGTTTCACCATCACCTCCAAAAAAATTTTGTTAAATTATCAGCATAAGATTCTCCTTCATTCTTCTCACTCAAAACTAAAAATGTGTCACTTCTAACCACTCCTTGTTAGACAGTGTCTTGTCTTCCCCTCTCCATAAATACTTAATTGAAAGAGGCATGAATTTGTTGGTAGCACAGCAGTTTGGAGAAGAAAAACTATTAAACACTGATTGAGAAACAACCCTGCAGGAAGACTTTCTGAGCTGATACCACCACAGGATGGTAGAAAAATGGTGAACGTGCAATTAAAAAAAAAAAAAAAAAAAAAAATTAAATAAATAAATAAATAGCAAGATCAAAAATTCACGGAAAAGAAACCCCAAAACTGTGCAAGAGCTTTAAAAATTCAAAACATTTCAACTATATGCTTGGACCCAAGGGGATGGTCTAAAAAGAAATGCATCTGAATGGGACATTCAGAATGTCCCCATGAGAGCAATTCCACATTGTGGAACATTTTGTATTCTTTTGCCAGAATGCTGATTTGTATGTGACCTGTACACTGAGCAGCAAAACTTTTACACCACCTTTCGTTTTATCCCAAGATAGGAATGGATAGCAAGCTTGAATGGTTAGCTATATTGTCAACACATTTTTAATAAAATATTGCTGGCCTCATGACTCTACATTATCACAGTTCCATTAGCCTAAGCCACTTGTAATAAACTAATATGCAGAATGATTTCCAGGGACTTGCAGCTAAAGAAATAATAAGCAGTTTCTTTATTTCTTTCTCCCTCTCTTTCTTTCCTTCTTTCTCTCCTTTTTTCTTTCTTTCCCTCTCTAAATGACAGAAGGATTAACAAAGACAGACAGACATCCACCCTGGAATTTCCTCAGCAGGTTAAAGCAGGTCTCACCACAAGTTGGTAGATGGCTACCATGTTCAGGATATAATTGTGTTTGTGCTTTGTGCAAATAGAAACTGTTGCACTGATCTGGTCATGATCTAAATGAGTTTTATTGAGGGCTTCTTCCCTCCGCACTGGGAGCCTTGTCCTAAGCTCAGAGGAGAGACATAAAGGAGAGTTTCCATGCAGGGTGGTCATGCTGATGATGATGCAGCCCCCAGAGGGTGTTATTTCCTTGTTCTCCAGGGCTGGATGAGCAATTGGATTATTTTATTTGTGGGTCAGCCCTGAAGGTACCATCACAAGCCTTCATAGCTGGGCAGTTCCCTAGGCACAAGGGAAGGAATGATTTTTACTCTAGCAGCTCTGGGCTGCAGCTGCACTGAGAGCAAAGGCACTGGGAACAGAACATGCAACCTAACAGGCAACAAGTCACTCCCTCTGCCTCCCTCCCTAGAGGTGGCACAAAGTCATCTTGGCAGGCTGGAAGCTGCT
Organism: Monarcha castaneiventris obscurior; assembly: GCA_026261815.1. Lineage (NCBI taxonomy): Eukaryota > Metazoa > Chordata > Aves > Passeriformes > Monarchidae > Monarcha > Monarcha castaneiventris. The sequence goes on along the minus strand of JAMPIT010000371.1, from coordinate 6,930,292 downwards.
GCAAGCAAAGAACAATTTGTGTGAGCACTGCAGAGATTAGATGTCGTGACCAAAATGCCAGGGGGAACAGCAGACTGCAACCGAAGCACCCAACCGAGCCATGAGTAGATGGACCAGCCCTGGGATAACAAGGAGGTGCTGCACGCTTCTTCTGAGCGAAGTGACAGAGCAGCACAGGAAAGGCCCTGAGCAGCATTTCCCTGATGTGCAGTTGCCTCTAACCAGTCAGACTCTGAGTGCCTTGAGCCAAGCAGCAGCACTTGTCCCGCTCCTTCGGCTGCTCCGCCGTGTCCCACCCCGATGACGCAGAATGCGCCAGTCAAGAGTGGAGAAGCATCATGGTTGCCTAGGCAATGCCTTTGCCATGAACAATAAATAAAATAAAAGACAATGGCTTGGGTTAGCAGCACCCAGGGGTCTGTGTAACGCTCACCACTGCAATTCCTCCCTACGGAAAAGCCAGCTCCTCGCTCCACACATGGACACGTACACAAACACTGGTGCATTCCTTCTGCCTTTCACTGCGGGAAACTGCCTCCTCCAGCTCACTCCATGTCAAACAGCAACAGAGGGAGAAGAAAACACGTCCAAAACCACATTCAACCGAGCCCACTCCTTCCTACCTCTTCACAAATGACTGCCAAACCGTGGGAGGCATCCAAGACCCCAAGAGACAAGGAGTTCAAGCCCCCGGCATTGTGAACCACTGCAGTGAAACCTCTTCTTTAAAAGCGATGGGAAATAGTGTTACAAGCACAGACAAAACCAAAAAGCCGGACACCAGCCCACCACCCTGCTCAGAGGGGGTTTCTGTCAAAGGAAGACGCTGCAGGCTGGCACTCACTGCGGGCAGGCAGCCACCGCCTGGCCAAGCACGATGGCGTGGCTCGTTTTTCACTCTGACACCACTGCAGGCTCCACAAGGCTCCTTGACTTGCAAGGTGATCAGAATATTGAGTACGGTACTGCAGTAGCGAGGCTGGCACCCAGCACGGCAGTGGAGCGACTGCCGCCCTCCCTCCCCGCCCCTTTCCCGCTCGCATGCGAGGAAAGAAGGAAAAAGAAGGAAGAACAAAACCCCCCCACGACAATCAGATTCCAGGCATCCAACGCCCCCTCATACATCTTCGGGAAGGGACCTTGGCTCCATTGTTTGCGGTCCTTCAAGTCATTTCCCAAATGCCAGAATGCCCGTGGGTCCCGTCCCCATGCACAGCCCCCTTTTTAACATGCATACTTCTGCCATGGAAGTGTAACCCTGGCAGTAATTGCCATGATGGTCCTGCTGCAGGGACACTGTGGTCCTCCTCTGCCTGTTACTATGCAAATAACATTCCTGGAAGGAGTAATAAGTCACCGTCCACCTCCCATGATGCGGCCCACGGCTTGGAACAGCTGCCAGGGTCAGCTCCTGGGGAGGGACCCAGCCTTGTCCTCCTCAGCCCGTTCACCCTCAAACCCTCAGCACGCGTTTACGAGATGGGAACAGCACTGGCCCACCTTAAATCTGAAGCCACTCCTAACTGATACCAACAGAAACCCAGGGAGGCTGAGTTTTAGTCAGGGAGAAGTTGCAGACCTGAATCTCCAAGGGCATGGATTAATGAGTTGCCACCAAACACACCTGATAGGCACAACATCTGTGAACTTGTGGCTTGCCATACTCCTTCTACTGATCCTTGCTCTGCTCTGCGGCATCTCCCCCGGCTCTGTCCTTGGGTCTCTTGGATAATTTCTCCTGTCCCATCTTCCCAGCTTCATTCCTGCCTGTAGCTTTCCTGCAATGAAGAGTGAGTCATCAAAAACACCTTCAGAAAACTTCACTTTCACTCGTGAGCTTCTTTACCTCACCCAGCTGGGCAGGTTGCACACAGAACAAATTATTGTTGCTATTTCTGAGAGCACTCAGGAACTCATGTCATAGATTGAGGGTGGGAGAGTCAGTCCTACAAAGATTAAAGGGCCAATGGCATATTTTCTTTGTAGTTCAGAGATGCAGAAGCATCCCCTGTGATCAAATATCTACAGGATGCTTAAGCATAGTCCCCATTCATCTTAGTTCTTTCTATTTATTTATTTAAACTAAGTAAGATGTCTCTGAAAAGCATTTAAATTTACATAAATATTGTGGAGAAAGAAATTTCATGCTGCTACCTGACTAATCAGTTACACTCTTAGCAAAACCAGCAGCAACAGTGCAGCAGAGTTGGGGTTCTCTCTCCCTCCTGCTTGCATTACTTCTTCTGGATAACTCCTTATTGATCAGCTGAATGACACAGCAGAAATTTCCATTTCAAATTAAAAAAAAAAATTCGTTTGCTGATTCAGTTTTAGAAAATGTTTGCAATAGGTTTCAATGTCAAAAAGGTACCGTTTCATTGACCAGATCTGACTCAAGAAAATGAAACTAATGCGTCCTGTTGTTATTCCTTCCAGTGGCAAATGAATTTTACAATAATTAAGCCTGGGAAAATAGATTATTGTTATAAATATCTGATAGCAGGTATTCTGAACTCATAAATGTCTCTTGGATGTGAGGTGGGGATTGACAACATAATCAGCTCTCTTGCCACTCTGCCTTTCTGCAGCAAGAAGGGTATTTGTGTGCACTCCTGCTCTCCTCCTTCCCCCAGTCCTCCCCACCTTTGGAGCTGCTCAGGAGAGCTCCTTGCTGCCTGTGGTGAATCAAAATGTGTTATCATTAGGCTGAACGTGTTACTGAGTTAATTAAATGTCACACTTTTGATAACATTAATTAGAAGCATTTCAGACTCATCTGAACACACACCCTTCACAAAACCTGAGAAATAAGTGCTGATGTTTTCATCTCAGCAGATTTTATTGATGGAAACCCTTCATCCATTCATTCATTACTAATATTCAATGCATTTTTTACACTGTAAAGCAACAAGTTCTTTCTCTCTTCTTCATTCTGTACCAGACTGTGGGAAACACTTGTAGCACTCAGCTGTGGCCCACGTTTGGAAGCTCAGGTTCCCAGGATGAGGTTGGACCCATATTTCTAGGACATGGCCTCTAGCAAGCTGACCTCTGCAAGTCAGTGACAGCAGCTTTAGGCTGTGGCTGTCCATGGCCTGAGAGCTTCACCAAGTCATCATGGAGGCTGATGTTGTCCAAGTTGGCATGGCTCAATCCTTTCCCTACTTAGCATGAATTCCCTCGCCTTGGATTCCAAATAAGGGAAAGTTCTAAACCAAAGCAAATCTCAGCTCAGAAAATCCACACTTTATTAAGTATGGACAAGACAATTTTCCAAGCCAGGTACTACACTGCCCCTAAATTCCCGTGTGCACTGCAGACCTTTTCTCATGCAAAATTGCATTTCCCTTTAGCCCATCAATCCTCTCTTATTTCACCTCCCCCACTGCAGGTTAATTCTCCCCAGCACAGCCACCATCCCTGTTTCAGAAGCAATCTCAATAAATTCCTCCCCACGAACACAACCCCAAAACTGATTTGCCAGGCTTCACTTCAGGATGTCTCATGCTCCTTTGACCCCCTGATGTGGCTGTTTTCCTATTACAGACTGGAACAACACTTTGCACCTTATCAGAAATGTATTTTACCATTTATTACTGTGTGAGGGGCATGACATACCAGCTAAAGGACATCCTCCACAACACAGGATAGCTGGGCACTCTAAATGTGAACTCGGTAATTTGTTTACTGGTAACTGCTGGGCTGCCTCTCTATGCATCCACTTAAATGAGGTTTTCCTTGGTTTTTGAAACCTGCCTTGGTGAAGAACAGACACAAATCACAGCTGATTAAGTTTTTCATTCTATGAAACAGAAATAAGGACAGTAAAATTAGACAGGAACAACCTTCATTCTCTTCCCCATTCCAGCTGGCTGGAGCCTGAACTGCAATGCACACTGGCAGTGGATTTTTTCACCAGAGCCCATCATCTTTTGTTTCTTCATCACCGTGACATTGTTAGTTCGTTGTGGACCCTTTGTACTCTGCTTTATTGCTTTGTCTCAAAGCTCTGTCATATGTCTGACACCTGAGGTGTCCCACAGCAGCTTTCACTCGGCTTGACCTTGGCCTTAAAAAGATGTGGGGGAAGTCAGAGCCCCTGAAAGCTCTGGTTGGAGAGAGAGGAAAAGAGAAGGATAAAACCCTAAAGAGATGCTTATGGGATCTTTTATCAGGCAACTCTGTAAAACACTCCATTTGCTATTAAAATGATAAGCTGGAGTAGCTTCCAGAGATAAGGACTATGACAAAATTCTGTTATTAAGTGCTACAGCTTTGTTCCTGGCAGTGGCACACACCAAAAGCAGTGTAGCTGTGATGAGCAACATGAGAGAATTTTCACTCAACTTGCTGCAAGATGGAAGAAAGCAATGCAAATAATAATATCACAAGTTCAGCAGATTCCTGCAACATTTATATGAGACTTTGGATCGCATGATGAAATTGTGAGAAACAGTAGCAAAAAAAGCTGTTTCATTGTACAAATATAAAAATTAGAAGTTTTGCATTAAATTTGACAAAAATATGATGGGTGGGAGGCCATCAGAAAGATTTGTGCGGCCTGAAAATGCATCCAAACAGTTGAGGATGAGGATTTCATTGTTCCTACGTGTCTTCAGAGCACCTCTGGCTCTAGAGAAAGATAGAAAGATTTTTTTCTTAACTAAATTACCAGGGAAAGGAGAAACTATAAATTTATACTCTTATCATAGAAAGAATGGCCATATGGGTCAAGTCAAACCAGCTTAGTGAAGTGTTTTGTGGGCAGCAGTTTTCATTAGGAAATACTGGGAAAGAGTACCACAGCCCTGGCTCTGTACACATGGGCTTATTTAAATTAAGAGAAGGAAGAACTTGTTAGAAAAAAATACCTACAGCAAGTTGGGGGTTTTTTTACCTAGAAAACATTAACTTTGTTCTAAAATCTTTTACTTAATGTATTCTATATCAGGACAAATGCACATATTTGAAATTAAGAAAAAAAATAACAAAAAGAGTCAAACAATAACTTGAAGGGAGGTCACTGCCCAAGGCTAGAAATGTATTCAAAGACAGAAAAGAAAGGTAAAGGAGTACATACAAAAAACATCAGATCTGCTTTTTACAAGGGCAATTACCCACTAAAATAGTTTGTCTACAGCTTTGTGGAAGTGTCTTTCACTCAAAGCCTTTAAAGCAAGGTAGAATGATCACAGAAAGGTTATGGGTCTTGTGCCGATGTAATGGAGTGCAAGTCTGCACTCTGTAAGCTGACAAGATGAAAGAGGTGAGATGAAATGATTCATGATCACCTTGTAGCCTTAAAATATGTGATTCCCGGGCTCTTTGCCTTATAGGTTTTGTTGCCTTCCTGTTTTCTGGGTGGAGTGGAGCCATCTGAGCCACAAAACCTCCCCGAGAAGATGGTGACGTCTCAAAGTCACTGCACTGCAACTTCCTCCCAGTTGTTGCTTTTTGCTTTTGTGTTTCTGCAGAGACCAGCTGCTGCCTTGCTACTTTTCTCCACATTAGAGGAAAAATTATGAGGAATCTTCGGAGACCACAAACTCTCTTTTGTTTTCACTATCAGGTGTTTCCCACAACTATTCTGCATACAGCAACATCCCAGCATACCTGATGTTCTTTAGACAAATCGAAAACTGTGAACCAGCTCTAGCAAATCAGAGGGAAAACCTGGGGGGAAATCTTGGGGCCAAAGGTGTAAAAGGAGCAGTCAGGAATGATGGGCACTTCTAGTGGAGGAGGGTGAGCAGAAAATCCACAAGTATCAGGATTAAAGCCAGTTACAGTCAACATCACCTTGTTCAGTGCATTTGGTAAGAAGTTTAGAAGCTCTTCCAGTTCTTCCTGCAGTTCCCACAAACAAATTGCAGTATTTGGGGTGGGAATATGAACAGCAAGCTGTGTCCTTCTGAAGGGTCTTCACACCTTGGCAAAAAGCCACAGCTGGACCATGCATTACTTGGAGAGGCACCATTTCCTCTTCTGCTTCTCTCCACGTTAGCACTCCATTCTCAAAATGCATGCACCAGTGGCTGGAGAAAGAGCAACTCTTCAAACATCGAGGAGTAAATAATGTTGTCAACATCAGCGTTGTTTAGCTGCTGGTAGAAGACAGATTTACAGAAGTAGCAAAAATTGCTGGCATTAAGTAATGTGACTGCAGGCTGTTTTTGTTTGTATTGTTTGTGATCACAGAGCAGGCTCTTTCTCTGTGGGGCCTATACCAGCAGAGATGATCACAGTCCTCCGAAAAATATTGGATTCTCACTTTGGTAATACCCTGTCTCAGGAGGGGCAAATTCACAGGCCTCCAGCAGCTTTGTACTGAACAAGATTTGCAATAAAAGGGATTTTTAAAGGGCACCGAAAGACTGTAGTGGCGTATATTTGAGTGTGTTTGCAGGGAGTGCTTTTGAATAAAAGCAGGTAAGGAAGGTGTCAATTAAAATGCAATGGGGAGGTGTGGGAAGGACAAGGAAGGTGTTCCTCATAGCCTGGTCACAGGACCAGGCACCACTGGGTGACATTTCTTGACAGATCCTGCCCCACTGCCTCTCTCCACTTCCTCACAGTTATTCTTGTTAGAGCCAGGCAAAAAGTCCCTGTTCAAAAGAAGATCATGCCAAACTGGATCCATTTTTTCACCTCACACCAGCCCTGCATGGCCACAGCACCAGTAACCTTTGAAATCCCCGTGAAAATTGCAAGGGTTTATTTGGTTCAGAGCACACTGTGCAGGCAGGAATTGCAGTGTGTGAAGCCAATGTTTTACCTGGCCAACAGAGCCTGGAATTCTTCAGAACTAGGCTTACTGGAAAGTTCACAAACCTTTCAACAAGCCTGGCACCAATAACCTGACAAGCCTGGCCTAAGGTCAGACTTCCACAGCAGAAACTGCCACAGCCCTCTCTGCTGTGGGTTAATTAGAGGATCAGCCAGCCTTGGACTGGCACTGCTTAACTTAAAGCAGGGTTTAATTGGCAGTTAAACAGTTTTACAAAAGAGGAGACAATTACAACAATCAGGAAAAGGAAAAGGCTGCCCTCTGAGGTGGTATTGCTGGTCCCCTCAGCACCAGTCAAGGGAAGGTACTGGGCAAACCCAGCCCTGCTCAGCCAGAACAGCCAGAGCTGCTCACAGTGCTGGGGGTACCTGGCAGCTCAGAAAAGTGAGGGATGTGTCTGAAATAAGAGATTGATGTGCTTGAAAAGTCTCATTTTGACATTGTCCTCCCATGCCTGAACTGCTAAACATTTTTTTTTTATTATTATTATTGCAGTTCTTCACTGCCTCTCTCAAACAAATGGCAGGCAAGACAAATGTCCAAGCTGGTATCTGGAACCAGAAAAGATTCAGAATGGCAGTAATAGAAATGAATGTTTTCACATCTTTCAGCACAGATAGGAAGGAAGCCTAAGCAAGCTGCTCCCATTACTGTCACCCTGTCAAGGCCAGACTCCACTGGTCAAGCTGGAAACACATTATTTGCACTGACAAATAGTGAGCTTGTGCAATACGTTTCTCTGAAATCACCAGCATGATTCACAACAACTTCACAGTCTGGCCTCAGAAGATCAGTTGAAATGGCCTGTCCTATCCTTAATGTCTTCTGCAGCCTCTGTAAAAAAAATCAGTACTGGGAAATGGCCTTTCAAGAACATTTCCCAGCTGTACAAACACCTCCAATCTACTCTGACCTTCACTGAAATCTTCCTCTCAGGGAAGGAAAATTATACCTTTTAATTTTTTCTAATGTTCTGGTTTATTGTTTTTGCTCCTTCTCATGCAATATAATTAAAATGATGTCCTCAGAGTTGGAGGATACTTACAATAAACAGCTTCTGTGGAAGCTGAACAACTCAGCTATGGTGCTTAATCAACTGGAGATGATGTTTATTGCTGCATATGCTCTGCTGCTGTGAAAACTAGCCCTTAAACGCTCAGTTTCTAAACAAGAGAAAATATAAATCCAATAAGAACAAGTTAAGGTCCTTGACACACTGTAGGGAAGTGAAGGCAAGAAAGAAGGATTGTCTGTTGCACAATAGGAATAGGCTTAGGTCAGTTAATGCATTGTAAAATGAATTACTAGTGATAGATGAACCACAGGACAAATAAAATGCTGATTTTCTCCAATAAGTGTCCATGTATAGAGTTCCTTAAAGCTGCAAATTTCCCTCTCATTCAGCTCTCCCAGCCTGGCTGCTCCAGAGCTCAGGCAAAACCTGTGGGCTGCAACATAGCTCATGTGCCTCCCTATAGGCAGTCCCAAGAGAGCTGTTCCAGGGGCTGAAGAACACATTTTAAATAAACATCAAGGACAAAAGAGCAGCTGTTAGCAGCAGTGATAAATAATTGGGAAATATGCTGAGGGCCAAATGTTCAAGAGCCCTGAAGTACAAAATGAACCTGTCACTGTAATGAGCCTCACACTTTGCTACGAGAAAAGAAGATGGGAAGAGTTGATGCCCAGCTTTGCATCCACTCAAACGTAAAGAATCATTTGACTCTGAACCTTCTGAGGTCCTTGCTGTTGTTTACAAATAATCCAATGTAATTTCCTGAGCTCCTTGGATTAGGCAGGATTATACAAACTCATCAGTGCTCCCGTGACACTCTGCCTGCAGATCATGCCCGGCCTCACCCACTGGGGTAGGACTGGGCAGAGCCACGTGGCTGCAGGAAAGAGGGCAGTGAGGGGTCCCTGGAGCAGAGAACTGCAGAGCTGTCACCCACCAGCATGGGCTGTGCCCCTCTCACAGGGGACCTTCTCAGCCTGTTTGTTAAAGTGTCTCTAAATCAGTAGCTCAGTTCTGAGCTCACCAAGATTGCCTGGAAAAGGCCTGCAAGGCTCACTTTATCCACCAGTTACCTATGTAATCAGGCAATTTTTACTGTTTGTATAGTTCCAGGACACAGTTTTTATTTTCCCCCTCTTATATATTTCTGTAGGAGCCCTTAAGCTGAATAAATTACATTATTAACAGCACAAATAGCAACAAAGTGAGTGATTGGTAGGAATTTCATTTGGCGTGCTAGAAATTACAGTTAGAGATGTGTTTTAAATGTTGATAAATACAAGCAGAAGACTTCTGCTTCACTGGAGAAATAGATTCTTCCATTGCTTCCTCTTGTGACTGAGTCTGAAATATTGCAAAATTATTTCTCTCTGCAATTTGCAGCCCAGACCATGCACCTTGTCCCTTCCTTCAGCTTTGAAATACAAGCACAAAGCTTTTGTACTTTGACTTATCTCGCCTCTACCAAGCTCCTGCACACCCAGATACAGTGGCCCATTGTAAATCCTCTGGAGTAAATTGTTCTGCATTAGGAAAATATAATACAAAGCAAAGAAGAGCATGTGATTTCTTTGGATACCACAGAGGAATTAAATCACATATATAACACAAAATAAGCACCTGGTTAAGGATTGCCTGTTGTAAGGCAGCAATATAAACCTGCCAGAAGAATTAAAGCACTAATCACCAGATTTGATTCTCCCTAGATGTGGGAGGGAACCAGTGCAGTCCTTCAAAAATCACACCAAAAAGTAGTGGAACATTCCTAAGGAGTCAGGCACTAAGGACAAGTTACAGGTCTGTATTAGTGTAGTGGTTAGGTTAGGAACACACACTGAGACACTCCTTATCTTCTTTTCTTCTTCCTTTTTTTTAAGATGAGTTAAGACTGGTGAAAAAAACTGCTTGGGACCAAAATTCAGTGCTACATAGGTGAAAAGTATCTGTATATCATGAAGAGAAACAGCAGCATCAAACTGTCTGCAGCTTTTTTCCTAAAGCACCTCAAACATGGCAGAAAATGCTTTTTCTTTGTTTTCTTTCATTTTTTTCCTTAGGAATTCATTAAAATCCTCTTTGTGTCCTGTCATATTTAAGGGTTCTCAAAGTCAGGAGCTGTATAGGCAGGCATGATTTTGGGACAGACACCTCTCAGACAGGGAGTAAAGTGAGCTCCCAGACAGTGCTTTCTGAACTTGTCAGCAGAAGCATTTGCAGCGGAAATTTTATTTCAAGAGCTGTCTGCATTCAATTAGGGAACAGAGGCAGAGCTGAGCCAGCCGAGGCCAGGAACGCAGCCCAATATTTTCGGCACTAAGTAGACAATGAGGCAGAGTCGAGCACCAAAACAGTAAACAGTTTGTGAACCACATCAGGCACAAATAATCACGAGGGCCATGTGACTGTTTGTGGATAAATCATGACTGAAAGCTTGCACCGACAGCAAGGCAGAGATCTCTGCTCCTGCAAAATAACAGCTAGAAAGCCTCACTGGAACCACATAAAAAATTTCTTCCTCTCCCAAAGCATCCTTGTCCTGCCAACCCAAACAAGTTCCCTGCTGCATATTATTTAAACTGGGAGTGCCAAAGGCCGTAAGGAGCAGAGTTCTCTGACTCCCATCCATCAGATCACGTAAGCACAGGAGTATATTTCACCAGTTTGAGTGATCACAGGGGACTGGTCCTTCTACCAGGATCAGCCCCTTGCAGACCCTCAAGGCTGAGCCTCCTCTGAGTTTTTACTTTGAGTCACATCCTGGTCCTGGTAGATGGAGCTGGAAGTACCCCAGGAGCTTTGATACTGTGTTTTCATTGGCTTATTCAGATATCAAAACGCCACGACAAATCTGAAGTGCTGCCTTCTCAAACAAAATCACTGCCACCACACTATTGTGCTGTAATCCCCTGTGATGCCCTCCAAAAGTAAAAATCCATTTCAAGGATTTTCACTGGGACATGAAAGAGTTTCCTCAAACTGACCCCATGTTCCTTCACCTCCAGGCAGGCACTGATGAACTCTGAACAGGATTTTGCATGGAATGAAAGGAGAAAAAATGTAAAGGCCCGATGGTTCTCTCTGAGGAAGAGTGACATAGGGAAACAAAGGACATGAAATAATAGAGAAGGGAGGGAAATTATAAGAGAAAAAGGCTTTATGATCCTAATAAGAAAAATTCATAATCCACCCAGTCTTTTGTTCTGGCTCAGAAGGACATTTCCCCTGAGACACATCCATCAGGAAAAAAATGAGATGCAGAAACAGAAAGGGAGGGGGAAAATTACTGAAGAAAAGAAAACCTCCTTTAGGTCTGCAGTTTTCAGCAGGATACACTTCACACACTTGTTATTAATTGTCATAGTACTGGGAAGCATTTTGGAAATATTTTTCAGCGAACAGCAGCCTCTCTTCTGGCAAATCTGCTGCAAATCCCGTGGGTTCTGCAGGACTCACTTGGCCACCAAGCTACTGTAAACCTTGTCATTCCCTTCCTAAGCCTCCATGGGGTATTTAGCACCCACTTGCATCTCTCCAGCAAACTAATGGCAAAGTTTTCCAGCAAGAATGGGGGCAAATTTACTCAACTTTCCAACTTTGATATCATATTTTCTTCAGGCAAGTGGATGTCAGTTCTGTGTCTGCTGGAGGTTTTGGCCAAGGGCTTGGAAATTACATCTGTGGTAACAACAAAAGGTCCTGCATGTCTGGAAGGTTTTATAAGAAATTCAGACTTTGTACACAACTGCTCCACTCAGCCTTTCTTCTCCCTCTTGTCTCTTTCAAACTGCTTTACCTCAGTACTAAATAGGTGCCTTCCCAAGGCTTTTTGCATGAGAGCTGATTTCCCTAAAGATTTCTCCACGTGAAAGGCAGACACTGCCCTCTGAGCATCCTGCCCAGTTGGATTGACAGTGAAGACAGCCCACCTACCATGCCCTGCTGCTGGCAGGAGCCCTGAGGACCAACCAAATGTGTCATTCAGATCGACTTGAGAGTGAAAGTGCTGCTGTACAAGCCAACACCACTGGCCAGTAGCCACAACCAGCTGAAGCACACCAATGCTGCCTCTATCAATGAGGGATCCTGTTTATCCTCAGGGCCACGGGAAGCTGAAGAGGCCATGAAGTGAAATGACCTAAGACAGCCATGCTTGGATTTTTAGTCAATATTGGCTTTTCCATTTTGGCTTTTGTTCAGGTGCAGGGGATGGAAAGGTTTGGAGAGACACACACAAAACGAAATTAATTTTCTCAGTGAAAGCCTGGCTCTGTTGAAGTTGCTGGGAATTTTGAAATTAAATTAATCGGGACCGGGATTTTGCTTTTCAGTTTCAAACATGAGCTAGGTATGTCAGCGTGTCTTCTGCATTCTCTTCAGTCTATCTAAAGATGGACAAGCCAGTGAAAGATTTCATGTTTGGTTCAAATGGACAGACACACATCTGAGTGCTCCTGCAATCCCCCCAACCCTCCTGGGCCAAAGCTGGCTGACACCAATGTGCAGAATTTGACTCAAAACTGTATAAAATTAATGCAAATTACATTAAAAGACAAAATTCTGCAGTAAGGGTATTAATTCGTTGTTTAAAAATGCCAGCACAAAGCAGTGCACAAGTTCTGATTGCTTATTAAATTTTAATTAAATTATGCTACTCAAAATGCTGCCTCAGGGGCACTGCCCTCTGAAATTCCTGCCTTCAGCCCCACCTGCTCTGTTCAGAGAGTGTCCAACCAGAAATCGGCCCCTGATGCAGTTCTAGTAAAGACCAAAACACTGTGAAGATGAGCACCTTCTGATTTGTGATTGCAGCTAAAATGAGACTATTATGGGCTGTTAAGCCTTGTTAATTTTCTCAGGATGCTGCAGAAAGGAGAGAGGTGAGGTCAGATTTCTCAAATGACTCTGTCTCCCAGGAAATGAGAGCACAGCATCCTCTGTGGTCCCTGCAAGTGTGGTGTGCAGGCCAGGACTGCATTCCTGGATCATGAGCTCCAACAATCCAGACTTGAATGGCACCAACTGACATCTTCTCCCACTGATGAGCCCCTTCAGTACTTTACTTCAATATTCAGTGAGAATTCACATAATGATGATGGCCAGAATCATCTGGGACTTATGCTGAGCCCTAAAAGAGACCATCATCTCACTTAATATAATCATCCCATTTCAGCTCAAACCTTTCTTCTCAACCTGCCAGTCAAAAAGAGCCCCTGTGTCTCCACCCAGAAGGATCACATCCAGAAGAACCATATTGGAGTGGGAACATGCCTATGGCATTGATTTTCTCCCTCCCACAATGCACTTGCTCAGATCCTCTGATCCAACTAAATTTAACAAATGCTTCAGGGCACAACTGGTGCCAGCAAAAGAGGCCCATCAGCTATAAATGTTCCTGGGAATTCACACTCCTGCTTATTCACTAATTGCACAGCTGGATCCAACCCAGAGATGTTTCCACCACAACTCAGAGAGCCAGTAAAGCACATGGCCTGATGTTTTTCCAGCTAGATTTTGGATGCATGCTCCATGGCTTCCAAACACCTGATGGTGAAAGAAAAGCCTGACTGATTTTGGTACCAGCACTTGCTGGTTTTCTGAGGGAATGAGCATGATGAGGAACAGGCAGAGGGAGAGATGGACTGGCTGGTTGGGCCCAGGGTCAGGAGCACCCACAGCTGGACATGCTCCTCTCCCAGCTTCACTCTCCAACAGCAGCACAATCTGCCTTGTGCATTTGACACGACTCTGTTCCAAGCTGACTCTCCTTCACACAAATTGATCTTCAGCCCTCAGTTTTCCAGCCCCTTGCCTGTGTCCACAGGTGCTTATATCATCAGAGACTGGATAAATTCCCTGCTTAGAGGACTGCCAATGTGAGTATCAGGTAAATTAGTAAACCGGCTCTGCATGAACCATCTAATCAAACAAATACTGAGGTTTTATAAAGCAACATCATGCTGAGGATTCCAAGATGTGACCTGAGCTATTTTCTGTTGGCAAAATCTCTTAAAATTGAAGGGTTTTTTTCCACAGAATGAGAATGTCAGTAATGTTAGAAAAAGAAAAATCTAAGAAACCATTCAATGGACTGTAATGAAGAGGAGCCAAGTGCAATCACTGTGATTGCACAAACCCCATCTTTGCCTCCTCAGAAAGAGCACTTACAGACAAAAATATACACGAGGATATGTATTTTTATCTAGGGAGCAAAGCACAGATCTACACAGAGAGCCATATAAAACAAACAGAGCCTCGAATCCCTACCTGTGACTGTAACACCACACCCAGCTGCAAGCCTGTGAGTTTGCTGCCAAAATTGCTTCACGTGTTCTGCTGCCTTTGCAGAGGAGGAAGGAGGGGATGGTGTTGCTAGAGCAGTGCAGGCTGCTGCTTTTGGGAGCCCTGTGCTCCCACAGAATCCGTGCAACAGTGAATGGAGAGCAGGAATGAAAGGAAAACCCATAAAATGTTGTGTTCACAGGGGCCTCAGACTTGTCCCCAAAAGGGTAAAAGCTAGGCCTGCAATGCACTGTGTATGAGGGAGGGCTTCTCACAGCAGTCACCTTCCAGCAGCTTTCCTTCAGCAAAGGGACACAAACCTCTGCTGAAAGATGTTTTGTAAAACCAGAAAGATCATAAAAACTGCGGCAGGGGAAGGCTGCAAGAGGCGTACAAGAAAAGGAATTTGTACAGGCTCAGGGTACATTTTGTCTGCTTTAGACCTTTCCAAAAAAGAGAACAAGACATTAATCTAATTTACTCAGCCAGTTATATGAGGTTTATGCCTTTTTCATATCACCAATCTGGCATAAAGCAACTAGAAGTGCACAGGTAAATCAATCCCATAATTTCCATTTTAGCTTTAACAAGTGATTTTACTGTTTCTAGGTGCTAAACATGTGTATCTGATGACTGCAATAGACATTATGCAGTGATGCATCCTGAATAGATCCATGAATATTAAAGGTTGCTCTGTTCTGACAGCTTACTCTGGAGTTTGCCTTATGCTGGCTGAGATTTTCAGTTCTTCTTAAATGTAACTTGGATATCACTGTAAACTCTCTCCCTCCTTTTGACAGGGTGCCCTTGCAGATGGTAATTTCCTGAGTAGGGAAGAGGAGACTCGCAATTCAACTTGGACTGGGTATCCTGTGGCAAGACATTTTTGCAGAATATAAATATGTATCACCAAACCTAAAGCTGAGGCCCCCTTCTCGTGGCATATTGTGAAAAACAGGGGTGAATATTGCTGCTGCCTTCATGGCCACAGGAGTGTGAAACTGGTACCGAGGAAGCTGAAATCATGGGTATTCAGGAGTCCAGCACAAAGAGATACCATTGGCAGAGAAAATCAAGACAGTGACAGAAAAGACTCTGCTGTGGTGTTCTCTAGGCAGTACCATGATACTCAGAGTGGGTGGAACAGCCAAAGCAAGTAACTCAATGAACTGAACTATAAAATAACATTAATTTTATCTGCACACAGCTACATCAACACTCGTCAAACAGTGGACTCATCTGACTCCAGACTGCAAGAAAATTCCACTTGGATCTCATGTCTGGCATTTGCTGTCTTCCAAATTCCTTCAGAGAGCATCTCATTGTTCTGCCAATTCTCCTGGGGAATCACCACACCCCCAGCCCACCAC
Source organism: Monarcha castaneiventris obscurior (assembly GCA_026261815.1). NCBI lineage: Eukaryota > Metazoa > Chordata > Aves > Passeriformes > Monarchidae > Monarcha > Monarcha castaneiventris. Next base: position 6,914,841 of record JAMPIT010000371.1, on the reverse strand, counting down.
AGTGCTTCATGGACAGCAGAGCCTGCAAAACAACAGCTGTCTTCTCTCCACAGACCTCCAAACAACACCTTGTTCTTTGATCCAAGTTAAAGATGCTCCCAGTTTACCTCACAGTGGGATGTATATGGGGGAATAAAGTGAACATCACACAAGGCACAGCTGCACATGGTGAGACAAAGCTCTGCTCTTATTTTACCACCAAGTCTGAGCATAGGTGGATGTATTTAATAAATTAATGAACCAGAAGAGATGAGAGAAGGGACAGAGGAGAGCTCAACCTCTGCCAGCTCGTTTCTCATCCATCACCTGCAGCTCTCCCATGGCTCACACAAATTGTCCTGAGTGGAGATCCCAGCCAGAGCCACCCTCTCCAGCGTTTCCTCCACCCATCTCGGCAGCAAATCTGCTCTCCACTCTACAATTAAATCCTGGATCATTTTGGAGGAGAGCAGAGACATGGAAACAGATACAGATGAACATGGGCTGCTGCTTGCCCTGTGATGTAGCTACGGAGCTCTGCATTGTAACGGGGTGGGAAAAGGCTTGTGACAAAATAACCCTGACATGCCATTAAGGCAGTATCCAGGCTCCTTGGTTTTGCTGGAAGCCAGCTCCCTCCCTGCTCAAGCACTACTCTGTTCCCTGGGTCACTGACTGAAGAATTCCTGCCTGGGAGTTAAACGTAATGCTTTTCCACAGGTGATAGAGAGAACTGGATGGGAAAAATCCTCTGTTGAACCCACAAGATACAGGCCTCTCATGTCTAGAAGTGCTTTTGAAAATGCTGATCTACACCCAGAGAGATTTTCGTAATGGTTTTAATCTCTTTCCCTTTTGCTTTTCAGAAAAACAGGCATGGAAGAAAAGAAGGAAGGAAACAGAAGCTGGAAGGCCTCCAAGTGGGAGGCTTTTGTGGGCTTATGACCTGACAGAATAAGGAATCCCTGCAAGAGGCAGAAGTAGAGACCTGGAGAGAGAGGCAGGGAACATGGTGGAGCCAGGAGAGAAGCAAATGAGGCTGTAAAAAGAGCAGAAGTTTGGAGAACAGCTCCAAGACCAGATATCTGCATTTATTACGTTTTTTGTAGCTCGGTTTAAATTGAGTGTCTTGAGTCACCAAGACCTGTATAGCAGAAACTGAGTGCAAGAGAGCCCCAGACAGGCTGAAGAGCAGAAAGGCTTAGTTTGGACTAAAGGTGGAGCAGTTTAACCCTAGTTTTAAGCGTTGTGGAAAATCGGGTGAGTTGGGACTGGAGGTTAGGCTACAGCCCCTGGAGAACACATCATACAGATGCCACAGCAGAATACTCCCAATGGATGGGGCTTCTTGCAGACTGAGAGGAGGATCACTGCACAGCACAAATTTGGGGGAAAGCAGGTTAATAAGGGAAACAATCTGTTCATTGTCTGGCTTTGTAATACTTCAGCACCTGACTGTGCTGCTGCTTGGGGAGGATGCAGCTCCCCAGAGAGCTGAAGCTTTGCTCAGGGCTTCCTTCCAGCTTTAGGAGGAAAGGGGCGCTTGCATTAGCTGCAGCAGAGAGCGGCAGTGGCACAGCTGGCACAGCTGGCACAGCTGCCCAAGGACACTGCTGCACTGGCAATGTTTGGTCCGTGTCCCGCAGCACCCCGCAAAGAGCTGTGGCCAATGCCCCCGGCTCCCCGGCCAGCTCCACTCTCTGCTCGTCCCCTGCCTCCCTGTGACAGGGCAGAAATCGCCGTGGCGCTGCTCAGCTGCTCAGCACGGCCGCTCTGCCGGGCACATCGCATCCCTCCGGGCCCTTCCCGTGCGCCGCTGCCCCGTCCCCACCTGCAGCGCCCGGCTCCTGCGGCTCAGCATCAGCCCCCGGGCAGCGGCTGCCGCTGAGAGCTCGGCGATGCTGCTTGTCAGGGCACTGGGGCTTTCCCCAGTCCCTTGGATTTCTAGTCATTTAGGATTTACATCATTTAGTGTAGCTCTTCAGAGCACGATTTCCAATTATTTCCTAGGCTGGAAACAGATCTCGAAGCATCGTCGGACTTTCCAACTCAACTCACATCAGAGCAGTACTTTCACAGTTTTTATTAAATCCTAAATCCAGCCTTGGATCTTGTCCTGGAACCATTCTCTGAAGCCCATCTGTGTCCAGAACAGCCACCTCCACACACACACAAATATTACAAAGCTGTATGGAGAATGCTGATCCAGTCCTTGGCTTGGGAACGTGAGGCTAAATTTCACCTTTGCTCAGGAGGAGCTGCATCAGCCTTTCATCTCTTCCCCTAATTTGACACAAGGTCAAGCAAAGTGCCATGAACCACTGCATTTTGCTCCACAACACACAAGAGAAAATGCAAGAGCCGAGCTTTTACCAACCTCCTAATGAGGAGGAATATTAGTGCAAAGCATTAAGCTCCAAGCGACAAAGCATAGGCATTCCTATAGATTCCTGTAGGGTTTAGCAAGCCATGATACAAAAATATGAAGTATTAAAAGGTTTGGAAAGAAGTAATGAAACTCTTCCACCTCATCCCTCACCCCCAGATGTTTTCTATTTTGGGGATTATCAATGGCTGTCTGAGAAACCACCAGTTTCCAGACTTTGTCTGTGGTTAATCTTCTCAACACCAAGAAAAGGAAAACCAGCAAGGATATAGATTCAGTTTCTCCAAAGAGTTTGCTGTCAATGAGGCTGAAAGCAATGTAAAACAAAAACTTCCTCTTAAAAGTGATGGAAACATCTGTCCTTCCTCATTATGAGAGGCAAACCAGTCTGCCTCCTCCCTTTGGACATGTATCTCTGTGGCACTTGGCTTCACAGCCCCAGCAAAGCAGGTGATCAGTAAAACACTGCTGTCTGAAGCCCTCTCCAGACTTTATTGAAAGAAGGAGTAATTTTCATTGAGGGGGAGGAGACACAAAGGGAAATTAGATAACTACAGGAGGCATTATAGGAAGTCCGTGGTGCAGCAGAGAACTCCAGTCTGCTCAGCACCGCAGTGTGAGGACCAGGAGAGGCCCCCTCTGCCTCCTCACTGGAGAGGGACTGGCCACATTTCCCCGTGGCAAAACTGCAAACAGCCACTGCTCTGCAAGCAAAGAGGGTGGGAAAAGACGCCTAGATGCTTCTTCAGGTGAGGAAGGCTGATCAACCCCACTGTGCTTTCCCTGCTGGAGGCAGTGGTCGGCTGAAGGAAGCAAATGGCTCCTCCATCCTAAGTGTTGGATTCGTCCCTAGGGCAGCATTGCTTTGAAAAGTTCATCTGTTTTTTCCTCCCCTCTCAAGCTCAGTTTAAAGGCACAAAATTAATTTTTTGGCATAGAGCCTTGATAGGGGATACACATCATAGAGTCACCCCAAGACAGGGTGGCACGTGATCCTTGTCACTCTGCCACCACACCAAGGATCCTCCCTCTTGCTGAATCCAGGGGGATAGGGAGCTCCCAGGCAATTTTAAGACATGTTTGCTCATGGTAGTACCCATAGGGATTTCTTTACCCTGGGGATATTCTTAGTCTTTTCAGGCAAAGCCACCAGTACAAAATTCCCAAAATGAGCTCCACACTGTATTTAAGATTTTAGTTCTCAGTAATGCGTAAGAAATGCAGCCTATCTTCCCTGAGCTCATGGCAGTTTCTCTCTAGAGATGAGCATGAATTTCCTGAGATACTACAATTAAATCCATTAATTGTTTCAGAAGCTGGAATTAATTAAAATACAGCCTTTAAAAGAAACTCAGCATCTGCATGTCCTCTTTTTGTTCTGGATGATCTTAAGAATGAAATAACAGACTCTACAGATTTTCCATGTAATGAACCTTAATTGGAATCTTTTACATTAGAAGAAAACCTGTAATTAAGGCAGGTTATTAATGATTATATACCTAATTATAATAACTAGATAAGCTATCATTAGACTCAAGCTAACTTTTCTGGGAAGGTCTGAGATATGAGAGGTAACCCAGGAATGATCACAGCATCCCTGTGAGCTCTGCAATCACAGCTCTGCTGCAGAGGGGAGCAGGCTGCAGTGATCACTCCTGGGTGAGCTGGACCACAGCTGCAGCTATGGAGAGCAGCTTGCAGTGCTGCTTCTCACCGTGGGTACCTCTGGATTCCCTCTTTTCCCTGGAGATCCCTCCCATGATTTTGGTAGCTGCAGTTCCAACCCTCCCCAGCTCTCCTCAGGAGAGGGTTATGGGCTGGTGTTGGAACCCCTGTAACTCCCACGGATGCACAAGTGGCCCATGGAGTGTCACTTGGTGTTTTCCACTTGGTTTGTTTCTGTTGAGTCACCTTGTTTAACAAAGTTTTGTGATCTCTTTGTTAAGGTTGGCATCCCGTGCTTGTGCACTGCTGAGAGGAGGGGTTAGGACAGGTCACAGGGTTCCTCCCCAGAGAAGCCCAAAGATGGGAGTCAATTTATGAAAACTTCTCTGGAAGCAGAGTCACGGTGAGGCAGATCTGCAGCAGCACTGGGGGAACAGTGAAACCAGTGCTTTGTGATGGGCCAGGGAAACAGAAAATCTATGTATGGCTTCCCTGCAACTAAAGCAAACAACAAACCCTGAACTTAAAATTCAGAGCACGTAAATTCTTCAGTAGTGGCAGAATTTAAGAGTCTTATTCCCTTCAGGGGACTTTTCTCATTTTAAACACAGGCAAACAAATTTAGCAAAATCTTTTAAATTAAATCTTAGGACAGATCCCCAAACCTCAGAGCACCTGCCTGATTTTCCATTTAACAGTGGCAGCGAAAAAAGCACCCACAAGAAGAATGGCCAAATAGCAGATAAAAGGACCCATTTTTGGGTAGGTGTCCTGGGCCATGACAGAGGTGAAGAAGAGATGCTGCAGCTGCATCCTGATCCAAGAGTCCACAGTGAACTGGAACCTCCTATCACTCCAGACTGAATTATAGCTAAATATGCGCAACTGTTAATCTCTTTGGGAGCTACTTTTTTGGCCACTACTTCATGAAAACAGCAGCCAATTTTTTTTTTAAGCTGACCTTTGAAGAAGTTTGCACCCCTAACTCAGATCACAGAGTCCCTGTATGGTGCAGGTCTGTTCCAAGGTTCGCTGTGTTGCATTTACAACCAACCAGATGGAGAGAGCCTTGGTTCACTGGAATAAAGCTCTGTCCTTGCTTCACTGGAATAAAGCTCTTTCCTTACTTCACTGGGATAAAGCTCTGTCCTTCTCCCAGATGGACACTGCTCCCCCTACCTCGCACTCCACTCCCCAATGCAAAAAAAGCACCAGGAGGGGATGATCAAGAGAGTCCCTTCAAAATGTCCCCTTAAAACTTTAATGAGGGCATACCCTGAAAGGGCTTTTGCAAGGTAAATTGGCCTCAGGTCTCTTGGTCTCCAGTACTGAAGAGCTGTGAAACTTAAAGAAAAATCATTTTTCCCTCAGGAAAAATGGGGTAATTTATGCAGGTTTTTCTGTGTTGAAACAGCAGTACTGTGAGCTTAAACAAACATCCAGTTAGCAGCAGCACACACAAACAGTATATTACCACATCTCTCTGGATCCTCTAAATCTGCCATACATTTCCAACAGGCCTCAGCAAACACCTTTGTTAAATGGATGGGGAAAGTCACACATCACTCGATGTGCTTTGGTCCTGGCTTGCAGGACCTCTTTTCTGCCAAAACAGAGCATCATTTTCTACAGCAGCTCTAGTGCACAAGACAGCCTGCAGGTTTCTCTGACAGCTGCAGACGCTGTTACAGGCTCAGCCATAAAACACACAGCCCTAGGCTGTGTAGTCAGGGTTAGCCAAGGTACAGAAATGCTTTTTTCCTTGCTAGCAAACAGCAGAAAAGCTCTCGCTGTTACAGCCTGTCTGCCTGGCCCTGTGTGGCCACAGGGGCTGCAGGCTGAGCCCCAGAATCCAAAGTAGGTGAAGTCAGTAGCTGCTTTCACAGCCAGATTACAGCCAGGGGGATTCTATCGAAGTCCAAGTCTGTGTCTTCCCAGTGCAGAACACTCACTAATGGTTTTTCTCATCCTTCCTGGCCTCTTTAGCTCACCTGGGCTCCTGTAGTGTCTGGGGTGGAGAGGGAAACAGCATGTGACAAACACAGGCTGCCTCTAAAGACACCAGCATTCAGATCCCTTTCAGGAGCTGGATGAAATAAATTTGAAGCACTTCACTGGCACTTGACCTCAGCCCACAGTGGGTGAGGGTCTGCCTTCAGGATTTGCTGAGGGGAGGGTGAGCTGCTGAGGCTGAGCAGGAGCCTCGAGGCGAGTGATGCTCACTGTGTTTGCCCACCTGTAACCAGCTTCCCTCTCATCCCATTTTCACAGGCACGTCTCTGCTGCATAAACACCACCCATAAACCAGCCTCAGAGATAAAGCTCCTCTCCTCAGGTGCTTTCATCATTCCCAATCCCTTTAGGAAAGAGCATGAAGGGTTCATTTTACCCATCAATTTGGATTACATTCTCCTTTTATCAGCATCTTTTCCTTAACGACTTTGGCCATTCACTTTGCAGGTCTGCTCAGATACTGAGCTTTCCTCACTGAAAACTTCAAAACATTGTTGAGAGGAGGGAAGAATTGCCAGTCATGTGTGCTGGACTATTGCAAGGGAGTCATCAATTATGCAGGTTTTGGAATATGTTACTCTACCCACAGCTGTTTGATAGCTGGGCGATATGATTTATGAGAACAGCCAAGATTCAATTACTGATTTCCCATAAATTATCTATACAGCCCTTTCATCCTATGCCAGGTTATGAAGGGCTCTGATGAACAGAGGGGACCAAAGATGGGGTTCTCTGACCGTGAAACGAACAGGGATTTTCAAAGAGAAATCAAAAGGAAAGAAACAACAAGTGAAGTAGTGCCCGTGGGAGGTGTTGGACTTCGGATTCATGAAATTGGACTGTCATTTCCAGGCAGGAGCAGGAACACTTAGTACAGATGCAATGATCCAGCCAGTCTTCAGACTATCTGTCTATTTGTCCTTGACTCCTTATCATGTGCTGTGGGAGAGGCAGATATGGCTGGAAGGAAAAAGCACTTTTTGCTGCATCTTAAAAATCCGTAAATATTATTGACAGGAATCGTTTAATAGGTGCCTGGGAAATTTTAGGTACAAGCACTGACTTTAGCAAGGGGTTTTTTTCAGAATAGAGAAAGCAGGACTGGCCCTTGGGAATAACAACATCAATTTAAGAGAGGCTAGCACTGCAGAGGAGTGAAACGGCTGTCAATCTTGTATGAGACAATACTGACCACAAAATACCAGAATGTCTTGGGTTTAGGAAGCATTTGGGAATCTCACTTGGAAGCTGTGAATGAAATGTGAACGAAGGGGGAAGGATCTGCAGGAGCAAACCTTCTCCTTGTCACTCCACCCAGCCAATGGTCCTGGCCAAGGCTCTTTCTTCCACACAGCCACTCAAGGACACCACGATGTTGCTGTTTACATTTATTTTCTCTTTGACTTTTCCAGTCAGCCTGAAAGGCAGCGGGCCCAATCTCTGACAGGGCACCACCTCCGTTATCACCACTCTCATTTCAAATCCCAGGTTTGTAATCTGGTCTGTGGCAGCTGAAAGGAGAAAACTGTCTAATTAGAGATTAAACACACCATCCAGAGGAGAATAAAACAATCCTTTGGCCACACTTGAAGGGATTGAAAGAGAAAAAAAGGCAGGCAAAAGAAAAGTTAAACAGGAAACTCAGTTAAGATTTCTCTGTGCACTTGGGGGTTATAGGCAACAATTTTTGCCTCCTTCTCTTGCTGCAGGAGAAAGACACATCTCTCAAGATCAGTACAACTGCACGTGAGGCTCCTGGGTGGGGCACACTGTTTCATTTCCTAAATTTAGATGCTTGAATTCTCCCTGCTCCCACCATTGACTTTTCTCCCACCAAAGAAAAGTTGCATTTATTCCCATCAGGAGTACACTGTACCTAAATAAACTATGGACAGGGAAGAAAGCAGAGCGTTGAAAATTATCTTTCACTGGGATTTCAAGTTTTCTAGCTGTCTTTTTTATTTCCCCATTTTTTAAAATTTTGTACTGCTCTGTGCCACCCCCTCCCACACTCACAGGTGAGTGGGAGGAGAAGGCTGAAACAAGCAGTTGTTTGTCTGCTTGTTTCAAAATAGCAGAGTGAAAATTAATGTGGTTCCTTCTTTGTGAAGCAAAAGCTCAGTCTGGGGCACTGCTGTAATGGAGCAGCTGAGGGAAATGGATTTTATTAGTCTGGTTACAGTCCCTTTACTTAGGGCTGTTATTACAGATCTCTCCCCTTAAGTGTGCCACCTGCTCTACACACAAAGAACAGGTGAGACCGTGCTGATGGCTTGTTTCAGGCCAGAGCACTCGACTGGCAAAGTGATTCTCACAGAAAATTGTCTCTGCCCACCTGAGCAAACCCTGCAAGGTGCTCAGGGAGCCAGGCTGGTGCTCCACACCCTGGATGCAGCAGCCACTCCAGGGATTGCTCTTGGCACTGCAATGGGAACAGCCCAAACATCACCATCAGCACCAGGGAGGGACACACCTGCCCCAAAAGAGGCCCTGATCTCTGGGAAAGGGGAGCAGAGGGGGAAAGGGCCAAGCCCAGTCATAAAATGAGGTTTAAACTGTGGCAAACTCTCATCTGTGCTCCAGCAGCTTCACCACCACAGGGCCCATGAGGTACAAGCTTGAAAGAGACTTTTGAGAAATTGTTGGAGTCACAGCTCTGGGATATAGCAAAGAACAGTGTCTGATTCCTCAACCCATGTAATTTTTAGATGCACTTTCTCCTCAGGCATTGTCCTGTGAAGCGTTTTACTGACTGAGGAGACTTTGGCCAGCACACCACAATGATGAAGAAGGGTCCCTGGTTTGCTGGTCCAGCACCAGTTCCCCAGGTCTCTCAGGGGAATAGCACACAGCAGTAAAGCCCTTCCTTGGGATGACCAGTCCATGGGCTGCTTGAATCTCCCTTATTCGTCAGCCCTTTGTTTTCTTCCTGTAAATGTCTGAAATAATTAATTTAAGATTTAAAGACCAAAGTTACTGCAGTGTGCCCAAAATAATAAATGTCTCAGATTTTCAATTATCCTAAATGTAGAAGTGTTGGATCCCGTTTCTGTATCTAATGCGTCACACAGAACCATTACCCCACAATCCATTAATTATCACAAGGTCAGCACATTCTCTGGTGTCTCTTCGTGACTGCACAATGAACAAGCACTGCCTCTGCCGTGGGCAGACTCCACCTGGGGATACACAGCCAGATTCTGGATACCCAAAATGATCAAGGGAACGGTGCTGGGCTTTGGGGATAAACATGTCCATGTAAAACAGGAGAGGAGGACAAGGGAGATTAAGTCACTGCCTGCGTGACTCTGAGCCTAAACAAGAAACAAAAATCCACACTGCTCAAGGAAGATGTGCAAAAGAGCCAAATCTACACCAAAGAGTAGCTTTGTAAACAGAAAATGAAAGATTGCTTTCATCCACAAAAGATTTCAAGAAACAGGAGGACGGGGAAAATAGGAAACAAAATAGCAGGGGAAAATGAAGAAGAGACTTCAGGCCGGGTCTAGTCCCCATCTGTTCATACCTCCCACCATCACAGCCCACATCTGCTGCCAGTTATGCCATGGTGGGCTCTTGGACATGAAAAAGATACCAGCTCCTTCCTCAAATTCACCACAGCCCCTCCCAAGGCAGAATTTACTGGACAAAAGAGACGGAAATTGGGGAGAGGTACAGTCCCACCCTGAGCAGCAGATATTCCTCCAAACTGTTCCCAGATTTGGAGTGCATCAATCCAGTGAAGCAGCCCTTGCCATCCCCTCCATTTTTGTCCAAGCTTTGTCTGCTTCTGTCTCACCCCATTTCTGCAGACTCTCAAGACCTTTGCACGATCCCCAGGCTCCACCTGCAATATGGCCTTTCTCAAACACATAAAATGCCCACTCTCTACTCCTGCCCTTGCTTTTCCCACTTTCTCTGAGCTTCCTCTGCCTGGCTTTCATTTTCAAAGATTCTAGAGGTAATATTTTATTGTAATGGGTTTTATTATGATGATGTACAACACCCTTAAGTGCTTTGGTGAAGGAAGAAAGAAAGGTTGTGCTATAAATAAAATTCTCATCTGCCATCAGAGGCACACAGATGATGGATGTGTGGGGGTGACTGCACACACGTCCCCACAGGCCAACCCTCTGCTGGGTGGTAGCTGCTCTGCAAGGAGCCAGGGTCACAGTGAAGAGGAGGCCATTTGGCAGTGGCTTCCCTCCACAAGGAGCAAGCCAGCTCATCTGGGAGCCAGCAAGTGAGCAGGGAGAACCAGCCTCAAACTGGCTGCTTGTGCTGCCTTTTCTGCTGTGGATCAACACAAATGTTTCTGTTTCCGTGGCATCTTTGAGTCTGGGTTAATTTACTCCTGTCCCCCATCTGGGTTTCCTGCCAATTCAAACTGGTCAATACACAGGCTGGTCCTGCTGGAATCATTCCCCAGTGGAACATCTCTCAATATGCCACCAACTGGGGTTTTTTTTTTAATAGGGTTAACCGGTTTAAGAGAAGGAATAAATTCCTACAGCAGGAGAAGGAGAGAGCAAGGAAAGTTTCAAGCTCCTGAAATCATTCTCCTTTGAGCTACACTATGAATGAAGGGAGCCAGGGGAAGATGATGACATGGAGAGGAAACAAAACAAAACAAAGCAAAAATAGATATCCAATAAAGAAAAAGAAAGGCACAGAGAAGAACAGAGGAGGGGGGTTATCTATCCTGCAGCTTTACAGACAGTATTAGCATCTTGTTGCCTAATGAGCCATAGAGGTAATAGACACACCACGAAAATAAAAGTGGGAGGGAAAAGCAAGCATCAATAACACAGAAAAACAACCACAGAGGCTGCTGCTAAGCAAATGTCACCTCTCTCACCTTCTCTGAGTCTTCCCAGTCAGCTGCCCTCCTCCCTTCCCAGATGTTTGTTCTCTCTCTTCTGGCACTTTATCTCTGCAACCATTTGGTTTTCATTATGTCCTGGGGTTTCAAGTTGGCAGCAGCCAAGGGGCAAGATTCAAGAACAGCTCTCAGGGGTCCTTTACAAGTGTTAACATCTCCTTCTCATGGTGCAGAGAGGTGCTCTGGCCTCACTAAAGTTGAGAAGGGATCAGAGTGCAAGGACACAGTGATGTCACCTCTCAGTGTGTCACGGGTGGGATTCCATGTTCAGGAAAAGCAAAAAGACCCAGGCCCATTAGCTTGTGTCAGCACAGTGTTTGGTGAGACAACCCTCTGCCTTGAAAACCCTTTGCTTGCTCACAGCAGCAAAACCAAAGCTTCCAGAACAGCATCCACCGTCCTTAGAAGTTATTTTTCCAGCACAGTTTTTAGGCAAGAAGCTGGGGCAATGACAGGAGTGACAGCCAGGCAGAGGGCTGTCACTGCCCCATCTTCTCACCTAGAAACCTCTGCCAGCAACCTGGACATAAAACGGAGCTGATTCTCAGTGGAACTACCTTTGCTTTTTTTTGGACACTAAAGAATATGCCCTAGCCTGTTTATTTCCCTTCCCTATTTCTTTTTCCTTTCTTAACACATCAGTCCCTTCTCCTGTCTTCTTTTTCATCTGCAGCTCCTGCAGCTGCCTTCAAGGTTTATTCCTTTCCTGCGGGATTATTTGGAAGTTTGCTTGTGCAGGGCGAACAGCATTTCTGTAATAAAGCCTCAGCCACATTCCATTAGTGTCATTTCCATCTGCAGAAGTGAAGTGTCAGCTAATAAAAGGTAGCACAGACCCCTTGGGCAAGATAAAATGAGAGAGCAAGAGAGGGGGGGAAAAATCTACCGTCAGAGATGGAGAAATGATAAATGTCTTTCCAGAAGCAGAAGCACCTGGAATGGGGAGATGGGAGCACTGAGGGACGGGGAGGGGAAAGGAAGAAGGGGAGAATATTATCTTTGCTAGGAAAGCTTTGTTTTTGGAAGGTCTCATTAACTCAAAAATCACCTTCTACCCATCTTCTCCATACACTAGGGGCAATATCCAGCCTGGCTGCACCTCTGCTGGGAGAGGATAATGTGCAATTATTGTTTGCAAGCAGCAATGGCCTGAGGAAGTTGTGGGGAGCTGCACAGCAGGGTTGGGCAAGGCAGGGTCCAGCAAGGCAGGGTCCAGCAAGGCAGGGTCAGGCAAGGCAGGGTCCAGCAAGGCAGGGTCCAGCAAGGCAGGGTCCAGAAAGGCTGTGTCTGGCACAGCACACAGAAATGCACTCAGGCTGTGTCCAGGTGGCTCTGCTGAGCCTTGTCCCTCGGCAGGGATGAGAGCAGACAGGGGTGTCACTGGCTGTGTCTGAGCTGTGAGACCCAGAGGCGTTTCTGAGACAACTTTGTCTGTCTAAGCTGTTCCCTGACCCCACGTCAGCCATCCAGCAGGCTCCCCCCTCCAGATGATGTCAGGACAAGCCCCTCAGGGTCCATCACAGGGTGCACCTCCCCTGCAGCTCAGGGGCACATTTATGACCCATTTGGTCCCTGTCTGCTCCCATTAATCAGGAGGGAGGTGACTGCAGTGCTGCTGTGGCCTCGGTGCTGTCCGCCAGTCCTCACCAGCCCCACGTGCTGTGCAGCAAAGCAGGCACTTCACCCATCTCTCCAGAGCACCCTTCCCTCTGGACAAGGACAGAAAGGCCCAAATGCCACAAGAGGAAAAAAAAATTTAATAAAAAAAATGTTTAGTTAAAAACCAGGGCCCATTTTTTTTCCTGCAACTAGAACTTATCTCCCTGAGCTCTGATGATCTTTGTCTGGACTCAGGCTCCAATTCTGGAGAAGTCTCAGCTCTCTGCTGACTTTATCCATGACATTCAAGCTTTTCAGGACCATATCAACTTCTACTCAGTGCAAACAACTCCCAGCTCCATTAGAGAAACAAAACCATGAAAGAACATCACTGACTGGATTTATGCCAGCGTGGCAGCTCTTAATGCCATAATCATGTTAGCACAGGCAAACATGATCCCGTGAAAGGTGTCATGTGTGCCATAGCACAGAGTTTTCAGGTCTTCAGCGAGGCCACTGGAGCTATTAGCAACTGTCAGAAGATGACAACCTTCAGGCTTTTTCATTTCCCTGAGGAATATGATCAGTTCAGACTAAGCCCAAAGGCTGTGTTCACAAGGTCTTCCTGAGCAGTGATGTGCACCTCAGCCGCGAGTGCCTCTTCTAAAATATGCAATACACATGCATGCACATGTACAGTGTTCCTCCAAGTAATGGCCATACCTTCCTCACTTCCACCCTCACAAACAAGGCTCTTGTTCAATTCCTTCCTAAACCTACCAGCAGCACTCTACTGTCCAAATTTCGGAAAGCAATCGTGTCAGACAAAACCATCACATGGGAAAACACAGAAAGTTGTGGTGTTTACAGGCCTCAGGTTCTCTTAGTTGACCACCCAAAAACACCTCATGATAAAATAAGGACTTTCCTTTTGATTTTAAATGGAAATATTATCACATGGTAGCCATGCTCCCATCCTCATCTTTTGGAGTAGATATGGATTTTTCCATGCATCTGTATAGAAGCATCACCCCTGGGAGCACTGGCAGGGTTTTTAAGCCTGTGACAGATAACCATGTCCCTCCAATTTCCTGGCTAAAAGCTTCCTAAATTCACGTAGCTGAGCACTCCAGGGAGCCAACTGGATAGCAGTTTGCTTAATAAAAGTTGCCTTTATACAAACATCTAAATCCTATTTTCCAAGAACTGGCAGGGGATTTTCAGGGTGTAATCCGCCTCCTGCTGACCCTCCACAGCAAAGAAACTTCTCACTTTCTGGGTGGGAATTTTTTTCATTGGAGAGCAACACAGGCTTTTACTGATGGTGCTGGGAGAGGGGAATGTGGGAATGGGGGAATGCCTGAGGATGCCACAGGCAGAGGAAAAAGGTTGGGCAGTTTTTTCCATGTCTGCTGAACAGCCTGTTATCAAAGACAGCAGGATAGAGAAGGGATTGCTGAAGAGGCTGCAATTCTCTGAAATTTTGCTCAGGGAAATGATTGCCATGTTCAATGTGGAAGTCTGAATCAACAGACAGCTCTCTGAAGGACCTTGGAAAGCCCAATCCTATCACTGTTCAGAGGATCTGAATCGCTCCCAAGTAAGCCCTGGGGATTCCCAGCTGTGCTGAGACATCTCCATTCTGATGTGGAAGTGCCACTGTCTCACCCTCCTGCCACAGGAAACAGTCACCTGGGTGAAAATGAGGCTGGTATGACAGGAGTGATTAAAGCTTGGAACAAATACCCATCAATGATTCACAATATTTGAGGAAGATTTGCTCGTCTCTAGGGCCTAGAAAACCACCTTGTGCAAGGCTCCTTTTCCCAGGAAGAAATTCACGGTGGGCCTTTAAGCCTCTGGAACATATGCAATGGATTATTAACAAATGTGAGTGGAAGGGTAGCTCAGTTTAATGTCACCTTTGTATACACACAGGCTTCCATCCTTTCTTCACAGAAAGATTATCCTCCCCACAGATAGATGCTGGAAGTCATCCAAGAATTTAAGAACATTCTTTCATTCACAGGTGTTTTTGGAGCTTACAACAGCAGTGCTTATTCTGGAAGATGATGAGGGAGAGAATTGCCTTGGCCCTCCAATCAGCTTTTGCCCATTTCACATCAAATTGCTGTCTGATAATACTCAGTGAAAACTGGAACGCTCTAATGCAAACAGAAATGGCTCCAGCAGCCAGAAGAAACACTAATGACACAAATTAAATAGAAAGACACTGAAGCATGCAGTGCACCTCGCTGTCCTGGTGGACATGCAGAGTGTGAGCCAGCAATGTGCCCCCACGGCAAGGCAGTCAGCAGCACCACAGGCTGTGCCAGCAGGGCACTGCCAGCAGGTCAAGGCAGATGTGGCCACTCAGCACTGGTGAGACACGTGTGGAGTCCTGTGTCCGGTGCTGGGCTCCCCAGAACAAAAGAAACGTGGATATATCAGGGGGTGTCCAGCAAAGGGCCAGGAAAATGTCTGAGGGAGCTGGGCACTTCATGTTCAAGGGAAGGCTGGGGGAGCTGGGGCTGTTCTCTGGAGAACACTCAGAGAGACCTTATCAATGTGTATTGATACCTGAGGGAGGAAATACAGATGGCAGAGCCAAACTCTCCTCAGTGGTGCCCAGAGTCAGGAGAAGAGACAAAGGGCACAAACCAAAATACCGCAAATCAGCGCCCACCATGGCTCTTTTCTCCTCCCAAAGCAACAGCCCACATGGCAGCATGACCATGGCATTGACTCTGGAGAAAACATCTCCATTTCTCACCAGGCCACTTCCCCAGGCTTAGAGACAGGGATGAGAAAGTTCCCATTCACCTTGCTCAGACATCCAGGGCACGAGGCTGAATTCACCAACAAAGCTCCAGCAGCGGCGCAGAGAGAGGGAGGATGTCAGAAAACGCATTTAGCTGCTGACAGCAGCCTAACAAAGGATCACTACAAAGGCATGCAGAGCTTGTGACAGGGATGCAGGGAGTTAGTCTGGGACTGAGGGACCTCAGTTACAACAGCAGGGTGGAGAAGTGGAGCTGGAATGTGTAGAAGGAAAAGAAATTATGACCTGACTGAGTGATATCTATTCCAGAGGGACTGAGGGAGGAAAAGAAACTACAAAACTGCTTAAAACTGTATCAAACACACAGAATGAGGACCATGAACTTAAAGATGTGGAAAGGTCATGCCACAAAGGAGTAGAGGGGGAAATCAAGAGAAGCAAAAATAAAACAACTGCAGTGGAGAGAGCAATGAGAGAGAGCAGGATAAAAAACACTGGACAAGAATATTGACAAGTCAAAAATATCAATTCTGTGCTTCCTCAGCCAATAAGGTTGACACCATGGGATCTGGGGAGGATGGGGGAAGTTCAGAGATGCAATCCACAGTTCCCTCTCCTCCAGACAAAGGCCAGGGTTTGCTCACATCTATACAAATATTGCAATGACTCTGCAAACCATTTTTTACTGTCATGAGCTTCTTTAAATGGCAAAGAAAAATGGTCTGTGCCACTAAGATTTACTTTTATTTCCTCACTTATTCAGCCCCAGCAGAGCCCCACTCAGCCCAGATATGCCTCCACACTTCTTGCAGACCAAGTGAGTGCCTGTATCAAAGAGAGAAAAGGAAGAAGAAACCCACATTTTCTTCTCTGGGACAGCTAGATTGTCTTAAAGCCAGTGTAGAGCAAATGACACAAGTTGCCTTTTCCAGCCTGAGAGATGACCTCCTCTTTCCTCTTCATCTATTTCATTAGCTCTAAATTATTCCTGTTGCCAAGACATTTGAAAGCAAATTGCCAAAAAGCTTCAATCGCTACCCCCAGCATCTGATTCCCCAACGGGACTCAGTGCCCAGTCCAGTTCTCATCAAGACATGACTTGAAGGCACAACATCCTAACCAAGAAACACTGAGAGGGAGAAGCAGAACATAAGGCAGGAGATACCTCACATCAAAACCCCAGCAAGACTTAGTAGAGTCTATTCTTTTCATTCAGAGGCCACTTCCATATTCATCTGGACCCAAAAAATAGGACAAGGAACAGGAGGAAGCAAAGAGGGGGTGAGCAGGAGGTGAGAACACAAGTGTCTGCTATCATCCTGTGTCAGTGTCTTTGACAGGACAAAGCTTTGGAGAGGGTTTTAGCCACAGTGGGAGAAAATGCTGCCCCAGTGAATCACAAGAGCGGGAAAAATAATTCGCTACTGTTAAATCAGCTGTAAGAATGTACAGCTTTGTGAACACCCAACCTTTTATCATTTTTACTGAACCACAACACAATCTGCCACCAGAGTCTTCCCAGACCAAGGCCAGGACTGAAATAGTAGGGCCTGTGGCTGTGGCAACTGAGCTGCCACTGTGGATGTGCACAGGGAGGCTGCAGCGGCCGAGAGGAGCCACTCCAGAGCCTGCTCAGAGGGATTGCTGCTTCCACAGGAGCTTTTTGACTGGAGTAGATGCAATGGCAGGACTGAGAGGGTGAGAGGAGAGCAGGGTGGAAGAGGGAGAAAGAGATGAGCTTGGGGTTGGACGGACTGTGTATTTCCAGGAGAGCCACAGAAGTCAGAAGCGCCATCGTACCTGCAGGTCAGACCCAGGGGAGTAACTGAGCTGCAGGCTGGCTTTGACTTGCAGGTGCCCCAGGCTGGAGCTGAGGCAAATTTGCAGATCTGATCAGGAGATCAAAAAGAACTTGGCTCCAGCTCTTTTCAGCTAAGGGAAGAGACACATCTCTCTTGCCTGTGACAGAGCACTACATGCTACAGACTCGAGCCTGACTACAGAACTGCCTCTTCTTCAGAAGAGACACACAGACAGTCCTGACTTGCACTGCTTTGGGTGAGGGTCAGCTGGCTGTCCCCAGCCCTGGACTGCACAGTGCCAGGATGTGTGTCAGTCACACTCGGATGTTGCTCTGCATGGAATCATTAAGGATGAAAACGACCTCCAAGATCACTGAGCCCAACCTTTGACCAAACCTTACCATGCCACTAAACCATAACACTCAGTGCCACATCCAGTCATTTCTTGAACACTTCCAGGGATGGTGACTCCACCACCTCTCTGGACAGCTCATTCCAATGCTTAACCACCCTTTCAGTGATGAAATTCTTCCTGATGTTCAACCTGAACCTCTCCTGGCACAGCTTGACACGAATCAGAAATAGACTCACAGGATGTTATTACTGGGTCCTGAGCAGGGTCCCCAAACTTCCAAACGTCCCCAAACGTCCCCAAAAAAGATTTTTCTTGTTGTGCTGCTGAGGGCATCTAGTCAAAAGGGGTTTTTAAGGCTTCCTAGGCAGGCAACTATGGCCTTCAGCTGCCTGTTTACCTCGGCCTGCCCTGTCCCTCTCCTCCCCTTGCTGCCTCACTCTGCCTGCAGCTGGGTCCTACGGCAGCGTGCAAATGTGCTGACATGCAACGAGCACATTGGGGACTGGCAGGAACCGTGCTGGGCAATGAAAGAGTCACCCAGCAGGAGCACCAGCACCTGCCAAATCCCTTGGCACATGCCGCGGGATCGAACAGGGCAGGAGCATAGCGGTGGGTACAGCAAAGCTGAGCTCTCCTGCCAGCCCCTGCTCTCCCCTCCCTCAGTGCTGCCTGCTAATGAAGTCATTTTGGCCTGCAGGACACGCAGCAGATGCGCTGTCACTCAGGGGCTGTGCCTGCACCAGCCGCTCCTCGGGGTGAGAACTCATTAAGGTCGGTGTTTTACAAACGCGATCAAGGAAGGGAGCTTGAGCGGCGTTATGACAGCAATAAAAGTGTGTCCTGCTTCATCAGCACTTTGGAAAAATTAGTTTAAATGTCCTCAGTGGCAAGCAGCACTTAGTGCTGCTCAGTGCGGGAGAGGGAGGCAGGAAAAAGAGACTACACAGGGTTTTTAAAAATAAAACTCAAAGCGAGTTTGGCACAATGAGTAAATCACAAGCAACCGTCTCCCTACAGTGCCCCGCTGCATGAAACTCCTTCCTGAGATAAATCAGTGCCATATCTAGCCAAACACGAAAGCAGTGCCAGCTCTTGCTGCATAGTGCACCTTACTCCAAGCTGTTAGAGCTAGCACCTCCACCTCTTCAGAGAATTGCAGTATCTCACCTTACACTGCACCACCAGGTTCTACAATGCCTGATACCACTCTCATCGTGCTTATTGTGCATCTTTTTTCCCTGCTTTCAAGTCTCCACTGCAGTGCAAATTCCATGGTGAACCTTAAAAATCAATTCCAATTACAGAACTTGATTTTCCCTTCGTCCAAAATGTTTTGTTTCTAGATAGACCTTCGAATTCTGCTCCAAAGTGTATTTTCTCTTCCTTTCCTCTGTCAAAGAAAAAACTGGATCAGATTATTTACAAATTTGTGTAAGGGTCTAGGGAAGCAGGAGACAGGAACAATAGATATCCTCACCACTTTTCTTAAAAATAACCACACAGACAAAAAAAAAAAATAGACTAAATAACATCATTCAGAAAGAAAAATGCCTCAAGGCTAGAAACTAAGCAGTGTGGCCCCAAAATACCAGTTTGATTTAGCTGGAAAAAAAGGGCAGCTGAAACGAAATGCAAACAATTCTGCATCAGGTCTCCAGAGCATCCTTCCACAGCCACTGATCCAGCTCCCTTTCTGCAGGGAGGAGAAATCACACCCCCTTACTGACCTCCCTGTTCACTCTCCCTGCCAGCCCTTATAAGTTCATGGTCTGCTGTCCCTGGGCTGCTGCTGGGCCCAATTTGCATGAGGGAAACTGTAAATGTCACACCGAAACACTCACAGTGGTATTCTCCCAAAGCAAATAAAGCCTAGGACCAGCAAGCAGGGAAAATTACGCCCACAAAGCAGTCATAAATCAGCCACATTCCAGACACTTTGCAAGCTTTGTTGTCTCACAAGTATTTGGCAGATTCAAAGGTCTTTCTTTAGACAAAATCCAGTGTTTTCTTACTGCCCCACTGTGAAATTAAAAACCTTATGGTACAAAGGGTGCTGTCAACCTGATAACAGAGGACAAGGGACACCTCCCTTTTGAGGTGGGAAATGCAAGGTTCCCCTTCCCATTCACGGTAGTAAAAGGCTGGAAAATCCACCAAGAATCATTTGGGTTGGAAAAGATCTCCAAGTTCATTGAGTCCAGCCATTGATCCAGCACTGCTATGCCACCACTGAACCGTGTTCCAAGTGTCACATACACGCCTTTGAAATCTGAGGTCTCAGTCCTGTGAAGGTGCCTGTCACGCTCTCCAGAATGAAATGGGAGGTTGTTTGGAGGGCAACAGAGATGCTTTGGAATCAAAATTTGGTGGACTGAACTTGGGGTGTGAGACATCAGCTTTTGATGTGAAGTTTCCAAGGAGTGGGGAATCCCTCCTGCCCCGGGGGAACAGAGCTTAGTGCGTCCCCCCAAATAAAAACAAGCTTATTTTTTATGGAAATTAACCCAAATTTGTCTACATGCAGCTCCATTGTTGCTGAGGGACCAGAAGACTCTCCACATCAGTGTCACAAATAAATAATCCCTACTAAAATTGTCAGAAACCAATTGGCCCCCACTTCAACAGCAGAGGACACCAACTTTCTGTATTTCCTTTCCTCTCAGCTTAGCCATTTGCAAAGACTGAAACTCTCTCACTGTGGCTCAGATAATGGCGAATAAGATGAGAAAAACATATATCAGCGTGCCCAGTCTCTCCAGTCTACACACAGTCAGGCAGAAAGAAAGAAGGTGTTTAATACGACCCTGGCAAGGGTCAAAACTATCTTTGATAAATCATTCACTCTCCTGGTTCCTGGGAGTTGTTCTTCCAGATCAGTGATGTTCTGGGTGAGGTTTACAGTGGATATTTTTCCCTTCTCAGTGCAAGCTCAGCCAGCTCTGGCAGACACAACCTGTGATGGCTCCAGCAGCAGAGACAGAGCTGAAGAGGGGGATGCACTGCAAACCTCAGCCTGGTGGTCTCAGGAACAGCCTGGGACAGTGCAAGGACAAGGTGGAGTGGGGCAGGATGGGTCCACCCCATCCCTCACCAGAGGGAAGATTGGTTTCTCTCTGTGCATCTGAGCAAGCCCAGAATGTTAAACAGCTTCTCTTCCCTCCCATTTCTCCATCAGGCTTTTTCCTCAAAAAACCCAATTCTCATATCAGCCTTCCTTACACTGTTGTCCCAAGCTGTGTACCTAAGCTAAAAGCTCCTGAGAGCACGTGAAGGCACAGGATTAGATTCCAGCAAACAGCAAACTGAAATTGTGATCAAGATGCTCCACTTTGTGCAATATAGAGTGCTGAGAAGTGATTTACACAAAACCAGTCCCAAACTACAGCACATATCACAGCTGTGCCATTTGGGTAATGCTGAGCCATGCTCTACTTTTCTGGCCCTTCCCTCCACAGTATTATGGTGCCCAAGCTAAAGAAACAACCCAGACCATAGGAAAGTGAATTTCTGCGTAACTGGAAAGGAAAAGAAATAAAGAAGAAGGAAATATGTGTGTGTGGCCTGGAAGCTGCTCACCAAACCTCCAACCTTTTTTCCAGTGCTGGAGGGTCCCAAATGTTTGTTTTGAGGAAAAAAAAACCAACAACCAACGACAAAAAAAACCAAAAACAACAGGCAAAGCCAGAGAGCAATGAATCCATTCCACTTTTCCCAAAACTTCCCAGCATATAAATTTTGGCACAAACCCCCCTTAATGGAGCTACTGTACTGCCTTCAGCAGCCTCCTCAGCACTCTAGAGACATTCAGCTGCACCAGGGCTCCTCCAGCACAAGAGCCTCTGCCAAGGAAAAGTAATTTCCTCGTGTCCTTCCTCTCCCTCACTGTCACATTCCAAGCAAGCAAGAGCTTGGCCCAGAAGATGTTGCTGTGAGGAAGGAGCTCAGGCAATGCAAGACTGATTCAGCAGCTTGGCACCTCACACAGAAGCACTGGGCAAACATGACCTGTATTTGTTGGGAGAGAGGAGACTCTGAGGTGACCAAGGTAAAAGATAACTCTAAAGAGAATTCATGAGATGATACAAAACTATTTAGGGCTATGTCAAATGTGGGAAGCAGGTGGCATAAATGGAAAAGCTCGGAAAAGGTCAAGCCTTGGAGGAATTGAGCAAGGATCTCTTCGTGCAGGGAAGAACTGATCTGAAACATACTCTTGACAGAGGCAGCAGGGAAGAAAAATCAAGTAAATAGTTTTGAAGGAATTGGAGGATGGAATTAATCTCATTTTAAGCATCAAAAAATGAAGTGTGTAACCTGGGCCTGTCATGCAGGTTCCCTCACCAGCAGAGAGAAAGACACTTTAGAGGGCAAGTAATCCTGGCTACCTGTGAAAGTGCCTGTTAGCATGGCTCCAGGAGCTGGCTCAGAGAGGAGGTGAGGAAAATCCCAACCTTAATCACTGCAGAGCTCCTGAGAAGGTGACAAACATTTGCCAACATGAATTTAATGAGGTGTCTCCTTGGAGTGGCACCCCACCAAGTTTTAACAGAGACTATGTGGATGTGAGGCTGGCCATGTGCCAGCTTCAGCTAACCAGCAAAACTCAGCAAAAACAAAACAAAATGGTCTTCACTAGCCTTTAAATACCTGGGGGTTTTATTTAAAAAAAAAAAAAAAAAAAAAAAAAAAAGGGAAAAAAGATGGAAAAATACAAGGAAAGTTGATGAATACTAATGCAATAAATGAAGAAAATATATTATCTTCGATTCCTCTTTGCCTGGATCTATAGTAATTCCAGAAGGAGATTGGGTTGTGAGATAAATTTCATTTATTCCTAATAAAAGAAGAATGCTACATTTTTTTGACAAGTGTTCTTCAATATGCCACCTGGGTAGTTCTAGTAACAGATAATAAAAAAGAGGTATGATAGGATTTCCAAGAAGATCCCAGCAGTTAACAAGGGAAACGATTTCGCAGCTCTTCCTTAGGAGGCAGCCAGATTTCCCAGGGATAACAAGAAAGCTTTAATCAGTCCCTTTGCAAGGTGTGTAGGGGAGGGTTTCAGGATGTGGCTTTATACCTGTCCTAGTTGTAGCTGTTACTCAAGATGCAGCAAAGTAAAATCAGAGCACTTGGCTGGATGAAAGCCAACTGCCTGTACAGCTGAGCAGCAGTGGGAAGGGCTGGAGTGGGGGATCACAGAAGGAAAGATGTGGTTTTTTATGGGGAGTGTTTTATCAGGAGCACCACAAGCTCAGCAGCTGCAGTTGTCCTGGGTCTAATTCTTATTTTGCCTATGCAGACAAACACGGTTTTAGCTCTCCTTGACCCATGGACTGAGAATGGTTGCAGACCCACACTGTTCCAAAGGCAGCCTGGTCTTGCACAGCCCAAATTCCCTGTGAGCCCTCCCATTTGTACAGTGCCTTTATTAGACACCATGAAAGCTGGCTGTGAAGAAGGAGCATACTTCAGACCCTTAAACAAACCATCCTTCTAGGTTTTGACTCTATACATTAAGGCATCAAGTGAATAAAATGCATCAAACCTGCTGTTTCTTCTCCTGGGCCAGCTTCTGTTGGCCTTTGCATTTTGTGTGAGTTTCTCTTTGCTTTTCAAACACATTTCCCCCATGCTAACAGAGCTGCTCCACCACTAAACCCCCAGCACAACAAGACTGCAAAGGACTCAGGGGGACGCTCCCTTTGCTGTTGTCTGCAGCCCACAGAACAGGAATGCTGTAGAAAGTGGCAGTGACTATGCAATGCATAAATCATGGGGACAATATTGTCTCTCCTCCCTTTGCACAGATCCCATATATCACCATGACTCAGTGTGGATCTCCCAGTGGGGACTAATTCCAACTTCTAATGCACTTTCCATCTGATTCCTCCTGACAACAGATGGGTCGCTGTCCTGAGATATTGCATTTTCAAAACAATATATTAAGAACTGCTGTGTTTCAGAACAATTTGGTTTGGGGACCCACTACTAATCCCATTTCAGTGGTTTGAGTTGTGCATTTTACCACTGACAAGAAAAAACCCCTTCAGTCCGATGGCCATCATCTCTTCCCTTCTCCTCTACTTTTTCTGGTTGTTTCACCCATTTTCCTGGATGTGATAAATCATGTAAATTTAATTTAGAGATTATACCCCTGGCTTTGGAGGCAGACAAGGTTAGCTCTCTGCTTGCAGCCTGTAGCCCACTAATCTTATAAAAGTCCTCCATTCCCACTTGGCTGGAACTGCTGCTGGGGAGTGGAAGGAGAGCAATATCTGTTCTAAAAAGTGTTTTGGATTTTTGTTGGACACTTGCAGATGGCATCCTGGCCACTGTCCAAACTCATGCTGCTGCATAAGGATAAATCCTGAAGGTTTTCACAAGCCCACTGTATTACAAGCTTTATCTCAGCAGTATGAACCTGGTGCTACCATTTCCAAACCTTTCCCAGTCTCTCCAATGTTATAAATTTCTTTCAGCTCCACTTTTCCAAAGACTGAGCAGCTCCTAAGTCCATAGCACTTCCTCCTTGTGCACGTTTGCTGCCTCCTTTCTGTATGACTGGAGGCCAACACTCCTTCCCTAAAGAATGATCAGATCTGCAGAGGACATGCAAGAAATAGGGGAATTTCTGATATCTACAAAAAAGCATTATTCCTTGCCTTTAAGGAGTTTTTGGCCCCAGGCTGAGGGTTACAAGCACTGACCAAGTACATTATCCATGCAATCTTTCCTTCATCTATAAATTCCCTTTCTAAGGAAACATGTAGCACCAGCAGGGGATTAAAATCAGTTGTTTCATGGGCATCCCGGGTGGTTGTCTTTCATCTCCTTTCCTAATATTTCTGTTAGGCTTGGATAGTTTTTATTGGCTTTTTTCTCTTTGCTCTTTCTCACGCTTGAGCAGCTCTTGGCTTCGGCAGGCACAGAAACAGCAGTTTTATGACATGCATTTTTTAATGTATCAAAACATGTTCTTTTGATCCATTTTTTAAAAAGCAACCTCTGCTCAGCAAAGGTTAATAAGTTTCCCACATCAGCTGGATGTAAGAGAGGCCCAGATGTTGCTGAGAATCAAAACTCATCTTCAGAAGTCTGCGGGGCAAAACCAGAAGCTTCTCAGACATCGCCTAAGACACAAGAAATTGCTGGATCCTCTAAGAGCTGGCCCAGAGTGTTCTTCAGTGCTGACAGTTTGGCACATCCGAGGGAAGTTTCCATGAAGTTATGACAGTTGTAGCAGCTGCCCAGAGAATTCACATTTGCAGGTTTCTATAGCTTTCAGTATCACACATCCAGGGGATGCGCTGGAAGCGAACACAGACCTCAGACAAAGCACATCACAGTCTCCTTGTGTAGCAACTCAGTATTTGCACATCCAGCACTAAAAAGAAATTGTCTCCAGTCCAAAGCCTCTGTTCTCTTTTCTGGGTGATCCTTACGAAGAGCTGAAGGTAGGGAAGGAACCAGCACTGACCCCTCAGGATCCCCTGGGTACAGTGGCAGAGCAGGGCCCACTGCAGCTTTGCCAGGACAGCTGAGCTGATTTGTGAGCAAATGGCACCTTCTCCTTGGCCTTTCACACAAATCAAGTCATACCCCTAATGCTTTTTATCAACTTCTTTAGAGCTTTAGTCCACACTGAAGTTAGGCTTCTCAGCTTGTTTGCTGACAAGAAGCTAAAAATCCTTTTACTTTACTTCTTCCCCTTCAATTCAATGAAGAATATGTTGAATGTATGAAATACATTTTGTTTTACCACTCCCAAAGTGGATTCCCCTGGGATCTACTTATCTACTTTCACGGGTATTATGACTTTTTAAAGAAGTATTTGAATGTGAAAAGAACAAGGCTTACCAGACAGGACTGCAGGGAGCATCCCACGGATGGGGGAAGGCTGGGATGGGAGGCAGTAAATAATTTTGCAAATTTTGCGCCTTTGGTTGATGGCAGAGGAGCAGAAGAGAAGAAGAACAGAGGGCCTGGAAAGCAAGAGGAGAACATTATCATTTAAATAACCACACAGCAGATAGGAACTGGACACATATATTAAGTTTAGGGTTTTAAACCAAGCCCAGAACACCAATTTAGAATCATAGAATTGTCCAGGTAGGAAAAGACCTTTAATATCATGAAGCCCAACTGTTAACCCAGTATTGCCAAGTCCACCACTAAAACATCTCCCTAAGCATCACATCTACACGTCCTTTAAACACCTGACTGCACCACTTCCTTGAACAGCCAGTGCATCACAAAGACAGCTCCTGGCATCTTCTCACTGCTCAGGGCACAGCACCACTGATCCAGATGCTCCCTGAACTAGGCTAATCCCAGATTTGTTTCAGAAAGTTTTATGGACGTTACAGTTCATTTATTAACAGGGGAAGGATGATGCAAAAATCCCGAAGCCAACAGAGACTGGGCAGACAGTGGTGCATGAGTAGCCAAGCTTGCCAAGAAATCAACACAACAATTTTTATCACAGGCCATCACAATTTTTCATGGTAGTGATCAGAAATAAGTCACTTGTACAGCAGAATTGTTCTCAGCTTCTGCTTTCTCAGAGCAGCTGATGTCTCACAGAATCCTGTGGAAAACCACTCAGCCTTGCAGCTATCACTTCTTTTTCTGTCTTCTACACTCCTCCCTTTTTCCAGGAAGGAAAGGAACTGAGTCAGGTTGTGTTCTTTTCCCTCGACTTCACACTCAGCTCCCCAGCAGCTGCAGATGGTGTCAGCCATGAGGGAAGCTGAGCAGCAGCTGGAAAGTGGCAGCAAACTGGAGGGACAGGGTTAGGAATGGCCTGGGCTCAGGGAGGGCTCAGAGGGGACTCCAGAATTCTCTCATGTTGCCACTGTTGTACAAGGAAAATAAGATCTCTTTTTGTAACACTGAGTCTTTCTATTGACTTCAGTGTCAATAGAAGCAGAGAAATGTTTAGAATCAAATCAAACCAGCCTTGCTGCAAAACCTTGTGTTTGTTAATACAAACAAATCAAAGGAAAAATCTCTACAGAGAAAATACCAGGAAACCGTGAAACCAGCCTTTACAAAAATATTGAAAAGAAGAAAATTAATCATGTTAAACATCAAAAATTACTTTTAGATCCTCACAGGGAGGCTACCATGACCTCAGCCCTGAAGATATCCATGAAGCAAAGTTAAAGTTATCCAGCCACACTGGACTCCAAAGGATGCTTGCACAGGATGATAGAGAAGGAGGGGGAACAACATAAGCAAAAAAGAAATTCCTTGCCTAAAAGCCACTCCATATAAAAATATCATCTTAAAACTAACCTATATTAATTTTTAAAGTGGAATTTTAAATAGGTGACTTTAAAAATCTGGCATAAGTCTGCCTCTTTCCAGTTCAGCATTTAGAGACTTTCACCTATGGAAAAGTTCTATTTTGAGGAGCGGCTGTGACAGCAATGAGGCTGAATAAGGATAAATTTAAATTAGTCAGAAAAGCATCATGCTTAGATGAGAATGAGGTCCTCCCAGGAGGTGGTGTTTAACAGCCTCTGCGATTGCTGCAGGAAGGACACTGCTTTGCATTGTTCTTTATAGGAAAGTCAATAGCCTGGAGAAAGATAGATTATTGTTCGTTACATCCAGAAGAGCTTTTATTAAAAAAAAAAGAAAAAAATGTCATATTCACAGAGCATTTGAGGGTAAGCTGATGGTTTTAATTTCCCCTCTACTTCATTTCCAATTTTGGGGAAAGCTGCTTAGAGAACAGAGTTGTCCATGTGAATGCATGAAAGTCACAGAGCAAAGGAAAGGGAGTAGCAACTCCCCCTCATCATGTCTTGAAAGCACTCAGCCTTCCAAAAAACAGCCTCAGCCAGAGCCCTGCACACAGCCATGGCTCGTCCACTGATGGGAACAGAGCCTGTTTTAGGGCAAAGCCCTCTGAAGTCAGAATCACTTTATAATTTTGTGTTGAATGCTTCACAGAAACCAGCAGGTGAAGGTGCCAATACTTCACGCTATTCTTTCCTTCCCAAAAGCTCCCTGTGACCTTTAATTCCCCTCCAAAGAGGTTGATTTTGGCAGTGACATGAACAACTTTCCCAGCAGTTTCTCCTGAGCCTCAAGTCCTGCTGGGAACTGAGAGTGATGCTCTGGGCCAGGGGCAGGAGAGCACAAAGAGCCAGGCAGGGGCTCAGTACAACAGCAATGAGCAGGTGTTGGTAAGGGAAGGCAGGAAAGTTACCTAAAGAAGAAATCACCTTCATTTTGATTGTATGTTTCACCCAAACTTGCTGGTTTTAATTATTTGTCCCATTACAGGGTGCATTGCCCAGGTACAAGCTTCCTGAAGAAGAACTTGTACTGCTAAGATGCTCAACTCTGTATGAGGTTATTTAGAAGCCAGTAAAAATTGTCACCCCAATCTGTTTTGTATCCTAAACAAAAACACTGGTGTAAGGAAACAGTGCTTCAGGTGCCTGTAAATGTTTTATTCACAGGAAAAACAAATTGCTGTAGGAAATGAAGGACAAACACGAACATGTAGCAAAACCCAGGTCAGAGCTGTGATAATTCTTAAAGCTACTAATTAACTGAACACTCAAAAAAATCCATTTCTGTAGTAGCTTCTGCCCTTATGAACAGTCACAAATTGAACCCTGATGTTTAATGGAGGAGAAAATTTTACATATTTTTATTGCTAGGGCTGCTGAGGCACAGAGCAGTGAAATGCTCACCATCTTCTCTTGGTGTTCCCTTCCACTCCCTTCCTTCCTCTCCAGAAAGCAGGTGAGGAGACAGGAAAACCCTTCCCTGGGGGGCTGTGCCTCTGGATCAGTGCAGAATCAGTGAGGCAGAGATGTGATGCACGGAGCACAACCAGGAGTCCCACAGGGGAGCACTGAAAGGGAGCCAGATGCCAGCAGTTGTCACGGACAAAGCTCTACATAGGAGAACACAGAAAAAATCTGCACAGGGCAATAAATACGACACATTCTCTACCCTGGAGCACTCTGGAGACTCAGTGTTTCAGGAGGAACACGCCCTGTTTCTGCTTTGCATGTTGGATAACTTGGGAGCAGTTCTGAGAACACAATTGCCTGAATCCTGACTCTTCTGTGAGGCTCCACGGGTGACGTTTCCCTCCCAGCCAGGGCACTGCTTTGGGGCTCTTCTGCTTAAGCAGAGTAAGGAGCAAATATTTTCATTTAAATTACTGTATATTCTCCCCTCTCTGAGTCCTCCAGGCTCACCAACACACACCCATGTTCCCTGACAGCCTCCCAAAGGGAATGCTGCATCTGAGGCAGCAACACCACAGCTCTGTGCAGGTACCAACTCGGCTCTGCCTAATGACCACAGAATTAACTCCTGAGACACAATAATCCTCGCAAACTCCATTTTCCTCCACTCCAGGAGGAATTCATTTGGCCTGGCCTTTTCCTAGCAAATATTTAAGCATCCCGTGTGCACATATTTAGAAAGAATTCCTCACAAATCACTCAGCTGAAAGCGATTTCCCCCGAGGAGGGATGAGAGAGCAAACGTGCCAGCTGCGAGCCGCACTGCTCACTGCACTCCTGGAAGGCTCTCGGGTACCACGGAGCTGTGAGCGGCACAGGAGTCGAGGTGGGACACAATTACCCAGCTACATTAAATTCATTTTCACTCTGTTTTCCTATCAGGTTCACTGCTGCAAAAACAGGAGGGATGAGGTTCCATGGAGGTGGTTTACAAGGTGAGAGAGGATGGCAGAACAAGGTAAAGAAAAGTGCTGATGCCAGTTTTGTTGTTTAATATTCATCTTTGCTCGGTTTCAGAACTTTTGCACAGCAGTGGCTTTGTACGAGAATTTCTGGTTATGGCTGTGAAAATATTGCTGCTGCTTTTTTATATCTACTTTGTGAGAGTTTAGCTGGTCTCAGACAACACTGGCTGCAATCTTTTCATCTCAACAGATTCGCTGTGGGAAAGCTATTGGCACAAAACTGATTTCTGTCTTTCAGTAATATTGTATCAATTTAAATGAAAAAAAACCCTGGATCTTTTTGGAATTGTACTTCTGGATTTTTTTTTTTTGTTTGTTTTATCTTGGAATGCTGACAGTTCACTCATATTACTTCCACTTTTCTATTTTCACATGGATGTATTGTGAAATCAATCACAAATAAAATTTTTGTTGAAGATGATGGTTTGGGACAAGTCACTAGGTTGGGTTAAAATACTGGTTTATTGTAAATCAAAATTACAATGAAACAAGTTCAGAATTGAAATAGCATGGATTAATATAGAAATAGTAAGAAAATCTTGTTTAAAAAAAAAATTGAAACTCCAAAATGCCTAATTTACTACAAGAAAGAGTTTCAGAAATTATTTCATAGGAATACAGGGAAAAATAATGAAATGTCAACACTCCCTATGAAAATGACATACTGAAATCATCCATCTCTCCCTTAATGCATGATAACAAGGGAGGAAAGATGCACGTTAGGGCACTGGCCTGGAATACAGAACATTTCTGTTCAAATTCCCAAATGGACAGAGATTTCTGGTTAGAATGTGGGTTTTTCTGTGGCTCAGCCACCGAAGTGGTGAAATGCAGTAAGAAAGCTCCCCATCTATTCCCTGACACAGTTACTATGATAATAAGGTGGCATACAAATTCCTTGGATTTTAGCCAGTTCCTTCCAACCACTCTCACCTGCTCCCAACAGCAAAATGTTTACTGATAATAATTACGAGCTGAGATTACCAAAGCTGCCTGGGGGATTTGGATGCCCACGGGAACTGGCAGCTCTGAAGATCTCCGCCCATGGATTTTACTGAGACTCTGATTGATTTCTCCCACCACCCCAACAACACTGCAAGTGCAGGCATGCAGAACAGCAGGAATATTTACAGGGATAACATCTTCATGTCAGCGAGGCAGGGAATCCCACTGGGCCAGAGGCTTTACAAGCAGCAGTAAATAAGAACATCCTGTCCAAAATAAGCCCTCTGTTGCAGTTCTGGTACACACCTTTGAGTAGGGACAATTCCCCAGCACCACTATGCAGAAAATTTGACATTTGAAAGCACTTGAAGAGTCACACAAATCCAAGAGCCTGCTCACAGGACCTTCCTCTGCACCTATGAAAGTAACTTCTTCCTGCTCCTTTCCAAAAATCAAATCTCAATCAAAATTCTCCATGCAGAAATATCCCTTTCTAGGTTATCACCTTCCTAGTGCAGCATCTTCTCCTCCCCAACAACAGAATTGTTGATGTTGCTTTTGTAGCTGGTAAATAAATCAGCTGCTGTCAGGTCAGATAAGATTTTCTATCAGGTGGAGGTACAGAGTTTTCTAATGAAGAGCAGCAGTGTGGGAGAGGAAAGGACTCAGAGCGCTCTTATTTGCTATATTTCTATTGAATTTCCTAGAATAAAGGTTTCCCTTAGGAATAAGGGAAAGATGCCCAGAGGTCAGGTGGAGGAAGTATTGCTGTGCCTTGGGTTTTATTCTGACCCTTTATTCCTCCTTCCCTAAATGCAGTGCTTACAGACAGAGCAAAATTCCTCCCAGCAGCAGTGAAGGGAAGATGGGGATGGGGACCAGCAGCACATTCCCAGCTGAGACAGAGATTTTTTTTTTACTTTTCAGGCACATAGAACCTGGCTCAAATCTTCAGCAGGCTTTAGCTACCCCAGGGACAGATTTCCTACCAGTCCTAAAAGAAGTAAGGAAGCCAATGCCTCTCAGAGAGTGAGAGAGCTCCAGGTTTACAAACCAATTTGTCTGCAGACAGCTTTCAGTGCTGTTCCACCACAGACCCTCCCACTCACCATGACCTGGGTGCTACCTCAGGTGTAATTAACCCTGTGCCCTGAGCACAGGCTCCCCCAGCCTTGCTGTTCACAAACACCTCTGTCAGACACGGGGCTGATGGAGTTTTGTGCTGCTCTGACTCTCATACACTCACCCTCACCCTCCTTTTGCACTGTGGCTTTCTCAATTTAACGGAGAGGGAAAGGGCTCTCCCACAGTGGAAGGTGTCTCTTGTTCCAATTTTTCTTTTTCCTATTCTTTTTCTTTGGAAGTTTCTTGCTCTGGTACTCAAAGCAAACCTTCTCCAGGACAGCAAGCAAACAAATATATCGAGTGCTTTTTCAGCCCAGGTAGGAGGGAGAGGGAGTTGATTGGAAGGAGTTAGATTGCCCATTCCAGCCCTGTTTCCTTTTTTGCTTCCCTTCCCTCGAAGCCAGATGCCAGGGAAAGCTCACGTTCACCATCTCTCTGCTTTTCTTGCAGAACACACAATGGCTACAGAAAAGGGGAAAAAACCATCCCCTTCCATGTAGGAGCAATTTGTTTACACTTCCCAGCTTCTCAGAGGGTAGTAGAGGGAGGAGATCCTCTCTTTGTTCTTTAGTGCTTGGGACATCTGCATAAAAAGAGATTTTTTGTTATTTAAACACTCATCTGCTCCCACTGCTCAGCCTCATTTTGAAGTTACAATCCTCTGTTAGCTCCGTGTCAGTCGCTGCTGGAGGGAGAGCCTGGAGCTGGACTCTGCAGGGCAACAGCCCAGGTTTGAGCCTCCAAGTGCACAGGGAGCTGCAAGCCTGGAAGTTCTCCCTTTTCCTTAGGTGTGTTTGAAGCCTGGGACCAATATCGGTATCACTCCTACTGTTCCAGAGCTGAGGAGCTGCTGTGGAGGGCAGCAAAGCTCTCCCTCAGGTGGCAGAGCACTGGGGGGTCCCATCCCCATCCCAATCCCCATCCCCATCCCCATCCCCATCCCCATCCCGATCCCCATCCCAGCCCCCCGAACAGCTCCACACAATCACAGAGCTGGCTGAGGTGGAAGAAGCCCACAAGGATCATCGAGCCCAACTCCTGGCCCTGCACAGAGCCATCCCCAGGAGTGACACCACGGGCCTGGGATTGTTGTCCAAACACTCTGGCAGCCTTGGGGCCGTGACCATTCCCTGGTTCCAGTGCACCAACACTCTCTGGGTGATGAACTTCTTTCTCACATCCACCTAAACCTCCCCTGACAGAGCTGCAGCCATTCCCTCGAGTCCTGTCACTGCCACCACAGAGCAGAGATCAGTGTCTGCCCCTGCTCTTCCCCTCACGAGGAGGTTGCAGACTGTGAGGAATGTCTGCTCAGTCCCCTCTCGTGCAGCTGAACAGACCAAGGGCCCTCTCCTGCTCCTCATACACCTTCCCCAAAGGCCCTTCACCACCCAAATGGACCCAAAGCACATCGGACACACGACTCAGGACACAGGCAGAGTGCTCTGTTCAGAGCTCCTCAGAAATCAGTGACGTGAAGTCAGTGAGAGACACAAGCCAGACCCACCGAGTGCTGATAGAAGCAGCAGAAGTTCCTAAATTATTTTTTTTAAAACCCAGCAAATATTTTTTCCATATTTCATTTCACACAGGAGCACTGAATAAACCTGATTTTCAATACACAGCAGAAAGAGCCTCAGTCCTGCTACAAGGAGATGAAATGGCTTTGTTGTTGTACCCAGGATTCCTTTGTTCCACTAAGCAAGGACCAGCAAGCTTAATTAAATGCATTAGTAATCACAAGGTAGTTAAATATCAATTGGCCATTAAAACACAGAGTGCAACAAAAGCCTAAATAATTTCTGAATTATAAACATAAATGTATGCATCAGAATAGGTAAAGGTATTTATAATAGGTATTTACTGTTAAAAGGTGGCAATTTTCTTCTGGAAAATTGCCCCCACTTCATATTTTTCTGGGTTTTTTCTTTTCATTAGGATTTCTATAGACTTTGGCCAAAACAATTTTCAAAGTCCTGGTTTTGAATTATTATTGTTGCTATGACGCTGTGTTTCATACATCTTATTTCTGAAAACAATCCCTGTTAAAATAGCATTTGTTTTGCTCAAAATTTTGCAGAATATTTCACCAGAATCTAATTCTGACAATTCAGACAGTTTTTAAATCCACAAAAAAAACCAAACCCCCGACAACCAACCACCACAAATATGTTGGCATTTTAGGTGATTTTTAGAACAGAGGAAAGAAAAATTGCTGGCCTGGTGTTGACCTCTTCTAGCTGTCTGCAAGCAAGCACAGCGTGGAAAATGCCAGTACACACATTGTCCCAAAACGCCCCTTTATCCACGTGTCCAGCTTTGTAGGGGACACTTTTCCTCATGAGAGGAGGTATTTGTCTGGTCTGAGTGTCCCCAGGTAACCCCAGAGGGAGCTCTCTGTCCTTGGGGTGGATTTGCACCCCAAGGAGCAGCAGTTCAGTAGCACCAGCCCATGAAGAAATCCCATTCATCCCCTTTCGTTTTTGTGCTTTAAATTACTTACTATCTTTCAC
Source organism: Monarcha castaneiventris obscurior (assembly GCA_026261815.1). NCBI lineage: Eukaryota > Metazoa > Chordata > Aves > Passeriformes > Monarchidae > Monarcha > Monarcha castaneiventris. The sequence goes on along the minus strand of JAMPIT010000371.1, from coordinate 6,881,049 downwards.
TGCTTTTTGGTGAATTTGTCATTTGTGAGGATTTATTCCCATTTTCAAGTAGAGTATAAATAAACCTTATCAGAAGGGGTTAATAAGGCAAAAGAATACTTAAAAGGCTTGATAAAAGCTACACAACATGTCATGATTTCTGATCCATTATCAGCTGATCTAACCACTCATGTTCACTGCCTCTGAAATACCAAACAAACCATGAAATTAAAAATCCCCTGTGCCCTACCTTTAGTATGCTGAAGAAATCAAAGTGTCCCGACAGGGCCTTAATTCCTTACTGATAAAGGAAAATTGCTTTTATTCAAAAATTATTTTTGAAGGAAAAAAAACCTGTATTTGGAATGAGAAAGAAAAAAAAAAAAGGATAGCATAGATGTTGTGATTTAGCTAAAAATACACTGGGTCATAAAAGCTTGGCATTGCTCCTTCAAAAGTTAAATATTTTTGTCCCAGGGAGAAGAAAAAAAATTAAAATCTAAGAACATTTTGATCCCAAGGTTAGTTCTAAGGTATTTTGTAATTTAAGCCATAGAATGGCAATAAATTTCCAGGGCTGTAAAGCATCTAAAATGGAAACTTGAAATATGACTAAATTTCCCGTCACCTGGACAGTCCAGACACAGCCTCTTTTTGACATTGTGGCTTCTCCACTTTCAGCAGCCTGCCCAGTTCTGTGTCCAGCCTGGTCCAGTCATGAAAAATAAACCTGTCATGAAGAACACACTTCTACCCTCACACGTTGTTGTTGTTTCCCTGCATCTTGCTTCATGCAGGAGACCCACGTGGTGATGGTTGTAGCCAAACCTGGCTGGATGTAGGGCTGAGCTTTACTGATGTGCACTGGACTTGGGCAGGATGCTCAGATAAACAAAAATAGCCTTTTTTTTACACAGAAATCTCCTCACTGGTATCTTCTTGCATCAAAGGAAATAGAAATTTTTATTTTAAAAAAAAATTTAAAAGGTAAATAATCTGAATCCTTTGTGTGAGGTGGCAATAAATGCAGATCTCCAGCATCCATCTACAGATCTACAAATGAAATCAGCTACCTCCTGAATCTGCAAGTGCCTCTGACTGCTCTGAAAGCTCTACCATCCATGCCACCACTGATGACTGGCAGGCAGAGTTTCATTAGACCACACTTTGTCTGACTTCATCTCTCTCACACCTTTGAATGAGGCAGGACTCCTTAATTTCCTGAGTTCTGCTGGTTTCCAGGGCTGCTGCACCTCTTTGTGCCTTCAGTTCCATGAGTCTGCGTTGTCGGGGCTGGGCTGGACACACCTGAGTGGCAGAGACCTGGGAAGGGCATGGCTCCAGAAACATCAACTCAGGCTGATTTAATGGGGAGGGAAAGGGAACGCCTCTAAATTGAGAAAACTGAGGCCAGGAGCTCCGAGGCTGGCAGTACAATAAGGACAAAACAACCAGAATGGTGCAAGTGATGATTCACAGGTGCCAGGGAAAGAGAATTTCCTTGCCCTGGGACAGCCCTTCCACAGCCCTGCTTTATGTGTGCCTGTGGGATTTAGCATGAACACTCAGCTGTTCTAAGAGCAGCTTTGGGATCTCCTAGGAAAGTTTCATGGTACCAAAGGTCATTGAAAGGACTACTCAGCACATCCACACACCTCAGGACTGCACAGCAAAATGTCCAGTTGAACTCTGGACAAGGGAAGAAGCCTTACTACAAAATTTAGTGTATTTTTTTGATCATCATGGATATATAAATACCATGCAAATTTGTATGCAGGCATTGGCATTGTCTATCCCAGTCATAATTCCTCTGTCCAAGTTCAGGAGATCCATCATGCTGTCCATTTGACAATTTGCAGCTTGTTTGTAAACCAAGGTGTGTTTGTGATGTGCTCATAAGCGAAAAGCAAAACCATAAATCCCCTGTGCTGACCAGCTCAGCTGAACCCCAAAGCAAGTGAAAATGCACACTGTCCACAGAGCCCCACAAAGCTAAGGGCAGCATTTACCTGCACAGAAAGAATTAATACTGAAACAAACAAAGAAGTCTGGTTCAGCTATGTAGTGTTGAAATATTAATATTGTTGGCAGAGAGAGTACATGAACCTATTATTTTGCAAAGTGTGGCTGGATATAGTGAAGGCAAACATTGAGTAAGCAACGAGAAAATCCAGTTCTTTAACTGGATTTTCTGATGCCTGTAGCCAGACACACAGAGAGTTTATTCCATTTTGCTTCTATAGCTGGAACAGATTTTGTATTAAAACTGCCTAACAGGTTTTTTAAGTATAGGGAAAATGTATTTTAAACCTAGATAATTTCATTTCCAGCTATGAAGGCACATCTACTGAGCTGAGAACTAGGTGACATCAATGGGAAAAGATTTGACTGCTGGATCTACAGAGAGTAAATTGTGGCATAATTATTCTGAATTAACTTACAACAGTAATGTCAAGAGAGTTTGAATAGAGACCCTCAAACTAAACTAGTATCAAACAGAGTAGCTCCACATCACTGCCATCACAGACACTATTTTCCATGTACATCGTCCTGCCTGTACTGCTTGCACATCAAACCTCGCATAAAGGGATCTCTGCAGAGTATCCAAGATAGAAGGTATATTTTTCTTTCCATTCCCCTGGTTTTTGATAACTCAATTCCTTTAGAGGATGGAAAACATCACCTGCAGAAGAAGGAAAAGTAGAGATCTCATTATGCAACCAGTGAAAAAAGCCTCAGTCAATGCAGCGGGGCCCTAACAGTTGCATGGAGCTAAATACTGCTCAGCATCTCTGCAAGTGCAAACACCAAATGCAAGGGATTTGAATTTAAAAAGAATTAATGAAAGACGAGAACTAACACAGCAGTGGGCATGGCTTTGCAGGTTATCAGTGATTTGAGCTATATCCTTTAGGTAGGCACTAAAACCCACAAACATCAGACAATAACAGCAATGTTTTCCTTCACGCCCGGTGCTGCAGGCAAAGCACTGGGATTCAATTCCCCCTTCTACCTAATGGTATTTCAATTTATATTTCCAGACACCTCTCAAGCCACCAAATAAGCCACCATCCCCCAGGGCTCTTGCCCACCAGTTGTGGTATTTCGGCTGCTCAGAACATGCAGGACAGAGACACGGGGTGAAGAGGTGCTCCTTCCCTTGCTGAATATCGAACTGTACATGAAGTGCAACTACTGGAGCAGGAGTTCTGCCTTCATTCACATGCACAAGCCCCTGCCTACAACTTCATTGCCAGGGAAATGTTCTGTGAAACAATTAAAGCAGGTTTGAACCCAGTCAGACAGAGGAAAGGATTAAACGTGAGTCACTCGAGATATAGGGAGAGGGGCCATAACGAAAAACTGCTTTTTAAAGTAATCTCCTACAACCACGAAGATAAATCCTCAAGTAATTACGTAATGATCAAAGATGCATTTCGTTTTTTCCCCTTTTCTTACAATGACCGTGAATAAAAGAGGACTTTTGTCAAAGTGGAATTTGGTAAATTTGCATAAGCCTGAAGAATACACAGCTGTTTGACCACAAGGGTTTGGCATTTGCTACTGCAGAACAGAAGAAAGCTCGCTGTGCATATATTCACTTCCATACACTTTATTTTCATTGTTTGCTGCTGGCCAGAGACAATCCCCCGCATGGCTGGACCTGCAGACTGTGTCTGTGTGACCATTTGGATGTTTGCACCTCAGCAGCAAACACGACAGGCTGGGAAATCCCAGGGACTGATACTCACTCCAGCTGGAAGACGGAGTTCACAGACCATGATCCTGCCACACGGTGATCAGGCCATTTCTGCTGCTCACCCTTGCTTGGGCTAGAAGCCCACAAAGGAATCTGAGCCAGTTTTAAGTCTCAGTGAGCGACACAAAATGGCCATATGCGATTTTGAGAGGTACAAAGAGGATCCGTGGCGGCTGCTGTTTGAATGCAGGCCACCTACATCCCTCATTTTCACCATGACAGAGAGGTAAATGGAGTTCCTCCCTTCCTCACACGGGGAAATATAAAGCAGAAGATTACAGTTATTACAGCCGCCTCTTGTTTGAAACAAAGTTCAAAGGCTTGTCTTCTTTAATCAATCTTCCAGCAGAATAATACGGCTGCAAATTCCACTTTCACGGAACTAAAGCACTCGGGCTGAATCAGTTTTTCCCCTCTGTTCCCCCTTCTCAAAGCAGAGCACGAATGAAGGAGCTCAGATGAGGGAGTTAACTGAGCTGCCCGTAGAAGCCACACCGCGTTCTCTGAGGAAAGCAAAAGGCAAGAAGGTAATAAAACATCTTGGCTCCAATACCATGTGCTGGCGAAGCACTTTGGGCAGTCAGGTATAATGAATATTCAGCAATCTCTGGCTATTGTGGTATAGCAAAGTGCCTCTGCCAAGGGAGCCATTTCTGTGGCTGAGGTGAGAAAATAATAGATGTCCACTTGGCAGAGGTAGCCACAGACACGTTAACTCAGAGCCCACAGATCCCTCTGGGTAGCGTCCGGCTGGAGATTATTAATGAGTCCATTAATGACCCTGTTTCCACTGCAACAGAATGGGGAGGGAGCTTTTAGCATATGTGTTGCAAGTAACTCTTGGAATTAAATATTCAAACAAAAAAATTTAGGAAAAAAAAAGAACAAAAAAAGGGAAGGAATGTTCACAAAAACCAGAATAAGAGGAAGAGTCTCACCCAAACATATTGTGCTATTGAACAGCATCCACACACATGCACAGAAATGCCTTTTTTCCCTCCCAAAGATCCAGTTACAGACAGCAAAGAGCTCACAAATGCACAAAAAGAAAGATGTATTCAGAAGCACTGCTGGAATGAAGGCATCTGAAATGTGTAATTTCTTTCACCATCTTCACAATAGTCCAGACATTATTTAGTCTGGATTTCTTCCAGTCCAGATTCACTAATGATACCATGGACTCTAAATGACCCCTCAAACACCAAGAATAATGGATAACACAAGACCTAGTCAAAAAGAACAGTTTGCAAACTGTGTCAAATTTAAGGGCGTATTTTAACAATCTTGGTCATTCGCAGAAGATTGAAAAAACCACACGAACAAAACAAGAAAATAAAAAACAACAACAAAAACAACACCCTCTACAAAGTTTAAGAACCAGGTTAATTCTTGAGGTTGTCATGATTTAATCCTCCACACTAATGTTAGCCCATTTTTATTAGGTACACAAGTGCCACCCCCCACACCTGCCCAAAAAAGCACTTAGGTAGCTGTGAATGGCCCAAAGCACACGGTGATGGCTGATACGTGAATGGAGACTGAAGAGAATCTGTTTATCGGTCTCTGATGGGCAGCAGTAAGAACTTGATTAGAAAATTACAACTGACACAGCGATTGGCAGAAGTTTCTAGCTCAGGGTCCTGTCTCTAGCAGCCAAAGCAGACAAGTTATATCTAATCCTACAGAAAATCAAAATGTTTAGAACTCTATCACCTCCTCCCCCTCTACAGAATCACATCATCAGTGTAGATTTCCTGTCTTCCCCCTCTGTCCCTCACGATTCCTTTGCACGGTGACCCCATGGCAGCCTTGCCTGTGCCACTGCAGGACTCCTGGTGTTGGATCACCCTCTCTCATTTCTGGATTCCTGTCCTGAGCTACAAAACCTGTGTTTTCCAGAGGGTGACAAACCCATTTGCTCTGTGACATATCCTCTCTGGATGCTTGGCCCAGGTGGTGCAAGAGCAAAAATTAAAGTTGCCTGATAACATCCGTCTCTACTGAGGTTCGGTGCCCAATTCCTCCACGAGTTTGTGAAACCATCTCATAACATGAGGGCTTTAGCCTCACTTGTTTTGCACTGAGTTTTTTTCTTCCTCTTCCTTTCTTTCTGTATAAATCAGCTCTTAACCCCGTTTTCCCTGAAGAAAATATAAGAAAGCACCGAGTCATGCTCTGCTTTCCTAGAGAAAGACATTTTCTGCATTATTCTCCTGTCAGTTTTCAAGCTTTGCACAGGAGCTGGACCAACATAAACCATTCTTTCATCAGCTCAGGTACATCCCCAGAGGCTGGGCTATTTGTAGAGTTAAAGATAGCTATTATCAATAAGAAACTTGTCTCCCTTCCCCCTCGCTGTACTCTCAGAGCATATCTGGAAACAGCTCAGTGCTGCAGAGAGACATGACTTCGGAGAGTAAACTGATCAGAAGTAAAAGGAGTTTTGTGTTAAATCAGGGATGGAGAGGAGGGAGAGGGAGAGGGTGGAGGCAGCTGTGGGATTCTCCTGGGACCACGCAGAGGGATGTCTGAGCTAGTGCTGCACCCAGCCCTGCAGCTGTGCCTCTGCAGAGTGCCAGGTGAGCTCCACAATGCAGCAATCCACCCTGCCAAGCAGCTCCCTGCGGCACAGACACGTCTCCAGGCACAGAGATGTGACCACCACCACATGAAGTGGCTCCCATCAAGTCCTCTTAACGTTAAGTGGCTGAGAGCAAGAGACAGAAAGCTTTGGTTTGCTTTTACATTTGCTGAGCTCCAAGACATCCTGAGAAAGGAGGACTGAACTGCCAGCTCAAGGTGCTGGACTAGCACTAGAGTTCAACAAAGGGAAGGGTTCCCATCCCTCCGACCTGAAAGTAGCAGGGATGTGCAAAGAATGACCTTTTCTCTGCCCCAGCACAGAGGCTGCTCCACAGAAGCATCCCTGGGCATGACAAACGTCATCACTGACAAGTGCCACGCTGCAGGTGCAGCCCTTCCTGTCCTACACACCAGAGGATTAAAACCAACCAAAGACAATGAAGAGAGCTTCAAGCAAGTGCAAGGGAGCTCTGTGAGCACCCTGGCACACCCATTTGTGCTGCCTGAGAGCTCTTTTGTTACCATTGCCTTGCAGAGCCATGAGAACTCAGATAACACCTGCACAGTTTTGTCACATAGTCCTACCTGCCACAAGGCTCATGGCCACTTAGGAAGGCACCAAAACACACGGGCTGGCACAGAGCAGCCCTGGGAATGCAGCAGCCAAACTGCTGCAGAATGTCTGACAGCTCCAAAGATCCAAGCAAGTTGATTTAAGGCTGACTGTGCTGCAGCACAGACACACCCAGAGAAACAGCATCACCCGGGAGGACAGGGAAGGGTGAAGGAGCTGTCTCATTTCTGTGCAGGGCTGAGCATCAAATGCAGAATTCTCACACTCAAATTCTTGAAAAGAGGGCAAAGAAGTACGGGACTGCATGATGTCGATTTTTCTGAGGTTACACATGAACAGCATCTTCCATCAAATGATGCAGGCTCAAACATAACCTCTCCTTTCCCCAAATGGAGGAGGAAGAAGGAGCAAGGAGGAGCATCTGTGGCACAGTCAGGCTTGAGCACATCCAACTGGGACAGAGAAAGAAAGTCAATAATAGAAACCAGTGGTGGCAGAGTGCCAGAGGCAGCCCCAAATCTTTGGGGGGACTCTTTTGTAGTGGACAAAAAGGGAACGCGCCAGTGAGAAGCTGTCAGGTCAACACCCTGGTTTGGAGTTTTGAGGGGTATTATACACTGCCAAGCCATACCAAGAGGAGATAGGCAACAGGATAACAGACCTGGACAAGAGCTCTCTTGCCTCACTCACTGAGACTCTGTTGCTTGTGAAATCAAACATTTGGATGATGAAGAACAAAACACAGAGCAGACAGCATCAAAAATCCTCTATTTGTACTGAGAGGCCATGAATGTGCTTTCAGGCATGGTGGAACAGGCACGCCTTCAAACAGGAGAGTTCAACAATTCCGTGGGGAATTCCACTAAACCTCTCTTCCATATCCAACCCCTATTCCTCTCCAAAACCCCTCAGAGCCAGAAGCTGAGGAGGAGACTGCAATGAGGTATACAAGGAAGATCTGTGTAAAAGATTCACTTCTTACCAGTCCTGCCGAGAGGCCGTGTCTACAGAGGTTTCCATTCACAGTGAAAGTTCAACTGACAGAGCAAGTTCTTCCAAATTCACTTCCATGGGATGGTGGATGAGAGACCAGGAGGGCAAGCTCACTAGGAAGAGCAACAAGGTTTATGAGCTGTTTGTTTCCCTGTTGCCTGGTTAAAGCAGCAGTTTGGTAAATCACTTTGAAGCTGTGGCACTCTCTTCAGCAGAATTTTGCACAAATTCCAGCATTCATCTGCTGAGAAAATCCAGTGTTTCAGTAATGCTGAGGGAGCCCAGGTACATACTAATATCTCTGCTGAGTTGTTACCTGCTGCCAGAGTTTCTTTACCTTTTGGAGCTGTCAAAGGCATTCTCCAATTACCAGGCTGGGCCTTGAGAAGCTTGATGCTCCTGAAGAAATGGAGTAGAAAGCCTGGAAAGATATTTTGTGAAAAGGACAACTTCTGCCAAACTCTACCACACCTCTAGGGTCACCAGCACCTCTCTTAGTGCAGCTCCAGGCCCAGGCTCTTCTGAGTGATGTGAGCGATGGAGGGGACTGTGAGGGTGCTGCTGTGAGGTCCTGAGGAAGGAATTCAGCTATGACAGCAGCAGGAGCTGTACAAATGGAATACACAGAGCTAATTGAGTCATCTTACGGATATTTACATTATCCACAAAGGACCACAAAGCTCTAGTGATGGTGTCAAATGAGGTCACAATTCCAGAAACAGCAGCACGAGAACTTTGGTTTTTTCTGGTCATGAGGGATTGAATGAGTGTCGGGCACTTCTCCGGAAGCTGAGCTTTAACGGGTCAGGAGACAACTCTTCATCCTGCTGAACAGAGACGTTCCCTTCCCCCTATGCAGATCAGAGTGACACCTGGATAGAAATTATCCCTATCCCCTCCAACCACTCCATCAGGGCGACCTGACCTTGTGGGTGGCATTCCTGCCTGTGGCAGGGGGGTTGGGACTGGGTGATCCTTCAGGTCCCTTCCAACCCGAACCATTCTATGGAATACCTGAGCAGCCAAGCACTGAGCAGAGCAGAAAGGAGAGAGCTGAGCAGGAGTATGACATTTATCATTCCAGCCATGTAAAAAGGGAAATTGTTCACCATCTCTCACAGCACTCAAAGTGACATCAAATGGACTAGCAAGTGGCAGCTTCAAAGCAGACCAGAAGAGAAGCTTCACACAGCACTTCGTTAAGCTACGGAGCTGTTTGCCACGGGAGGTTCGGGATGCCAAATAATTAGCAGGACTCAGAAAGCAGCTGGAGAAGTTCAGGGGAGAAAAGTTCCATCAAGACAAAGATACTAAGTGTGGTTTAAGCAGCTGCTGAGCTGCAAACTGCTGGAAACCCTTGCCTTGTTCTTCCAACTGTCTCACAAGCATCCATTTCTGATACTGTTGGAGACCAGCATTTCATAGCTGGACCTTTTTCTGGCTCAGAATAGCTACTGTAGGATCAGCCAAGGAGCAGAGAGCACCAGAGCTCTGCAGGGGATTTCAAAACAATCTCAGATCAGCTGAGAGAGCTGGCAGAGCAACTGTCCTGCCCATGACTGCTGTGGGACCGAGGCTGTGTGGAGATCCAAACTTGTCGGAGCTAAACTTGCATGGGTGGTTAGAAAGCTCCACAGAAGGACAGTGTAAGTTGGATTTGAAAGGTGAAGAGTACAACTGCACGCTGAGGGAGGCATAGGAGTAGGGGAATGGCACCAGATTAAGTTTTTATTATATTTGCTTTAAATACATTTTAGATATACACTGCTAAACTCAAGACGACTTAAACTAAAGTAAGATGATTATACTCTGATCAATAACTTACACTAAAAAAATAAAAAGGTCACTTTTAAAGCCAGCTGTGGATCTCCACAGAGATGCTTATAATTTTTTTGATGAAAGCATTTTGAGTTTGTGCTGTTTCCAAAGTTCAGGCCACATCCTGGCACAGAGAAGCCTCAAATCTCTCTGATGTTTCCTCTCTGCTCAGGAAGTTTGGAATTGCCAGTCCCTTGCAAACACACTGCTCAGCCTCGGAGCTGGCCACCTGCAGCTCAAGCACACATCTCCTGCCACTTGAAAGAAGCACACCAAAAAGCCTCTTTCAAAGAAACCCCTCAGGCTGCTGTGTTTGAAGAGGCACAGACAAAAGATTTCCAAACTAGTGCCTTCAGAGCACCTCCTGGGCAGGTGACTAAGCAGCAGTGTTCCCTGGGGAATCCATTTTTTCTCCCTTCTGCACCGCTTCCTGCAAAGGACAACTTTGCTTGCAGATCAGCCAGGACTCCTCAGCTTGGGCAGATGAAGCTGGAACTCCTGTTCCATGCTGTGGGAAGCTCTGCCCCTGTATTGCTGTTCCACACCAGGGCAGTTACTGCAGGGCACTAAGAACTCAAATCCCACAGAGAAAATCCTCCCTGGACAGCCTTGTGATATCCAACAGCAGCTGTGGCTCTGGCTTGGGATCACCTCCACACAAGGCTCTTTCTCCCTGAGGATGCCCAGCTCTGGCCTCTGCCAGCCTGTGAATGGTGCCCAGAGCTGCTGGGTCCCTACAATCCAAATATGTACCTCACCAGGTACAACCGAAGTGGCAGCATACAAATGTGTCCAAGCATCCCACCTCTCATCTGTCACAGCCAAATCCCCTTAAACCTTCTCCCTCACAGTGCTTCTGGTCTACAGACAGCCTGCAAGCATAGCACAGGGTCTTTAGGTGAGGAAACAGCATTGTGATCTTATTCTCTCGTTGGTGTAAATGTCACATCTCGACTGGGATAATTACAAATAATTGGCTTTGAACAGGCCACGTTTCCTCTCTCAGCCCTGCTTGTACCACACTCCGTCCTGTTTTGGCCCTAATTACAGTGAATAATAAATCCAGCTAGACAGTGCTTTTCTGAAGAGCAATTTGGTCTGACTTCTCCCAGCACTAATGAGTTTGTTAATAGAGGGATTTTCCCTCTCCCTCTCCTCTTCTAATCTCTTTCCTTAAATAGCACCACACACATCGGTAGCAATCCCCTGCCACAGCAGGTGATGCTTCTCCCTGACCCATATTCTCCTCTCCTCCGAGGCAAAGAGAAGCAGAGTATTGCACCTCCCAACCTTTTTCTCCTTTCAAAGGATGGTGGAAAGCAAGCATGATTAATACCTGTTTGTTAACGAGCATCAGGAGGATCACCCAGTTCACAGGCATGGCAGGCAGAAAAGCTGGGCTATTCCAGCCTGCCTGGTCAGAACTGGCTCTGGGGCCTGGAAAGCAGCTCAGTGCTGGAGAACCAGTTTAGCTGCTGGCCCTAATGGAGAAAAAAGCCACAAAAATCTGATCAAAATGACACTTTTTTTTTTGTTCACCAAAACAAAACTTTAATGCTTCTCATTTATCTGTCCAAATGAAATCTTTCAAGTGCCCAAGAGGAAATGTGTTCTACCTCCATCTCCCCTGAGAGGAGTAAAGGTCAGGAAGGGGTAGATGTTCTCAAAAGATCAACTGCTTCTGCCTGTCCCTTGTTCAATAAAAGCCCTGCCAGGAAAAGGGAAATGCGGATTTACTTTCCCCTCTATTTGGAGAAATAAGAACTGTGTCTTCACTCCTGAGCAAACTTTCCTAACAACGAGGACTTTGTGACTTTTTGAAAAATTTCATTCCCAGTTTTTGTCCCCAGCAAACTTAATCAGCATTTGCAGGGACAGATGTCACACTTTAGTTACTATAACCCAAACCAAAGAAGACTCCCAGCTCATGGTACTGAAGGGAAATCACTACAAGGGTGGCTTTGCCTCCACTGTCTCTGCAAAGTGAATACCAAACCCTGGAATTCCAAAACCCATTTTCTATTAAAAAAAAAGTATTTTGTATTTTTCATCTTAGAGTTGGAAGTTGTGTCAGAAACAATTCCCTAAGTTGAACCCAAATTCATAGACAGTTCCCATTCCCCTCAACTCAGAATATTCCTAGAATATTTTCATGCCTGTTCTGGATCTGGAGACATGTCACCAGGTCTGTAGGTATTTTCATTTTTTAATCATTTAGAGTCTGAATTTAACCTAAAGCAGCAAGTCTGAGACAAGGAGGGAAGGTCCTTGAGGCGATGTGTGAGGTATAGAGAGGTACCAATGATTCTGAAGATTCCATTTCTAACTTCATGCTCTGTATTTTTTCCCCCTAAGTGCCTTATTTGACAAAACTATTTTCCCATATCTCTCTACAGCCCATTTATTATCCTCTCTATTAATAAACCCTCCTTCCCTGATGAATCACTGCAATTTATCATTAAATTAGAAGATGAAATGGGTCTTTTTTCTTTAAACAAGGAAATTAAGTACTATCAACAGGCTATTTCTCCATTATAAAATTCCATCTTCCTCACCAAATGCAGGAGTGCCTTTGTTTGAAGCAGCCCTAAAGGTGACGCAGGGAGGGAGGAACAATCAGAGAGGTGACATCCTGTGTGGATCAACTTGAAAATGACTGTGGAAGACAACACAGGACATTATGACCACAATTCATTCCGGAGTTTTCTAATAGTACAACTGTGAAAAAAAATGTTTAACTTGTACATAGATGAGACTGCCAGGAACTGATACGACAAAGCACAGCCTAGACAACAAAACCCATCTCTGGATGCACAGCCCAGAGATTAATCACACCTCAAAAGGGCACTCAGAAGAAGAATTCAGCTAAATAGGAAGCAACCTTTTGCTGGAAACTCATGCCTGCCTCTCACACCCCTTTTTGTATCATACAGGTCCTGGGAGCTGTCCCTTACAAAACTGCTTGAGTTTAGCACCACCACAAGCACAGAACGTACCCCCAGCTCCTCTGTGGCCACAAAAGGAGGTTTGAGCTTTGTGAGCTTCTTTGCATCATTTCACCCCCTGGACACGATCTGTCCGTGAAATTAAAACTGTGTTTACCATGATGGCTTGGATATGAGCAGCTGTATGAGGGGAATGGGAAGTCCTTGGCGTTTTCTGAGGTCTGTTTCTGTCCCATAAATGGTGCCAGCAAGAGGCAGATCAAGGTGTGAGAGGGGTGGAGGCCTCCCCATGCTCCTCTCCAGGAAACCACCCCAGTGCAAGAGCTGCCCCTGGCTGGTGGCCTTAACTGTGAAAATCAGCCTTGGGAAGGTGCAACAAAAGTCAGCCAGCACTAGGCACCACAGAAACCAAAAAGACCCCAGTATGATCCCCTAACAATCCAACCCCTTCACACACCCAGTAATTTGATTTCTATCTCCAGAATTACAGAAGTAATTTTCTTTGATTCTTGGATGTTAAGGAGATAATCTGTCTTCTGCCCCCACAGGTCTGGCAGAACAAAAAGAAAACAGAATTAGGATTTTATGCCACTGTCACTGTTTGCCTGTGATGAACTTTCTCCTACAAGGAACACAAGCTTATCAAGGCAAAGACAACCCTACCAAGCACCCTTCCCATATGTCAGTGTGCTCCTCCCTCCAGATGTGATCTCTTCTGGAGCAGCACACTCTGGCTGGGCTATTCACAGGCCCGTGTCAGCTTTCTGCAAAGAAGGAATCTATTAATTCCAAGTAGGGGCTCATTCTCTAAAGAGCTGCTGATGAAATGGAACTGATAAAATGGAGGTAATTTAAAGGTCAGATGAAATCCAGCTCATGTTCATCCTGCTTGTAATGGAACATCACCAAGATGCTTCATTGGCAAAGGAGCATTTATATGGATTTTTGTTTTTTTTAGAGACATTGCTTATCTGTAACAGAGACTCTAAACATCTGATAAGAAAACTTCCCACATTAATCTACCCAACAGCTGGCATCCTGCTGCCTGCCTGGGTGTCCCTTTCTGGAAATTAAATCTCCTATCATCTTTTTATCATGCTTTGGAAGGAAGAAATGGGAGCCAAAGGCAGTGCTCAGATGAGCAGCAGAAGCAAGAGCTGAAACGGATAGGGCTGCATTAATTCAGGTACGCAAGGCAAGTCACTGCTGCCCTCAGAACACTCCTCCCCCTTTGCTCTCTGCCCATAATGCCCAGCTACAAATTTTGGAGGTGGACTCCTCAGAGAGGGGGAAGGTCCCTGTCCTTGGCAAGGTTGTAGTGTTGAGAGACTCTAGAGCCCAGCTGAACAGGGATTTCTGTGCCATGATCCAATCCAAACTATTTCCTCATCTTTTACACACCCTGCCTGAACTCAGCAATGTCCAATGAGTGCATCTGGGGTAGACACAGGACCTGGGTCTGTCTGCAACACATGAAGCTTCTTTACTGGTAGCAGAATTCAACTGCTAGTTGGTAGAGATAAACCTTCCCTCACTGATGGAAAAAACCAGAGCTCATCTGGCTGCTCTGTCTCCTACTGCAGCAAAAAACTGTTGCAATGGGATCTCTCCTTCCCTCCAGTCTGTTCTCTGCCTCCATCCTTCACGTGCTCCTCCCCCAATCCCTATAATTAATATTAAACGTTACAGTTTTGTCCTATTAACACAAATTGGCCTTTCCAGAGGCAGATTAAAGAGTTTCCACTGGGGATTTCTTCTCTCCTTTACAATTTTCCTTCTGTGATCAGCGCTGTCTATGTCTCTCACTAGCTCCTAAGGGGAAAGGAGTGGGAGGGAAAGAGAAGACAAACACTTATTAGCAACTCCTTTGAAGAGCTGGAGATTGTGAATTAAACTGATTATTAACTCCCATCATACCAACGAGGCAAGTTCCCCTTTTCTCCCTCCTTCTGCTCCTCCTCTGGGAATGGTAATTGGTAACCACACAAGTTGTGTGCATAAAGTTTCACCTAAATCATGTACAGGGCAGCATAAACCAACAGACTCTCTCATCATTTCGTTGGGGAAGGGGGGTGTTGTTGCTCAGTGAGAAACAGAGGCACGCAAAATAGTAAACACAGACATGCAGACTTACACAGACACGTAAGTGTGAGGTGTTGGCACATTCCCAATTGCATGGCCCTTGCAGTTTCGTTCTTGGAACAGGAAAGAAACACACACGTCGGCCCTGAGGCAGCTCTAGTTCCCTTCCCAAATGGGTCCTCAGTGATATTTTAGTCCTGAGTCCTTAAGGGGCACATAGGGACAGACCTGACTCATCAGACATGTGTCACTTGCACTCACCATCACCAGGGCTGGCAGAAGCACCACACTCACAGCACCACGCACAAACCCGGCCACCACGGCAGCCAAACTTCTCCAAGCCCTCACTCTGACTCCTCATTGACACAACTCCAAAAGAGCAAGAGGTGCTCAGAATCTTCAAATTACCTACAAATCTACAAAGTACCTACAAATCCGGCCATCTGTGGAATACTCTCCACAGGCACGTCACTTGTGCCTTTCCCAGCTACAGCCGAGATTCTCCCTCCTCAGAGCAGCAGCCCCATGGGACAGTGTGGCCAGCTGATGCCACTGAGGGCTTTGGACATGAAGCAAAGCATCTTTGAGCCTGTCAAGCCAAGTGAAAAGGAGCACAAATGCTCTCTGGCTTATTAAAACATTTCATAAGTAAATGTCTGTTGCTAGGGCTGTGATGGTAAACTGATAACTGAATTTAGTCACAGCAGCACCACAAAAGCCTGGCCAATGACAATTCACTGTGACAGCTCCCCGTACTAATTAAGAAACCCTAGCAGAATGAGATTTACAATCTATTAAATAAGATGCATGTTTACAGTGAATGAGCTATTTATAATCAAGTTTCACTTATTTAGTGTACAACAAGCCTCTTAAAAAATCTGAATTAAATGCAGAACTACCTGTAGACGCATGGCATTTATTTAAAATGTTTCAGGACGCAGCAGCTTTTTCAGCAAAGAGAACTTAATCAGTCCCTGGAGCTTTCCCTTCCTGTGTTAGGACAAGGCAAGAGCAGCTGTATTGATTTCTAACACCCAGCACTGCCACGTGAGCCAGTTTACTGGGCCAACAAACTGTTTAACAGACAGGTCCCAGAGGTCCCATGTTTTATCCAGGAGTGTAGGCACACCCTCTACAGATAGCTGGTGTAATGTTAACTGGAATTTATTAGACAATAAATACATCACACCACCCAGTGCCAGGAGCAGAGCCTACATGTCAGACTGCCCAAAGTCCCCTGTAACACCCTGTTTCGTTTAGCACTCTGTGCACCTTCTGTTATGGCAATTTCATACTGGATTCCTCCTCAGCCTTCCACCAAAACAATGCAGACTTTTTGAGGAAAAGCTGGTATTTTAGCAATGCTAAAAAAGCATCTTCTCTATAATTTATATAGGCACTAACCCGTTCCCAGCAATTCTGAGTGAAAAGTTAGTTCCTGAGGGCTGGGAGATGTCTCTCTTACACTTCTCAGTGAGACCTGTCCAACCTCAGCCAAGCTGTGGGTCCTTGGAAAGCCTCATCTCCCATAAGCTCATAGAAGTTCTCAGAACTTTCTGCTGCCCCGCCACAAGACAACTGCTTGAGCACACCCTTGGGAGAGCAAGGACTAACCCAGATGTAATCTACACTGTCTTCAAGTTCTCATATCCAAAATTGTTGGGCTTTTTGGAATGCTGAGACTTGCAAGAGACTTTTCCAGGATTCCCTGGATTTTTGAGGAACATCAGCTAAATGAGAAGTAGCCCAGCTCCAGGATCTGGAGACTATTTGAATGTGGGATAAAGTAATTACCCTGGCACCTCACCTCTGGAAGCCCTGAAGTGGTGCAAATCTCAAGGTCAGTTCTTTATCCAAAGAGTTGCCCAGAGGAATTGAACAATTTGGACACAGCTTCAATTCACAGACTTTAGAACAGGAGTATTTTCCTGTTTAAAAGTCCAGGAACCATGAAGTTTTCCTAAAGAGATGGTTGTCACTTTTATGTGGGAGAAAGAGGCTTTGGAAGCTCTCTAATATTCCTGGGAATGAGTATGAATATCCTTGAGACAGGACATGTGGCACAGCTCAGATTTGAAGGTACTTTCCCCTGTGAGTCTCCAGACAATAGCTTGGAGGTATAAAAAAAGTGTGTGTATATATTTTATATATATATATATATATATATATATATATGCAAACATAGTATTTTTTATATGTATGTGTATATATGTTATAATATTTTGGCGATTCCTTCACAGACAATTCAGCCACCTCTCAAATACCAAGAGAAGTACATCAGAATAGCTCATGCCTATGCAATAAAGCTCTCCAAAATTTATTTCAGTAACCAAGTTCTGGCTCTTTGACAGAGTTCTTCCACTTAAAATGCTATGAGTACGAAGAGTGCAATGCCAGAAATATCTCCAGGGTTTTCATCCACACAGGAGTCAGGTGATTGTCTCCAAAGTTCTGTTTCTCCCTAATATTGAATTAAACTGCTTCAAACCAAGGCTACTCCCTCCTTTACTCTCCCTATCCCAGCCCATAAAGTCAAAATAAAATTCTCTACCAGCTGAAGGGACTGTTTTTCTCATGAATCAGCCATCTGGGATGACAAGGGAAGATTTATTTCCATGAGGCAAAGTCTCTCTAGACCATGACGACATGACATGAAGAGTTAAAAAGTTGAGTTATATTTGCACTTCCACGTGCAAGCAGAAATGGGCAGGGAGAGGTTTTGGTGTCTGCCACATTCAGACAATGAGCCAAAGGAGGCATCACAGGCTCCTGCAGCCCCCTTTGAAAGCCGCCCATTGATTTGATTTACTGCTTTTTGTTTCCAGACGGCAGCTTCATAGACTCGGTAATCAGGCAGCAAATGCAAAGTGAGGCCATGTCTGGTCATAGGCATGGAGATTTAATGAGAGGATTGTGATTCCCATGTCTCAGACAAGCTGTTTCTCACCCTCAGTGTTTCCCTGTCTTCCCTGAAACCTAACAAAGCCTTTTCTCTTTGCACAGACTACATAAATCACTTCTGTTCAGTTCAATTGCCTCGGTAGAGAACTATTTTCATGGGGAGGGAAAGCTATAGAAGACAAAAATGCCAACATGGTGTACCATGATGAACAGGCTGGAGATTCTTTTCTTTGATTTGTCCAAAGGGAAAATGCATGAGAACACTCCAGCTTTTTACTATAAAGAATTGTATTGATGCTTGGGCGGGGGGGAAAAGTCAGCAATAGTGTATTTAAAAAAAAAAAAAAAAATCCATTCTGCTTACATCCTGAGTTTTTTGCTTCCATTTCTTTCAATAAATACAGGCCACTGATGCTTGCAGGGATTTGCAAAGGCTTTGCAACGTTGGGCTTTGCCAGCACACAGCACGTAAAGACAGCAGCAGAGCAATGCTGCAAAACTTGCAAGCAGTAGCACTTTGGTTTCGTGTCAGCTGAACTGTGGACACAAAAGCTGTCTGCCTGGAGAGTCATTAGAACCATTCACAATTCAAGTGTTTTGAAGAGGGAAGAGAGTTATGATTCTGGCAGAAAAAGCAATCTTGCAATTAGAGCAAAAGGAATTGTGATCTAAGATTCTCCAACATACACCTGTAGGAATCCTCACTGTGCAAGAGGAAGGACGTCAATCATTAACATCTTAAGAAAATCAAGGCGTTCCATTCATTAATGGTAGCAGTCATTTAGAGGAGGATTTTCTCAAGTGCTATGGTCAAGCAGAGCTTGTGAAGGCCTCACAGAGGAGCATTCCCTCCATTCCCATTTGGCAGAGGATAAGTCAGCCCTGAGAGCTGCCAAATTCCCTTTGCTGAACCCAACGAGTGGCCCAAGCTAATCCCCTTCTCCAGCTGGTGAATCCGTTGTATGAGGCAAAATGTTGGAATCAGAGCTCACCGAACAAATTTTGCAGCCCCCCTGGGGGTGGCAGGGGGGGAATTTTGTCCAAGCCCTGGGCAAACACTGAGCTGAGGGAGGGCATGAAAGAGGCCTCGTACCTGTCACAGGGTTTAGCTCAGCGAGCTGCAAAGAAATACATAGCCCAAGGCAATAACAAGCAATTTAGCAAATGTGTTAAATTCTCTGTTCTCTTTCACCCGAGGCAAGGATTTTAGGTGAGGTCAGCATCTCAACTCACACAGCCCAGCTGAGATTTTCAAATGGCACCTTTCACCTCCCTCTAGGACTTTCAGAAACACTTACCAGTAAACCTAATGCAGAGGTGTCCATACTAAACCAGCCCTCCATCATCTCTCTCCGCCTGAAATGCAGGAGCAAAAGCAAGATGTTTTTATGAAGGCCTAACAAGTAGCTCAACTGAGTGATGCTCAGGGAAATTTCAGCAAGTCCACAGGGCCACAGTTCCAAACAATAAAATAAAATACAGCTGGGTAATAAATCCTTTGCCTAACGACCTCTCGAAGTCGCTGCTCACCCTGCTAGGGATGGCAGGATTGCCTTGGATGGCAATGAAGCAGCCAGAGCTGCCACTCCACACAGTAAAATAACTACCTTGGACAAACCAAGGACTGTGATACTGCAGGAAGAAACACATTCTGCCAGAGGGAAGTGCCTACTGATACATGACACCTCAGCAATGCTATCAAGCCTGGAGGCACCTCAGATGGGTGAAAAGCCCTTTCTTTTGCTAATGCAATGTGAAACCCACCCTCTCATCTGAGATCCTAAACAAGAGCGGTCCCATCCCTCTCCCTCAAAGCCAAAAGGCTTCATTAAAACGAATGGAGGATCAAACCCTTTGCAATGTTTAAAAGAGGAGGGGATCCTACAAGGCTTCATTTTATCCTTTAGATGTCTCACAAATATTTCCATTGTTAAAAGCTTAAAAAATACTACTAATAATAATCAAAAATATGCAGATTGTTTCTTTCACTCCAGAAGATAAATTTTGCTGCTTGGTCCTGTGAGTGAATTGGGGCATGTAAGAGGATGCTCCAGTATCTAAGCACTTGGACACTGAGGGGCCTCTTCAGCACCACTGGCTGTTGTCTCTCAATTTCCTTTCCAAGTCTGTCCTTTGCAGTCAAACTTTTCCTCAGAGTTCAATTTTTAAAATATTTTTAGACTGTGGATATGTCCAAAAGTAGTGGAAAATGGACCTTTATGCTAGTTCCAGTGAATTCTTTCATCTGTACATCTTGTAAGTAAAGAATCTTCACTAAACACTTTATAAATTATTCCAGAAACACTTTATTGTGTTATTCTACCAGCAAGTATTTTCTTCAAAAAAAAAAAAAAAAGAATCCCAGGTTCTCAAGTTTCTAAGAAAATTGTATTTACTTGAACCATCTTGCATAGAAATATCTTACTCGACATGGAAATTAGCTGAATAGGAAATTACTTTATAGAACCTTTTGTAAAATTCTGTGAACTTAACTCTAATTTAAAATTTGTTTTTCATTTGTTCAGTGTCAAAAAGGCAAGTAGTGCTGCTGTAGCAATTTGAATCTCTGCCTTGGGAAGCACAATCCAAGTTCTTGGGGCACTGTTTCCTCATTAGCCATTCTGCAAAGAACAAACTGACAATAATGGGTTTAGTATTCCCAAGACAAAGCTGAGTACTTCACTGCTGTGCAGGCCACCTCTTCACCAAAAATCCTGTAATTTATCTGGGAAAGGAAGGCAGTGTATGGTCAACTTGAAGGAGTTTATCACCATGATGAATTTTGTTTCAGATTTTGAATTTTAAAAAGGCAAGCGAAAGAAACTAAAAACTACTCTACCTGCTATGAAATCCAGAGATGCAAAACAGATCAGGAATGAACTCAACTTGCAATTGTGAATGACTCTTTAGGTTAATTCTCAGCATAGAGTGCATATTCACCTCAGTACAGAGTGATTTCTGAGGCCATGTTCTTCCTGACTTTAAGCAATTCTATCAACTATCGAAAACAAGATGAAGCCACAGCCTACCAGGAAGAATAGTTCTATTCACAGAGGAGAATTTCATGTGCAATGTTCAAAGGGAAAGGATCAGGGAGGAGCCACATAAAGGAATTGGGGGAACAGATATTCCTCCCTGGCTTTTATCAGTCCTCATGCACACCCTTCCCTGCAGATGTTCCCAAGTTCTAGCTCAGTGCTGAAAAACAAATTAAAACCATTATCTTTGTGGTGTCTTATATTGAAGAGAATCCATCACTCACAGCCCAGAGAGAAGATGACAAAGAATCTTCCCAGATAATTTCACCTACAAGCCAGTTTTACAAGACTCATCTACTTTGAAACTAAAAACAAGAACAAGATGAACACGCAGCAGGAAATTCTAATTTTAAGAGCCTCATTTGACATCATGATAAGTTATCTTCAACTCTGTAATTTGTACAAGTGCCACCAGAGAAAGACAAATGCCTTTCAAAACCGTTTGGACTCTGCTTGAAAAGCAGCAGACCTGGCAAGGGAACCTTCCCCCTAAAAAAATAAATCACAAACCACTGCAGCAAAACCCAGCAGAAAGCTAAAACCCAATCTAAGAGCAAGCCAGGACAGACCCAGGGAGAGAAGTACCTGATGACAAGGGTGACTTAAATTAACAGTGATAAAATTGACTTCCAGCCATTGTTCGATCTCCAGACCTATTTCCAGTTTATCTGCCCTTAACTTCTTGGAGAACAAAAGAAAATCTAAATATCTGGCATGGTGCAAAACGAACATGGGAAACTTCATCACAGATATCTACAGATGAGAGAGCATGGGGAGCTACAGAACACAGAAATTATAGCTGGGTGTCAGTGAGGCTGTTTCTGGAATCACCCGAGTTAAATCACAGGATGCCAATTCCAAGGACCTGAAACCATCCTGACCAAGGTCTGACATGTTCATGTAGCATGTACAGGGCACTGTACCAAGGCTGATTAGCAAGCAATTAAGAGGGGGATAGTTCAGCATAGACAAAAATATAAAGCAGAATATGTGGGTACATTTGGGGTCATCCTGATAAGACATGCAAAAGTCAGATCCCTTAAACTCACATTTATTTTGGTTTTAACTCCTGGTCCAAATCACCTTGATGCCTAGACCTGCTCCAAATCTCTCTCGCAACCTGGCTTTGCCTCCATTTCCCCAGATGTCAAAGCAAATAGTGCTCCTGTTCCTGTCCAGTAGGAAGAAATATTTGAATATCAGCAGAAGAGTCCTTGGGCTTCCTGGTCACCGTCAGCACTAGGAAAGATGACAGCAATGCAGAGAAGTGCTTTCCTTGGGAAAAGCAGTTTTGAGACCCTTCAACAGTAACAGCCAAGAAGACTCTTTGTCCTATATACACACAGGTTTAACTGCTTTTTTGGTCTTAAGCACAGGCCCCTGCTCCCCTAACCCAAGGGAGTGCAAGGACAGCAAGTGAGGACAAGAGGAGACAAGTCCAGATTTCTTTGGTATAAAGATCAAACTTGCAAGCAAGGGAAATATCACATGAGACATTCTTATCTCCTACAGAGCCTGTTTCCATTTCTAAGGGAACAAGAAGGCTGACGGCCTCTACACTTAACCCACACATACCAAGAGATGGTTCTGCTTCCTGCACTTTTTACTGCTTCCCAGTAAAAAAACAGGGAAAGACCGTTTCTTTCCTGCTGTGTGGGTCCTGTTAACACTCTCAGTCTGCAGCTCCTCCTCTGGTGTGTCAGCACACTGGAGGCTGGAAAAGCACAGTGACTGAGGCTCATCCGTGTGGGGATAAACGTCAGGAGAGAAGGTACACCGAGGAGCCAGCAAGCAGCAGGCAGGGAATGCTGCCTGGAATCACGTCCCCAGGAATCTCTGTGAGTTGAAATCAGAGCCTGTTATTAATCTACCCAGACACCGAGACCCAGGAGCTGGAGTAAATCCGATTAAATTCCCACTGTACCAGTGGCTAGAAGCCAAGCAGGTCTTTCTTTTCTTTTCAATGGTAACCCAAAGGATATTTCTTTGCTTCACTAAGTAAACACACTGCTTTAAAACAAACCAAAAAAAAAAAAAAGCAGATCGAGAACACCAGGTGAATTTTAGCATGGCAGTAAGGTCCTTTGAGATGCAACCCAAAGGGAGAAGAAAAACTTAGTTATTTCCTAGACTGGAGGGGCTACACTAGTGGTGAAGAAAGCAGTCCTCCTCCAGCCTTCAACGTGGGGTAGGAGGAGTCCTTGAACAGATTAAAGACAGCTAAACAGGGGTTAAAAGGAAATCTTTGCTGTGGGGAGTTTTGCAAAGCACAGGACAAGTAAAGAGAACAGAACTTAAAGAAGAATAATCCCATTACGCTGGGACAATAGAGAAGAAAAAGAAATCCTGGATTATTTAGGAGGGCTACATTTTTCAATTCTCAGAAGTTGGTGAGAAGCCGAGTGGAGTGACACGCTGACAAAGTGACCAAGGAGCCCAATCCTCCCCACCCCGACCAGCAGCTCAGCACCCTGCAAGCACAGCTGGAGCTGTGATAAAAACTACTGAATGCTCCTTACCTGCCCTGGCCTTGGTGGCTCTGGTGTTTGCCAAAGCTCTTTGAAAAATGGAACGCAAAAGACAAAAAAGAACCCAATCAAATAAAACAAATAGAAAAAGGAAAAAATAATAAATCAAAGCTAAACAATAAAAGAAACACAACACAGAGATATTCCTTAAAAGCCAACAGCAACACATAGCAGCTGCCAGCCAAGCAGATCTTCCACGAGATGGAGATTTAAGGCATGTTTCGCTTGCCCTGTCAAGGGAGACGATTTCACAGACTTCTTAAAAAGACAGCAATTCAGGTTAAAAAAATTGAAATAAACCAAAACGTATCAGCGCTTTAAAGGTTAATGGCCTCTGCTGAACAACATGCGTTTATCCAACCACGTCTTAGAGTAGTTTTTTCAGCCCTGAGACCAATGAGCACAGCTAAGAGGAGGGCCTTGGGATGGTGGAGAGGCTGAGTTACCCCCTCCCCTCTGCCTTCCCTCTCTCCACCTCCCCCTCCTTTTTTTTCTCTCGCTCTCTTTTTTTTTTTTTTTTTTAGTTTAGTAAATTAATGCAGCAAGAAACTCCCAAGATCTGGCGAGTCCTAGCAGGGGAGAGAGGGCAGAGGGGAGATGAGATGCATTAGGAGGACACTGAGCCACTTTCTTTCCGAGCACAATGGAAGTGCTTCCCAAGAAACTTCCCCTTCGCTCCCCTCCGCTCTAGCCCTGAGCAATGGGACACCTTCCCTACAGCAGCAATAACTTATTCGGGAGGAAAATAGCCCAGGAAGCCGGAATCAACAGCAGCCAAACGGCGGGCAGGGAAGAGACACAACCGGGACTGCAGCACGGCTCCACACTGACAAATTCCTGTGGATGTAATTAGGAAGACAACCCCGGCCAGCAGCGGAGATTAAACCCTGGGTCGTTGAGGGTCGTCGTCGTCCCCCACTCCCATCTCACCCCCAGCACCCCGATGGCAAACCTACACCCGCTGCGTCCGCCCCTGTCGCCAGCCTGATGTCCGGAGCGACATCCCGCTGAAGGGAGGCTCCCGAGCGGGCAGCCCGGAGCCCCGGCCCCGAGCGGCGCTGCAGCGGCGGCGGCGGCGGCGGGGGCCCGGCGGAGGAGGGCCGAGCCGAGCCCAGCCGAGCCGAGCCGATCCGAGCCAAGGCGGCGGCGGAGCGGAGCCGGAGCTGTCCGGGTGCTGAGCGCGGCCCCGGGCGCTGTCCGGGCGCTGTCCGGGTGCTGAGCGCGGCCCCGGGCGCTGTCCGGGCGCTGTCCGGGTGCTGAGCGCGGCCCCGGGCGCTGTCCGGGCGCTGTCCGGGTGCTGAGCGCGGCCCCGGGCGCTGTCCGGGCTCTGTCCGGGCGCTGTCCGGGTGCTGAGCAGAGCCGCCCTCCCTCCCGCCCGCCGCTGGCCGCGGTGCTGAGCGGAGCCGCCGCTCCGGGGCTGCTCCGCTGCCCCCGCCGCTTCTCCCCAAGTGCCCGCTTACTTTATTGGCCAACCCCACCGGCCCACCCCGCACGGAGTACAAAAAAAAAAAAAAAAAAAAAAAAAAAAAAAAAAAACAACAACAAAACAAAGCAGCGAGAGCTGGAAAAATGTGCAACGTCAACGCGCTCGGAGTCTACGTGTGGGAGACGATCGTTTTCTTCAGGTAAGAAGGCTCGGCTTTACGGGAGGAGCGCGGCTGGGCTGAGCGCCGTGCCCAGCCCCGCTCGGGGGGTGCCCCTGCCCCGGGCTGCCCTTTGGCCTCCCCTCGGGGCCCCGGGATGGCTCTCGCACAGCCCCGGGCTCGGGACGCTCCGAGGCTCTGGGAGTCACTCCGTTTAATTAGCACCGCAATCTCGCTAACCGCAGTGCTGAAAACGCCGACCCCGGCTGCTTGCAAAGTGACAGCTAGTGGCGGCTGGCAATGCTGCACTTGAATTTGCCCGGGTAAATATTCCCACCTCGCCCCCTCCCCATCCTCAGACTGCAGGTGAGTTCCGTGGGATGCTTTCGCTGCCTGCCTCTGAGGGCTCACCCTCTATCCTCAGCTGGCTGTGCTTAAAATCACTGAAAGCAAAGAATTATCTCCTGCCATCCCAACTTTTCTTTTTTTTCCTTTCATGTTGTTTTGAATGTTCTTTCTTTGCAGAATCTAAAAGAAAGCCAAAGGGGATGGGGGGAGCTTTTTCCAATTGTGCCCATTATCACCCAGCTGTATTTTGACTCTGGTTTAGATGTGTTCACTTTCTCATTGAGGCTAAGGTAGAAGGAGCAGCTTTAGTCTTAAAGAATTGTTTCTTGCCCATCTATCCTTGCAGTGCTTTTATTGAATGAACAAAAAAAAAAAAAAAAAAGGAAGGTAGAAGCTTCTATATTTCAATGAAAAATGCAGCCTGTTGTAGCAAGTGAGAGATACCAGATACAGGCAATTGGAGGAAAAAAACCCTGTTTCATGACCTGAACTTGCTCATCAGTCTCAGCCTTCATTTCAGTTGTGTGGCTCTTGCTTCTGTGTTTTGCCAAAGTCTCATCTTGTAGTTTAATGTGAAAACACAGCTGTTATTTGCATAAAATCACTGGCGTAATACTTATTGTTTCAAAACACTGTAGCAGACCTGCTGATTACTGGCCAGACTTTGAGGCAGCATTCTCTTTCCTTTTGAACACAAAGTCTTTCTAGGCATAAAAATTGGAATATCTGCATTTCTCCTGTAATTCCACAGAAATTCAGAGACAGCAAGATTGTCTCGTGAACTCAAAGCAGTAAATGTTTGCTAGGTAAATCAAAAAATGAGTTCTAGAAACAACTAAAATCACCAATCTCTGAGAAGCAGTGCCCAACGACCAGCACTTCAGAGCCATCCTTTCTCATCTTAGTCACAAGTGTATTGCAGTCCTGCATGACACAGTGGAGGGGCCTGAAAGGGAGCAAATGGATGTGCAATAAACTCTTAGTTAAACAGCGGGGAAGCATTGGGTTAAAAAAAAAAAACAAAAAAAAAACCCAAAGAAACAAACAACAAACAAGACTAAACCACACAAACACCAGAAAGCAAAAGGAAAATCTAATAACAGAAATAAAGTATTTCCAGGCCTGCATTTGCTATGGCCCTGGTGCTGAAGCTTGTGTCCAGGTTTCCTCTGAAGTGCCTGGACACTGAAATTGATGCACACTCGTCCTGCAGCTCCTGCTCAGGTTTGTGCTTCACACAACACGTGTGAGCACTGACAGGTTCCCAGCACATCGCTCACAGTCCTGGGCATTCAAACCCCTGGTAAACCAGTCACCTCAGATTCTAATGCAAAGGTTTGTAATGTTATAAATTATACACAGACCTATGTGGTTTTACATCATATTGCATCCAAAAGGTATTTCTGGAACTTTAAATTTCCCAAAATCAACATTTAAGAATATTTGAAAATGCTTTAATTCAATTACAGGGAAAGGATGACATCAAATTTTTTTATATACTGCAGTCGTTTTTGAAATACAAAAACAAAAACCCCAAACAGAAAAACAATCAGTAATTCCTGCTCAGAACTGACTCTACGCAATGTTTTTCTTTTTTTCTCTCCCGCTTTGTGCTATGTGTTCAATTTATTACAGGCCAAAAATCTACCAGCCTTTTAAGTCCAGGAATAGCTTTGCTATTTCTGTTTCAGTAAGAGAAGTTTATTAATTAACAGTCATTCATAAATTTAGTGTGCCAATTACTCCTGCACTCAGTCGTACACAATGTTTAACAAACCCAAAGCTGATAATCCAATAATCCATAAGAAAAGTATGCATTGCTTTAAATTAGAGTGCACCACGCTTTATTGTCAGCCTGTCAGAAATATTCTGGGAAGAGAATCCATTATGTGTTAGCGCATATACCACACAAATATTAAAATAAATAAATAAAACCTAATGTTCCAAGGAAAATTATATACAGCCAATACAGGAAAATAAGCCAATATAGAAAATAAGGCTAGATTTGTTGCTTAACAAAAATGTCCTCCACCAGCCTTTTAAAAAACAAGACCCCATGGGAAAGAGTAACAGCTGGTGTGTGAATGCAAACATTATGGTATTGCCAATATGATATTTGTTTCTGTTACAGTTGGGGTGTTTTAGAAGGAATTTGTGATATGTGGCTTATTCCAACATGCCTTTCTTTATGGAAGAGCACTTCCCATTCTGCTACCTGCCTCCTCTGGCTGCAGTCACTTAGCTGTGACTAAGGCTTTTACTGGGAGCCTGGACAGGGGCAGGGATGGGAACGGGGTTGGGGTGGGAAATGAACACAGCTTGTTTGACCAAGCTTTCCTTACAGGTATCTAGGTAAAGCAAAGTGCTAGCTCTTTAAAATAAATTGGACAATCTGGGACAATATTGGACACAGATTTCCAGATGTCCTGCTTATACCTGTGGAGACATTTACAATCAATCATTCTCCCAAAGTCTAGCTATACACACTGAATGTTCAGTTGTGAGTTCTTTCATGCAGAACAAAGTGCCCCCTGATCCTGTTATGGTCTTGCCTGGACTTTCTGTCGTACCACTAAATTTTAATAGCTGTAGTGATCCAGAAGCACCACTGCATAAGATGAAGGTAGGAATGCATCTTGTAGAAATTAGGAGATAAAAGATGCCCTAGAACTGACGCCTGACCCAACTGGGCACTGTCCTGTGAGGCTTTGAAAATCTTTGGGCCTGGTTTTTGTCCTATTACCAGGAATCAGCAGCACGACCTTCGTGACTCAGGATCAGAGTTGGCCCCTTCTGAACAACAATCTGTCAGCTCGCAGGAGTGATTCAAGGCAACTGCTCCAAGTGAGTCACAGGCTAAAAGTTGCTGCCAGCCTCAGTCCCTATTGGATTGCTCCAACTGGCGTGTTTATATTCCCTCCTGTCAGTAACAGAGCTCTCCATTGCCAGTTTTTAAAGCAACAAGAAAGTGCCACTCTGAACATGATGCCTCAACTTTGTGGGTACAAAAAAAGCCCCACAAACAAATCTTCTCCTAAAACAGTCTTGGCAAGTAAAGGGGGTGATTGGAGAGCTGCTGGTTTCGTCTCCTCAAAAATACCACAAGAGAAAAGGCAAGGGAAGAAGGAGCAGAATAACCTGCACCACATCTCTAAAGCTCCTGCTGTAGCTCTGCAGGGCTGGGTAACATTAGAGTTACCCATGAGTGAAGCCCTAACCAGAGACTTCCAGAGCCACAAGATAAACAGCGTAGCAGATATTCTCAGTAGTCGCAGATTATTTTCCCCGTGCTAACTAAAATCTACTAGAAGTTGTGCCTTATAACCTGTTGTGCCTCTGCAGAGTCCGCCATCTCCATGAAATAAAAATGATTTAGCAAAGCCTTGGGCCAGATAGCTCTAAGGATACTCTTTAGCTGCTTTGGTCTGCAACCTTTAATAGCCCCATTAGAGACCCCGTTAAAAGGGTTACATAGCCAAGGTTTGAAAATGTGACGATATAGACAATTCTAGAAACCCTTATAAATCATTCTGTAAAGAAAGACTAATTTGGTGTCACCGCAGTAAAAGCACAAAGTGTCTGGGACCCTGCCTTCTGCAGGAACTTTGATCCATCCATCCCGACACTTGCATTTTAAGCAATTAAGACAAATCAATATAAATTTCAAAGAACATTCTCTAACAGCCTAGTCTTAACCTCCTTCTCCACACAGCTGCCTTAAATAACTCCAGACCTGCTCTGTGGATGGTTCAGAGCAAAAGAATGGCTCCATAAACATCTGTGAGAAAAACACCCTTCCCCCCCACTTTAGGTTGGGTAGAGAGAGCAGGAAAACCCTAAATAACCAACTTGCTTAACAAAACCATCACAAGGAATGTTGCAGTTTCTCACATGGACTAATAAAACATCCTTGGTCGCTGAGGCACTGGTGCTGTGCAGATTTTAGGTAATGAAGACTGGCTGTCCACCTTGGCTCATTCTGAGCATTACCCCACACTGCAGCAAGTCCCACTGGCAAAACAGAGATTTGCTGTTCAAATACCTGAGAGGAGCTGCTTCTGCAGAGAGATCGAGATGTGGAGGGAATGGTCAGAGCCTGCCCTTACATGCAGAGGCACTACAGAGACTTCCTTCAAAATCAAGGATTTAGGCATGGGAATTCTTATGGTCCTTCTCCAACGAGAGGTGTTGGAGACCCTTAGGTATGAAGCGAGTCAGCAGCAAAGGGCACTTTGGCTCAGTGTCCCAGATTTAACAGCACAAGTAAAGGCTCAGGAAGTTCACTCTGCTGCTGACCAAGTGATTCCAGCCAGAAAAGAAAGCTCCCGTAAGCAACAGCACAGGGCAGCTCCCCCTGGTCCTGGGCAAACACATCCCTTGTTAGCTTAAGAAATTCATCTCACCAAAACCTCATGAGCTGACCTGGATAGAAAAGGATCCAAACATCTGAATTAAGAAGTTAATCAAAGTCCAAAATTAAATTACTTTATTATCCCAGCACCGAGCAGCAATCATTCATCTGTAATAGGAAACCAGCAGAAAGGCCTGTTCTCATTTCATACCAGCATGCAGGTTAAAAGGACTCTCCAAATTCCAGTGTCAAGAGCAAGATGTCAGACCACCTAATGAATGTAATTGCTATTCAGGCACTGGTGAAAGACAAGGGTCTTAAAAAATAAATCACGCTTTAAAAATCACTACATCCAAATCAAACTCACAACATTTAATTATGTCAAATCGCATCACCTATTCTCACTTATTTTCTATAACCTGGAGCTTTTCTGAGATCCCAAAGTGATCAGGGTTAAGACAACAGAGAGACTGTTAACAAATTATGACTTCCATTTGGTTTATTTGCCTGTATCAGCTCTCATTGTTGTGGCACATTAAATCAGAGTTTCACTATTTCCAGTAAATGACCCTTTTGCTCTCATTACCTGGCATGTTCCTACTGACCTTTATCTATCAGCAAGAGCACAAATTATTGCTATTCTTATGAACTATGGTTACCCTTGCGCACCTCACACCTTCCAAGAGAAGGGATTCATCATAAGCTTTTAAAAGCTAAAAATGTCATTCCAGCACACCCTCCCCACCATGGTTTGGCTCAATTTTTTGATCGATGGAAAATGTATTTCCAAGAACTTTTGATAACTTTAGTTCGGAAAAACAAATCCAACAAAATAACAAAAACCCAAACCAATAGCACACCAAAACCCAACACCAGCTTGGGATAAATGAAGCAAAAAGGAAGGAGTGAGAGAGGCATGAATTCCTCCTGCAAGGCACTGGAAGGATCATTACCAGCCATGACCAGACAACTCAACACCAGACTGTCTGGCTGCTGACTTCTAGACCTACTTGCACAGCCTTGAACAGGCAACTTTTGCATTGCACCTGGCATAAGAAAGTATTGCTAATTCAGCAGGTCAGCTCCCTTTAAAGAGACAAAAAAAAAAAAATCACTGATTTCTTTTCTCTCACCCTTCCCTCAAAGTATCTAAACAATTTACATTTCTCTTTACAAAGCCAGACAGAACAGAAACCATTTCCCTCCAGTGGAGGTGGTTTGCATTGGGATTTTTTAGCCAGGATTGGTGCTAAATGTTGCAGTTCCCTTCCCCTCTTGGGAAAGGGCTGATACAGCCCAGCTCATCTGGTCCTGCTTGCTTTGGTCCCACTGGTGCTATCGATCCCATACACACCCCAAGCTGCTCTTAAATCTCTCTGATGCTTCAAGAGACTAATGCACAAAACCTGAAAAAATCCAGAAATGCAATATTTGTCCTCCCCCCAGCAAGGCCAAAGCCCAGAAGGGGCCTGCAGAGAACAGAAATAAATTGAGGCAGGTGCACCCATGGCTTACAGGAGCTGAGCTCTCCCCATTATGCAGACAATCAGTCCATCCACACAGTGCACCACGGTGAGCTGCTGATCTGGGGACTGCACCACGTCTGGCTGGTTCATGGGCATAGTTGGCATCCTGCAAATACATCTCTGCTGGGTATAAGTGACAGCAAGAAGAGCAGGAGAAACCTTCATTTACCAAACCCCACAAAATACAGATTTTGAGAGGGAGGGGAAAACAAAAGAACACACTTTAGCACCCCTGCTTTGATTTCTCCCTCTTCACTCTTCCATTGAGGCTCACAGCGTGCTAGGAAAAATAAAAAAAGGGGGGGGAAAAAAAAGACAAAACCCCCAAGTGCCTTAGCAGACAGCCAGGGAACCCTCTTGTCTTTATCAGTGCCTCGCTGTGGGGTGGGTGCAGAGGGAACAGAGCACCAGGGGCTCGCCAGGACCAGGAGTGTCGCATGGCTGGAACAGCAGGGCTTGCAGTGCCATCAATCATCCCCGGGCTGCCTTCAGAGCAGAGCTGCCGGCAGCAGCTCCCCTCGCCCTGCCAGCGGCGCCTGCGACCACTCGCCCAGAATGCAAATCCCGTCCCGCAGCCCCGGCAGGGCCGGAGCAAACACACAAATCAATTAGGCAGCGGCACAAGTGGGATCAGGGGTGGATCGCGCCGCTGCCGCACGCACCTGGCTCGGCAGCAAAACGCAGCTGAGCCAGGAATCGTGCAGGAAATCCAAACAAAACCATGCTTTGCTCACCTTTACATGATTTCCTCCGATTTTGTTTTTATTCTTTTATTTCGGCTGATGCCGGTAAAAAGATGCATTGTATAAAGCCTCGAGCACAGACCCCTCCTCCCCTCTTTTATGGGGGAGTTGTAAAACCTGAAAGCTTGCAAGGGCCAGCTGTTATCAGCACCCTTTAAAAAAAGCCTTAGCTCCAGACGTCCTTGCTCATGGCAGGAGTGCCTGGGCAGGATGGGTTCAGTCCCCAATTGCAGCAGGATGTGCTCACCGCAGGTATTACCTCAGCAAGGAGTGGAGAAGCTCTGGGTTCCTGGCTGAGGGACCCTTTTCTTGTCTCATAAGGACTGTGAAGACAGGCTCTGGACACAAAAGCGACTTTCTGTGGGATATGTTTACAGTCCTCTCTGTTTGCTCCCACTGCTTTCACCCTCTGGAAGCACTGCTGACCAGGGCAAGAGTTGCTGGCACACCCACACACAGCACAGAATCCTTTCCTGCACCAGGTCTCCCAAGATCTCATTTACAAACTGAAATGTGTGTATCCCACCTCTCCTGCCACCCCACTGGGTCTGGGAATTGCAAGCATTGTCCAGCTTCCAGCCCCATCCATCACACTCTGACACAGAGCTATGGGCTTTGAAAACATCTCCCAGCAGTGTGGCTGACAAAGCAGCAGCCTCATCAAACACAACTTGCTCTCCTGCACCAGGGCTGAAAAAGTGGAGTTTGTTTTCTTCGGATCCCTGACAAAACAAAGTCAGAGGGCAGCTGGCATGAGGAGGAGAAAATCCCTCCCAGGCAGGGAACTCAGGGCTTAGCCATTCATTCCAGAAGTTACATTTCATTATTGCTCATGAATAAACTGATAAATTACACCAGGAATCACAGATGGCACAGAGGGAACATTCAAGTCTAGCAGGCTATTTGTGTTGCAATGACAACAACCAATTCCATCAGAAAATATCAACATGAGCGCTCCCATCACACAACTCATATTACACAGCACAAAATTCATCAGAGAGCCCCAGTTCCACCACAGGACCCACAGTTTTGTAGGCAGGTTATACAGGTTATCTCAGGAGACCTCTTCAAGGGATCTGCAGCAAAAAGTTCCATTTCAGAAGGTAATACCCACCACCCACTCTGCACTACATGTCACATCTCTTAAAAGAATTCTATTCATACCACTTCTGATTTAGCAAAAAAATAAAAGAAGTTACAGTATCCGTACCCAATCTTAACGAGCAGCATAAATCCTTAAACTAAAGCTAATTTTTAAAAAGCTGCAGTAGTGAGCTATTTGAACTGATGAAAATGTGCTGGAGAGAGGGACTGCAGAGCTATAGATAGAAGAGCATCCACGATTTCTCGTAATTCTCTGACACTTGTCTGGTCTGTGATCTAAAACCCTCTGACGTCAATTGAGGTTCCCATTGCAGCTCTCTGTCCAAACACTAAATCAGGAGCACATCAGTAAAGAGAATATTCTTACCTGGATTGTGAAGTTTCATATTGTAAAGACATTTCCCCCCTTAATTTACTGCCTTCAGGAGGGCTGTTTATGCATGACTTTGAATATCTGACTAGCCCCTCTGACTTTAAAAGGAATATTCAGAGGGTGTGTGTGAAGCTACAGACACATGCTTTTGTCTTTGCAAGGATGCTTTTCCCCTTTGTTTTTAAAAAAAAAAAAAGCAATTATAAGGTTTTTTTTGGTAAGCCTCTCAGTATAGGCACAGGTAAGAGTCGGTGTTCGCT
This sequence comes from Monarcha castaneiventris obscurior, assembly GCA_026261815.1. Lineage (NCBI taxonomy): Eukaryota > Metazoa > Chordata > Aves > Passeriformes > Monarchidae > Monarcha > Monarcha castaneiventris. Next base: position 6,847,560 of record JAMPIT010000371.1, on the reverse strand, counting down.
GGATTTATCTCACAAGTGATTAAAACCTGGGTTTTGACTTGTGCTTCTCTGCTGTTTGAACTCTTTTCAAACCTGTCTCAGAGGCTGAGGATCATACATCTCCATAAAGTCACTGTGTGTGCTCCTAGAGCTGTAGATGCTTCTGGAAGAGGGAACAGTTTAAAAAGCCACTACAGATAGTGCCTGTGGCTCAAAAATTAATTTAACAAACACTTTTCTTTTTAGTACGTGATAAGCAAGAGTGACCACACAACAAAAATCCTTGTGAAGAGCAGAGACCCAGCAGAAAATTGAGCAGTGTTCCCATACAATTTATTGGTCTCCCTGTGCTCTTCCCATCCCAACTATATACAACATGCAGATTTCTCCTCCCCCCAGCCGATTGTCTAGTCATTTATTATTTTCTTATTGCTCTGTCCAGGCAGCGTCAGCAAATGTTCCAAGTGCTGGTGTCTTTCCATAGAGTTAATCAGTGTAATTGGGATGGTTTATAGTTCTGGACAGAGTGTTTTGCCATATGGCATAGGAGCCATGGGCTGCAGGAACGTGGCAGTGGAGCACAGAGACACCAGAATGCTGCAGTCTGAAGAGATTTTTCTCACTCCTGTGAAGTTGTTACAGCTTTCCCTGGATGGGAATGATCACAGAGGGTTAATTCCCTGAGGTCCGTGAAGAAATGCCTCCCAGCTCCTCTCCTCGTGTACAGCCACAGGGGCCAGTGACAACAGGGGTTGTGCAGGACCTTTGCGAGTGTTTTGGGATCCTTTGGGTTAAAACTTTAACTGATTACACCCTGTGACTACTGCAATGCAGTTACCTCTGGTGCGAGAGCTAGAACTGGTATGAAAGAGCTCCCAGCAACAGAGCACAGCCACCCAGGACAGAGACATTTAACAAACCCACTCTTCCTTTCCTGTCCCCATCCTCCTGCCACTAATGGGGACCAATAATAGCTCATTGCCCATTTCTTTCTCAGAGTGAAATCTCCCCACAGGTTCTCTATTTCCATATTTCTCCAGTCTCACTGTACGCATCCCCTTTCCTATCCTGTTTCAACGCCCAGGCCTGTTCCCTGCCTCTCCTGCATCAACACTCAGCTGAACTACGAAAACAACCAAGTCCAAATTCCCTTCCCACCTCTGAGAGTTAACTTTTAAATTCACCCCTGAGCACACCCCACACCCACATGCCAGGGGCTGGGCAGCTGAGCACGACCAAAGGTGTGAGATCACTGCTGTGCAACCAGCACACCTGTAACACTCACAGCTCCTTCTACTCAGCACCAGGATGGGCCAAAATTTCAGTAGTGGGACTCTCTTCTCCCACACACCTCCACTCTTCCTTCTCCTGTCCACCTCTGATGCTGCAGGCCAGGAATTCAGACAAGGTGATGGAGAAAAACACGCAGGCAGTGAGTTTCATCCTATTTAATTGAATTGCATATCAATATTGATTGTGCTATTAATTTTGATAGTAAATCTAATCATTAAAATAAAAAGTCTGCTTGCAGTCCCTGCCAAGCCTTCCCAGCAAGGGTCTGGCAGCATTCCCCTCCAGATAACATATTGGTGTGCAGTCAGAAATAAATGTCTGGGTGCAGAGTTTAGGGCTGCCCCTTTTTCTTTTCACCAGGACAATCTGTCCTTCCTGCTGCTGAGGAGAAGAGAGAGGCAGGCAGCCCCAGCACAAGCAGAGGCTGAATCCAGGTTGGGCTCTGCTGAGCTCCAGGATCTGCTCAGGGGCCTCTGCTCCCAGGGAGAGGGTTCAGGAAAAGGAAGGAGGGAGTTACCATGGGCGGCACTTGTTAATCATGGACAGCACTTGTTAATCATGGACAGCATGATTCCTTTCTGTGCCCAGCTATCTGCTGTTCTCTTTGCAACTGCACCTCTCAGAGCCTGCTGGAGTCAATAAAACGAAGCTGATGAATTCTCCCTCATCCCCAAGCCCCAGCACTGCCCCAGCCTGGCTTTGAAGGTAATAGGGGAAGCAGTTATTCTGCTCACCTCAGCCTGCCTCAGACCTGATGGATATTTCCTTCCCCTGGGATATCTACTTAGAGAACACATCACATTTGAAGGACAAATGTGTGAGGCAGCTCACCTGAACACTATTCCCAACACATCCCTGCCAAGGTTTCTGGCTTGCTGTGTTTCAAAGAGAAAGTTTAAAAACCCCAAACAAACCACTTCGGAAACCTTTGCTGAGCAGCACAGAACCAGGGTAGGGGATCAGGTATCTTCTGTTTCCCCAGCCTGCAGAGATCCCACTTCTCTTGAGCCACTGATGTGGCACCACTTTACCTTCACAGGGACCTGAGCCTTCCACCCTTTGCAGAGCGATATTTCCTCTGCAAACGCTTGTTTTGCAACAGTTTGTTTCTGCTGCCAGACATAATTTTTTTACACTCAGAATTAATGATTAACAATTAAATTATTTGACAAGGGAATAGAGGCCCTGTGCTAATTAAATTCCTTTATCACTCCTCTTTGAAAAGAAAGAAAAAAAAAAGAAAAAGATATTTCTCAGTATCAGCATTCAGCCAGAACAGGGCATTTTGTGGTGCTGGACTTAATTAGACAGACAACCATGGCCACAGCCAAAAAAAAAAAGTATGAAAATATTGCTCAAGGATCATGCAAATGGGAGGAGGAAGAGGAGGAAAGGGCCAGCTGGGGAGCCAGGAATCAAGTGAACAGACACATCCAGACTGCAGAAGAGCCACTTTCTAAGCCAAATAATTGTATATAAGAATATATCATCTGTTTAGCTGAAACAAAATGATGCAGACAGAGTAAACAATGCCTGCATAGGCTGGGAAAAACCAGCAATAGGTGTCCTGCAAAGCTTGGCTGCTCTGTTTTAAGGAATGCAATCCTGAGCTGCTGGGCTGCTCATCTCCACCACCTTCACATCCTGCTCGTGGGCTGGACCTCCCGGGGGCTCGCTGGTGTCTGCTTACACGCCAGCATTAATATCACAAAAGATTATGCTAGTTCATCGACCCTTTGAAGAGATCCTTCCCATTGTAGCTGCTGTGATGATTGCCTGATGGCACTTTCTCAGCCAGATCCACTAGGGATTACAGCAGCATAAATAAGATAAGCCGCTGTCTGACTGCTATTAAAATGCGCCGAGACGCTCGGCTCAGACAACTCTTACACCAATGCAAACTCCATCCTCGGTGGGTTTGTTACAGGCTTTGCCTCCCTTTGTTTATTCACAGAATAAATCTTCTCTCCGAGCAACACAACAACCCACGCTACATTTCCAATGCTCTTCTAATGCCAATAATTTTTAAATAGCTTGGCAGCTTCCTTCTCCTCGTCTCTGCTGAGCCAGGAGACAAACAATCCTGTGGGACTTTCGAGGGTGTTCTGGAAGGACTGAGGGATGAAGAAAATCCCGGAGAGCTCCCAAGGCAGCACATACAGCACTAGTCCAGTCAGACCTGGAGGACAGGGGAAGCTGGCACCTTTTTTGATGTTGTCAGAGCTAAGCTGCCCTTGCAAAGCTCAGCTGTCACAACCACAGTGAAGATCTTGGGGCTCTGTTAAGCAGAATCCATCCACCTAAAGCAGTGGGGTGTCTCAGCCTCTCTGTAGCTCCCAGTGATGTTTTCTACCATTATTCCTAAGCTAGAGAGTAGACTCAGCTGTCTGCTGCTGGAAAGGCTTTGCTGATCCCTGTGCACTGCTTTCTTGCCTTTTCTTGTTAAATCCAGGGCGAGTCCAGTTTTAGGAAAACCTCTAGTAACCAAACAAACTGGAGGGAACTCAGAACTCGCCATTCCCAGGTCAACACCACACGGCAGCCAGACAGATTTTAAAACATGCATCAAGATGCTGAAGCCTTGTGTGACTGTTTCAGCACATCCCCAAAGCTGCTCCCAGGGACAAGCATGAAGTTGCAGAAAGCAGTGGGGCTGTGAGAAGCTGGTCCTCTCCCAGAGGTTTCTGGGCTTCAGTTATCCAAATACTTATTACCATGTATGAAATTCATTTACCTGCAACTTTGATGCAGAAAGGATCAGAAAATGGCACTCAAGGAATACAGACTCACTCCTTGGAAGTGGAGTGAATATACTCAATACAGGCTTTCACACTGAATTTACAGGAAAGATGAGCACCGATTCCTGTGCTTTCCCACCTCATTTTTTAAAACAAATGCCAGGGGAATTGCAGTTTCTAATTATCTTTTTCCACTTAAAGATTATTAGATGCTTATTAGGTTTGTATTGCCTCTCCCCTCCCACACACATTTTCCATTTCCATATACTTCTTCTAGTCTACAGTTAATGAGAAGAAATCAGTATATTGCACTGTCTGGCATCTTGCTGAAGTGGCAGAAGTCTTTGGTTACCAAGTCATTTGCTGCTTAATTGAAATCTTTTCTCTGGACTTATTGCCATGCAGACACTCCATTGGAATGCAGTAGTCAAGCCCAGTATTGATTGTCCTCCCACTCCCAGCTTTCTTCTTCTGCGTTTGCAAATCAATTGCACCCTGTTGCTTTCCTTCTAAAAACAAATTAAATTAAAAAGCATCACCCATTCCACAACCTCATTTACCCCTGAAACACATTGGTGCTGCTTTGCATATTTCCTTGGGGCAGAGATGGGGACAAGATAAGAAGGGGGACGTGGTTGTAGCAAGAGCAAGATCCACACCTTGTCAGGTCACCCCCGAGCAGGACGTGCATCAGCCCATTCAGATGTGGCCCAGTGTGGGAGTGGATTGGGAATACACAAAGGAGTGAATAAAATCCTGGGTTTAGGCTCTCACTGGAAGTGGTCTGGAATTCATCTCCCCTCTTTCTTTGCAAATTAAACTATTTTTAACTGTTAAAACCCAGCAATCAGAGAACTCTGTTGCAATTTGCAAAAGGAGCCAGACTGCAGTTGTGAGTTTGCAGGATTGAAAACCAAGGCTTGGCAAGCCATTGCTGCTGACACCAGGAAAGAAAGTCAATGCAATGCAGGTTACCAGATTCCTGATTTTGGAATTATGCACCCAAGCACTCTTGAATCCCATCCGTTTTTTTTAAAGTTCTGAGGAACAAAATGGTTCAAAATGGCCCTTGAAAGATAACATGTCTCTTCAGGGTTTCAGCTCAAACTTGCATTGGAAGAACTCATCTTTGGGGGCAGGATCACATTAATACCATGCATATTTACAGTCCCAAATTCCTCCCAAAAGATCTTGTGTCAGTTCTTAGCACTACTCCTGCAGGTTTGACTACTGCAAAGCTTCCCGAGGTGAGGCCCTCATGCTGTTAGAGGACTGTGGTGTCATTTGTGAGGACATGTAGCCAAATATCTTGTGCCTATTGTAAACATCCTTAGACCTCCCAGCTGCCCTGTCAGGGGCTCCTCACCGATCCCACACAGCCTTTGTACTTCAGAAAATTCAGATTTGCAAAGTGTGAAGCAGTGGCCTCACTTCCTCCTGAACATCTTCCTTTGGCTCATTGTACGTTTGCATTGCAGTGCTGCCTGCAGGCTTTACCCAGCACCAGGCACCTGAGCCCACAGGCAGACACAGCTCTCACCCTAAGCACATTGCATAGGTGGTTTGGGGGATTTTTTTGGATAATCTAGGCAATTTTACTCAACACTTGCAGCCTGGGAACAGATTGGTGTTCGAGTAGAAACCGTACAACCAGAGGGAGGGCACTGAATATTGTCTGTTCCTGTCAGACAGGTTCCTGTCAAAGCCAAACCTTCCTGGAAAGCTGTGAATGAGCCCCTAATATCAAGGGTCACTTGTTCCTGTGTAGATGGCAACAACAGACTCCCTAAGCCCAAATCGTCACCCTGCAGATCTTGCAGACTCCCATCGAGTCAGAGGGCACATTGCCAGCCACTGGTTTTTGTCTTCTACAGATAAATTCATGGTTTCACTCTTTCTGCCCCAGAGGCCAGACAGGTCCCCAGAAAGATTCCACTTCCTTCCATCTTCAAGCCGATATGAGTATATAATTTCAGGATCCCGCTCCAGTTCTGTGTAAATCTCAGACCCTGCATTGCAGGTGCCAAGAGCAAAGGCTGGACTGATCAGCAAAACCACCCCTCCTCTCCCCTACAGCCCCAAAGGCTCTGCATGAGCTGTACCATCACGTGATGCTCATTTAAACCTCAAACCCCAGATTCCTCTGATCCTACCTGCCTTTTGGAAAATCATACTGCCAGAGTACTGAATATGCTCCTTCCTATTTGCCCTGTAATTAAGCAGTAATTGCTGCCCAAGGCTAATCTCCGAGTGTATTTTACCTGTGGAGCTCAGCGCCAGAGTTCACATTTGTAATTTAGTGGCACGCCAAGGAGCTATACCTAAACTCACAAAAGGATTTTCACTACTCATCATCTCTCTTCTACTTTGGTGGCAGCTGGGATTCTGTATTTGGAGATGTTTGGGCTGGGCAAACAAATTAGCTGAGACCAGCCTCATTAGGAATTCACATGGGTACCCGTCCTGCCTCAGCAGGAATAAGATGCTGACTGCTCTGTTTCTGGACCCCAAGCCCTCCCCAGCATGGGATGCACACTGAAACCTCTTTTATTTCTTCTTGCACAGCCTGGCAGCCTCCAAGGAAGCTGAAGCAGCAGCTCGCTCTGCCCCCAAACCCATGTCTCCTTCAGATTTCTTGGATAAGTTGATGGGGCGAACTTCGGGATACGATGCCAGGATCAGACCAAATTTTAAAGGTATGCAAAAAAACCCCAGCTTTGTTTCATTTTGGGGCTGAAAACTGCATGCAATCCTCATTAATATCTTCCAAATGCTATATGAAATATGAATATTTATATTCTTATGAAGTATGTATTACAACGACACTTGGCACATGGATCCCTGTAGATGTCTGGAAAAACATCAACAAATGTCTGCTCAGAGTGGGAACAACCTTGTAAGAACTCCACATACAAGAAATATAGGGAACCCCTATCTCTTCAATATAGGGATCAAGGATCCTGCCAACCCAAGCCGTGGCTGGAAGGGAGCTGAACATCTTTGGAGGATGAGATAAAATCTCCAACTTCCCTTTCCCCTGAAGTCACTGCCCACAGCACCTGCTAGTGGAAGGCACTGTTCCCCCCTTGCAGACACGGTAGCCAGAAGGAATCTCTCCCATCAGCTCCACAGAAACTCCACAAGATGCCAGGGGCAGCCCGAAGCCATCCCTGTCCCCCACAGGAAAGGGGCTCTTAAGCCCAGCACTGCTCCATTGCTTCACACCCAGTTTTCCAGTCTGCCCCGTATTCCACAGCAGCCAAACAGCACTGAATCAGGCTCTGGCAGAGGCAACAAAACCTCTTTTCTCCTCAAAACGCCTCTTCTAACAACAGTAGGGTGTGGGGTTTTGCAATGGGGTTTTTCGGGTGGCTTTTTCAACCTGGCCTAATGGAAGATGTCCCTGCATGTGGCAGAGAGGTTGGAACTAGAGGGTCTTTAAGGACCCTTCCAACTCAAACCATTCTATGATTTTTTTGTTTTCCTTTCTTTTTGACTGAGCTCCCTTTCCCAGAGCTCCTTGGCCCTGAATCACACCCAGAGATAAAGCAGCACGTGCCCCTCTCAGCCACTGCCCAGCCATCTCCAAAGCTCATTTTGTTCACTTCTTTTGTTGCCTGCAACCAGTTCCATCTTCTCTGGAGCCACTGGCAGGGCTGACATAGGACTCCTGGAACCTATTAATCACTGGTGACAGTACCTGGCACCCAGTTTAAACAATAAATTCTCTACTGGACTTTTAAACCCAAAGAAAGGTGGGAACCCTGTGTCCCAGTAACCAGCCAGGCAACAGGGGACACGGCTGTTTTATCCAAATCTTAAAGAGTTAAAACACCACCATGTAAAATCGCCTACCACTAAATTATGCAGACACACAAATTAAACTTTAATATTTAATGAAATGTATACATTCACTTCCTGCTGAAGGCAGCTGTATTGCATTTTTATTTGAGATAATTTAATTTCAGTTTTATTTCAATGAACTACACCTTCCCCTCAGGGCAGTTTTGCTGGCTTAGCTTCCCACACATAAATCAGGCTCCAATTTATATGGGAGGCATAGGAAGTGTTTTACAGAGCTTGGGGTTGTAGCTCTCAAAGCACATCATTTAAATTAACTGCAGTAACTCATAAGGACATTTTAATTGCTTAGATCTAAATGAAAATAATACCAAAGATCCATATCAGATTGATTTTTGGGGAGGGGAAGATTAACAAAAAGAAGACTGCAGCTTTTCCGTAAACGCTGCGAAGTCTGGATTTAGCTGTGGATTCACATTCTGAGAACAAAGAAGCAGTATTTGGGTTTTGATTTAAGTTGGAGGATGAAGTCAGGAGCTCAGGCAGGGACAGAGAGGAACCTGGCAGGCGTTGAGCAGGGACCTCTCACCCAGGCTGTGCCCTTACCCCTGCTGCTGGACGGCTACATCCCTTCCCAGCTGCATCCCAGCAGAGGAGGAATATTTCAGTGGCAGGCGGGGAATTTTCTAGAGCCTCTCATAAGCGAAAAAAATACCAAACACCACCAAATCCTGCAGGGAGCTCGCAACTCTCCTCGTTCACAGTGGGAAGAGCTCAGTGCCTCAGCAACAGCTGGGCTGCCCCAAGGAACCCCAACAGGCACGGGGCCAAACCCACCCCACACTCAGCTTCATGTCAGCACTGGATCAGGAACAGGGGCACCAAAATGTCCCATACCTGTCAGTGATGAGCACATGCAATCACCCAGGAGAGCAGCTCAGTGTTTTCCTTACACTGTGCCCTTTGGGAGGGGAATCACTTGTACAAGGACCTTTTATGTGGTTCATGAGTGGATCCAGAACAGAAAACCAATGCCCCTGAGCTCAACAGAAGGGATGAAACAAGTACTAAAGCCTGATAACTGTGTGCTTTCACCTTCTGGATAAGAGAGGTTGGTGAAAGCAGGGGGAAAAAAAAAAGATATAATTTTGTGTCTGATAGCTCAATACATGCCAATGTTTAACAGTCTGGAGAAAGCTGCACAGATTGAACAGAGTGAGATGCTGCTGAGCTGGCAGTGGCTGTCTGGGGGCTGGTTAGACAGCAGCCTGCTTGGATTGCCTGGGACTCACACCAAGAAAACCCCAGCAGAGAGCATCACTGCAGGGGATGGGCACAAACTTTCAGAGGAGGCCAAAGTGGGAGAGGAGGAAAGGGAAATGAAGAGGAGAAAACCAAGCTCCAAATGTTCCTCAGTAATCAGGAAAATCCATTAATTTCCACACAGGAGGAAGTTTGCACTGATTAGAGGCACAAGGCTCTCGTTAAAGCCATTCCTCCCCCCCAGTATTTCATCCTGCAGCAACTGCCAGACTGTAGATGTGACCTTAGCAGGAGCATCACTCCCCCAGCAGGCTGAGCCACCAGGCAGTGTTTGAAGTGCAGACACCATCCCTGACTCCGTAAAGAATGGGGGAATAATCTGAAAATCCACACTCTCTACTTTCGCAGATCTTATCTTCCCAGAAGCATCTGTCACAGGGATGATAGGAGATTAACTCCTCCGGTGTGAAAGGGGACCTTGGTCCCTGGGGCAGTGTCTCTGCCCTCTGCCTGGGCTGCCTTTCCCCACCACATCCTGGGCAGTGCCCACAGCAGGTCCTTGGGCAGCCTCTGGAGCAGAGGCCCCTTTTGCTTCAGCCCTCTACAAAAGTCCTCTCATTATATGAGGGCAAGCCACTGCTTTGCCAGGCACCAGATATGCCCCGGTTCCAAAATATTCCCCAGCTTTTTGCTTTGTGCTGAACTGCAGCTCTTGGCATCTCCCTCTGTGCAATTGCAGCATTTCCACCTCAGATTTTCCAGGCAATGTTGTGAAACACTTCCAGTCACACCTTTGGGCATAGGTACCACACAAACAGACTGACCCCATGCCCTCAAACCACAATCTTTTCATCCCTTAACGCTCTCTCTTTTCCTTTGGTGACCCCTTAACTTCTCCAGTATGAGCAGGGTAAGCAAAGCTTTGGTCTGAAAGCAAATCAAGCCCAGGAGAGGCATGGCCCAGAGTCCAGGATTAACTTCTGCAAAAACAGGACATCCAGAGAATTCCTGCTGGCAGAGCCCTGAAGTCAGGATCATCACCTGGGGTGTGGGGTTTACAAGCAATTCTGCAAGTAAACACCAACAGCAACACAAGAAACACGGGTACTGAAACAGCTAAAAAGGAGATCTCAGGGCACTGGAAAGGTTTTTGGGATTTGCAACCTGGGATTTACTCTGCAGAGCAGCCAGTCCCTCCCTGCTGTTTGAGGATGCAGAGGGTCAAACAGGCAGTGTCAGCTCCCCAACACCACCATCATCCTGTGGGGCATTTGCTGCTTTAGCCAGCCTGATCCCTACAGCACACGCTGGCTTTGCAGGGAGCACGTCATCCTTGGTCAGGAACTTCAGAGGAGTGTTTCATATGTATAGCTCTAAATAAAATTCAATTGTGTCTCAGCTCCTGTCTGGGATAGTTTGCTATCACGTTCAAGGTGAGATTGCCACCCATATAGCCAGGTCAAGATATCTAAAAACTGTCCTGGCTGGCTCTGATCTGTTCCTTTTCACCTGAACAGTTCCCAGCAGAGATCTATAACCACTCTGCCAAAGAGGGGAGCAGAGGCAGGGTGAGAGCACTGTCTGGTGCCAAACTGGCATCGGAACCAAGACCAGACCAGGCGGGGTCACCCAGGCCTTGCTCCCCTCCTCACCCCTCAGTCACTCCATTCCCACTGCAGGTTTTAACTCCACAGAGTGGAAACCCTTTGTTTCATGAGCACACAGTGAACTGCTGTTCCAATCTGTATTTGTCATGCAGGCCCACCAGTGAACGTCAGCTGCAACATTTTCATCAACAGCTTTGGTTCGATTGCAGAAACAACTATGGTAAGTAAAAATCACAGCACAGCTGCTCAGCTACTGGCTCAGCCTCACTGCACTCCCAGAAAATGCAGCATCACCCTCCTCCTCAGAGTGACCAGGGAAAAACACTCAGTGCTCCCAAGCTTACTTAAAGTTTGAGTAAATGAATGGTCAACACACAAGACTCATTTCATGTAGCTGAAGATCACAGTCTCTGTCTCCATCTTATAAAAACACTGCATGGGCAAAGGGCAAGGGTCAGAAAGGAAAACAAATAATCTTTTTCTGAAGATTTGCCTAAGGCTCCAGGCTCAGTGACAGTTACAGATACTCTGTGTTTAAGTGGGCATAAATCCAAAATTAATCTGGATTCAAAGAGAAGGGAAATCATCTGAACTCAAATTCAGCTTGCACCAGATTTCAGATTCTCAAAGATTAAGAGAATTATTAGATTAAAGATTGAGATGATTGTTTTCTTGGAGACATATTTCTGGTACACAATGATTTTTACTAGAAAATCAAAACCAATATTTCTGAGTTAAGGCTCACTTCATACAAAATTAGTGAGCATGGCTAAAGGCTGTATCTAATTGGCAAGGCACTAGGAACAGAGGATCACTAGAACAGGAGATAATTGCTCCATCTGAAAACTATTAAAGATTGGTTGTGACATAACCAGTGAACAGCAAAGGAAAACTCTGGAGGTACTGTGCCTTACTGCTGTGCTAATTAAAGATAATCCAGAAATATGGTGTTTAATTACCCTCTGGTAATTCTTTTTTGAGAAAAATGCTGAATGAAGAATGCAAGGCTCCAGCTTCAGGCATTTTGTGCATTCAGGCAGGAAGTTTTAGGCTTTACATATAGATCACACCCCTTGACTTGAACAAATTACTTGGCATGCACACCACTGTCAGAGGAAAGCCACAGCCACAGAGCTGGGGCTATAAACCTCTTCTGACACTACATCATTCTGCTGGAAATGTTTGGGTTGGGAAAGTTCAGTTCTGGTAGTGGAGGGGGGGAAAAAAAGCTGTTATTCTGTCCAAGCACAAGGAAACAAATTTCCTGTCTGGACTGCAGAATTTGTCAGAGCTCACAGGTGAGAAGTGTAGCATGGATTCATTTGTACAAAAAGCAAAAGAGGGAGAAATGCCACTGGAATACACATCTGTTCCTAATTTACTGTTTATCAGTACCTCCTTTGGCATCACAGGTGATAAATGCTGCTCCTGCACAGCAACCCAGAGTGCAAGGGAGAGCCCACAAAGGATCTGTGCAATGCACAGAGCACATTCCACTGACGTGTCTTTCAGTGCATCTGTCCCACACTGTGAGATGCACTGGAGCAGCCAAAGATGCCACATGATCCCTGTGAGCAGGATGCTCCATAAAATTAGCACAGACTAGCGCGAGAGAGATGCAGTTCACCTCCAAGCCACGCTGCAGGGGCTCGCTCTCCTCTCCAGATGCCACTCATTTCATAGGCAATCTTCCATAGGAAAAAAAAATTCCCATGGGAACCAAAGAACACCCCGTGGGCACATTGCTTTGTCTAGAAATATCCGAGGCAGCTCTGACAAGCCAGCCCAGATGTCAGGCTGACGCAGCATCTCACACAGCCTGATCTAATGCTCTTGTGTGGGAGCAGCATTCTGCTTGTAAACACCACCAGCAACACAAGAAACACAGGTACTGAAACAGCTGAAAAGGAGGGCTCAGCAAGCTGGAGAGGTCCTGGGGATTTGTGAGCTGGGATTTATTCTGCAGAGCAGCCAGACGCTCCCCACTGTTTGAGGGTGCAGCAGGACAAACAGGCAGTGTCAGCTCCCCAGCAGCTTCTGGGAAGAACAGACAGTCCTGTCTTGAAGGGCTTTTGAGAAGGATCTGACTATTTTGAATTCAAACACAGGGAACAAGTGGTCAAACATCAGAGGAAGGAGTGGCAGCTTGCAAAAGGGAGAGGGGCAAATCAGTGTTTTACCACAAAGAAAGCCACAGTCTATCACTGACCCCTGAGACTGATGATGGCAGAACTCCCTCAGTTGCTTCACTGGCCAAAAAGAGAATGAAAATCATGTTTTAAACCTCCATCTTTGGGGCCCTAAGCCTGGTCAGGTTCAGGCCTGAGTACTACATCACCTTATATTTCATTACTATTTCACTACTACATGCAGAAGTCACAAGGTTTTTTGGGTGTCCCACATGCAGTTAGAGAAGGCTTTAAAATATCTCCATAGTGGGCTGATAGTTCCTACAGAAAATATCACTGCTCCCTTCTAGGTTTACACTGCCTAAATATCACAAATCAGTGTAAACCATGAGCTCACCATGCAGAGGATTAGAGAAATTAGAGGTAAGTGCTCACTTACAGCTTTAGGCATCATGGAAGGTAAAGGAAGAGGAGAAAATACAGAAAAATAGAAAAAACCCCAGGCATTTCATGTGGACAGCTGGGCTTACAAACCTCAAAAGGAAGGGAAATGAGTTGTAGCCAAGAGAAGGCACAAACTCCCCAGAGCTGGCAGAAAGCTGACATCTGCCCCTCAAAGTTTCAAAATGAACAAGGGAAGAAATGGAGATCTGAAAACTGCTGCAAGGTTAGGGGGAATTAAAAAAACAAAATCATCCACCAAGTCGAATTCCTAAGGCAGAGCTGATTTAGAGCAAGGGAAGTAACTCCTTTAAGCATCCTGCAGAGCTGAAGACCCAACATAAAAGCCTCTAGTGGTGCACATAATTGATTGGACATTTATGTGGGATTGCAGCTCGGAGCTCCAGCCTCGCTTGCCTGGAGCTCTAAGGACAAGGGAACACATCCCTGTGAACCCAGCCAGGGCTCCAAAGGGAAGGAGAGGACCAGCCCCAACAGCCAGACGAGTGCAGACAGGCTCCTCCTGTCCCAAAGCATCCAGCACCAAGGGATTCCCAAGGACAAGTGCAAGATGCAGCCACTCTCTCCCATTATTTTAATTACAAAAGCCAAACAACCCCCAAACACAAGCTCTTAAATCCCTTTCTGCTGTTCAAAAGCATAAACAACACCCCAGCCATATGAGACTATGAAACCTATAGCAAATGTACAAATTCCTCACTCCAAATAAATGGAAGTGAAGCACCTTGGGAACAGCTCTTGGGTTTTAAGTGAATAAACTGCACCAGCTTTGGCTTTTCTTTGGGGCATGAGGCAACTGATAGGATTATCTGGGCATTTCATTAACAAATTCCCTGCTATAACAGCAAATGGGAAATTAAGTGATGCCCCTGCTCTCTCTTCCAATGGAATCTGCAGTTTTATGGCCTTTCACTGGCTTAGGCAGCTGGGAGCATTTTGTACACAGTGAAGGCACATGGAGAAGGAGGAATATATTTTTGTATCATCACCTAGCAATGCTAGCAGCTGGACTCAGGATGAGTTTTCCATATTGATGTTTTAAAAAGGACCCACACAGAGCAAAATACAGACTAAAAAAGAAAAAAATAATCACAGAAGGGCCAGCACAGGGTCCCTTAGACACCATGTAAATATGCAAATTTATTTTTGCTGCTTTCATGCCATAGTGATCTCATCTGAAAAGAGCAAAGCAAATGTGACCTTCCAGCCAGCTGCAGCACAGCCACAACTGGGCTCCCAGCATCTCTTGAGGACAGGAGAAGCTGGAGGCTGCAACTGTCCAAATGTTAAATACTTGTTCAGACACATCTGTACATGAGATTTCCAACAAGAAAACAAAGCACCCTGAAAGCAGACCAAGCAATTCACTCCAGACCCACCAGCCCCAGGGCAGCAGCGATTCTGATGAAGAACTTGGGTCACACATTCAGCTCTGGTCCCACTCACCCCAAGATCAGGAAAAGATGTAACTTTCAGTGCACAAAGCCCATAGCAAAATTAGGTTTTGAGCAGAATTTCCTGCAGTCAGTCATTCTTAAACCCAACCATCAGTCCCACAGAGATGATAAGCACATAACAAGTCACGCAACACAAAATGAAAAGGTTTTCACAACAACTCACAGTCTGCTGCCATCTCAGTGTTAGACCTGCAGTGTTCCAGCTGTCTGTGGTTAGAATTTGTCTTTGCACTAATGGCAAAGGGAGGGGGAAAAGAAAAAACAGCAAAAAGAAGCCATGAAATTGGACTGTGCAACTCAAATACAAGGACACAAAATCTCCCCAAGCTGAAAAACAAGACCTCGCTACTAAATACTTACATTTGCAATTCTGGATGCTGGCTACATCTCACACCCCAGCAGCTCCACTGGCTCAGAAAGATATAAATTCCCCACTTTTTGTAGGAAGACATGGAAAAATTTCCCATTTTGGGCTCCAGGATAAAAAACCCCACATTTATCAAGCAGCAGGGTACTGCTCCCACCCTTCACCGGGTGCCTGCCCTTCTCTCATCCAGACTCCTCCTCCCCTCGGCCCAGGTATGGTTTCACACAGCCTTCAAACTGGCTACTTAGCTGCAGCTCTGGTAAGGTAAAGAGGTGCTTTATTAACCCTTCCGAGGGCTGCTCCTGGTGTGCTTGGTGTTTTTGCAGTCCCTTGTAGTGCTCCTTGGCAAGGCAGGTTGCCTTCAAAATGTTTGTTCGTACCCATTCTAGAGAATTAACTCAATGCTAATGAAGCCCCTCAGGCTCTGCTGCCCAGGTGGAGTCACAGAATCCCCTTCTGAAGGAGCTCAGTCTCTATCCTGTTTTTTCCATCAGCAAAACATAAATGTATCAAAGGGGAAATCTCTCCCCAAAACTCCTGAGCATAGAGGCTGCTCTGACAGACCTCCCGAGTCAGGGGGAAAACCTATGGAGTGCCCTGAGAGGCTCCATCTCTTGTGCTCAGCGCTGCCTCCAGCCTCCTCTGCTTTCAGCAGAAGATGTCAAGGCTGTGGGATCTTGGGAAGGAAAGGTCTCAAATGATCTTCTGTTTCCTTGTCTCCTTGCGAGGTCACTAAGCAGAATTTCATTTCAGCATTATCAAATTGAACTACTTCGATCACTCCAGTTATTCTCTTCCTGCCTTGTGTCATTTCCCTCTTGGGAGTAAAATGCCTTTGTGCCAAATTGCAAAGCTCCTGAATGCCTTCACTGCACAGAGCTGCTGCTCCCCTCTCCCAAGCCAGCCAGAGGAGCAGGCTGCACAAGATAATCAATTCCTGGATGTGATAGGCACACAAATGAGGAGCCTCAGTGATGAGAAGGATATGGAGAAAGAGAATTTTTTTTTTACTTGCCAAGTTTGCAGCCCCAGTCAAACCTCTTTTTTTCTTAAAGTTCACACCAGAAATTGGCCCGTTCTGTCCATCATTTAGGAATAACTGGACTTTTTGGTGATGCTGATTAAGATCTCCTGTGACAGCAACCATGAGAAATGCTGCATATCTCCAGGTAGCCAAGGGATGAGCATTGCTTGGCTCATCCCCTCTCAGCCTGACTGCAATGCTGAGCACAAAGCTTTCAGCACAGAGGATCTCTAGCTGGTGCAGGACACTGTAAACCCTTCTCTTAGCCTGTGTCACAGCACAGACATACCCTGACTGCTCTCTGTGCCTTCTGCTGGCTCCTCAGGCAGTGTCATGTCTGGTTTGCAGTCACAGTGCCTGGTTTTACATTTATGTTCAAATAAGGCTGGACACAAGAAACCTAAAAGGCTGCTCAGAACCTTCAACAGTGCAGTGCAATGACATAAGGGCAAAGGAATCTGGGAAAAAACAACATTCTCAGGGAGCAGGTCAGGACTATGGAGTAAACTCACTGAGTAGGAAGATCTTCATAAATACACACACGGAGGTAAAATATGAATGCCCTGAAATGGCAAAGCCAGAGGATTGCATTCAGTGCATGTATCATATTTCTTCGTCCTCGCCTTTTCTATATCACAACATAAATGTTTCGTTTTCTGTATTCCAAAAGAGAAAATATCCACAGCAAACCCTTCTGTCCAAAGGAGGAGCACAGAGTAACACAAACCAGAGTTACTCCCCACTGCACACAGGGATGCTGCACGTCCCTGGAGTGGAGGTGGTGCAGCTCCTCACACCACACACTCACAAGGTGCCCCTGGTCTGTTCTCAGGACAGGACACTGTGACTCTGAAGGTGAGTTAGGAGGGGCCTTCTCACAGCCATCCACTAGGAGAAGTTAATTTTCATTTGGCCCACAAGTGTTTATTTAAGATGCCTCCTCATGGTGACAAAGACTATGGCCACTGCCTGTGGTCTCTCATGCCTGCTGTGGGGGCAGCATAGACCATTGAGTACCTCCTGTCTCACCCTTTCCTGTCCTTTTGGTAAGTTTTGGAGCTGGAGCAGTGAATTTACTCCATCAACAAAGTCTATCTGCAGTAACACAGGCTGTTGTAGGGAATTTGGCTCCATTCCCTCCCCCCTTCTACTCCTCCATCAGGCTGAGCACACTTCTGGGCAGCTACCACTGAAGTTTCTTCCAAACATGAGTTTAATTTGTGTTGTACATGACAGAAGTCCCAAACTGGAGCTGACCTGTTAGCATCTAGCTGATTTGTAGCTGAATAAGCAAAACAACCTTTTGCTTTCTACCTATTAGGTCAGTGACATTGATTTCCCCTGACTGCAAGGGCTGCAGATCTTGACGCATAGAAAAGGGAGAATTGAAAATATACACGTTGTTCTGGGAGCTGCTGCCTGCTGTGGAAAGTGGGAGTTCATGGTTCCTTTCCCTTCCCAGGCTTGCGTGATGGGCTGGTCCTGCGCTGAGAGCCTGGCCCCCAGCTGTCCCCAGCTATTCACATTTCCTCCAGACACATTACCCAGGGTCGACAGATGAACAACTAAGTCAGAGGGATGCACTAGGACTTGTGAAGGTGACATTTGGAATATCCGCAGAAGGAAAGAGTGTTGCAACTCTTTTTCATGTTCAGAGGTCTGCTCCTTTTAGCGTCAAGCCCGTGGTTCATTTGCTGTTGTCACAATCATTGATGTCATTAGCAGCTTCTGTGCTCTGAGGACGCAGATGGCACCAAGTGGCCTGAAACAGACTCTGGACCATGTGCTTGGCGAGGAAGTGCCTCATCCAAAACACAGAGCACCCAACACAATCCTCTCCCAACCCTCCAGAGCCACTGGACACCACGAGAGTCGTGTCCTCCTGGGCAAGGGGCTGTAGGTTCACAGTCAAGTGAGCACTTGAGGCAGCAGGTCTCTCCTGCACAGGCACCCTTCAACCCCAGAGCTTTGTGCTCTCCAGATGGAAAGGACAGAGCTGGTGTCAGAGTGAAGGAGAGCCTCTCAGCAAGTGCCTGCAGCAGGTATCGGGTACTGGCAAGCACATCAGGCACCCTCCATTAACTGTCTCCTAATAAAAGTCTTCCAAGTACATTTGTGTTAGAAAGGCAGCAAAGAAACCCTTAATCATGAGAGCAACTATTCATTTGGGCCTGGGCAGTGGAATTGGTTTATTATATGCTGCTCCTCAGACGCAGTCTGCCTCTGTACTTAGAAAATGTCAATTAATTTATGGTTGCGGAGCTTTCATCTCTCTCCTGATAGCTGGCACATCCTCTCCCCATTTCAGTTTGTTGGCTCACTTTCTTACGTGAAAGTCAGAAAAAAAGGAAGAAGCAGATCACCCTGAGAAGCTGTTGGCCAGACAGGGAGAAGAGAAACTGCCTCTAATTGTCCAGGAGAGTGTCTGAAATCAGCCTCAGCAGCCAGCCTTGACCTGCAGAACGTAGGGGAGCTATAAGACTTGTGGTTATGAAGCAAGTATAATTTTGCATAGTACTGAGGGACTACCTTCAATTAAGGAAGATGGTCATCCTATAAAATCTGTTGCATTTATGGCATTTTGACATTAGCATGGGGAACCCAGAACACTCAGGATTAGGAGAGCAGACTTCATGCATATCCCTCTCCTGCTCATAAACTCTAACCAAGGGCAGCTGCTCCCATCGGCTCATCTGAGTTATCCTCATATTGGCAGACAAACAGGGAGTTTCTCTTTCGTGGACAACCTGTGTCACTGTGCCTTTTCCTTTCCCAGTGCTGGGGAAACCACGGGTAGTCACAATATGGGACAGTTCAGCACTGAAAGGAGGCTGGATTCAATTCCTTTCCCCACTTAATCCTCTGGAACATCCTCCTGCTGACAGCGGCCGTTTTGACCTCCACAACTGCTCATCGCCTCTGCAGCCCCAGGGTCCAGACAGAGAGGTCCTGACACTTCCCACACAGCTGACAATTGCTGTAACAGAGGGACGCAGGGACAGGCAGCTGCTCATGCTATGACATAGCTGTAAGCTACAAAGCTAAAAATTAATAACAGCTCCTAGAGGAATAATACCAAAAACGCTTGGCATAGCTTGGGAGCTTAGGCCTGGACATGGCCTGTCTCATTTTAGGATGATTTTAGTATGCTCTCCCCAGCTGTCAGCACTTGGAGGCTGCTCTGAGCTCTGTGTGTCTGTGCAGGACTACAGGGTGAACATCTTCCTGCGGCAGCAGTGGAACGACCCCCGGCTGGCCTACAACGAGTACCCCGACGACTCCCTGGACCTGGACCCCTCCATGCTGGACTCCATCTGGAAGCCTGACTTGTTCTTTGCTAACGAGAAAGGGGCCCATTTCCATGAGATTACCACAGACAACAAGCTGCTGAGGATCTCCCGGAACGGCAATGTCCTCTACAGCATCAGGTGAGGTGACTCCGCCAAGGTGGGGAAGGGCACAGCCAAACTCCCCCTGTTCAAGCCTAGACTTCCAGCATGCTGTTGGAGAAAAGAAATTGAGGGATTTTTAAAGTGGGAGATCAAGCAATTAGCAGTGTTGAAGCAATGTGGTGGGAAGTGACCTCTGCTAAAGCATAATGAGACAGAGGGTTGGTCTGGGATGGAATTTAACTCATCTTTACCTTTCTCAGTTCAGGGACTTCTGCTCCTTGCTAATGGATTCCTTAACATCCCTAATGTAAAATTACTTCAGATATCTTATGTTAGAACAAGCCTAAAACCAGCTGTGCTATGTGAAAACCAGTAGAAGCTCATGAACACTCTGTTTCCAAAGCTGCAGCATTTCCTGACCAAAAATAAAAGTAAAAATCAGGGAAAATGCTAAGTAGATCTCCATGGCTTTGTCTCAGCCTAATTTTTCCCAGTTATCCCTTTACTGCAAGATCCAAGAATCCATCAGTGAAGTTGAACTAATTGCACTGAATTTCCCACAGGAAATCAATCTGAGCCCCCACCTTCACTTCCAACCCCATTCACACTTTATTTTAAACCAATGAAATCAAGATCAAACTTCATGAGCTTAGACTGGGAAAGTTTAACTCTATACTGAAGACTTTTTTACCTCACGTAAAATGTAAATTTGCCTATGGAACACACACCCCATCTCACACTGCAACTCCCAGTAGCAGCCATGGGAAGGAAGGGCAGTGTGGAGCTGGGAAATAAACAGCTTAATGCTGACAAGTAGATGGCCTCCATCAAACACCAAGGTGGTTCTAGCCCAAAGACCAGCTCCCTGATGGCCAGAGCAATAAGAGAATTGCCACGAGTGTTGGCTGAATGGGGAAACCTCACAGTTCTTAGTTTGCAAAACCAGGCAGGGAGTAAAACTAACAGCAGCAGCTTGGTAACGAGCATGGCACAGAGTTCTCTTCCAGGAGGGTCTGCAGGGGCACGGAGAGGAATACTGGGTTATCCCAACCCTGGGGTTGCTCTGCCAGACAGAGCAATGACTCAGCAGTGAACATGGAAAAAATCACCATTTTCAAGGCAAAAACTTGAAAACATTTCAGTTCTTGTTTAAAAAAAACAACTTTCCGGTCTCACTCATCTCTAAATGAAAATACAGGTTTATTTATGAGTACATTTCCCTGTGAAAATGAAAAAGAAAGAGGACATTCCTGAAGCACAGTGTAAATGCAAAGAGTTCCCAGAAGGAAAAATAGTCTTTCCCTTTAAAAAAAACAACTCTATAAGGTGCTCTGCCGTTTTATAACTGGGTCTTTACTACTACTTTTTGCAATAATCAAACTCTAGGCAAGTCATTTACAAGAAGTTGGACTGTGTCACATCTTCTGTCCCAACATGCCTCTAAACTCAAGCTGAGAATTTCTAACAACACAAGATTTTAAATTAAAGTATCTTTCCCTCCTGATAAGTTTCTTGTAGGTCTGATGATAGAAAAATTCAATTTCTGTCCCCTGGGTAATTCTGCTATTTCTACATCAAGGTAAAAAGCTGAAAACCCTAAACACTTCAGGGAACAGCATTTTCAACATTATCAAACTGAATAACTCAAGCCTAACTATCTGGAGCAAATCATTTAGTATCAGCTTGTTGGACCAACCAAATATTTTAAGCAAAGATCATGGTGCAGGGCAGCACAGCAATATAACACAGAAAATGCAACCTGCACATAGTGGAAAATAGAGGCAAAAATAGATGTCTCAAGGGCTCTGCAGGAATTTAGGAAGATACAGGAGTTCATATTGGCTTAGCACAAGGCATTTTCTCTGCAGAAAATTCCACTGAAGTCTTTCTTTCCCCCCACACAAACATATGATCTTGATCAAACTTCTTTTTGGTGCTTTTTTTTTAATGACAAAGAAATGTTCTGTTCAGAGATTTACAAGCAGTCCCAATGTCTACAATTGCATCTGGGGAGTCCAGAGAGTGGGCTTGGGCTTTCAGCTAATCCAGCCTGTTGTGAACCTGAGGCAAGAAAGGAAAACCAAAGCAGCAGAACTGTTTGGTGAGGGAACTCTTTGCTCCCCGCAGTCTAAAGCAGCGTTGCAAGGAGACGCCATCTGCAGCAGGAATCGTATCACAGACCCAAAAATTCAGCAATTCTGATGATTTCCAGCTCCACATGTGAGAGCTCAGGCAGGGCAGTGATGATGATCAGTCATGGCCCCAGCTCCGTATGTCTTGGGCGAGGCTCCAGCCCCTTGGCAGCCCTGGATGTCTGAGGGGCTCAGCCCCCAGCAGTGCCCACTGTTTGGCATTCCCTGTGCTCTCTTCTCTCCTCAGGATCACGCTGACTCTGGCCTGCCCCATGGACCTGAAGAACTTCCCCATGGACGTACAGACGTGCATCATGCAGTTAGAAAGCTGTGAGTCCTGTGCACATCCCCATTTTGGAGAGGAGGCCATCTCTTTTCCCCCCTGCTCTCCCCTGCCATCTCCTTTCCCAGCTGCAGCCCATTCCCAGCCCAGCCTTCACTGGAGGCTTGCTTGGGAACCTCTTGTTTAGGATTTTCCATTCATTCAGCACATGTGACATTTGCTGGAGAAGCCAAACCTCAAAATGTCCCATGTGAGGAGCCCTGGCTTGCTTGTGTTTACATTGGCCTTTCACTTTGCAGGAGAGAGGTGAAAGTGCTTTCAGCTGCAAGTGGGATTTTTTCTCTCTGGATGAACATCTGCCACTTGCACATGTTGCTTATCCCAAAGGAGGGAAAGATGATGAGCTTCTTCCAGAGAAAGAGGTCAAGCTGGAAAAAGTAGAACACAGTTCAGCAAGCCAAATTCAAGAAAAAATGTGATTTATTGCAGAAAATCCATTACTCACCATTGCAGCTCCAGTGCAAGTCATTGCCCTGGCTCTTATCACATGAAAAAGCAGTTTTGCCTCAATCCAAATCCCAGTGATGACAGCACTGCCAAGGAAGGCCAGGATGCACCCCTGCCTCCAAGCTCTCTTCTGCAACACCATCCATTTCCAGATCAGTATTTAATGTGTTTCACGTGCTGTTTGTCCCTTCCTCTCGACAGTTGGCTACACGATGAATGATCTCATATTTGAGTGGCAAGAAAAAGGAGCAGTGCAAGTTGCTGATGGGCTGACGTTGCCTCAGTTTATCCTCAAAGAAGAAAAAGACTTGAGATACTGCACGAAGCACTACAACACAGGTCAGTGCTGCTAACCCTTAACTGAGGGGCTCAGTAGAGAGGAGTTCAGGACTGTGCATTTGCCAGAGTCTCTTGCTCTGTCTGAGGCACTCTGGCCTTGTCCTACACTTCCAGAGACAACAGACATATAGATACATGTATAGCCAATGAAAAGCTAATGGGCATAAATGTGTGAAACTCTCTTGTCCCCAGTAGAATCTGCATCAATTCAAGGGTGTTTAGTTGGGATCTTCACTCCCAGAATCTTCTTTTGTCTTTGAAATTTAAGTGACAAAGGATATACTGCCAAAAAGCTTTCTTTGCTATGTTGATGTTCATAGAAGCCTGGAATGGTTTGGGTTGGGAGGGACCCTAATGACCATATTGCTCCAACCCCCTGGGATGGGCAGGGACACCTTCCACTAGCCCAGGTTGCTCCAAGCCCTGTCCAACCTGGCCTTGGACACTTCCAGGGATGGGGCAGCCACAGATTCTCTGGGCAGCTGTGCCAGGGCCTCCCCACCCTCCCAGGGAAGAATTGCTTCCTAATATCTGATCTAAACCTTCTCTCTTTCAGTTTGAAGCCATTCCCCCTTGTCCTATCACTGCACGTGCTGGACAACAGCTGTTCATTTCCTCCCCTAACAAGACTCTGGTTTAGGCAATGCAGGGAAAATCCCCAGACTATGGCTGACAACAGGAGGCTCGCTGTGCCTTACCAGTAACCTTCCATGTATCTCCCATCCTCCTCAGGCAAGTTCACCTGTATAGAAGCTCGTTTCCACCTGGAGAGGCAGATGGGCTATTACTTGATCCAGATGTACATCCCCAGCCTTCTCATTGTCATTCTGTCCTGGATCTCCTTCTGGATCAATATGGATGCTGCACCTGCTCGTGTGGGCCTGGGGATCACCACGGTGCTCACCATGACCACTCAGAGCTCTGGCTCCCGAGCATCACTGCCCAAGGTAGGCAGCACCCGTGTCTTCACCAGGGGAAATCGTGCACCTAAGTAAATCCCCACACAGATCCTCCTCCTGCCTTTGCACTATTCCAGTTTAAGGGCAAACAGAGCAAATTGCAGTCCCGTCCTGCAAAAACTTTAAATTCTCTATGACTAGCAGCAAAACTTCCCCTAAGATTCAGCACTCACCACAGCTCCCAGTAACCAGCAGCCTTGTACTTTACAAACCCCTGCAACAACCACACAGGGATGTGCACTCTACATTTTAGCTTTTTAGTCACTCGACCATCCCACTGTTATAATAGTAGTGAATTTCCCCTTTATGAAGGGCTTTTGGTATGGTGGATAACTGTTTTCCTTGGATATAAATAATCACAGTCAAGGCCTGAATGAATTAAAAGCTGTGGAATTATTGCTACTTAAGAGCCTGTGAGGAGGTTCAGTGACCTGATAACACATTCATGTTACATGACCGAGGTTCTGGTACCCAAGAACAGATATCAGCCATGTAAAACACCAAGCAGAAAATGCATTTGGGTGAGGAAGCCACCCCATCTCTGTCACTGTCTCTGACTCCTAGGTGTCCTACGTGAAGGCCATAGACATCTGGATGGCCGTGTGCTTGCTGTTTGTGTTCTCTGCACTTCTGGAGTACGCTGCCGTCAACTTCGTGTCTCGGCAGCACAAAGAGCTGCTCAGGTTCAGGAGGAAGAGGAGGCATCATAAGGTAATACATAAAGCTTGAAGGACACAGCTGAAATCTGTCCCAGCAGAACACCATGGGCAACTGAACCAAGCCACTAGCCCCCAGGGAAGTCCTCGGTGTCTGGTCAGATATTAAGGAGGCTCACACACAAAAACAAGGGCTGCCTCAATGAATTGAGTCTGCTCTGACAGCCTGCTGCCCCCAGGAGTCCAGCAAGCTGGGGTTTGCTAGCTAGCCAAGTGGTCTCAGCCAAAATGGTCACTCTCAACAGGACAATTTTCCCACAGCAGAGTTCTGGTGTGAGTTCTCCTCCCCAGAAGCAGCAGCCAGGGCTGGGGGGAGGCAGGCAGGGAGGTGTGAGGGGTGTCTATCAGGGAGCAGCACCCCCAGCATGACAGCCCCGAGGTAAGTGACACCTCTTTTGTCTCTGCCATCTCCATGTTCAAAAGCATCTGCTTCTCAGACTGACTGCAAATTCCTCCTGGAAGGAAAGAGCTTTGTTCTGAGCCTTAGCCTGCTCCATGCTTACCTGCTGTGGCTGATCCTGATCCTGATCCCAATCCGAGCATGCACGCAGCTCCAGCAGCTCCACAGCCTGGGCTCTGACAGCTTTTAGGCTGAGGTGCCACAGCAAAGACTTCACCTCACAGAACACACTAGAAATAAACATAAAGGTGGCTGTGATCACATTGTCCCTATTTAACTGGTAGAATCAGGAAAGGGGTTAGCAAATTTTCAGCACCAGGCCTGAGAGGCTGCCCTCGGGAGAGCATTAAAAACCAGTACATTTGCTAGGAGAGAAAAAACAAAGAAAATTTTGCTGATGAAAATCTCAAGCAAGCCCATAGGTGACCATCAAGGTCTGCCTTAAATATCCCTCATAGGTATTTGTCTACTTCCCATGATCCATCCCACCCAGAAACCTCCCCCCATTCCCTTGTTTCACTGGCTCAGAGATTAGAAGTCTTTCCCGGGGTCTAACCTGCCCTGCAGCAGTTCACAGTGTATGCTTGGAGAGCTGCCACCATTCCAGGAGGAAGTGGGGGCTGAGGAGCAGGAACCCCTGCATTTTTGTAGTTTTGTCTCTCTCTGCTTCAGTCATCCTATCTGCAAAACAGGAGGTAATTGATCATTTGTGCTCAGCCCAGCCAGGACTGGGGATGAAAAACGTTGGACAAATGCAAGGGAAAAGAAGTAACAGATGAGACCCCTCAGCACCCATAGATTTTGTTTGACCAGAGCAGGGCTCTGCCATCCCAAAATCAACAAAGCTTTGGTTCAGAAGATGCAGCCTGCAGAATAGAGGCAGAGCTAAACCCACCCACATGGATGCCTCCATAGTGCATTTATCTCTTCATCTGGATTCAGGCATCCCGTCTCAGGATCTGTGCTGTTGTATGCAGATCAGTCCGTTGATAAAACAATAAGGAGAAAAAAAAATGCCACTAATACACAGATAAGTTTAAGAGATATTTGCCAGAGCTGTTCCACTGCACACAAGGCTGTTAGCACAGCCCCTGCCCAATGTCACAGCTATTTAATTGGAGCAAAGCGTAAACAAAAACACTGCAAAAACTAAATGAACAAGGTTTGCAGGCTCATCAGAAAACTAAGCTGACTGCTAATATGCAAATGGACTAATGCAGCTGCCAAAGGCACTAATTGCTCTGTCCTGATGTCCTGACTTGTCTAGGTGGTTCTGACTGGTTTAGGCATGACATGCCAAGCTAAAAACAAGTGAGGTGTTGCAGTGGTATGGATCAGTCTGGTTAATATGACACCATCATCAGACCTACATGGAGTGTATTTGGAAACCCTCCCCAGGGTGGCTGGTGGTGTGTTTGCCTATCATTTGATATGGCACCTTGAAAAAGGCACTGTTGTCTTCTCTAACCTTGGTACAGCACTTGCCAAAACAAATCCCTCACAGGAAACAGCCAGTGGCCCCTCAGCAATGAGAAGAGAAAAAAAATGCAGTAAATTAGGGATCGAGTGATTTAGGTTAAGCCAGACACGTGCCAGTGCATATTTGTGCAACTGGAAAAGAGCAGAGGCAGTTTTACCTGAACCCCTGTAACACAGAGATGAGAAGGTCCATAAGCTCTGAGCATCCCAAAAAGCCAGGTCTTGATTTTATTTGGGTAGCTTTGTTTTGTTCAGATAGGGCAGTGTCCTCTGTGTCCAGCTCCTCCATCCCCCACAGCTGCCCATGGGATGGCAGGGCCATCCAGAAAAGACACTCTGCAAAGGGCAGGGGAAGGGGCAGCAGGGCACAGTGGTCAGGCAGCTACGAGAGACGGGGCTAGTAGGTCAGTGTTGGGGGACACAGCATGGATCAGCTTCTATTAATGATTAATTAGTGCCACTAGTCTACAATTAGCCTTGGTGACCTGTAGTCAAGAGACTTGGGATTCTCATTCTGCCTCTGCAACTCACTGCTTGAATTACTTTGGCCAAATTTGTTTTTCCCTGTCATTACATCCCTATGTTCAATAAAATAGGGCTAAATCCTTCTGGGATTTCAGCAAGCTTGCACCCAAAAAAAAAACAAAAATAGCAACACCATTTGTCTTTAGACCGGAAAACAAATTGTATTTTTTCTCAAAAATTGGCATTACCACAAGCAGCCATGTCTTACCATTGACCCACAGAAGGGCAGTTCTGTTCCTCACCTAAAAGTTGACTCGTGGGGAAGGCTGTGGGGTCCCGTGGGCAGGCGAGTGAGGGCTGGTTGCACGCTGCCTGCAGAACTCTTTTCCTGGACAGCTCCTGGCTCCTGCACATCCATGTAACTCTGTAGGAAGTGTCCCGCTGCAGCTTTGGCTACGTGAGTTACATGGAGCCCACTCCTTCTGGGCAAACTGAAACTGCACAGGCAAAGCAAAGAAGGTGCTGATAGGAGGAGGGTGGGGAGGGAGAGGCAGAAGCAAAACAGGGGATGCAATTGGAAAAATGAAAGCAGTGCCACAAACCCCTCAATACGTCAAAGACCTCAACGGGGTGGAAGTCAGTCCTGTTCTCCACGGGGTGCCTGGATCCCCTGATTTGCATCTGTGCATCACACAGCTGGCACCCCTCTATAAGGCTGATCTCCCAAGAGCAGGGGGTTTGCCCAAGGGTGCTGAGGCCGGGCTGTGGTGGGAGCATCTTTCCCGTGCAGAGCAGGACGCTGTCAGCGGAGAGCCTTATAGCGAGGGTGCAGTGTCTATATCTCATTTTAAGTAGAGTCCCATGCTCAATCTGTTCCAGGAGGACGAAGCTGGCGAAGGCAGGTTCAACTTCACGGCCTACGGGATGGGGCCAGCTTGCCTGCAAGCCAAGGATGGCATCTCTGTCAAGGGTGCCAACAACAACAACACGGCCAACCCGGTGCCGCCGCCGTCCCGCTCCCCCGAGGAGATGAGGAAGCTCTTCATCCAGAGAGCCAAGAAAATCGACAAGATCTCCCGCATCGGCTTCCCCATGGCCTTCCTCATCTTCAACATTTTCTACTGGATCATCTACAAGATTGTCCGCAGAGAGGACGTGCACAACCAGTGAGGGGAGGGCAGCAGACGGGAGGGAGCGAGCAATCCTTTATATATGTGCAATAGCAATGCAGCAATGCATGAGTTTAAGAATGCGGCAATATCTACTAAAAAAAAACAAAAACACAAAAAAAAAAAGGGGAGGGGGGCTGGGAGGGGACTTTTAATCATGTGAACTGAGGGCAACTGGCACAGGGAGGAGAAGAGAAGCTCTTGATGTGGGGAGCGCAGGGTGGGAGTTAGTTTTACAGCATAGGAAGATTTGGATTGCTCCAGCAATCCAAGCAGTGTAATATAGTAATATATATTCATGCTTAATTATAATGCAAAAAGAAAACAATCAAAAAAAAAAAGACCAACAAAAAAAATCCTTTTTTTAGCCTATTAACAGCTTAGATTCTCAAGTCACTGGAATGATTCACTATTCCATGTGCAGAAACTACTGCAATTACGCTTTATCTGACTTTTGCCATAGAAAGGCCATACCAGTCAAGCACGTGGGGGGAAAAAGCCCTAAAAAGGGGAAAAACACCTCAAGAAAATCATTCTGTGCTTCTCTAGGTTTTGCACTTTGAAAACTGGATAGATGGGGAAACTTAAGAAAGAGGCTGTGGATTGCTGTTTATTTTATATATTTACTTTTTTTAGTCACGGGTTTGCCGATCAAACACTTTGTGACTTTTGCATAGAGGAAAGCAAATACATTATCTCTCTCATCCCCATCAGAGAGCATCCAAAGGAAACCCGAGAAGGACATCAGGGCCTTCATCAGAAATCACAGGTACCTTCTGTCCTTTTAAACAAACTGGCAGGATTCAAGTCCCAAGAGGCAGAAATACTATTCAGAATGCTAGAAACGATGAAGGATTTTTTAAAAAGTTTTTTCTTTTTTGGTTTGTTCTTTTTTTTTTTTCCAAACCCCTTTCTGCCATGTTTGTTTACAATGGGGGTATGGAAGCAATTGTATTTAAAATATAGAGAAAACAGGCATCTTGATGCCTTGTTTTGACAGGACCGGGCGTGTGGCAATACTGTCAGTAAGGGGGGTGGGGGGCAGGCGTGTATAGAGAGAGCAGCTTTTATTTTCTGACATTTCATAGCAGTTATATTAATAGTGAAGCTGGGCCGATGGACCCAAAATTCTATTTTTGTATCTATTTTGGTGCTGCATTTACCTTTAACACGGATGGGAAGATGGAGCAGGCTGCTTTGCCCCTCTCTGCTGCCTGGCACAGGTTGGGGGGAGGCTGGCAAAGCTTGGTGGGGGTAGGGAAAGGGGGGAGGGAGGTGGGAAGGGGTTGCAAAGGGGTTTCTCTTTGCCTAAGAGGTAGCACAGGTTGGCATTGGTGATTGGGGTGGGGAGAAATGTGCCAAACACCTCTAGGGTGTTACTTGAAAGCCTGGCTTGGGGCCTGTGGGCAAGCCAAGGGCTGGATGTCCCACTTGCCCCTCTGGGCCCCTGGGTGTGAGCTGGAGGCAGCACCCAGGGTGACTCAGTTGTGTTTGTTTGCACTTTAGGGAGAGAGGTGAGAGGTGAGAGGGAGAAGGAGGGAAGAGACAATCAGTCTGCACTGAAGCACTTGGGGTCAGGGCTGGCTTAGGCACCAAATGAAGGCAGAGAGACAAGTGGCACCCAAGGGGGGCATCCACTCTCCTCCTTCTCCTGCTCAGGATGGGAGCAGAGCTGAGCTGGGCTGTGGATCTGCTGCCTGCTCTGGGAACAGACAGGCTCCCTCCTGCAGGGGCTGGAACATCCCATCCTGGCAGCTGGAGCAGCTCACAGCAAAGTGCCCTGCCAGGGGCACTGTCAGGACCAGGCTGGCCCAGGGCAGCAGCACCCAAGCCTGGGATGGGAGGTTGAAGTCGTGCTCAGCCATGGGTGTCCCAAGCAGCACAGGAAGAGGCAGGGGAGAGGAGGGGAGCCTGGGACCTGCCAACTGCCCTGCACAGGGATGGAGCCAGGAGGAGAAAGCCTGGAGAAAGCACTGGGGCTTGCTGGGGCTGAGGAGAGGGACATCCATCCCCAAGGCTGCCAATTCAGCACCTTTCACCAGCACTAAATACACTTTAGTTTAAAAGGAAAAACAAGGGAAAAAAAAAAAAGAAAGAAAGAAAGAAACAAAGGTCAAGAATAGCAAGGGGAGAAAAGGGGAGAAAAAAATATTAAAACCACAGTGGTCACTGTGTGGACTAGGGAAAATGTTTTGGCAATGGCCACTCGGTTTTCTGAGTCCCTTTGCACTGCTGAGCAGGGAAAGGTCACAGGGTCACTCAGTGGGAGCAGGAACCAGCATATCAGCCCTTTCCCTCCTCCAGAGCAGCAGAAGACCTGTGGGCTGAGGATTTCTCCTGCCCCTGGCAGACGGTGCTTTCCCAAGCAGGGAGATCTCAAGCTGAGGCGTTATTTGATGCTGGGACAACGTCCCGAGCCTTGGCTGGAGCCCAAGTCTACCGCTGGCTCTGGGATTTCTGCTGAATTATTGAACTCTCCCTGCGTGCGCCAGGGCCGGCTGTGCCAGCTGCGGTTTGCGATTGCTTCAAACGGCGTGTCCTTGTCTGAGATGAAAGGCAAATCCAGGGAATTTCCCTCCCTGCCCGGCAGCACAGCAGAGGCTTGGCAACCCGCATACCACAGCTCCTTCCTCATGCAGGTGAATGACCTCAAATTGCTGTCATTTGGGTAAAAATGTCCCGCCTCAATGCCAGGACCTTGCACTTTGGAGTGGAGCGATCTGGCCGTGGCTCACACAACTTCAATCCCCCCAGGCTACCTGGGATGGCTCCCCAGGGCACAGCAGGGCTGCAGGTTTCCTTCCTAAAGGAGCTGCCTGTGGGTCAACAAATCCCATGCCCCATCCTCCCACCCAGCTGAGTTTTGGTCCTACATCCCCAGGGCAAGAGCAGAGCCAAGAGAAGGAGGACATTTCCACCTCACTTCATTCTTCTTCAGCTGTACACTGAAGAATCCCCTGCTCATCCGAGACCCACTGGGTGCAGATGCAATTATGTCACAGCTGCTGCTTCACCAGAGCTCCAGAGTCACTTCTTGGCATGGAATAAGGCTGGAGGAAGGCATTTAGGGACTAAAAGTCATCAGAAAGATGCTTATGTTTCTTGCCCATACAGAAGCACTTCAGCTGTCTGTGGAGCCCACAGAAGTTCAGGGACTGAAATAAGAATCACACTCTTCCCAGCCTGCCTTGGAAGCTGAGCTCTGCCAAGCACTGGGCACGTTTGATGCCCACCGGGGTTATTTTCTCTTCCTTAAGCAGCCAGTTTCCATTTGGGCCGTTTGGCACCCCAGGGCTGCCTGCAGGGTGACAGTGAGCAGCACCCACATCCCGACAGGAAACACACGGGAGCCTTGGTGGAGGTGTGACAGGGCTGAGATAACTGTCCCAGGGGTGTCTTGCCAGAGAGTTTCACTACCTAGACAAGACTTTAGACTGTCCTATGGAGCCCCTAGGCAAGTCTGGGGAGTTTTCAAAATCAAACATTTTTCTCCATCTGTACCAGGTTGTGTTTAGTCTCCGTATTGCAAAAGAACTCGATTTGATAACTTACCTCGTCTTCAAAGTAGGCTGCTTGGATGGTGCCAGCAATTGTATTTATTAGTGAGAATGCACAGGGTTTGATATTGCAGGGTGACTTCCAGGCATATTGATGGAATTTAACTCCATAATTGTTATCTCTTCTAAAGAATGAGGCTCAGAAGCAAAACCTCTGAATTAAACAGCAGTTGTCTGGCAGTAAAGAGAGAAAACTGGGTCTTAATTCCCTTGGCTTTTTTAGAAAAAGAGAGCTTTATCCCAAATAATATTATTTCCAGATGTTACTGGAGACATATCGCTTTGTGAGCAGGAATTCTTTTTCCTTACACATAAATATAACTGTCCAGAATAAAAAAAAAATACCAATTTACTATTTTTTGATCAGGTAGAAGAGTTTCTCCCATTTTAACGCCTGATCCATCTGGGATCCCAGTGTCATGGAAATCAGAGAGGTGCTGAAGAGGGTCCAGGACAGAGCAGTGAGCACATGGGCTGCTGCAAACTGCAGAGCTCAGTGTTGGCCTTGGCCAAGCTTCAGCTGCCTGGGAACACTCAGGTCATTCCCTCCATGGCTCTGGTGGTGCCCTAATTCTCCTGTCCTAGAAGCTTTTGCTTGTCCTGACTTTGCTCCTAAAACCATCAAGCAACTTCAAAAGCTGAATATTCTCACATCCTCCAAACAGGAACTTTTTTTGGCTTTGTTTTCCTCAGACTTTTCTGGAAGTTTTCTCTTATTCTTCTGAAGATCTTTCATTTTAAAGCAAAGCCAAGACAATTCAAATTACACTGTTGGCTGCCCTTTGTCTTGACTGTGATTTTAAAAATTGTTTTCATTCCCAGTGCTGGTAGAAAAAAAGGTTAGAAGCATTTACAATGTATATTTTTTAAAAAAGAAAGGAGCATACAAAAGGAGAAAAGGCTTTCAGCGGTGCCATATTTTTCACAGGTTGTATACAATCATATTTTTTATACTGTACTACCATTGCTTAATAAAACATAGTTCTTATCCCTGTGCCAAAGACAGACAATCTCTTTCAATATCCCATCCCTTACTCCAAAACCTTGATATTGGCAGCAGTGGACAACACAGTGTGGACCCTTGGTACCCCAAACTCCAGTCCTGCTGCAGCATCCCACAGAGTTCAGCTCAGCAAAGGAATGATTCAATCCATTTCCTGCTTGGAAGCACCCACACATTCCTGTCTTCTTCTCAAAAGGAGGTGGATGGAAGGGGCATCTTGTGCTGCTCCTGCTTCAAGTTTTCCATTATTTGTACAGAGAGAGTGCACTAGTTAAGTGGAAAATTGAGATACTTGATTGTTCTTCAGGGTGCTAGGATGAGCACCAAAGCAGAAGCTAATAGTCATTAATTTTAGCATCTTAAATTACTTCAGGTTCTTTAAGTCTTCTCACTCCTTTCTCTCTTCCTCCTTAACAATTACTTCTTAAGGGCAGTTGCACATCTCTTGCTCAAATGAACTTCCACGAGTCTCTTACTGCATTCAAGCCCAATGCACTTTTCTGGGTTGGTCTCCCTCTTGTTCATTCCTGTGGGGCTCAGCTCCTCAGCCCTGTAACCTTTGAAGGGCCTGGGATCGGTGTCTTGGGAAATACAGAGCAAAATGTGGCTCTAAAACCATTCCCCAAGGCAGGCACAGTGACAGCTCCCAGGGATGTGCTCCTGTAGCCAGCCATGCGTGGAGAGGGGAACGCCAAGGTGGCCACTAAGGGCTTTTTTGACTGTGTTCTCTGAAAGCAAAGCAGCATGAGTTAGAGAGAATTCAGTCTTTTTGGCTGTTATTCCTGTAGGGCTCCCTGGTTTATGGTGATCCAGCTATGCAGCAGCTGCTTATAGGTTTGTAGGTTCTTGCAATCTCAGTCTCCTACCGTGGTGTGGAGCAGAGGGCCCCACAAGAAATCAGCTGCTGTGAGCCAGGCAGGGTGGAAGGAGCTGTTGCACTTTGGGCAGAGCATCCACTCAGAGCTGCTCCAGCTCTGCCTGCAGTGTTTGCAGTGGGTGAGATTCTCCTCTGAGAGCTGCTGGGATGAGCAGCCCTGGGGTGGTGTCCTCAGGTGATCTGCAGGAACGCTGAAGGGCAGAGCCCAGGTTGGAGGTACCAGAGCCAGTGTGGTTGGGGAAGCACAGCCTGAGCCAGGTGAGGAATCCACTCCTGGGGAGAGCCCCCAGGCACAGGAACAATGACCTCGCTGTTTCCAGGTTCTACAGCTTTCCTGGTTCATCTTTTCCTTCACCCTGTAATATTGTCCCAGTATCACACTGCCTGCTGCTGGAACCTGGGAAAGGACACAAACCACAGGGCAGGAAAAAAGGAGAGGGATGATTTCAGCCCCCAGCAGAGGAAATTACTGGTTAAATTGTCAAATGAGGATCCTGGCAAAGACTGGCAGAGAAGAGGAAGGGGAAGGAAAAGCACTAGGAGAGGTTTAGTTTGCATGCCACATCCCTGCTGGCACCCAAGGCCTACAGTGCTAGCAGGTGTGGTGCAAGAGGGCAGGAATTATGTGACTGTATTAAGTAATAAGACCATCAAGCCTGGCAAACCTGAGCAGTCTTCATGCACTTCACTGCCAGGTTTCTGAGTAGAAATCATAAGGAAGTCTTATGTTTCTGATATTCCTGCTTCTGGGTCTATTACAGACAGTGCTGAAGCCCATCCAGGGATAGGGCTGACTCCCAGCAGTGCTGGAGCTGGGTCTGCTGTGGTTTGACCCAGATCATGCACAGGGAGCAGGTGGAACAGATTCAGCACAAGCTGATGTTGCCACTCTGGGGAAAGGCAGGGGGATTGCTGTGCGTTGGCTTAACAATCCCTGCAGCACCCAGAGCATTCCTGCCTCAAAAAGCACAAGGGAGAAGGAGCAGCAGCTCCCTGACAGCAGCAGTTTCCAGCCAGGAGAGGGGACACAAGCCCTGTCCCCACATGGAGGGTCAAGTATGTCAGTGCTTCCAGTATAAAATCATCCACATTTTCCTGAGCAGAGGATGATACCAGCATAAATAAGCCATTAGCACAGCTTGAATTTAGCTTTTATTTACAGATTTGCCACTTGAATTGCATAAGTAGCTGAAGTCAAACAAGGACACCCTCCTCACCTATCCAGGAAACTGGGGCATGGGGTATCATCAGTAACCACGTGCTCGGGCTGTGAGCCTGTCGCTGCTGTGGTGGATGAGCCAAGTTTGGCACAAGCAGGGACAGGTAGAGCTGCCTGGGGCTGCCAGGTCTGGGGGACACGGAGCTCACAGGTGCCAAAAGCCTTGCTGCTAAGGCTTTTGGGAAGCTGGTCCCAGGACTGTTAGCACTGTAGCAAGCCAAAATCCCCTTTCCCAGAGGGTCTGTGGGAGGACATCTGCCTTATCCAGGCACTTGGTGACACTGGAGCACTGCTGGGTTACCTGTCTGACAGAAACATGAATCAGGCTTTAGGCTGCAGACCAGCCAAGCCAGATGTCCTGGGTTAAACACACCACAGAATTTGGGCACTAAATTACAGCTCCAGGTTCAAGCCTGAATCAACCTTGCAGTGATGACACCATCACAGTCACAATTACAGTGGAAGCCTGGTAACTGCTTAAAGCAGCATTGCCCAGTCAGAGCCCTGCAGAGATCAGCAGGGCATGACCTGCAACAATAGCAGAACTGGGGCCTGGGCCCCAGCGTTTCTTGCTTGGCACGCAATCCCCAGACACTGACCTTTACTGAACGAAAACTATGCAATATTGAAGATTGTGCCACGGGCGGTGCCTTAGCCGCCTCTCCTGGGTATGCACTCACATGTTTTCAGAAGTATCCTCACCACAGTTACCTGTGCTGGGGTGAAGAACCAATGAGTTCCTGAGGAGCAGGGCCAGCTCTGGAGCTTGTGACGTGCCACAACTGTGTTTTGACCACAGCTTCTCAGCCAGGTCTGCTCTGCTGAGGCTGCACTGTTAGAAAGCAGAAGAGTCCTAAGAGTTCAGCTCCCCAGCCAAGAGTAGAGTGAAGGCAGGGGTCTGAAAGGAGAAAGGAAGAGCAGATCAAGGATTATGTAAGGCAGAGAAACTTGTAGTACTCACTCCTTTTTTTAGCAGTCACTGCAACCAATATGGTCTTCTGGGAGTCAAGGTTTTAAATACTGCTGCTTATTCCTTGAGGGGCTGGAAAAAGAATTCAGGAGGCTCGACTGTCCCATGGAGGAAGAGACATAGTACAGCATGGGCAGTGTCACCTCTGAAAACAGAGAAACCAGCAAGGAAAGGAAGTGGAGAAGGGGCAGCCTCTGTAATGTAAGAATGGTGCTGGGAATGCATCTTGCTGCATGCCAAGGTGTGGGGCACAGGTACAACCTTCACAGGCAGGAGTTTAACAATCCTGGCAAGTCCTTGGTCAGATGCATGCCTACACTTGCCATCAATCCCACTTTTGACCAGGAAAACTGGAATAATTAAAACAAAACAAAACAAAACAAAACAAAGCAAAGCCCATCACTAATGAGTTAGGCTATTGTTACATCCTCTCCTCGCCATTTTAAGTGACTGTAGCCTGTCCCCTTGGTCACAGCAGTAGAGCTCAGCTGAACAAGAGATGCTCAGCTAGAGGCTGGCCCAACAAAATCTTAGTGGAAGGGAGCAGAAGTTCCTTTGCCTTGTGCTGATCTAGGCCAGGGAAACAACTGAACCAGGGCTTTGAAACACCCTCCTCTGACTACACTGAATTTGTACTTTCCTTTCTATTCCAATCTTCCCACATCTGCTATGTATTTGTCCGAAACACTGTCATTCTTCCAATTCCAGGGTTAGATCAGAAGAGGAAATAAGCTCAGAAACAGCATGGGCCAAGCTGACAAATCCCCAAGTTAACCCACTCAGAGTGGAGAACTGTAAAAACAGCACCTCCACCAGGACATCCAACAGTGATGTCCCACCCCAGTCACGGCCCCCCAGCCCTGATCAGAGTCACTAAACTGGACAGGGCAGTTAAAAGACACACACATTTCAGAACCATAATTGATACACCCCTCCTTAAATCAGGTCACAATAGCAGGTTAATCTGGGGATCTGTCAGCTTTGCAAGCATTCAAATTGTAACTTTTGGGAAAGAAACATTAAGATCCAAACAGCGATGCTATGTGAGAATTTGAGATGCAGGTAAGGAATCAACCTTCCCCTTGCTGGGAAGAGTGACCTGTTGTGCTTGAACTCTGCCTCTGAGCTCCTTCTCACTGTACAACCAGCCCGGTGCTCCCTGTGACAGGGGCAGGGGGGCAGGGGACACCGGCAGCTCCAGAGGCACACAAGGCACAGAGGCCAAGGGACTCACCTCACCACATGCATGTGGAATTAATGATCCTGAAAAATGCACCACCTGGAGCGTCCCAAGCCTACTGTGAAATGGAATTCCTACACAAAACGAGAAGTTTGTGTGGTTCCCAAGTCTGGTCGTGACATGCTGACAGCACTAATCATGGCCAGAGCTCACCCCTTCTTTCACGGACTTACTGAGCTGCTGCAAAGGTTTGACTGTCTCAAAAGAACTGAAACAGGAGGTAACAGTGCTAAAAGCCATTCACACGTGTGTGTGTGTGTTTGTGAGAGATACAGCAAAACTTCAGTGGATTAAGAGACTGAGAGATGTAAAGACAAAGCAACACACAGAGGACTTCACCCAAAAATGGCCTGACATGCAAAGGTCGCTGCATTTCATCGCAGTTTGCCATCCTGCAGCATTGGTGACACCATCCTGGAAGCAGCCTTGGAACCCTGAAGATGCACAAGCCTGTCCAAAGCAGTTGTCACCACCCACCCGAGATCAAACCACAGCCATGAGCAGGCTAAACATTGTGGACAGTGACATTTTATGGACTGTGTTGTCTCTCACATTCTACCAGTGTACAGCATATCATGCTTGTCATATTACAACTAAGGAGTAATGAAAAACTTACACTTAAGTGATATAAAAAAGGGGGGGGAGGACCCAGGAATTTCTCCCATCCAACTATAAACGCACACCCATTTACATTGTTTTGTAAATGAATTTAGAAGAAAAATTAAAATATTAAGATATTTCTCTTCAGGACAACCATTGCACATTTGGTTTTGCTTTGGAGGGGAGATACAAACACACAGCAGGAATACTTTCCAATTGAAAATATGCAAAACAAATAGAAGTGGGAACTGTTCAGCACCTAGACAGCATTTTCCTTGTGTCCTTGACAAACATTATCTCAGTTTCCCTCAGCATTTACTTCACCGGTCAAACTCTCAAAATCTGGTATCTAGGAAGAATATCTCACAAAAACTTCTGAAAAAAAAGCCTATTAAGCAGTGGCATTGTGCTGCCCCATTTTCTGTATCTCTCCCATCTGCAAGCCATTTGTATGAAGAAAATCTTTGTTTCCAAAGCTTGGCTTACTAAAGCCCATTTGTTCCCAAACACAACAGCGCCTTGATGCTGTTTATAGCAGGGGCAGCCAAGGGCTGGGCTGGTCCAGCAGCCGCAGGGGGAGATGTTACAGGGTGTCCCATCCCTCTGCCAGCACTCCCTGGCCCCCGGGAGGGCAATGCCAGTCACCCTCCATTCAGGCTAAGAACGTGGGGTTTGCCAACACAGAGCCAAACCTCGGCTGTAGGACAGAGCCTCCTGACACACACATCCACCACAGCCCCTTTATCGGTGTTCTTTTGTAAGTACTAAATCCACATTTGAGCTACTGATGTGGGTTTTCATGTGCTTGCTAAAAAAAAACCAAAAAAATGTATTTTTCCAAGCTTGTTCATCAGCAGGAAAGGATGGCAACAAGGTCAGAGTGTTTTCCTTCTTCAATCTTATCAAGATCTCCGAGGCAGTGACATTAAACTGGCCCAGTTTGATCAACTTTTCAGCATAGGAAAAAGGAGCAGTTGCTATTAACAGGACAAAACTCATCACCCTTTAACTTCAAATAAGCATCTTTAAAACAGACAGGGAAGCGCTGCTGCACATGCAGCTGTTTCCATTTTCTTCTTTGCAAGGTGGGTGCTGACATATCCACATCCCACAGGAGATAACGAGAAAAGTATTCAGGGTTAGAATCCCTGGAGTTAATGCAAGGAGGAAAGAAGTGGGCAATGCAAGTGCTCTCTGAGTACCTCTACTGGTTCATTTACACAAGTTGAAAAAAGAATGGAAAAGTCAGTGCTTTTTAATTTTCATGC
Organism: Monarcha castaneiventris obscurior; assembly: GCA_026261815.1. Lineage (NCBI taxonomy): Eukaryota > Metazoa > Chordata > Aves > Passeriformes > Monarchidae > Monarcha > Monarcha castaneiventris. The sequence continues at coordinate 6,808,865 of JAMPIT010000371.1, read as the reverse complement.
TACTCTCCCTTCAGTAACAAAGGAGGGACTAGAGAAATAAAAAATATAAAGTGCAGTTGTGCTTAAAACTTAAGATATAAAATTCTTCAAAAGGAATAAATTAGGTTCATCGTGAAGTACTTACATGTCTTCTCCCTACCCACCTTAAAAGGGGATGTCCCTGTATTTTCTGTATGAGTTTACTATATATACATATGTATAAATCTATACATACACAAAATTGGTATGGCCTTACACTCCATTTAAGGATATTTTGCTACATTGGTCAGAGTGCAAAGCCAATTGCTTCCTTCAAATCAGTATTTTTACATCGTGAAGAAATAAACCTGTAACTTAAGACAATTTGCATGACCACACAGCCACAGCGGCAGATTATTTTTCTGGCTTGTAAAAAAAATTTTAAAACAGAAGTTCTATTTCAGCAGTTTGAAGATGGAATGTAAAGTTTCTGCTGTTAAATGTATATAAAATATATTTATTGAATCATACATTCATGCTGATTCCAATAAAAAAAAGATTTTTCTGAAATTTCTCTCCGTGGATTTTTAGTGCTGGTGGCTCCATGCAGCAGCTGGAAACAGAAACAAAAATGTATTTCTTGTACTATTTTGCAAGCTAGGACATTATTTATACATAGCTTTAAAATTCTTTGGTAGATGGAGTGACCTTGGTGCAAACACCCAAAATGACATTTCATAATGCAGGGCTGCCTCTCACACTGATTCTCCAAAGATGGTCATGATAAGCTATTTTTCCTTCCACTCAGGTGCGTTGTCAAGTCTGAAATATCACCAGTGGAACAGCAGATCCCTTTTGGCTTGGGCAAGTGGCATTTTGTGACAGAAAATAGAAGGGCAGCATCCTGCCCTTCAATTCTATTCTGAGAACATGCCATTACTCTGTCTTTTAAGGAATTACGGAGTTTGAAAGAATTTTACTCAGTTTCATGTCTCATAACCAAAAAAGTTATTAATGGACCCCCTTGCCCCACTCCTCCATATAACATAAGGATAAAGATCTTACTGCTGGGAAATTAAATCATGAATGAAGCAACTCCTTCCTCTCACAGCACACACAGCTTAAAACTTCTCATAGTGTGTGCTACTATCCCAAAGAAAATCCTTGTAAGGGAGCAGAAACAATTAAGAAACACAATGTGTTCAAAAATATGACTCTCCACGATGTGCAGAAAAGCAGCTGCAGAGATCAACTGCAAACCTTCACTCCTGCACCCAGAATCATCCTTTTCACTATGGAAAGTGAACTGCCAGGTCTCCAGGACATCTCTGCCATGTGGCACCAGAGGGGACTTTCTCAGACTCAAGTCAGAGCTCACTGCTACCACACAGGCTGTTTTGTTCCTTGTTCCAGGGGTAAATCCTCTCCACCAAGCTCTGCTTCCAGCAGCAAGCTCACCATTAACACACTCACCTGTATGCAGAGAGGGGACACTCAGAACACCAGAGTTTCAGTCTGAGCAAATTTAAAGAAAACTAAAAGAAAAAAAACCAAAAAAAAACAACAAACAAACAACACTATCAGAGGGGCCCTGCAGAGCAAGGAAGTGATTCCAGTCTGAATCCTTTAATGCACAACCAACACCTGCATTCCCAAACACACAAAGATCTCAGCTCAGCTTTACAAAACAGCCCCACACGAGTCTGCTGGTACTTCCCAGTACTCCAGAAGATGTTTCTCCCTGCTCAAGGGGTAACTAAACCTTTTTAATTGTACAATGCCTTTGACGGGAGAAAAGGCAGCAGAGGCAGAGCATGGCTTCCAGTTCTGGTTTGGGTGCTAGCAACCACTGCAACTGAAATGCTCTTATTTCTACTTGTCTTATACTATTAAGATCAGCCAGAAGAGGCCAGATCACACCAGTCACATATGAAACACTCTCCATACTCTCAGAAGGGCAGAACAAGCCATCATGATCACAAAGGTTATTCCAACACTGTCCATGTGGCTGCTGTGCATGGAAAAACCTGACAGCCTTAGACAGCTTTTCTTCACTTCCCAACTCCCTGCAGAGCACTGGGACACCAGGAGCACTTCAGTACCACCACCTCCTTGCCTTGACTGAAGTGGAGGCACTAGAAAGGAGACACACACAGAGCCTGACTCATTTAAGACTGTAGCACTGGGTTGCTAGAACAAACTGGACTACCTTGGTTATTAGAGACCAACCTTCTTGGAGCTCTTGTAGCCCACTGCAGCCAGCTGAGGCAAATCAAATTGTGGTTGCTCCACAGTCATCTTCAAGAATGTATGCAAAGCACTGGAGGCCTTTGACAAGAGATACTGAGGTTACAACAGTACAGCAAGGCAGGAACCAGAAGGGCTGGAGGTTGCCAGAAGGCCTTAACATCAAAACCAATGTGCAACAGTTTACAGCAGGTCTTTTCAGAGGACTTTGTTATTAGAGTCATGAAGCCACCAAAATGCAAATACCAAAAGTCAGTCTACAACATAACTTGCTTTTGGAAAGTATTTCTTTACAAGACATTTCAACAGAATTTTATGTAAATATTTTATTTTGCCTGTCATCTTGGGACAAGAACATCAATTTCTGGGTCAACATATTGAGTATGATTCATATGAGAACAAGCATACACTTCACCCTTTTAAATTCTTTACTGACACTCTTCTTTCACATCAGACAGCAATGAGTCAGAACTGTCCAGCTCCCACTACAGAAATGGGGGTTCAAGCTTACGGATGCTTTTGCAGATTTGGTTAAAAGCTATAAAAGCTTCTATTAAAAGCACTTTTGCAACCTGTTACTGCAGTCTTCGGATTTAATGTCAAGAACAGTAGAAACCCCACAAAGAGGAAAAAAACATATCACAAACAACAAGGACAGGGTTCAGTGAAAGATCTCCATTGCATACTTTCACCTCACAGGCATTCCTGATAGGAAAAATGCAGACAACTTTTGTTTTTTAAAAAAATACCAGTTATGACCACAAGAGGAAGCAGCAGAATTTCCCCAAATGCTGGCTGTGAGAGCACACCACAGCTCACACCTCCCCCAGTTCACTAAGGTAATATATCTCCAGGTACAGATGGTAAGCAGGCCAATCTGAGACACAGTTTTAAGGAGGGAAGGGACAAACAACGTAACAAATGTGAAGAGAAAAATAAAACAGAAACCAACACTCTAGCAACATTTAGTACAACCAGGTTCAACCAGTAAGTCTGGTAAAAGGCAAAACATGACTTGGGGACAGGTAATACCGAGGGCAGCTCTGCTCCAGAGCTCACAGCAAGCACAGGGCAAGAGATGACACTACATATGCACAGTCATTACAGTAATAAACCAAGGAACATGGAAACAGTGACACCTGACACAGATCAGCAAGCTTCCTGCACAGCTCTGTGGTGCTACCAAGAGATCTGAGGGTCTGGCGTAGACACAAATCCACCATTTTCATCCAGATGCTTAACACCAGGCATCATAGAAATACTGCTTTGTGCAGCACCATCTTACAGGATCTCTTGGATTGAAATTACCCAGTTTTGTATTTTATTGTCAGTTTCATCTTCTTTCAGAGGCAGTGGAGAGCGTTCAACATCTTAACACCAGGACAGACAAGCACCTTCCATATTTCTGACAAAAATTCCTTCTTATCCACTTCAGGCCTGAAGCAAGGAATGAAGTACTGCAAAAATAACTATTACTTACAGCAAGTGAGACTGTAAAGGATGTGACACAGGTATTTCTGCTTTGCTTGTACTTTTGCAATAATTACAACAGGACCTGCTCAGCTTCAAGTTCAAGTTATTAACTTTTGCATCCAAAAAGTATTTGTTTTCAATAATTTAAATGCAGCCAAAGTGATGCACAGAAGGTATTAAAAGCTTTAGCTACAACCACCTCTACCTCGTAAACCTAGTGACTGAAGAGCCTCTTCCCCTTGGAAAAACTCCAACATACTCTTGACTTGATAAAGCAAATCTAGACCTTTTTTATTTTTATTTTTTTAAACAATTTGCCAAAACTGGAATGAGAGATAAATAGAAGGCACAACAATTTTGCTTTTTTTTATACAAATACAAACTAAACATGAAAAAAACTCCCTAGTTCAATAAAAAATTTCATAAGTTCAGGAAAAGTGTTTGAAGAGTCAAGTTCTAGACATTTAAAACCTATCCCACAATCCAAAACTTCAAAGTGGTAAAACAGTAGTTTGAATTCCTTGCTGTGATCATGTATCAAAAGAAAAAGAGATTCTACGGATACCCATTATTCCACTTTTACAGCGCCACAGAGAGAAAGGTGAAAGTCAATTTTTCAAGTGGCAATGTCTCCAGACTGGAGGATGTTCGTATGACCCTCAAAGAAAATCAAGAGTTTTGCTTTTCTGCCCTTGAAATACTTGCCAAGAACTATGTTTTCCTACAGGCTCTTGAACGCATGCACGTGAAATATTATTCCGCTGACTGCACCCAAATTCATTAGAAAGAGGGGAGGAAATTAAAAAAAAAAAAAAAAAGAAAGAGACATTCCTTTAGGAAAAACCACTGGTACCAAAAAACCAAAAATCAGTCCGTAAGTTTGAGGTGAACAAGAAAATTCAGTTCTTTTTAAAATCCACTTTTCCTAAAACGTTGTTCCACAAAGCTGGAATCTGGGACAAGGACTAGAAAAAATAAATCACAGAACCATAACACAAACAAAAAGGGGCCAAAATAGTATCAAACGTAGCAGTCTATAACAGGCTAGGGCCACATTCCAAGATACCCAAGGCTGAAATTCACAAATCTGCAGGAAAAAGGGTTTGCGCCACCACGTCAACATCCGCGATGAATTCACTGGCGTTGCCCGATCCCCCTTCCAGCTCCAAATCCTGGCTTCTGGGACATTCCTCCACGTGGAGGCCCTCGAATCCCACCTCCCAGCCCCCCACGAGTGCCTCCAGGTCCACGGGGTCTGTTATCTCTGCGGTCACCCTCCCTGGCAGCTCGTGTTTTCTTCTCCTCCACGTTCAGGCGCACCTCTCCCCTGAACATGATGGGCTGCAACAGAAGCAGAGAAGATACTTTCATTAACAGGTCACCAGGAGCTCTTCAAAGTCAAGCAGATTCCTGCAACTTTGTCTCATATCCTTCCTCTCAGTGAAAGATTGAAGCGTTTCAGGATTACTTACTGAACAATGGCAAGAGTCAAACCATGCATCCAGTCCTGGGGATTTACTGGAGAAAATAAAGATGTGAAGGAGTGACCCCTGCAAAGCCACCTCAGGCTTCACCTGAACATGCTGATGGTGTTTTAGAAAAGAGCTGGGCTGTAAGGAAGCGCACTGCATGGCTGGGAGGGTGCATCCAGAGTCCCTGCCTGCCCCAGCAGGTAGGCATGGGCACACATTCTGCATCAGCAATCCCTGCTGACAGGCTGAGCAGGTACCTCCTGCCTTTGTTAGCAACATTCTTTTCAGCGTGCACACCAATACAGCTTCTTCCTTTCAGCCTCTGACAAACAAGATTCTACTTGTCCATAGAATCAGACTCTCCCTACCTTGTCTTCCTGAAAGCTATTTATAAACTTCCTGTGTTCAGCAACCTCACACTAAAAAAAAGGCTCTGTAATGAGCTGCTACAAGCTACTTCAATGACAAAAGACTGTACAAATCTTGGTAATAGGAGGGAAAGGCATCACACCTGCTTTAATATGCTCAAGAAAGACGAAAAGGACTAAGCACAATCTCTTCCTGTTAGGCTGAAAAACACTTGTCTGTTGTCAACAGACCAAAAACCACTGACTAGAAATTTATTTACCCTGTTGCTAAGGATCTTCTGAACTGGCTCAGGATCATCAAACACCACAAACCCAAAATTGGGGAGCTTTCCACCACTGTTGATGCGGAGTTCAACAACATTGCCATAGCCTGCAAGAGAAAAGCCAAGTTCTTGGGTCATACATTAGAATGCTCTGTTGACCACGCCCATGGCTGCAACCCCCAACCCCTCAGAGGACAGCAGAGCAACCAACTTACTTTGGAAAAAGTCTTTAAGCTCAGATTTATCCACATCATGGGGAAGGTTCCCAACAAAGAGCTGATGGCTGTCTGGGTATCTCACAATCCGCCTGGTTTCCACATCGCCTTGTTCACCCTCTCGAACTTCAACAGAAAAGGAAAACTGCTTTTAGAAAAGTCAGTCCCCACAACAAACAGAAACAAGCCATGGTCAGAATTATCACCATGAGCAAGAATCAATTCACACTATCTATCCATTCATATGTAAAAAAAGGGAAAGCATTCCACATTAGCAAGTTTGTAACTATTTGCTTTTTGTCACCTGGCTGAGGCCAAGCTTGAGTTTTTACTTGAGGAAAAATTGTTTGTTCACTGACAAAAATAATTTAAAAGCTTTAATTATAAAATTGCTTTCCCAAAACCTTTAAGCAACAGAAAACAGCTCCTTGCTTGCAGCTGCTCTTACTTGGCCTAGGACCCCGCTGTGGTGGGATGCTCGTTCGCTGCTCCCTCACTCGCTGATCCCTCTGAGGCCTCTGAGGGGGGGTCTGAGATTCAGGCTTTGCCTCAGGGCGGGGCTGTATCAATTCAAAAAGGAGTGAACAGTTGAGAGTCAGACAGACATACCAGCAGGTTCAGCTTTTAAGAGCTCACTGTCAAGTTGGTAGTAAAAAAGTACAGGAAAAGGTAACAGTTTTTTCCACCTGTGACTAAAACGCATGTTAGGTCATGTTGGCTTTTATGCTAAAAGCAAGCAGCACTCACATGAACATTCCCTGTTTTCCTCCATGAGAAACAATTAATTCTCAACCTAAAACCCCAGGAATAACATCTTGATAAAGTCTATCAGGAATCACAGAATTCCAAAGTCTTTGGGGCCTGGGAAGTCAAATCATCAGCAAGTAGATTTCACTCTATTTTTCCCCACCTCAGTTTACTGTCAGCCAGTTTAGCATTTAAACTTCTCCAGGTGCTGGATTCCTACCTGCGAGACGGGGACTTTCACAACATGAGGTGGTATTCCTGATACTGGGACAGCCCCACTGGGAGGAAGGTTCTTGCTGGTTACTGATGCCCAGGAAAATGTCTTAAAAAAAAAAAAGAGAAAGACAGTAATGTAACTACATCTCCTTCTGAAATATATGACTGATAGTACAGCTAAAAGACACAGGATAACAGGAACTAATTTTAACTGATACTGGAAAATCAGAAGCCAGCCAATAGCAGTTTCCCCACAATTTCCTTCAAATTATTTAAATTCAAAGAGTAATGACAATGGAGTCACACTTTACTCTCTTTCAGAATTCCACAGTTGAACAGGACAGAGCAGTGGCCCAACACCAAGTATCACATCAAGGCTAACCAAAGTATTGGATTCCTGAGTACTGATCTGTCCACTTCTACCTTCCTTAACAAGGAGAAGTGACAAAAATCCACAAGTAAAAATAAAGCTCTGTAAACAGACAGGAGAGCCATACTGATGAAACCACATCAGAGAAAAAGATCCACTGTCATTACCCTGGAGTCCTCTTGCACTGCAGGAGCTGGATCAGCAGGAGCTGGAGAAGGACTCTTTTCCACAGTCTCTTCTGGAGCAGATTCCTCTAATACTGGCTCAGACTTTTCTTCCTGCACCTCTGGTTCAGGTTCCTGCTCAGGTTCTGCCTCTGGCTCAGGCTCTGCCTCTGCAGCTGTTTCTTCCAGGTGTTCCTCAATGTCATTGCTATAATACAGCAGCACAAAAAGCAGGAAAAAGAGGTGCTATTGTATTTATTCCATTACTGGTGATAAGCAGTACTACTTATCCAATACAGCAGTCAGGCACATGACATCTCAGAGAAAGAACAAGGCCAAGTAAGGCCACGTTGCACAGGGATGCAAATTTTGCATTGCTACACTATAAAGCACCAAAAAAAAAAAAGTCTTCATGTTCAGCCTAACAGCATTTTGATTTCAGCTGATCAATAAAAAGGAATCTTTTGACTGTCAGAGGAAAACTATGAATAGCAATAAATTCATGTGACCTGTTCTAGAAGCAGCCTGTCTCACACAACACCTGACTTCATCTATAAATACATTATTACCTGACAGCCTGCTCGTAATAAGCACCACTATCATCAGGAACAGCCTCAGGTGTCTGCTGTCTTTCCTCAGGTTCCTCCCCTTCCTCCTCTGATTCTAAATAAGGTTAGAAAAGAAAAAATAACACAACACACATCTTTAATGTGAGCCTCAAACACAAGGCACCTACCACAACAAACAGGTGAAGTTTCTACCAAAGCACACAGGAAACACTTTCAGGATGTAACATGGAACAGACATTTCCTTGTATTTCCACTATCACTTTGGTTACTCAGTTCTGACCAAGCTTAAAAAACACATGTTCCAAATGCTTCAGAGAACCAGATTTATAACCTACAAATCTAACTGCAACTGCCAAAATAAGTCTTAAGAATTCTTGTAATAGAAACAGAATATGCCAGAAAAATAATCCCCTCCATGTCACAACTCCTTGCTGGACTGTGAAGAAACTACAGGCAAGGGAAAAACCTACAACCACATGAAATTTAACACTGATCTGCCTTCTCCAGCAAGGAGATTTCCCTTAGTCTGGGAATAGAATGTTGCTAAAATCTAGAACCAAACACCAACAGAACCATACAAAAATTTCTGCTACTTACCCTCTGGAGGCTCAGTGTCAGAGTCCCCAAAAACCTCATCCTGGTAGCGGAAGATATCGTTGTGGACATAGAACTTGTTTGCAACAGAGCCCTAAAAGCAAATCAAAGGGAGGAAATGATTCAATTACATCAATCCAGTAATGTAAAAACTGAAATAATGTGAAAACAACAAAGGTTTGAGCATATCAGCCTTCCCACAAGATTAATCCAAATTTGCCTATTTTAAGGAAATAATGTTATTTGGGGCAGGAAAACAAGAAAGAAAAAAGACATCATTCCTAACAAGTATGCATGGAACAAAGGAAAAAAAATGTTGAAGTGCTTTCAATTCCAATAGCTCACAACACTGAAGAAGTGAGTGACAACTTCCTGGTGACTGAAGTACCAATTCTTATCTCCAAGTCATATCGGAAAATAGAGTGATCTTGCTACACTCCTTTTTCACAATCACTTTCAATTCTGTGAACTACTTTTTTAAAAAAACGTGTCTATTTAAAAATGCCACTTCAAATGCTGCATCAGCACTTCATGAACAAGAAGATCTGGAACCCATGTTTTCAAGTGACAGGAAGCATTCCTCCCTTTCCACTACTTCTTTTTCAGTAAAAAGGCCAGTTACTAGGATAGCAAATCAAAGAGAACATAATTTTAATATGCTTAAGAAAAAAATGTGTTGCACTATCCTAGGAGTCCAAAGTCAGGACACTTATAACTGATTTCAATATCCAAGGTCAATGTACAATCATACAGAAGGAGTGTAACTCCCAAAGGAATTTTCAGAACACTACAGCTGAATTTTGTGGCAAGTTACCTTCCCAGACTAACCCTTCAGATTGCACCAGTGAGGCAGACAGAGCTCAGGAAGGCTGTCAGAACCCCCTGCCAGGCCAGCTCACCCACCTCGGGCGCCAGCACGAAGGTCTGCATGAACCTGCGCACGGGCTGCATGTTATTGGAGAGCTCCCCCATCACCTGCACCACCACACCGTCGTTGAGGGTGGCGTGGGCGTCCACGTGACGGATCTTTGTGTGGCAATCCTTGAAGTTTAGTGACAGCACCTTCTTGTGGATATCCTGGGAAAGAACGGTACACGTGGGTTACGCTGCAAAAGCCGTTTCTGCCAGGTTAGCAGCTTTCAGAGAAAGCAAAAGCAAAACCATAAAAGACTGGTTTAAGATACATTCCTTAACTTTGGAGAGAAAGCTTGGCAGGATGTTTGTTAGGTTTGTTTTGCAAGCAATTTTACATCATGAGCTCTCTATAAAGGAAGCACATTTTGCCTAACTATTGCTGTCTACAGATGAGAGTTTTTTCCCTCCACATTTTTTTTTTTTTCACAGAAAGCACTTGAACAGGGTGAAAGCACTGTGAATCACAGCTGGATACATGTCTCTTCTCAACCACAAAGGTGACATAACAGAAGGAAAGAACAACTTTTTTAAAGTTCTTACAGATTGCCCATAGACTGCGTCAGCTGGTTTTCCATTGGAATCCAAGCCACCGTGAACATAGGAAGAGTTCTTTCCATAAAACCTGTTGGAAAGAAATACTTTAATGCCAAGCTTTGCTGCGTAAGAACACTGAGCCTCTACATCTGAAGTAAAGTATGAATAACACACTTTCAAGTAAGTTTCCTGTCTGAATCACTAGAATAAAGCCACAAAACCTAATAACCCTGTTACCAATCTGGGGGTGGGGGGAAAACACAAAGTTTTCTCACATAAGCTGTAGCATTCAGGTGTGTCAGAGACCCAGGCACTAACAAAAACCAAAGTCTCATGGGGGCTCATGATTCAATCCCATTATCCCCGTTCTGCACAAGGTTCCCAACGCGACACCCTGAACATCCAGGATGCTGAAGGTTCCCCCTCAAATTCTGATTGCAAGCTTGAGCAAGGAGCAATGGGACTTGTTTTGCTCTTCTACAGTAAAAAAAGTATTGCAGGTAAATCTTCCTTTCTGTAAGTGAGAGATTATCAGATAAAACGCCCTAAGCACCATGGTACAGTACTGCACTCCACCAGCAGATAAAAGACTGGAATGGATTCCATGGCACAGAGTCAACTGGCCTCTGACCCTAATGGACGAGGTCAGCTGTCCACCTAAGAGGAGAAACACTCTGAATAGGTGTTCCTAAGACTGCAAGGGGGAAGGTTTCAGAAACTGTTTATATGGCTACTCAAGACACAGCAAAACAAAAGTGTATCTTCATAAACAAGACTAATTTCAGAAAGGACAATCAAACCAAACAGGACCCATTTGTTTAGATAACAGATGGTAGTTTGCTGCATATCCATAATTTCCCTGACTTTCCTTTAAGAAAGAGCTGGTGTGACTCCCAAGAAAGACCAGTACACGAGCACACAATTTATTACATGTTTCCTCCTAGTCAGGGGGCATTTTATCAAGCCAAAAATTACAGAAATGCTTAACTAAGTAGTATTTCTCCAACCTCAATTTATATTGATTACAACCAGAAGTAGCAAGCAGCATTTCAGTTACAACCAGGACCTAGATATTTAAAGAATTCTCATAATCTTTACTATCCATCTTTTAGCCCAGCTGATCAAAACCAAAAGTAAATGACACTCAGTATCTTGAATAAATAGGTTTCTAAGTGTCCAAATTCAGCAAGCTAAGTAGTAAGATCATTCACCAATTTTAACACTCAAGTCAGGGAACTCCCATAGAAAAGCAGCTCAGAGTGAAGCAGAGCTTTACCTGTGCAAATAGTCAGGTGCTTGGTTCAGCAGGGTATAGTACTGCCTCACGAATTCCCGCCCGACCAGCAGGGGACTTGGCTTCTCCATCACCATTTCTTTGGTCAACTGAAAACTATGGAAAAAAACAAAAGCTCCATAAAGCATGAGCATTTCAAATGGCTGTTCACATCCTGATTGCATAAGCCACCTAATCACAGCAGAAAGCACGCACCAGAACTGTTTTACCCCTGTAAGCAGTTTAAGCACTGTGTTTTCAGAGTCATCAGTGATTTGGTGCCAGGGAGAGAATTCCTGGGTACCAAACCAGAGGTGGGAGAGGCTGCAAGGCCGAGGAAGGTCACCTCCTAACATGCCAGCAGTTAGTCATCCCACATGCCCTCAGTAAAGAGCAGGTGGCAGCAAGTATGGTTCTTCAAGAGGATTTGCTAAGTGGCTAAGACATTTACAGTCGATCCAAATTCTACTTACCTCACTTGACTTCACAATCAGAATTAAAAGTCAGATGTTCTCAGGCAAAGCCTGTGCTACTGTATTAGGGGCATTTTTAAAAGGTCAGAATAAGTCCAATCTATTTTTATCAGCAGCACAGCACTACTTGCTGTGAGTGTCAAGCTCTCTGGAGGAATACTGCATTATAACAAAATTATTACGCTACAAACAAACACACACTGCTCTTCCCCTGCTTCCACCAATCTCAGCAAGTCACTTCTCACTTAAATTCACACCACCAGTCAAGTGAACAGCACCACCCATGCCCAGGGACAAATCCATTGGGGTGCTTTCTGCCGACATTCCATGGACCTGTAAGTTACAAAAATAAAGTCTTTGCAGGTAAGTTACACAATACATGTATTCTTCAGGACAGGCCAGCCCAATTCAAAGCACATTCCCACATTTCTTTGTTATCAAATACTCCTAAACACTGTTCAAACTCATTCAAAATAGTTTTAAACTTACAGGGATAAATACCAACACCAGGGCATGTTCTTGGTACTGAATACAGAAACAACAGTAGATATTCTGCTTCATACTCAGTTGTAGCAGTGAGCAGCAGAATGGGGGCTCAGCAAACAGTTTTGCTGCTGAAACCACTTTCTCCTCCCTACTGACTCCCAATCTCCTTCACCACACAGCCCTTTCCCAAACACACGGGATTCAAATTCCACATGCACATCCTCCAGGTGTGATGTGCAAGTCAAAACCAACAGTATTGGGCTGAGCCCTCTAAGAAGCAATTCAGGAATCATTGATTACTTATCTGCTTTTATTTAATACTGATAATTATAAATAGCACCAAGAAGTGGTGGCATCAATGACTGGGGAAAAACCCATACTGGATTGTGGCCAGAACATGGAATGGGGGGGGGGGGGGAAAAGGAAGCCAAATTAAGTAGTTTTTAGCCTAGACTAATCCAGATGGAGCCTGCAATGCTCATGCCAAGCCAGGCATGCCTTAGGACAAGCTTTCTCTTGGCACTATATCCAAGAGCATCCCATATCCTGGGAAAACTGAGTTGCCCACAACTTACCCTTTAAACATAGCAAAAGGGAAAGAAAAAGACTGCCTCTCCCACCTGCTTGTACTAAGCCCTGTTCCAGTTCATCCAAGGATCTTAAATGTTTGATACTCACTATATTTAATGAATTTCAGAGAAGTTGTCCTTTAGACACCAAGAACTGACAACAGAGCAGAGCTTCAGAAGACAGAGGTGACCAGCTTGGTGTTACTGCAGTGACAATTTCAAACATACAACATACACAGGGCTGCAAAGTCACAACCACACTGCTGGATGGACCAGGAATTCAAAACAGGAGCTTTAATCCTCAAAGAGATGAACACACACAAAAAGGTGACATGGAAGCTGCTATTTTGGATGAAGCCAAGTCCAAATGAACCTGGTAAATTCCATACATCTCAAACAACAATCAAACACGCAACACACTGCAATCAAAAGACAAGACAATGTTTAGCCACACTGCTGGAACATCCAGGTAATGGGTCCAAGGATGTGATCACACACCAACTCCCAGCAATGGCCAGCATGCACTACAGCCAGTTTTGTTGAAGGAATGCAGCTAAGGTTCAAGACAGAAGATGTAACAGCAGAGCTGTAATTTTGTATACATTGATGTGTTATTCTCTGCTTTTAATACAGTCACACTTTACTATCTTTGTAAGTCTCGAAATAAACAAGAAGTCTTCCCATCCTATTTTAAAACACACTTTTTGATAGCTTTAAACACAGGGAAAAAGATCAGGTGGGCTCCAGAAGATGTGCCCATGAACTTCCTCTCTTTCAGCAGGACGTGTGTCTTATCGCCATCACACAAAGAAATGTTACCTACATGATAATGTGCAGAAGAAATAAGAGTAAATAATGACCTAGAACTGAAAAAGGCTTTTCAAAACATTCAAAAGCTTTCAGCTGTTCGAGGATATTTTCAAGAGCTAACCATGCAGAAAGGAAGTAATAGTCCATGGCTGGGTCTGGCCTGCAGGAAATGCTCTGATTCTGCAAAGCACTTTCACTTCAGGAAGGTTCCACTATCTGTGGTTTTGCAGAAGCCTCTGAATAAGTGTGATGCATTACAGATACAGACACCCAAAACCCAGCAACAAAACCTCCAAGAGGTGAAGATGAACTCGTTTGCCTTCTAGTGCATGTTAAATGTGATGCCCATAAAATATTATTAGACAGTAAGAAAACACAGCAAAGGTAAAGTAAAGCCAAGTGGTGGCTACCACTGCTGACTTCCTCATCCCACTTTGTTTCCTCTTGGGTATTTGTGAAGCTCTATAAGGAGCAGCCCAACCCTGAAGCACTGGGAGCAGAAATGGCAGACAGACATGACCTGCACTTTTTAGCTCCAGTCAGCTTAACTGACAATGCAAGATTTATTTGCTCCACAAGAGTTAAAAAATTTGCTTCTGTGCTGTCAGTTTACAGCCAGGAAGCCAGTCCTACCATACACCAAGATCACCATCTGGAGAACGACAGGTGGTATACTTCATTTCTTTGTGAAGATAAAGTTTCCCCGAAATTCAAGCTTATTCCTACAGATGTAAATAGGCAGGTTTTCTATTCAGTTCTGATAAATGATGAATCTGGCTCTTCTGAGAATTATTTTCAAGTGCTTCCTAGAACACCAATGTACAAAGCTTGACATGCTCACATAATGGCAAAATGTTCCTGTAGCACTCAAATCTCAACAGCTGATTCGTCAACAGCTCTTTCAGACTTCTGTTCTTCAGTGAAAGCCTTCACCTGCATTAACCCACAGGCACATCATCTTCCATGCTGGTCTCAAAAAAAAGTGAAGTGGCTTGATTATGTCTGTCATCCTTACATGTTTAAAACAACACACGAGAGAACTGCTCTCCTGCTAAGGGTGAAAAATCTATCAGAACTAACTCCTAACATGAAAAGAGGAATTGCAGAGTGCCCAGTTGTTCTCAAGCAATCTCAAAAGAAATGGGGAAAACCTTTACATGACCTAATCAGAGGACAACAATCTGTTTTTACTGCTGCTGCACCTGCTGCTACGTTGCCAGCTGCCATCTGTTCTTGTTCTCCAGCCAGCACAACCTGAATGGTGGAGGCCAAGCATCTCCTCAGAGAGTATTTGCTCCCTACCACCATGAGCAATTTACTACTCCACTATTCCCTGATCCAAGAAAAACTGCAAATACTTTATACTACATTTTCACTGCACAGCACATAATAGCACCAAATGTTTGAACTGTCGCTACATTCCTCCTGATAGAAGCTTATCCACACATTTTCCTGTCAATTGACATAATGATGAAAGGGTGAAAATTGACAGGAAAAGCTGAAAATCTGATTATTTAAGATTCATTCATAATCATGCATTCATATTATCCCATATGTAAAGCAAATTGGATAAGTCAAATTATAAAAAGTACACTATAACAATTCTGCAGCATAACTGAGCCCCTTCCTTAAGCCAAGGACTTAGAGGAAGACAAATACCTCCTTTACAGTGGTTATCACCTGGCTGGTGGAAAATTCCACCATCTGTCACAACGCTCCCACTTGGCAAAAAATCAATGTCAGGCACTGAATTTCTAAAATACTGTTATGTAAATTAGAGCCATTTATGTAAATTCCATATTAGCAAATTCAGATTTAGGTCCACAAAACCTATTAGTATATTAGTATTCAGAAAAATGGACTCAGCAGCTCACAGCCAGCATTGGTTTGTATTTTCTTACCAAACTGCAACATGGTGAAAGCAAACTGATTGTTGCTGTCCCAACTTAATTTGGTTTGGGGGGGTTTTTGTTGGTTTGGTTTTTGGGTTTTTTTGAATTTTTGAATCAGACAACGACTTCAGCCTGAATGTTGCTTCTGCTGAACTTCCCACAAAACAGAAGTGTGTCTTATGTACATCACAGGATGTTTGGGCTCTCAGGGCAACCAGTCCCAAGTCAGGCAAGAGCCCCTTGGCCTGATGTAACAAGCTGAAGGATCAAAGCCCACTGAACTAAAATATGCAAGTCAGAAAATCCCAAATTTCACTTCCCAAAGTGTGGCAAATTTAAACATCTCCTGTCAAGAAAAAAGTCAGAACTAACAAGAAGACAAGTTAAAACTGAATCATAATCTCAACAGGCTCTGGTGTGTTTTTAACATTAGCCTTGTTTCTTTGTTCTCTTCCATCTTTAATTATATTTTTTGACTTGAATTTTAATACAAGGAGCCGTCTCAAAAAATCCAGAGTTCCTACAATGGATTATAGCCCTGACTGGAGTATTACACAGCAGTTCACCCATTCTCCTTTGGCTACTCAAGTGCTTAAGGTGACCATCTCAACTCCACTCCTTCCACCTCTACAAACTGGTGGAGTTTACAGGATGCCAAAACAGCCATTCAGAATGTCAAACTTTTCACACAACTCCACTCCCTCATTTTGGAATCAGTGAATTCCTTAACTTAAGAAGGCTTTTTGGAAACTGAAGAAACAGCCAGAGAAGCTCACATGGAAAAGAGGTGTCTGTATCCAAGCACAACACACTACAAATGTGGCAAACAGCAATTTTGCTGGAAATTAAAGGTCTTGGTCAATAGTTAATAGGGTTGCATAATTAAGTGTCATTTGGGATTTCTCCAAGTTGCTTAGCAACAGGTGAGCATGCTCAAAGCCACAAACCATTTAGCTGGATGGAATAAGCAGCTCTAGAAGCAGTTACTGCTGCTGCTATGTACAAAAAAAAAAAATAAAGTCATGAAGAAAATGCCCAGTAGGCTTTTAAAAGGGCATTATATAGACTGAAAGTTTAAAAACAAAAGCAAACCAAACACTACTAATTCCAACTCGCCATACATTTTACATGACTAGTATCTGCTCTGCTGCTGACTAAGCAATAAAAGAAAAAAAAAAAGCTGGTACCTGTGTGAATCATGATACAAAACATTAGAGTGAACAATGGAACACAAGCTAAACTTGCACCCCTAGGCAAATTCCAGGGCCCATCTCAACTGGGGATTTACATCATCACACAAGCTTGCTCTCAAGCAGGAAGAGTGATGTTAAGTAAATATGTATTTAAAACACAAAAATTACAGACACACTGAGATACACTTACTTTAATACAGCCTTAGCTATCCAAGGGAACAAAGAAACTCCAAATAATCCAGTTGTTGATCCAAGCCTCAATTATAGAGCTGAAAATGCACCTCAAATAAGCAGGCAAATTAAGTCCCAAACACTAATCTGCTTTAAAAAACAGCTCCCATTACTTGCTTCCCACTGGATGCAGAGGCAATCAATGTCACTGGGACAGTCACAGCAGCACAGCCTGTGTTTTAGACACGAGCCATTACAGCTGCCTACCTGTAACCAGTTCGTCTTTTCTGCCTTTGACAGATTCAGAGGGAAAGTATTCAGCCTGGAAGAACTTATCTTAAAGGCAGCACTATTTCACAGGAGGCAAGATGCTTGGAAGCCACAGGCAATGGAAGCTCAGTGATGGGGTAACTTATGCAATAAATAAATATTTGAGGATCAAATTGGGACAAGTTGTGAGGTTACCAGCATTCAACTCTTACTAGCATCTCCAGGAAACTTTCTGATAGTCTGTAAGATGGAGGTATTCACCAGGAACTTCCAGAAGCAGGCACCTCAGAGCAGTGTGAAGTGTCAGACACATCTTACAGACAGAAGAGGCTTTAATAATCTTCCAAACCAACACCTAATAAAACATGGATCTGGACTGTCAAACCTAGCACAGCTATTTCTCCTTTCGCTTGTGACTCATCTCCATGACCCACACAACCTACAAAGACAGGCAGTGCCTACATTCATAAGATACTTGAGTTGTTACAGGGAACTGGATCCTAAAAAAATCACCACACAGCAAGCAGAACCACCAGGCAAACAGCTTTCTCTGTGCTTAATTATCCAGATGCAGCCTAAAGGCAGAGCAATACCTGAGCCCCTTCTGAAGCTTTGAGACATGCTGACAAGGGACACTCTAGAAAAGCCAGGTATTACATCAGCATATGGATAAGAAAAATTAAATTAGAAGCTTAACTATTTTCTAACCAAAGAATCCAAGCAATCAAACAAAATTTAAGCACAAGAAAAAACGTTTTCATCAGAAGAATAAAAAATAATTCAGAATTACATTCAGCACTGCCCATGCTAATACTAAAAAAACCCTCTGCTTGCCAGTGGCAGATGGAAAGCCTCACTCAGCAGCAATGCACAGCCCTTCAAACACTGGGAGAATACAAATAAACAAGCCAGCAATTGCTGAAGAGCTGTCAGTGTAGTAGTCTGCCTGTGTTTTTGCTAACAAACCTAAGTGTGATCCACAAGTTGATGGATACGATGGTGTCTGCCATTTTTTAGAAAAAATTCAGTGCTTCTTGTATTTTTCAGCTCTACCAAGCAAAAAAGAGACAAACTGAAGACTTCTAATGCTTTCAGTCAGAATCCAGAGATCATTCTGGAGAAATGCAATTTCCAGGGCATTAGGCTCAAAAGCAGATTAAAAATACAATGATCCCCTGAAGTGTAAGTTAGGGTAGTTGAGATCAGCATCTGTACCCCTATAGTAAAGGGTGAATGTTCACCTGGGTAATGAAAAAGCAGACACTATTCCTGCAGCAAGGAGCATACAGGTCTAAAGACAAACAGCAGATTAAATCCTGTTTACAAGAAAAAAAATCTAACCTAGAAGAATCTTGTAAACTTGCTATTAAAGCTAAGTGACAGAAGAAATTTTCAGCAAGGTGCTTGGTTTTCTTTTTCATTCATCCCTCAAAACACTTTGCCTTCCCTGAGTGCTGAGCTTAATATGATGTGGGTTTGGAAGTTTTTTCCTTCCTTTTTAAAGCTGTTGCACTTGGCTTCCAAGTTCCTACATGATATCACTCAATCATCACTTCAACTCAGCAGTTACCTGCTGTAACATTAAGCTAAGGTGATCTGTCCTGAGCCTGACTAGCAACATTTCATATCCTCACAAAAAGAGAGCTCTGTTCCACTTAGCATTACAGTAAAACACATGGCCCTTGTGCTTTGACAGAAGTCCAAAAGGAACTCCTCTTCAAAATCTGAGTTCTCTGAAAACTCAAAGCCTTGAGATTTCCCAGAAATATTCCTACGTTTTTAGTAATCCTAAAATCAGATTATCCTAAACAGGCTCTCAAACATGGGGGAAGGACTTGCCTTTCTAACTGAACCTACCTCAACCTCATTTACCTTACAATTAGGAGCAATGTTTTTAGGCAAAACTACATTTTAAACACACAAATTGCATCCTAAAGGGTGGTAGGATAGTGCTAGCCTGAATGGTTTATTTACTCTTTCTTTAATGAAAAATAAATCAGCTTTCTGCCTCTATTGCTCTCCAGACTGCTTCATGATAAAGCAGCTACTTAGACCCTGTGATTTTGCCATTAGAACAGGTTTTGTTTTGACATCCAAGAGCTGCTCCAACATCTCGATGAAGTTGGCAGCAGGTCCAGTAATCTTCTCTTAGGTCTGCAAATTTTCCATTTGGCTCCAGAGCAGCTTCTTAAAGCAAAAAAGCAAAAGTTACTCATCAGCAGTCAGAAGAGGTAGATCAGAAGCCAGAGCTACACCAACACTACAGTGAAATTCAAGCTCACTGCCACTTAGATTAAAATCACCAGGATTAAGATTTAAAATATTTTCTGCATGCCAAGCAACAGATAACTGTAAAGAGAATCAACTCTTTCACCTCTACCCACTTAAGCCACGGAAGAGGCTTGAACTTGATGTATCAACTGTATCCTGGCACTTAGGGCTGACCCATCATGGCATTGCTACATTAAAAACAAAACAAAGTCAGCCCAGCAGCAGCCAGGAAACAGCACAGGGCACAGCAGATGGAAATGGAAGATGGCCACCAGCATTCTCCAGTGCAGTGCTGCATGTTTGCCTCAGCAAGGAATCAGGTTCATCACAGATCACTCCTACATAACTGACAGCACCCAGGCTCCTGCTCTGAAAGCAGCACTGCACCAGCCACGTCTTCCTGGAAGAGGTCCAGACTTAATATAGCAAACGTAGCACCTCAAACCAGTATAACACTCACTGCCCGCAAAGTTAAGGGCTCTTTTACAGTACCTGAGGATAAGACTTAAGTTTTTCTTTTTAATTACTCAATGAGGTAGCTCAAGGTTATCTAGTCTATTAGCAGGTACCTCAGGAAGTTAAATAATTACTTCAGCTCTGCAGATTTTATATAGGCACCTGTAAAAAAACCACCCAGTCTTCTAGAGCAAGCTGTCACTTTTGGTTTTGGTTTGTTCCAAGCACAGCCAGCACAGCAACTAGCACCACCCTGCTGAAGTCCTGCTCTGCTTGGATTTCCTCTTTGATTCTTCAGTCATCACCTTACTTAGTCAGACAAAAAGGCCCAGGTGCTAATACTAAAAACCAGAATAATGCTTTCTAATTCAAACAGGCCATTTATGCCAATCTGATGAGTGCTCTCTCATCAGGTCCTACTGTTTTGAACAGAAATATCAAGATGTACTTACAGCAACATCACCTTCACTTTATTTCACTTTCATAAAAAGTGTTGCTCTGTATGTCTGCCTTACAATTTGCAAGGTGAAAAATAAAGCTCTGAACCAAAGAGTTTCATCGGGTGCATGAAGATTCTGTTTAAAATTCAGATGTCCAAACACCATCAGTTGTGTTGAACTCTACTGATGCTGTTGTGCCAGCAGCAAAGTGAGCAGGAGAGCAGTGGTCCTGCCACCACAGCACAAACAAATCCTTTTGTATGCTTTTGTTGTTTCTTAGACTGCAAATGCAAAGATTCCCAACAAAAGATCCTGATGGGCTTGGCACACACAAAGTCTCATCCACCAGGTTTTCTACTTTAATTTTAATTACACTTCCCTGCCTTCAACCTGAGGAGTCCACACTTAGAAGAACACAACCTAGCAAAAAAAGGGCAAATTCACACCAGTCAAGAACTGGAGGCCACTATTTACCCCATGATGTATAGGAGATTAAGATTTTAAGAATAATTATACTTATAAAATTATGATATACATTTGCAAAGGTTCCAACGTTGATTTTTTTTTTTCCTAACAGACTTTTTACAATTACACTTTCTACCAGGTTTTAATAGTGCCTTTCAGGCAAACCAGTCCCTGCAGCACATGATGCTGTCAAAAAGGTCGTGAAATCTCCATCATAAAGATAAGGATGTAAGGCTTAAAGCACATGAGTACTTACAGCCAACCTTCAAATTAGCTACATATGCCATCCACTAAGCTTTTTTTAAAAAAAAAAGCTAGACCCACAACTTTACATTACATACAGTGACTGAAACATCCCAGGAAAGGCGAGTTCAGTTCAGAGGGTGAGAAGATGCTACCATCAGCATCATGAAAGTATCACAGAGCTACCTAGCAAAATGGTTCGGCTCATTCTTTACAGACAGAGAATAAGAAAAGTGAAAATGGGGTCGAAGGGAAAAATATCAGAAAAGGTCGGAAATGCAGTTTTTGTCTGTCAAGTTCTGCACTTCCCTTTATGATATCAATCTAACAAGTCTTGTTGGCTAAAAAAAAAAAAAAAAATCCAACACCCCCCCACACCCCCCCCGTATGATTTATGGCATCTGGAAGCATCAGCTTCCAAAGCTTGATAGCAGTGTCCAGATTTCCTAAAGCTGTCACTCCTGGCTGTGAGAGCAGGGGCTTGCCAAAAATAGCACACACTGGAAACATGGCGGCTTGCTGCAAATGCTGCTTTCCCCCGATGGTAGAACAAAAAAAATCCTTTTTTTGGTAAAAAAATACTTGGTATATGCATGGACGTCTTAACATAAAAGGGCACCAGGTAAGCTCGCTGAGAATTAGGAAGAGGTTAGGTCATCTAGATCAACACTAGGAGGTACTGGAAGATGTATCGTAAGCTTTTCTCTGGGGTTTCTCCAGCACGGACATCTGGGGCCTTATAGGATGCTGGAAAGTCTCCTTACAAGCACTACTTCGCATTCAAATCTTAGCTTAATCTCGGATTCAGCCAAGGTCATGCGGTAAACCAGGATAAGATCCATGCTCTCCTGCTCGAATTATAACTTCCTTCACCTATAAAGTTACACCAAGGCAACCACCTCGAGCTGATATCCGGCTCCGGACCGTGCGAGCGCCCAGCACTGCCCCTCAATCCGCGGCTACAGCTCGCCATTGAGCGGGAACACCTCGAGCTTTGGGTGGGCTTCTCCCCGGCCCCACCTGCCCAAAACAAAACCCGAAGCCAGAGGGCGAAAAACCCTCCGAGTCTGAAAATCCGAGAACAAAGCTCGCCCCGCACACCTCGCATCGCACAATGCGGGCCCGCCAGCAGCCGCTCCCCCTCCGCCCCCCCCTGCCCCGCACCGCTCCCGCCGCCGGCTCCGAGCCCGCCGCAGCACCGGGAGGCCGCCGCAAGGCTCCGGACCCCCACGGGGGCTGCGTGGCCGCGGGCCGGGCGGGAGAGCGCCCGCCACAAAGCGCGGCGGGGACCGGGCGGGCCCCGCGCCGGGCGGGATGGAGGAGCGGGGCGAGGGGGTGGCGCAGGCAGCGCCGTCCCGCACGGCCCGCGGCCTACTGAGCGCCGGAGCCGGGGCGGTGCGGGCGGCCCGCGGCCTCCCCCGGGAAGGCGCGGCCCCGCCGGTGTCCCCTCGCGGCCCCCACCCCCCTCACCTGCGGGCGGAGCGGGACGGGAGCGGAGGCGCCGCTTCACCACAGGGCCCGGCGGACGAGAAGCGCCCCACGCAGCGGCGTGCTCGGCCGCCGGCTACATATATCCGGCGCGCAGCCTACCCCAGCGGGCGCGGCCCAGCCACTCAGAGAGCGGCGGTCGCCCGCACTCGGATGCCGGTTGGCTCACAGCCGTGAGGGGGCGGGCGAAGCGCTGAGGGGCAGCTCAGCCAGCCAACCACACGGCAGGGCTCCGCGGGGCAGCGAGCGTGATTGACAGGCGGGCGAACTAATGGGCGGCGGAGGAGGGCTGATGGACTCGCCCTTGGGCCAATGGGACGACGCTCCCCGCGCCAGCAGGCGCGCAAGGGCGGCGCGCGCCGGGCGCCGCAGTGTGGTTGAGCCGCAGTGCAGCGCCCTTGAGAAGGTGCTGGTAAACCCCGTTATAGACGGGGGCGGGCCCCGCGGGGTGCGGCGGCCAATGGGAGGGCGCGGAGGGCGCTGATGGACAGGCCCCGGCCGGGGCTCTTAAAGGAGCAGGCGGGCGCCAGGCGGGGCGGGGTCCCGCATTCCGCACCGCCCCCTGCTGGAGGGAGGGAGGGAGATCAAGATGGCGGCGGCGGCGCCGCCATGTGCGGGGCTGAGGGAGCACCCACGGCCCGGGGCACCCACGGCCCCTGGCACACACGGCCCGGGGCACCCACGGCCCAGGGTGCGGACCCTCATCAGGGAACAGGCAGTGGCCGCCCCTGTGGGCTGTGTCTCCACACGCTGCTTGGTGCTCACCTGGCCCACGCACCTGAGAGAACCCCTCAGTGAGGGTGGGCAAAGAAGCTGCTCACCCCAAGGCACCTCCGCCGGACAGAGCTCCGGCCGCTCACGCCGTGGGGAGGGTGGTGGTCACTGACCCCTGCCCATCCCGCAGGGCTCCTACAGATGCTTTTTACCCCTCACAGCTTTTCACTGAGCAAAGCAGACACAGCATCACCTGCCCCAGAGGAAAGACAATCCAAGCAGGAGCATTTTGTAACACACTTACAAAGGAGGAGGAGAAAGGCCTGGAATTTGTCAGATCCTTGCTCAACCAGCAGGTGCTGGTCCAGGGAGAGCAGGAGGGAATGGGAACAGGCAGTGAGCCAGAGCTAAGCAGCTTCCAGACAGCCACAGCTTTCCACTTGTTTGTGTCACGTCCCATCCCACATGTATCTATGACATGAAGCACTCGGAGATAGATTTCACCCTACAAAAATTACTTCCTGCCCACCACCACATCCCTGAGCGCTGCCTAAACCCCTCCCTGCCATGCCTTGCAGCAAGAGATACAGACAGTGCATTGGCGTGGGGCCACGCTCAGCATTAATATCCTCCCCCAATACCTCCTGGCTATTTTTAGCCTAAGCCCCGCTGCAATCTGCCAGTTCATAAATCAGCATTGCAGACTTTCACAAAGTTTAACGTGAGCCCAGTGACCCAGCACAACAGCCCGTCCCAAATAAACTCTGTCACAGGGATCCTGGACATCCCTCCAGAATAAACTCTGCCACAGGGATCCTGGACATCCCTCCAGAATAAACTCTGCCACAGGGATCCTGGACATCCCTCCAGAATAAACTCTGTCACAGGGATCCTGGACATCTCTCCAGAATAAACTCTGCCACGGGGATCCTGGACATCTCTCCGCAGAGCAAGAGCAGGGCACGTCATTCCTCTTTTATAAAACCATCAGCGCACCTTAAAGCAAGTGCCCTCACCCCCAGCTGATGTGGCAGCAGACAAGAAACACCCTGATTATATTCCCTGCTACAGGCTGGATTTCTCAGCGGGAAGATGCTGGAACCCAGCACGGGGTCAGGAAGGGTCTCACACACGGCAGCTCCCCCAGCTCTCCTCGGCCCCGATGGGATGCACGGTCCCCTCTCCAGCTTCCCTGTCAAAGCACCCGAGCTGCTCCGACAGGGGGAGAAAAAAAAAATAAATAAATAAAAAAAAGAAATCGAAACCAAACAAAGCACCACATCTTCAGGGACCAGCACCCTTCTTCTCAGCCTGTTCTGCATTAGAGGCTCCCCACAAACCTCCCTCCCTCAATATCCAGTCTACAGGAACTCTCCCAAGCCAATAAATCTCAAAACCTTAAAAGATGGAGAGGAAAGAGCTTTCTTTAGCAGCCCGGCCCCATCTTCGTGGCTCTCCCCACCTCCCTCCCACAGCCGTGCTGTCCGTGCTGACCCTCAGCCTGGAGGCGGGCAGAGCACCCGGCAAGGTTTTGGAGTTCCGCATGGACCAGTCACCACCCCAAGGCTCTGTAGCGCTTTTCCTTTCACCCTCCGTGGCATCCCCGCCTCCCGAGGCCGCGGCCGCGCCGTGGGGCCGGGCACGGCCCGCCCCTTCCTCCGCTCTGCTCCGCGGCCGCGCTCGGGGATCCGGGACCGCAGCTCCGCCATGCCGGTGGGTGCGGGCCGGGCGGAGGGGCCCCGGGGCTCTCTGGGGCTCTGCGGGGCTCTGCGGGGCTCTGCGGGGCTCTGTGGGGCCGGGGATGTGGCGGGGCGGCGGGGAAGGGAGGGCACTGCCCGGTACCGGGAGCGGCCGCGGGGCTTCCCCAACCCTCGATGCTCCCGCAGTCCCCGAGGCTCCCCGAACCTCCGGGGCTCTTTCAGCCCCCCGGGCTCCTCCGGCCCTCTTGCAGCCCCCGAAGATCCCCAGGGTTCCCCCAGCCCTCTGTGCTCCCCCAAGCCCCTCGAGGCTCCCCCAGCTCCCCAGGGCTCCTCCAGCCTCTGGGGCTCCCCCAAACCCCCCCCGACTCTCCCAGTCCTCCAGGCTCCCCCAGCGTTCCCCCAGTCCTCGGTGCTCCCCTAGTTTCTCAGGGCTCCCTCAGGCCTCCAAAGCTTCCCCAGATCCTGCAGCACCCCCAAACCCCAAGGCTCCCCCCAGGGCTCCCCCAAATTCTGAAGCTCCCCCAGTCCTGAACTCCTCCAAACCCCAGGGCCCCCCCAGCTCCCAGGGCTCAGGAACAGAAGGGGAGCATTGATGGGACCCTCCTTCCCACTGCCCACACACCTCCCCAAACCGTCCAGGGCCTTTGGGAAATAAAAATGAAGAAAATGGCAATTACACTGAAAAAAAACCTAATGGGAACTTCTATCCCAGGCTCCTTCCTGGGTGAATGATCCCAAGAGGGTTTTAGCCTCGCAGTGGCAGGGGGCGCAAGGTGGTTCTGAATAGAAGGAAATACGGGTTGCAGATAACAAATGAACAATAGGTTTACTTTTCTTTTTTAAGGAAAGTAAAAAGCACGTGCAAGAGAAGGAAATTAGGACCCATCTGGTGCCAAAGGTTGAAGGCAGTGGTTAGTTACAGGCAAACAGCATTTTGTTGACCCAGTATTGCTCACAAGTGAAGGTATTGCTGCGGCCTCAGTGGAGTGGAGGGATGAAAAAACAGCACTAATGCTCTTTAAATTTCTGGTTTATTTATATTTTTATTATTTTGGGGACCAGAAGCCTTATAGATGCAAGAAGAATAGCGTGGGGAAGCACTGAAAACCTCGCAGACTTAAGTCAGTGAGTAGCTGGAGGCAGATTTGCTTTTCATGTGTTCCCCTGGGCAAACTGAGTGAGTCCAGCAGGGGCCGTGGAGATGGCAACCTGTGCTGACTCTGGAGGTAGCCAGACAATCTCCAAAGGCCCCTCAGGATTATGCTGTGGGGGACAGCACAAGGACACCATAGGGAGGAGCACCAAGAGCTCTTGGTTTTGCTGAAGATCCCTTAGTGGGGTGTGTGTGGACCTGTTGACTTGGGAGGCTTTGAACCCACCTCCCCAAGGAAAAAGGCAAGTGTGGAGGACAAGTGCTTGTGTGTTTCTAGCTGTGCCCTCCCTGACCCCTGAGCTGCCTCTTTTCTTTCCAGAAACACGAGTTCTTTGTGGACATGACCTGTGAAGGCTGTTCCAATGCGGTCACCCGTGTCCTGCACAGGCTGGGAGGTGAGTCAGTGCTGGGTGTGGGGCAGCCAGCTCCAGAACAGTGCCCTGGGGTCCTCCATCCTGAAGGCTAACACCGTGGGTGAAAGCTGGAAACTTCTTGTTCTGCTCTGAGCCTGCTCCTTAGCTGGTAGGAAGTCACTGGTTGTTTGCAGGTCTGTGACCCTTGGAGAAGTGTCAAGGGAGGGAGGAGCTGCCATGGCTGCAGGTGGCTCTGAGTCACCAGGGCCTCACCCTGAACCCTCTGGGAAGGACTCTGGTAGACCCCAGCTCAGGCTGCCAGAAGGAAAGGAGGTGGATGCCCTGCCCAGCCTTGTTTCCAAGGAGGCCTGGGGTGTCTCTGGTGCTTCCCTAAATGTGTCATCAGCAGTCACAGTGAAGAGCTGCTGAGCAGAGCATTTGGTGGTTGTCTGTGTAGCCTATGTTTAATATCACCTGGAAAATTATAACCCATGTCTCCTGGTTGCTGGCGTTTCTAAAGAGAGAAGGATCTGGCCTGCAGTCGTCAGTTGTGAGGATGTGCTCCCCTCCAAGGGAGATCAGTTTCCAGTCACCAGGGCAAAGGCCTTGCAACTTGTTCCAGACCCCATTACCAAGCTGTAACAATCCCGTTTTCTCTGTGTAGTTGTCAGCACCCCCATCGCTCTTCAACAGGCTGACCAGTATCAGCCTCATGTGATGATGTGGCAGAGCTCTCAAAGCTGATACACACCTACAAGTTTTGTGAAAATACATAGTTGGATGGAGACTGCATGTCCAGTTCCTCTGACTGGGCTGAGAGTGGCTCACCTTTATTAGCCACTGGGAAATCCACATGCAGAAATGTCTTTTCCCTCCTTCTACTTCTAGCTGTTAGGTGGTACCACCAGTTTAGGAATCCTGTCCTGAGCCTTTCCTAACCCTATCCACACTAAACCAGAGCACAGGCTGAGCTGGGTGGAAATTTTAGTGGCTGGTTTAAACTCAGCTTACTCTGATTCCTGCATGGGTGATTGTGTTGATCCAAGGTGGGGTGAGCAGATAAAAGCAGTTGAGAGACTGGTACCTGATGTACAGCTAGAGCAGATCTGGCTTTCTTCACACCACTGCTGGCAGGACACCAGGTTGGTTTTGCTGGCTGGTGGTGGTATCAGAGTGTGCTGGGAGGAGATAAATGTCCATTTGCCTGATGGCCTGGGGAGCACAGATGTGTGGAGGTCAGCTTTCCCTGTGCTTACACCATTTGGCTGCTTCTAACTATGCAAAATTTTTTTCCTCACAGGTGTCAACTTTGACATTGACCTGCCCAACAAGAAGGTGTGTATTGACTCGGAGCACAACGTTGACACCCTGTTGGAAACCCTCAAGAAGACTGGAAAGAATGCTTCTTACCTTGGGGAGAAGTCTGCACAGTAGCTTTGCCTGGTGTGAGGAGCTAGGTACATAACCAGCTGTATCCAGTGTGGAAGAGAGACAGCTGAGCTTTTTCCAGCTCTCCCAGTAAAACAGGCTTCTTCCTGGAAAGCACAAATTTTAAAAGACCTGCAGGTCCAGCTTCAGCAAACCCCTGATATCAGAGAAGCAGCTGGAGCACACACACAGGGACCCCTTAGCTATTCTGCAAAGCCCATGTGATCCTGGCCTTGGCTGTAGTGAAGAGGTAGAACACAGCCTCTGTGCCATTCCCAGGTGAACCTATAGTTTGCCATTGCATATTGTGCATGAAAACAAATCCCAAACACACTTAACAGCTGGCCAGAGAGAGTGGCAGGCCCCAGCAATAGCAGTGAGGGTGATGGGACACAAAGACTGCTGTGGGTGTGTGATGCTGTGGGTTGGTTCTTACCACAAGGACCTCCAACAGCTCTTGATAACGCTGTTAATCCTGAACTAAACTCAAGGATGGAAAAACAGCAGCTCCCTGGCACTCTTCTGGATGTAAAATGTTGGGTTTCAGAATAGCTCCCAGCACACACAGTCCCTGGCCAACTGTCTACCCCAGTGACAGCCTGATCGTTGCAGCCTGTCAATTTTCCCAGAATTCCAGCACTATGAAGACATGTACAAAACTCTCCTGACTGTAAAATATATTGGCAGACAAGGTTCAGTTTCAGTGGGAAAGAATAAAGTGGGAGAGGGCTGCCCACTCACTGCATGTATTGTTCTTTACTGTGCAAAATTATTACATTGCATTTCCTAAGAATTTGTTTCTGTCAGTGGAGCTTTCTTATCCAATGACATTTTTTTAAAATGGTCTAGTTGGATGATCACAAATACCCAGCACAGATGCACTGAAACCAGTTCATGCTGATTTAATTCCCAGTCAGTAAATTAAATCAGGGATTTATACCAGCAGGAATTAAACTGATACAAGAAAGAGCTCAGCTGATGGTGGTGCATGTGCAATAGATCTGCATTATTTAATAGACTGACAACAGATTTAAAATTTGCAGTTTGTATCATTTGAGCAAGCTCTCAGTGCTTCTTAGAAATTGTTCAAAATCATAGCTGTAATCAAATGACACCCCCACTTCAACAGAGAGAGGCATGCTCTGAATTGATTAGTGCCTCAAATAGTTTTCAGTATTGACTGCAAGGGCTGTTACAACTTGCAGGGACTTGTGGACTGTGTCAAGTGCCTGCAGAATTTAACTGTTACAGCACAGTCAGTCTCAAATAAGGAGGATGTGTCTCTTTTCCTGGCCCCCTTTTCCCATTTCTTTCCTTGTATGACATCAAGGCAGCTGGTGGGTCAGTTCAGCTGGCCAGCGTGGCAGAACATTTCTCTGGATGCCTTTGTTTCCCTGTCGGATTTTTACTGAAGCTCTCTGACTTATCCAAGGGTCATAAGATCCAAAACAAAGGAAAGCAGGGGACTGGACTGCCCTTGCAAGATCAGTTTAGCAGTCAGGCTAAAAATTTACTAAATTTAAACTTTGCACACCACATAGGGAATATCTTTAGGGGCCCATCTGTAAAAGGAGGGAAGTTGCAAGTCCTTGGCTCTGGTGTGTAGATTTCCTTTGTCTTGTGACCGGCAGAGGGCATCTCTGTATAACGTTATCTCTGGGCCTTGGTATTCTTTTCCATTTATTTATTTATTCATTTATTTATTTTGCAGGAACCCAAACATGACTTCAGCAAAAAGACGGCTTAACTGTTTGCATATCTCCCGACTTGCTGTGTCATTTAACCTTTGCCAGATGTCGGAAAGCAGAGGGCTGGTGGGAGGAGACAGCTGTGCCTTGGGCTTTACAAGTGGAGAGATCTAGAGGAGGAGGTTTATGTGGTGTTTCTAGTCCCACAGTAAATCGAGGCGCTGCTTTTAACTTTCAGTGCATGTCTGTGTGTCTTTGTGCTGCTTTGACTGGTTTTCTGTGAAAGAGGCAGCTTTTAGGGATGGGAAACTCCCCTTTCCATGCAAGACAGGTCTCCCGGGAAATCGCAGCTATCCTTAGAAGTTGACTGCAACCTCTGCCTGAGGGACAGGTCTCGGGAGAGCTGTGCTTGAATGTCACTTAGATTCAGGGAATCTGTGTCTTGGAAGTTGTTTTTCCATCACAGAACAAACAAGTTTTCCATTTGGGATGCAAGTTCTGGGAAGGGACTTTTGCAGCCCCTCCTAAGCCAAGGATAACCAAGTGTCCTTTTGAGCCCAATGGAGCCGTGAGGCACAAGTGTGCAGAGGAGAATGCCTGAGCTGATGAGAAATGCAGAAGGGATGGAGGAAGGAGAAGGGTGTGGGCACGTCCAAGGTCTCTTATTTCCTGGCCCAGTGGTCTGGGCTGTACTACTGATTTCATTTAATTCAGGTTTTCAGCCCAGGGGAGGGATTGCATGTGTGTGTCCCAGTCTGCTGTCTCTCATTTCACATGGGGGATGTCTCCCATGCCTACCTGTCACATGGGGCTTGTTCTACAGAAAAGAAAACCAGCTAAGGTTTGGAGGAAAAGATTACTCTACATTTTAGAGAATTTTTGCACTTGCACATTGAGATTACTTTTGACACAATTGCAATTTATTTTTTCCTAGAGTAGTTTACTGCTTCAAAGTCCTTTACGTTTGATCCAAGCATGATTAATTGCTGGAGATGCACTTGCAGGGAGCTGGAGAGGCACTTCAAGGAATGTGTTGCAGACACTTTTTATTACTGTTTAATTTAAGGGAAGCTAAAGGCCACAAGTGTAACATCACTGCCTTATTTTCTTCTATTAAAATCTCCCAGTGGCAGGAAGTTTCCAGAACCAAGACCCAGACCCACAACCTATTTCTGCTTTGTGTCCATGCACTCAGATGCCCAGTGTGACCCCTCCTGGGTCCTGGGGAGTGAGGGAATCCCTTTCCCTAGACTGCCCTTGCTGCTCTGAGCTGGTGTTTGCCAATCTCAGTTATTATTTATTGCTTTCAGCTTCCTCCTGGCTTGGCCAGTGCCCAGCTGGTGCCTGTGGCTCAGCTTTGGTGGCAGTGGCTGGGGGAGGACGTGTGCTGGCAGCTTGGTGAGGAGCTGGGTGGCACAGCTGGCCTTGGACCAGCAGTCCTTGTGGCATTTGCTGTCTGCCAGGCTGGCAGGGGGCACTGGCAGCTGCCCACACAGGACAACTCCCACTCTGCCTTGCTGAAGCCAGGCTGCTCATCCTCAGTTTCTGGGGTGCAGCTCATGCTGTTCACGCTCCCCTGGCTGCTCTGCTCCCTTTTCCTTGCTCTGTTTTGGGTAAAGTCTGCCTATCTCTGAGGCGGACAAGGAAAACAAGGAAAGGGCTCTGCCCACAGCCAGCCAGGAGGTTTGTGCTGATACCTGAAGTTCCAGCACCCATCTGCAGGGCTGCCATCACCCAGCTCTCCCCTCTGTTGTTCAGTGTGGACAGAGGCCAGGCACTGCTGTGGCCTGCTGAGTAATGACACCCTGTGGTGTCCTTGCTTTGGAGTGTGGGCTGCACTTGGGCTGGACACAGTTGGGATAGGGGAGTTAGGGCAGGATGGCTGAGTCTGAACAGAGCAGCAGGCCTGCAAGGTGGCTACTTGAGAGGTTTATGGTAAAGCTTTGGGAGAAAATGCAACTTCATAGACTAAAAAAGTAAGAGTCACCACTTCTGCAAAGTTTCTTTGTTCCACCACTGCCCAACTGCAACATCTTCATTTATCATGTTAGCCTGAACCTGACTGCATCTCACGGAGAGGGACCCCAGCAAACCCACATGGATAATGTGGCCACAGTATTTTCCACAGGAAACAATATGCCAGACACTGAGGCTGTGAGGCTGTTTTCAGACAAGGAAATGCTCAGTTTGCAATGCAAACAGGAAAGGGTGGCACTTGGAAAAGGAGCTTTCCTGTACCACAGACACCCTGGCTCTGCAGGACATCCCAGTGACCTGCTGGAAGAGTGATGTGTCAGCAGGATGAGCAGCTGGTGAGGTCCACGGTGCACTGCCATCCATGAATATGTCATCCCAGCAGCAGGGAGACTTCACTTCTGGTTTCTTTTTTTCTTTTCTTTTCTTTTCTTTTTTTTTTTTTTTTATTTCTTCATTTCTGGTTTCTTCAGAAGGGTCTCAGCCCAGCTCCAGCTGAACTGTGAGAATCCATGAACTGCCTCGAGCTGCAGCACCAGTAAGAACTGGGCAAACTCTGAGGGACAGGCTTTAAAAGTTCTTTTGTTTCCCCAGCCTCAAAATTATCTTTCCCCCTACCCCCACCCCCACAGAGTTTCCAGCAGAGAGCATTTGCTTTTCTCACCCATCCCTGTCGTGTTTGCAGCATGGCTACTGTGCTTCTGGGTGTCATTTTTCACCCGTGTTACCTTCCCCTGCTTTTTAAACAGAAATCTAATTTCAGTGGAAAAGTCTACAGCCTCCAAAGCCCAATCCTTTATCCACAAAAGAAAACCGTGGTTATCCCAGGGCCGCCTTAAGCACCACTGGCTTTTGGGCACTTTCTAATTACCTGATGACAGGCGGGGGATGATTTTAGCCAAAGGAGCAGTTGTACTCAGTCGAACCACCCAGTAAATGAGAGAATTTCCAAAATAGCACCGCAGGCTGCAGAAAGCAGGCAAGGGACAGGAGATCCCCCCCTCCGTGCCTGCAAATGGTGATTCCTGATGGCTTGGAGAGATAAATTGCTGTGAAATTTCAGGGTGGGAAAGATGGCTTCAGTTTGCAACAATCTAAGGAATTTCACAGGCGTGTCGTGTCTGGGTGTTAAGACGGTTACATGGGGGATTCATTATCAAAAGATGGGGATTTTCTGGTCTTACTGTGCTTTTAAATGTTTGCTGTAAGAAACAACCCACCCCAGGCTCCCACCTTGGCTTGCCTGCCTGTTCCCAGCCCAGGCACGGCAGTGGCAGAGGTGGGAGGTGATGAGCACTGTGACTGATGGTTGGCTGGTGGGCAGGATCATACCCCCACACTTTTGGGGTCAGCATCAGCCCTGAGCAGCTGCACTTTGAGCTAAAGCTGTGCAGCTGGGCCTGAAGGCTGCCCTGGGCTTGGTGTTCAAAGTCATGAGCATCACCTGAAGTGGTCAAACATCTCTGCAAATAACGTGGTCCCTCAGAGGGACTCCAGACTGGCTGGAAAAAGCTTGGTGGTCTCTCTGAACTAAATGTGCTGGTCTTGAGTCTTTTCGATAAGGTCTGCAAAGACCCAGTCTGCCTCCTTGTGAGGCCACAGCTGGGCTGAGGCCCCTCTGTGCTGGGTGATTTGCAGAACTGTCCCAATGCAGCACAGAGCAACATCAAAGGCCCTGGCTGTTTCCCAAGTCCCCTGTTGATACATGCAGATTCCCCGGGTGACCATCACAGGCAGCTTTCCACATTGCAGCTTCCAAACCAGCAAAACACACGGGGACCTGACAGACTCCCCCTCCGAAACAGGAAAACACCCAGGGTTCTGACAGACTCCCCCTCCAAGACTGTGGCAGCAAAAATAGAAAAAAAACACCCAACAAATCAAACAAACAAAAAACCAGGCTTAATTAAGGACTTCAAGAGCAGGAAATGTGCACACGTGTGCTTGCCAGAGCACAAATATTTTCTTTTGGAGCTGCTTTCTCCAAAGGTTCAGTAAGGTGATCAAGGCTAGGTTACAGAGCAAGGGTAGCAAACAGTTCCCAGCCCCTCCGGAAGGCAGCAGCCACAGGGCACTGCTGTTCTGCATCCTTCCCAATGCTCCAGCCTTTGGCTTTAGGCTCCCACAGTATATACTGAAGCTATTCAACAATTTGGCTAAAAGCAGATGGGGAGGGAGAGAAAACAAAGTCAAACGAGAGAGAGAAAGGCAGCTTTTGTGCAGCCTGTTTGCAAAAGACAGCCCAAGCCCCTTTTGGACTGAGGTTTAATTTACTGGGCTCTGGAGAGCTGAGGTTCACAGCCCCACAGCTGCTGCAGGCAGTGGCACTTTGGGGCAGTGGCAGGGAGCGGGTGGGAGCAGCTCTGAGAAGTGAGGAGCTCCCTCAGAGGGGCTGTGGGGTACACAGGACATGATGCAAGGACCCTGGCTGCTCTGGGGGGAGCAGATCTGCCCTCTGACTCTTCTGCTACATGGGCCTGTCCCAGGTCACCTGGAAGGGATGAGGGAAACTGGTCTGCATAGACAGGAGCCTTCAGCCTGGCCCTTCCTGCTATTGTGGCTCTGCTCATCATGTCTGTTTCTGAGCACCTCCCAAAGCCCTGCTAGGTGCTGCAAAGCTGGGTTCGTTTCCTCTTCACCAGTCCAGACTAGTGGGTTGCTGTCAGTGGGGCAAAACACAGCCAGAAGAGACATTCTGCAGCATTTCAGACTTTTCCACAATTCCCAGCTGGTATGAAATTCCCAGGGCAGGACCGTCTCTCTCAGCCCATCTGAGACCTGCTCACCCATTTTCAACAGATGGGTGAGAAAATGTTAAAACAACAAACACAACTCATCCCCTTATAATTGAAAGGAGACGCCTGAATGGAGCAGGAATCCACTGTGTGCAAGTACCCTCCTGCTCCATTTCAGATGGAGCAATTCCCCCCCTCTGAAGCTCCTGCTGGGCTGTGGGCAGAGCTTGGCCCACAGAAGCCAATGTCAGCAGGGTGCACAATGCCCAGCAATCACAACCGGGGCCTCGAGCTTAATCTGTTGTGCACAGCTTCAAAAAACCCAGCCCACACAGCTATTGTCAGGGTGATCCCACTGATTGAATCAATAGTCTGCATGGGGCACGGGGCTGTCTCCAGGGCTCGGGGCAGGGGTGCCTGGGGAGCAGCTCTGGGGTCCCTGGGGCTGTCCTGGGCTCTGTGGACAAGCCACAGTGAAGGCTTGTGCTGTGCTGCTCTACAAATGGAGCCTGAGGTCCTTTGGCTTCTCCCTTGCCTTTGTGTCTCCACTGAGCTGGTGGGAGCTGGTTATTGCATTATTATTGTATTGTCCCCACAAAGGCATGGGACAAAGGCTAAGGGTCTCCCTTTGGTGGAGAAAACCCTGATACCAGCATTTGCGTCTCTATTTCCCTGTGGGTTTTCCTTCCCTTGCATCTGTCCAGTGCTCCATGCTTGTGCCCT
Organism: Monarcha castaneiventris obscurior; assembly: GCA_026261815.1. NCBI lineage: Eukaryota > Metazoa > Chordata > Aves > Passeriformes > Monarchidae > Monarcha > Monarcha castaneiventris. The sequence goes on along the minus strand of JAMPIT010000371.1, from coordinate 6,773,792 downwards.
CCCAGGAGCAGCCAGCAAAGCAAGCAGCTCGGTGGGAATGATCCAATTTCCAAGGCAACTGGGACGGGACTGAGTCCAGAGTGTCCTTGACTCACAGAGCCGCTCTTATTTCTCCGGTTTCCTCTCCGTTTGCTTTCTTAGTTCAGCCTGTCCTTTGCCAAAAAAGCAGAGATGTGGCACATCCAGAGTCCTCCCTGCTGGCTTTACAGCTGCTGGGGGATTTTTAGCTTTCCAGTTTCAGGAGCAGCCCTCCAAGCTTGCCTTGCCCTGAGGTCAAAATATGTCAAAGTGTGGTCAAAGCAAGAGCACAGGAAGGCAGGAGGCCAGCTCTGACTCCCAAGGCTCTGTGCTGAGCTTCTCACCAAGGGTCCATGTGCTGAAGACACAGATGTGTATCCCCAGGTATGGATCATCATCCTTTGCCACTAGTGCTGGTCACTTCTGCTATGAGCAGCTGAAGATACAAGTACTGATGTGTCCAGAGAAAAACCAGAAACATGGAGTCCAGAAATCATCTCGGCAAAGTGTCTCCAAGCCCCTCCTGCCATTGCCTTGCTTTCCTTCTCCCTGGCAGAGAACTGTTCATAATTCCTCCAAGCAGGGTCTCAGCATGCCAGTGGAATGGCATGGGCTCAGCTGCACCCCAGGCCTTGCAAGAAGCCAACAAACCTTCCCTGTGGGCCACCCAGAGATCCAATGAACAGCAGGAGCTGCACTCGGGATCAATGCTGAAGAGCCTCTTTGGGGCAAAGGGAGCCGGGCATGAACTGCTCTTTGCCATGGAAAACAATAGACCCAACCCAATGCCAGAGGGTTTTAAAATTCATCCCTGGAGCGGGATAATGCTGAAAACCTCCAGCTGTTATTTCCAGATTTGCAACCCCAACAGAGGAGCGGCCAGTTCCTGCCAGAGCAGCAAACTTGTTTGTGTGTCTGTGTCAAACTGAAGCCAGGCGTTGCTCCCCACACCGGCACTGTCCCTCTGTCCCTCGCAGCTGTGGGGGAGCAGGAGGGAAAGTGTCCCTGTCCCAGCTGCCATGGGCCTGCCCTGGTTTGCAGGACAGACCTTGCTCCCGGGCTGGGGGCCAGCGGCTGCAGCCCCTCCTGGACACATCAGGCTGGGACCACACTCCAGATGTGGCCACTGGTAGGAGCAAGGAGAGGGGCCAGGAGATGAGATCTTGCTCCCAGTTAGTCCTTCCCTTCATTTCTTCCACACAGCTCCCAAAAACTCAGGAAGACAGATGAACATTCTGATTTGGGGAGGGGTCAGAGAAAGAGCTGTCACTTCTCATCCAGGCTTTTCACTTCCATCCAGAAGCAGAACAGACTCCCTTGGTAGCACTCACTATTTCTAATGGAGAAAAACTAGCGTGAATGGCCCAGCCTTGAGCGAGATGACATCGGTGTCAGGCCAGGCACACCTCAGGCAGTGAGGACCTCTGTTCTTAGGAGTTGCAGTGGATGATTTTTAAAGGTCTCTTCCAATCCAAACTCTTCTGTGGTTCTGGGATTCCTCAGAGTTGCCTGGGGGAGAGGAACAGGAAAGGAGCCCTTGGGCATAGGCAGGAGCCAAGCTCCCTCAGCAGCTGCCTGGGTGCCCTCGCTGTGCACAGCTTCACCAGCCTCTGTGCATTAGTGAAGGGAATAGGTGAACATCCCCACAGTGGCTTTGGTGCCTGGATCCAGCTGGGTGGCCATCAATTATCCAAAAGCACAGTGTGGTCTCCCTCCTGTTTTGCAGCTGAGTATCTCCAGAGGGGCCCAAACAATTCCCTGCGCCATCCCACTCATTGAGAAAGCTGCTGTTTCCTTAATTTTCCAGTTCCCACCTTTTGCCCCAAAGAGAACAACAGAATATTTTGAGTGTTCATGCCATTAAAAATCCACTCCATTAATCCTGGTAGTAAATTCTGGGCAATCTTGGGTTGATGTGGGCAGGCATGGGAGAGAGGATGCAGGGGGTACCTTTGGGCACACCTGAAGTTAGGGGGCTGGGGGGTGACATTACCAATGCTTGTGTCTCATCTCTGTAATTTTCTGGTTAGTCTTGCAGAGGCCTGATGCAATTAATGTTCATTAGCAATCTCACAGCAGCATCACACAGGAAAGAGTCCAATGTTCTCTCCCTCAGAGCCCCCATTTCAGGAAGATTTTTTCTCTCTGCTTTTCCCATAAAATAGAAGCTTAAAAGGGACTTCTCCAAATCTGATAGTTTTTTTTTTTAAACTGTGATTCTGGTCCCTCCATTTCCTTAAACAGCTGCTGATAACATATGCAGGGCATACAGCGTGGGGAAACACTGCTAATTTTAGCAGCAGGTCCTGAGGGAGGGACCCTGCTCCGGGCCAGGCGCAGGATGGAAAGTCACTACGTTTGCTCAGGGCCCCACATGACCTTGCTATTTTGGGGCTGCCCACGTCCCACCTTGCCCCAAGCCCACAGACATGGTGCAGCATCAGCCCCGAGCCTTCCCACAGCCCAGCTATTCCTGCCCACAGCACCACTCCTGCCAAGCCCCGGCCAAACAGCACGGTGGTTTTCTGAAGGGAAGTAAACAAGCTTCAGGGCTAAATTGAGATCCCCAGAGCTCATCACACCGAAGCAGTGATGGACAAGGTATTTTCTGCCCACATATGTCCGCTGTATTTTCATCCAGCAAAGGGGGTTGTGTCCTCTTGGGTTTCCTTTACTCACTGGTCAGTGAAATTCCATCAAGCTCCATACAGATGATGTGAATGATTCCCCCACTGACTGGCCCTTGCAAGGAACAGAATATCTGTGCATGGCCTTAAAGATCTGAATTGCTCAAGGTAGGAATATTTTAAGGAACTTGAACTCCCCAGAGTAAAATCCACACTGGACAGGGGAGCTTAGAGTGGTTCAAAAGTGCACTAGGAGATGATTTGAAAGGAGCCAGCAAGCAGAGATGGTGTGGAGGTCAGTGGTGTTGGCCTGGAGTGGCCATGTTTGTAAATCACAGTCACCCCATGTTAAAATCCCAGAGTGGCTCCCAGCCCTGCCTCCACCAGCCCTGCCTCCCTGACCCTACAGCCTTTCACACAGCTCCTGTATGACAAGGGTGGCTCAGGCTCACAGGACATCCTGCCCCAAAGTTGTCAAAAAATATTTCCTACTCTCTCCCCTAATATCCTCTTTGTCAGCTTCTACAGCTGCCTGTGACAGGCCATGGTGGTGTAACCCCAGTGGGCAACCAAGCACCAACAAAGCTGCTTGCTTTTCCCTCTCTACCCCATCCTTCCAAATGAGTGTTGCCAAAGCCAATCCCATTTTGTCTCCTCTAAGGGACACCCTGTTTATGGAGCCTCCTGCATCCAGCAGCCTGGCTCAGTTGTCTGGTACATCTCAAGCCAGGGCTTGTTCTGCAGTGAGCTCAGCTCGAGCAGAAAGTGTCAGAGCAATAGACAGAAAAATGTAGATTCTCAGGGTGGATATGTGCGGGCTCAGCCAGGGGCACCTCAGGCACCTCCACCACTGTGTCCTGCCTGGATGCAGCCACAGCTCCAGCCCAGCTCAGTTCCCACCCAGGGATGCTGTAGCAGTTCATCCACCAGCAGTGCTGGAGGGGATGTGGCCTCTCGGGATCCCTCTGTCCTGGCTGGTGTCAGAGCAGGACGCGGGGCTGTGCAGAGGGCAGGGCATGGGAGCAGCTGGGAGCACGGAGCCCTGCACAGACCGAGTTACTGTGAGCAGGGCAGGGCTGCCCGGCAGCGGGGATGTTTTGATAGGGTTAATAGGAGGACACTGAAGTCCTGTTCTGCAGCCTCCACGGGGAACTGCTAAACTTTCCAGGCTCCAGCTCATATTCCAGCCTGCCTGTCACCAGTGTGCCGTGCCCTCCCCAAGACCGGCTTTCCCTCCTCCTCTTTGCCTCCAGCAATGCACAAGCCTGGAGTGAAAACAGCCCTCACTTAAAGCCCATGTTCTCAGCTGCTGGATCCTGGGGACAGCAAGTTGTGCTGAGGACCCTGCTGCCTGCTTTGCCTCAGCTGCAATCCCAGTCCATGGCAGCTCTGCCCCATCACTGCTTGGCCCCACAGACATTCACCAGCCTGGCCACTGCATCACATTCCCAAAGGGGAGCCTTCTTCATGGGCTCCCAGCACAGACATGGCCCAGAAAAACCATTGTTTTCCTCCCTTAGATGTAACTTGGTGTGGCCGATTAAATTAAAAAGGGTTGTGGGGTAAGTAGCCAACTCATCTGAGAATCAAGCTTCTCTTAGAGGACCTCACACTCATGACCCAAAAAACCAAATGCAGCTGGCCCCAGAGAGCCTTGTGAACCCCGGAATTTGCCTTTCTGGTCTTTTCCTCACCCATGGTTATGCCCACTGCTTTCCAGATGGCATTTGATGTTCTGGGGCTGGCACAGCTTCACCTGGGTATTCCCATCAAAGCTGCCTTTTAGACTGTTTCTCCATGGAAAAGAGCTGCCACTGCAGCCCGGGAGCTTCCCTCTCCCCACATGCCCCAAGGGCTTGAAAGCGGATTCCTGTTTATTTCCTCAAGCAGTTCTATTCATAGCCTTCAAAAGCTGCCAAACTGCATCTGTCAGGCCCAAGAGGACTCAAAAGTGCATAGTAGGTAAACACCAGGAGCAAGGTGGGACTACCTGGAGTTAGCAGCACTTCCCTCCTGGAAGTTTTATTTTACCTGCTGCAGGTCACAGGCACAAATCCAGCACAAGGCCTCAAGCAACAGCAGAGCTGGGCTGAGACACCCGGCTGTAATTCAGGCACACTACACCCCCGTGCCCAGGACTAACACGGAACACCCCTTGCAGAAAGGGGCCTTTTGGGACAATCAGGTTCTTTGGCTACTGTAGGTGATGGGCTGGGACCGAACTCAGCCAGGCTGGATGTGCCGGGGTGCTCCAAATCAGCTGAGGACGTGTCTTGTGTGCCGGTGCCTGGTGCCATGTCTCCAGGCAGGGCTGTGGGGACTCTGCCACAGGGACGTGGTGAGGGGCTGCAGCCAGAGGGGTTCAGTCACCACCCTCTCTGGCTGTTCAGACGTGATGCCCACGAGCAGCATCCTGGGCAGCGCAGGGGCAGCTGCAGCACACAGAGCTCCTGTCTTGCACCACAGCTGAGGAGGGTGATGGATTTTATTCCCCTGCTTCTTTGGCCTCACTTTGGTTTCAGGGGGGACAGGCAGGCTTCTCCCAAGCCTGCAGCCCCACACATTTCCAAGTGAGCAAGATGATAATGCAGGGGGAGTTTGAAGGAGGCAGAGGAGAGACCTTCCCCATGGGGCATGGAAGAGCCTTCAACCAGAGAACCCTGCGACAGCTGTGAGAGCCCACACACATCATGGAAAGAATAAGGCATTTCACAGTAAGCCTGCCCTGCTTTCTAGCTCTGCAGCCTGCTCCCAGGCTGTGACTCACTGCAGAGCTGAGCACAGCTGGTTTTCCATCCCCTGCCCTGCTGGCCTCTGGATTACAGCTGAGAATCTGCAATGACATCCACTGCTCCTCCTCCATCTGCTGACCAGCACCCCAGGCTCCGTGCAGGCACTGGAAGAGACCTTGTGCTCCATCTGAACCAGGCATCAGTCCTACAGCTCAGCTCAGGGGCAGAGTCCCATCCCATCTTCCTTGTCCTACATGAGACACTCTCAGGCATGTCCCTGAGACAGTTTGGGTTCATCCTGCCCTGTGCAGATGGTGCTTCCAGTGGCCCTACATCTGCTTAGTGCAAGCCCAGAGAGCACAGCCCTTCTGCCTCTGATCTGCCTCTGAAATGGAAAAAAACAGAAACCCTCCAGCTGACACACTCCCAGAGAGCAGGAGAGATGGGAAATTCCTGGGATAAGCAGATTCCTGTCTGCTCTGCATTTACTCTCAACTTTTCCTGAGCTGGGTGCTGGGCTTCCACCCCTGCAGCCATTGACTTCCCCCACACTGCCCTGCACCTGTGGGGAGCTCAGGCTTCAGCCACACACCCAGGGATGAAGACTTAGCAAGTTACATTAGCACAGTGGTTCCAGGGCATCCTGTTTATTTATATGCACTTTGGGTTCATTGTTTTGCAGCAGCCTCCACCAGCAATTAATGCAGACACATCCTCTAGAGAAAAACTCATTAGAGAATCCCTCCCAGAGCAGAGGGAAGGAAAGGCTCCCCAGACTGACAAATTAGTGAGCAGGAGATAGCAGGGTTATTAAGCCACACTTGTATCACTCCCACAGAGCTGCTCACTTGCCTTTTTCTCCATCTCTTACAGCAGAATTGTTCCCCTCTTGGAAAGCAACAGGGTTTTCTCAACTGCGCCAGCCCAGATCTGCCCAACCTGGCTCAAAGCACGATGAAGAAATTTGGATTTTGAGTTGGGGTTAGCTGGAGTTCAAACCTCACCCCTCCAGACCTCTTGGCTTTGCTGTAAAATGAGCTCAAGCCTCAAAGGGTCTTGCCCTGTTTGCTGTTTCCACCGGAGTTTGTGCAGTCACTTGAGCTGGGAGCAAGCGCCGGGAGCCCTGGGGTTCATCCACTGTGCCCAAAGCACCCACTGGCACATGGGCAGGAGCCGGAGCTGGACCTGCTGCAGCCCTGCCAGGGCTCCCGGGGCTGCGGAGGCCCCTTGGGCAATCTCCTGCCCATCCAGTGCCCCAGATGGCATAAGACAACTTTTTAAACATGTGTGAGGTCCAGTTTTCCTCCTGGCAGTCTGACACCAAAATCTCCTTTTTGATGATCCCCCTAAGCCTTATAAGAGTGGAAAGGACTTTCCAGGAGTTCCTTTGCAAGCTCTCAGTCATTTCTGAAACTTTCTAAAGCTGCTGAGTTTAAAGAGCCAGCCAGTTGCTGCAGGCTCTTCTTTCCCCCTCCATGTGATCCCCTCCATCCCACCGCTGATCCCTGGCAGTGTGTCCTTCCCAAGGTGCAGCACCCAGCTGCCCCCACCATGAGCACCTCTCACTCCCACCCCCCTGGGCTTGCTGGATGAGCTTGGGGGCCATTTCCAGATGTGACTGCATCACTGCTTTTTGCTTTCCACATCCATAAAGAAATCCCTGCTATAATTATCTCCATAGCACTATCATTTGTCTAAGCCCTCAGCAGAGGTCTTAGCTTCAGGCTACAGTGCAGAGCGATTGCCACGTTGTCAGTAAGATCAGTAAGAAAAGTTGTGGTTTCTTTTCTCTTCTTTTTTTTTTTTCTCGCTAAAATTTTTTCCAGATGTCTTTTTTTTTTTTTTTTTTCCTTAGGAGAAGAAGCAGCAGTGGTACAATTTCAATGCGAGTCGTGACTAATCCACTGCAGAGAGCATTCAACGGCTGTGTCCAGCTCCTTGGGATATGCATCAAGCAAATGAAACTTTGGCTTAGGGGATGTGTGACCTCTGGAGCCAAACTGGACCTACAAGTGGCACTGGGCTGCACCAGGGAGCTGCGGACACTTGGGGTGGGAGGACAAGCTGCTCCAGTTGGTTGCATTAGAAGGACCCATGGAGTCTTAGACACCATGATAAATCCAGCCTCCACAGGGACCTGGGAGGGTCACATGGAATATTTAGGGAAGTCTCTGTGAGTGATATCAACATCCACATATCAGCACCCAGGGATGGCTTTTGGGAAGTGTCTTGGGGTGACTTTATGACTTTATGACAGGTGTATTCCCTGTCGCTGCTCTATATAGCCTGGCACAGGCACTCTTCACAATCTTCACAGGCCAGTCTTTCCAGGTGGGTCTGCTATTGGTGGCAGTTTGGGAACCATGTGAAGCAGAAGAAAACCCTTTTTTCCTCCAAATTTGTCCAAACAAGCACAGAAAGTGTGCAGCCAAGTAAAAAAAAATGGGTGAAGAAGATTTTCTTCTCTTGTTCTTTGCCACCAGCCTCCTGAGCTGCCTGATCACAGAGATCGACCTGTTCACTGGGAAGTGATGATGGGTTTTCATGAACCCCTCCCCTATCTTTCCCCTCTGCTTTCCCTCTCTGTTATGTTTATATTTTGTTCCTTATTAGCCATGGGATGTTTAGTCTTACATCTGATCTCTCACATGCAGCAGAAGTGCCGTGAGGCTGGATGAGGAGGGAGCTGATACAGAACCACAAAGGCATCCTGCAGGGCAAGGAGGCATCCTGCAGGGCAAGGAGGCATCCTGCAGGGCAAGGAGCCAGCACGGCCCGGAGGTCATCATGGGCCAGTCCCTGTGTTGACATCTAAATCCTCAGCAACATCAGTGGGAAGAGTTAAGCACCCAGGTCCATGTCTCAGCCCCTCTCAAAGATAGCACATAATCACAAGGAATGAAGCCAAACCCCAGGCAGCCAAAACAAAACATGATGTTGAATTTTGCTATGGTCTCGGGTGTCCTTCACCCAGCACAATCACACTGCTGGTACCCAGATGTCCTCAGTCCTGTTGGCTACATGAGACACCATCATTCCAGCAGCCCCTGGAGACCAGCCCTGGGGTGAGGTTTGATGCCACAGGAGGATCACAAGCTGCAAAGAGCTGGATTATCCACAGGGCTCAGGACAGCCCTGTATGGCACGGACACACTCTTTAGGGATGCCCAAACTGTGGCAATTTTTGGCTGCTGGTTCTCCTTTGCAGTGCAGTGCCATGGCCATGCTGGCTCTGAGGGAGCAGATGCATCTCAGATCCTCTCAGCCATGGAGAGAAGCAAGGAGAGGAGCTGGGTTTTCACCCTGAGCACAGAGAGGAACAGATGGGAAAACTCAACTCCAAACAGCTTTGCTGCTTGGCTGCCTCTGGCTGGGCAGCTGCTCCAGCTGAGTTCTGATCTGTAAAGTCAAAATACTGAGTGATGTCTGAAGAGACCACCGAATTCAGCTGACTGGCAATTCTGACTGTGGGTTTTGTTCGATCAGTCCAGATCTGCTGGACAATAAGCATAGCAGAGAGACCAATCTGCTGAGAGTCACATCTACCAGCCCAGCATTTCTCTGCCTACTTACAGCATATTTCAGATAAGTCTCTATCCTCCACATTCTCTGCGTCATTCTTTCCCTCTCCACAAGGCAGTCACAGATATCAGCAATGTTAGGAGACAGGATGGAGGAGCAAAAACTCTCCTGCTCTCCTCTGCATGGCCCCGAGGATAGGAAACACCAGCTCAGGGACTGAGCTGCTCCGCTGAGAAATGACAGCATTTAACATCATAATGGCAGCAGGTGAAGTTGTTAAGAGGTGCAAAAACCCAGCAGAGAGCTGGCACTCCCCGGTGCCCCCGTGCTGTCAGTCCGAGAGGGACAGAGAGCTGAAAACTCAGGGCAGCAGAGCAGGCAGCTGCTGTGACAGTGACTCTGCTGGGAGGGCTGCGCTGGGGGCTGCTCTGTCCCCGCCGGGGACCCCTTCATCTCCAGCTTGATTTCTCTGGTCTATCCTTTGGAGCCAGGCTGTGCCTCAGGAGGGACTGCCCACTTAGAGGGGGAGAGGAAGAGACCGATTTGGAAAGATAGCGAGCAGGAGGAGGGGGAGAGGCAGCGGGAAACCCAGCCCACCCTTTGGCTTCCTCCTGCCTCCTTCTAAAACCCACAGATTCCTCCAGCCTGTCCGAGAGCCTGAAGTTCCCTCAGCCGTGCTGCCGGGACTGCGAGGTATGGCCCGAGCTTCGCGTTTGCCTTTGCTGTGCTTTTCCTCCCGACATGGGGGTCCCCGCAGCCCCACTCGTGGGGGTCCCCACAGCCCCACTCGTGGGGGTCCCCACAGCCCCACTCGTGGGGGTCCCTGGCCCGGGACCCGTTCTCCCAGCCCCGGGAGTGTGTCCGACGCTCTCCGCCCCAAGCGGGGCATTTAGAAACTCCTCCTGACTTCACCCCTTTCTCCTCTTCGCAGCATTTCCACTTCTGAACTGTCTCTTACTCAATTTCGCTGCCAGAGCTTTAATGCTTTGGTGGCATCTGACTGCAGAGGTTTAACCTGCCCTCATTCTTCTCTCTCCTCCCTTTTTCCCCTCTGGGTTTTCTGGTGGGTAGTTGCTTAGCGAGATCCGAGAGACCAAGGTGTGGGCACAACCAGCCTGCAGAGAAAATCAGATCTAGTTACAAACAGTCCCCCCTAGTCCCGGCCCGAGGTGTGCTGGCAGGTGATGTTTTACTCAGCAGAGTATCCAGAGGAAGAACAAAAGAGCTGTCGGCTTCATGTCAGCGGTTTTATTTTTTCAGTGCAGCCGGTCTCAGTCTTCCTTTGAAAAAAAAAAAAAAAAAAAAAAAGGACACTCAGCTTTTTGTTCCAAGCAAACTTGGAAGGCCTTTCAAGTCTGCTGCCCTGGCTTGCCGAACTCTGGCTGATCAGCTGTTAGGGAGACGGAGATTGTAGGAGAGGAAGAGCAAAGCTCTTTTGGGGTGTTTTTTTTTTTAAGTTTTAAGGAGTTGAGTTCGATCAGGCACAATTTTAGGTCCATACAGAAGAGACGAGGGCTTGTTTCCTTTAAAGGTAGCCGCTGTCCTTCCCGGCCTGGTGACGTGACAGTCTAACTCTGCTCTTTGTGTCCCTTCTCTAAGAAAGCTCCACTCTGTTGCATCCAGCCAAAAACAAGGAAATTTAACCGTTTGGGGGCTGAATTCCCACCCAAACCGAAAGGCGAAAGTTTCAAGTTGGAGTGAAACCGGGGTACGGGGAATGTCACCGGTACTCCCGAGTCCTCAGAGACGACCACCTTGAAACAGCCCAAAATCTCAGCATCCCTCCAAAAGGACAAAAGTTAATTGCAGCCGTTTGTTAGGGTGGATCAGGCGAGTTTCAAGTGGAAATGAAAGGCTGTTGCATCCTGCGCAGCAGCTAAAGCCAAGCCATTGTCTGCCACATCGGCAGGAGGAGAGGTGCGGGCGGTGTTGGGAGGGGGAAGAGCAGAAATAAACTTTTCGAAGTTTTTTTCAAGCCCCTCCTTCTACAACACTCTGCTCTTCCATGACTCAGCCCCAGAGGAATGTCGGCTCCCATGGAAACCTTTTCTGGGTCCTCTGGTCCGAAGGATGTCAGGGCTGTTATCGCTGGAGCGGCTGTGGCAGGGCAAGTCCAGGGAACGCTTTGGAGATGGTTTGCATTTTTGCAGTTTATTCTGTCCCTCCTCTGTGGAGCTGTGTGGGATCAGCTGGTTGCATCCCCCGGGAGCCGGAGGGACCTCCCGCCCCTGGCACAGAAATACTAGGGCTACTTTTGACACTGCCTTAGGTCCAGCCCACACAAAAGAAAAAGCTCAGGCAGGACAGCAAAACTCTGTCTCACCTGTCTGCGCAGAGCTCATCCATGAGCCTCTGCCTGCCGACCCCGGCTCATCCAGGCTCTTTTCTCGGTACTAATTTAATCGTTTTCCAGTATGGATTCAGTCTGCAACCTGGAGAAACTATGGCAGCTTCAGCACGCAGCTGTGATGGGACTGGGCTATTGTTGTTATCAATAAACCCTGTTACCCTGTAAGATCTGGAGCATTTCCGAGTTCAGTCAGAGCTGCTCAGCTCCCAGCACAGGGAATGGGTTCACATAGTGTTGGGGTGTAGCTGTGTCTGTAGTGACTCTGCATGGGCACATGGAGTAGTTGATTTCTTCCCTACTGCGTTTTACTTGGAGCGTGTAAGTGTGTGTGTGTGTGTGTGCTAAGGGGAATTGCACTTCCATCTAAACCTTGTGTGGCTTTCTGAGCCTGCACACTGCATGAGAGGGGTCTGTGCAGGTGGAAGGAGCCAGGCTGGCTTCTGCCCAGTCCCCTGCCCTGCTCCCCAGGCACCCAGGGCAGCTGCAGCACATCTGGGTGAGCCAGCACCGGACCTGCAGGGGCCTGTTCAGCAGGGAGCTTTACGGGGACTCACGCAAACAGCTCCGGCTCCAAATGGAATTTTAGCCCGGGAGTGGCTGCTGAGTAAAGCTCAGAGGGTCTTGCTTGCACAGGGAGGCCAGGGCGAGGCAGTGGGGACCCAGCCGTGGTGTTTTGTCTCTATGGGGGTCACACTTGGCCACCCATCTGCACCTTGAAAACTGTGGCCCCAGTGGGCTTTGGCAGAGTCTTTTTCTGGGCCAGTTTTGCCTTTGCACTCCGTGTGAGGTGGGGGAACATCAGCTCCTCCAGGGGCTTGGACGAGCAGTGAGCAGAGGCAGGGTGGGTGCAGGAGACCCTGCTGCCCAGCCGGGGTGCAGGCAGGAGCTGAGGCATGGGGGATTTTGCCCAACCATTGCCCATTGCTGCCTCCACGGCTGCAGTGGGAGGAGGCAGCAGAGCCCCTCGGCCGGGGTTAGCAGGGGTGGCAGCTGGGGTGAGCCCGGTGGCCTCGGGGAGGAGCTGTCAAAGTGGCCAGGCAGAGACTCCTCCCCACGCTAACGTGGCACCCCAAAGGGCTTACGCAACCCTGGACAGGGCCAGCGCCACATGGACCACGCTCCACCACCCGTGGGGCCTCTCCTGGAGGCTGTGCCCCCCTCGTCAGTGTCCTCCCCGACCCACAAAGGCCCCCAGGCTGGGGTCCCCGTGAGAGAGCCACAGACCCAGGGCACAGATTCTCCTCTGTGCATCACTGCGGGGTATTTTCCCCATCAGGAGAAACTGGTGATGGTGCCACAAGCTTGGGGAGAGCATGGTAAAGAGCTTCCCAGAGCAGCTTGCTTTGAGTTTATGGAGGTGCTGAGGGTCAGCCTCAGACCTCTCTACACCCCGTGGTCTCCTTCTTCGGGGTATGCAATGACCAGCTGGTACTGAGGGCCATGCTGGAAAGGTGAACCATTGAGAGGGGTTTGTGGGAGCCCCCAGACCCCATTTATAGAGTGACTGGGAGCTGAAATCCCTATGTGGGATGTAAGTGGGGGCAGGTGTTAAAAAGTCCGTGCAGTCCATGGGTCCTGCAGCCCATGGGTGCCCTGTTGTCTCCTCAATTCACAGCATTCAGGAGGGCAGGCCTGAGGAAAGGGTGGTGACCATGGAGCTTCTCTCATTCTATACTCAGCAGCCCTTTCTGTGCTGGTTTCCAGCATCCTGCAAAGTGCTGGTGTCTGTTGATTCCATCAGGATGCAGAAGGGCGTAAGTCCCTGCTTGCTAAAATCTTTTTCCCTGTTTTCTTCTGTCCAAAATGACCCCTTGGCTGCACCCCCCTTGCTGCCCTCTGCCCTCCATGGGGCTCACAAGGCAGTGCCAGGCATTCCCAGTGCAGAGCCCCTCAGGGATCCTCCCAAGGGATGGATGCTGTGCTCATGGTGTGGCCCAGCTGCCAGCTCCAAAGGGCATCCTCCTGGGTAGCAGGACCATGGCTGCTCCACGAGGAGGGAGACTTGCACCATGGACCATGTTATCCTGATGGAGCAACTCCGTGTACAGGGCTCCTGAGCTGTTATTTCAGGACTTCTGACCACCAGGCATTCAGGAATGGCCATTTGCAAGCCAGCCAGGGGCTCATAGAAACTGCAATGTCCTCACTGCACAGGCTTTGCCTCCAAAAGGTTGTTGTTTTGTGATAAATTTGTTTTACCATCTAAGGCACAGAGCTCTGCAGAGCTTGTTTGCTCAGACGTTTTCGTGCTCCTTCTTCCTCCAAACACAACACTGGCAGCTCCAGCTGTCTGCTGGCTCCTAGCAAACATGTAATTCCCTGACCCCAGCTTACTGCATGTCCAGACTTTGAAATTCAAGGCTTTTTTAAAGCTTGGGGAAATGATCTAAGATGGCTTTGGTGTGGGGTTGGGTTCTTCTTAGTGCCGCCTTCCACATGTGCATGCACTGCCCTCTCCTCCAGGCTGGGCACTGCCCAATGAGCATCACTGAACCTCAGAGCATCTTCCAAAGCAAACAAGCCCCTTGGGAGAAGCCCAGGAGGAGCCTTGACAAGCCAGGGGATACCAGCAAGGGAGGAGATGGCCAGAATCACCAGTACTTTTCCACCTCCTTCCCCAAACAACCCTTTCAGGAGTGAAGAACCAGTGATCTCTGCTGGCAAAGGCTGGCAGAGCTCACAGAAGCCTCCAGAACAAATCAAGACAAGGAGAAAGGACAGCTCATGTCAAGTAGGAGAGGAGGGAGCTGCTCAGCTGCAGCCTTGACAGAGCAAGAGGGCTCATCACTCCCTCCCCACAGCTCCTCTGCCACAGGTCCTTCATGCCACCACAGCAGCCATCCCCAGCACCCCCTCCCAGCCCTCTGACATCCCAAGGAAGCTGCCCTCCATTCCCTGACCCCTATTTTGCACAGACACCCCACTGGGGGCTGCGTGAGGTCCTGAGATTGGAAAGAGGATTTTCTCTGAGTGGCCAAACCTCACTAAATTAGAAAGCAGAGCCCAGCCTGGCTGGTGTCCTGGCAGCACAGGTTTGGTGCGGTTTTACACCCAGAGAGCTGCTGTGCACAGAAGGGAAAGGATGCAGGGACATCAGATATCCCGGGAGAGACGAAGAAACCTTGTCCAACACTTTCTGTCCCAGCAAATCCCTCCCTTTGCTGGCCCCGGGGCGGGCTGTGGCGCCCGGCAGTGCAGGTGGAGCGGAGGAGCGCAGGCGGAAGGGAAGACTTGGCAGTGGGACAGGTCCCCTGGCTGGCAGGAGAGAGAACGGGGGAGTTTCACGTTCCCCGGGGCGGAAGGGAGCGGGCAGCCCTCGCTGTCGGCAGGGGGATGCCACCCGCATATTAAGCGGCCAGCTGAGCTCCTCTCCGCCCGCACACAGAGGGGCTCGTCCCTGCCAAACAGGAACCGGGGGGGACAAGGACAGGGGGATGTCAGCAGCTGCGCTCTCCCCCTGGCTCACATTCACATCGCAGCCGCTCTTAGCTGGACTGCTGTGTCCTACAGAGGCTCTGCAACAGCCCGGACTGGGAGGGTGCAAAGGGCTCATCCTTCTGGAGCTCATCTCCTCAAGTGTCTCACACCCAGTCTGGGCACCCTCAGGTCTGAGCGGGAAAGGGAGAAACAATAGTAGGCACCCTAACACGTTGGTCTCTGGTACCCTTAGGGATGTCTGTGTCCATGGGGGAAGGGGTTTTCTAAATGATTTAATTGCCGAGTGCTCTGTCTCATTGTCTCTCTGTTATCTCTTTCTCTCCTCCAATTTTTCCTCTGATTGACAAATAAGATGATAGAGCTTCATTCCTTGTACCTGGTACTCGTATCAGGGGATTTCTAACATGAAAAATGTGGGGTGATTGGTAAAAAAAAAAGCCTCCAGAGAAGGAAAGAGCCATTTTGACCGTGATTTTCCTAAAGGCATCCAGGAGAGCAACAGACATCTAAACCCCGCTGTCTCATTTTGCAAAATCAAATGAATTTATCTTGGAAACACGATTTGGCCCAAGGTTTTGGCTAGAAAAGCCAGCATGTGGGTCTGTAATGCTGAACAGACGAGGCAGGAAATGGAGAGAACGCCCTTCTCCAAGTGTCTGAGTGCTCAGCCTGGAGCCCAGCAGCACACAGTGGCCTCCTTCCTCATCCCTCCTTTTCCTCTGCTTTATTCAAGGTCTGCTGAAAGATGAGGGCCTGGATTTTCTTCCTTCTCTGCCTGGCAGGCAAAGCCCTGGCAGCGCCGGTAAGTGCAGGAGACAGCGGAGCCTCTGCTGTTGGGGTTGTCCATCTGGAGTAGCCGATGGGGATTTTGTTTTATAACAAATAAAGTACTGAGGGATGAGGGGCAGCTTGAGGGTGGCCCTACTGCCCATTCCAGTGGGTCACCCCCCTTGGGACTGCCCCACGGACCCCCACTCACGGGTCTTTTCCCCTGCAGCAGGAGGCTCTGCCCGATGAGACAGAGGTCATTGAAGATCCCACCACAGAGGTAGGTGGTTCTGTCCCTCCTCCTCAGCCACCCCCTCAGCACCCACTGCTCTGGGGAGAGCATCCCCAAAGCGCTGGGGAGCCATGGGGGGGCTGCTCTGCCCTCCAGGAGCTGGGGCTGTGCTCTGTGTGCACCCACAGCAGAAACACCAACCTCTTTTGCAGGAGCCCGTGGGGGCTAATCCCGTCCAGGTGGAGGTGGGAGAGTTTGAGGAACCCACAGAGGATGTAGAGGAGATTGTTGCAGAGAGTAAGTCCCTCTTCCCCTGCCCTCCTGCTGGCAGGGACACCATCCCCTCCCTGTGTGGGGGAGCTTTAGGCACCCCAAACAGTGAGGGGCTCCTTTAGGAAGGGCTGTAGCACAAGGACAATGCCAGCCTGGATACACATTTAAAGCAAAAGAGGCAAATGGCCTCTTCCAGCCCTGGGCTCTCCATAAGCCCATTTTTGCAACAGAAGAATGGCTAAAGAAAGGAGTCCAGGATTAGCCTGAAGGCTAACATGGCCTTCTGGAAACCTTCACCTCTTCCCAGTGCAAGAATAGATGCTGGGGGCTGTCCCTGGCAAAGTCTCTGTCTTCTCTCTGTGCTGAGGTGCCCTGAGCATCTCGTGGGAGGCGAGGATGTGGCTGGCTCTGATTTTGCTCCCCTCCTGCTGCAGACCCCTGCCAGAACCACCACTGCAAGCACGGCAAGGTGTGCGAGGTGGATGACAACAACTCGCCCATGTGTGTGTGCCAGGACCCCTCCAGCTGCCCCGCCACCACCGGCGTCTTCGAGAAGGTGAGGGCAGCAGCTGCTGGGCCCAGGGCAGGGAGGGACCCACAGGGGCTTTGCCACATGGAGACAGAGTCAGGGTGGCTGGTGAAGAAGGAGCCACCGCCCACCCCAGGAAACAACTCAAACATCTCCTTTGGAGGCTCTCCCTGCCTCTCACGCAGCATCTGCCCTTCCTGTGCAGGTCTGTGGCACTGACAACAAGACCTACGACTCCTCCTGCCATTTCTTTGCCACCAAGTGCACCTTGGAGGGAACCAAGAAGGGGCACAAGCTGCACCTGGACTACATTGGGCCTTGCAAATGTAAGTGGGGCAAACCCTCAGACAACGGGACCCCTAACTGGGCACAGCCCCCATGTTCAGTCTGAGGGAGAGCAAAGGTCCTGCAGGCTCGGGGCTGAGGTGGGAGGGCACTGGGGCTGCGTGTCCAGGGTGTGGGGCTGCATGTCCAGATGCTGCACTGACCATGGTGTATGACTTGCAGTCATCCCTGCCTGCCTGGACACAGAGCTGACCGAGTTCCCCCTGCGCATGCGGGACTGGCTCAAGAACGTGCTGATCACCCTGTACGAGCGCGACGAGGACAACAACCTGCTGACTGAGAAGCAGAAGCTCAAGGTGAGGGACAGGGGAGGGAGTCTGGGAGCTCACCCCTGCAATGGAGTCAGCACAGACAAGGAGCCCATCCACCACGACCTGTGGGATCCCTGTAAAGTCCCTCCCAAGGTCTCCCCTTGCACCCCATTTCCCTGCTGACGAGGTGTCCCTGGCCTCTCCCATGGCAGGTGAAGAAGATCCATGAGAACGAGAAGCGCCTGGAGGCCGGTGACCACACCGTGGAGCTCCTGGCCCGGGACTTTGAGAAGAACTACAACATGTACATCTTCCCCGTGCACTGGCAGTTCGGGCAGCTGGACCAGCACCCCATTGATGGGTGAGTGCCAGCAGAGCAGCATGGGGACCCCACCAGAACCATTTCCTGCCCAAGGACCAGGGTGATTGGGCAGCAGAAGGTGCCAAGGCAGGCTGGAGATGTGACACAAGTGGGTGGCTGGTGGCAGAGTCACGTCTTGCAGAGGTTGTGGCAAACCAGGCTGGGGTAGAGGCACCTTTGCCTCCTGCAAACAGCTCTTCTGCAAGAAGAGGGGCCTCCCCCCGCCCCAGCTGCTCCCACCTCCCTTGGGTGTGGAGTTTCTCTCTTCTCAGATTTACTGTTCTACGATAGTCCCCTAAAATATCTTAGTCCAAAGGCCCCGGGATAACTGCAGCAGCTGAGATAGCAGCTGCCGGCTTAGCTGTGGGCTGGAGATGGGCACGAGAGTGATCTCACACGCAGGCCTGTGGGGTGGGGGCAGCTGGCAGGGACCCCCAGCTGGTGGCTATTTCGTGGCCAGCACAGCCGGCTGCAAAGGCAGACACCAGTCCTTGACCCTGGTGGCCGATACTGGGAGGGCACTGGGACAGCAGCCAAACCACAGAGCTGGGGCCAGCGTCTGCCCTCCTGTGACCGTGTGGCCCCTCGGCAGGTACCTGTCCCACACCGAGCTGGCCCCGCTCCGTGCCCCCCTGATCCCCATGGAGCACTGCACCACTCGCTTCTTCGAGGCCTGCGACCTGGACAACGACAAGTACATCGCCCTGGAGGAGTGGGCCAGCTGCTTTGGCATTAAGGAGCGTAAGTGCTGAGGAGGGCAGGAATGGGGGTGGAGGGGAGACTGAAGAGCACCCCCAGGACCCCCACTCTGGGTGAAGCAGTGCATTACAGCCTGCCCTGGGTGAGGGAAAGCAGCGGGGAGTGGGGAGGGTGCAGGAACAGTGGGACCCTGGCAGCATCCACCTCCTGACTTTGTCCCTCTCTCTTCCTTCCACAGAGGACATAGACAAGGATCTTGTGATCTAAACGCTCGCCTTCCTGCTCTGCTGCCAACTTTGTCATGTTTTAACCTTCCCACTTCCTTTGGTTTTTAAACTGCTTTTGTTTTGTTTTGTTTTTTCCCTGGGAACAAGGTGCTAATATAGGTCTAAACATATGTAGTAACGGTGCTAAGAGAAATAACAGTCCTCATTCATAGCCTTATCTATTACCACTAGATTACTCACCCAGCTGCTTCCACACGCTCTCACCAGCCTTTTCTCTCTCCAACGTGTCTTTACTGCTGACTGTTCCTGTGCTAAATCTCCGTTCTGCCTCGGCATCCGCTCTCCGCTCTCGGATCGGCTTCTCTTAACTTCTCGCTAACAGCACGTTCCTGGACATGTCAGATGCAAAACCCTCTCAGCTGATTCACCGCCCCAGTCACAGATGCCAGCGAGGGAAGGCAGAGCCAGAGGATGTAGGAGGATTGGGTTCTCAAGCAGAGCAGCTGCAGGTGACATTGTGGCCACCCAGCTCGTGGTAGGAAGGATGGAGAGGGGTGAGAAAGATAGAGTGGTAGGATTTTGTTTTCCTTTTTTTTTTTTTCCCTCCCATTCCCAGGGCTTGAATTTAGCAGTTATTGGGCACAAACCAAAAAAAAAGGAGAAATCGAACAAGTGAATAGGGAAGCGCACAGAATTTAAAACAAGATTAAATGACTCCCATCCTGTAAAATCGTCTTCAATAATAAAGGTTTGAAAGTGCTAGATGCTTCACCATCACTCAATGACCACACTGCTGTCGTGTTTTCTGTGCAAGATGGGGATTGTGTGGCTCACCTTGACCTTGTGATTCAGCTGTAGGTGAGATAAAGCTCTTGGTTCTCCCCAGATCACAGTGCCCTTAAGCACTGCTCATCCCTCTGCCTTGGCTGTGCTTAAATTCCAGCCCTGCTCTCCCAGGGAAGCTGTGTCACACTTGGAAGGAACGTTTCTGCCCAGGAAGTGGCACGTTTGCCACGTGCTCGAGGGAAAGGCTGTAATATTTTTTTCCTCTTGAGGATTTAAGGGATGCAAAGGATGGAAGGGAGAAGGTTATTTGGATTTTGCTTTATAAGAGAGGGTCCTGACAGGAGCAAAGTGATGGTTAAATCTCACAGGCTGAGAACTCTTTTTTTACCTCTGAATGTTCCCCGTGCCTTATATTATTAAATTCCTGCCACAGTGTGAGCAACCTGATGAGTCTCTGTAATAAAAAATATTGATTTGAAACACTGACAATAAACCAGCCTGCAATGTTCCTCTGTTTTGTCCCATCCTGGTGAGGGGGATTGCCCCCTCAACACCAACCTCATGCATGGGTTCAAGTGGTTACCACAGGTCTCCCAGCCCCAGAAAAAGTTCTGGTCCAAGGTAAGCTGAGGTGCTTGTGCCCATTCCAGCCCATCACTGAAAGGGCTTGGGGAATGGTAGCATGTGGGCAGAGATGGGGTCACTGCAGCAGCCAGCACAGACACTCACATGGCTCTCAGGCCCTTGCTTTCATCAGCAATAAAATCCCTGGGAAAGGCAAAAAGGCACAACAGTAGGAAAATAAACACCCCCATTCGCATGGGCTAAAAATAGCCAAGTTGCAAGAGCTCTGGCTCAGCTGTGAGGTCCCTGTTGACAGTCCCTGTGGGATGTGCTGTGCTCCCAGCAGAGCTGTCGGGTTGGATCCTGCACAGTGGCAGAGCCCTGGGCAGATCCCACAGGAGACAGTCACTCTGCAGTCAGGTCACCCCAAGGGGTTTCACCCCAGTGGGAAAGCCCAGAGGGGCCAGGTGAGGGTTTTCTACCCCTGCCTTGAAGCACAGCACCCATTCCACCCGGCCACGCTGCTTCCCAGGGCTGTTAGCCCGAGCGGGGTTCCCAATGGACACACAGTGGATGTCTCCCCACTGTGGCAGCAGCCTCTGCGAGCTGGTGGGCCTGACACAGAGAGGGGCACCACCGCCCACGGCCCCTGCAAGAGCCAGCTGGATGTGACCCACCTCCAGGCCTGGAGAGTTGCTGAGAGAAGGTCTGGGCAGCAGAGAGGGCAGGAAGGCAGGCAGGGGCTGGAGGAGATCAGCCATCCTGTGCAGGCCTGCTTTCCAGTCACTCCCTCTCAGCCAGAAACCCTTGCTCCACTCCTCCCCGAGATGCAGCTGCATTCCTTCCAGCTCAGCCCTCCTGCCAGCGCCGCCGGACAGGCACGGGAGCTTCCTGTGCAAGGGAAGGCTTTCCAACCCTCCTCTCCCCTGCCTTCAGTGCAGGAGCCAGCTCTAAGTCCCAGCAAGCAGGAAAGCCAGCAGGCTGCACCAGGAGAGCTGCTTACCACAGCTCTGGAAGGTGAAGTGATCCCTCTCCAAGGCCACGTCCCATCCCATGGCACAATACTCATGTCCCAGCAGCCTGGCAGAGCCCAAAGGAGCCAACCCAGTGCTAAAACGAAGTGTAGCTGCCCTGGCTTTAACTGGGCATCAGAATGAGCTCAGGAGGTTGAAGCTGGGGCTGTCTCAACCCTTTGAAGGTCACAGCCTGAAGTATCAGGTGGCTGGAATTTCACTGCCTTGGGGCAAATGCCATACAAGGGGTTATGTCAGGACTTGAGGAATAAGCTGGTGTCTTTGAGCTTTCAGACCTAGAGAGCCAGCGAGGGTGGAACAGAACAGCCCTTTCCCTGTTAGAGCCGAAATCGAGCCTTCCCGTGCCTGCACAGCAGTAAAGAAACTTGCCTGTACTTTCCGAGTGGAAATTCTCCCTGTGGTTAGTGCTGACTGAGGACACAGTTTGCAAACCCAAAAAAAAAAGGAAATAGGAAAATAACGGAGAGATCTGGATCCAAAACCAGCATCAGCCTTACCCGAGTGCTACAGTGCATCTGCAGAGATGGCTCATTTTGGTGCAGTTACTCACTGAGCCATGTCCTACATTCAAGAGAGGAAAGATGGGGCAGGCAAAGATTTCTGTAGAGATTTGTGCTGTCCTGTCTGTTTTCCTGACCTTTACTTCTGTCCGAGAAACAAGCTGTGGCATGAATACTGCATTAAACTTTGTGGCTTAAATGTAAAAAATGCGGGCGATGAAAAAGGTGACAAGCCAGAGGTCACTGTGACTGCTCCAGCCACACACGTGGGGACAGCCTGGACTCAGAGCCTCACTGTCTGCAAGGTGCAGCTGCACCTGGAGCTGCTTCTACTCTAGCTAACAGTGACACTGGAAACCCATGGAATTAAACTCATCCTACAGCAGGGAATCATGGAATCACAGAAAATTCTGTGTTGGAAGGGACCCACAAGGATCACTGAGTCCAGCTCCTAGGGACCCACAAGGATCACTTAGTCCATCTCCTGGGCCTGCACAGGACAACCCCAAGAATTACATCACGTGCCTGAAAGTGTTGTCCAAATGCTTCTTGAGCTCTGTCAGGCTTGGTGCTGGGACAATTCCCTGGGGAGCCTCTTCCAGGGCCCAACACCCTCTGGATATTAGATAATATCCAGCCTAAGCTTCCCCTGACACAGCTTCATGGCATTCCCTCAGGCTCCATGTCTGAAGGCTGTGTATTTCACCCAGGTTCAAGTCTCATCAGCTAAAATCAGCCCTGCAGAGGAAGATTGAACCACGTAACTGAGGGCTTTGACCCGTGTTCAGGTACACAGGGTGGTGGGGTTGATGGAGTTGTCATTCCCAGTGGGAATCTCACACACGGGTCTCTCTCACAGCAGTTCAAGCACACCCAGAATTGCTGCTGAAGGGGGATCTCATCACGGGTCTGCCACAGGGAGGGTGCCCCAGTGCCAGGATCACCTCCACCCCTCTGCCCTGCTCCGGCTTCTGGCGCAGCTTCCAAACTGCCCATATCCACTGCGGAGCATCCTCTTGTCTTAAAATCTCTTACATATTTCAAGGATGGACAAATTCAGTTAAATCTTGCCCAACCTCCAGCGAAGAGACAACGCCGGGGGAAAGGCTTCGAGGGCTGCATCTCCCTGAGGACCCCTGGACGGACGGCAGAGGGGAAAGAAGGGAGCACCCCTCTGTCCCCGAAACTGTGAGAGGCGCGTCCTCTTCTTCCTCCTCCTCCTCCTGCTCCATCCCCAGCAGCGGCAGCGGCGCGGAGCGGCCAGCGGGGGGAGCGATGTGTCCGGGGATGGAGCGGGCGCTGCGGGGAGGCTCTGCCGGAGCGGGCAGGATGTCCCGGGGCTGCTCGGGCACCGGGCGGGAGGAGGGACCCGCTCCCGCATCCCTCAGCCGAGGGCTGTGCCCTCCGCAGCGGAGCGGCTCAGAGCCCTGGTCCCTTTAGGGGCTACGTCCCCACCACGCTTGGCTATCCCATCCCATCCCATCCCATCCCATCCCATCCCATCCCATCCCATCCCATCCCATCCCATCCCATCCCATCCCATCCCCATCCCATCCCATCCCATTTGCTAAATCCTTTAGACATAGAGCAGTTGATCAAGTCTGAGGCTAAGTTTGACCAGGGGGCCCACTCTGAACCTCACGACTCAGGGGGAGGCTCTTCCTTACCCTTTGCACTCTTATCCTTTTGTACCTCTGGTCTCCATGCAAATCCTTTTAAGACGATTCTGATCGATTTTCCCTCTGTATGCTTCATCCATGTAGGAAGTGACAGAGTGGATGTTGCCATCGAACTCTGCTAAGTTGCACTTTCACCAACTTACATTAAAACTTCCTTTTGCTGATACCTTTGTCAGTGACTCTTTAGGTGACCAAAGCCACTCATTCACGACACCATCCCACCTCACCCTGAGGGGCCCGAGCCCTCCCAGCCCTTCTGGAGCACAGACCATTTCTCACACTAAAGGACTCATGGCTTGTATGATCCCAAGCTTTGTGTTTTGCAGCTCGGTCTGTCTTTCTCAGTACCATTCCCTCTAATTTTTGAACCTACTGGCTGGTTTTAACTTGATTTGATGGGGCATAAAACCATAGCCATAGCATTCCTCTGGGTGGCCTGAGGACAGAGAGAGGATGCAGACAGACGGACAGGTCCTTCACTGCACAGTGATGCTGAATTCTAACAGGAGCTGGGCTCGGTCTGGTGCCAAGTTAATTGCACGGTAAGTAATTATTTGTGTCAGGGTTTATTCAGTTTCTGCACTGCCCATGGAGATCTTCCATTACTTTCTATTTTATGTCCTACCACATAAATCAGGGCCATTTCCCAATTGAGCCCATTTTTTGTCAGGCTCAGTAATATGCTCCTAATCAAAGAAACTCTGATTCTGTGATTCTTGGGAAACAACTCGCCCCAGGACACATTTTTATGTGCATTCCCTACATTTTTCTTAATTTCATATTCCTTTTGATTGCTGCTCCATTTGGACTCGAGACACTGTACAAGTCTCTTGTTATTTCTTGTCCAAACACCTCACTGATCACCTTTACTGCCTGGGTTTTGGAGACTCTGCTGCCTTCAGCTCCAGGGCCGAAATTCTCCATGCACAAAGCCAAGCCTGACCGCAGCCTGATGGTGACTGTCTGCGGCTGCCCAGGGCAGTCGTGGCACCACATCCATGCCCAGCAGGACAACTCCTGGTGGCTGGGGCTGTACCTGACACTCACAGGGCTTTTCGCAGCCAGGAGCAGTGTCAAACCACCACAGGACTCCTACACTGAGCACCCAGTGCTGACCAGCCATGCGATGCATTTCCTTCCCATGAAATGAGGGATCTCCTGGAAACTGGAGGCTCTTTCTCCACCAACACTAAAGTCCCCAGAAGCGCTGCTTTGGCTGGCAAGTGCCTGAACTGGATGCAGTCTGGAAGCTGGGTTAATATCTGGGTCAAGTATCACCACTTGTTTGCTGTGCTCCTTCTCCCTGAAGCATCTGCTGTTGAGTGCAGAGATGAGTCAGGGCAGACCTTTGGTCTGACCCAGTCCTGCTGCTCTTCTGCACCAACCACACCTGCAATCATGCCCTGTCTGCTTGGGCTTGAGCAGCACGATTCATCCTGCAGGATTCCTGTTGTTTCCTCCTGGTCATGGTGTCCTCAATGAAAACCTTACCTTATCTACCATCAGATGATTCCCCCACCACTTGCAAGCCAGCTCCAGGTTTCAGCTCTGGTGTGGATTTTCATGACCTTCAAAGAGCCGTTCCCTACTCTGAGCACTGCCCACATGCTGTGTGTTTGGTGAGCCTTTATCCTGCTCCATAGGAATAATTTCCTTTTCCTTTACATCTTTCTCATCCTGGAGTATTTTACTTAACACGTCTTGTTTGCATCCTTCTCCTTTGCCTGGCAGCTGGCATCGGATGAACTACCTGTGGCAGGAAGAAACATGCTGCAATAATCAGAGGGGAAATCTGGAGGGCTCCAGAGGTTTGCTCCTCTTCAGAGGCAGATGCCCATATCCCCTGCACGTTAACCATAACACAGGGCCTGTGCATGCAGATGTTCTCAAGCCAGTGCTGGCAAACTTCAACCCCTGGCCATGGAAACTCATTTCCCCTGGAGATCCTGGCATGGTGGACAGACTGGAAGGAGCCCGAATTCCCCTCTCCATATGCAAAGAGCAAAAGAGGATGGGAGGAGAAGACCATGCCTCAAAACTGGCAGGGATGAAAGTGCTGCACACAGAGCTCACATCTGCAAATCCCTGCCCATGCTGCCCACATGGGCAGCCCTGCAGGGAGGAGAACACGGGTGGGAGCCCTCTGCAGCCCTCAGCACTGCTGGGCTCAGCCTGGCACTCCCACGCCGCCGTGTCCATCCCTGCTCCCGCCACCACCAGACCCCATCACCACCATGCAGCTGCAGTGCCACAGCAGTGAAGCCCTGGCACACCCAGCCCTCCTACTCTGAATGGTTTGTCTCCCCAAGGATGCTCAATTCTGGCTTGAAAAGCCAAATGTTAGCTGAGGAGGAGCTCCTTTGGAAAGGAGCTGGGCTGGGATGTCAGGGCACACCTTGCTGCTCCAGCAGCCGGCCCCCCTTCCACAGCCCCGAGCTCGGGGCTCTGCTGAGGGCTCCCCTTCTCCTCCACGCTGGAGCTGTGGCTGGCTTCCCTGCTTCTCGCCTCCAGCCGTACCTTTAACATGTGTGGGCAAACCCAGGTTCCTGAATGCAACTCGGTTCAAGGCAAAGGTGTTGGGGCACGTTCCGTTTGGGAGAGAAGGAATGATTGAATTGCTGGGGAAAGGCCAGCCTTGGACTGCCAAAGCTGGGAGAGGCCTGGCTTCCTGATCCAGCCCTGTCTGGGAAGGCTTGTGAATGGACCCAGGGAGGAGCCAGCGAGGGATGGAATCGGCTCTGCTTGGCAGCCACCGGGACAGAGGAAACAAGATGGGGTTGAGGCATGCCCCCTGCTGCAAAAGGTTCCTTCTGTGAGGGTGCCAAAGGATCTGCGAAGAGAGTGAATGAACCTGCCTTGGCTCCCCTGCTTCTTTGTAAATGTTTCCTCTTTCCATCCAGGTGCGAGAGCAAAAATCTTCCCCTTCCATGCAAACTGAGCTGAGACCACATGGCAGAGCCGTGCTTCACACACGTGTGCACACCCACGCACAAACAGGGGTTCTTGGGTTATCTGACAAGTTCCTACTTCTTCTTCCATGTCCTGTTCCCTCTCTTGCTTCTCCCTGGGCTCAGCTAATCCTTGCATAGCTCCTTTCATCCCAATGAGTTCTACCAGAGTCGAGCTGAGTCCAGGTGTTTCTGGCTCCTCCCAGCCCCACAGAGAACAGGAGTGGGGCTTGTTAACCCAAGAGACAACTCTGTGGGTGCCTCTGTACGGGAGCCATGCATTCAAACCCTGCTGCCTGCCAAACCCCACGTCCATCTCTGCACACCCTCTCCCTGTCTCCATCCCATCCTGCCAAGCCAGCTCCTAGGGAACACAGATGCTCCCGAACTGGGTCCACACATGACTGGAGAGCTTCTCTGAGTACCCCAGGATGCCTTTGTCCTGCCCACTTTCCAGCCTGCCTTCTCCAGAACCCACCAGACTTCCCAGGAAATGCTGGAAGGGATTTTCTGCCTCTCTGTGCTAGGGTTTCCAGGAGCCAGAGAAACCTCCTACATATCTTCAGATCTAAATCACCAGAGACGTGCCACAGCCAGCAGCCACCCCAGCACTACCCCCATGTCTCTGGAGTGAAGTCAACCTTCCCCCACAGCTAAACAGGAGGCTCTGCTCCCCACCTCCTTGGCAAGCCTGCTGCTCACCCACAGGGGAATATCAGCCTTCACTCTCCTGGCCCTGTCAGTCTCTCCTTCCCCTCTCAGCCCCAGGTGCTGGGAAAGAGGAGGCACTGATCTCTCAGCACGTTTTCCTACCAGGGTGTAGGACCCTGCCTGTGACCTCTGCCTACAGACCTGCAGAGGAGAAAGGCTGAAAAACATGAGCACAAATTGAAGGGTGTCAGCTTTCCAGCTGAGTTGATTCATACGCAGGCACCCCAGGAATGGGATTAGCTGTGGGGTTCAGCTCTTATCTGAGTACTTTTAGCTTGACCCTGCATTGTTAAAAAATGATGGTTGGATTTATTGATTATTTAGGGTATCAGAAGTAGCCTGGCAACAACCTTTTTCTTCCTTGCAGCACTCAGAATTAAGCCATGTGCTGCTTTGGGAGTGGTGAAATGATGATCACACAGGTGATCATCGAAAAAAATAAACCCAAACCTCCACTTACTTCTATTCATTTCCAGTTTTGCTCACTTCCAGTGCCTCCCATTTCTCCTGACTCTGATGATGACAAGTGTGATTCCAGCACTGGGAGGCATTGATTGACCAAGTTCTTCATCCTTTTATTTACTTTCCCATCCACCCACACGTGGCCAGGCTTTGATTCTCTGAAGAATCAGCCCCTTGGCATTCTTGGAGACTCACCTACAGCAATAATCAGCACAGATGCCCTCAGCAGGGTTGAACTGTTTGCGGGAGGGAGTGCTGATTTTTTGGTGGGAATCCAATGAATGATCTCATCCTAGAAAAGAAGCCAGAAATCACCATCTCCACCAGGCAAGTCATGGTGTTCACTGTCACTGTCAGCTGCACAGACCACCCCATGCTCTCTGCAGATGGTCTGTCATGCCTCTCCACCCCTCAGTCCCACCAGCACCTCCACCTCCACATTCTTCAGCTTTGATTTCTTGGCAGGAATAGTCACGACTGCTGTCATGGCTGTGACTGCTATCAGAGCCACTCTGCCACCAAATACCAACTGGACATCAGGCAAGCCAGCCAAAAAAGTAGAAGAAAACAAGTTCAGTGTCAGAGTAGCAAAGCAAACCCCAAAGAAGGTGGCAGAAGCAAGCAGTCTGTCTGATAAGGGCTGGGTTAGCACATGTGGTGTGGTGGATGCTGCTGGGCCAGAGGCAGAGCCTGTATCCCTGCAACAGTCCCATCCCTGCACTGTCCCTTCCCCATTTCCCTGTCCTCATGCTGGCAGGGCAGCCTGGCCATTGTCCACAGAGCTGGGGGCTGTTCTGCACTCCAGGTGTTATCCCAGTGATGCCTTGAGAGCCCAGAAATGAAACAACACATTTCTGAGATAATATTAGTATAGGAGGTCATGTAAAGGTTGGTCTTTATTGGAGGCCTCCAGGGGCAGATATGGAAAATGTCCACAAAAGCCCACCACCCCCACAGGGTGAATAAAGTTTTATAAGTTTAGCAAATTAGCTAAAATTGACAAAAATCACCAGTTAGAGACATGAGAGGTGAGGTAATTCCCCCCCAACTTCAAGCCCCTTCTAAATCCTCCCCCCTCAGATGGGACTAAACTTTGTTGATGAAAATGTGTCTTGAAGAGCTGTTTTTCAGCCTTGGTTCCCAGAAAGACTGGGGCTTTAGAATGTGTTTTGTCTTTCTGCCTAGGAAAATACTGAAGCTAAGCTACAATAATAGACTACAGAGCTACAAATATGAGTGTAAAGAATACAGAGAATATATAAAAGGAAAAGGCAAAAATCAGTATGGCATCACCAGTCACCCCTTCCTTCCTCCTTTGTGGCACTTCCTGAGCAGGCCCAGGTGATGTCTTCTCCAGCCACCTAGAAACAGAGACTAGACAAGAGTAAGGGAATAAAGATAGGTGTTTATTTGAAGGGCCTTCAAGGTACACCCTGTGGAGTCAGAGGCTGCTTCCCAAAATGGACCCCAAGATGGAGGACAGGTCACGAGTTCTTCACACTTTTATAGGTCTGGTTCATTTGCATACCACTGTTAATTCTCCAGTTAAAGCCCCAGTTCAATGATGTAATTCCCCTCAGTTTGCTCCCCCCTTAGAGGCTTTGGGTTACACATTTTGGGCCTAGAAGAGCCTGGCTGTCCTTGAAGGCAAAGCCTGGAGAGGCTTTGTTATGTCTGTCCAGCATGAGAGAGCAGAAATTACAGGCTACAAGGAACCTCAGAGTTACACTCTAAGCAGTACAGAAATTGAAAAATATAAAAGTTAAAACCTAAGGCATCACAGGCAGCAGCAAATCAATGGCACCACGCTGGGGCACCATGACCCTGCTGAAGTCCTCAAGATGTCCCTTCTCAGCCCCGTGGGAGGAGGCCAGCAATGCCATGACTGATCAGCACCTGATCTAATTTCTCACCTGAGCCCCCTCCTGCCTCTAAGCCCTTTCCTGTCTGCCTCCCAGTTGTGTTTTCCAAAAAAGGGGCTACAGGTTCTGTCTGTGAAACACAGGAGCCATCCAGCTCCTCTGATGGTCACTCAGCCTCCATCCACCACGCTGCAGCCACAGCTCTACTTCAGCCCGAGCCCTCAGGCTTTGGCTTGCTGACACAGCCTGCTCACCTCCTGGAAGCAATGAGACACAGCACCCTGCCAAGGTCATGGAGAGGGCAGGGAAGAGATGAGGTTTGTGCCTGTCCACAGACACCCATTGCAATGCTCCCACTGCCAGCGGGTCAGAGGCTCAGACTGGGTGGGAAGAGATCCCTCCTCAAGGTCCCTCCCTGACCTGCAGCAGGGATGCTCCGTGGTGCAGTGGAGCCCTCCTGGCCCCCCTGCCTCTCACACATGTCCATCTTCTCAGAGAGATCTTGTCTTTGTCCTCTGTACCCCTGGGACATCTTTCTTCCCCTCTTCTGTGTGTCTCCATACAGCCCTCCAGACCTCTGGCTCTTCCTTCCAGACTCTACCACATTCACCACCTTAATTCTGCATTCCAGTGCCTCTTGCCACAGCCACCCATTTCACACATCTCATCTCTCATCTCATATTTCTGCTCTGTCACTCACCAGCACAACACTCACTGGCTCCATTTCCCTCCCCAGTTCCCCAAAAACCACCTCCACCCCCTTCCATCTGCTCCCAAGTGTACTCTGCCCACTGCCCACCTCCACCCACAGCTTCCACAGCACAGTGGCTTTCCCTGCCCACCTTCAGCCCTCCCATCTTCAAATTCTTTAGGAGGACACGGAGCCACCAGAAGCTCTGCCCTTTTGGAAGGAAATCAGCCTGACCCAGATCCCCTTCCACAAGTGTAAGAGCCAGCCAGAGGGAGAGGTACTTTGGATGGGTGCCTCCCTTTGGTGGGAGGAATTGGGGTCCACAGGCAACAGGTTTTGGTTTCCTGGGCTGGAAAGTCCTGTGGGACCTCCTACCCTCCCTGCCTATCAGCCACTCTTTCCAGATAGCCCAGGGTACCCTCTGCTGAATGCGGTGCAGCTCCTTCTCTTTGTTTCTTTTCCAAGCCTTTGCAGTACCTTTGTTCCCTGCAGATTTCAAATTGTTGAAAGATTTATAAGACCGCAGTAAATCACAAGATGCAACACCCAAACAGGGGCTTTAATTATCATCACAACGGTATTAAACGTACATCCAAAAAGAGAGGGGGACTGCTCATCTCTCCGTGGGTATAACTCCCTGTTGATGTGTCTGGGTACATATCTTCCCCCCACCCTGCATATTTGTATACCAGTGCATGAATTCATCTTTGAAGGCTTTACAGGAATGTGTAATCTCTGCCTTTTATGTGCCTCCTTATCTTTTCTCATCTCGATTAACAGGCCTCCCCTTCAGTCATGTTCATGTTACACCATGAAAGGCATCTGTGCACATACATGGAGAGGAGCATAAACTGCTGTTTACTACCTCCAGATGTATTTCCACATAAATATATTCTGCATCAACGCCTGCTTTTGCACCTTACAGAGATGTTTTGACATGTGTGTGCTGTGTGTTTATTCTATGTCCCTAAAACCACTCATTTCTGTACATGCACGACTTTGGCGTGGTTTTCTCCACTGCTGGTGTCATATCCTTGGATCAGCACCATTCCCCACCAACCTGCCCCAGCCTCTGCATCCCGGCTGCCCAGCAGAACAGAAAGCAGACATGTGAAGAAGACCTGGTGTATTTTCCAGGTCACTTATTTTATTTACAACACCTACCTTAGGTTAGCCTAAGATGCCCAACCAGCTTTGAAGGCAACCCCTTGATCCTAAAAACACCCAAAAGTCTGTGTTCTTTCCCTTGGAATTAACTCTGCCTTGAGAGCTGGCTCTCATCAAAGGCCCTGGCAGAGAACAGTTTCCCTCACCTTCAGTTTACTGTCTCCTGAGCCCCACACAGGTCCACACGTCTCTTTAAGAATAAAAGCACACTCAGGAAGGTTGACTCCCCTGTGTAACACCACAACCTGTGGTCACTTTGCCTTCACCCTCTGTTTACGCAGTCCATACATGCAGAATTCCACCACAGAACAAGACTTTGGCCAGGTGAGGAGTTCCTGGGGTATTTGTCCATCTGGCACTCACATTCCTGCTGGAAACCCATGCTCCCACTGCCTTGCTGGTCCATTCTTGTGTAAACAAGAGCAAGCTGTGTCCATGCTGTTGTTGCTTCCACGTTCCCTACGGCCATTCTGCCCTCTGGTAATTTTGGACAGAAGCACTTTGGAAATTATAAACCACAGGGTAATATAGAGGGCCCTTTCAGTGCTGCTGGCAGCCAGGCCTTCTGTTCCCCATCCTTAGTGACCTCAGGTATGAAGAGGAAGGAGATAAATCAGAGATACCAGAACTCGTGAGGATCCACACACTCTCGTGTTCTGCCAGAAAACAAAGAGCAGAAGAATGTCAAATCCTGCAGCCAGGAACCAAATGTCCCTGCTGTGCACTGTGGCACTCAGGTCCACGCACAGACTCTCTGCTGGACACACTGGGCCACATTTGGAGCCAGCCTGGCCAGCAGGCACACCAGCTGCCACAGGAAGCCTCCCAGCCTGCCCCACTCTCCAGGAGCACTGCAAGCTTTGGCTCAAGGCATGTGTTTTGTGAACTAGGACCTGCCCCTCACTTCACACCAGCCTTGGCACTTATGCTGCTGGATGTTCTGCTGCCCAGGACTCACAGCCAGAGACACAGTGCATGCCCAGCACAGTCACCGAGCACCTGCTTCACCCCTGAAACTGCACCTCCCCTGAGGAGAGCACAGCCCAGCAGGCAGCTCCTGCTCACCTCAAACCCCTTGAATTTAGTGGTTTGAAGCCACCGTGAATCACGACCCTCAGGAGCTCAGTCAGAATAAGTGGTCAGCTGATGGCTCTTCCCTTCCCCTGAGGATTCAGTCACAACCACTGATACCTGATGGGTCCTTGGTGCAGGAGCTGCAAAGGCTGATCTGATCTGCCCTGGGATGGAGGGATTCTCTGCCACAGAGAAAACTGTGCATAGTCAGGGGGCTTGGTTCTCCCCTTTCCAGCTCTGCATGCCCCAGGCCTCCCTGTACCCAGCCCAAGGAGCTCCCACAGGTGCCCACAGAGTCCAACTCCACGGCATTTTCCTGTACTGCTCTGCCCTTTCCTGTCTGCTGTACAGGTATGTTCCCTCCTAATCCCTTTATAATTTCTCCCATTAACACAACATGCTGCTTTTGCAGAAGGAAATCCTCCCCAAGTGCCTAACAAAGCAATGCCCGGTAATTTTCTATTCATTTGGGAATCCTGCATGTTGCTGAAATACCCTGAGCTGTGCTAAGGACTGGCAGGGAGCGCACGGTAGTGTCTCAAGTAGAATTTCCTCTATAACCAGCTTAGGGAGCATTAAGAGCATATTAGCAGCAATCTGGGCCTGGCTGAGGATCAGCCAGTGCTGATCTACACCTGAACACCTCACGCTGCCACACTCCCCAGCAGCAGCAGCAGAAGTGCATCGACATGCAGGGGTGTGCTCCCAGCTGCAGCCAGCCTGGGCTCCTCGCGCCCTGGGGCTGCAAGCATGAAGTTCTCCAGACTTAAAACTGGGTGAAACACTTGGCCCCAAGCTTATCTGAGAGCGGGTGTGTGTCTGGAATGGCTCTGTGCAAGAGCCACAGCTCCTGTGCCTTTGCCCAGCTTCGAACAAAGTTAAATGAAGGGACGAGGGGTGGCAGATGGACAGAGACAGAAGCATCTCAACCAACTGTGTGTATTTAGTGACAACAGAGCAAAAGAGAGGGACAGGATCTGTCCTCTGAGCCCAGAACAAGACATTAAGCAGCACATTGTGCCCTTCATCGTGCTCCCTCAGCTCTGTTCCAGCCGATCTCAGCCAAGCAGAGCTCCAGCTGAGGCACAGGGACACCTGAAGAATTACCCCTCCCTGGTTGTGCAACACTGGTGTGATTTGCATAACAGCAAACTATTGCCCAACAATCCCATTTAGGCTGCTCTCAGTCATCCTTTGTACACATACAGCAAGCCACGTCACTATTGGCCAAGATTTATTAGATCTCAACCATCCATCTGCCTGCCTGCATCTCTGCAACGCTTGTGCTGAAGCTCACCAGAAGGCTGGGTTTCCCATGATCAGTCAAGGAACTGGTTATTTCTCAATTCCTGGTCTCCTGGTGCTTCAAATTCGTTATTTCAGGGGCTTTACCCCTCTGATTTGATACCGAGGATGTTCAAGCCGTTCCCCTGCAGATTACTTATTTTGCATTAAAAAAAACCCTAACAGCAAGGAAATGCAACTGAAGTGAGACGCTGTCCAGATACCAGGGAGAGCCCCTCAGAAGGCAGAATGACCCCAGTGGTCAGCTCAGCCACCTGAACACCCCTTGCAGAGCCTGGTGTGTGAACCCTTAGCTTAACTCCCTAAGAATTCTCTAAGAGAAGCCACCTAATACCTGATGACCTCTCCTAAAACTCCGTGGCAAATCTCCAGCCTCAGCCCCAAGGGGCAGTGATAGCACACAACATTCACTTTTCAGTGAAGCACTGGGCTCCATGGAGCTAAAACTTCCACATAGAACCATGCAGAGAAGGGCCACACCAGTCTGGAGAGGTGGGGATGCTGAACGGGAAGATGATTTATGCCACCACACCAGCCTAGGTTTTAAACCTCAGCCTGGGGTGCTCTGGTGCCCTGACAGACGGTCCCTTTGCTACCCAGTGCCCTCCACAGAGCCCATTTGCTGTTATTTATCCGAGTACAAGTCAGCCAGGCACAACCCTGATTGTGAGATGAGGGATGCCGGTTTTACAGCAGGGCTTCCTCCAGGCAGCTCGGTAGATGGCCGGGAAATAAAACCCAGCCAGAGCTTCGCTCCGGGTGCCACCCACCGCAGATAATTGCTGCTGGATACCTGCCTGAGGCTAGGGAGAAGCTCCTACATCAGCACGGCAGAGCTGCTCCCCAGGTACCCCTGCTCCTTCACCCCCACATCTTCCCCTTCCAGCCTGCACCGGGGCAAATTCAGCCACAAGGTGAGTGAGACTGCCGTGAGAGTGTCCGGCAGCAGGGCCGGGTGAGATGGGCTGAGCCGCAGTGCCAGCAACAGGAGCCCACCTCCCACTCCCCCTCCCTGTGGCTCCTGCCTTTTCCCGCTCCCCCCAGACGAGTTCTGGTTTGTTCTGAGGTTTGCTTCTTGCTCACCTTGTTTATGTGAAGGATAATTTTGGATGTGGTAATGGCAGAACTGTAGCAACATGCCTGCCTCCCACCCCCCTTTCTCCATCGGCGGTGTGGGGCACCAAGGTGCACACTGCTGCAGCCCAGACATTTTGGGGCCTGGGAAGGACCAAGATCCTCACCACTCACCTCCCAGCCTCCCGCTCACTTCCTCTCCTAACCCCAGGTCCCATTAACAGACCTCAAACCCATCCTGGCCAGTGCTGTGGTGTGTTCTTGGGAAGCCTCCCCTGCCATGCTCCCACCACCCTCACTGCAGTAGCAGGGGTGGAACCAGCTCTGGGTTTCACCTGATTTATTCCATATGCCTTCTATGGGCCTGTCCCACACAGCTCTAGTAAATCACAAACCAGATCCTCTCAGAATAATATTAATGGCCATGTTTATAGTCAGCAGTTTGCAGGAAATTCCCTCCCCACACCTATCACCGTCAGGCTTATCACTGAACTTTCAGGGGCTGCAATTTTATTCTTGATTCCCGTGCCAGGAATACATGAGCTGCAGGTCCCTCGCCTTGCCCCAGAGATGTGTATCTGAGATTCATCCCCTGCAGTTATTGATGGTGTGAGTTACCACAGCACCTCGCAGCCCTCGTCCCGGGATGCCTCAGCACCAGCTGCGTGCACGTGCATGTGTCTGCCAGCAGCAACAGCACCAACAAAGTGCCTGAAGGATGGTGGCACCACCAGGGCAAGGTTCCCTTCTGCCCAAGACCAGGAAGGAATGACCCCATAGCTTGGTATCAAATAAGGGATGCATAGATGGGTGGGATAAGCCAAGGTGCATCTTGAGAAGGAAGGCAACGAGCAGAGTGTGATGTGATGCAGGATGGGGAGATACAAGTGAGTGCATCCATGCTGTCCTTCAGGGACCTGTTTCCAGATCAGACACAGCTTTGCTGCTGTCCAGAACACTCCTTGAGTAGACTGAATGGAGCTAGCAGCAAGGCCCAACAATCCTGGCCAATATTCCCACCAGGAAACTCAAGCCAGAGTCACAGCCAAGCACAGAGCAGCTCCATATAGGGGAACCCCACACAGGATGTCTGCAGTCCCCAGCACCCGGTCCTGCCCTTTCTGAGTGCAGCAGGGTTTTCTGTGACTGGTCATAGGGTTGCTGTGACCTGTAAGGGACATATTTTTGTGAATCCCATCTAAACAGATGCTCACCAGACTTACCCATCACATCAGCTTTTTGGGGAGCCCAAAGCAGCCTTACTCTCAGCTCCTAACTCCTCTTCCCAGGACCTGGTAGTGCAAAGAGGATTTTGCTCCAAGTGACCAGTGTTCATCATGCTACAGAGTGCACCAAAAGCAGACAGGTCAACGAGGAAGACTCACCAAGTGGCTTTCTTTTAAAATTGGTGTCATTGCCACAAGTTGTTTTTATTGTAGTAGTTCTTAAATTAGATGCTCTTAACTGCTCTGGGCCCGTGGACAGCAAATGCAGACCACAGCAAATGAAACAGCACAACAGAAAGAACACAAAGAGAGTTTGTTCCATCCACACAAAATGCCACCCACTCCCTGTGGGAGACATCAGCTGGGCAGGAAGGCAGGCCCTGTACCAGCTTCCCCACTTGGAAAATCCCCAGCCTCCAGCTCCAGCAAGAGGCTGTGGGAATTGGCAGAGAGATCAGCCCAGCACCAGCTCGACGCGTGACACGGCGACGTCCCCTCTGCAGTGGCCGTGTCCCAGCTCACCACCGGGCTGGAGATGAGCTGCAGCCCATGCAGCCAGCACAGGGCAGGCTGGGCTGCTCTCTGCTGTGGGGGTGACAGCCACCAGAGTGCCCCACAAGGCTGCACAAGAGCAGCCAAGCCCTCCATCCCCACTTGATTCTTCCCCTGCACCCCAAAACCTGTGTGTTGCATTGCAAAGCAGCCCCAGTCCCGAGTACAGCAGGCAGGCTGCCCTGCCAGTGAGCCCCCAGCCACATTCCCCTTCTCCTCTCCTCCCACTGCCCTTCCTGCTCGCAGCAGGCAGGGCTGGGTAAGCCACTCCTGGGTGATTCACTCCCCAGCAGGCAGAAATGCTTTCTTGGATACACACAGCTGGGCACAGGGAAGAGGCGCAAGGCCTCTGATCCCAGCTGAATCACTGCGCCCCAGTGAGCTCCTGCATGCAGCGACAGGGCTCCTGCTGAGGTCGTGGCCAGGTGAGTATTGCAGCAGTACAACGTGACTCACCGGCAGAGAAAAATGCCATTTGGGGTAGGAGTGGGGAACGGGGGAGGAGAGCAGCCCGCCGGGGCACAAACCGGGGGTGGAAGGCACGGAAACACCCAGGTCTGTCTCAGGGTGAGGAGGAGAACAAACTTGTGCAGAGCAGTGAGAGGGTTCAGGGAATGGGGTGAGGTGAGCGAGCCCACCCCGAGAGCCACGGGCTCCCCATCCATGGCTTCTGCATGATGCCTTAGGTTTTAGCTTTTATATTTTTCAAATTCTGTACTGCTTAGAGTGTAACTCTGAAGTTCCTTGTAGCCTGTAATTTCTGCTCTCTCGTACTAGGTAGACATAACAAAGCCTCTCCAGGCTTTGCCTTCAAGGACAGCCAGGCTCTTCTAGGCCCAAAATGTGTAAACCAAAGCCTCTAAGGGGGATGCAAACTGAGGGGAATTACATCATTGAACTGGGGCTTTAATTGGAGAATTAAGCATGATATGCAAATGAACCAAACCTATAAAAGTGTGAAGAACTCGTGACCTGTGGTCCATCTTGGGGTCCATCTTGGCAATAGCCTCTGACTCCCCAGGGGTACCTTGAAGGCCTTTCAAATAAATACCTACCTTTATTCCCTTACCCTGTCTAGTCTCTGTTTCTGGGAGGCCTCTTAAGGCATCAGCATCCCAACTCTGTATGAGCTCAAGTGGAAAAGATCCTCCAGCAGCCATGGTGCTGGGAGTTTTCCTCTTTTTGTTTCAGGACACTGAAACAAAAGCCATCTAGCCATTTAAGTCCCCACATGAACAGGGTGGTCACCTAAGGCCTGGGCTGGATGGTGCCAGGGGCACCTTGCTGAACCCTGCCATGGAGTCAGACTCTCACACCAGCCAGTGGCACTGCCAGGCTCTGGGAAAACCAACACATAGGACATCATCCCTCTCCTCACCTCCCCAGTCCCTGGGGCAGCAAGACCTGCACCTGCAGTGAGCCAATGTCCCCAGCACCCAGAGGCCTCCACGGGCACTACTTTGGGTAATTCCAGTGGCATGCCCTGCACCTGCCCTACAGGCTAACAGGCTTTTTCCCACACCCATGTTTTCCTGCCTGTCCCTGAAGGCAAGGCAGCCTTGATCAGCATTTCCATGCTGTGTTGAAACAAGACACAAAATCCCTCGAGTCAACTGTCCTAACAGCCTTGCCAGGGGCAGCAGGAAAATGGGCAGAGATTCCCAGCAAGGTAACAAGACTTCCCAAATTCCTGCTAGGAAATGCCTGTCCCTAGTCCAGGGCACAGCCTCACCCCTACTTCCAAGGGCAGGGTGTTGGCTGAGAGTAGCAATGCTGAGTTGACAGGTCATGATGGAAAGCTGCATCCTCCTGCATCCCTCTGAGCCAGCTGCATTTCCTCCTGGGGACTGCAGAGGAAGGGAAACGGGGCACCATGAACCACCCACACCCAGACCAGCAGAGGGGTTCCCCTGTCTCCCTCTAGTGACTGCAGTCCTCCGAAGATTCCAGGTTAATTAGGCTGGATCATTAGATCAAGCTGCAGCCCCTCTGGTTCATGGAGCCCTGGGACCTATTGTGCCAGAGGGCAGAGCCCACAGCATCCCCGGAGCAGTGTCCCCAGAGAGGTGGCAGTGTTTATGTGTGTGACAACAGCATGTCAGAGCAGGGGGACAGAGCCAGAGCCCTGCTGTGCAACATGCTGTTCAAATGGAGAACAACAACAAAAAGTAATATCTACCTATATAAATAAACCAGGCACATCTCCATTGGGAATTTCTGAAAAAAAAAAAAATATCATCACCCTTTGGGATGCAAAGCAGCTAGGCCTGG
This sequence comes from Monarcha castaneiventris obscurior, assembly GCA_026261815.1. Classification (NCBI taxonomy): domain Eukaryota; kingdom Metazoa; phylum Chordata; class Aves; order Passeriformes; family Monarchidae; genus Monarcha; species Monarcha castaneiventris. The sequence continues at coordinate 6,735,514 of JAMPIT010000371.1, read as the reverse complement.
AGAGCAGCTAAGAATTGTTATTAAATAAATTAATTAGCTCAGCAGAGCCCGCCAGGTACTGAACACTTTCCACTTCCAAGCAGGTAAATGAGTCCGTGGGAACAGAGGCTGCTCCACGCCTGCCAGGCAGCGCAAGCTGCACTTTAATGTTAATGCAATTTCTGCAGCTCTGCCCCTGGAAGTGGCACACGGGGTGCTGTGTGTCCCCCAGGAGGGACCAAAGAGCCCCCCAAATGTCAGGGACCACAGCCACCTTCCTGTGTGCCCCGATGCAGAAGGGGTTTGTGCAAAGGGATGCCTGTGCTCAGCACAGCCCGGAGCCTTCCCTGCTGGGAAGCAGCAGGTCTGGAGCCAGGGCTGTGGGGGGGAGGCACAGAGCAGGGCTGGGGGTGGCGAGGAGTGCTGAGCATCCCCTTGGAGAGCACAGCCCCACGCTCTGCATCGCCAAGCACTGCTGCAGGCGGGCAGGATGCCTTTGATCCCCTCCCCAGCCCTATCTCGCTGCCTTTAAACACTAACTTTCATCACCCTGGGGTCTGGCAGCAGCAGGCTGAGTAAACTCCTCTCCCATCCTAATTGCAGCCGACACTGGCGGGCACGGGCCGGGCTGGCAGCGTGCAGGGCAGGGGACAGGGCAGCACTGCCCTCCCTGCCAGGGCCAGAGGCGTGAGCTGGCTTTGATCCCAGTCAGCAGGAGGTGACCCAGGGCCACACTGAGGTCAGAGCATGCTGAGAGGAGGCAAAGGAAAACAGGAGCTGGGAAGGAAAGGTGGAGGAGGCAAGCAGGAACTCTCCTTCCCTCCATCCTCCCTCCAGGGCAGGTCCAGCTGCAGTGACCCTTCCTGCATCTCCCGCTCCAAATGTTCTGCATCAAAAGGTGAACAAATCCCTGTCCTGCACCAGCTTTGCTAAAACTGAGAATTTCAAGGGGACTGTAGAAAATACCAGTAGTGCTCAAGCCTCCCTTCCAGGGAAGTGGGGAGGTAGATCTCTGTTATAAGAGGAAGTTCACAATTACAGCACAAGTCGTTACTGGAAAACAAAATTCCCTGGCGTGTTGCAAATAAAATCTGAATTCCCCAGTCTGGGGTACAAGACAGCCCAGAGCCTTCATTCCAGGGCCCATTTGAAAGATAAAATGAGACGATATTTATGATGGCGGAGATAGATAAAAGTTGGTAGGGGAAAAACTCTGGGAGGGCATTTCAAACAACGACTATTCCACCCAAAACAGCACAAGATTCACTTGCAAAAAGAAGCCCACAGTGCTGAAAACTCCTGAAATTAAATCTCTGTGCACACCCTCCCCCGTAACCTGAGCAGAACTACTGCAAACAGCTCCAGAGAGCAGGAGCGTGCTGCCTCTTCCTCTCCTTGGGGAAAGAGGGTTATTAAGTCACTGAGAATCTTTGAACAGCCCTTATTTTTCACCATGGGTAACAGCAGCTGTGTCCAGGGCATACCAGGGTGTCCAGCTGCTGCAGCACACCCAGCTTGGGGTCTGTGCTTTGATTCCAGCTCTGAGGTACCAAGAGTGACCCACAAACCAGCAGTCAGTGCTCTCCCCACGCAGCAATGGATGCCCGTTCAGGCTGATTCCCTAATGGACCCTGACCCCCACCCTGGATCAACCCTCAGCATTCCCCATGGGGGCTGTCCTAAAACAGAGCACAAACCCAACCTTCCAAGTGCTCCTGCCAGCCCATAGAGATGTGCCTGCCCATAGAGATGTGCCTGCCTGTACAGATGTGCCTGCCCATACAGATGTGTCTCCCCATGTAAGTATATCACCTGTCCTTTCCTCCCAGCCTCCTCCAGAGCCACAAGAAGCCCCAGAAGCTCCCCAAGGGGCTGCGGAAGCATCTCATGTCACCCCACAGTTCAGCAATCCACAGATTTGCCACAACTTGTGCAGGATTAGGCAGAGCTGCTGCCAGGCTGAGCTGCCCAGGGAGGACAGATTATTCCTGCCAGGAGCCAAGACTCTGAAAAGGGACATTGTTTCAAGGATGATTTGCTGTTTTCCCCTCGCACACACACAAATCTGTAGCTCCAATCTGGCTTTTTTGCGAGGCACCTGCTACCACCTGCGGTCAGCGACGAGATCGGAGAGGGATAAGCAAAGGAAGGAGGGAGCGAAAGCCAAGCTGGTCAGACAAACCCGGGATGCCCTGCAGAGGGGCTGAGCTCTGTCTGGGTGCCCAGGTGTTCCAGGTGCTGCACACTGATCTGAGGCCACCCCAGAGCAGAAGATGCTCTGCTCCCCAGGCCAAACCCTGGCTTCCCTCCCAACAGCCCCTGCTATGCCCAGGAGCCACGTGTGCAGTCCTTGCTGCAGGGAACAGGTTGCAGGATCTCCCTCCCCTCCCCAGCCCACCTTGGCTCGGGGTGTGCTGGCAGCTGGGAAGAGGCAGAGTTGGAAGAGCGACCTCAGGTCCTGCAGGAGCTTGGTTGGGAAGGCGATGCACGCTGTCCTGGCCTCCTCATGCAGCCAAACCTGCACCGAGCCACAAGGACCAGGGCACAGGGCAACCTCCACCTCAGCTGCTCAGGGCTGTGGGATCTGATTTCAGGGGCCCTACAGCAGCAAACCCACATCCCCAAACACAGTCCCTCTGTCAAGCCACCAGCCTTCCCCAGGAGAAGGCAGTAGCTCAAAGCTGGTCTCACAGACACGCTCTGGCTGCAGAGCTCTGTTCCTTTTTCTCTGTGCCCTGTGAGATCCCCTGCACCCCTGCCCATGGCAGCACTTCCCTCCACTCCTCAGCACAGCTAGTCCCCCTGAGGTGGGCTCACCCTTGTCCTTCTCCTGCCCCAAAGCCAGCACTCCAGCCCGGCTTTGGTCACACCAATCTGAGAAGTGATGGGCAATCTCTTTTCCTGCCCTTAACCTTAACCTTAGTCTGAAATTTAACCTCCAGCCAGATGCTCCCCTCCCCTTTATCACGGAGCAAATTCCCCACCTGCACCTTCTCCCTGTATCCTTTCTCTGCCGCCACAGTCCCTGCCCAGATGGGATGCAGGCAGACCCACATCAACCTGACCTCTCAACTTCAGCAACTCAAATTAAAATGGGCCTGAGAGATAAACCAGCCTCCCAGGTTTCCTTTTAAGCTCAGTGCAAATGAATACAGAGGACATTTTGCAAAAGTCAACATTGCCTCCTGCTACAGCACTTCAGCTCTGTTATTAAAACAAGAAAAGAAACCCGTGGATTATGGGATGGCTCAGTACCAGGTTTGGTCAGTGGGTCAGAAGCATCTATCAAACGTGCAGCCAAAGAGGCTGGAGGGTGCCTTGAGGTCTCTGCAAAGCTCCTGCAAAGGACTTGGTGGGAGGATTTGCATCTGCTGAGCAAAGAAGAGTGCCTGGGGCTGTGCCCCTGTCTTGGGGTGACTTTATGATGCTGTATCCCCCATTGTCTGCCCTATGCCAGACATGAATCCTGGGCCTTCCTGTGTCTTTAAGCAGTTTCTCAGGAGAGGGGGGAGAGTAGCCAGGCAAATTTTTCAGAGCAGTTTTGTGCTCAAGGACACACAAACTCCCCTGCCTTCTGCTGCTGCGGACCCAAAAAAAAAGCACCTTCCTGCTTCTTCCCAGCTCTCAGCTCCTTTTCTCAGGAGAGACAGAGAGTTAAAATCCTTCGTTTTTTAGCTAGCCTGCTAGCTGAGGCAAGAAAGAACCTTTCCTGGGACTTTGGTTTTTCTTCTTCTTCTCCTGGAACTGTTCAGCTCCAGTCCGGAAAAACATCACTGGGAGGCCCCAGACCGCGGCCTGGAGGGGCCCACACAGACGTCCCCCAGCTCCAGAGAGGGCAGACACCTACAAAGAACTCTGAATCTTCCTAGGTCTTCTCCACAGCGAGAGGTTTTATCATTTAACATTATTCACTCTTTTTTCCATGCCTGCAAGCCCTTTGCTTGTTAAATAAATAGGGGTTTTTTCACTTTCTCTGAGGAATTTCTTTCCAAACCTGGTAGAGGAGGGTCTGCTGAAATTTGCCTTCTATCACAAAGATGTTCATTTCGGACATTTTCCTCCAAATTTTTCCCAAACCAAGACAGCTCCCAAGAGCCACTGGTCCCAGTGGTCGGGGCTGCTCAAGCTCCAGGGCTCTGCTCTGCCCTGAACGGGGCAGAAGCGCCGGGTGGAGGAGTCACGTTCGCACCCTGGCTCCCTCCAAAACACTCACGGATGTTTGCAGCAGGATGCCAGAACCACCCATCATCACACTTCACTTTTTTCCTTTAGTCTTTGCCTTAATCCTTTAATGAATTAAGTGGAGCAATTAAGCAGGATTTTTATTTCTTTTTAAAGTGAATGCGCATGAAAACGGAGATGGGTATTTTTGTCGTTTGAATGCTTAATATGATAATTAATGCAAAGCCCCTCAGCTTTAGGGATCCTCCACACCTCTCACCCAGCCCTTTTTCTGTTTATCTTTCTGGCAGACTGCCTCTCATACTTACTGCAACGAAGGTTGCCCCTTCCTCCTGCTCACGCTATGCCTGAACTGCACAGATCAGGGGAGGAGGAAAGGGTGGGAACTCAGAGCTGCTTCAGGGCAAAAGCCCCAGCCCAGCATCAGTGGTGGAGAGCACTGCAGTAGCAGAAATGGAGAAACCTCCTCTCTGGGGAAACTCAGAGGGCACCAACTTTGCTATCCAGCAAGGTATCCAGCCTTCACCTCAAGCAGCTGAGTTGAGCCCTCATGCCCAGCTCACTGGGGAAGGGTTTGCTGGACCAGGCAATGAGGGAAGTGCCTTCTCCAACCCTGACAAAACTGAGGGTTTGGCTCTGTAAAGGAGGCTGGACAGGCTCACCTTCCAAGGCAGCCTTTCCATAGCCTCTACCTTCTGGCCCCACCAAACCTTCCAGTCCTCAGGTCCCTGCTCCCTTCCTCTGCTCCCCCTCATCCATCTACTCCCTGTTTGGCTTAAAATATTTGCAAGCGTGGCTGAACATCTCCATGCCTCAGTTTCCCCACCAGTGAAAAGGAGGTTAACAGATGCCCTTGCTTCCCTGGGAGGATGCAGGCACTGGGAGATGACAGACATTTGGGGGATGATGTGGGCCCAGGTGAACACCTCGGGGGCTCTGCCACCCCTGTTCTCAGCACAAGTTTCTTACCAAGAAGACTGTCAGCCCTACAGATATCCTTACTCCCTGTCCCAGGAACGAAGGGAAGGATCTGGGACTGATACAGATCAGAGAAGCACAACTCCAAAAGGAAATTTCTCAGATATTTCTCCAAAGGGTTGGACAAAGCGCTTCAAGGACGGGCAAAGCCTTACTGTAGCTCCATGAGGTGTTAGCAAACATGGCTCACTTGAAAGCAGGCAGTGAGCCACCAGTGAATCCCAAACAGACCCTCCCAACTGGGCTGGAGGGTATCCCTCAGCACTAGGATTTGATGTTTGGGCTGGGGAAATGCCTCTGCAGCCTGCATTTCTTTCGTTTTTTACTCTTTTTAATTTCAATTTATTTTTAACTTCTTCCTTTTTTCATCAAAACACATTTCCTGACACAAAAAGGTCTTGGTAAACGTTCTCTGACTCACTGAACTGCCCAAACAGATCTCCTGTCTCCACAGGAACTGGACCATCCTGTTTGTGGGTACAACAGCCACCCCCAGCCGTGTGCTGAGGGCTGAGGAAAGCTGTTCCCATTGTGAAACACTCCCTGCCAGATGTGGGCAAGCCCTCCCTCACATCTGGAGGCCAGTCAGACATTTTGATTTTCTCTCTCAGTTGTTTGTTTCCTTGTCCTGAGCAGGACAAGCCTTGGAGATGAGGCTCTTTGCCTCTTTCTGCAGAGCAGCCCACCAGCTATTTTTTCCTATAGGACTGTGTTTTTGCAAATGCAGAAGGAAGACATTGATAACCCCTGAAAAGTAGCTTCGGTATTGGGAGAGAAGTTTGTCTCCTCTCCTTTGCTAGCCTGTGAGGAATCAGTGGGAGTTTGGACAGTGGATTTGTTCAGTTGTATGAATTCATGGAGGTTTGGGCTGCTGGTACTGTGTCCCTTGGTGGCCACTGTCCTTTGCAACACGCCTGAGACCCAGCCTTTTCCACCCCGAGGCACGGAGTGCTGCAGAGGTTGCAAAGCCTGTGGTGATCATGGCCAAACATAGCAGTCAATAAAGCTGATGACCTTTGCTTGGTTGCCCAGTCAGCCAAAGGAAACACTTTTCCCCTTGGGCTCCTGTACAAGATGCTGCAGAAGTTAGGGAAATTGCTCCCATAACATCCCTGGGAAATCTCAGGGACACACCATCCATCAATATTTTGCAGTCTGAGACAGCAGCAACATCTCCTGCTACACTGGTACAAGCCCAGACACTGTGCTCTGGCTTCCTGTAAACAAAAGCTGTTTAGCTCTAAATTCTTCTTTTGGCTCAGGCTCCCCTGGTTCAGTGAGGATGGTATCGAGACAATCATCACACGGATTGTATTCCTGGTACAAGGCTCCGTTGCACAATGGCGCCTCTTTATAATGCCCTTGGAGCAAGGAACTTCCAGGCTGGTTTCTCTGCCAGGCAAGACTGGATGTCAGGTCTAAGCACCAAGGCAAAGGAGAAGGAGAGAGCAAGGATCTGAGAGAGGAGCATGGAAGTCAGGGATGGAGGGCTAACAGATCAACAGACATTTACAGACTGCAATGCAAAGGAGAGAGTACAATGGATCTGGGCTGGAGTAGAAGAGAACTTTTTTCCCAAAGCAAGGCAAAGCAGGAGAGGAGTGGTCTTTCCTAGGGAAAAGAGTTAGTGGTCCAGGATTTTTCAGGCCAGACCAAAACAAACACAAATTATTTCCCTACTTCAAAATTAACCTCCACTTTGAAAGAGTTTCTGCTCGAGGCGGGCAAACCGGAGGCATCTGAGTGAAGCAAGAGTGCGGGCAGACCCTGCTCTGCCTGTGCCTGATCTCCCAGTGCCTGTGCAATCCCCAGCACACAATCCAGTGTACTGGACTAAAAGTTAAACATCCAGTCCAAGCTGGTTGTGTGGCATCAGTGAGGGGAGAGAGTCATCTTCTGGGAACTGCTCATTCTCCCTGGACAGACACCTGAACTATCGAGCTGTAATTTAACCTCTCGTCCTTGCTCTACCCTTCAGATAAATTAACTCCCTGTCCTCTTCCCCACCTCCTCGTACAGACCCAAGCAACTCCCACATTGTCCCCTCCTCTATTCTTCACTGCCACCCTCACCAGTCTCTTCCACAAACACCAAGCTGAAGTTTGGTTTCTCAGCCAGGGTGGTGGAAAAGCACGTCAGTGTTAATCCACCCAACACAGCCCCAGCTCCTTCCTGAGAAACTGGGCCAGGAGGAGGCACTTCCTGCCTCAGCCAGAAGCCACCATGACTTGCAGTGCATGGAGGGGAGAAGGGGGTCCAGTGCAGTAACTTCAGAAAGACTTACAGTGGCCAGGGACATTCCTGGTGGACAAAAGCATGACCCAGCAAAGTCCTGTGAAGGGGCCCAGCTCCTTAACCAGTCACACCAGGAGGGTTAAAGAGCCTGCAGTACACAAGGTATCTGGGAATGACCAGCAATACTGAGAGAGAAACCTCCTGCCAGACCTGGAAGTGAGAGGCTGTTCCCTGGGCACGCCAGCAAGGAATTCACCTCGTCCCCCACCACCCACTCAAGTCTGGTGGGCACTTTTGCTTGAGATCATTTCCCCAAGCCTCGCTGGGCTGTGGTGGCTCCTCTTCCCACGGTGTCCTGTCGGGGACTGCAGTGACACGGCTCCGGAGTCAGTGCCGGTGGCACAGCCAGCGATGAGATCAGCCATCCATGAGATCAGCCATCCATGAGATCAGCCATCCGGCACGCGGTGCAGGACGAGTGGCTTGCGATGAGCTCATGCCTGCTCCGCACGGACGGATGGAGGGGGAGGAGGAGACACGCTGACTCGCCAGCTCATCCCATGACGAGGGCCTGGACCAGCCCACCGTCCTCCCAGGAAATCACGCAGCTCCAGCCTCCCGGCGGGGCTCCGCTTGGCGCGGATGATGGCAGTGGGGCCGTGGCACACCTTGGGACTCTGCTGGCGGGTCTTCGCTGCCTTCCCCACAACACCAAACCTTCTGCCGGGGTCTTGCGCAGCATCTCGCCCCGTCCCATCAGGGTCCCATCTGTCTACAGAACAATGACATCCCCTCTGCGGGCTGGCATCCCAGCCTTCTGTTGCTCTGAGCTTCTGACTCTTGTCCTGGTGCCAGATGGCTTTGGAGGCAGATGACTTCATCTCTTTTAAAGGGGCAAGGGATCTGTCAGCAGTGCCCTGTAGGAATCAGTGTGCATCATGCTTGGTGGGAAGCCAGCACAGGGAGCATGCCACAGCAGCCCTTGTGATCCCACACAGCGCCCAAAGAGACTTGGACTCCAGTCCAACACTGCCAACAACCTCGTGCCCTTCACTCTTAGCCATGAGTCATGTTTGAGCTGTCCCACACAGATTTGTGGAGTGGGGGACCCAACTGCAGCATGAGCTCCATGGTGGTGCCCTCCTGAGTGTCTAAGGGCAGGGACTACCCAGCGTTCAGCCTCACAAGCCAAAGATGTCTCAATAGAGGCTGCACTGAATGCAGGGGAGTGGTTCTGCAATGCACCAGCCTCCATTCCCAAACGAGGGAATAGATGTATGGTGGGTGGCCTGAGTCAAACTCACTCATCATTGGATTCCTCTTGGACTTTAGGCCAGGATAACCTGGAGCTCAAAGGAAATCCCAGTTCAAATTTGTGCTGGGTACAAAGGGTTGAGTCTCAGAGTGAGAATTAGGTGTGCTCAGAGAGATATGATTCAAGGTTTGTGATTACCACTCACAGGGTCTGCTGCAAAGGGAGAGATGGCTCCAGCCTGTGCCCCTTGGGAGATTCCAAGCAACCCAAATGTCCCTCTCAAGACAGCACTCCCTCATTCCCCTGCAGATTCTGCCTGTCTGGGAGCTGCAGGGTGGTTTGCAGGTCTATAGGAACCATCCTGAGTCACTGGAGCTGCTTCATCAGCGCTGGTCAAGGAGGCTGCAGTCAGACACAGCTCAGGGAGCCGATTCCTGCACAGGACTGGATCCTCCCCGCCTCCAGCACAGGCTCCCGCTTGCTGGGAAAAGCACTGCCGCCGTTCCAGCAGATAATCGCCCCTTCCCTGGCAAGTCCCTGCACGCTGCCGTGCAAACAGACCCACGGAGTGCTGCAGCATGGCAGCAGATGCTGGGGCTGAAGGGCCAGGCACAGACGGGCTCTATTCTCTGCAAAAAGGGGAAACAAAAGTTGTTTGTCCCTGAGGGAGGTAACGCACAGATCCCAGCACACCTCTAAGCGGACATTTGCTCTAGGTTTGGGGAGGGACTGATGTATCAAGTAAGGCACTGTGGGAGAACAGTGGGAGCTGGGATCACTGAGGAAATGCCCACCAGGACTCTGGCTGCCCACCCTCACCAACACAGCAGGAGCACTCCAGTCCCCAGCTCACCCAGACCCTCAGGAGGGATGATCTAGGGGGTCACACCACCATGGCTGTTTCTGAGGGCAGAAGGGTTTGGAGAAACAATCCAGTGCCACATCTCAACAGCACTGCCCTGACCTCCAGGTCCGTGGAGGCAACACTCCAGTGGGGCCAGTTGCAAGTGTTGGCCAGAAAAGGCACAGGTTTAGGAGGATGAGCTGGAAGATGGGCCTGCAGGCATGTCTTCAGGACACAGGCAAGGCTGGTCCCCAGGGCAGTGAGTACAGCCATTGGCAGGGAGGCCCCTCTAAGTGTTTCTTGTTGGTCCAGAGAGGCCCGTGGTGATTTCCCTACCCCAGCCTGAACATGCTGCTTCGCTGCAAAACTCGGCATGCAGGTAACCCACAGCAGAACGTCTTGGCTTTATCACATGGAGATCTTGGGTGGAACCAGGAAATTAAATCTCTCCCCATGATTAGGGAGAAAGAAGCACCCTCGCCAGCCAAGTGATGGAGCTCTGACATTCCCCACACCCTGGAAAAGGTCCCACTGCTTCTGACAGGGTGAGATCCCAACAGCAGGACGTGGTGGCATGAAATGTTGATGGCAGCTATGGAGCTTTGTTGGCTTGTTTGACCAAGTGTCTGAGTGGTGTGAAGAAGGACAAAGCCAGGCATCATGCACAGCTCCATCTCCTTTCTTTCCTCCTGGCACAGTTCCCCCAGCCAGGCCAACCCTCTCTGCCTGCAACCACAGGTAGTTCTGCAACCCACCCCTTTCTGCAGGAGCAGGAGTTGCTCCTTGGGATAAGCACAACACTTTTCTTCCCAACCCAGCCTGACTTCAAGTTGAGCAGGAGAGCTGAGGAGGAGGCAGAACTTTCACCAGTTCCAGGCTCTCACCCACCACTGATACAGAATTAACAGCTGGACCTCAGGGAAAGTTCTCCTGTGCTTCTTGTACTTCCTGGATCACTGGGATAGTAACCAACCCCAACGTGCTCTAAGAGACCACGTTTGTTTGTGGTCTGTGTGGAAGGCAGAAGCCCATCTTAGCATCCTAACTACCTACAGTATGAGGATTTCGGGGGTTCCATAGCTAGATTGCTGCTCACCCCAATGCCGTGACTGAATTAGGAAAGGTTTGTTATTAAACCAGCTAGTACGTTTGTAGGGGTAGGTTGGCTTTTGGATGATCAAGCCCTCCTTCAGTCATGTCCCTCATGTTCTGCTGCTCCATAGCCAAGGAGCAAAGTTTTCTCTGAGAGCTAAGTCCCCTGCAGCCAACAAGAACAGTACCATGCTACATGCATGGTACATGCCACCTCTGTGGAAGGAACACCCAGTGCCACCAACCTGCTGGCAACAAGGCAGAGCTGTCAGTGGCTTTTGCACTTGCTGGATATTGTACACATTCTGGAAGGGGATCAGGTAATAACCAGCTTACACCCAGCATTTCTGCAGGGCCTGCCTGATACATGGCTCCTCCATGAGCACCAGCTTCCCCAAAGAGCATTTCATCAGCAGGGCAAAGAAAAGGGATGAAAGAGGGCCCCTGTCACCACCTGGGAGAGCAAGAAGACAGTGCAGACAGGAGAGCTGGCTTGTGGGTGGCATTGCTGAGATCAGCACTGCTGGCCTTGCTAGCTGAGGGTTCACACCTTGCTACACAAGATGAAACCAAGTCCCCACTGCTCCAGACGCAGGCAAAAGGAACAAGGCACCCGTCCAGCCGTGAAAGGCTCCAAACGCAGGGAAATGCTGGTTCTTGCAGCAATCAGCTGATGCCCTGGAGCCAGAGGTTTGCTCACTTGCACCTTGGTATGTCTAAATATAATACAAGTATTGTTCTAAGCCCTGCGTCAGCCCCGCTGAAATCCAGCCACCAATACCTGATTTTCTCGCCTTCCTCAGCTGCGAGACCTGAGACATGCAGCTGTGTGAAGGAACTTTTCCTTTCCTTCCTCCCAGATGCGCCTCCCATCACTGACTGATCACCTGGCCTCCTCTCGTGAGTTGTCCTAAAGAGGAGCTAATTTGCAATTTCAAGGTACTCTTACTTCTACTGTCACTTTTAGAATCCTCAAAGTTCCACTACAAGTTCCCCTATAAATCATCTGAATAAACCAGCTGGAAAAATGGACAAGCTGCACGTGTAAATCCAACCGGATTTTTGCCTTCTTTCCATTCAGTTCAAACTGCTTCTGAAAGGCCATGATGGGCTTGAAATCAAAGTAATTTTCCAAGTGGAGTTAAGATGCTGTGAGCAGAGCACCCAACATTAATGTTTGTAGTAAAAAAGCCATCAGTGATTTCCCAACCCAGCACCGTCCCACAGTGACCCCAGGGACATTGCTCAGTCTCACCATGCTGTGCACATTTCCTCTCTCATTCCTGGTACAAACTGCTCCCTAGATTTAATCTAAATTCCTGACCAATTTTGATTCCATCAAAACTGCATTTTCTGGTGAATTTATCATATTGCTCTCACTCACCTCCACCCACAACTCCAAATAGCCCAATATATCATGGGTCAACTTCTTCACATCGTTTTGGACTTGCACCATGAAATCACATGGATTTTTCCAAAGGACTGGTGTCGTGTGATTTAAACTAGTTTGAGACCAGTTCCAGTCGAGGCTGTACATGTGGCCAGAGGATCAATAACCCGCTGTCCTGGGGTTATTGCTTGGTGACCAGCAAGGTGCAAGTTTGCACCAATCACTCCTCTTTAAACGGGATGTTAATAGACCCTGTCTCTCTCCTCCACTCATTTCCTGTGCTCAGTGCCATCGCTGTACATGCAGCCTCACGAGGAGCAGCCAGGTACCTATTCAGACAGTTTGAAGTTAAAATTGTCCACTTTCCATATTCTTTTTGTTTTCCTAAAACCACACAGAAAACTTGCTGGTAATTTCATCTGCAAAAATCCACCAGAGGGGGAGGAAACTTCACCTAAAGCTGAACATTTATTTCCCATGCTGACAACTACCCCTGTATCTGTTCAAACCTCACTGAAATCTAAAGGGGGAATGTTAGTATTTACTGGAAAGGAGCAGGGGAGGCAGAAGGGGACTGGGACAAAAAGCACTGAAGAAGGATCCATGTCCCTTCACCTTGGTCCAGCCCTGAACAACTCCCCCAGAGTCAGGATGCTCTATTTGTACAACAAAAATCCCCCAAAGCCCCTGCACGGTGTCTGGGCTCCCCACGCTGCCATCTCTCCTCGCTGCCTCCCTCTCCTCCCTCTGCCTCCTGCCTTTTCAGGACAGGACCACCTTTTCATGCTCTCCTTGCTGCCTGTGCAGCACCCTGGGGCTTACTGGCAGCAGCCGAGGTTTCTGGGGGCTCCCCCAACACAAACAACAACAACAACCACCTTCAAAGTGCCTCTCGCATGCAGCTGCTCTGAGGGCAGATTCAGGTTTCCCCCACCCCCTTCTCCCCATCCCTCCTTACAACACCCACCTGGCAGATAGTTAAAAACAATCTTTGAGTTTTTCAGGTGTGTTGGAGGGATTTACCTGACATATTCCACCAGCCCACCACCCCACCCCACCCCAACCCCCCCTTGCAGTTGAGGTCCTGGATTTCATGGCAATGCTAGTTAATCTAACAGTAAAGAGCGCTGCAATTATTTGGCTCTAAGGCTTGGGTCCTTGCCCAGCTCTGACACACGCACAGATACACACACACACACACACAACTTCACTTGTGCACCGAGGGAGCGGGCGATGCCTCCCCTCCTCCTCCTCCTCCTCCTCCTCCTCCTCCTGCTGCAGCCCGTCACGGAAGGGCTGGCGCTCCTGCGAGCGAGTTCCACCCCTCGCAACTTTCTCCTTCGCCGCTCCCGACCGGTGCCGCCGGAGTTTTAGCCGGCAAAACCCCTCCTCGCAGGAATTTCTGGGAGCCCTCTCCTCTGATCTGCGAGCACCATGGAGCCCCGGCAGCCAGCGAGGTGCTGCTGCGGGAGAGGATTTTCAGCGGAGGGAGCAGAGAGGCAGTGAACTTCAGGAGAGGTCTCTCTCCTGTTGCAACAGGTAAGGCACGCTGCTCGCCGGTGTGGGGAGCTGGAATGACTCAGGGAGCAGCCTGTACGGCATGGATGGAGGAAGGCACGGAGGATGCAGAGATATCCTCGTGAAACTGCTTTTGCATGTGAATAACTTTTGCTGAAAGCAGCTTTTTCCTACAGAGAGACCTTTGGGATGGAGAGCTCTTGGTCTCTTCCTCCCTTCTGGCAGCATGGGGCTTATGGAAGGAGGCAGGAAAAGCTCCATTCGTGTTTGCATCTGCTCTTAGCTGGAAAGCTTCAGCAGGCTGCAGCTAGTGCAAGCAGGTGGGCTCCAGGTATCAAAGGCAAAAGCGACGCTGCAGAGCAAGGCAGGTGTGGAGGGACTGAGCAGAGCAGCACTCCAGGTGTCTGAACGGGGCAGGATTTCTGCAGGGAGAATCTTGTGCTGCAGTAAATGGATGAGCTGGGGCAGGAGCAGTGATGGCGTCTGGCTGTAGGCTCAGCTATTGGCCATGTACAACCCCATTAACCAGGCTGAGGTGGAACCACTCCAAACTCTGTCCCCACATGCCCCGTTAAGCCACTTCCACTGTGACCTCGAACTGGGCTGTGCCTTGGGGATCCCTGAGTGCAGTCACAGCGCTGGTGTTTCCCAGCCCAGCTTCCCTGTACACTCAGGTAAGAGCTCCTCTTACCTGCCCTCGTCCCCCTCCACGATGGGCAGCAGAGCCAGGGAGCTGAAGCCAGAGCCACCGTTTGTATCTCTGCACCTTTGTTCACTGTCAGGTGCCTTGTGACAAGATGAAATCCCAGAGCAAGCCCAGTCCCACTTCAGGGCGTGCAGGAATTATTTCCTATGTACACTGATAAAAGAGGTGGAAATACAGGGAGGGAGGCCTGGGCACTTGGAGCCAACGGCGCCCTTCCAAACTGCAGCTATCAGCTAATCAGCCTCCCGGGGAACTGAAGGCAGGCTCGGTGGAGCACAGCACTCCGGAGGGGCAAAGATCAGCGGTCACGCGACTGGGGTTGCTTCAGAGAAAACCCTTAAAAAAAGCTGTTGCTCCTTTGCATTGGTGGCTGCGGAGGGCTGAGAGTTTCCAGGATGTGTGGAAATTCAGGCTGTGTGGTGGTACGGGCTGGGCAGGCTCTGCTGGGCAGGCAGGGCTGTGGCCAAGTGGCTCCTGCTTGGCCCAGGGTGCCCTGGATCCCGGCAGGAGGACATGGAATGCTCTGTGCCCCCTATTCTGGTACTCCAGAGGGGCAGAGAGCAGGCAGGGGATGTGTAGGGAACTGCCGTGGCTCTCTAGGCTGTTGGCTAGAGAGACCTGGGAGGTTATTGGAGCTTCGGGATGGAAAGCAAACAGTCTGTACTGGGCTCCTGAGGAAGGCTGGGCTGTCTGGGTATTTGGGACAGCAAAGTCTCCGGGCTTGGTGTTGTGTACCTTTATCATCTAAAATGCAGCACACCTCACCTTATCGGGAATGGTTCAGGGACATCTGCCTGTCTGCCAAGGGGTTGAGGTTCCTGCAGGTCTGGGCAGGGGAGAGGTCTCTAACCCAGCCATGGGGTTTGGTCTCTGCTTCTCCCCATCTGCCTGTTGTGCTCCGGCGTGCTCTGTAACATTCCCAAAAGGAGCCCAACTGCCCTGCCTGTGGAGGGGAGAGCGCAGCAGGACCTCCTCTTCTCCCGAGCCTTTCCTGTAGCTACAGCTCACACCATGGATGCATTTCAAATCCTAATGTTCTTAAGCCAGTGCATCTCCCAGCCCTGCAAACAAACAAGCATCATTCATGTACGAAGGGAGAGTTCAAAGGAGGCACGACACCTGGAATCAAACATCTGTTAGGAACTAATGCATTTTGCATCCTGCTCTCCTGCCAAATGCTCCAAGGCAAGTCCTACAGGATCGTTCCAGCTACCTCCATGCTACAGCAATGGCATTCCCTGCTCCCTGCACCTCGCTTTGTTTCTTGCCACGTGTAGAGCATGCAAGTGCAGCTGCACCTCGAGCAGTTAGCAATGGGCTTCCTCCTGTATCATGGACAAACATAAGAGTATTAAATACCCCTGAGCCCTTTTAAATTTTTTAAGCTGGATTGGCAGCATGGATGCTGCATTGTCTATTAACAAGCTGATTTGCTGAGCAAGCAATTTTTCCTCTAACCACACTTTTTCCTTGGCAATGAGGCAGGTACTGGTTTGTTAGCAAAGAAACTTTCTTCCCTAATTCTTGGAAGTAGGAGCTCCAGGGAGGGGCAGGCTGCTAGGAAGGTTTGTAGCTCAGAAATGGACAAGCAACAGGATTGAAACAAACCAAAGGAAATAGTTTCTTTTTCTATACAGAGGGCTTAATTAAATTGCGGAACAAATTGCCGCAGGATATTGCCGACACCAAAAGTTGTATTTGGCTTCAAACAAGGTTTTGATCAGTTTGGGATGGATGGCTACAGTGAAGGTTTTTTAAATGCAACAGCCCAAGATCAGCCATGTATGTGCAGTGATGCTGAAAAGTGGGAGAAGGAGCAGATTACCCGTGCCTTCCTTCTTATGCTCCTCCACTAAGTAATCAAAACTGACCATTTTGGGGCAGAGAATAGAGAGGTAGCCAAGCAGGGCTATTTTGACGCTCTTACATTGTGTGGCTATTTTTGAGTGGCTGGGTTGTGTGTTGGATAGATGCTGTGACTCAGGCAGCCTGGGAGACGCTGGTTATGCCATGAATAGATCCTCCATATGGCTCAGGTTGACAGGGACACTCTGTGCCCAGCCTGGTTGTCACAGGTGCTCCAAGCAGTCTCCCTGTTCCACTGCTGGCTCCACAGAGGTGCTGCAATGACAGGAGATTTCAGAAATGTGCTTCCGGCAGAGTCCGGAGCAGGAGGGAGTGACCTGTGCTGGGAGCAGAATGAGAGCTGACAAGGACACACTGTGGCAATGAGACCAGCCTGGGCAAACGCGTCTGTCCTGGGGGTGAATCTTTTCTCCGCGGAAACCCTGAGCTCCCCAGGGCACGGGCTGGCCTTGTACAGCTTGTGCAGCGCAGTGGACACGGCACAGCAGCTGGGTGGCTTTGGTTAGGTCTGGGAGCTGAAGGTTTTCTACCAGCTTGCAGGTATCCGTTTGCACTCAATAAATATCTGCTGCAGGGAATTGTTGTGGCACAGCTCCTGGCGCCCCGGCCAGCCATCCTTGTACGAGGGAGGATCGTGCCCTGATTGTCTCATTCATTTTCTGTCCTGTGTGTCCTTACGCTGCCTCCAAAGGCAGGAGAGGGGCGGGCAGGAGCAGCGCAAGGCAGACAGATGGCAGGGGAGTGAGAGAGGCTGCGGGCAGAGCAGAAAGCTGCTCTCCGCGCTCACCTTCGGGCAGCAGAAGGGAAAGACCAGCAGGGTGCTGGGCAGGGCAAGGAGAAGATCGTCAGATCAGTGCAGGGCCACGTCTGCGGGTGAATGAGAATTGCCGGGTAGGAGGGAAAAGGTGAGGGAGGAGCACGGTGGGCAGGGCTGAGCTGCAGGGCAGACAGAAGCCTGTCCTGCTCAGCGCTGGGGCTGCTCACCTGCATCCAGCGGGGCACAAGGTCCCTCACACTGCTCTTCATGCCAAGATGCTCTTGGGCTCCTTCCCGAAGAATTTCAGCGATTTTAGGATAACATGTATGCTCCCCACAGGGAATCACAGAAAGGGCACTGGAGGACTACCAGCACTCCGGGGATGAGGGCAGTGGCCTCATTACCAGGTGCAGTTAAGGTGAGCGTGAGGACTCACAGGGTCAGAGCCTCTTCAAGACTGGGCAGAGCTGCTGCTCTCACCTCGCTGGGGTGAACTGAGCCCTGTTTGGGTTCACAGCTCTGGTGGGTCAGATGGAAGGTGTGTGCTGGGACCTCAGCTCTCCCAGCTCTGCAGCACCTAAGTAAGTAAACAGCTGTTTTGTGAGCAGCAGAATTCATGAAGCTTGGTTGCCTGCGGCGCTCCCTCTTGTGTGGATTCTCTGATGTCTAATAATCGGGTTGGGCTCACATTAGAGCTTTTTCTTCCAGCTGGGAGTCCTAATTTGGATTTCTCTCCTCTCTCCTGCTTTTCACAAGCTTGTGCAAAGTTAACTCCTTTCAAGTCTTTACCTATCTGGTTAAATTCGGCTGAAGCTGGCCAGCAGATCTGAAAGGCAGCAGGATTGACAAGGTGGTCCCACACACCAGCTTCCCTCAGCAGTCTGCAGATGGGAATGGTTATCAATGTAAGGTAACTTGCATCTCATGCATGAGGGAAAAAGGCTCAGTATGAGTTTTGGCAGGAGAAATCGATCAGAGAAGAGCCCAGGAGCCCTTGTGGGCTCTCACAGCTCGTTTGCAGTGACTGAGATATGTGGTCCTTGGTGCTAAAAAACCCCATGGCAGCTGAATCACGGGGTGAGTGCTGCACAGTGCCAGCAGCAGCAGAGTCGGGGCACACTCACGTGAGATCCTGACGCGCTCCACCTGGCTCTTGTGCCAACATGTTTGGGCTGCTGCACTGTGGGGCCCAACCCCAAGGCCCCTCACACCCTGCCTGGTGAGCAGCTCCCACCAAGACCCTTTCCTACCAACACTGCCCCTTCTCCAGCCCCCAGGGATGTTTCTTGTGCCAGGTACCCCATTCTCATGAGAGCCAGCAGTGGGATGTGCTGTCTCCTCCTTGGCTCCTGGCTGTCATAGCTGCTGTCCTTGTCCACCCCACAACATTTCCCTGGTTATCTGTGCAGTGGCAGCTTTTGGATCATAAGCAGGATTTACCCCCTGGCTTCCATAAGTGGGGAGAGCAGAGAAAAGACATTAGGAATAATGCAGAAGAATGCTTCCCTCTTGGCACAAGCAGGTCCAGCTCCCTGATGTCACACTTTCCCTGGGACAGGAGGGAAGTTGGCACTGCAAGGTTCCCTCACCCCCCAGACCCTACTGAGGGCTCTGGAGCTGTTTGATTAATTCTTGCCCTAGAATGATGTTGCAATGCCAAGACAGAGACCACTGACCCTCACAACTCTACGGAGAGTTCCAGCCTGTTCTAGTTCTCCTGTGCCTAACAGATGAGCTTACAGCAATGACACCCCAGCTAGGTGACAAATCTGAGCCAGGCCTGGGTGTTGGCAGCAGTACAAAGTCCAGCTGTCCCTGGGTTTCTCACAGGGCAGACAGAAATGCACATTGCAGGTGGAAAGATGGCAAGAGAAGACCTTTGCCTTCACGTACCAAGTGATGCCCTTGGACAGAGGATGGCTTGGAGGCAAAGACAAGCACTTGCTTGCTCCAGGGCAGCCCGAGCTGCATCAGGGCACAGCCGAAGCCCCGAGGATGGGGAAATGGGTGCAATGTCCAGGGGGGAAGGGGGTGAGTGGCTGGCTGGAGGACCACAGTAAGATGTCATGGAGCAAGGTACCTTTAGAGCCAGTCTGGGTCTGAGCATCCAACCTGTGAAATCTGGCACAGTGACAAAGGTGACAAAAGCATCCAGATGTAAGGGGGAAGGAGGAGCTGGACATCAGAGTAACTAAATGCTTCCCACATACCCTTCCCATGTGGAAGGCGATCCTGCCATCTCCTCTCTTGCTCAACTCATCCTTGTCTTGCACCACTCAAGGGACAGCATCCCACCCTGTTCCCACTGTCAGCTCTGAAGGGTGGTCCTGGCAGGTTCCCTGGCCATAGCAGACCAGGCCTGGGGAAGGCAGGGCTGCCTTGGAATGAAGCATTTTTACCAAGCCCTGCAGAGAAAAAAGGTTATCTCTGCCAGATCTCCCAGCCTGGGCCCAGATTGCCCCACACAACTCAGTGTCTCACAGGCTTCCCCCAAACTCCTTCAAGGGAGTCTCTCTTCCACCAACACCCCATAGAGGATGCCTGTCCCAAGGGGTACCAAGGGTTAAAGCACCTGTCTGGTTTAGCTGGCAGATGATGGAGGGAACATCTCTGTAGTGCTTTAGGACTGTGCCTGTTCTGCTCAGGGACATGTGTGTGACCCCCTGCCATGCTGAGCAGGCCCAGGAAAGACTCACTGCTCCACACTCCAGCATGAGACTCACGAATCCCAGGGCTCTCCATGGCTCTGCAGCTGAGAAGCCCTCGGTACAGCCCACCCCAGCAGCACACAGCCACTTTACCCCCAGGAGCAGAGCTGTACCGTGATGTGGTCATGGCACAGGTCTGGCACTGCCCCTCACTGCCGGGACAGGATTTCATGGGGCACGCCAAGCAAGGGCAGCCCTTGGTTGTAAAAGGCACGTGCACCAGGTTCTGCATGATCAGCTGCCTCGCTCCAGGCTGTCCAGCAACCTGGAGACAATTTCCAAAACTCTGCCCAAGCCATTCAGGGATTGGAAAGTCGAGATGGGGAAGGAACAGCCCCAACTGTGCCTGGATGGAATCTGCAAGTCCAGCAAAAAGCTGCACCCACACTAACACAGCCCCCAAGCAGGCTGGTGCAAGCAGTTCTGCAAACATCAGCCCTAAGAAACCATCCACAGGCGCTGGAAAACCCCGAGATACCTTGAAGAAGGAAACACCGTAACTTCAGGGGCTCTTTTCATTAGTTTTCTGGCTTTGTGTAGTACCTCCAGGATGTGTTTCTTCTGCTTCGCTGCAAAACCAAGCAGAGACTTCACAACCAAATGCAGAAGCAGGATCTCCAAGGATGGGATGGTTTTGTCTGTTATTTTTCAAAGTCCAAGAAAACAGTTTGAAAAATACCCATCTCCACAGAGAATTCAAACCCCACGGGGCTGTGAGCAACCATCAGGGAACTCCCCAAATGGAAAAGCATCCAATTCCCACCAAAATCACTGTGGCAGAGGAGAGGGCAAACATTAACCCAGCAGCGCAATGCCCCTGCAGGCTTTTTCAGTATTGGGAAGCAAAACATCTCACACATGGCTCAACACAGCCTCCGTTTAACTCTGTGCCTTTGCAACGCCGAAAGCCCAGGGACTGCTTTCTAGTTGATCCTCTTTGGCAGGCAGCTGTAAGGATATTGCCCCATCTGTAGCTGAACCCCTTCTGCTCCACCAAGCCAGCAGAAGACAGTGTCCCATCTCCTATTACCTTTCCCAAAACCTTACACCCACCATCTTACAGGTTTTACTCCCTTTGCTTTATGTCTCTATTTAACAGTGGCATTGAATTGTTTGTTAAATTGATTACTTGAACAGACAAACTCATCTCCCGTCTTTCCCTGAACTCCCTGCTCTTGCAGCCTCTGACAAAGAAGCTGATGTGCTTGGAGGTGATTTGGCGTGGTCCCTAAGCTGGGGAAGAGGCTGTTTCTTGTAGTGAAGAAAAAACGGAGAGAAAATGGAGGGAGGTGGGGGAAGAAAGCAAGAGAGGAAGAGAACTTGGTGTACATGCTGGCAGAAGAGTAATAGGGGAACAGTTGTCCTTATTTTCTGATGAAAATTAAGATTTTTCCTTTAATCCTCTGATCTGAAAACCTTGGGCCAAGCCCCCACCACAGCTCATGAGGGGAATGCTGCTCTGGGTGCACTCAGCGCTGGCTTTGTTTTGTGTTTTGGGTTTTTATTGCTTTTAAATGCTCCTCTTGAAGGGAATCAAAAGGTGGGGCTGGGGCCACACCTGCTTCCTGGCAGGCTGCAGCATTTTCCAGTGATAGGGCCAACAAACATAGCAGCCCACACGGTGCAGGAGACCCTTGGGAGGGCCCCCAGAGGACCCCCTGGCCATGCCCCAGGCACTCACCTCAGCTGGCCAGAATAGCCTTGTCCTGCACCAATCCCCCTGAACTGCCCGTCTCCGTGGCCTCCCCACGCACACACTTTGAATTTCAGCACTGTGTTTGTTCCCTCATTTCAAGCCAACAGATTGGGGCATGTCTTTGACAGAGGTTCACAATTTGGATGTTAAATTTAGACGCGCGCTCGGGCTCTGATTAGAGATACACCGACTGTTTACTCGCTTTGCGGGGAGTTTGCATCTACAGGGCTGAGGGCGAAGCCCCCCCAGGCTCTCTGATCCTTGCCGGGTGATTAGGAAAGGAGACTGAATCACCACATAATGATGCCCTGGTATTTCCCTCAGTCGGGAGCGTGCCCTACCTTCCACACTCCATCCCACCTATGGGCTTCCTCCAGCACTTTTACCTCCCCATGTGCAGCCAGCTCCAGAAGGCCTTGAAAGAGAGAAGTGGAGCACTCTGAGGAGTAGAAATAAATGATCCCATGGAGTGGCATCCCAGAGACAGGTGAGGGTGTTCAAGTGTTAGATTCTCGCAGCTGATCTGGCAGCCCTGAAGTGGGTATGGCCCTTGCCACAGGTCCCATGGGTCATGCACTCATTACTGTCAGCACAAGGACATGGGGCAGCACAGCTCAGAAAAGCAGGAAGAATGGTTCTCTTAATCTGCATGAAAACTCTGTTTGATTTCACCCAGTTTCAACTCGGAGATCCTTGAATTCCATGGCAAAGACCCCTGAGCTTGGCAGTGCTGCCCCTCCTTGGTAGCCAACTGCATTTGGGAATAAGGGCCCATAAATTGATTTTTTTTTGCTGGTTTCATGCTATGCACAGCTTTCAACCCACAGAACAAAAGTCTTGTTTCTGCTGGTTCATTGCTGTCACCTTCCAGGGTCAGTCCCCACAGGATTTTCCCTGGAGCTGAGCCAAAGGAGCAGTTACCCGGATTTCCCCTCTGTTCAGTGCACTGTCCCCCAGTTTTCTGTTAAGTTTCACCACAGTCTTTGATAATGTCCCAGTCCCACTTCTGGGTAGTTGTGCATTGTGACTGTGGCATAAATGATTCCAGAAGCAGGAGGCAGAGCAGGGACAGCACAGTCATCTCCTTGGAGATCTGTTACACTTCAAATTGCACTAAAACCATGCTGGAGAAAGAGAAACAAGACCTTAGAGCATGATTTCTTCCCAGTGCAGCCTGCTAAAGGAGAAACTCCAGGCTGAAGGTCGTAGGTGATGATTTCCAGGCCCAGGGTGGGAAGTTGCTATCAGGGACACAACAGAGACTCTCTGTGATATTGTTCAAGCTTTGAGCATGCTCCTGACACAAAGAGAAACTCTTAGACTTGAGAAGTTGATGGTGATGCCTCCTAGACAATTCTCCCTAAGTTTTGATTGTGTTTTTCAAAGTTTCAGATAATTTCCAGAGGAAATGAGGCTTCTGCCTCATGCCCCAGATGTGTAGTCACTCTCCATCCCTCATAATAACAGCTGAAGCCATTGATTGCTTTCAGTCCAGCTTGTAATTGAGAGCAAAGCTCTAAGAAATATTGAGGTCGCAGCAGGTTTTGCAAAATAATTATCTGGACAGAGGAGTAAAACCCTGCTAATATAGAGGAAAAAAACAGCAATGTAAGTGAAGCCCTTCTTAGATGTCAGGAAATACACAGGGAAGAGTGAGGTTAAGTACATTCCAGGAGAGATTCAGACGAAAGCTTGCATCTCGTTGACTGCCAGAAAACCCACTCCTTGCTCAAGGTTATCCTCCCATGTTGAATTGCTGGTGCCCAGGAAGGCATGTGCTCTGGCTCCTGCTTTTCTTGTGGTTGTGGAGTTCATAACGTCTCTGCTTTGTGGGTTCTCTGATGTCTTATGAGAGATGAGTTCACATTGCCGTTTCAGTACAATTCAATTAAAAAGTCAATTAGCCCAGATACAAAGCGATCGGCTTCATTAAGTCTGCTGTCCGTGGAGCAGCTCTGGTTTTGTTGCGGGCTCGTTGTGCTGCCTTGCTGTGCTCTGGATGGCGCGGCTCACCCCGCTCCCGGTGCTGGCAGACACGCGCGCGCAGCCTGCGAGCGTCTCCTCTCCAAGTTCAGCAGTTGAAAATGTTGGAAGGGAGTAGCTCTAGGCAAGTCCCTACATGCTGCGCTGCTCTGAAGCGCTGTTAAGTAACAAGCAGCAAGCAGAGCTTTTAAGAACATGGTTTTCAACTTCTCAGAATGAGCTACATGCCTTTCTGGGTCACCCGTCCCTGCCCTCCAAGATTTTCTTTAATTTTCAGTGCGTTTGGGACTACTTTGTGTTTCCTAGAAGTGGAATGATGGCATGAAAAAGTGAGTCTGAATTTCGTCAAAACTGAATTGTGTTTCTCTTCAACTTCTGGTAGTTTGACTTCAGCTTCAGACCATTTGTTTCAAAAGGGAAAGACCCCAGAGAGAGTTTTGGATGGTTGGCATCTATTTAGCAAGGAGAAAATGATTTGAAGGAAATATGAAACCCACAGCTTTGTATTTATCAGTAATTAGGTATCTCAGTGAGAGAATATGACACATACTGTTAGTTGGGCTCTAACCATTTGTTCTTAACATTCAACTTGAGTTACAAATTGAACTAGTTCTGGCTCTTAAAGAGATGAGTCTTGAAAAAGTGTCTGGAAAAACAAGTCTTCCCTGTTTAAATTAGGAATGTGCCAAATGACTGGCAGGTACTTGATATATAATTTAAATTTAAAACAGGAAGAAACAGTTCTAGATAAAGATCTCCTAGGATATCTAGGGGAAATATATGCACCTATATTTAGCTTATCCTTGGTTTCAACCCCTAACTGCACACACAGCAGCACGCACTTAGCTTTTGAAAAGAACAGGCCTTGATCCTTTAACAAGCTCTGCAAAGCTCCCTAATAAAGTTACATCGCTGTTAATCACATGTGTGCTCCCCAGTTCCTTCTTTGATGCACCTGGTGCACAAAGATAAACCGTGGAGCCGCAGATGGCTCGGGAGCTGTTAGAGAAGGAAGCTGATGGCGGGTGGTCATGGATGGCAGATCCTCCACAGGAATACTGACCCTGGGGCTTTGCCATGAGAGGGCAGGAACCAGAGACAGATTACTCAAGGGCTGAGGGTGACATGGGCAAAGTGTCTTGCTGGAAACCTGCTCCTTCAGTGAACACAGAGGAGGCAACAGGGTTAGGCCTGTGAATTAGAAGAACTTTGAGGTAACTGAGACACGGCTTGACTAGAAATGGAGTGAAAGCTGTTGGAAAGGCCCCACTGTGGAGGTGCACATTCAGAAGGAATTTATACAAAATGGCATCACTGCTGGGGAAGGATAACACATCCTGTAGCACAGGGAGAGAAAAGGGAAGACAAGCCATGGAGAGGCACATCAATCGGTTTGTATATTGACTCTCGAAAATACTTTGCAAAAACTTGTGTGGAGAGAGAAGTTAAGATGGAGAAGGGAGGCTGGAGAAACAAAACAAGAGGGAGTTTGGATTGGGGGTGGAGGGTTTAGATATGCTGCTTGACTTGGGAGAAGGCAGAATGAAGGGAGGGCAAGATTTTTCACAGAATAGCAAGTCAGCTTGATCACAGCATCTTGCGTGACTTCGCACATTTTGCCCTCTATAAAGGCAGAAACTGAAGCAGAGAAAGTGAAGAAATCCGAGCCAGCACAGGGATGTGGGAGGACACTGAGACGGAAGGAAGAAGAGCTGAGCTAACTACTGCATCAATAAAGGTCAGGGTAGACAGAGCAGGGAGGTGAGGCTGAGCCCATGCAGACTTTCTTCTGTAATGCACTGACCTTAATGAAAATTACCAGTGTTCTTCCTTTGACACCTGCAGGGCTCAAGGAGACACCGCACCATGGAAGTCTCCATCAGGAGGCACATCCTGAGTGTTGCTGTTTTCCTGATGCATTGTGTGGTCCACAAGGCGAGCTGTGAGAAGGGCAACACTTCCCCTCTGCACTTCACCCACTTCTTCTACAATGCAACCATCTATGAGAATTCAGCCCCCAAGACCTATGTGGAGAGCTACGTCAAAATGGGTATCTACAAGAAAGACCCTGAGTGGGACATCAGGTACAGAATAGCTTCTGGGGACAACACTGGTCTGTTTAAAACAGAGGAGCACGTGATTGGGGATTTCTGCTTCTTGAGGATAAGAACCAGGAGCAGCAACACAGCACTTTTAAACCGTGAGGTCAAAGACACTTACATGTTAATAATCAAGGCCACAGAGAGCACCTTTGCCTATGAAGCCTGGGCCAAAGTCTTGATCCATATTCTGGACAGAAATGACTTGAAACCTCTCTTTTCACCCCCCTCCTACAAAGTGTCCATCAGAGAAGACACTCCTCTGAAAACAGTGGTCAGCATGCTCAGTGCCACAGACGCTGACGCTGGCCAGAACGCTGAGTTCTACTATGCCCTCAACACCAGGTCCAGCCTATTCACTGTGCACCCCACCACGGGGGCAGTTATGGTCACAGGCAGGCTGAACAGCACCCATCGAGGCAGGCATAACCTGCAGGTTTTGGCTGTGGACAGAATGAGGAAGATCACCGAGGGGAATGGCTTTGGGAACTTGGCTAGTCTCACAATCCAAGTGGAGCCATCTGCCAGGAAACCCCCCTCTATCTCCTCGGTGAAGGTGACATCGCCTGACTCAGACGAAGACTTTATCTATGCAACTCTCTCTGTAGAAAGTGGTGACTCAGAAGCTGGGATTGATTCGGTTGAGTTTGTGGATGGAGATCCGGGAAGACATTTCAAAGCCATCAAATCCTACTGTGGGAGCACTGAGTTCATGATTGTGTCAAACAAAGAGATAAACTGGTTACTTTACCCGTTTGGTTTCAACCTCAGCGTTCAAGCCAAGGACAAGAGCAAGCCACCACTGTTCTCTCCTGTCAGAGCTGTCCACATACCTCCCTCCAAGTATGTTTCTGCCAGGTTTGAGAAAGAAGTGTACCGGGTCCAGCTCAGTGAATTTTCCCCAGCTGGAAGCCAAGTTGTTATGGTGAAGATCACCCCAGTTTTCCCAAACCTTAAATATATTTTGAGACCTACTTCTGACAGCGCAAGCTTTAAGATCAATCCTCGCACTGGACTGATAACTACAGTCAGAGCAATGGACTTCCATGAGCAGTCTAGTTTTGAGCTTGAAGTTACAACCAGTAACAGTCACACATCCACAACTGTTATCGTTGACATCACTGACTGCAACAATCACGCTCCGAGTTTTACTCAGTCTTCATACCATGGGGCCTTTGATGAAAATGTTCCTCCTGGTACCAGTGTCTTAACAGTAAGGGCTACAGATGAAGATAAAGGAGACAATGGCTTTGTCACCTACAGCATAGCCAACCAGAAATCCGTTCCTTTTGTCATTGACCCCTATTCTGGCGTCATTTCCACCACCAAGTCGATGGACTATGAGTTGATGCAGAGATGGTACCACCTGCGAGTGTGGGCATCGGACTGGGGCTCGCCTTTCCGCCACGAGACAGAGGTGTACGTCTCCCTCACACTGAGCAACGTCAATGACAACGCTCCTGTGTTTGAGAAGGCAAGCTGCAGTGGCACCATCCCACGGGACTTTCCAGTCGGGAGCCCTGTGGCCACGGTCTCTGCAATTGACAGTGATGAGCTGCAGCATATCAAATACGAAATCAAGTCTGGCAACGAGTTAGAGCATTTTGAACTGAATCCCATCTCTGGAGTAATATCCCTTAGAATATCTCTGCGAGATCTCCCTTCTGAACAGCCACTTTTCTACTCTTTGAAAATAACTGCAACAGATGGAGAGAACTACGCTTTGCCAACATCTGTAAACATCACTGTGGTCAGCCAAGGTCTCCCCGTCAAAATGCAGTGTGAGGAAACAGGAGTCTTGAAGCAACTGACAGAAACCATCATACACTCCATCGAGTCTCAGTCTCAAGGCCATGGGCAGGATGATGAAACGTCTCTGAACTTGCACCTCATAAACCATAATGCTCCTAAGTTCGATGACAGCTTTCCACGATCTATTGATATCATAGAGACTGTTCCGATCAACTCAACTATTGCTGACCTTTCAGCTATTGATCCTGACACTGGTTTTAATGGAAAATTGGTCTATGTGATCTCAGATGGAAATGATGACAGTTGCTTTACCATTGACCTGGAATTGGGTCTCCTTCAAGTCCTTTCTCCTTTAGATCATGAACAAACCAGCTTCTACATTCTTAACATTACTGTGTACGACCTTGGCACACCACAAAAATCATCTTGGAAACTATTGGCTGTGAATGTGTTGGATACCAATGATAATACTCCTAAATTCCCTCAAGGTGCTTATTGGGTGGCAATACCAGAACATGTAGCAGCAGGGACAACAATAGCTCAACTGAAAGCAGAAGATGCTGATACAGATGACAATGGGAGAGTAAAATACTCTCTCCTAACCCCCACAGACAAGTTTGCCATTAACAGTGTCACTGGAGAAGTGACAGTTACAGGTGCTCTAGACAGAGAACTGTGGCCTTGCTATGTGCTGAAAATAGAAGCTAGGGACCAGCCCAAAACAGGCTTCCAGCTGTTCTCCGTTACGGACCTCGTTGTGACTCTGGAGGATGTAAATGACAACACCCCACAGTGCCTCCCAGCCCTCAACAGTGTGAAGGTCCCCGAAGACCTGCCCGTGGGGACCATTCTCCTGTTTCTGGAGGCTTTTGACCCTGACGCTGGCTCTGGGGGGGAGGTGAGGTACAGCCTCATTAACAATGAGGAGATGATGTTCCATGTGGATAAGCTGACCGGGGCGCTCCGTTTGGAGAAGGAGCTGGACTATGAGAAGAGGGACTCTTACAATCTAACGGTGCAGGTCAGTGACAGTGGGAAGCCCTTCTCTCGCTCTTCCCTCTGCCACCTGGAAGTGAACGTCATTGATGTCAACGAGAACTTGCACCCACCACGCTTTGCCTCCTTTGTCTTCAAAGGCTGGGTGCAGGAGAACAGCCCTAAGGGCACGTCGGTGATGATGGTCATGGCAAAGGACATCGATAGGGGCAAAGATGGAGAGGTTCAGTATTTCCTCCGAGAAGGCACTGGCCTGTCCATCTTCCGCATCGAAAAGGACACAGGTAAGGACATCTTCATTTAACAGTGTACTTTCTTGAAGGCTTAAACTACCTCCTGTGTTTGGCCTGACTGTTTACAATGTTGGATGCATTCAAGCCTTTCTTGCTTGTGCAGGGTTATACTAAGTCTGTCCCTGTACCTGGGTAGGAGCAAGCAGGGGTTTTTCGCCAAAAAGTAATGGCAAATCAATGTCTGTCCTCCTCCAAAATAGTGAGGTCTTTTCTTTCACTTGTGTAACAAAAATGACCCTCCGCACAAGCAAGCCCTCAGCTTCCACACAATCTCACAGCCACGCAAGGTGCATGCCAGAATTTGTGTCTGCAGCAAAGAGCAGGAAGCAGACTTGAGACACAGACTGCTCTGGCATCAAGGGCTGGGTGCCTTGAATCCCTCACAAACACTCTCTATCCTTCTAGGCACCATACGGACCATAGGATCACTCGACCGAGAGGGAATGTCTCACTACTGGCTGACTGTGCTAGCCCTTGACCTGGGAACAGTTCCTCTGTCTTCTGTGACTGAAATTTATATTGAAGTCACCGATACCAATGACAACCCGCCTCAGATGTCCAGACCTGTCTTCTATGCCTCTGTGATGGAGAATTCCCCACCAAATACATCTGTCCTTCAGCTCGATGCCTTCGATCCGGACTCTAGCTCAGAGGGAAGACTGACTTTTCACATCCTAACTGGAAATCCTCAAGGACTGTTCACCATTAACCTCATTACAGGTAAGACTGATCCAGCTCAGCATCTGTTTTTGAGGCTTTCAAGTGCCCAGAGGATGTTTCATATTCAATGTAAACAGCCCACACAGGTGCCTTTGTCACACCTTCCTCCTGCAGTGAAAGTCCCAGTCTCCACATACACTCTGTGGGAAGTCTGAGGATTGAAACCCTCAACCTGAGGGCTGCGATTTGCATCCAGATGGCTCTTAGAATGACACAAATGTGCTCCTTTCAAAGCCCTAAACAGAGCCAAGCAGTTGTTTTTAATCTTCCCCCTTATAAACAACTGCCCTGTTGCACGGCCTGAGCCAGGCAACACCCTTCTGGAGGTGACTGTTCCTGAGACAGACCCAGGCAGGATTAACAAAAATGAATTCCACTGCACTTAAAGGCTCCACCCATTCTCCAGCACTATTAATGTAGTAAGTGTAGTAAGCCTCCTCTGCCATCTTCCTAGACTGTATCTTTCGTCTGAGGATTATTTACCAGATCTTCCAGAGCCATCAAAAACCCGCTGATGTTTTGTGTAAACAGCTTCCTCAAACTATCCCAGCAGAGCTGACATTGGGCCAGTCTGGCAAGGAAAGCTGTGCCGAGCCCTTCATGCCATCAGCTTCTGGGAGAAGAAGGAAGGGAGGGCACAGAGCCTGAGTATGGGAGAGGATTAATTGCATGACTTTGATCTCCTGCAGATGATAAAAACAGTTCAGCTACTGCAGCGGGTTAGAAGCTTGCTCTCAGATGAGGAGCTGGATGTATTGAAAAAGGCTAGAGCTGCTCTCAGCTACGTGTTACCAGCGGTGTAATGGCCCTCTGGCAGTGCTCTACAGCTGGCTAGGAGGGGAATGGAAGAAAGAAATTATTATTATTATGATGAAACACAAAATCCTTTTGTCACAAGAACCTCACAGGGTGTGTTTACATGACACTCTGTAAATGCACCTGGAGATGTCAGCTAGCTGTGACCACTGCTGCCCACAGCTATAGTTGTCTGCGCTGCCAGAAGCTTTTTAGCCTGGTCAGGACATTGCTCTGCATCCAGCTTTCCCACATAATCCAACCAGCTATGCACAACCCAGCCCTGAGACAGCTTGCACAATGCAGGGCTCTGCAGAAATGTTCCTTCAGAAGCCTCGTTGCATAAAACCACTGCCTTTTCACTGGGATATGGAGCAGGATGGCTATCAGGACAGCAGGCTGGCTCCCCCCATCAGCTGAGCAGCCATGCACCCTGCAGGAAATTCAGCCTTTATGCTACAGGCAAAGCTTTCACCCCCATGTGAGCGCAGCCCTGCAAAGTCACGATCCAAGGCTGTCATGTTCCACAGCAAAATGAGTGACTCTGGCAGAATCCAAATGTTTGCTAATGAGACACCTCACCTCTAAGCCAACCCATTAATCCCCATTTTAGACAAAAAAAGCTCTCTCAGCTATGAGTCATCTCCTCTCCATCTCTCCCTATACTCAGGTGATTTGCATGAGAAGAGTGATAAGTTTGTCAGTTCTGAAAGAAACCCATGGGCTGATCTTATCTCTTGGACAGTTGCTGGAGGTCTCTTCTTTAAACCCTGAGCTTGGAGGTTGTTTAAGGTCCTGCTTCCAAGCCTGATGAGGATTCAGTTATCCATTGTTTCACTTGCATGTCACCCAAAAGAACCTATAATTACCTGTGAACATTGGCATAAACAGAGCAGTTATTCCCTCATGTTTACAGTATCTAAAAAGAAGTCATCTGCTGCTGCTGCCAGGAGCAGCATCACAGCTTGTCTAACATTCAGGGCTTTAGGCAGCTTGTTGGAAACGCAGTGGTATTTTCATTCTGCAGGCTAGTTGCTCCATTAAGTAGAGTAAAACAATAATCTTTGGTGTTAGCTTGGTAGTGCAGCACTGGAAGATGAACTCCTGGTCTTTCACAGCCTGGTCATCCCCATTAGTGCCAGACTGTATTCAAAAAAAGAGGATTATCCCGATGCAGGGCAGAAGACTGTGATCAAGACATCTTTTCTCCTATCCCACATGGTCTTGTCATCAAAGGACAAATAAATCACACTGGCACTGAAATAAGCCACAGCACGAGAGGGTCAGAGGTCAGTGTGGGTCTCTGCTAGGTTTGACATTTCTGGTGGTGGCCTCTTGGCAAAGGGAGAGCAGGAGGAGGAGGAAGCTTGTTCTCATCCTGTGTCCTAATAGGAATGGAGGTTCTGAGGTACTGCTGCAACAGGCATATCTACCCCCAGAATAAACCTGCAGAATAGCCCTGGGTAATCATTTAGGGCACAGTGGCAAACTATTACAAGTAACCTAATTCTGCTCCTGGTTCTGTGTTTGATGCAGTACCTTGACACGGGGCTGGATTGGCCAGTGGAGGCATAACCAGCAAGGCCCCTTGACTTCTCCTGAGGCCTTGCAGGGAACCAGGAAGGGCCATGGTAACTGTCCTGGGCATCTCCAGCATCCCCAAACTACCACTAAAAGTCTCTAAGATCTTCCAGCTCTCAGTTCCCTAAAGAGGGTGGAGAAAAAGGGGGAAAATACATGAAAGGCTAATGAGAAGGGGGAGCAGAACTGAGCACTGAGATGAAAGCTCTGTGCCATCGGCAATGGAATCTCTCCAGCCCAGCCTGGCAGCTGGTGTGGAGCAGTGTTTGTGGGAGACAGGGATAGATAGCTACACGGAGAGATGGGCAGATAGTAGGGTTTGGGGTATTCTTCTGCTGGAAACGTTTTCAGCTTGTTTTGTGCAGGGTTTGATGTGAAGGGGGTTCGAGTCCAGACAGGACAAGGAGGAACTGGGAGGCTGTGGCTGGAAGAGTCAGGATGAAGCCATTCATCCTGCTGGAAGGCTGTTCGGAGAATCCTTTTTCTTTGGATTATTTGTCTCCAGCTCTTAGCTAGTGCTTGCTGGTGTTTCTTGTGCTGTGTCAGTGTCCGTGGGCTTCCCCAGAATGCCTGTGGTTCCCTGCTTTTCTCTAAGAGGAAGGACATCCTGCTCTTTAGGTGTGAGGGATGGCTGCATGGCTGCTCCCCAAATACACATAACACACAGCTGAGCATGGAGCAGTGCACAGCAGGGTCAGAACAAGAGGTGGGGTGGTAGGTGGAGAAGGAAAAAAAAGGTTAAATGGAAGCAGAGGTGAGACAAGAGAAAGAGAATTTCAGGAGAACAACCTCTTCCCTTTTCAGGCTCTTGTGAAAGCCTCAGTGCCTGCAAACCTGATTCTGGCTATTTTAACTATCTTAGATTTTCCCCCCTGCAGCAAGGGCAGGGGGCCAGCAACCTCCACCCCAGCCCTGTTCTTGCCAGCAGAAGTTATTATTATTTTTTGTTCCCTGACAACAATGCCGTGGTAATTTTGGTGCTCCTGTTCCAACATGACCAGCCTTCCTCTCTGCCCTTTCCAGGCAGCAAGCAGGAGAAAGGCAGACAATCCTTTCCCATTGCTGTGTGTGGACAGGCTGCTGGAGCACAGTCTGTGCCTGCCTGCGTGCAGGTAACAGAAGGGACTGTTTCTGGACCTTCAGGGGGATGCAGAGCTTGTCTAATTGGGCAGGTGTAATTAGGACCTTTGACAGTTTTGTTCAGTCTCTGTAGGATTCAGCAGAAACCTTCAGGGCCGCATGCAAGAGCACAAATAAAGAACACCCACTCAACTCCATCACAAGTTCCATGGGACAGGCTGGATGGGGTTTTCCAGCAGGGCAGGGTGCTGATAACTCGCACACATGCACATGAACACACAAAACACTCATTAAAACAAAACATGCACTTCCCAGGCCTTGTAGGGGACAGCAGAAAGAACCAAGGAACTGTGTCCCCAGGCCACAAAAGCTGAGGGCAATTCCCCTTTAATAACAGCTTCCACTTCCATTTTAGCCCTCTGGCCTCACAGGGTGCATAACCAAGCAGCAACAAATGAAAATGTGCATTCATTCCAGCGGGCTCCTCTCAGGAATCGTGTGCAATGTCCATCTCCCCACCTCCAGGTGCTCCGTGGCCGTGTGAACACTGCTGTCAGTTTGTGCATCTCAGCATCGCCCAGTGCCGCGGCTCCAAACGGGAATTAGGGTGATTAACCCTGATTAATTAACCACAAGGGCCTTCAGATCCCAGGGCAGAGTGGTAACTGGCTCCAGAGGGGGGAGCTGGGAGCCGTGGTTGGGCATGGAGTAAGGGACAGAGTTTTCCTGGAGTCAGGGGGAGAAGCCAGCCCTTTGCCTTGTGGCTCAGCAGATGTGAAGATAAACCAAAAAATTCCATCTGGTGAGACTCCCAGCTGGGATACAGTGCAGGTTATGTGATAGAGAGCAGAGTCAGCTCTTAATCCCTGGGAGATCTGAGCATCTTCAGCGGTACAGACCTTCAAGAGTGTCACTAAATTCCAGTTCATCTGCCTTCACTACAAGTCCTCCTTCTCCAGCACTAGAAAGCTGAGCTATGATTCTGGGTTTTTTCATCTTTTTCATTAAGTCATGAAAGAATTTCAGGGTGTGGCCAGGTAAATCCAGATAGTCACTTCAGAGTGGTTAAATTCCCTTCCATCAGCTGGCATGCAGTAATCCAGTGCAAACAAGGTGCAAGTCTGCTGCAAGTGGATTTTGCAATCTCATAAACCAGAAACATCCCCAGTGTGCACACGGGTGTCAGGCACATCTCTTGCCAATATCTGCATGTCCTGTGGGCTTGTTAGGCCAAAATTATGAAGCATTCCCTGAGGTAGTTGGAGTTCTGGGCTCGATAGCCAACCTATTGGGACAGGAGCATCAGAGATCTCAGTGAACTGCTGCTGCAATTCCTGCTCCAGGCCCCCATTAGGAGAGCATTTCCATGAGTTTTGCAGCTAATGGACCCCTACAGCCTCTCACTTACCTGGGAAAGTTTTAAGAGCTCCAGCAGGCTCTCTGCTGAGTCCTCTTCACCTGCTGAGATGTTAAAAGGATGATTAGGGAGAGAATAAAACTGCTATGACAGACAAGCAAATAATTTTTCAAGCCATCTTGTCATAACATAAAGGAGTGTTGATTTATGATTGTAAAGGCATCAAATAAATGTTTAGCGCCGTGGCTGGTGCCAAATGTGAATAATCCCAGAGAACAAGTGGAACGGTGAGCAATAGTCATGCTCCAAGCAGCTGCTCCTTGCTCCCTCCTTCAGCTGCTTTCCTGCAGCCGCCGTTTGAAATTTTCTCCTGCCTGTCGTGCTCAGACAGACATGCACCAAAAGCATGGTACAGCTGAAGACATACTATTAATTAAAGCTTTCTGGCCTTGGAGCAGAAATGAGAGTTGAGATGGTTTCATGCAGCTGGGATTTAGAAGTCTCTCAGGACACACAAGTGCACATGCTCACAGCACTGCACGTGCACATGGCATCACATGCAAAGCGTTTCCCAGGGTAGCATGAGCCTGGGTCACTGCTTGCTGTGCTCAGGAAAACTCACCCTGCCCTTGGTTGGTGTGAAGAAGCAGAACTTCCCTTCACAAGAAAGAGAGAGACCTTGATAACTGGGAGTGGACAAAAACACTCACAAGGTGTCAGACTTCATGACTTTCAGGAGGTCAAACATTACATATACAATTTCCATCACTGGTAAAGCAGTTGTGAAAATGATCTAGAGCTGCTTTTCCCCAAAAGTGAAGAGTCAAGGCACTCTGCAAGGACTGTTATGAAACCAGACATGGAAACAGAAGCCTCAATTCCATCCTTTTCACGCTTGCATCTACTCAGCTTAGTCATGGACAGGCCAAAAAGAGGCAATTATGATGATTTTGTCTCAACTCTAGTTTATTATAGCCATAATTCCTCCCTCCTGCATCCAACCTATTCCCTGTGGTTAAACTGCTGTGTATTTTTCAGAAATCCCTCAAATATTGCAATTGTTGGAGGACTCATCCAGTCTCTCAGCAAGGCTTAAATAATACACCAACACTATTATCGACTGTGTGCCTTATTTTTAGCCCAGATGCATTTGTTCTAGCAGTTGAGTAGAGGGTATTTCCCAAGAGAGAAGACAAACTTTTGTCAAAACACTGTAAATTACAAAGAACAAGGTTCAGCACAGGGAAAACAGAAGTTGAGACTTGTTAAGAGGCCAGACTTGTGCCAGCACATGCAGAATGTTTCTTACTTAGAGGCATAAGAAAAGTTTTGTTTTCGTGGTCCTGCAGCTTTTCTCACCTAATGCCTTGCCAACCCTCAACTGATGCAGGCATCTGGTAGGTGTTCCCCCTCCTCCGTGGTGTCTGTGATCAGAGAGCAAGAGCAACACCTCCACAGAGGGATCCAGGCTGGGAGGGGATGGGTTACCCTCTGGGGGTATCTGTCTTTCTCCTCTGATCACAAAGGGAACCTGAAACGGGACAGGTGGGCAGGCTGATCCTGGGCATTCAGGGATCTCATCAGCCCTGGCTTTTCTTGCATGCTGAGTCTTGGAGCTCAAAGGGTTTCTTTCTTGGCAGGTCTGATTTCCACGACTTCACGGCAGCTGGATCGAGAATACAAGGCTGAACATATCCTAGAGGTGGGTAATGATGATTGTAATTAGCTTTATTTACTTACAAGTGTATTAAGTCCTCAAAGAGCTTTCCTTGCAAGTTGGAGCACAGAGAAAGAATCTCATCCCATCAGCTCCCAACTGCTGGGAAACTTAATTAAATGGTGTGTGTTAACCCAAGAGACAGCTGCAGCAGTACTGCGGGGTTTATTGTTTTCTTGCTGAAGACTGGAGCAAAAGTTCTGCTCTGGAAGCTGTGGGAATGCAGAAGAGGACTGGAACTGTCCTCTAGCGGGATGGTTTATACATTATGGGGGAAAGAGCAAGCCAGAGAAATCCACCCTCATTTATCTCATTGTATCAGAATTTGCTGTGTAGCTTTGGTCACCGGCCCCCATCCTCAGCTGCTCCTAGCTATGAGTATTCCCATCAGAGGGATCTGGAGGTTTTTGAGTGCATCAGGGTGATGGGGGATAACACATTTCTCTGTGCAGTGCAACATGCTGTGAGCGTGCACAGGCAGGGCCGGGTGAGGATGGCTGGTATCTCGCCAAACCATTGCAATATGAACGTTTTCAGCAGCGTGATCTCCACTGACCAGCCTGACCCACTGCCCAGAGCAGCTGGAGGTGCAAACTCATCCCCCTGTGCATGGACAAGCCCTGCACAGTGCCTGCTAGAGCCACCAGGCTTTGCCCTGCAGAGAGGAGCAGTGCCTTTGCAAATGCTGAGATAAAATGCAGACCCACACAAAAAGCCCTGGCTGAGTCATTACCCACCAGGATGGAGGCTGGCTGGTCACGTGTGAGGGCCCTGTCACCCACTCCCTTTGCTTGCTGACAGGTGGCTG
Source organism: Monarcha castaneiventris obscurior (assembly GCA_026261815.1). Taxonomy (NCBI): domain Eukaryota; kingdom Metazoa; phylum Chordata; class Aves; order Passeriformes; family Monarchidae; genus Monarcha; species Monarcha castaneiventris. The sequence continues at coordinate 6,699,127 of JAMPIT010000371.1, read as the reverse complement.
TCTCTGACAATGGAGAGCCAGCCCTGAAGTCCACCAGCAGGGTTGTGATCCAAGTCCTGGATGCCAACGACAGCCCTCCCAGTTTCCCCCACAAGCTGTTCATGGTGCAGCTTCCCGAGAGAGAGGCCTCGGAGACCCCGCTGCCGGTCTACAGGCTGATCGCTTCCGACCGTGACCAGGGCCAGAACAGCCAGGTCACCTACACCATCGAGGAGGAGGAGGAGGGGATATTCACCATCAACCCCACAACTGGCACAGTCTTCTCCAGGAAAGCTTTTCCTGCCTCCGAATACAACATACTCACGGTGAGAGGAGAGGGAAACACAAAGAGCTGATGGGAAGAAATGGGTGCAGAGGGGAAGAGAGAAAAGGGTTCAGAAACAGAAAAGATAAAAGGAAAGAGATGGAGAAAATGCAGCAGTGGGAGGAGACCTTGAATAAGGGAATTGCTTTACAGGGAGAGAAACTGGGAGAGAATGATGGGAAATGCAGAAGGTAGGAAACTATTAAAAATGGACAATAAATTTAAAATGAGCTGTCCAGCCTAACCTTCAGAAAGGAATACAGTGATCCATGATCCCATATGGTTATGGATCCAAACCTGAAGAGTGTTGAACATCATGCCTCTGTTTGGCATTCTGATCAGGCCATGGAGCTTGGATGTAGGCTCAAAGCCCTCTCAGAGTCTGTGGCTCCTTGCAATAAGACTTGTCATCCAGCTCTCTGCTATGGATAGAGCCTGACAGATTTACTTGATGGTAAAGAGGAATTTGGGTTGCATGGCTCTGCCTCGGAAGCAGCCAGAGCATGGACCACTGGCTCAAGATTAGTTTCATGGGATTTTGGGCATGCTGGGAGCTGAAACTCCTGGTGGGTGGGAGAAGGAGCTTTCCATGGAGTTCCCCTGAGCTAACTCAGCCTTATCCTTGCATGTGCCTTTCTCTGCAGGTCAAGGCCACAGATGGTGGCAGCCCCCCGCTCTCCTCCCACGTGAGACTTCACATCAGCTGGGTCGCCCGGCCCAGCCCTTCCTCAGAGCCACTGGCTTTTGATGAACCCCACTTCAACTTCGCCGTGATGGAAACGGATCCCGTGAACCACATGGTGGGAGTGATCAGCATCGAGATGGGCCCCAGCCAAGTGTGGTTTAATATCACAGGTGAGACACAGAAATTAGAGCAGGGCAGCGGTGTCTGGGAGCGTTTGCTCCAGCTCCCTTGGCTTTCAGTGCTCGCATGCCTGAGCTAATGAAGTTGTTTGCTTTAGGTGTAGGTGAGCTACGGGGAAAGCTTTCTCACGGGCACCAGAAGGTTTAAACAGCCATTAGACAAAGCTGCCCATCCAAGGCCTCTGGTGCCAAGTGCAATTACCTAACACGCTTTTTAAATGACATTCTGGAACTTGCCCGTGTTTGAGGTGTTCTCCGATGTCACACGAGAGGCAGGGCATGCCAGTGCCAGCTCCTCCTGGGAATCAGGTGACACTGTTGGTTTTGTTAAATCTGCCTGCAAGGATCCAGGTGTGTGGCTGGGTGTTACAGACACCCCCTGTATCTCCCACCATGTTGAGTCTTGAGCAGGGAACTGGGAAGGAAGCATTCTTCAAAGACCTGGTCTGCCCTAACTTGTGGGGCTCTCCCTTCCACCTCACCACATCCCAGGGAGGATTTAGACATGGAATGTGGAACTCTAGGGCCTCCTCTAAGATACACGATTCAGAGGGGACGTGGGCTGTCACCCCAGGGGACTCTCCAGGCAGCGTGTGCAGAACTGGTCCTACCAACGAGGGCCAATTGTGCTCACATAATTTGATGTTTTGAAGTGGTGCCCCAATCTACCTTGCAGCCTTTCCCTGGTACTGCCTGCAGGGCCTGCCCTTGTCAGACAAAGCCTTAATTGGGCAAGTGAATAGTTTTTCCCCTCATTGTGTTAGGGCAGGGATAATGGTGTATAAATACAATTAAGCAACAAGAGATACAATGCTACAAGGAGCAAGACAGTATCAGTGAAAGGTTTATCCAGCATTAGCAGTGTCTGCTTGGGTCTGCAGAATTAATGGTGTATTCCTCTGAATGCTACCCCATCATTTCTCTGGAGTCCTGGAACATAGCTTGGCCTCATCTTTCCCAGTACCCAGTGCACCAAGTGATGCTCAAGGCTCTCTTAGTTTCTATCCTGGTGGAAAAGGACAGGATTTTATTTTCCCTGCAGGGGAAGGAAAGTTCGTGGTAGCTGGCAACCGAGAGGGTGATGCAGAGATTCAGGAGCCTTCAGCACCTCATTCAAAGTTTCACCTTTTCCAGGCCACAAACACTCTGCCACTGAGGTTGATGGAGTCTGCAAAAGCTCTGATAAAGCAACATCGGTCTTCCCTCTTTTCTCAGGGAAAGACATCCAGGGATCTCTCACTCTCTGTCTCTGCTTCTTTCTGTCTCCTTCCCAGCAGGAGAGCAGTGGTCCAGATGGCTGGTGAGCACTGCATTCCTCCAGCAAGGGAAGATACATCATTTTACAACCAGCAAATATTTTACCAGCTGGTAGTAAAATAAAGCAGAATTCAGAGCATCCAGTAGCCAGGAAGAAAGAAGTTGAGACCTGGGATAAATCGCAGAAAACTGTTTCAGCCTCTCCATATCTCAGAGCAGCTTTGCAGGGTTTAATGTGCAAGAGGGGCCAACAGGCCCCAGCAAGCGAGGCATGAGAAAGGAGCTGCCATGCCAGGGCTGAGCAGCAGTAGGGTGAGGGACAGCCTTCTGCTGCTGAGCTGCTCAGGCCTGCTGTTCCTGGCACTTCTCAGCCATCTGGGTTGGAGGCAACAGGCTCTGCTCACCCTGGAAGCACCGTCTGCCTCCCCAACTGTTGGAGTGTTGGGAATTCAGGTAGCTCACAGGCTCCCAGCCGTGGTGATGAGGACCATTGCTGATATGCCCACAGTGTGACCTTGGATGAGAAGCCAGCAAGAGCCCTGTTCTACCCAGCAGGTGCCTGATCCATGCTAAGCCAGGGATGCTCCATGGCTGGAAACCTTGTGCAAATAAATCAGTGCTCAAATGTGCCTGTTGCCAATCTAGCCAGGACATCACATGCATAAGTGCATCCTTTCCCCTCTGTCCCCCTCCTCATTTTCTCTAATTCTGCTCACCTTCCTTTTCACACTCCTTTGTCACCATCTGTGACCATCTCTTTGTCCAGCCTCTCCTTGTTCTCCCTATCTCCTGTGTCTGTCTGTCTGTCTGTCTGTCTATCTATCTATCTATCTATCTATCTGTCTATCACATGTTTTGAGTTTCCACATTTGGGAGAAACCTTTCCTATGGCACTATCCCCAATCTAGCTGACTGTAACTGCCCTCCTGTTTCCCTTTTCCCATCTCTCCCTTGTCCCAGGTGGTGATGATGACATGGATTTTGACATTGAAAAGAGTACAGGCAGCATGGTCATTGCAAGACCCCTGGATGCAAGGAAGAAGTCAAGCTATAACCTGACAGTAGAAGTCACTGATGGGTCCAGTACGATCAAAACCCAGGTAATTTTTTTGTCTTTAGTGGAGACCCCATCGAGAGGGAGCATGTGCCAAAGGGAACCTTTCTTCTGAGTCTGCTGAGCTCTGATCAGGTGCCAGGCACAGGAATCTCTTTACACTGTGATCTTACATTGCACAGTGACCCAAGTCTTACCTTACACCAAGCTAAGATTGTTTTTATGTTGTTGGAAACACAACTGGTCAAGGAAAGCCTGGGTCTTTTCTGTTGATCCCAGCCAGCATGCAAGGACACATCTACACCACCCATCGCTGTTGTACCGAGAACAGCAAAAAACGATACAGTCCAAGTTCAGGAAAAAAATGGCATGAGCCCTTTATTTATAGACCCATTTTTATACCCTAGTTCACTAGCATGACATAAGATCATCCACCTCTCGTAGCAGTTGGCTAGAACCCACAACACCCACCGAAAAATACTTTTTCCAATGTGTCCCATAGCAGTTCTGAAAAACAGAACCCAGGTGCACAGATAAAGATAGTTTAGAAAACCGTCCTCGCTGTTTTCATCTGGTCTGCATGTGAAAGCACTGTTCTCACAGAATATTGAGAAAAGGCTGAAGAATTTCTCTGCTTCTAGCTTTTTAGCATCCACAACCACCAGCCAAGCTGGGGTGGCAGTTCACACTCAGATTCGCCCATCTTTACCTACCCTGAGGAGGGGTGTTCAGGGCTCGATCTTTCACTAGTCATTCTCTCCACACTTCAGAAGCAGACAGAAATCCAGCCTTTGCTGCACAGGAAGACCTAGAACGTGAGTCACCTGTCAGTGACGCTTATCATGGGAAATTCGCTGTGGGGGGTGATGAGTGAGGAGCTCCACCATTCCTGTGAAACGTGATGCTAAGATGCTAACGGATGGCCACTTGTCTCAACTGTCTTCAAATATTGTTCCAAATAAACAAACAAAGCCCCACCTTGCCTGGTGTGCATTCCCTGCCACCTTGCATCTCATCCCTACGTTTATTTTGGCACTCAAGGCCGCTAGCAGATGTCAAGAAACCTGCTTGTGCAAAACCCCCGTGGCATGCTCAGGTTTGCTAAAGGAAGCAAATTATTACACTTGGTTGGGACTTCCTAAGATGCAGGAAGCACATCAGTAGGAGGGTCAGGACAGCCAGGGTAGGAGACCAGAAGAAAGTAGTGACTTCCCAGGCAGGATTCAGGATTCCCGGGAGGGTGCTGTTAAATGCAGAGAGGAGGACTTGGCTAAAAAGGGTAGAACAGAAAATTTTTAAAATATCAGAAATATTTTGAAAATATCAGAACAGAAATATCTTGAGATAGGCCAGCCCCTCCCTTCTTTTACCAAACATCACCCTTCTGTCAGCCTTCTGGTGAGTAAATAATGGGGGTTGCTGTGTAGGCACCAGCCAGCAAAGCTGGCACCACGGCTGAGCCACTGCTGCTTTCCACGGCAGGCTGTGACTGCTTCCCCATGTGCCAAGTGCAGGCACGTTCCCTCTGAATGCCGTGCCAGACTGGAGAGATGTTAAAAAAGGAGAGGAAGCAAACTGAAAAACATGAAGGGGAAAGCACAACAGGAGTTCCTTGGGATGAAGGACAGAAGGGCTCCCAGTCATCATGGATGGGAAAGCTCCAGGAGTTGGAAAACTGTGATGGTTATGGCACTCAGAGTATGTCAGTGCCCAAGAAGGATTAGTAGTTGAGATTTTACATGGCTGCATGTCCAGTTGCTGCCCTCACTGTGCTGTCTCCCCCCACAGGCATTTATCCATGTGATTGACATCAACCAGCACCGTCCCCAGTTTCTTGAGAGCCATTACGAGGTGAGGATTCCTGAAGATAGCCCCTCAGGGAGAGAAATCCTTCGAGTCAGTGCAACAGACAAGGACAAAGGGAAGGGGCTCATCTACACCATCCATGGCAGTGTGGACCCCAAAAGCACAAGACTTTTCCAGTTGGATCCAGGCAGTGGAGCCCTCACAACAGCAGAAGGCTTCAGTTCCCAGCCCATGCCTCAGCACATCCTCACAGTGATGGTGAGTCCTAACCAAGCCCTGCTGAGTCCACCAGCTTGGCTGGGATATGTGGGTCACTGGAGAAATTAAAAGTGGTTCTAGTCTTTGAGGGAGGATTTGTCTGGAACAATAGGGAAGAGGAAAGCAGGGTGTTGACCTTTACTATATGGATAAATGTAGTTGACACCCTGCATTCCTCTAACCACCTTCTTTGGAGGGCCACTGGATTCTTACAAAAGAAAACACAGTGCATAATAGTTAATGTTTGGTTTCAAACTCAGGGCTGAGCTTTGGTGCTGAAACTTCCAGGCTCGTTCCCAGACAAGGGGTTGGTACCACTGCAAACACCCCCCTCTGTAAGAGTGCTGATGAGTTACTTGGAAGGTGGTGCAGGCAAGACTGGCTTGTCCCTGAGTGTGACTGTTCCTGCTCTCTCTTTGCCATTCAGGTACGAGACCAGGAGGTCCCCATCAAGCGGAACTTTGTCAGAGTCATCATCCATGTGGACAGCTGCAACCTTCACCCTCCCCAGTTCAGCAGCATCCATTATGAAGCAGAAGTGCTGGACTCAGCAGTGGTGGGCTCAGAGGTTATACAAGTCAGAGCCCTTGATCAGGACCAGGGAGCCAACGCTGAAATCCACTACTCCCTTCAGGCAGGTGAGAGCCGTGCAACAAGACAGTTGAGGTTATGGTCATATCTGCATTACCATGCTCTAACTGGTGGCCTCTTGACCAGCTTTTCTCTAGCTGCAAAGAGCAGCAAATGGCTGCACAGTTCTAAAATGTGATTTTTTTCCTACCCAGGAAAAAATCTAGAGTGAGTATGTAGTTTCCATATTATGGAGTATTAGCATCTTTTCTTAAGAAGGCGGCTTAATGTTGAGTCACTGGTCTAAGAAAAAAATGTGACTAGATGACTTAGAACAATCTAAAATCTGAGTTCATGAACAAAATTCATCTTTGTCCATGGGAACTATTCAGTTGTTAGGCAGAAGTACTCCAATTCCCACAGTAGTCATCATCATTCCACTATTTCTACCAAGAAACACATCCTCCAGGAATGGTGAGAACCCTTTCAGCATTGACTGGTGGTGGTTTTGAGTCATTCGTGCTCAGTGGGCAAATATTTTATCATTCACTATAAAGGTTAAAACTCAAGTATTTATGTCTGTGCCACACGGCCTATTTAGCCTATTTCCCTAAATTCTTCGCAGGAGACAAGCCATCCTTTACTCCATCTTTCTCACTGCAATTTAGAGCAAGGACTGAGGAATTTAATTGCTCCTGAAGTATTGGTAATTACAAGCATGACAGGGCTTGAAGGGACTAGTACTGTCTGTGCTACCATGTTCTGCACACGAGGCAAAAGCTTCAAGCACATGCTCTGCCACCACTAAATATGCTTAAATTAGAAGGGTGTTTATCTCCAATTTACATTTTGATTGATTCAAATGTTAGCTCACAGATCTCAATGGCTTCATTGTTCTTATAATTAAAATTATTTAGAAATGAATTAATTTCTCCCAGTAAAAGAAACAGATGTTAATCAGGTCTGAAATCAGGAGAATCTATGGAAAAAGAGGTTCAGAAAACCAAGACCAGTAAGGTGTCTGCATTCTTCACTCTCTAATTTCTGTTCTTGCAGGTAATGGGGAAGGCTTATTCAGCATCGACTCATATTCTGGAATTATTACAGTTGCCCAGAAACTGGACCCATCCAGGCAGGAGCGATTTACTCTTATTGTAAAGGCAGAAGATCGGGGGTTTCCTCAGCTTAAAGATTCTGCTACAGTACATGTCCACATTAGACCCTCAGATCGAACCCCTCCAAAATTTCCAGAGGCCGAATACATCACAGAGATCAGTGAATCCACTCCTGTTGGCTCTCCTCTGATCCAGGTTTCAGCCACAAGCTTGTCACCAGTCAGCTATGAAATAAAAGATGGAAATGGAGATGGAGTGTTCTCCATGAACTATCAGTCAGGCCTGATTTCCACTCAGAAGAGCTTAGATTTTGAGCAGGTGTCTTTTTACCAGTTGAAAGTCCGTGGCACCAACATGGCTGGAGCATTTATGGATGCAGTGGTGCTGATCTATGTCATAGATGAGAATGACAATGTGCCTGTCTTCGTTAAGCCTTCCTTTGTTGGCTGGATTATGGAGAATGCCCCGTCCCAAAGCATGGTTCTGGATGAAAGCAATGCTCCTCTTGTGACCTATGCAACAGATGCTGATCAGGACTCCAATGCTCTGCTGGTCTATGAGATTTTGGAACCAGAGGCACAGAAATATTTCACAGTGGATCCCAGCACAGGGACGCTGACCAGTCGTGCTGATATAGACTACGAGCTCACCCCAGTTTTCCACTTCAGTGTGCATGTGCACGACAGTGGAAGTCCCAGCTTGTTTGCATCCAAGCCTGCCAAGGTCACAATCCACATTAAAGATGTCAATGATTCACCTCCAGTCTTTCTCAAAGACTCTTACGACATTTCTGTCTTGCTGCCTGCCCACCCAGGGATGGAGCTTTTGTCAGTGCAGGCAAAAGATGCAGATTCAGAGGTGACCTACAGCATCGTGGAAGGGAACCTTGATAATGCTTTCCATATCCATCCACTCACAGGTCTCATCTCCATTCTTAACACTACTGGCCTGAGAAGCTACCGAGAGCTCACAGTCAGAGCTGGTGATGGCTTATACAAGAGTACTGCTCTGGTTAAGCTAAATTTAACTCAGGCACAAGGTACCGGCTTGAAATTTGATCAAGATGTATATACAGCAACTGTGATGGAGAACTCTACAGATGAGAAGACTCTAACCATTCTTGGGGTCAAAGGGTATCAGCTAAATGAGCCCCTTTCCTATTCGCTTTTGAATGAAAAGGAAAGGTTCAAAATGATCCAAGCCTCAGGAGTTCTTCAGACCAAGGGTGTGAAATTTGACCGCGAAACGCGAGACATGCACGAGGTAGCTGTGGAAGTGAAGGACAACAGGAAGCCACCAAGAGTGTCCCAAGCCACCGTCAGGGTTTATGTAGAGGATGTCAATGACAACCCCCCGCAGTTTCAGAATGTGCCATACTACACCTCAGTGCAGGACGGCACAGAGCCAGGGGATGTCCTTTTTCAGGTGTCAGCAACAGACAAAGACATAGGGGATAACGGAGCTGTTACCTACTCATTTGCAGAGGACTACAAATACTTTCGGATTGACCCTTACCTAGGAGACATCTCCCTTAAGAGGCCTCTTGATTATCAAGCTTTAAATAAATACAACCTCCGGGTCATTGCTAAGGACAAAGGACAGCCTCCCCTGCACGCTGAAGAGGAGGTTGTGGTCAGTGTGAGGAACAGGTCCAACCCTCTGTTCCAAAATTTATACTACAAAGTGAAGGTGCCAGAAAACATCCCCCCATACACATCTATCCTCCACATCCAGGCCCGCAGCCCTGAAGGCTTGCGCCTCATCTACAACATTGTGGAAGAAGATTCCCTGAAGCTCTTCAACACCGACTTCAAAACTGGTGTCCTTACTGTCACGGGGCAGCTGGACTACGAGCTAGAGACAAAACACACTTTCACTGTTAGAGCCACAGACACAGCACTTGGATCCTTCTCAGAAGCTAGAGTAGAGGTGGAGGTAGAGGACATTAATGACAACCCCCCCATATTTTCTCAGATCATTTACACAGCATCTGTCTCGGAGAGTTTGCCACCACAGACCCCTGTTGTCCAACTCTTTGCCTCTGATAAGGATTCAGGCAGAAACAAAATGGTCTCCTATCAGATCATGGATGATGGTTCAGATGCTGCCAAGTTCTTTAATATTGATGCCAGCACAGGGCAAATAACAACAGCTCAGGCACTTGATTATGAAACAAATCAGCAGTTCCGCATGAAAGTTAGAGCTGCAGATCATGGGGTGCCTCCACTCAGTAGCGATGCCCTGGTAATCGTAGATGTGACAGACATCAATGACAATCCCCCTGAGTTCAGCCAGCTTCAGTATGAAGCCAAGGTCAGTGAAATGGCTACGTGTGGGCACATCGTGATCAAAGTCCAGGCCCTGGACCCTGACAGTGGAGACACCACCCGGCTGGAATATGTGATCCTCTCGGGTAATGACAACAGGCATTTTGCCATCAACAGCACTTCTGGGATAATATCCATGTTCAACCGCTGCAAAAAGGACTTGGAGCCATCTTACAATCTCAGAGTTTCTGCTTCAGATGGAGTTTTCAAGAGCACTGTGCCTGTGTATATCAACACCACAAATGCCAACAAGTACAGCCCCTCTTTTCAGCAGAATGTGTACGAGGCAGAGCTGGCAGAAAATGCTGAGATAGGAACCAAAGTGATTGAGCTGCTGGCTATTGACCCAGACGGTGGCCCATACGGCACCATAGACTACACCATCATAAATAAACTCGCCCATGAGAAGTTCTCTATAGACAACAAAGGCTGTATTGCCACACTGCAAAAGCTGGACAGGGAAAATTCCACAGAGAGAGTCATTGCCATTAAAGTCATGGCCAAGGACGGGGGTGGGAAGGTGGCCTTCTGCACTGTGAAAATAATCCTTACGGATGAGAATGACAACCCACCTTTGTTCAAAGCCTCCGAATACACACTGTCCATCCAGTCCAATGTCAGCAAAGGCTCCCCTGTCATCCAGGTACTGGCTTACGATGCTGATGAAGGTGCAAATGCAGATGTCATTTACTCTGTTGACTCTGTGGAAGATGTGGAAGAAGACCTTGTGGAGATTAATGCTGCCACTGGGGTCGTTAAGGTCAAGGAGAGCCTTATTGGTTTAGAAAACAGAGCCTTTAACTTCAAGGTGAAAGCTGAAGATGGCAGACCCCCTCACTGGAACTCCCTTGTTCCAGTGAATCTCCAGATTGTCCCCAGGGAGGTGACATTGCCAAGGTTTTCTGAGCCCCTTTATACGTTTTCTGCATCTGAGGATCTTCCAGAGGGCTCAGAAATAGGGTCAGTCAAAGCTTTTGCAGAGGATCCCATTATATACAGCCTGGTGAAGGGAACCACTACAGAAAGTAACAAGGACGAGGTGTTCACACTGGACGAACAAACAGGGGCTTTGAAAATCAAAAAACCCATGGATCATGAGACCACCAAGTGGTACCAGGTTGATGTCATGGCTCACTGCTCACATCAGGAGACTGAGCTGGTGTCTCTGGTCTCTGTGAATATCCAAGTGCAGGATGTCAATGACAACAGACCTGTGTTTGAGGCAGATCCCTACAGAGCGTTTGTCATGGAGAACATGCCTTCAGGAACCACAGTCATTCAAGTGACAGCTATTGACCAGGACATGGGAAGTGACGGGCAGGTGACCTACAGTCTGGAAGCAGAATCTGGCAACCTCCATGGGCTCTTCACCATCGACAGCGAGAGCGGGTGGATCACCACACTGAAAGAGCTGGACTGTGAAGACCGGGAGATCTATCGCTTTTATGTGGTGGCCACTGATCACGGCAAGAAGGTGCAGCTCTCTTCCCAAGCCCTGGTGGAGGTCACTGTCTCTGATGAAAACGACAATGCCCCGCAGTTCACCTCAGATTTCTACAAGGGGTCGGTTATTGAGAACGCGGAGCCGGGGCAGGTCGTTGTCACCCTGAGCACCATCGACGCGGACATCTCCGAGCAGAACCGGCGGGTCACGTGCTACATCACTGGTGAGTTTTTCCTGACTTTGCATCTCCAGTGGGCAAGAAGGGAGTGTCATCTCAAAGCGAGGATTTGATACCTTGTCTTACAAATTATTAGTGCAGAAATAATGTTATGCTGACAGTCCTATCAGAAGCAGGAGATGAAGGCTGAGCTCTGTCATGAGCTGGACCCTTCGGTTAATGTATCTGGAGAATACAAAACCCTTTAGTAACTAACTGCAGTGGGTGGAATGATCATTAAAATAACTACCTCACCACTGAATCATCCCATTTCTCTGGGGAATAAATAAATAAAAAAGATACATATAAGTAATTACACTGTACTGTAGAAATATTTATTTACACTTTCTCAACAGAGGAATAATTAAGACAGTGTAATTGTAATATCTATTGGAAGAACAGATGAGGTGGCACAGCAGGAAGGAAGATTTTTCTCACATACAGATACTGTGATCTGTATTTAAGTTCTTTGACCCAGCTTCTCCTGCTAGCTCTGCAGTCAGTTTACACATCACACATATACCTGTAGCCTGTTTGCGTTTTTTAATAACTATATATAACTTTTTGGTATTAAATATGTTTCCTACAAAACCACTTGGATTCTGGCTTAATAACAAGGCTGCAGTTAGTCACTCTGCACTGGGGGATATTTAAGACTGTCACGTCAATCTTAGTAAAGGTTTTGGTTAACAAGAAATACTAAAAATTACACTTGCATCCCTGAAACATCACATGTGCCAACTAAAATTAACCACTGCTGTAAAATAACAAAAAAGTTACACTGGAATGTTTGCTGTGCACCTGCACAAGTAGAAGCTTGATTTTATGGTATTTTTTGACCCTAAAGGGTCTTTCTAAGACCTGGAGCAGATACTTCAAATTAAAATGTTTGTTCAGACTCAAATGAGGACCCTTCAGGGTCAAAACATTAGGCCAGATCATGCTGCAGCCTGTTATCTATTACTGTAACCATCCAAAACAGGGGAGGAATGCTGGTACTTTCATTTGGTTTATGGCATGCCTAGGTATTCGCAAGCCTTTGGGAGGAAAGATTTCATCCATTATGTATTCACATTTCTGCCATCTTAAAGGTAGTAGTAACTACCAAGTACTTTAAACCTGAGAGGATGCACACTCATGTTTGGGGGTGAACACCTTGTGCTCTCTGTGCTCTGCACGTAGAAGCACAGTTCAATCGCTACAAACAAACATGTAAATGCAACAAAAGAGAGGATTAGGTGAACACAGAGTCCAGCTTCCCCCTGTCCACATTGATTTCAAACACACAGAAACTAAATCTGGCCATGGGCTGATGCTTCCCAGCATCAGAAGAAGAGCTAGTAGAGGTGTCACTGTGCCTGCAGCTCCACCACCTCATCACTGCAGCACAAATGAAAGCAGAAAGGGAGTGAATTTAATTTATCCCACTGTGCAAGACCCTTCAGAGTCCAACACAAACAGATTCCACAGCCAGCTCTCTTCACTGACTCCCACTGCCTGCTGTGCTTCCTCCTGGGTCAGAAGAGGATGCCAGCTCCTTCCCAGGAGAGAGGGATTCTCCAGTGGCAGCATCCAGCCCATTTAAAATCCAACATGTAACAACAGTAGGAGCAGCATTAATCTGGTGGACCAGAGAGCCTGCCTAGTCTGGATTTACCTGTCTCTCATCATTTGGCTCCTACAGAAACAAAAAGTAGCCCCAGAAAACAAAGCTATACATTAAATACCTCTATAGGTTAAGAGGAAGTACAACTATACATGGTACCGTAACAATAAGATCCAAACAATGTCTGCAGGGTATTTACAACTCTCAGATCCCTTTAGGAGCATGCACCAAGAAAGACTGACAGGCTTTGGGAAGGTGAGACACTGTGGTTTTGAGGCAATGAATATGCACGTCTGCAGAACATTACTGACTTTTCTGCAGTCTGTTGTTTCCTTCTCCCACTGTAATGTGCAGACAGGGAATAACTAAAACGTGCAGGGTATTTCCCAGCTCTGCAGTGACATTGAGCTAAAGCTCTTCACCTGCTGGATGCACCACCAGTGCTCTCTCTGCATCACCAGTGTGAGTCAGAGGGTCATGGAATCATTTAGGTTGGGAAAGACCTCTAAGAGCATCAAAGTGCTTCAGGTCTCCTAAGGAGCCATCAGTGAACACACCTATATTCCCTTTCCTTATCACTTCTGATTTTCAGCACTTAGTAAATGCTTTTTTTTACTTGCTTCCTGCCCCCTTCTAGAAGGAGATGTACTGGGACAGTTCACAGTTGACCAAATTGAGGGCGAATGGACAATTTCTTCCAAGAAACCTCTGGACAGAGAAGATACGGAAAAATATCTCCTCAAGGTTATGGCCTCTGATGGGAAATTTCAGGCTACCACCGAAGTGGAAATTTTTGTACTGGATATCAATGACAACAGCCCTGAGTGTGGCCAGGTAAGATGTCTGTTCTGGGTCATCAGGGGCATAAAGGGAGATCCTGGGAGGGAAAGAACACAATAGCAAAGAAGAAAGAACAGGCAGAGCATGTTAAAGGGCTTGGCTTGTCATAATTCTTCTCACACGATCCTGTTGCTTTGATTATGCTTAACAATTTTAATTAAGCTGCATGTCAAGCAAGAATATTAAGTCTAGCCTCCAAGCATGTTTGCCAGCAGCAAGTGAGAGCCTAAGCATTATGAAGAGTAATTTTTGGCGATAAACAATGCCAGGAAGCCTCCTGGGAAGGGGCATGTAAATTACTGAGTTTTATATCCTGCTAAGCTGGGAGATTCCCATCAGGAGGTTTGTTGCTGTGGAGAGCTGATCGCTGGTGTGGACGTCACCCATGGTGAGAACGAACAGAGGTGGTTACTTCCCAAAGGAGATTCAAAGGCTTGTGTGAAATAAGCTCACTGGTCCCAGTCCACACCCCAGCAGGCAAGAATGGGAGGCATGCTGTGTTCCCCTATAAACCACAGGGTTTATCCTTCTCTGTGGAGCTTCTGTTGGTCTGTTCCCCCTCATATGGGATGGAAGTATTTTGGAGATGGCTCAGATGCCAACGATTTCTTCTGTCCTGTCCAGATATTCTACACCGGCAGAGTCTCTGAAGATGCTGGGCCGGGTCTTTTCATTTTGAAAATATCAGCGACCGACCCCGACGTCGGCAGCAATGCCCAGATAACCTACAGCCTTCACGGCCCCGGCGCGGAGGAGTTCAGGCTGGGCCCACACACAGGTGAGAGCAGGGCAACAGGGTGCTTTTATCCTCTCCCTCACGAACCCCCGAGAAATGCAAGCTCCCAGCATGGCTCAACACTTACCTCCTCTTGAGCAAACACAAGGAGCTGTTCATTCCAGCTGTCCCAAGCTAGGAAGGAATGGCCACAGCATAGAGGTGAGTGAGCTTCGCATCTTCCTGCTTGCTCTCTTTACAAATGTTGTTAAAATGAAGGGCAAACACCATTGGTAACAGCCAGGTCTCAAGGAGGAGAGAGCAGCAAGTATTTGGCTTGAGCCAAAGACACAAGTTCTAAATTCCAAAATACCTCTTGTCATGTCTTGGGCAGTGTATTTACCCAAACAGACTTGGTGATCATTCTAGAGATCGCTTGGAGTTCGCTACATTGCAGAAAGCTCAATGCAGTGCAGTTTAGAAGTACAATTTATTTATGAACAGTTGTATCCCATGATGGCATCCCTTGGATGAAGTTCAGCTGAACTTGCAGGACTCCCCATGCAAAGCCTTGCCAGGGCCCTGGCTGGCAGTGATCCGAGGATAGCCCTGAGCAATGTGGCGTGGACACATCACCACTATTAGCTCAATTACTGTCTCCCACGGTTCATCCAGGAAGGCAGCTGAACCTCTCTGAGGTCTTGTAGGCTGTGGCTGTGATTGCTGGAGACACAACCACCTCCTGTTCTTTCCCACAGGGGAGCTGACCACCTCTGCACCCCTTGACCGTGAGCAGAAGCCCACGTACCACCTCGTAGCCAAAGCCACCGACGGCGGGGGCCGCTCCTGCCAGGCTGATGTGACACTGATCATTGAGGACACCAATGACAACGCACCAAGGTTCTTCCCCAGTCACTGCACCGTGGCCGTCTTTGATAACACCACAACAAAGACACCCATCGCCGTGGTTGCTGCCAGGGACCTTGATGAAGGTGAGTCAGAATGGGATTTACGTGTTAGTAGAGTTCATCTTTCATTCTGAATAGAAGCCTTTGAAACCTAGGGAAGTGCTAGAGCAATGGGCTTAGATGATTGAATCTTGGCGAAGATGTGCCTGGATCTCGTTGCTGACATGTTCTTGACTACTGGGCTGGCATCAGCATTTTTGTGACCCTGTTGGGAGTGCAGTATCTGTAGAAACATGCAGACCTTCTTTGAGAGCGCGCTCAGTAACTGTAACTGTGATGCACAGCACAAACTGTGACACAGGGATCCAAACTGGACAGAAACTTTATCAAAGGTGGGGACTGAGAATGAGCGGAATAAGGGAAAAAGGGAGTTTTAGATATGGATGAGGTAGGTAGTCTGGATGGAGAGGTCTTGCTGAAGACACAAAGATTCTCAGAAATATAGGTAAGGCTCCAAAGAAAGAAGCTTTCAATAAACCTCTCCAGCAGAGACTGAATTTGGGATGACAAAAAAGCAAGATCATATTTGTCTTCTTTGGAAGCATATATGAAGGGAAATTACATTTGAGAACAAGGTAACTAAAAAGGGGAAACACCAGTAAATGCAGGCAGGTGACACTGGTGGATAATGGTGAGGGTGGCCAGATGTCTGAACCTGCAGATGGGCGGGGGCACACTCAGTGTTCATACGATGTTCATACAGCCTCCATTGTTCCTGGGACTGAAGGCCATTAAATTCATATAATCCTAGTGGATTATAAATAAATAAACGCAGCAGCATCCCTACCCATGAATTACTGCAGCCTGTCCCTTACCCTTCCAGGTCGCAATGCTGAGGTGGTCTATTCTCTGTCTGACTCTGCCAATGGACACTTTTCAATTGAGGAAACCACAGGGGTGATCCGCCTGGAAAAGCCTCTGAAGGATTCCCAGCACTCAGCGTTTGAGCTGACAGTCTGTGCCACTGACCGGGGCACCCCGGAGCCCCTTTCTTCTCTGGGCACTGTCACTGTCTCTGTTGTGGATCTCAATGAATACCTGCCAGTTTTCCTGGCCCCTGAATACGTGGCCATGGTAAAAGAAGATGTGGCTGTGGGTACCGAGGTCCTCAACTTGTCGGCCCTGACGAGGGACAATGCAGAAAACACAGAGATCAAGTATGAAATTGTGAACGGCAATGACCACGGGAAATTCCAGCTCAACTCAAACACAGGTAAAATGATCTCGTGCATGAGCAGGTCCAGGTTGATCCAACATCAAAGGCTGTCTCTGTGTGCATCTTCTCTGGTTCTTCTCCATTTGGCTCCCACTTCTGCTCCCCTCTGTCTGTACCCAGCACAAGGGTAGGGAATACAGTCTTCCTTTCTACTTCAAATTTTGCCATCCAGGTCACTTAAGGAGTGATCCAAATCTTACTGAAATTAATGGAAAGATTACTTCTATGTGTCTGAGACTTGAGACAGATCCATGTGAATGAGGGATACGTGGAGAACAGGGTGAGGAAATTTTTCCACTTCAGAATGCAGGAGAAGGTGGTTTCATTTAAAAAGTCTTTTCCATCAAGGTCCCACGAGGAACCTCCAGCCCAGGGTAACAGGCAGCTTTATTGAGTAGCACTCAATGAACACAGATAATAGCACCCTAACCATGGGCAGGTGTTGAGCCAGGATTACCAGACAAATAAAGCCCTGTTCTGTTTGCACAGTGATGTGATAAGAGCTGTTATCAGAAGGCCAGTGTTAACTCCCTGAAACAAGCCCTTGGCTGCGTCAGCAATGGCCTTCTGCCCTCGGCTGTAACATCCTCATCAATGGAGCCTCAGCCTCTCTGGTCACAAGGCTCTTGCTAATAATTCCACATCAAGGTGGTCAAGGTTAGGTCAACTACACCATTTCAGCTTGGCAGTTTGGCAGTTGCCTTGGCATATCTGAAGTATTCCAAGAAATCTCACGTGCCATTCATTCAAAGTATCTTCTGTCCTTTCTTCCCCATCTGACAATGCAGGGGCCTTATACATAAACGGGAGCCTGGACTTTGAAGCGAGTCACGAGTATTACCTGTCCATTGAGGGCACAAGGAAGGGCTCAGCCTCTCTCAGCGATGTGACCATGGTGGTGATCAACATAACTGACATTAATGACCATGCACCGGAGTTCATCCAAGACCCTTACTTCACTGACATCCGGGAGGATGCTGCCGTTGGAGAAATCATCCTCACGGTATGGTTACAAACCAGGCCAGCTGTCTTTACCTAGTCTTTATTTGTGCTGTGCATTATGCACTCCTCTTGTGCACTTCACTTTTCCTTGGACACAGCGGCCTCAGTGGGCTTGTGGCATTCAACATCTAAAATTAAAGCATGGCTTTAAAAAAGGATGATAGGCAGAATTCCTGAGAGTCCATAGACATGGAGAACACTTTGCCTTATAAGACAGCTTTAAGGGAAAATTAGGAGTGGGCTCAGAAGCTTTGAGAACATCCCAAGAAAACTAAAATGCCTGAAAAAGGACAATGCCCTTGTGACCTTGGGAAGGCAGAGGCTTCTCTGGGCAAAATAGCAGAGCCCAAGGTGATGTGGAGTTCCCTGTCCAGCCTGTTACCATCACAGCGGTGGTAAAGTCAGGAAAGGGACTAGGAGAAAGCTGAGAAAACTATGTTGTCTTGAAAAGGCTGTAGGATGACCCTTATTTGAATCACCTTCCTTTCCCCCTCCTCATTTGAGGCAAGCTCAAACCAATACCCTTAAATGACAAAGTGGTCCCATTTCTCCATGGCATGTCCTTTTTGGACCAGGGGTCCTAGCAGGGTTGGTTTTTTTTCTCCAAACAGGTGTCAGCTGATGACTTGGATGGGTCAATGAACAATCAGATCACATACTCCATCGTGGAAGGGAACCCGCTGGGACACTTTGCCATTCAACCCAAAAATGGGCAGATCAGCATTGCCAAGCATCTGGACAGGGAGGAGGTGAGTTCAGGAAAATGAGAATGGGAAAGCTGAAACAGATGTGTCCCAAAAGGCTGAGGGAGAACAGCATACTCAACTACCTCCTGTTTTCTGAATTATTTACTCATAATATTGTAGGTAGAAGACAAGGCATTGATTTGTTTTCTAGACTCACCAATACTGCAGTAGGAGGGCTGGGATTTAGGAAAGGCAGTGTAGAATCATAGAAGGGTTTGGGTTGGAAGGGACTTGAAGGATCATCTAGTTCCTGCCCCTTCCATGGGCAGAGACACCTTCCACAGCTCTGAGTTTTGGTCTGCTCCACTGGTACTTCAAGCTGGCTGGGTGAGAGTCAGCCCCAAACTGGAAACCAGCATAGCTGGGTTCTGCTTTTCTGCATTACAGCATTGGAGAAAACAGGCGTGGGGAGGAGAAAGGTCACCTGGACAATCTCTCATTCATAAAACACCAGCAGCTTGTCTCAGCCTGCCAGAGTTAGAAGCCTTTGGGCAAAATTCTGAAGCACATGGTGGAATTCTTGGGATGTTCTGCACAGGGACAGGAGCTGATCCTGATGGGTCCCTTCCAGCTCAGCTTATTCTGTAATTCCTCGATTCTTAAACCACTATTGACAGGTGTTTGCCCAGCTTACATTCATCCATCTTTGCCAAGTTGTTTCTCTTCTCTACAACTGTTGTGAGGCTGATTTAGTTTAGCAGTGAGCTTTGATTGAGATTTATGGATGGAGAGCCTTAGCCAAGGGCAGAGCTGTTGAGGCCATAGTGCATGGCCTTGGGCATTTCAACAAGCTGCAGCAGAATAAAACTTCAGTGTGAAAAAGCCACCATTCTGCCATTTCTCCAAGTAATCCTGCACTACAAATCCTCCAGATCCCCAGTTACTCCCTGACAGTTCGAGCCACAGACAACGGCCACCCTGCTCAGTTCAGTGATGTCCCTGTGCACGTCCATGTGTCTGATGTCAATGACAACCCTCCTCGGTTCTTTCAGCTCAACTACAGTGTGGTGGTGCAGGTAAGCCAGGACACAGGCTCTTGTCCCAGTCCCTCTCATGGCACTAAGGAACTCGTGCCTGGGCTGCTGTTGGAGCAGAGTTGGGGAGACAGTGAAGAATCATATTGCTGCTTTGGGCTGTGGGAGTGGGATTTGTTTCCCTGATCCTGATCCAGCAGCTCCTGGGGCACTGTAGGTTCCCCTGGGCCATTTCTGTTTGCTTCCCTTCCTCCAATAGCATCTTTCCCCCTTTCAGGAGAATGCTCCCGTGGGGACAAGTGTCCTGGAGCTGATTATGAGCGACAGAGACTCCCCAGAAAATGGACCACCATACTCATTCCAGATCACCCAGGGCAATGATGGGAAAGCCTTTGAAGTCACCCAAAATGGTCTGCTGGTGACATCATCTGTCCTGAACAGAAGAATGAAAGAACAGTATCTGCTGCAAGTCCAGGTAGAGCCTGTGTTACTGTCCTGGTGTCTGAATTCCCCAGCCATCTTAAGTAGCAATAAAATGTGATTAGCATGGCCCAGCTGAATGAAAACATCTCTGGCTTTGAAGAAATCCAATCCAGGCACAAATTGTGCAGCTCGGAGCCAACTGCAGAGCTCATTTCTCCACGCAGTCTGCCCACAAGAAGCAGGGGGCCAGCTTCTGTGGTGATAAAATCAGATAATATGATCATGAAAAATACTCTGTCAGCAGTTTCCTTAGACAGATGCTTTCCCCATAATCATTCTAGTGAATTCCAATTTAAAGTGAGACCTGGATCTGGTCCTACAAGCTTTCTCTAATTATCCTTGTCATTTAAGAAGTGGTTTAAGTTCCTCTTCAAAAAGGATTTCTATTGTTGCAGAATGAATTCATTATTTTTCAATGTTATCAGTAAGGATAGTCCATTACAAAGAAAAGGATAATAACATGTAAAGTACATACTTCTTCAGTAATGGCAGTTGTTGTAGAAGCTGGGGTACTATTATATTACAAACCTCAACCTCTAACTGCTTAGCATTAGGGAGAAACTTATCCCATAATCTGATTATTCGCATTTTTCTGTTTGAGGTTCCTTGACTCAGTGCTAGACAGACATTGTCAGAGGTGGAACAGGGCCTTAAAGAGCCCGGAAGGTGAGCGAATGTGTTGATGTGTGCAACTGCTTTACATCTCCGTGCACTCAGTTATGCATGGAACCACCAAGATTGGCAACATCACAAAAAATTATTAATCCTCAGGAATTTGGAGCCACTCAGAGGCACCTCAGCTGTTGCCAAATGCACAGGAAAGTGAGTGTGACCCCACGGCTAGCAGAAGGCCTCAGTCAGTCTCCATGCTGGAAGGGATGCTGCCCTTTCCCTGGGGCCTTCTCCAGGCAGAGCACCAACACTGCTGCCAGTTTTTCCCATTCCTTCTTCATTCCCAACCTGCTGCCTGAGAGTTTCCACTCACTGCTCCCTGAAAGGCACCCTCCTTTGCAAGACCTCGCCAGTCAGGTGAGGTGACAGTCTGTCAGCGTGTGGCTATAACAGATGCTTCTACTTCCCTTGCCAGGTCTCCGACAGCGGCATCCCTCCCCTCTCCTCATCTGCATTTATAAATATCCAGGTGACTGAGCAGAGCCAATACGCCCCCTCGGCCCTTCCCCTGGAAATATTCATCACCACCAACGAGGAGGCCTTCCGAGGTGGCGTTCTGGGCAAGATCCACGCCACGGACCGGGACCCCCATGACACGCTGGTGTACACTTTGGTGGCGCAGGCGCCCAGGGAGGGTCTCTTCTCTGTGGGGGCTGCGGATGGGAAGATCATTGCTGGGGACAAGCTCCCCCATGGCCACTACCTCCTGAACGTGACAGTCAGCGATGGAACGTTCACAGCCACCACGAGCGTCAGCGTCCACGTGTGGTGCTTCACGCAGGAGGCCTTGGACAAGGCAGTGGTGCTGCACTTCCGACACCTCTCCCCCGAGGAGTTTGTGGGGGACCACTGGCGCAACCTGCAGAGATTTCTGGGGAATATCCTTGTCACCCGGCGCCAGAACATCCACATGGCCAGCCTGCAGCCTGCAGCTGCCTCTGATGGAGTGGATCTGCTCCTGGCTGTTGGGGAGCCACACGGCTCCTTGTACGAGCCACGGGTGCTGGCGAACAAGCTCACTGGGTCAGCTGGGGAGATGGACCAGCTCGTCGGGCTCCGGATGAAGAAAGCGATCCATGTGCCCTGCCACGGGTCAGACTGTGCCCACCGTGTCTGCAGGGAGACCATCCAGCTGGATCCAGGCATGATGTCCACGTACAGCACTGCCCGCCTCAGCGTCCTCACCCCACGGCACAGCCTGGAGCAAATCTGCTCGTGCAATGGTGAGCCCTCCTTCCTGGCAGTGTCTGACCCCATAAACCTGGGCATGTTGTGTTTTCCTTCAGTACATTATAGAGCACCTGGATTTTCCGTGGGATTAGGTTGCCCAGTGACCAACAGCTCTGTCCACAATTTCAAAGACTCTTAGAGTCTGAAAGTTTCACATAGTCTATTTTTAAAAATTAATCTCCTGTAGCATTCAATAGCAGCAACATCTGTCTCTCTCATTGGGAAAAGTCACTCATACAGAGCAGGTAATGAAGGTCAGCAGTCAGAATTTTGATCCGTGATCTCATGTGTTAATCCTGGGCCCGGAAAAGCACAGAGTAACTGACAAATCTGAGGAAAGCCAAATAAAGTATATTTGTTATACTGGCTCTAGAATACTTCAATAAATAATTGGAGGGAGCAGGGATCAGTAACACTAAGGCAGGAATGTAAGGGGATACCGCAGAATAACATAAAGATTTACTAAGGATGGAGAAATTGAAGGGTGTTGTAGACCACGCTGAGGGCACTTTGAAGGACAGAAATAGCCAGGCTGGTAGCTCAGGGCTGCTTCACAGCTGAGTACATCGAATGCCAGCAGCTCCCAGTGGGACTGTGGGAGATGCAGTGCAGGGACCCGTGGGTTGCCGTGGGTGGGACTGCTCCTGGACAGTTGTGGCATCCGGCTAGGAAAAGAGGCAGAGTTTGATGCTGTCCATAGGCTCCAAGTGCCACAAAGACGAGACCTTTCTTTCATTCTCCTTTCAGGAACGGCTGTGAGGTTTGGGGGCCACAGCTTCATTTGGTACCAGCACTCCCAGGCTGGCTCCTGGCACATGCACTTTCGCCTCAAGACCCACCAGCATCACGCGGTTGTGTTCTACGCCAACGGGACCGACCACGCCACTCTGGAGGTGTGTACTGCAGTGCAGGGGGATTTCTCTCCAGAGTTACAGAAACCTTACTCTTTAAGGGAAGGGAATCACAGAAAGAATATGCAAAAATATGTACCCTTAGCAAGTTATGTAGCTGAAATGTTAAGACTTGGGAAGACCAAGTGAGAGCCAAGCACAGTTTGGCAATTGCTGCAACCACAACTGTGAATTGTTCTTTACACCTGTGAATGCACGTGTTGGTTTCTTGTGTAAAGCCATCAGACATCCACAGCAGGTGTACATCACCTTCTTTCCTACAGCTTGCTTCTTCATTCCTCTCTTGCATCACACCTCTCAGGACAAAGAATTTACCAGGTGGAGTTGTCCACAGACTGGTCTGCTTCTTTAGCAAAGGGCAAACTTACCCTTAGACCTCAAATTAAAGGTCCTTTACAATAATGGACAGAACAGACAAAATAGGAGTCCTAAATTATGTTTTTCACACACACCCCCCTCTTTTCAACCACTTTCTTCAGATGGTTTCACTATTTTAGACACCTGCAGAGACAGGAACATTTCATTCTGATCACTCTCCTCCGTTTGACTGAACACTGAACCTGCCAAAGCATTCAAAGATCATCTCCCTCTTCCACCGTGGCAACAGAAGGAAACAACAGATGACTTAAGAATAGGGCTTTTGTATATTCCTCATGAACTGAATTCGGACTAATTGGAGACTAAGATCACAGAACATGCTTACCAGCTTACAGAGGTTTTTCCTTGAGACTGATCACGTTGAGATCTACACACTATATCCTACCTGGAAGTGTTCATTCTGTCCTTGAATTCCCCCATCCTTTCTCATGGTTTCACAACCCCATCTTCCTGTTGTGAAACACTTGTCTTTCCACTGTTACAAAAGGCAGGGAGCTGCACAGCAGCCAACTCCCACACACATACCTGTTGCACCAATTTCAAACTCCTGCTGCCACAGCCATCTCTCCTGAAGAGCAGGAGCAGAGAAATACCATCCATCTGTCCTCCTCTCTGAAAGTGACTTTATGTTGCTCTGTAAAGGGCCAGTGAGAAGAATTTCTCAAGGTCTCAAGCTTTCTACCTCACCTCTGGGAAGGAGAGTCACCAAACAGCTCATCAGAAGGAATCCAGCACTTTAGATGGTGCTCAGGAAGTACACGATGGCAAGGAACTCCACTGATCCAGGCCAACACAGAGAGTCAAGGGAGAAAAGGCTCATTGTTGGTGGAGTTCAGTGAGCCCATGATCTCCTGTGCCCAAGCTTGTCTCCACAAGCTTTTCAATAGGAGACATTCATAAAGCCTCCTCCATAAAAGTGCCTGTGAATCACTTCTTTCCTGACTCACTTTATTAGCAATATCTTGGGGATAAAAACTTCTCTAAACCACCTAGCCTGATAAAAGTGAAGGAATCCCTCAAGATTTTAAACTTTGTAGACTGCAGTACTCCAGATATGAGCCAAAGCCTTGAAATGACCGTAAGTGATGGTTTGTAGATTTGGTGAAGAGGATGAGCTCTCCCAAGAGCATGAATATCATCATTTTTCCAGTCTCTTAAGTTCTCCTGATGTTCAGAAATAGGTTGCAGCAAGAGGATAGCAGACCAGGCAAACTGGGAAAGGCTTGGCAGCCTGTCAGTTCTTGCTCCAGGGAATTCAGTTCTCAGCTGTCTCCCAGCCCCAGAAATTGATAAGCCAAATCTACAGACCCATCTGAAGTGAAATCATGTTCCTGCAGATGAAGTGAAGTGACAAAGTTCTCTGGTGTGCTTGCCAATTGTGCAAAGGGATTTACACACGTGTTGCCCTGAGGCCCTTCCATGGCATGTGCCAGCTGCTTCTTTTTCTTCCTTCCTTCAGCAGCTGCTCTCTCCTCCTACCGGCATTTATTTATACCATGGGCTTCTCTGAGAGTTAACTGCTGTCCTCTGCTTTTGTCCCCTCCAGGGTAGCACCTTCACATTGTATGTGGGTTTCTCTAGAGTCAGTGTAGCCCATGATCATTTCCTCCTCTTCTAACCCCTTCCAAGAACCATCCCTCCTCACTGTCTCTGATGTCCCCCATGGACATCACTCTTGCCTGGGTTGAATTGCTTGATGTTACACAGCAGGCTCTGCAGGTTTCCCACAAACACTTCATTCCAGCTCTTTTCTCCTTCTCCGTAGGCTTTTGGCTTCTGTGAGAGAGAGGTTTTATCAACAAAGCACTGGGGAGATAAAAGTGAGAAACAGGTTTAACCCTGACTTCACCCCGAAACAACACAGCTAACTTTTCCTTTCTCCATCCTCTGTGATTTCTAAAGATGAATCCTGGGCCAGAAATAGGAATTTCTGATGTCGCAGTTTAATGCAGAAGACATTGGTGTGGTTCACTTTTAGCAGCTCAGTACCTTGTCTCTCTCCAGTCTGGTGGAGATCAAGGATTGAATTGCAGCACATATCAGTAGCTTTGGCCTGGCATTCCAGCATGGGTATAAACAGTAATTCCTTTCTCTGCCTCCCAAGTCCTCCTTTTCTCCTCCAGAGAAAGCTGCCAGTGCTTCTCCTCAGCAAGATTCTTTCAGCACCCTCACCCCTGCCAAAGGGGCAACTGCTCCAGCACCTTCCCCACCACTAATGAGACAGTGAGAATAGAACAAAAGCCACGTGGCCCAGAACAAGAGTCCATCTGTGACTGGTGATGCACTTATGGATAGTCTGAATGCCAGGGCTCTGATCAGGCTCAGGAAGGTGGGAGAAAGGGCAAGCAGCTGCAGCAGTAGCAGTGTGATCCCATGGCTCTGCTCTCTTACGTGGAAAGATGAGCTTGCCTCCTTGGCATACTGGTCAACGGCTGCAGGGAAGGACCACGGCTGAAATTGTGTCAGAGGGATATTTTGCAAAATAAAGGAAGTTGCAGTCACTTAAACAGGCTTTAATTGATCCAAGCATAGCTTAATACTGGTGAAAGGGACTGCATTTGCCTAGCTGGTACTTCTTGGAATCAGAAAGTCGGGAGTCATCTCGATTGTCAATGTGAAGGCAGGGAGAGAGGGGAAACAAGCAGCAGGAGAAATGTCGAAACCCTTCATAAACAGCAGCCACCCGTGTCACAGCTGCCTGTGACTTCTGTGTTTTACAGATGGTTAATGGAGTGCTTCACCTTGGGTACAGCTGCCGGGGGAGCTCTGCTGGGAACCTCTCCTCCTCACGGTTTGTGAGCGACGGCGAGTGGCACTCGGTGTTCCTGGAGGTGAAGAACACTTCCGTCCGCCTCCTCATCGATGGCCTGGGAAACGCCTCTCTCCAGCTGCCAGGGACCTGTAGCATCTCCCAGGGCAAACAAGACCTGACTTTTGGGGGCCTCCGGCAGTCGCTGCAGTCGCAGAGAGTCACACGGGGGTTCAGGGGCTGTCTGGATGTGGTTGCCATCAATGGCAGAGAAGTGGTTCTCCTTCCTGGGAAAGGGCAATCGAAGGAAGTCTTGGAGGAGGTGGGGATAAGGCAGTGTTGCTCCCCCACCGGCGCCTGCAGCAGCAACCCTTGCCTCAACAATGGAATGTGCTCCGAAACTCATGGAGGAGGTATGTGAACATCCCACACAGCGCTAGAGGAGAGCAATGAGCAGTGGCAGGGGGGGAAAGATATAACAACTTCATTCATCCCCATGGAGGGGCTATTCCAGAGGGGAAGCAGAGCTCCTCTGTCCCAGGGGACCTCAAGTGACTCAATGCAGCAGCAGCTGCAGGGTGTGAGATCATCATCCTGGCTCTCACCGGTGGACCGTGGGCCCAGAGGGCAGGAAGGTGTTTCTAAGGAGTGTGCATGACATAGGAGAGCAGAGTGTTGCCAAAAACTCGAATGCAAATAGAAATTCCACCCACCCTTCTGCATCCTTTTTGCTTAAGGAGCTGTTAACAAGGCTGGAATCAGGCAAGATGGGATCATTCAGTGATGGCATCTGGGCAGAAACAAGCCAAGATCTTGGTCTCTCCTCCCTGCAGTGAGCAGCTCCCCAGGGCTATGCAAAGGGATGGGAAAACCGTAAGCTCAGATCCAAGAGTCCCAGGCTAACATGGGGTGCACACACCCAAAAGAGGTTTGATACAGGCTCTGCCCTAGGCAGTGTCGCTGCTGCCCCGTTCCTGCCATCAGAGGGGCTCCTTGCAGTGAGCTGTATCACAGGGACAGGGGCTGTGAGGACAGGAGCTGCTCCCAGTGATGTCCCCCCGTGTGTCACTGCCCTACACCTCGTTGTAGCTGCCAGCACAGCAGGGCTGCACCCCGTAACACCCCGTCTGTGAGATGGGTACTGCCTGTGCCTCGGCCCCTCCGAGGGGCAGTGGGATGCTTCCCACGCTGCTGTGTGGGGCAGAAGCTGCTCCTGCAGGTCTGTGCTCTTCGGGGCCCTTGCCAAAGCACACCCTGCCCAGCGAGCAAGTGAGGACAGAGGAGGCACCACCTTCTCCTGCCCTGCCCGCTGCCTCTGGGAACAAGATTCCCAGCCCTGTCGACTCAGCAGCTGCCTGGTTCAGGTGAACTTGTTTGACACCAGATGTAGATGTACAGAACAGTTAAGTCTGGCTGGCACTCACAGCTTAGCTTTCAGACCCTCTGCACAGAAAACCTCTCTGGCTGGGCTGGAAGGGGCTCAAAGCCTACGAGGGGAAAACACAACTCTGCTCTAAGTCAAGTCATCCCCTGCTTTCATTGCAGAGAGAATACAGTGGGAGGGGGAGGTGAAAAATCACTCCCTCAGTAATAACCTAATGATCATCCAGTGCCCTTCCCGTAGTTTTCCTTCCAAGATGAGCAATTTCTCCTGCAAATGGCCCAGCTGACCAGGAAGGAGCTTGTGGGACACGGCCTCAGGCAGGGAAGGGATTGCTCAAGGGATGTTTATTTGTGAGGTTACCCTGGTTGCTTGGCTTCCCTGAGTGCCATGGGCTCCGTGCTGGGGACCCCGGGCAGGCAGCACGAGTTTATGCAAAGCTGTGCCCAGGGATCCTGGGCGTGGGATCACAGCACAGGCAGGGACTCGCCTGTGGGAGCGAGCCCGGGGAGCCACGTGCCCTTGTGAGAACACATCTGTGGGGAGAGGGCCCCAGCCAGCCCAGCACCACCCCAACCACGGCGCTCAGCACCACAAACACCAGCGAGCCCCACGTCCAGGACCTGTGTTTGGGCACACACAGCCCTGTGGGCAGCGTCCAGCACCTGCTGCACCAGCGTGTCCTTCTGGTACAGCCACTGACACTCGTGTGGGAACAGGCCCACCGTTGTTTGCCCTGTGCTCTAAAGCAGGGCTCAGCTTGTGGGTGAGAAGCAAAGACTTCTCAAGTGTGCTGCAAGGTGGAAACTCTGATTTTCCTGCACGGCAGCACCAGCCAGGTGACGAGCAGGAGCTCAGCACAGCCAGGGACATTCCCATGCTTAGGGCTACACTAAACAGCAGCCAAAAGCACAAACAGCCAGAGCCCCCTCCCAGTCCCTGGCTGTTCTGGGTTTCTCTCTGGCTGTGAGCAGACATCTCCTGTAAGCACGAGAAACTCGGCGTGTTGAGACAGGCACTTCATACCACGAGAACTTGCAGGACCAAAGACTCCTGAGAACAACAAATTACAGGGGATTGCACTTAGCAGAGTCAGAAACTGTGAATCAGCCAGCCTAGTTCCCCTTCCTTTATCCCAGATTTGTCCCTCAGCTTCTCCATGCAATAAAGCTGTGCCCTGACTGCATCTCTGGTCGGTGTCAGGAGAGGACAGGCTTGACTTGTTGCTCAAACAGCTCCCCAGTGCCACTGCATTGCCCCAGAGTGGCCACGCAACCTCCAGCAACCACAGCAGGTCCTGTAAAACACCCACCAGGCCTCCAGGGATGGCCTGGGTGTCCCACAGCCCCTGCTGCAGCAGCAAATACCTGCGCTTGGGTAGCTGTGTTGAGCCCCCTGTGGGGGCCATCAGCTCCAGGCACTGCTCCTTTCTGTTCCTGCCCATTTTTCCTTACGGGTATGTTCACTCTCACCCTCTCCAGGTTACACCTGCATCTGCCCTGGGCTGTTCTCTGGTGAGCACTGTGAGCTTGGGGACAGTCCCTGCGAGTCCAAGCCCTGCCTGAACGGGGGAACCTGCACCATCTCAGCCACTGGCTACTCCTGCCACTGCCCTGACTGGTACCTGGGCGAAAGGTAAGGCCTGGGGGGGCTTTGGGACAGGTGACATCCCACGATGGGCTGAAAACATGAGCACTGCACGTTTCTGGAGCTCACCAGATCCACGCACCCTGGGATTAATTGCAAACAGCAGTTGCAGCTGGGAGGTGTCCGAGGGCAGAGCTGAGCAGAACAGGACACAAATAACTCCGCCATCGTGTGGCCATTGTCCCTCTGTGCCCATCTCCTCTGAGCAGGAGTGAAAACAGAAAAATCTCCTCTGCTTACAGCTGCTTTGGTGCCTGCAGGTGCTGTGGGGCAGTTTAAAGCCTCTCCTTGCTGGGGGAGAGTCTCTCCCCACACGCTGCTGCTCCCTGTGACGGGAGTTGAGTTCAGCAGTAATGGGAACACCTTGGCTGTGGTGGGGGCAGCTCAGCTGTGACGGGGGCCTGGCAGCAGGGTACAGGCTGCACTGGGTGCCAGGAGGGTGCTCTGAGGTTGGGGGAAGCTGCCTGGCACAGCTGTGAGGTGCCCCTGCTTCAGCAGCCGGAACACTCGTCCTGCAGGGTGCTAAAGGGACCGTTTCTATCCAGGACCAGCTGTACAGAGCTCATGGAAAGGAAATCTCCATCCCAGCTCACAGCTGTGATTCATCCAATTCAAATCTCCGCTCAAGGCAGTGGGCATCACCACCGCAGCCCAGCAGCCCCTACATGACCCCCACCTTGCCTCCAGCCCAGCCTGGTCAGAGATTTCCAGCGCAGGCTCCAACAGCATCGCACCCAGTTCATCCTTCTGCTTTGCCCATTTAGCAGGATGAGCACTGGTCCTGTGCACCAAGGCAAAGGCAGAAATTTTCCGTGCAGCTCTTGGAATAAAAGCCTACAGCTGAGCGTTAGGTGGCAGTGTAATACCTGAAATCGGCCGGGGCCTGTGGGTGCGCGTTGCACACACCAGCTCACACATCCTAAATCACTGACTACAACAAGAGCGGTGCAAACCTCACAGAGTTTGTTCAGTAATGAGAACAAAAAAAAGGGAAGGAAAGCCAGTAAAGCCTTGTATATTCCCCCTAGCAGGGGGAGGTCGTTGCTGTTGGAAGGAAAGGTCCCCTGTACTGTTGGCAAACATTTAGGTTGTGTGGGGTGGAGCAGCACAGAGAATCAGAAATTCCTTCTTAGTTCTGCAGATGGTCCATAAAATATCAGAAGTCTTCTCCAACAAGGATGTCCACTCCCCACCTCACAGGGTAGTCTTTCCCCCAAATATTTGCTGCAACCTGCAAACATCCACAGACCATCCAGAGGCTCCACAGAGCTTGGAGGACATGGGAGACTTCATAAGAGGTTAACACACCTCAGACTGACCCTGGGCTCCCTGATTTAACAGGATGAGAGCATCTCTCTATGCAGTGTTAGCCCTAGAACTCCAAACACTCCTCTGAGGCAGGAAGCCCCCCATTTTAATTTGGGCACATGACTGAAAAACCCGACCACCCTGTAAAACATGGTCTCTTGAAAAGCATCATTTTATACTCAAAGATTCTCTTCCAGGATTAGCAGGGAGCAAGAATCCAGCGAGGGAGGGAGAGCAGACCAGGACAGAGCATCCTTGGGTGCTGTAAACCAGAGCCCTGAGCAGGATGAGGCAGTTTGGGCGCATCCCAGACTGACGGTGGGTTGTGTCCATCCCTTTCTCCCCACAGGTGCGAGAAGCTGGCGGAGGAGTGCCAAGACAACCCGTGCCACAACGCCGGGCGCTGCGTGAGCAGCCAGGGCTCCGTGCACTGCATCTGCCCGTCGGATTACCAGGGGGACTACTGCACCCAGCCCATCATCACCCCCGCCATCGTGCCCACGCCGTGGGCGCTGGGCCCCGAGGAGATCGCGGAGATCGCGGCCGGCGTGCTGGGGGCGGCCCTCCTGGCCGTGGCCTTCGTGCTGGTCCGCAAGCGCTGCCGCCACCGCGCCAAGGCGCACAAGCCGGTGGCCCGCGAGGACCCCGACCTGCTGTCCAAGAGCGAGTTCTCCAAGAGCGTGGGCGTGGGCACCCAGGGCGTGCCCCCCATCGAGCTCAACATCCTCAGCGACGCGGCGCACAACAACCTGGACCGGGCCACGCCGGAGCAGCGCAAAGCCGCCGGCACCCCAGAATTCGTCACCTTCAACTCGGCCAACGCCCCGAAGCACCGGGGCACCATCGTGTGCAGCGTGGCCCCCAACCTGCCCCCTGCTGCACCCCCTTCCAACTCTGACAACGAGTCCTTCATCAAGTGCACCTGGGCCAGGGAGGAGATGGGTCAGTAGCCACAGGCTTTTCTTGCTCTTACACATCCTTCTTCCCCTTGGGAAGTGGATCTGAGGATGGAAATGGTGTTGGCTAAAGCCAAGCTAAGGAGGGGCAAATACTGCCCGAGCCCTGCTATAGGGCCTTCATTGGCTCTTTCTTCCCTGTCCACCAGTCCATCCCAGTTTTCAGCTTTAACCTGCTCCATCTCATACACAATCAGCAGGGAAACCATTAATGCATAGCTGGTTGTGGTCCTGGGTGAAAAAACCATGTAAAAGAGAAAAATTGAAGGAAAAAATTAAGATCCTAAAAGTCAGTGGCAGTTTTAGTGAATACATTTGCATCAGTGCTCCTGGGCAAAGGGATCACATTCTCAGGGAAACACCTTGAATGGCTCTGGACAGCAGGGTTACTGCATGCAGGAGTTCCTCACCAGAG
This sequence comes from Monarcha castaneiventris obscurior, assembly GCA_026261815.1. Classification (NCBI taxonomy): domain Eukaryota; kingdom Metazoa; phylum Chordata; class Aves; order Passeriformes; family Monarchidae; genus Monarcha; species Monarcha castaneiventris. The sequence goes on along the minus strand of JAMPIT010000371.1, from coordinate 6,667,714 downwards.
TAACTGCAGGGAAAGGGAGAGATCCAGGGGATCACTGGATCACTGCCCCAATCCCTTATTAACATGAGTTTCTTGCATCCAAACACCATGATGGAAGTGTATCTTTCGGGTGCTAGAGTAGTGGGTATCTGTAGGCTGGTGGAGACACTGCCTCAGCACAACCAGGGGTGCTCTCAAGTCCCTGCAACTCCCAAAGTAGCAAGTACACCTCCCCTGTCCCCATGTCTCGTTCCCAGTCTGCCACATCTCCTGCAGGCTCAGAGCCTACAGAAGGAATTAGCAGGAGGGCATGAGAGCGGCAACAACCCCTAGAGCTGCAGCTAACACGACTCTCTTTTGTTCCAGTCTACCCAGCAGAAACAACCTACTGGCCCCCCCGGTACCTGTCGTCAGATGTCCAGGAATATTCCCACTACGAGATCATTCAAGGCCCTCCTGCCCCCTCCTCTCACCCTCCTCTGCCCCCGCCGCCCCCTCCCCCGGCGGACACGGAGCCGGTCGCTCTCTACGGGGGCTTCCCCTTCCCGCTGGACCAGAGCAACAAGCGAGCCCCGATCCCACCCCGCTACAGCAACCAGAACCTGGAGGACTTCCTGCCGCTGGGTCCCGTGGACATGGGAGCGTCCCAGTGCCAGAACGAGTACACGGCCATCAGCTACTACCCCGCGCAGCTGGTGCAGGGCGAGGGCGTCCCGTACCAGCCCGAGCCGGGCTACAAGAGGGTCAGCATGCGCCTGAGCGTGGCCCAGCCCTCCTACGCTGACTGCGAGCTGGGCCACCAGCCCAGCATCCGAGCCCAGCCCCTGCCACCCCCCAACTACGAGGGCTCCGACATGGTGGAGAGTGACTACGGGAGCTGCGAGGAGGTGATGTTCTAACAGGGCTCGCTCATGGGATGAGGAGAGAAGCACATCTCCACGCAGAACAGAGAGCAGGGGGCTGGCACACGCTGCTGGAGAGAGGCCTGTGTGTGCCCCCCACGGCTTGCAGCATCTCCCCCTGCATGGCTGGGTTGTAATTTTGGCTGGATCTTTCCCCTCACTGCCCTCCATGGTGCTCCTGGCTGCAAATGGAGGGGAAATGCTCCAGCCACTGCTGGGACACAGAGGATGCTCCTGGGATGCCAGTGACTAACCTGCCTCCTCACCAAGGAGACTGCCTGCAGCACCATGCAGGACCACAGCATGCCACGTCCTCCCACCCCAGGCTTCCTGCCTGCGGGGAGGATGAGGAGGAGGAGGGCAAGCACTGCAGGTATGGCAGCAGTCATGGTGGAGAAAGGTGTGAAAGGATGCACAGCCTGGCAGTGCCCCATGTGGGGTACCAGAGGCTCTCTGCTCCCAGCTCTGGCTCCAAGGGCTTGCATCAAGCCAACAGTTTGCTCATGGAATGGATCAGCTGGTGCAAACCCTCTTCATGTCTGCTCCCTGGCACTGGGAGAGAGAAGGGGGAGTGCAGCTGGTCCCATCAGCACACCCCTCACTGGCTAACTGAAGTCCAAGGGGAAAAAAAAAAAAAGAAAAAAAAACTTTAAAAAGAGTCCATTTCTGTAGAAAAACCAAGCTACAAGGTCTGTCACAGCAGGAACCACTCACAGACTCAAACCAGGCTGCCCAGTCGGGCTGTGCTCACACGAGTAAGGGGGACCCTGCCCCGAGGACTGTGTGCACAGCCTTGTCCCCGGGGCTGTGGTGGTCCCACGCTGAATGCAGCTGTACACGGTCCTGCCAGCAGCAGGGCTCCGTGCTGCATCCCAGAAAGATTGGCCAGCACTGCCCAAAATCTGTGCCCAGAGAGGCACCGAGGCTACTGAGCCTGGTGCTGGATTTACCTGTTTGTCCTTGTGTTTGGAAATGTATCGTTTCTTCGTGAGAGGTTTGCTTTGGTTGGTTGTTCAATGTAACTTTTTTTTGTTGTTGTTGAATTTTTGGAAAGTATTAAAAGAGTTTGGATTTTTTTACTATTATGATTTTATTCAGTTATCTCAGGGATTCTCTTGTAAATAAATAAGACATCCTTGCCTAGCTCCAGCCAGGGGAAAAACAGCTTATTTTGGACACCAGTAGCTTTCAGGGAAGTACCAGGACAGCAAGTTAAATACATTTTCGAGGATCCTGTAAGGGCCAGAGAGACGAGGCAGACAGACCCACAGTACCTTGTCTTGCTTTGGGAAACCACGAGTCTCCTGTATTTCTTAGTTCAGGAGTAAAGGGCTTGAAGGGACCCAAACTGAAGCCCTGCTTTCATTTGCATCCCCAACAAACAGCACCTGTTTTACCTCCTAAAGCTCTCATGCACTTCCACAACATTTTTTTTACCAGCTCTGCTCAGCAGAAAGCAGTCCCTGCCTGGATTAGAACTATTTTATCTAGTTGGTTTTACTCTGCTTGGTAAATCCCTCTGAACATCATCCTAAAAGAGCACAATTCCTGCACTTTTTTTTTTGAGAACACTTTATTTTGAGGTGTCTCAGCAACAATCTGAGACACTGGGAGAGAGAAGAGGGAACTAAGAGTGCCACTGTTGCCCATAAGAAAAACACAAATTGTTCCTCCCACCAGCAGAAGCAGCACAAATACCAGTGATACTTTCCTCCACATTTTTAGCTCCCCAGAGTTGCTTTGGCCAGTGGCCACAGCACAGGGCAAAAGCAACTGAGATGATGCTCCACCAAGTGACACCTGGGAAGGAGCAGCCTAAGCAAAGCCATTTCAGGGATGGGGACAGCCCTGCAGTGCTCAACCCTAAGAAGGGATGGCTGTGGATCCCACCATGGTCACTCTCCATAGTCAGAAATACCTTGAAGCACCAGGAGCTGCCTGTGCTCAGTAGTCCCTCCTGCCCTGTCGTTCAGGTGACCTCAGTCCCCACCAGCTTGCAAAAGCCTCCTAGTTGAAGAAAAAAAATCTGCCAGAGTTCCTAAAGATGAACTTTCCACAGCACTGATTTCCCCCACAGCCCTGTAATGGCACACTGCAATGGCATGAATTATTCAGCAGAGGGGATAAGCCGAGCTGCAGCAGTGCTGGCAGAGTCTCCCAGCGTGGGCTGCCTTTTGCTCCTTTGATCTCTTGGGCAGATCAGCAGCAGCTCAGCATCCCCCATCTCTTTTTCACATGCCAGGCTCTTTTTTCAGCTGCAGCCCCACTTTTGGCATAAATAGGGAGATGAGAAACCAAGGCCCAGCTTTGGTGGGGTAGAGAAAAGCCCATCCCTACAAGCCCATAAGCTCTGCCCACAACCTACTTGCATAAATGAGGTTGGAAGAAAAATGAACTTTTCCGAGCAGCAAAGCTGGAACATTTTTATTTGAAACCCTCACTAGGAGGGGAAATCGTGTGTGCTGTGTGGGGGTGGGAACAGCACAGGGTGGGATCCTGGCTGCCTGCTGAGCTCCACGTCTCCTGCTCTCCCTTCTTGCAGAAAAAAAACCCACACTTCACACCCCAAAGCCTTTACACATAAAAAATAGATCATATTTATTGATTAAAGTAAGATACATGATTCAGGTGCAGCAGCAGCCCTCCCACTGGGCAGCACCCGTGCTGTACACCGACAATATCCATAGGCACGAGACATGGACGTGACCATTGCTATATTTACACAGACAAGTTTCTTGGTTACTGAGCAGCCTACAATATACAAGTGTCAAGTTTTCGTGTCCATCGGGTCCTGCGCCAGCTCCCGCTGGCTCAGCAGAGCCCTCACACCACGTGTGCCACCAGCACCCCATCTTCAAACATCCCTTGCTCACCCCAACAAAAGGGAAGAGCTGCAAAATCCATTTAATGCTTCTGTGATATCCCAGTCTCCTTGGAAATTAGGTCTTCACTGCTGCTTGCAAAGTGAGTTTGGATGCCAAGAGCCTGATCAGCAAACCCACTGATGCCCAGTGCCAGGCTGGGGACATGCCTTGGCACACAGCTGTCCCTAAAATGTGACCAGCCTTCTTAGAGTGCACTTAGCAGGGCAACGGGAAGCATCAGACATCCCCTGCTCCTCACAGCATTCCCTCCTCTGCTGAGGGTGACAATTCTGACTAAAGCCTAACCCCAAGGGCCACGCTGGGGGCAGTATACAGAGATGGACACGAATATTGCACTTCTCCCGCTTGTGTCGTGCCGTGGAGCCTCTTCCCAAGCCCTGGGTGCTTCCTCTCTATCCCCATGGTGCCCTCCAGAGGGAGGATTTGAGTTAAAGCTTTGCTCTGCTCCTGACCAAGCAATGCTGGTCATGCCAAAACCTTCCCCAGCACAGCCTTGGAGGAGACGAGGTGAACCCCAAGAGATGCAGGGAGCAGGTGAGGGGCTGGAAAGGGGCAGTGACGTGGCACAGATCCACTCCAGACCTGGCCACATCCCAGCATGGGGCACCCAGAACTGCCAGCAAAGAGGACACAGTGCACACACAAGCACACCCAGGGAGAGGCAGGCTGGAGGGACACTGCTCCACACAGCCTTCTCCTCCCAGAATCCCATCAAACACCGAAAATAACCGCAAACCTCTCCCTCCACCAAAGACGGGAATGCAGCCCACTGGTGCTGTACTCACCCTCCTTTCCCACCACCAGCAGCCTCTGCCCACCCCCAGGGAGACACGGCTGCAGTGGGACAAGGGATGAAGGCTCTCCACAGAGAGATGGTGTTTGGGAGATGCTGCATTAGCAGGCAGGAGTTCGGCCTATCCTGCGGAGGATGCATTTGCTCCCTTGTCTTAAAAAAAGTAGAAATCCAGCAGAAAGGCAAAGAAACTCTCTAGGGAGGAAGCTGGGTTCTCAGAGGAAGGAAAGCAGCAGCGCCATGGGACCGTCCCCACCAGGCATGCACCAGCCACGACAAAAGAAGCAACAGGAGCACAGGGAGAAGTGCTAGGGAGCTGCATCCTACAGGAGGAGAGGAGCTGGGCGGAGGCAGAGGATGCAGAGGAAGTGGAACCAGGAGAGAAAGAGTTAAAAAAAGAAAATATTATGGAGTTTTTGTGTGTGATTTGACATTCAGTATCGGCCTGCAGACGCAGGCGGAGCGTGCCAGGGCCAGCTCAGGCACTGTAAACAAGGTGATGTATTCCTGTGGCGTGTGGGCAGCTTGTGGTGACCCCTGGGGACAGCCCATCCCACCCAAAGGGGACCAGCTCAGCCCCTCGTTATGGCAGAGCCTGTGTGCTCCCCACACACCTGGGTTGTGTAAAGCTTCTGAAAGCCAAGCACTGGGTTGTGCGCTGGATGGGGATAAATGAGTGTCACTGCTGAAAGCGCGGGCCAGGGCTCAGCAAACCCTCCCAGAGCAGGGAGGTGCCGTGCCCAGTGCCCAGCTCCAGGGCCTGCTCAGACTTCCTGCTCAAGGTAGCTGGAAACAGAGCTGGAGCACTGCAGGAGCCAATGCTCATGGCTGGGGATCCCACTGAGAGAGAGCTGTGGGCCCCGGGATGCTCCGCACCTCAGGCTCTGCCCACCCTCCCCACAAGGCCGGGGTGAGGAGGCAGCTCCATGCTCTCCAACCTGAGCTGAGGTTTGTCTGTTGCTGTAAAAATAAAGTGCTCAGGGGGAAAAAAAAAAAAATCAAACTGGCACAAAAAAGAGTAGTCCCTGTTCCCTGCCCTGACTGAAGGGACAGGGAAAATATGGAAAAGTTGGGATTTAAAAAAATAAAAATAGTAAAATAAAATAAAATCTACATCCCTGGGATTCCTCCCCTCTCAAAGTGACTATTTACAGAGGGACTGTTTTGCTCTACCACCTGCCCCAAGAGCCCCCAGGGAAGGCACTGCCCCAGCCTGGATCCCACCTTCCAGACAGAGCCCAGGGCAGGATCCTGCTGCAGCCGGGCAGCCACGGTACCAGGCAGCCCCAATCCATGCTTCCCAAGAGGAGAGGGGAGGCCGTTCCCAGCAGAGCAGTGCTCAGTGTCCTTGCACCTCCAGCTGGGCATCCAGAGGGGCCAGTGGGGCAGGGGGACTGTCACTGCACCAGGACAGTGGTGGCGTTCACCACGGTGGCCGCGGGTGCCACCAGCTCCACCAGCGCCTCGTACGTGCCCACCACGAAGCCCACGAAGCCAAAGAGGCTGATGGCGATGTCCTTGGCAATGACCAGGGGGTGCATGCCCTCGGAGTAGTAGGTGGCAATCTCCAGCAGAGGGGGGAAGATGAGAGCCAGGGCGCTGCTGCTGACGGAGCCCACCAGGGAGATGACGAGGTCCAGGCGCGGGATGAGGATGGCCAGCACGCCTGGAGAAGGAACGGACACGACATCAGTGCTGCCACCTCCCACACAGCAGAGACGCTCCTCCCTGTGTCAAAGCAAGCAAAACCCCACCCAGGGATGCCACTGGCTGAGTCACACCTCTGCCCTCCTCCCTGACAGAAGACAAGGCCGCATGTTTCTCTGGCAACTCCTCCCCAAGACGCAATTAAGATGTTGAATTAACAACCCTTTTTGCTGCCCTGGGCGCCACCAGATCGAGCTCCAGGGCTGAGCAGGATGGGTGCCGCTGGCTGCCAGCATTCCCGACCCCCCTGTCTGAGCCAGCACTCCTGCTCCCCACACCTGGGGAGCCATAAAGCCTCAGAAACCCCATAAAAGCAGGAGATGGGAAGAAAAAGGCATCTCCCCCCACCCCAAATCAATCCGTGTGGTTTGCATATGTTTAGAGCTGCTCCAGCAGCAGCACGCCCACGGCACAGCCCGGAGGAGAACATTTGCTAGGTGAAAACTGCAGCCAAGGAAAATCCCCCTGGGAGACTCCTGACAGCTTGAGTTTAGCAGTGTGAGCTCTGGGATATTCCTGCTCCCCCTCCTCCTGCACGGCACCAGGAGAGGACAGAGGGATGTCACAAGAGCTCTGCACAGCACAAGAGAACCCTCTGCAAGCGAAGCAGACTTCAGTGCTTAACCAGTGACCAAGAGGAATAAATTGGTTTATTGCTTTGAAAGCTCTGCTTGGAAACAGGAGACACCTTGAATCATGGCAGGTGCAGCCTCTGTGGAGAAGGGAAATCTCAGGGCTCCTTACTGGAGGGATTTGTTCTCTCCCTGGCTATCGGCTACAGGCAAAAGAGGCTGCTGGAGCCTCCCTGAGCCAAAGATCATCCATGGAACTGCAGGAGAGGTAAGGCTTGGGAGACTGACTGTGCCATGGCACTGCTGTCATCTGGATAAGCCTAGAGATAAACCATCCCTTCACCAAGGGAAACACCAACAAAGGTCTTGTGCCAGTTTATCCTGGTGCTCAGCTCTGCACAGAGACGAAGGAGTGCTCTGCCAGGTATCTGCTGCAAGCAGCATTCCTGCTCCAGCAGCCTGTGTGGAGAGCAGAGCAGCTCCCCTCCAACAGCATCCTCAGCCCACCCCGCACTGCTCTTTGGACTCAAAAGTAAACAAAATTATTAACTCCCCTCTAAAACAAGCAGATTTCAAGCACCAGCTGCAGTCCTCAGCCTCCGGGGAAAACGGTCTGATTTCTGCAGGTATTAATTCAAAGGGTTTTAAGTGTGCTGGTTTTGAAGTCTAAGCTTGAAAGACACCCATACACCAGATTGCCTCCTCTCTTTGGAGCCAAAGCCCTGGTGGGGGCTTGTTGTGTGGCCACACAATCATCCGATGAATATTCATGCAACCCCCCTAATTGCTTTTATCCTCAGCAGCAGCCACACAGATCCCTTACATGGAAGGGTGAGGGGAGGAGGTACAAAGGAACCAGCGTCCTTCCACCAACACCTCTGCTGTCTCCCTACTCCCAAATAGAAGGGTACAGCCACTGATGATGCCTAAAGCCATCCCATCTCTCCAAGCCTTCACTTCCCTGGCTTGGCATAGCCCAACACCCTCCAGGAGACGCCCCAATCCCACAAGCAGGCTCCCAGTCCACCTACAGCACCAGGGTGGCCAGAGCATATCGTCCAGCACAGCAGGATTTCATCCCTGCACCCTCTGAGGACATGATGGCTTCAGGAACTCAGCTCAGAGGAGATGGGCCTTGCCCACACTCTGTTAATGCAGCGTTTCTGGCCCATCATTAGTGAGAGCCCAGAAACAGCAGCACCCTGCTCTCAGCTTGCTCCACCCCCCCGAGTGAGCACCATGCTCCTCTCACACCCAAACCAAAGCCAGCTGGGATGCGTGGCCAGGTCGCTGATGCTCAGCTCAAGCCATGGAGCAAAGCTCCATTTCAGCGGGGGACGCTGGGGAGCTCAGTCAAGCGTCTCAGCTGTGCTGACAACAGCAAGCATTTAGTCCTCAGGAATCAAAGCCAGCCAAAATCAGATACCACCTGATTTGCTCCACACCTTTCCCAAAGGTCCACCAGACTCGAGCCAGGAGCCCGTTCCACCAGAACCTCACTACAGGCACCACACACCATGAAGGGAAGGGACTCTGTGGGGCTGCTCCAGGCACACCTCCCTGGCAGCTCACTCTGCTCTGCAGCACGCCAGGGCTCTGGTTCTGGGTCACCTACCCCTGTTAGTTGTCTCCTGCTGTGCTCCATGCTGCAGTGCGTGCGTGGGCACAAGAACACCCCATCCCTCACGGTCAGTGACTCCTTTGCAGTCGTGTCCCCATCACACAGGCACGAGGAGCCTGGCTGCACACTGCCTACAGAAAACAGCCTCTGCTCTGGGCTGCCCTGGCACTGAACCCTGAGCTGGGTGTTTCATGCAAGCCCTCGTGGGAATCAGTGTCCCACAAAATTGCCATCAGGAGAATCCCAGGCCTGAGGCTCCATGGGGATCTGCCACTTCTAAACAAAGCAGTTTACTACTCCTCCACTGGTCCCATACCAAGGGGGCACAGGACCACAGCTGCTGCTCCTGGGAGGCCACCTTAACCTGCTGGCTTGCATTAGCCAGGCCCAGGGACTGCCAGCTGTGAGGGCTTGAGCAGCAGGGCCAGAGGTGCTGGGGCAAGGGGTGAAGGCTCAGTGGGAAGGAGGTGCCACGGCCTCACAGGGCAAGTCAGACAAGGTGGTTTATACTCACAGGTCACACAGACCAGGGCCATCCTGAGGAGCAGGTTGACCAGCCAGCCCCAGCGCTCCGACACCCGGGCCACGAGGGGAGGGATGATGATCTCGGCAGGCACGTAGAACTGCACGGCATAGGTGAAGAAAATCCCAAAGGAGAAGAGCAGCTTGACTGCTTGGTACAGCCTGCAAAGGACAAGGACACAGTGAGACAGGCTCTTGCTCCAGCCCCTGCAACATCAACAGCAGAAAGCAGAAGGAGAATGCTCTGCAAAGACTTCTGTGAGTCAGTGGTCTCCACTCCTGAACAGTCTCTTAGAAAATGAGGGGTGATAGATTTCATTCACAAGGACCTTTCTTGAGCAAGAGACAGCAAAGCCATGTATCAGCTGCAGCCATGATTACACATTCCAGCTACTGCCTGGCTTCTGAGGAGGGGGAAGAGGATGGCAATTGCTGGTGTAAGTCTGGGCTTCCATGCAAAGTGAACATCACAATGTTCCAAAAGCAAAGTGACATGAACAGGCAACTCAGCCTCCTCCATCAAACAAAAGAGAGCAGCTATTTTTGGAATGCTGCACAATACATGTTTGGGGGGAAGACAGTTAAAAGAGCAGTTTGGGCTGAGCAGAAGGAAGGCAGAGTGCAGAAGGCTGCGAACAGCACCTCGGGCTCACCCCAAGTCAGATCTCACCATGTCCCAGATCCTGCAGTGATACAGTGTGGCTGCAGGAGAGAGCCAGTCACAGGTGACCAAAAGGCACCTCCCAGCCCCATCTCTGCCCTCAGCTTCCCAGCACTAGAAAAAGCCTCTTCAAAAGAGAACTTGTGGTTACCTCACATATGGTCCTAACCCTTCCCCAACTCAAGACACGCTAACCAAGCAGGAAACATGGGTCTTGGCCTTACCACTTGGGTAAATATGGGGTGAATTTTACAAGCCTAGGAATGTATCTGGCTCCTGCCTTCCCTCTACCTTTTTTGGGCCTGTGCCCTTCTGCACGCTATCCACCTTCTACAACAGCCTCAAATAAGAAATGCAAGCATTCCCATGCATGACAGCTTTGAACACTAGTGGCTGAATCTGGCAGAGTCAAACATTTCCCACAGACAGAGTCAGGGATCACCTAAGTGAATGGAATGTTACAGCAGTCTATGGGACCAGACCAGATGTATTCAAGGCTGTGGCCAACAGCAGCCTGAAGCCACCCTATCATCTTCAAAAGAGCAGGGTGGTCAGGAAAAGTCCTGCTGCCTCGGGAGGAGAATAACATCCACCTTCAAGAAGGATGAGGGAAGCTACAGGCTAATCAGCCTCACCTCAATCTCCAGAAGAGTATGGGTTAAATTTTCCTGGCTTCCATTTCCAGGCACATACTGAACAGTGGGGACAGCCAGCAGGGATTTGCCAAGGGGCAATCATGGAAATATCTTCATCAGTGACCTGGATGAGTTTTCAGTGACCCAGAACACATTCTCTGCAAATTCCAAGCAAGATCAAATTGGAGGAAATGGCTGACACAGCTTGGAGCAACGACATGATGTCACAGGCAAAGCTTAAGTGCAAACACAAAATCCCACGCATGGGAAGGGCTGGGGTCAGGAGAACAGGACCTGGGGGTCTTGGTGGGCAGCAGACTGAACACGAGCCAGTGGCAGGACCCTGCAGTGACTAAGGTCAAACACAAACCAGGCTGTTAGCAAAAGCATAGCCAGGAGGTTAAGGATAGGGATTAAGGGGTCTTTTTTGGGGCTTGTGTATCTTGAATATTGTGTCCAGTCCTGATACTCCCACAGCAGGACACTGACCTACCACAGCAAGTTGAGTGCAGGCTGTTAAGATGGTTGGGGCTGGAGCCTGATTTACAAAATGAGGCTGCAAGCCCTGGGCTCATTCAGCGTGATGAGAAGGTTAGGAGGAGATGTTATTAATGTCTTCAGCTGCCTAATAGGAGGGCATGGAGGAGAGAGTAACAGGCTATTCTTGGAGTTTCACAGCAGAAAACCAGGTGCAATGGGACAGAGCTGCATCTCCAAAGGAAGGTTAAGGGCCAGAAGAAGGGCCTGGATTGGTTGGGAACCACTGTCCTTATCGATATTCAACATTTATGCTGGCCCTGCTATGAGCAGGTGAGAGGACCCAGTGATCCCATGGTGTCCTCTCTAACCTAAATCACCCTGAGGTTCCACAGACAAACGAAACGAAGTTATCTCCAGGGTCCAGAGTGCACCCATGCAGTCACACGTGTGCACAGGAGCCTTGAGCCACCGACCCACGGCTGGCATATCTTATCACTGTATTCCCAAGCAAGTGATTCTATAAAAGCCATAAAGTGCTCCAGAGCAATCCATGATTAATAGCTGTTACTAAAAAAAAGTACAGAAGAAGGCTGTGTACCTGTCCTGCACAGGTCAGGAACCAGGACAACAAGATCAAAGGGCATTTTAAATTCCAAGAAGAGGAAGAATTCAAGCACTACCCTTGATCCACAGAAAACACGGGCCCATGCAGGGCCTTGGAGAGGCACTCTGCCAACCACAGCAACGCCTGCTTCAGCCAGATTGCCATGCCAGGCCATCCCAAAAGGCTGCAACAAGTGAAATACCCTCCTGGGACCGTAAGCTCTGTCATTACCTACCTTCAACTGGCCACATGCAACCCAACAGCTTCCCTCTCACTACAGCATTTCCTCACCCTTCAGATGGTGCAGTGAGGCAATCCTTCCGAGGAGGCAAGGAGGATTTCTGCACAGCAGCACAGTATTTTGGACACTGTGGTTAGACCTGGGCACTGGGAACTGACACACTCCTTGTTTGAGGAAGCTGTGGTTTCAGAGAAATGAGACTGGGGAAGTCCTTAGTCACTCTATAACTGAACGATTCCCAAGATGTTCACCAAATCTGCTCCAGAGACCTCCAGGCAATGGCTACAGCCAAGGAAGGCTGCAGCATCTCCACCACAATCCTTGCCTTGTCTCCCAGGCTGCAGGCAAACCCCATGACTTCTCACCCACAGCCCTTATGACCAGCTCCTGCAGCCCAGCCTTTTACTGCCAGGAAGAAAACCCACGGGCGAGGCAGGATGGCCAAGACACTCATTTCAAGAGCAAGTCTTCACCCAACACCTGTGGTTTAATGTGCAGGAGCAGTAGTCGAGACTTTATCTCAACTATCACAGCCCTTACTTGAGATAACCCATTTCCAAGTCCAATATCCACTGAATGCTCTGCCCAGAGGCAAAATGCACAAACATCAAGGTGTCCTGCGTGTTGAGTGACAAGGACCACAGCTCACCTTCCCTGCAGCTGCCAGCAGGAGCCCTGCCACATGCCCAGGTTTCCCCAGGTGCTGATTCCAAAGGGCTGTTCTCTGCTCACTATCCAAAAAACCCTATGGTTACCTTCAGAAAAAGTAACTTTAGAATACTTTACTTTCAGAAAAATAGTTTACTTTAAGAAAAGACAGAAGGTGTGGATACTCCTAGAAATATGCATTTGCACTCTTCTCTCTGTAGCCTAGCAAGTCACACTAATCCCATTCTAAGGACCTGCTCTAAAGGTATGTCATTCTTCAAGGCAAACAGAGCTGAGATTCCCTGCAGAAGCCCCTCTGCAGCATTTCAGGTCATCATTTCAGATGTCATTGCAGGCTATGGCATGCAGAGCCCAAACCTGGAAATGACCTGCCTTCCACCTTCAGGAGAAGCAGCAGCATCTCATCCCTTCCACACTGTACTTCAGTTTACTGAGCAGAAGGGACCACACCTCCTGTGCTTGGCACGGTGGGATTGAGACCTCCCTACAACACAGGCACATCCTTCCACCAGCCCCATCCCTCCCCACTGAGAGCAGGGACCTGGCAGAGCTCCCAGCCCCTGTAGGGGACAAGACAAGGCTCTCAGCAGCAGCAGGATCTTCTACCACACCAACACTAACATCCAGCAGTGCAGTCACTACACAGACCCAGCATGAATGAACATCCATGCACTCAAACCGAAAAGAAACCCACACAGCAATAATTAAATAAAAAACAGGCTCTATTTTCATCAAATCTTTGCTGTCTCCAGAGCCCCAGCTGTGCAGCTCTACAAGGACAGCATGTGGAAGCCCCAGTGACTCAAAACTTGAATCCTGCCCAAATTTACTCAACAGTGAGACAGTGAGTCACACTGCATGGTGCTGGGTGCTACTAGCAGCAGAGAGGATGGGCTGGGGAGGAGGACAGGCACCTCCAGCTCCAGTTCTCACTCCGGTCTCTTGCAGGATTTCAAGCCAGCAGACACCATCAAAGACAACTGCTTGCATTTCTCCTGTGGGATGAATACAGAGCCATGACACTGAGCGGGCACCCATGCCCTGGGGCAGAGCAGCACAGCTTGGGCAGCTGCTGCAGCAGCCACCAGCCCTGGAAAGAGGAGAAACAACACCTCCAGACAGGCAGGCAGGCATGGGGTCAGGCCACAGGGCTCCAGACAGCAACTGGAGCATCTCAAGAGGCTTCATCAGATCCCAGAGGACAGACAGGTCTGGGAGGCTGCTGCAGAGCTCAGCCCCCACGGAAGGAAGAGGTATTCTCATGGCACCAGCGCTCACAGGCAAAGCATTGGCTCGAAATGAGCCACATCCAGGCACAATGTGGAGCCAAGAAGTGGGAGTTTGAGCTCCAGGGCTGCAAACAAGGAGCACAACCCACACATGGAGATGTCACATCTCACTCCGTCTGGGAGCTCCCAGCTTTGGATTAGTTTTTCATGTGCTACATTTGAGGAAGAGAAGTGGGTTTTTCACAATTCAGTGATGTTCTGGTATGGCTGCACGGGGGTTGTGTTCAACATCTGCCAGCCAGAGCACTGCTGAGAGCCAAAAAGATGCCACGAGGCTCCAAGAAAAAGGCAGGAGCTGCACCTACCCAGGCAGGGACCACCAGGGACCCCAATGAAGCAGCCTGAGCTCCAAGATCAGGCTCAGACACCGCAGCAATGAGCCTCTTCCAGCCTATACATTACACAACCCTTGTCTCACTCCTTGAAGTTTGGTAAATATGGCTATCCTCATGCTCACCCGGATTAGTTCTCTTAAGGAGTCCCCTGCCACCCCCTCTCCCACCTCCCTGTCTGGGACCCCCCAATCCTTCAACTCCCCACAGGGACTCACCAGCAGTTGGGCAGGTTGAGTGTTATGCTGGCCTGAATGTCTGCCCCGAAGCGCAGGTACCCCAGGACACTCAGGCTGATGTACAGGATGGTGACAGTGGTCATGCCCACATAGAGGATGACTGGGAACTGACGGGGGTTCTTCATCTTGTTTTCCAGAGGCAGCACCTGGGAGAAGAGGAAGAGGAGGAGGAAGATGACAGAGCAGCAGGTTGCCTGTTCCTCTATACCCCTCAGCCCCAAAAAGCTGGAGGGGCAGCCCCATGGCCAAGCACAGCCCACCATGCCAGGGGAAAGGATAGTCACACATGGAGCCTGGAAAATCCAGCTGAAAAAAAAAACCTGTACTGGAAATGCGATTTCTGTGCTTCCATTGGAGACCTTCAGGCTCAGCACAGCAAGTCTCCAACAGGTCACCCATGAGCCTGCCTTAAGAACAGGATCTGCTCCCTGCCCTTGGCAGGAGCTGTGCCCAGTGCTGGGTCTTGGGGAAATGCCAACTACCCAATACCTCGGGTGCATTACACTCTGCACTCCAAAACAGCACAGCCATGCCCAGTGTTTTACACTGTCCTTTCCCAGCAAATCCTGGAAAGACCAAGGCACATTCTCCTCTGCTATCGAGTTTGTCTGGACAGATTTCAACCAGGCAGGACAATAAAAAGAGGAAGGACAGAGGTAAATTTCTCACCTCTACACTGCTAACACTAAATATAAGCCTTCAGCAAACATTTTTATAGCTGTCCTTGGGTGGTGTTGATTTCAAGAAGAGACACAGTGGCAGATCTGATGAGGAGGTAGGACAGGAATAACTTTTATTTGCTTTTTCACCTCCAAGTCATGCAAGGAAGAGAGCATGTGTGCCTCAGTGCTGGCAAGAACCCTCTGCCCAGGGCATAGCATTCAGTAAACACTCCTCTTGCAATGGATTTGGCCCTCTCCAGCCCTGTGTTTACACAGCCAGCTTATATTAAGAGATGAAAACATTTTTTCCTCCTTTGAAGGGAGCTCCCGGAAACAACCCACAACATCTTAGGGAGTCATTAAGCTCTCCACCCGCCCACCCAGCTTTTTTCACAGACACAGTTGGTCTATTTACAGCATCTTGTATGAGAGGCCCATTTGCATGGGCAGGCTGGGGCCACGCGGCTGCCGAAGGGAGATCTCGGTGCCTCCGCAGCAGGGTGGCAAGGAACGGATCACATCTTTTCATGCCACGCTTTTTGGCCTCCCATTTAGGCAACTTCAGGATCCAGCCTGGTAACAAGACTCAGGACAATTCCTTATCTGCAGGTCAGCCAGCAGAGCCCAAGGCAGAGGCTGGTGTGATTCCCGATCTACTGCCAGATAAAGCCACCTTTAAAGCAGCACCTAACCTCCTGAGGTTTGGAGCACGTGCTCCTCCAGCCTCAGATGGAAGCACCAGAGTTTGACCCAGGAGATAGCCTGGAGCTAAAGCTAACAGCATCATCTAGAATTTGGGCTATTATCTGAGAAGTTCAGCTGCAAATGCAGCTGCAAAGCAGAGCAGGTGCTGCAGCAAGTCCGAGCAGGGCTGAGCCTCCTGTGCAGCAGCCCCACTGCCCCACAGCCAGACTTACCACGCCAATGCCTTCAAAAGCAAAGATCGCGGTACCAAAGAACAGAGGGTAGGTCTTCCAGGCTGCTGCCAGAGGCAGGTTTCTGGGATCAGGAATGTCCTGGAAAAAAGCCCATGCAGAGTTCAGACACAGGGAGGATGGGGAAGACCTGGCCTGTTCCCATCACTCCCTGTCAGAGCCCCACGCTGCAGGGAAAGCCCTGCAGAGCAGAGGGAACCATCATGCCCACAGGAGCAAGCAGCACCCCACAGCATCCAAACACCCCGAGCTCCCTCCACCTGCCAGAACATGGGACAGCACAGAAATGAGAGAGGGGAGCCACGCACACGTACCCTGACAATGTACTGGTAGATCACAACAAGGCTGACAAGCATGGCCACATTGGCCAGCATGGAGAAGATGGACAGGACCTTGAGGTTCTGGATGAACGTGAGCAGCACCACGAAAGGCAGGAGGGAAAGCATGTACAGCCGGGAGTCCATGGTGGGGGTCATCACCACTGTCCTGTTCGGGCTGCAGTCATTGGTGGTCCCGTTTGCAGCAGACACGACCTGGGGAAGCACAGAAAGCCCTGGTGAGCCCCATCACACAGGTCTAAAAGCCACAGATCTTAGCAGCCCATCCCAGGTGGGTCAGAGCACCCCAAGAGCTCACTTCAAACACAGCTAGCTGATTAAAATCACACCAACACGTGTTTTCAGATAGTTCTGAAGCAAATCCCTGTTATCTTGCAGGGGGCAGAGGTGGGACTGGCTATGGCACCTGAGCAAATCCTGCCCGACCCCAGGTTCATTGAGCAGGAGGACTCAGCAGTCAGGCACACGGGGCAGAAAGCACAGGCTGCATGTTTGCACAGCCCCTGAGGCTAGCTGAGAAGAGAGGAAAGAGGCACGAAGTGCTGTTTCCAAAGGTCCTTTTCTTCTTGTTGCACCAAGTTACCTAAGTCACACAGTCCTTCAGTCACCCAGTGCCCTGTTCACGTGCAAGGACATCTGGAAACTACTGCTGGCCCCCAAGTTCACTTTCTTCATGAGAAATCATTCTTTCCTTGGGGTCTTTCATTCCAAAGGTACTCCAGGCCATGTGCTCACTTCTAGAGACAGGTCAGGCCTAGGAACCAGGTGGCTGAGCCATCCCTCCCAAGAGCATGGGCTCACTGAATCACCAATACAACCATGACTAAGCTGGTTCAGGTACCAGGTCCTATCCAGTCACTGCAGCAAAGAGCTGGAAAACTGATTTAAGCTGTTCCAGAGCAAGTCCTGCCCAGAGGAGAGGCTGAAGAACACTGTGTAAACCAGCATCCTCTGTGGGAGAGGGCAGCACAGGGCCACGCACCCATGGGTCAGTGCTGCTCAAGCCCCAGCCTGCCCTGCCTCTTCAGGGCTTGCTCCAAAGCCATTTTCCAAACCAAAGCCCTGCCCAACACAGTGGCACCTCGCCCAAGGTACCACCTGCACCATGACTCCCCACCTAACACGCTGTTCCTCACCACAAAAAAAACCAAGCAACACTCCCCTCTCCCCACCCAAAAAAATTCCAAAACTAAAGCCAAGGGGTTTCCCACCTGTGGCCTAAAAAAATGGTGTGGATTTGCAGGTTTTTGCAAATTTCCCTTGAGGCTTGAGGTAGCCTTCAGTCTTTGCTGTGAGGGGCTGAGGAGAAAGAAGCCCACCTTGATGTGGAGCAGGGTGTGCTCCCAGGGGTGGGAGCCAGCAGCAGCCTGGCCCCTGCACACACCCTGCTGCCTCCTGCTCTCGGGGCTGGTGGCATCAGATCACCAGTGCTGACCCATTTACTCCTCCTACCACCCCACAATGGGAATCTCCTCAGCTGCTGCTCCAGGAGCAGAAGAAGAGGCTCACACTGGCAGGACTCCCCCTGCTCCCCAGAAGCCCCTCTGAAGCTGATGGCCATCAGGGAAGAGCTGAGGAAGGGCACAGCCATCGTGCCAGTGACCAGACCCCTGCTGCAAGAGCAGAGCAGGAGCACACGGGGAAAAAAGCTGAGCAGTGCCTGCAAGGCACTGAGCTGGCAGAGGCTGGGAATGGGGACTCATTATTCCCAGTTTCTTACAGAACAGGAGCCAGCCAAGCGGTTCAGGGTTTCTGTTTATTTCCTCCTGAGGCCTGGCAGGAAGAAACTCTTTCTCTAAAGATGTAATTAAGCTCCAGAGCCACAGGATGAGGAAAGAAACTGGAATGCAAACAGATCCAAGGAAGGGAGAAGAGAGGTTCACAGCAGGTCCTGGGACTCACACATTACCATCGACAGCAATAAACCAATTAACTGAGGGGGATAGGACAGAAAAGGCACAGTCCCTCTGATTTCACCCCTTTCCTGTTGTTCCCTCACTAGGAATGGCCCCACTTCTCCTAGGCAACACAGACAGCTCCAGCACCTCTGCAAAATCACAGAGATTCTCAGGAAAACCTGCTCTGTTTAAACAGGAAAATCAATCCTCCAAAGTATCTGGGCAGAGGAGTGGTACTTTTCTGAGCAGCATATCCTACAGAAACCAGACCTTTGGTGGAGAACAGGACACAGGAACTAAGAACAACCCAGCACCTTCACACCCTCTCACCTCCCCCCTGCTCAGGAAGGAGGTGTAAGTCCAACCTGTTTCAGATTGTCTGCCAGAAAGACAAAGTACACGCAGCAGAAACCCAACTGAGTGATGATCAGGAAAAGTCCCACTATACGCCTGGAAAGCAAAAGAAGACCATTTGTCAGCCAGACCATACAGAAATAAGAGCCCACTTGGGTTGCTTTGGGTTGCACTTGCACACTGCAGAGATGCTGCTCTCCACAAGGTTGGGGTGTACAGGTCAGAGCACACCCAGCTCACTTCCCTGTGATCAGGAGAAAGGACCTTTTCTCCACCAACCTCACAGATCTCAAGCTCTCCAGTCTCCCCCTCCCATCCCTTCCACAGGGTCAGAACCACCCTCATGAGAAAAGTCTCCTTTTTAGGTTTAGCATCTCCAGTCTGCTGCTGAATTGTCAGAGCTGAAAACAACACTCCCTGGACACAGGAACGGGTGCATGTTCCCATCCTCTGATGTGCAATGATCCGTGTGATGCAATGTGGGACACTCACAGGGCAGGGAGCAGCCACTGGACGTGTTCCATGTCCAGCAAGATGGGCCAGCACTGCAAGACCCTAATCATCCCTTTGTTATGCTGTGGAGACTTAGTTATCCCACTCCTTTGGTGTAAGTCACATCTGGCTGGGAACGGTACTGGATCAAAGACCTCAGGGTTACCTCTGGGGGACACTGAGCACTCAGGGCAGGTGAGCCATATACCATTTTATGTCACTTGTGCTTATCTGCTGACAGCTCAGTGACCAGAGGCTCTTCTGTCTCAGCTGTAGCACATGCTGGGCTCAAAGACAAGTCCCTGCCTGGGGCAGGGGAGCAGTACCTTCCCCAGATGGCATGTGTCCTCAGGCAGGCACTGGGGCTGGCCTCCAGCCCGTACATCACGGCACCTCCATAGTCCAGAAACTGCTTCTGGAACCTGTCCAGAGAAGGGAGAAGGGTCATCACATCAGCCCTGTCTGCTAGCTCCCAATGCAAATAGTGACATTAAAAGGAAAACAGTTCCTGTGAAAAAGAAGAGCAGTTCCCAACTGAGGCTTTGACATGGGCAACTAGCTGCTGAGGGGCTTCAGAAAAACCCCATGGCTTTTTGGGCAAGAGGGAAGGACTGCAGGAGCTGCAGGGCTGAGAAGGGGAGTTGCTCCTTACCTGTTGCAGAAGTGATGGGCGCATTTCACCAGGATGCCCATGCAGTGCACAGCCACAACTCCCATCACCAGCAGGCTCAGAGGACCCAGCTGCAGGGAAGAGAGGGGGAAGGCTGCACTCTGACGGCCAAAGGCAGAGCTGCACGGTATCTCCTACTTCCAGACAGAACTCCACGGGCTGGGTGAGTGCAAACACCACTGGAGGCTGAACCAGAGCTCTGGTGCAGCTCCCAGGAACCAGCCCCCCAGGACCAAGTAACCTGACAGAGCCACAAGCTTGGCAGGAATGATAGAAAAGAAGCAAGTTGGGGCAGTTTGGGCATAGCAAAGCACTTCCAGAATTGTTTTCCAAACTATCTTGCACATCCCTATTATGAAGGTGACGAAGAGGTCATGGCCTGGACACAGTGCCCTGCCTGACCCCAGCAGAGGAAACCACAAGTGTAGCTCACACACTGAACTCCCCCACACCAGGCAGCAACAATGCAGGAGCAGCAGGAACAGTGTCAGCAGCAAAACAAAGCCACAGAGCTTGGGGTGCAAACATGTGCAAGTCACCAAACACTGGGATATGTCTGGGCAGGGACTCAAGCCCCAACTCCCCCAACACTGGCCATGTGAGCCACCCAGTGCCCCAGGGTCACTCTGCCCCACAAGCTGCAGCACAGCAGGGCTGAGCTGCCTTACCAGGATGCCAGCATTCTTCACTGCCAGGGGCAGCCCCAGCAGCCCCGTCCCGATATTCCCCTTCAGCAGATGGATCAGGGTCTGGTACCAACTGAGGGAGAGCAGATGCAGAGGTGACTGTCAGCAGGTGCCCACACCCAGACCATACACAGCTTACCCTGTTGAGGGTCCACAGCAGCTCTGAACTGCTGTAGGGAGTGCACATGAAGGTTATGATCCTGTCCCCTGAACCCAGCTCAGCCAGCTGGGACTGAGCTAGGTGTGAAGGCAAAGACTGAACAAACAGACTTTGGGTGGGCATTTGCAAAACCAACTTCATGGCAAAACCCAGCATAAGCACAGCCCAACACCAAGGAGCTGCACAAGAAGTCTGAGTTGAAGGGATCAGTGTCTGTCAGGAAAAGACAGCATCCTCTGCACACCTGGGCACAAGGAAACCCCCAGAACATGGCTGCAACATGCCCACGTATCCTCAGAATATGGGCATGCTGTTTGCTTGCCACAGCTCCCCATCAAACCAAGCTGGAGCAGGGGAATACTAGGAAAAGCATCAATCACTGCCCACTGCCACAAGCCCAGCTTCACCAGAGAGCAAAGAGCAACACTGGGGCAGCTGCTCGCTTGGTGCCAGCACCCCAGAGATGCAGGACCACAGCTCTGCCCTCATCACCCCCAGGAGAACTCCCCATAAAACCACTGCTCCAGCATCCTCCAGCAAAGCCAGCAGGCAGCAGGGAGCCACCATGACCCCCTCCACCCTCCCGGGTGCCGGGCCAGCCCAGGAAAGAGGGAGGCATCACTCACGTTGTCCCGTTGCTCTCCCCGAAGCGCTGGTAGGACTCAGGGTGGGCGAAGCCATTCATGCCCTCGGGAGGGCTCCCCTCCGGCGAGACATCCGTGGAGCTGTAGTCATTGTAGTCCTCGCTGCGGAGGCGCCGGGTGGACATGGTCCCTGTGGGGGCAGCGGCGTTAGGGGTGCCCAGCTCAACAGCCCCATTCCCAGGCTCCTTGGGGTCAGCCATTGTGCAGAGAGACCGGCCCGCACTGCCAGAGCAAGGTCTCCTCCAGGGCTTTTATACAGCCGCATGCTCCCGCCCAAGCAATCACGGAGCTGGCATGTCCTAAGGTCAAAGGTGCATGGCACATTCCCACTGGCTCTTCCTTCAGGCTCATGCCCGTGTTTTGGGCACACCCAGCCAGAACGGGGTCAGGATCCCGCAGGCAGAGCCTGGATGTGACCCACTTCATGTCAAACAAGGGAGCAGTGTACCCCTGCTCTAAGGGTGGCGAGTGTGACACCGCAGGCACTGGGGCAGGAGGGGACATGCTGGCACTGTGTCCCCTGCTCTGGCACTCAGGACTAGGGCTGTCAACTGGATGGGCCAGGAAAGTGTAACTGCTTTTAACTCGCACACAGTGTGCTGCAAGGGAACAGCTTGCTCTTGCCAGGGAAGGGAAAGTTTCCTAACTTCCCTTTTTTTTCCTTTTTTTTTTCCCCTTATTGAAGACTTTTTATTAAAGAGAATTTTTACAAAAATTTATTATATTCCCATCAGACAGGAGACCGTGTGCTGACAGCAAAACACCTGCCCTAAAGGTTTCACAGCCAAGGAGGTGCCTAAGGGACAAAGGGGTTTCCCAGGACGAGACACCTGCACAGCCTGGAGCTCTTGCTCCAACAGAAACTCCAGCAGTGTCCAGCAAGCCAGGAGCACCAGCACAAGCCTCAACAAGGACACACACCTCATGCCTTTGTCTGGAAAACAGTCAGCTGGTTCAATTTCCACACATGCCACACCCGGCATCCCCAACGCCCACTGGGAAGGAGCACCAGAGGCAGGGAAATTATGCGCAAGGCTCTTGTGCCACAGACTGGTGACCCAGTCCCTGCCCCACGGCTCCTCCGGGCTGTCATGCCCCAGGCACCACCCCTGCCCCAGCAGTCCTGGTGCTCCTCATCTCACTCCCCAGCACTGGCGGAGAACTGGGAGCAAGAGGAAGCAGCAGAGAAATGTCACTACAGCAAAAAACTGTCTCGTTTCCTGCCAGAGCTCCTCGTGCACCCACCAAGTCAC
The DNA here is from genome assembly GCA_026261815.1 of Monarcha castaneiventris obscurior. Lineage (NCBI taxonomy): Eukaryota > Metazoa > Chordata > Aves > Passeriformes > Monarchidae > Monarcha > Monarcha castaneiventris. Next base: position 6,645,491 of record JAMPIT010000371.1, on the reverse strand, counting down.
ACGAGCAGCCACCAGATGCAGCCTCAGCACAGACCCACACGTCTGGCTGGAATGCTCAGCCCAGGCCACTCGGGTGCTGCTTCATCCCCAGAGCACACAGGCGTTCCCCAGAACACCACTCTGCAAACCTGGCTGCTACATGGAAAACAAGTCAAGAGCTGCAACCACTGGGAGGGTCCAGCCTGGCAATCAGAAAGGTAGCAGGGAGCAAGGGTTTTTCCTCAGCTCTGGATGCTTCAGATCCCAGCTGCTCTGGAGCAGTTATCCAGGCCACAACAGCGGTGCTGCATTTCCTGCGGCACCAGGCAACACTGGCAGCAGGAAGCAGTGGTGTGTCCCATGGAATACCAGGCTCTGGAGCAGCAGTGAGGCTGGCAGGCAGGCACTCCAGAGCCAAAGGCAGCACATGCATCACTCCTGCCCAGCCTCCTCCCTGGCAGCCGGGACACGTAATCGTGTCCTGAACCGGCTCCGCCGCAGGCAGGGCCATCCAGCAAGGCAGGGACCGGGAAGAGCGGCAGCAGGAGTTTACACAAGGAAAGCGTTAGAAGCTATTTGTCATCGGTGACGGGCCCAGGGGGCAGGAGAGAGACCTGGGTGGCTCTGCCAAGCACCATGGGCTGGCAGAGGGCAAGGAGAGAGGGCAGAGGGGGTGCAGGGCTGGGTTGGGCATGGGTACCCTTCCCAAAGCTGGCCTGCACAGCATCCAAAGTACCCACAGCAATGCCTTCCAGTTAAATACAACATGGTGACATCACTCTGCCTGATCGCTCCCTGTGGATTTTTTTTTCCCCTTCAAGCAGGCCCGTCTGCTTTTTGCTTTGAAGAGCCAGGGAAATGCATTCATCTTGTGTCTGGATTAAAGGTTGCGTAGCAGCAGGGAGCGAGCACTCTGCTCTCCCACAACCAATGAGAAAAAGCTGCAAAACTTGTCTCATCCACATGACAAACACTTCAAACCAAAGCAAAACCCCGCTACGCCACTTCGCCATTTCCTCGCCATTGGAAACAGCAAAGACAGGAACATCCACATTCGGTTTCCACTTCAAACCCAACTCCTTGGCCACTGTCATGTGCGTATTTTGCCACCTATACACAAGAGCAATTTCATCCTAATAGGAAAGCTGGGGGGGGAGTGACAGCACTTTGTCCCTTACAGTGACAGCCCCATGCCAGAAGTCAAAAGCAAGATGTGATTTGCTGCTGACCCTGACAGCTCTCCCCAGCTGAGCTGGGGTTGTGTGTAGATCAGGAAATCTTCCGGAAAAGTGAGCTTCACAGCAAAACTCACTGCTGCTTCCCATCATGCGTGTTGAATCCTTCATTTCCAAAGCACTGCTTGTAACCCACCTCAGCATGACACAAGGGAGAGCCAGCACCACCAGATCCCTCTGCCCTGCCTGCAGGGAGGCCACGGACAAGCCCCTTCCACGCCAGCCCAACACCTCCCCGTCACAGCATCAGTCCTCTTGTCCCTGTGCTACCCAGTGCTCCCACAGCTCCAGAGAACCCCCAGATTCACCCCTCCAACGTTTCACAGCATGGCCTGGTCCGCACATCCCAGCTTCTCCCCACAGGGAGGCCGCTGGGCACAAACCCCACCAGTCTCCACAGCTCACACCCCAGCCAGGCTGGGCTGCCCAGCTCTCCCTGCTACCCCCCAGAGCAGCACAGATGAAGCCCGCAGACTGTGGGGCTCCCTGCACCCCGCCAGTGCCTCACAGCATCCTCACCAGCACCTCACATGGGGGGCTGTGCCCCCTCCCCTGCACGGCACGCCCGGACACTCCGACAGGATCCCCGTGGGCTGCCAGCCTTCATGCAGGGCATCGCCAGCACTCCCCGAACACCCACGCCCGCCTCCAGCACCCCCGGGGACCCCCAGCACCCGTGTCAGCGGCCAGGACCCCCAGAGCCTGAGCACCCCGCAGGCACAAGGGCTGCCAGCGATGCCCCGCAACGCCGAGTCCTGCCAGCGCTGCCCCAGGCTGCCCCGAGCACCCAGCGGGACGGCGGCACCGCCGGGTCCCCGCGCATCCCGGTGCCGCTCCCGCACCTCTCGGCAGCCCCGCACACCCGCGGTCCCTGCCGCAGCCCGGGCCCGTGCCGGTGCCGCTCCCGCACCTCTCGGCAGCCCCGCACACCCGCGGTCCCTGCCGCAGCCCGGGCCCGTGCCGGTGCCGCTCCCGCACCTCTCGGCAGCCCCGCACACCCGCGGTCCCTGCCGCAGCCCGGGCCCGTGCCGGTGCCGCTCCCGCACCTCTCGGCAGCCCCGCACACCCGCGGTCCCTGCCGCAGCCCGGGCCCGTCCCGGTGCCGCTCCCGCACCTCTCGGCAGCCCCGCTCCCCCCGGCCCCGCCGGGCCCGCTCGCTCGGCCGCGCCGTCACGTGACCGCCGCTCAGCTGAGCGCGGCGCCTGCGCGCGGGGGGCGCTGAGGGCGAGGGGCGGGGCCGGAGGGGCCGGGCGGGAGCGGGCGAGGCGCGGCGCGGTGGCGCCGCCTGGCGGGCGGGGGGCGCAGGGTGGGTCCCGCGTGTGGGGAAAGGCGGAGGGGCAAGGGAACGGAGCTGCGGAGGGTCTGCAGCACGGGTACTGTGGGGGAGCTGAGGTGGTTCAGCCTGGAGGAGGCTCGGGGGTGGCTTTATCGCTCTCTAAAACTCTCTGAGAGTGAAGCCCCGTGGCGTCGGGCTCTGCTCCCAGGCAACCAGCAACAGGACAAGAGGACGCGGTGTTAAGCTGCACCAGGGAATGTTTAGGCTGGACATTAGAAGAACTTTCTTCAGAGAGTGATTAGACATTGGAATGGGCTGCCCAGGGACGTGGTGGAGTCACCATCCCTGGAGGTGTTTAAGGAAAGCCTGGACGTGGCACTCAGCACCATGGTGCAGTGGACACGGTGGCGTTCAGCCACGGGTTGGACTCGATGATCAGAGAGTCTTCTTCAAGTTCATTGATTCTGTGCTTCTGTGACCCCCCGCAGCAGGGCTGCTCCTTGGGCAAGGCCTGCAGAGCTGTTCAGGTGTCAGGCTTACGGAAGGCCACCAGCATGAGCGACACCCTCACAGCCCCTCAGCATGGGCTGTGCCCCCCGGGGCCGTGGCTGTGTCCCTGTGTCCCCACATCAGAAAGCCGCGTTTGCACATCCCTGCTCTGCCCCCCACACGGGAACTGGCCTCAGGGCTGCTCAGTTCCTCTGGCCACAGCATCCTCCACCGCTGCCCCCACCCCACCCCACCACCTCCACCTCCCCCAGGTCATACCCACATCCACACCATTCCCAGCCAAATAAATGCCACCTCAAGGTGACAGCAACAGGAGGCACCAGCTCCACGTCCTGGTAAAAAGATTTATTAAGAACATGCAGAACCTGCCCAAAAGGAGGTTGCTGCCCTGGCACTGACGGGGAGCGGGGGCAGAGGGTTAGTGCTTCTCCAGGCAAAGCCACAGGGTGAGACAAAGCAAGTGGAGGGCACAGAAAGGCAGTGGGAGCACATCTGCGTGGTGGAGAAACACCCGCAGCAGTTAAGGCGTATAAAGTGCTTAGAGAACACCAGCCCTATCGAGGGGCTAAATGACACAAGCAGGCAGGGACAGCAAGGGATGTGGGTCTCTGGTGGCACCTGGCACAGGGGAGTGTGACAGACTCACACCCTGCCCTAAGCTGCAGCAGGAAGGATGCTGCCTGCCCACATCACAGTAGTCCCCAGGCACAGCCAAGAGGCCCCCAGATAGGATCCAGGCTGCTGGTCTTCATGGTCATCTCCCAGTTATGCCATGTTCAGGATGCTGCTCTGTGTTTGGGTGCCTCTGCCAGCACAGGGGAAGGATGGTCCCAGCACAGCCTCCTGCCTCGGCTCAATCCCAGAGTAAAAATGAGATGAGTGGGACTGGTCCTCAGCCAGGCTGTACCCTAGCAGCTCATCATAGCTTTGTGTCCCCCTCTGGAGTGAGCACAGCCATCAACCAACCTGCTGCTGGGAGCATCACCAGCCTCTTGGTCCCCCCTAAATGAGAATGTCCGTGTGGGGCTCGGGTGGTTTCTGTCCTCACGTTCCTGATGTTTGCCACAAGAGGGGCATGGGGAGGTGCCTTCACAGGTGCCTCATGCCACCAAGCTGCTCCTCCATGCAGGACAGGGACACAGTAACAGTGTCCAGACAGTAACAGCAGACCCAGAGCTGCTGCACAGGGACAGGTCTCCTGCAGCCACTCTGGGGACACTTCTACAAAACAGCCTCCTGCTGTGGCCAGAGGTGGTGAGAAGTGGGGACACCCTCTGCAACTAGTGCTGCACCCCTTCAGCCTGCCCCAGCACTCCCAAACACTCCCTCATCCCCATGGAGTGCTCCAAGAAATACTGCTTTTTGCTGGAATGTTTTTGTCTAAAATTGCCCTGATAGGATTAAGAAAAAAAAAAAAGAAATTAGATAAAAAATAACAACCCCAGGTCATTCTGGGGTTAGGCTCCAAAGCCACCCTGTCCAGGCAGGAGACATACTGGTGATGGGGACAGCAGAACAGCCAAAGGGGCCTTACTGGGTATAGCAGGGGAGGGAGCACCGACAGCGGAGCAAGGGCTGCCTCCTCCTGACAGCAGGAGGGAGGGACCTCGCAGGGATGGGTTGGGACAGGATGGGGTGCAACTGGATGGGATGGGACAGGGGACCAAACTGGTGGGGAAAGGAGGGACGGTGTCCCACCCCTCAGTGGGAGTGCAGGGAGAAGGCCAGTTTGACACAGCTGAGTTCCTCCCCGCCATTGCTGACGACCACCCGGACACGGTAGTTGCCGTTGGTCATCCAGGAAGGGAGCTCCACATCGGGCACATCGAAGTCACTGGCTGGCAGGGAGTAGGAGCCCTATGGGGAGAGGGGACAGATAGGCAAGAGGTCAACCAAAAGCCCAGCCCAGCGCCAAAGGGCACAGTGGTAGCCGCTGGCACTGCCAGGGTCACCGCGGGGGCTCGGCCGTACCGCTTTGAAGGGGCAGCGGCAGGGGATGCCGTAGGTCAGCAGGGGCTCCGGGCAGGGCGTGCCGGGTGGGATGAGCTCATCGAGAATGCTGCAGACATCGTTGTAGGTGCAGCTGCCCAGCTGGTCGATGCAGGGCAGCTGGATCCAGAGGTCACCCAGCGCTTTCTCTACCACCAGCGCTGCCTGGAGGGAAGGTGTTCAGCACCAGCACAACCAGCACAAGCACCCACAGCTCCACACCAGCCAATTCCCTCAGCTCCTGATCATGCAATCTTTGGGGTGTCCATGGGGTCACTGAACGCCCTCCTGCGTCCACCTCCTGCTTTCAGTTCCTCTCAACCTGCAGTTTCTCTTCCTCCAACCTCAGCTTGACCCCTTAAGCTAACACCCCCCAACACCTCACATGCCCACCTCCTTCCCCTCTCCTCTGCCTGTCCCGAAACAGGGTGCTCCCATCCTGCAGCTCTGGCACCACACTCCCCCAGCACTTGCCCCACAGTCCCAGGCCCAAACAGGCACCATAGCATTGCTCAAGGCAGCCCACGCACACTGGACAGAGAGACATGTTCTGTCTCATTCCAAAAACTTCCCCAAAAGTGGTGCAGGGTAGCTGGCATGGCCCAAGGCTCCCAGAGCAGTGCCATGGCATGTCCTAGGAAGGAGCAGCTGGCTTGGCTGCTGAAAAACAGGTGCTGCAGTGACCTCCCACTGTGGGGCAGCACCTACAGCACTTGGGTTTCACTTCCCTCCTGGACCCATTACATCCCCAGGAAATGAGACAGCTCAGGTGGTTTCTGTCCTAGGGACAAGGCTGGGAGGCTCCCACTATGGGTTTCCCCATGCCCACTGTCCTGTTCTGGCTTATAGAGCCCAGTGTGCTCAGCCTTGCACCTCTCTGCACCTCGCTCCCCAAGGGCTGCTCATTCCTGTACCCAGTGACAGGCATTTCCCAGCTGCCAGTGATTTGGGGAAACTCTGCCCTCCCTCACCACACAGAGGCACATCTGGCACTTACCGTCAGAGGGGAACCCATGCTCTTGCCACTCTTGACAGCCGCGCTGACACGCAGGCTCCCCGGGATGCTGATGGGGTCAGGTGCCACAGAAAGGCTCTGCAGCACCACAGGGTCCCTCTTGTCACCACAGTTCTCCCAGGCAAAGCCACCAACCTGCAGCATCGAAGGACAGGAGGAGTTAGAGACAGGGCAAGCCTTGCCTTGTGTTTGTAGGAGGTTTATCCAGAGCTGCACCTCTGACGCCTGCCAAACACCTGCTCACAAAGAGGCAGAAAATGACCTTCAGCCCCTTCAAATGCCAATTCTTGAACTCCCAGCTCTCCGAGCCTGAGGATATTGCAGAAACCCTCTGTCCGTGTGCCTCTGCATGTACTTTACACCCGAAGAGGATTACCAGGCTGCAATTTCCAAACTTGTCTCAGCTCTGCCTCCAAACACATTGCATGTGACCAAGGCAAGATGCATCCTTCATGCCAACGGCACCAAGCAAGGTGTGTGGGGACAGGTCAGAGCAAGCTGGGACCAGGTGGTGGCTGCGCTGTCCAGGGGGATGCTGGGCAGGGGTGTGGGGGATCCCCTTGGAGGGGCTGTGGGGTTGGCACAGCCTCCCACCTCATCCAGGACCAGTCCTGCTGTTGCGAGCCCTCATCCACCAGCTCCAGCCACCTGGTTCCACACAGGAGTGGGAATCACACTCAAGGACCAGATGAGCCAGGCTCATCCTCTGCCTGATACACCCCAGGGGCCTGATCCTGAGCTATAAATGAGTACAAATCCTGATCCAGAGTACAAATGAGCCAGGGAAGCAGCATTGCCCTGTGGGACAGTGAAAATCCGCATGTAAGGAGATGTCACCCGAATGGTGGACATCACTTATGTGTCCTTTCTGAGTTGAGTCATGCTGGGACATCTCCCCTGTCCCACCAACCTGTCCAGCCACCATCAGTAAAGACGCTCCGATTCAAAGGTGGAGGGATAGCAGCACTTGGCTGAAACAGCCACCTCCGAGCCTGCCAGAGGCGAGTGGCGAAGGGACCAGCCCTGGTTCGCTCCCCGAGCAGGTTTGGCCGGAGCAGCCCGTGCCCCATGCCATGACGTGGGGCTCTCCCTGGCTGCTCGCAGCCGCAGAACCGGTGGAGGCTGTATTGCCTGGTGCCACACGGCAGCCCCAGCGGGCACAGCGCAGCCCACGCAGCTGAGCAGCCCATCCCACCATCCTGCCCGCCCGCCGGGAGCAGCCCAGGGCAGGACACGGCGCTCAGGACAAGCCGGGACAGGGGCAGGCTGCGCCCCGACACTGAGCAAGAGCTGAGAGCCCCCAGCCCGAGAGTCTGCAGGCAGAGAGGCTCCAGGGAGCTGAACATTGGTGTGTGGCTGCAGACTGCTGCCCACCGAGCCCCCTCCAGCCTTTCCAACCGGTTCCTCCTTCCCTCGGGCAAGTGCAGATTTCCTGGAAAATAAATTGCGATATTTCCCTCCACACCGCGTGAGAGTCACACGTGGTAATTTGCTGTATCTTAATCAGCGCGTGTTAATGAGCCCGGCCCAGCACTCCGTGGGAATAGGGAAGCAGAACCTGGGCTGGAAAAGACTCATAGAGCAACAAAATGAGAGCCGGGAGACGCTCAGCCGAAGGACGAGGCCTCTGGGTTTCTGCGTTGAGAAGTGTTTGTAAACACTGGATCCCTCCTGCTCCGAGCTCACTCCCAGCCTCCAGCACTGCTCCCCAGAGCGGGGGGCTGCGGGGTCCCTGGGGGGGAGCACGGACCCCACTCCCCTGCCCAACCACAAACACGCACCCACCAGCGACCTCCCACCCTGCCGGGACAGAAAATGCTTCTGGTCTCCTGCGATCCCAAAGGGATGACGGAGTCTTGCCCCTCTCCGCCCCGCCGAGCCCCCCCGAGGGGCAGGCCCCTCCGTGCCCGAGAGATGCGGGGCGCGGGTCCCTCCTCACCTTGCTGAGCCGCCGGGCCCCGCTGCGCTCCACCAGCAGCTGCGGCTGCGGCCCGGCGAGCGCGGCCGGGACGAGCTGCAGCGCGCACAGCGCCAGCGCCAGCCCCGCGCACAGCATCCTCCGGGAATGCGCCGGGAACGGGCCGGGATGAGTCCGGGGAGCTGCTCCGAGCGGTGGAGAGGCGAGCGGCTGGCAGGGACCGCGGCGGCACCTGCCTGGCAGCGGCAGCTCTAAGAACCCCCGTGTCGAGGGGATGAGCCCTCTCTCCGAGCCCGGCCCACCGCCCGATTCCCCTCCCTCCCCCGAGGACGCTCACATTTTCCCTTCCCCTTTTGCTTTCTTTTTTTTTTCTCCTCCCTTCCCCGGTTTCGCTGCCAAGCGCCGGACTGGATTCGCAGGGATGCTGGGACGGGAAGCGGCGCTTTCCCAAGCTCCCGGAGCCGGCACTGGAAGCGGGGGGGCGGGAGCTGCACCCACCACCCCGGGGCACACACATTACCCTGCTCCGATGGGGGAGACACGACCATCTCCCCACCACCCAGCCCTCCACCCAGGGCTGCGGCTCTCCTCACATCCCACTCGGTACCCTCTGATCAGTACCCGGGACCCCCACGCTCCCCCCGCGCTCGGCACAAGGCAGGTGGCAGCTAAAGAGCAGAGATATTTGAGATATTTCAGATATTTGAGACCCTCGAACCCGATGTATATGAGCAGGGGGGAGGGGACACTGGCATCGGGTAGCCCCTGACTGGGCAGTTTGCCACAGTATCCCTACCACCCATCTATCCAAAATGTTGGATTCAACATCCCCTCTTCCATCCTTACCCCCTGTCTTGCGGAACATTTTCCAGACAGAGCTGCCCCAGGCACCCCCATCATGCTGGAATGGTCACACGGGTACGCGGCCATCAGGAACAGCACAGTAGCATGGATTTTCCCATCTATTTCGATGGACGGATGCTTTTATCCTGCAGAAGGGGCTGAGCCAACTGAGCACACAGGACACGAATGTGGCAGGTCTCAAACCTTTCCCCCTGCTACAGCATGGTCAGGACCCACTTGTGAGACCCTTCCCCATAGTCAGCTCTGCTCTCCCTTGCACTGCTTGGCCTCCCCATGTTGCTCCCAGCCCTGGGAAGGGTTGCCTGGCTTGTCCAAAGCCCTGTCTCAGCTCTATTTTTAGCCTTTCGTCCTTATTTAGCAGCGAGGCCGGGAGGGAGCGTGCAGGCAGGGCATGGGAGCAGGCAGGGGATGTGGTGGATGCTGCTGCCCACCCCGCGCCGGCAGCGACAACTGCGCCGCCGATCCACTGCCGAGGCTTAAGGGTGAGGAATAAATAGCCCGTTCCTCCCACCCGGGAACGGAGCGGAAAGTTATCCCCTGGGATTAGTTTTCACTTTGAGGCCCTGGAGCAGCCGGAGGACAGGGATAAGGATAAGGATGCAGGGGGAGAGGCACGGGCACAAACGGAGCATTGTGTTTGGGGCTGGGAGGAGAGCAGAGCCCCTCACCTCCAGCCCCTGGCATCACATGCTCTTCTGCCTCTCACAGCCAGTGTGGGTGAAGGTTTCACTCCCCTGTTCTCATCCTTTTCCACTTCATTTTGCCATGGGGAAAAAAAGAGAATAAAAGACTGTGAGAACAGGTTAACCCACATCTTTTTGCTTGGAAAAACACAGGCAGGGACAGGAATGACTTGAAATCGTTGCACTACCTCAAGGCAGAAGTACGTGTGACCTAAATCCCCACTAAAGGAGCCTGTGGCTTTTTTTGGGCTCCCACACATGCGAGAACTTCTGCAGTTCAAAGCTTTTTCAGCTATCTCACCCATGCAAAGTCGAGTCACGAGGTCTCAGTAGACCTGGTTAAACACCTTCGATTTGCATTGGAGAAAAGCAGCCAGGACTTCATTACCTCTCATTTACAAAAGCAAACAGATTGCAAGCGATGAACAGGGCCGAAGGGTGTAACCATGACCACCCTCTCTCCACTGCCGGGGCTGCAGCTCTACCAGGACCCATCAGGCATCACCACAGGCCAGCTCATCACCCAAAAACCTTCCAGCAAAATATCCTCCAAATATCCTCCACCTCTTTTTTTTTTTTAATTTTTCCAGACTGTGTTTCTGAAAATAAGATGTACAAACAAACCAAAAAAAAATGACCCCATCTGCACTCCCAGAACCACTCTGCAAACAGACCATGCAGGGCTGGCACTGACACTGCCTTGTACCCATCCTGTTGTGCCCAGTCCTTACCAGCTGGAACCAGAGAGAGAGCCACAAGAGACACTTAAACAGTTTGCACAAATGCTTTTCTTATCCATAAGCTTTGGCAAACACTTTAAATGACCATTGGTACAAATTAACTCGACTTTCCAGCTGTTATCCCATTTACGGCAATTCAGCCGAGCATGTGATAAAGCCTCCTCGTCTCACTTTTCTAGACAAAACCCTAGAGATGTCTCCAGCTGCTGTCATTCCTGGGTAACAAGATAACACCAAAAAAAGACATTAGGGTAAACTTTGAAACAAGCTGAAGCTGCTTCAGGTGGGGCCACCCCACACCACCTCTGCTTTCCTGTCTTTGCCTGGGCAGAAATTCCCTCACTGCCACAGTTGCCGTTGTCTCCAGGCTGCTGCGTGCAGCCTCCAGGCCCCTGTGCTCCCCAGATCCCCAGGGTGCTCTGGTTACCCCTACAATGCCATGGAAATCCCCCGCTTTGCAGTCTCTGGATGTTTAAACGCTGTCCTCAAAAGGGAGCAAGTTTTCAGTGTATTGGGACAGAGGAGGATAAAGCAGGGCTGAGATGAAAGACCTGTCTGGCAGGCACACATCCCATACAGTCTCCACAGGAAAGATTGGAGAAACTGAGGAATTGCTAAAATCAAGCTAAAATAAGAGCCCTTTGGGGTAGCACAGGCAGGGCTTTTGGCAGGCAGCCTCACAGATGCACCCACAGGCTGAAGGAAGGTCTGGGCAGCCCTGTCTCCAAAGTCAGAGATTTCTAGAAGCACAGGGCTGTCACACCAGAGCCTGCAGCAGAGGCTGGGGATCAGGGTGCTGGAGCTGGCCTCACTGCACAGGCCCATCCTTAAGCCCCAGTTCTGCTCTGCTGGCTCAATGCCTCAGCCTGATGTGACCAAACTCTGTTTTTTCTGCACCATCGTCAAGAGAAACCCTACCTGGAGCCTCACTTTGTGGCACGGGGGCATCTTAGAGCACCCCCTCGGCACCCCACAGTTAAAAGCAGAAATTTCCACCAGCACATGTTGCACTCCTGGACCTTCATGCACCATCAAAACGTGATGGCAGCTGGACAGGATCCTCGTCAGCTGCCCACACAGTTGCTTCTCTTTGCAGCCATGGCCCCAGCGATGCAAATACAGCCTGGAAATCGGCATGTGCTTGCTTTGTGCTTGCCCCTGTAGGCCTTCAGTCTCTTAAATCTGGACCGGGATTTGTAATTAACCCTGGAGAGGTGGAGACCAGCACCTTGCATTGGCAGAGCTTTTTATCCCACAAACGATCTACTCAGCCCAAATAAGTACTCTCATGCAGGGAAGGAGACTTGCCCCATTCTTAAGTGCTGGGAGAGATAAGAACTGAGACGCTCTCGGTGGTTTCTGAGCAGTGGGAGCTGATGCCAGAAGCTGCTGTGACTCAGGAAATTTCGCTCAGGATAAGCAGCATGCACCCAAGAGGACGCAGGCAACTGGTCCCACCAGTCCCCGGGAGACTTGGGGCAGTGTGGGCCTGCCCCTCGCCTTCTCCACCCTCCCATCCAAGTGGTGTTTCACAATTTCCCCCGTGCCAGGGTTACCAGGGCAAGAAAAACACCTCCAAGTCGAACGTGACAGGACGACCAGGCACCTCCACTCCCTCGCCGCCCAGGCGAAATGCCAAGGTGTTGGCATCCCCGGAGCTGCAGGCTGCTTGGACTTCTCCCAGGGGATATTTGGAAAATGTCAGAATAGAAACTTGTTGACAAAAACTTGCGATGTTTCCATACAGGCATGGCCTCGTGATCAGGTTCAAACACTTCTATTTCAGCAGTTCTGGGTAGCACCGATGGGTTTTCAGGTCAAAATGTGTGGTCATTCAGAAATGTGTAAAAAGCTAATTTTTTAAAAGCATTTTAAAAAATCGTCAAAATCAAAACATTTGGAAGGACCTGCCTTTCCTCACATTAGTTTTTAAATGGGACACTTTCAAATCCGTGTCTTTCCCTGTGTGTTCAGGACCCCTCTCCAAAGTGTAGGATTTCCTCCTGGAAAAGGGCACCCTGGCTCCAGGCCCAGCATTTGGGGTGTTTGTGATGCTCAAGAGAAGGGTTGCCAGGATGCAGTCCCTCAGGCAGTATGGATCACACCGAAAGCCCTTTCCAGCCAGCACAAGGACCCCCAGAGCAGAGCTCCTGCCAGGAAAAACACCCCAAACCCACCACTTTTCCACTACTACCCCCACACAAGCTGAAACTGGATGGGGTGATGGCAAAAGCCAGATGGATTGGGCTTTCTCACTCTCATCCCTGTTCCTAAGGGGGCTGGGGTGGGTTCAGCCGCGGAAGCCCCTTGAGCAGTTGGTGTTGGGGGTCCTGCTCCCACCCCAGCTCTGCTGCAGGGGTCCTGTTCCCCTTTCTCCTCGCCCAAGAGGGGACACCCCAGTGCAGGGGTCCTGCCCTCCTTACCCCATACCCAGAACGGAGCATCCTCAGTGCAGGGGACCCCGGGGACGGAGCATTCCCGCAGCACCCCGGACCAGGGCGGGGACACCCCGGGGTGGAGGGGGCCCAGGGCCAGCCCCGGGGGCGGGCAGGCTGCGGCCGGGGGCCCTGCCCGCGGCTCGGGGGTGCAGAGCACCCTCTCCCGGCGCTGCCTGTCAGCAGCTGCCGGACTTTTTTATTACTTTTTTTTTTTTTTTTTTAATTATTTTTTTCTGCCTGCCAGCTGGGGCGGCTCATCCCGTCCCGTCCCGTCCCCTCCCGTCCCGCCCGGTGCCGCTCGCCGGGGGATGCCGCGCCCCGCGCCCCGCGGCTGAGCGGGTCCCGCCGGGGCTCCATGGGCTGCACCGGCAGCGCCCTGCGCTGCTGCCCCGTCGGTGCTGAGGTAGCGGCTGCGGGAGCTTTTGGGCTGGGCTTGGGCTGGGCTTCGCTCGGGGTCGGGGTTCGCGTGGGGTCGGGGCTCGGTGGGGTCGGGCTCTCGTGGGACCGAGCGTACACGCTGTCGGGGTTTGATGGAGTTGGGGTTCGCGTGGGGCTGGTGTTTGCGGGGAGCCCTGCTTGCACTGCTGGGGACGAGGGGTGTTGGGGGCACCCGGCGTGGGCTGCCCCCTGCCCCGGGGAGCGGTGGGGCCGGGCGGTGTGGCTGTCCCCGGCTGCGTGGGACCCCACCGGCATTGCGGTGGGGGAGGTGGCAGCGGGGACAATGAGAGCTGGCAGCCAGCCGCCCTCCTGCATCCTCCTGCATCTTCCTGCACCCCTCCGGGCTCACCCCCACATCACGGGAGTTCCATATTTAAGGGGGTGCAGCATCGGGGATGACAATGCCTGTTGGAAATGCTGGTCCCATAGAAGATAGGGATGGGTTCCCCCAGCTAGATCTCTGCCAGCCTCCCACAGCATCCTCCCTCGTCCCAAAGGTTGTGTCCCCTTGTGCTGAAGGCGTCACTCTTTTAGGGGAACACTCCTGTGAGGGAACACACTTGAGTCCCCCTCAGATCTCAGCACGTTGCTCTGTACTGAAGAGCTCTTCCGTGAGGTCTGGAATTATTTGCTGATTGTTATTATCATTATTATCGTTACTATTATTATTTGATGTGCTCATGCTGCCCCAGCGCCGCACCACTGACCTCGGGAGATGTTTTTGCTGTCGGATGTGCTGTGCTTACTGGTGTTGGGTGTTGTGACCGCTGGAGAGTGGCAGGGGAGGGAGGGAAGGCAGAAAGGCCCCATGGTGCTGCCGTACCCCCGGCACGGGTGGCCCTTTGCCGATCCAGATGTGAGAGCCCGGCTGCTCAGGGCCACAGAACCCACTGCTGGATGTGCAGGGGGAGCAGGCACGGAGCTCACACAGCCCTGCAGCCAACAAGGGCCTTTATTTACAGCACTTGCAGGCTTGGTCACTTTTCCACGTCATGGAAAAAATCCCACTCTTTGCTATGTCATAGGATCAGACACTTCTGGGCTGGTTTGTGACTCTGAGAGCTCTCAAGAACGGGCATAGGACAGGGAGAAACAGCAGCCCCGAGGCCCCAGGTGCTGAGAGCCCCACGTTTACCGAAACACGGAAATTTGTCATTTGCCTGCAGGCACTTCCCTTCCTGCACTTGCCTGCTCTCGAGCTCCTCTGCTCAGCCCTGTGCCACTGCCCACCAACAGTCATAACCCATAAAACAGCCCTGCTGCTGAGGCTGAAAGTCATTCTGAAAGCAGCACCTGAAATCCCCGTTAGGGCTAAAAGGCATAAGGGCAGGCATGGGGCCACTCCTGTCCACGTTCTCATGTCCCGAGTGCCAAAAGGCAGGATGGGAGGCCTTCACCTCTCACTGCTGATGGGTGGACTTGCAGACTTGGTCCCTTGGGGTTGCTTGGGGTCGGGGGAGTCTTCAAACCCCAGGGGCAAGGCCAGCCAGAAGCCATGTGCAGGTCACAAGGCTGGGGACTCTAATGGCGCTGGGGGCTGCAGAGGCTTTTGAGTCCAGTCCCAAGGTTTGAGGTGACCTTGAGGAGCTGGTGCTGGGCTGGGTCTGGTGGGTGGATGACATACCAGGAGCCGCTGTGTGCCCCAGGGGAGGCTCCTTGGCAGCCTCATCGTTCTCTGGCACCAGTCTGCGGGCAGCAGGGTGATAAGGGAGGTACAGAAAGAACCCAGCCCTGAGCTGCGGGTGCTGTCCCTGGGGTTTCCTTCCCCTTCAGCTCCATCCACCCGTGCTTGGCCACTCACGGTCACCACTCACACTTTGGTCACGCTCCTGGCGTGAGAGAGGCCAAGTTGCCTTCCCAAAAGTTCAGGGCTGAGGCTTGGCTGCCTTCCAGGGCTCGGGTGAATTTATTTTGAAGAACTAGGAACTGTACGTAGCACCGGGAGTCAGGGAAGGGTCAGAATGCAAAACTCGGGGCTGTCAACAGTGTGAAGTGTTTGCCTACGGTCTGCGGCACAGATCTGACTGTAGGAGAGGTGATAATCATCTCCTAACACAACCATCACCATCACCGGAGGAAAGACAGCAGCAGGGTTAAAGACAGGTTCCCACAGACCTGTGCCAGCATTGCTCTGGCAGCACTGAGCATATGCTGCAGGTCCTGGGAGGTGTTACAGTCATGGACCAAATCCTGGCCCCCTTCTCCCCAACCACAAAGCAAAACCTCCTCCCCAGGAGCAGAGTCAGGATTTAAATACTCATTTCCTGCCTCTTTGTGATTTCCTCTGCTAGGTTGCATGGTTGAATTGCTTAATGTACTTGTAAAACAGGAAAAGAGGAAGAAAAATACAGTCCAAAACCCCACCTCACGCTAAGGGCTGAAGCAGAGGCTGCAGCCACCTTGGCTGCCCACACTGTGCTGGCTGCTCTGCACTGGTGCTCCCTACCCCAGCACCCTTGGAGATGACTCAGGTCCTGTTGGAAATCCCTATTAATCCATCTATAAACAGTTCTGCTCCAGACTATTAGAAATATTTAGTTTTAAGAATGTAGATACTTTCAGGTTTTTCCTAGCTGGAAGGTATTTTTGGCAGAGGTTTCCAAGACTTTACAGGATAAGCTACACTGTGGATGGCCCCCACCTGCAGGATGTATCAGGCTGCTTCTTCCCTTGGCCAAAGCTGTTCCAGCTGGAGCAACTCCCAACCTGCTCCTTCCACACACACAGTAGATTCCAGGACGATTTTCCAGCTCTCCAAAATGCGCCAGGCGATACCAGAGGCACTGAGAAAGCTGCTCTGGAAGTGGCAGTGGAAAGTCCCTCCATATTTCAGAGCTTTCAGCCAAATTTTGCTTTTCACCCCAGAGGTGGAGCTTTTATCCCAAAGGACAATTGAGCGCTTATGACTAAAATAAGCTCTAGACACTTTTAATTGCTCCTAGAGGTAAGAAGGTGCCTCACTCATAGCCTCAGGGCGAGTATTTAGATTTGTCTGTTGATGCTGGTGAACCTGTTGCTTGCTTCAGCTATTTCTGAGTTCAGTGCAGGTGTCTCACTGTAAATCATCTTCCTTTAGAGGCTGAGGGGCTCTGAGGCTCCATCCCGCTGGATTTGGGGTGTGGGCGAGAGGTGAGGGTTCCCTGGGTCCGTGCTGGGGACATTGCCTGTGCTGTGGCAGTGACCAGCCCTGGGCTCTCTGTCCTTGGGCATCACTTTGCCAGTGAGCAGGACACATGCAGCAGAGATGGTTTGGTTCAGGGGTTTGGGGTCCCTCCTGGAGATGGTGACAGCATCCTGCTCTCAGATCTGCTGAGATCATCCAGAACCCTTGAGGTCTGTGTCACCCCCCCTATGTCAGGAGGGTCCTCCTACACAGCCTTTGCTTTGTTGCAGTGAAAAAAAAAAGGGGGTATGCAGTGTGGTGTGAGGGGAGGAGGCCTTTCGGGGCTCCTGTGATGCCCTCAGGACTGCAGAGCCTCCACTGTCTCATTCATCTCTCCCCTTGCCCCCCATCCCCGGACTTCAAAACCCATCACAGGACATGGGTATATTAAATACCAGGGAGATGCACAGTGTCATGAGGTGTGTCAGGGGCCGGGTGGGGATCCCTGGAGACCCTTTGCAGTCAGCCGTGCCAGGGTTCAGCAGCATCCCGGGGTCCCCACGCTTTCAGGGTGAGCTGTATGGAGGAGCACAACAAGCCCTGTGAACTCTGACTGCTGGGTGCCTCCTCGCCCCCTCGCCTGGGCCACGTTCAACGCCGCGGCTGCTCATGCCATAGAAGGGAAGATAAAGCCGCGGCTTCCCAGAGGCTTGGAGTTCTCCTGCGCTCTGGAACTGCGCCTCCCTCCAGCTCCAGAAGGGGGGCTGCAGCGGAGGCGGAGGCAGGGACGCCTGTTTGCTTTCCCTTGCTTTTTTCCCAAGCCAGGCTCCCTAATCCGGGCTGTATTTGGCCGCGCCACTGAGCGCGGGGCCGAGCCGGGGAGCAGCCGGCACTGCGGGTCCCCGGCTCCCCGCAGGCGGCTCGGCTGCTTTCCTTAGGGAACGGTGTTTTTAGGGGCAGCTCCGCCGGGTGCTGGAGAGCAGCAACGTGTCCGCAGGTGAATTTTCTCGCCCCCCGTGTATCTATGCCCTGCCCAGAAGCACAACTCAGTGATGGGTATCAGGGACCAGATCTGCCCTGCGCCAGCGAGGCCGAGCCGTGAGAGCCTGCGAGCTTTGCTTCTATCTTTCAGCAACTGATAAAAATATATCCACTCCTTTTTTTTTTTTTCCCTCTTCTCCCCTCCAAGTGCCTAAATTAAACCCATGCAGGGCTGGAAGGCATCCCATGGCGCTGTGTTGCTGAAGGCAGCTCCCGGCTCTGGGTTATCTCAGCCCCGTGGCAGCAGTGGGAGCGTGCGGGAGTGCGGGGCTGTGCAGCACATTCCTGCGCTCCTGAGGTCATTGCTTGGCCGCCGCCAGCTCTCGCCTGCTGCCAGCCCTGCACAGGGGCTGTATCGCCTCTGATTTATGGTTATTTTTCTTTTCTCACTGCTGCTCCAGCTGTGTCAAAGCCCATCTGTGTAAGGCCCTGGCAGAGGCGTGTGTTTGGGGAGCTGCAAGGTGCCAGGGACCAGACTGACCTGAGCATCCCAGGACATGAGGAGGGTGGCAAGGGAGTGCCAAAGCTGGAGCCCTGCCAAGTGCTGCCTGCTCTCCCCCACCAAATGTTTTGCTGCTGGAGCCTATTTTGCACCAGCACCCTGTCAGGGAGATGTTGTGAGCATCTCCCGGGTTTTCCAGCTGAGTGCTACATGGTGACGTGTCTGGGATGCAGGGAAGTTGCGTGAGCTTGAGGCCACCTGATGGGCAGCACATGCACACCCATGGGTGCTCAGGGCTGGGACAGGGCAGGGGGCTGGGGAGGGACCACTGCTGCCCAAGGGCCTGTGTTTTAGCAGAGCTGATGCGGGCTCAGTGCAGGGCGTTCTCTGCCTGCAGCCACCTGCCCCTCTCTGTTCCTCCCTGCTCCAGCCCCCTCTCTCTCTGCCAGAGACAGCTAAAAGCCCAGCAGCAGAGGGGTCCGGCTTCCCAGGAGCTCTCGGCCTTGAAGACAGAGAATGGTGAGGAAAAAAAAGGGTTTTCCCTCAATGTGCTTTCTCAGAATGGTATTAAGGAAACAGTGGACAGACCTCAGCATGGTACCAGGGAGGATGGGGATGATGTAGGTGCATGCTGGTGCAGGAGGGAAAACGGCATTCCAGAGACAATGGCATCCCAGAGACGATGGATCAATGACATCCTAGAGCCAATGGCGTCCCATCATCTCAGTCAGACAGGTCATCCCCAGAACAGGAGACCTGAGAAGCTCTGGGTCCTCTCTGAGCCCGCCAGCACCTTCCCAATTAGTGCTAATTTGGACCAGTGAGATGGAGGGAAGTATTTCTCCAGTGGGAAGAGGGCAGGGCTGAACCCAGCCCATCACATTGGCAGGTTCAGGTGCCCAGGATGTGCAGGCAGCCCAGACAGCAGGAGGCAGCCAGTGCTGTTTCAGCTGTGTTTGTCTTGCAGCCAATGCCTCCCTGCTTCCTGAGGATGGGGAGAAGGCAGCGCTGCCAGAGCGGACGGACAGTGCGAGATTCCTCCAAGGCCAGGAGGAGGAGCAGCTGCGGGATGCTGGCCAGGCAGGCAGTGCAAGCATCTCCCAGGACATTGAGATCCAGGTCAGTTGGAAAGGCTGGTTCTGCTGGAGGCAGCAGCTGGGCATGGAGCATGTCACCAGCCAGGACTTCCCAGGCAGTGATCATGGATCTGGCACGTGCTGGGCTGGGCTCTCCCACTTTTGGGAGAAGGATGGGTCTAGGAAAGGGTGAGGAAGCCCAAAGCAGTGAAGCTCTGCATCCCTTCCACTGGGATTTCTCATCTGACTGCTTCCCAGGTGGAAAAGGGAAAAGAGCTGGAGCTGAAGGAACAGTTTGATGCCCTGAGGAGAGAGCACACAGAAACCCTGCAAGGTGCGTGCTGGGGCAGCAGGGCTCCCTGCAGCCCCCTCCCCTCTCCCCGCTACTGCCAGTGCCCCTTTGGCTGCCTGTGGGGTGATGGCAATGCTGTCCCCTGAGCACTGTGGGGCTCAGGTGGGGCTTGCTGCCCCAGTGTCCCCACACTGGTGGCACTCAGCTCACACTCCCCCGCAGAGCTCCAGAGAGCACACGAGCAGGAGAAGCTGCTGCTGGCAGAGTCCCACCACAGGTCTGAAGCAGCCTTACAGGTACCTGCAGAGAAATCCCTGGGGAGGGAGGGCTTGTGAAGGGCTTGAGGACCATCTGCTGGTTCTGCCAAGGTGACCCACATTCCTCAGTGGCCACCTCAGTTCCTGGTGTGCTCAGGGACCACGCCAGCTCCTCCAGCCCTGGGGTTATTTGCATACCACAACCCAGCAGTCCCCAGGCTCAGAAAGAAATCCCAGATACCTCTCATTCTCCTTTTTCCCTGGTTCTCCTAGGAGATGATTCAGGCACTGAATTCCCAGCTGAAATCCTTCCAGGACAGGATGAAGCGGGTGGAGGAGTCACTCTTGAGAACAGACTACAAGAAGCACATCCAGGTGCAGGGAGGGGACCTACTGTGGGGTGCTGACCCAAAGCCAAGGGGCTTCTCTGATGGACCCTAGCACGGTGGGGCTGGAACCAGGGGGGAGCTGGAGACAGGACAGCTGAAGGGGGGAGCCAAGCTTGTCGTGGGGAGGCATTGAGGTCCCTTGAACACAAGTGATGGCCCTGCAGGAGCACGGGAGCCCCAGTCCCTTCTGGGAGCAGGAGCTGGAGAGCCTGCACTTCGTCATTGAGATGAAGAACGAGCACATCCACAGCCTGGACAAGAAGCTTCTGCACCTGGAGACCGTGGTGGGTTGAAACGGGGGGTCACAGGTGGGCTTTCCTCTTTTCAGCTCTTCTACTCACCTAAATTCTGCCCAGAAACTGCAGCTGGAACAAAGGTGGATGGAGCCCCTTTCCTCTCTTAGCATGGGGAGGGGATGCGGGCACAATGCCACTAGGCCAGCATTTCACCCAAAATGGGGTGGCAGGGGGTTCGGAGGTGCTTCCCAGCCCCCTCCTCACCCTCACGCCTCCCTTCCAGGAGGAGAGGAACCTTCTGCTGGAGGAGAAGGTGAAAACTCTCCAGCAGGAGAACGAGGACCTGCAAGTTCGCACCCAGAACCACTTGGTCATGGCGAGGTAAATGCTGGTCCCACCCACCCGATGCACGGGCGGCATCTCCGATGGGGGGACAGGAGGCAGTGCGGGAACACCCTGCGGTGCCTCCGGGTGCTTTGCGGGGAGCAGAGGGGCCGGCAGGCGCTTTGCCCGGCGGCTCTGGCATCCTGTGCCCTGTGCCCGCAGGCAGCTGTCCGAGGAGCTCCAGGCCGCCCGCGGGGCGCTGGAGAAGGAGGCGCAGCTGCGGGATCAGGCTCGCCGGGAGAAGGAGGAGCTGCTCTACCGTGTGCTCAACGCGGGGGACGGCAGCCCCTTCCCCCTGGCTGCCGGCGAGATGCCCCTCATCGCCACGTAGCACCGACGGCACCGTGCGCTGCCCGGGGACTGCCGGGGCTCCCCTCCGGCCCTCTGAGCCCAGGGCTGCCCTCACAAGTGCCCCCCAGTCGGGGCAGGGCTCCGGGCTGGCCGAGCCCTCGGGGCGCCTCATGGACCGGAGTGATGGAGCATTTCACGGGACACTTATGCCTGCATTTCCCCAGCCCGTGTGGGGCTGCAGCGGGACCCTGGCCACCCACCCATGCAGTCCCTGCACTCCTTCCCCTGGTGAGGGGCTGTCTGAGGGTGAAAGGGATCAGCCAGGACACGCAGACTTGCATTGGGCTGGATCTGACCCAGCGCCTGTCTCTGAGTATAAACAACACCAGTGCTGCCCAGGGCATGAGGACGACGAGGAGGCCACTAGGACAGGATGGGGACAATCACCGGGAGGATGAGGAGGGCACTGGAGTGTTAACCTCACCAGGCAGGGCTCCCACCCATGCCCTCCTATTCCCATCACCTCCTCCTCCTTCAGCAAACGTCTCCCAGGTACTGCTCCTGCAGCCCAGGCATGTCCCAGCTCACTGCCACAAAGACCCCAAGCCCTCCTTGTCCCCACTGATCATTAGCAGCACCACCAGTCCCATCTTCTCCTCCAAAAGCTGGACAGAGGCTGGGGCTGCACATTCAGGGAACAGAGCATCCTCCCAGGGGGTATCAGGCTTTCGCAGGTCACATCCCTCTGCTCGAGCCACTGCATCCCCACCGGGGAAGATGCTGCCAGCATGGCTGTGGGTCAGGGCTGGATGCACACAAGCACTTTCCCCTGGGTGTGGTGGGAGTCACTGCTCCAGAGCTGTCACAGGCCTGTCCCCTCCCCAGGGCTGTTCAGCCAGGGCTGTACATGTTTGTGTGTGTGTGTGTGTGTGTGTGTGTGTGTGTGTGTGCACCAGCCAACGTGCTGCTGGCTGTAACGATTACAAATCTGTAAGAAGCAGCAGCCTCGGGAATCCCATGTCAGTGGTTTGGGGGAATGGTGCAGGAGCATCCCAGAGTGGGGCTGTGTGCTCCACACCCCACACAGTGGGAAGAAAGGGAAGGGTGGGAGCAGGCGCCACAAAGACTCAACAAGGAAGCTCCAGATGAGGCCCTTTAGGCCGATCCCCATTTTCCTGCTCCTTCCCTCTTTTCATTCATTTCAATGGTCTCCCAGCACAGGGCAGACCCGGACCCTCCCAGCCTTGCCAAGGCATCAGATCTGCTGCAACAGCCACTTCCATCCTTTGTGCTGACCCTTATCAGGAATAGAGCAGCTGAACGGGCAGCCAGGAAGGCAGCGTGAATGTGGGGTCCAGCTCTTACCCACACAGCTCCATGGGGCGGCCAGAGGGGGAAATGGGGATGCCTGTTGTGTCAGAAACATGTTCCCCCAGGGCACTCTCTGCCCCACACATCATCCCTGCATCCCCCAGGTGCTGTAGCACCAAAGCAGGGGATGCCCCAACAAATCCCACCTGGTTATGGCTGAAGGGATCAGGATTTCTGGATAAAGGGATATGAGGCTGGTGTGGTCGGGCATCCTGCTCTGGACACCTGGTACCATGTCCCACTGCCCCAAAGGCAGATCCTGCACGGGACATGGGGGAATGTGCCCGCCTCTGGGAAAGGGGACACTGGGAACTGAGGAGGAGGAACAAATGAGTGCAGAAAAGGACTTGCCCATGGCAAGGAGGGAAAAGCCTGGAGCAGGCAGTACCTTGGCAGTCATGGGGGGAACGATAGGTCAGCTCAGCCTGGGTGCCCAGGCAAAATGGAGGGTCAGGGCAGCACGAGAAGCCTCCGCTCCACTGTGAGCAGCTGAGGAACCAGGGTGGGTGAGGGCAAAGGGGGCTGTGGGGGACTGCAGGGAAAGGTTTCAAAGGAAGAAAACCAAAACCACAGCCCAGTAACAGCAGCAGAAACACTTGTGTGCTTTATCCTCTCCAAATAGAACTCCTTCTGCAGGGGCTCGCTGTGAGGTTGCTCAGGGAGGTTCTTCCGACTTGGGGAAGCAGCTCCTGCAGCTCTGACAGGGCTGGCCCCCTCTGTGGGATGGGACCCACAGCCCAAGGGGCTTCCTTGCCCCCTGGGCACAGGATGGAGGGAGCCAGGCACTCAGGGAAGAGCCATCTCCTTTTGCTGCCCTGGAGCAGATGGGCACAGGGCAGTCCTGCAGGGCTCCAGGGCCACCTCTCTGGCTGTGCTTCCCGGCAGCTCCCGGGGCCCTGTCCCTTCGGGCCCGTGGCTCTCAGTGCTGTGCCAGATCCCATAGCCAAAGTAAATGAGGAAACCTGGGAAAGGGCAGAATAGGGTGTGTATGGAGTGTTTCTCTTCCTTCCCCTCCCTAGCACCGAGTGCTCGCCCCTTCCTTTGGGCTACATATCAGAGGACAGGGTGCTCCCACCACCCCTGGACGTCAAAGGTCAGCATCTTCTCCTTCCCCACCACTGTTCAGAGCAGCATTAGTGCCACGGGCTCTCAAACCGCCAGAGCTCCACCCCGAGGGGCTGGTGCCAGCTCTGGAAGCTCGTGAGTGGCTGTGCTTACCCAGAACCATCCAGAGCAGGTACCGCAGCCAGGCGGCCGCGCTGAGCCGGGCCACCAGCACAGTGTTGATGGAGATGCTGAGGACAGGCAGGAAGGGCAGGCAGGGAACCTGCAGGGAGCACAAGGGTAAATTCCACAGCTAAATTCAGCTCTTTGCTGCTTTGGCTAGTTGCCCACAGCCAAGGGGAAGCCCAGCCTGGCTGTGAGGCTCAGATCCAAGCTGGGACTGCAGCCTGTGCTGGAGAGGGGTGCCTGTGGAGGGTGTTTGGGTTGACAGGTCCTGCACTGGGGCAGGAGGTACTGCAGGATTTGAGGTGGGTGGCAGCAAAGCACTCGCAAAACTAAGCCAGGGTGTTAAGGCCAGGTATCTTTTTACTGGAGAGCAGCTCTGATTCCCCAGCAGGCACTGGGCTCAACTGGGAGATGCCCCTTCAGCCCTCAGGTCATGGGGGGAAGAACCCTCATGGTCCCTTTGGAAAACCCCATGAGCTACATGCTGCCTCCAACAGTACCTTATTAATGTGGATGCAGCAAAGATGTGCCTGACCTAAAGCTGAGGGAACATCCCCCAATGCCCACAGGGCTGCAGCACTTGCCTGCTCTCAGTGCCCCAGGTCCTTCTCCCTGGGCATGTCCCGCGGGCCGGGCTGGGTGCTCACCATGAAGGATGCTTTGTCCTGGCTCTGAGGCTGCCTCCAGATGAGAAGAGCTGCCACCAGGATCCCCAGGAGAGGCAGGGCCAGAGCTGTGATGCACCAGGCACCCCCAGCCCGCAGGCAGGGCAGCCCAGCAGCGCTCACCCAGCTCAGGGCACAGGCCAGGGCAGCTGCAGAGGGACCACAGCATCAGGGCAGCTCCCCTGGGCTGGGCCCATCCCTCTCCCAGGCTGCCATGGTGGGACAAAGGACAACCGGGGGACACAGCTGGGTGGCTTCTGATGGTGGGTTTAGCTTTTCTCTCCTGTCTGGGAAGCAGAGGGAGTGGGAGGTTTCCTGAGGTCCTCTTGGGGCAGCCAGCAGTGTGGCACTGGGGTGAGGGCAGGAAGGAGCCAGGAGCCCCTGCCTCTGCTGCTGGGGGGTTTTCACTGGGCAGGAACCTGCCAGCCCTTGCTACACCTGGGATGCCTCCCATGGGTCCCCCCACGCCAGCTCCCTGTGGAGCCCATCCACCATTCCCAGACACACCTAGAGCTGTCAGAGCCCAGACCACCACAGCAGAGGAGCCAGGGGTGGGGTGGGGGGGTGGCTGGACCAGGGGGTCCCACCAGAGCTGCACAGCCGGGACCTTCCCTGCAGGAGTGTCCCACGTGCTGGGTTCAGGCCGATATCTGAGGAGCAGACACTGGATATCAGTGCACAGAAACCTGCACCTGCAGTGCACCCAGGCCAGAGCCTTGTCCCGGGCATGGCCCACATCAGAAGCTGGGTGAGCCCTGTCCCCAGAGTCTCACCTGAGCAGCAGCACACAGCCAGCCACCATCGAGTAGGCCAGCAGAGTGCCAATGGACATGGTGTCAACCAGGGCTTTCAGGTCAAAGAGAAGGGCCAGGAGAGCTGTGGGGAGAAAAGCCCTTTCAGCCTCCCAGCAGAGCTGGCAGTGCTGCTGTGCCCACCTCAGTCCTGCCCTCCCCATGTCCCCCTGAGACCCACTGCAACAGAACCTCGATGAACTGGTGATGCTTTAGGCACTAGTACAAAGCATCCTATCACCTCCTGCCTGGCAGTGCAGAGAGGCTGAACCAGCGTCTGGGACACCATGGAGGCCAAATGGTCCTCACCCACCACTAGGAGGTCTCTCTCTGGGTGGAGAGACGTTGCTCAAACAGCTGCAGGCTGTCAGAGGGAAAGAGGACACCCACCAAGCCCCACTCACAGTCAAGGGTAACCCAAGCACTCACCCACCTGCCACTCCCCCAGATACCAGAGTTGCCACCACCGGGCACTGACGGCGACTAACTTTGGCCAGAGGTTTGAAGAGGAGCCCGTCTCGAGCCATTGCATACAGGATCCGTGGCATGGGGAACATGGAGCCCAGGAGGCTGCATGAGAGAGGGGAGGAGATGGGGGAGAAGAGGGGAGGAATCCAGGAGGTGCCATCCTGCCTTTTGCTCCCAAGGGAACTCCCATTCACCTGGATGTTCCATGACCTTCTCAAGACCATTCTGACAGGATCATCACCTTCCTCACCATCAGATGAGGGACATTATCAGGGAAGAGGTGTCTGCAGTCACCAGGAGCCCTGTGCATGCCAGAACACCCCGGCCCACTCTTGTGGACACGGTGTCACCTGACCACTTCCTCCAGTCTCACGCCAAGGGGTTTGGCTGCTGTCCCTGATCAGGAAGAACCAGGCTGGGAACTACAGGGTTTGTGTGGAAGGGATTTTGTCCAAGCAGGAAAGGCAAGGAGGAATTCAGGAGGAAGGACGTGGGGATATCTCCCGGATGTGTTACAGCTCCAGTACCTTGCTCTGAACCACAGAACCGCCATCAGAGGACGCCACTCACCTGGTGGTCAGGGCACAGAGTGACCCCACAGCCACGGCGTGCTTTGCACTGCTCCAGCCAATGTACTCAAAAGCCACTGGCAGTGGGCTCATGGTGTCTAGGAGGTAGTAGGGCATCATCAGGGTGAGGGCGGCAGACACCCCAGAGTACGCCAGGAAGCAGATGAGGAGGGAGAGGATGATGCCCATGGGGATGGATCTCTGTGGGTCCCTCACTTCTTCCCCTGGGGAGAAGAAGCTCAGCTGTAGGAGCAGATGCTCATTTAATGTGCATGGTATGCTAAGAGCCCAGCTCAGGCTGGAGAGCAGATCATATATCCCCCCCAAGAGAGGATACAGAGACCTTCTAGCAAGGACCACTGGACCTCCTGAACCCCAGGGATATTGGGATAGAGAACATTTCTGCTTCAGGATTAGCCCAGACATTCCACGTGGACTCTTAGGACGGGCAGGAGAGCGTGGCTCCAGCACAGAGCTGGGAATGTGCCCATTTCCCAGCCTTACACCAGTTCCCAGGGCTGTGGGGACAGTCACTGCCTCCCAGCCTGCAGGGGCGTCCCACCAGCAGCACCCCCACCTCACTGACCTGTGGTAGCGATGCAGTCAAACCCAACAAAGGCATAGAAACAGGTAGAGGCTCCAGCCAAGGTCCCAGTGAAACCATAGGGCATGAAGCCTCCCACCCCAAAGGCACTGGTCATGTTGTCGGCCATGGACTGGTTCCTGGGAGGAGGAGGAGGAGGAAGAGTCAGGCAGTGCAGGGGGGTCAGTGCAATGGGATCCCAGGCTGGGGTCATCCAGCATGAGCAGTCCATCCAACCTGCCCAACCCTCAGCGTCAACCCAGCAGGGCTTAGGACTTTGGCTCTTTGACACGTTGCCAACAGGGAGAAATGGAGAAAGTGAGATTTCCAGGGATGAAGCACTGGGGGGATTTCCCAGCCCACTCTGAAAGCAGCACGGGGAGAGCGAAGCCCTTCATACCCAGCCTCGTGGGCAGCTGCCCGTGGCAGGTCATCCTCCCTGAGCTTCCAGTTGCTCGTGTCACCTTTGATGAAGCCACTCACTGTGACAAAGAGCAGGACGAGCACATTGAGAGCTGTGAAGGCTTTGTTGACCATGGTGGACTCCTTCACTCCAAAGGAAAGAAGCCCTGGAGAATAAAAAATCAAAACTGGATGAGCTCCCTGGATGACGCCAGGGTAGACATTACTGGGGAGGATGGAAAAGGGGGGCAGTGGTAAATTCAGGACAACTTGCAGATTTCCCCAGATTCCCTTTCTATTCCCCATTCTTTGCTCAGGGAAATGGCAGAGTCTCAGATGGGTCAGCACCATCCTGAAGAGCCCACAGTGGGGTGAGGAGCTCATTGTACCTGATGGAGGGTGGCACAGAAGGAGGCACCTACCAGCCAGCAGCACCACCAGGCCAGCAGCAAAGGCATCTGGGTGCTCTGCCAGCCCCACAGAGCTCATGGCTGCATGAGCACCCAAAAACCTCCCCATCTTCTTGCCAAGGAGCTGGTCAAAGGTAGCGCTCCAGGCCCGGGCAACGCTGGCAGTACCTGGGGAGAGGTGATGGCTGTGTTCTGGTGGTTCTGGGAGGTCTCAAAGGACACCCAGCAAAGCCACCAACACAGTGGTGGGAGGGATCGAGAGGGCCTTATACCAATGACGTAGGACAGCAGCAGGTTCCACCCAGCCAGGAAGGCCCAGAGCTCGCCCACTGTCACGTAGCTGTAGAGATAGGCAGAGCCAGCCAGGGGCGCACGGGCCCCAAACTCGGCGTAGCACAGCCCTGCCAGGGCAGACACCACAGCTGCAATCAGGAAAGAAAGGACGATGCTCGGGCCAGAGCTGGTCTTGGCCACCTCCCCGGCCAGGACGTAGACACCAGCCCCCAGCGTGCTGCCCACTCCCAAGGCAACCAGATCCACGGTGGAGAGGCAGCGGCGGAGGCTGGAGCCCTCTGAGCTGGCTGGGACTTGTTTTCTGCGGGAAAGCAGCTTCGGCACAGAGCGCAGGCAGCCCCAGCTCGGCATCTGCGGGAGAGGAAAGCAGCAGGCGTGAGGACACTGCTGCCCCACGGGCACTGACCACCCTGGGCATGCAATACAAACCCAGCCTCAGTGGTTTGCTTGCAGCTCCCACCATTCCCACAGTGCTTCTGCACTCACTGGGTGCTGCCTGCTCTCTCTCTCTGCCAGAAAAACAGCCCATTTTGGAGCAAGATGGGGCTAAAGCAGCTGTGCTGCTGTCTCATCCCCAGTGACAACTGGAGCAATGCATGACTCAGGTTTGTTTGGCTCTGTCCGATTTGTGAGAGAGGACAAGGACACCTGCTTGTCCCCCTGCCAGCTCAGAAAGTCCTGTTGCTCCAGCAGCCTCCCCAGCAGGGACACACAGCCAGGATTATCCCAGCTTTGACACTGAAACTATTTTAAATGCAGAAACCATGCCAGAGGAGGAGGGATGGGAGATGCTCTGCTCCTGGAAGTTGCCTTGAAGTACACCAGGAAGGACCCACCTGCTCAGCACAGCACCTCTAACTGTGGGTCAATGGCACAGGTGGAGACTGGATCCCCTGAGCCATCAGCCTGTGCAGTGATGCTGTGGCTTGCTGGGGACACCAGTGGGGTTGTCAGCCAGGTAGAAACCCCAAATTGTGTAACATCTGTGCTTGGGGGAAGGGGGTGCTTGGTATGGCATGCCTGGGATTTGTGTTTCTTCCCCCATCCTGCACACCCTTTCCCAGGAGCTCCAGGGCTGGAGAACCTGCCTTCACATCCCATGGTGCTGCCAGGACCTCCACGTTACCCCACCACAAAGCAAAATCCGTGCCACACACTCCGAATTCCATAACCTGCTACTTACAGGGCCAGCAGCTGTCTGGAACCCCTGTCCAGCGGCACAGCCCCGTGGCACAGGGGACACGGGATCCCTGCTGTGGCGTGGAACTGGGGGGGACAGGGACAACCCTGCCCGGCACCCAGACCCGCAGGATGAGGCGCTCCTTGTGGCACAGGGAGCTCCGATCTCCAGGACAAATGTTGTCCCCTGGGGGTGAGGAGCCGCCGCCCTCCCGCCCCCCCAGCAGCACCCACCCGCTGCACAGCCCCAGTCCCGCCCAGGGCACCTCGCCCCGGTGATTTTCCTTTCTCCTGCAAACGAGCTACTCACCCCGGCCATCCTTGGGGCAAACTGCTCCGGCAGCGAGCTGGTGGGGACGACGAGCACCAGGCAAGCCCCCCTTACACTCTGCCCTTAAATCCCTTTTGGGAGCGCCCTGGCCCTCCCCCCGCTGACCACCGCTCCGGGCTGCACAATGGGAAATCTATGCAGAAATATTTTTCCCACAACGCCTTCCAAATCATACACACAGCCTGCAATGCTAATAGGCTCAGAGGCATTATTGAGGGAGTTTAATTCACTTTTCCAAGCTGCCTGGGCAGGTGGAAGGGAGAACCCCTTCCCTGTGTCCCTGCTCCCTTTCACCAGGACCCACATCTCCATCAGTGGAGCTGGTTTTGGAGGAAATGCAGGCAGAGAGGAGCAGTAACAACCCTGAGCTGGGGTTTAGGGCTGTGTGCACCCACAGCTATGACCGACCCCAGGTGCCCCTGGGGAACACGGCAGGAGGTGAACAGGTCCCGAAATGGACTGCAGCAGCAAGGCAGAGGAGCACAGATCCAGCTCCACGGGATGTTTGGAGCAGCATGTCCAGCTGTAACTCCCTGAAGCAAAGTCCTGAGGCTGCCTGCACTTCCCTGGTATTTGGGCATTCCTGGGGTGCAGCTCACAGGGCTGAGCAGCAGTGTGCAAGCACGTGCTGGGCTTAGTCCAGGGCTGGGCTTAAATGAGGGCACAGGGCTGTGTGGATGGGGGTCCCAGGTGAGGCTGCTTGGGGCCACTAAGGCACATGAGTGTCCTTGAGCACCAGCATGGCTGTTCCGCAGGGCTGCTCCTGGCAAGGAGAGGCCATGGAAGAAGTGATGGGGTGACCTGGTTGGTCATCAGCATCCTGGGAGAAGAGGACCAAGTCTGGGCTCTGAGGAGAAGTTGGAAGATGGTGTTTTGGGGTGAAGACCTAACTTTGATTTTATTGTAGATAGTGCTCAGTCTGAGTCTGCTAACAGTACTTGGTGACAAAAACCTCTCAGGTTGGGGCTCAGCCCATTTTCTGGCTTTCAGCTTGCAAGGAGCAGAGGAAGGGAGCAGGAGCCATGCAGGAGCAAAGCAAGGAAGGATCCAGAGCATCTAAAGCATAGATATACACTCTAACCACAAGGCTGCCTTGTCCTGGCTCTGTGGGTCAGCCCCATATCTAGAGCACCCTGTGAGCTGCTGGGCACTGTGAGCACCTCGGGGGCAGGGGGGCTCAGCACACCATGGCACAGCCAGGGGCACCAGGAGGAGAGCAGGGCTGTCGTCCCACACTGCAGCACAGGGCGAACAAAGCCCTGCTTGTCACCCACGCCATCTCACATGAGCGAGGTCTCCAGATACCAACGCCAGCCCAAGGGAACATTGCCCTGAGGGAAAAACAGGGCAGGAAGGAGCAGGCAGTGCTAGCTGGCCGTGAGGGTCTCACCCTCCCAGGCTGCCTGCAGGGGAGCACAGCCCTGTGGCTGCATACCAGCCATCGGGTACGTCACACCCAGCCTGGGGTCCGTGCTGCCCAGGCAGGGCTGAGCAGCTCGGCTGCCTTGCAGCCCCAGAGAGATGCTCAAGCCAGTGGGTACCACCAGGGCTGGGATGCCTGAAAGGTTACACACCAGCAGCCTTCAGCATCTCCAGGGGTCCCTTGAGTTTATCTACTCTTGCTGCTGTCAGACTGGGCCTCCAGCCCTGCTGCAGCTTCTGTGCTGGCTGGGCGAAGGGTGGTGGCAAAGAAGGAGCCGGGTTAACGTGGGTGAGGCACGGGGCACTGCCGGCACCGGCACAGCTCACCAGGAACATCCTGGAGAGACTCAGCCTGCACCACATCCCTGGGTCTGCAGCATGGGAAGAGAAGGTTGAGGGGAAACCAGCTCATTGTGCCAGCTCGGGTCCTGCCGCATGGGTGCTCATTGCAGAGCCTTGGCCAGCACCTCCCTCCCTAAGCAGGTCCTGGGGGGCCAATGTCCGGCCATTCTTCTGTCCTCCGACTCCTGCAGAGAGTCAGGGACGGACATTTCCCAGCCATGAGCAGGGAAGGGGTGACTGGGTGCAGGAGGAGGTGGCTGGCGGCAGGACCAGGAGGCCGTGGGGCACCCTGCGTTGGTGCTCAGCAGGAAACCACAGCCGGGGTCAGAAGGGCTGAGGGACATTTCCGTAGCTGAACTGCAATCGCCGGCAT
This sequence comes from Monarcha castaneiventris obscurior, assembly GCA_026261815.1. Classification (NCBI taxonomy): domain Eukaryota; kingdom Metazoa; phylum Chordata; class Aves; order Passeriformes; family Monarchidae; genus Monarcha; species Monarcha castaneiventris. The sequence continues at coordinate 6,614,465 of JAMPIT010000371.1, read as the reverse complement.
TGCCCGGCGGTGTGCGTGTCACTGCCGCTGGCACAGGGCCCCTGCACACAGCACTGGGGCTGCTGTGCCAGGAGACCCCTTCCCCAGCGCCGGGCAGGGGCAGCGGCAGGGGCAGGGTGGTTCTGCGGGTGGCACTGGCGCCGCTGCCCCGCGGGCACCCGGCGGAGGTCTGGCGTGGCACCGGGGCTGGGATGTGGCCCCGGCCGAGGCAGGCGGGGACGCGGGGGCGGTGACGTCTCGCCGTGAGGAAACAGCTGCACGCCAAGGACGAGCTCGGCCACAAGCACAGCCCGGGCACGGCGGCGGCGGCTCCTGCGAGCTCCCGGAGGCTCCGCGCTGCCGGTCAGTGCCCGCTGAGGGCCGGGGGCGCCGCGGCGCTGAGGGAGAGGGGCGGCGGGCGCGGGGCCGGGCGGGCCGGGCGCCTCTGACCGCAATGGCCTGGGGGGAGAAAAGTCGTGGAATGCCCTGGCTGGGCGGTGAGCTGTGCCAGCGGAGGCTCCCTCCAAGGGGTGGCTGCAGGGGGAATCCCTGGGTTTTTTTTTTTCTTTTTATGAAAAATGTTTCCCTTTTGAGAAGCCCCCGGTGGGTGCTCTCTGAGGTGGGCGCTGGCGGGGCTGCGGGCCCCGCTGGGTGTGTCCCGGCCGGGATGCGCCTCAGCCCGTGCTTTGGTGCTGCGGCGGCTGCGGGAGCACCCATCCCTCCTTCCAGCTGGGATCCAGGCTGAGGATCCCCCCTGGTTTGGTGCCCGCCAGGGTTGCACAGGTAACCGCAGCCCGCAACAGCCCGGAGGCTCGGGGCTCTTGAAGGCCCGGGAGGCTTTTTGGCAGTGGGGTGGGGCAGGGCACTTCGGGGACGTCCCTAGTCCCACCAGGAGGATGGATGCCGCTATTTCTTCAACCCAGGGAAGCTCCCTTTGCTCAGGACAAGGGGTGGAGGGGCACTGAGAGCTGGGGGAGCCCCGCAAGGCAGTCGGGCTGCTGGGGTGCAGCCCCTGAGCTCAGACCTGAGGGGGGCTTTGGAGAGGCTGAGGGGTGCATTGCTGGCGAAACAGAGGCTTCTACAAAGGCTGTGCACATCATTTAGGCTTTCTCATGGGACCCCCATAACCCACATTTCTCCAGTGCTGGGTGGGGGGCAGGCGTACCCCATGCTGGGGCACTGCTGCCCATGGATGTGGTGTGTTTGTCCGGGGATTCTCCCGGGGCTGCTCCCCCGGCCTCTGCGGAGCTGTCAGCAGCAGAAGGGGACAGAGACGGGGCACTACAAGGACAGGTCGGGGACTGGGTGTGGTCGGCGATTCTCCACCTCTGCCGAGATGAGTTGAGTGGTCTCAGCCCTGCTGCCACATGCATGGAGTGAGGGAGAAGGGCTGTGCCATGCTCGCATTTCCCCACTCCCAGGAGGGTGCACAGCTTTGGGTACAGGATCCAAAAGTGGCATTAACAGGCTGCATGTGCCGGGGGTGGGATCCCTTGGCACCCACCCAGCGCCCAGCCGCAGTGCGGCCCCACTGCGTGTGGGGCGTGTGGGGGCTGTCCCCCAGCCAGGAGCCTTGTGAAGGGGGTGAGGCTCACAGCCTCCCCAGCTGAAGAGGGAAGGGGAGGTGAAAGCAGCTCTGGTTTTCTGCAAAACTTTCTCCCCTCAACCAGAGTGCCTGTGGGTGCTAAAAGCTTCCTGTTCCCAAGCAGGGGGACCCGGCTGCGCTGATGGCTGCAGGGCTGGGTCTCCCCTTGCATGGGTGCTCCTGCAGGGATGTGCAGCCAAGCCAGAGAAGTTCGTGTGGTTTCTCCTGCTCACTGCATGGCATGAAACCGAACTCCTCTGGGGTCAGAAATCCCCCAGGGTGGCCCTGCTCTGCTTTGAATTTTTCTGCAACGTGTCTCGGAGGGAGGGTGAACAAGCCAGGCGGGGCCGGGCCTCATGGCTGGCCTCAGCTGACGCTCAGCGGTTCATTCATGGCTGGGCTCCATTTTCCAGCTGTTTTTCTCCCTCTACCAGCTTCCTCGGAGCAAATGGCGCTGTTGGGGGACTTCCTCTGGGAGGGTGGGGAGAGCCTACACCGCAGTGGGTTGCAGTTAGAAATGGTGCTGGTTTTAGAAAACAACCTGCGAGTTACCCTGGAAACGCAGCTGTGTTTGCTAGTCTCCAAGGATGTGTGGGACTGATGGTGGCCTTGATCGCTGCACAGAAACTCAGATAAAGCTGCTGGGAACCTGTGGGGGCTGCCCAGCACCATGTGACAAGGGAATGTCCCCAGCAGCTGCTAAAGCTGGGATGGCCCCAGGGCTTGGGGGCTGCAGGGGAGCAGAAGGGACATTGCAGGGTGCAGCGAGAAGGCCCAGCCCTGCGGAGGATGCTCGGCCCATTTCCACATATTCAGCACATTTTTCCCCTGTGGTTTCTCTTGGTACTGGCAGGAAGCTGTTCGGGGCCCATCTGCACTGCCCCTGGCCTGTGGGGTCCCCTCAGTGGCAGATACCAAAGGCTCGGTGACTACAGGGTGGCCAGCTAAGCCCCTCTCCCCAGTCCAATCCTGCAGCCCCTGGATTTCCCTCCCGTGGTCACTACACCCACACCCTAGGAGGGAGCAAACCTTCCCTTAACTAACACAACCTGCAGAGAGGGGCTTTGGCTCACGTTGACCTCTCTGTTCCCTTCCACAGCTCCTCCTTGCCCTCGCTCCAGTGATTTCCAGCTTGGGAAGCCATGGCACCCAAAGGAAAGGTAAGGGTGACCTCCACACGGCAGGGATGGGTCCGGGGGTGCCACAGGGCAGACCCCAGAGCTGGGGCAGTATCTCCAGCAGCAGCAAGGATGGTGGGGACGTGCATGGACACCATGCTGCCCAGAGCCTGTTTACATTCCTGCCTCTCCAGCCAGTGCTGTCTGGATGTGATGCAGATGGGGGAAGTGCTGGGCTGGGGAGCAGGGACAGCAAGGAGCAAAAATCCTTTTGGGACCACAGTGGGATGGGGAAGTGAAGCAGGGCCGTGGGAAGGGGAGGAGAAGAGATGTTTCACTGGGGATTTGGGCTTTTGATGGAGAAAAATCCCGCCTAAGCATGCTGCAAGGCGTGCAGCCCTGTTCGGGCCTCTCCCCTCTCCCAGCCTGGATTACTTCCCACTCCAAACTGGGGCCGGTGCAGTGTGGCAGCTGGGTGAGCAGGTGCTCCCCTGCAGCCAGGAAAACATCTCAGTGTGGGTGGAAAGCCCTGCCTCGGTGGGCAGCTGCGGCTGGCTCAGCGCAGCCTGCCTGCTGGCAGGGGCGGAGTCCCAGCCCAGAGCCTCCCTTCTCCACCGCTGAGGCCAGGCTCTGCTTTCCATTCCCTGGAGAAATCAAGCAGTTATTTCCTCCAGCCTTTTTACCCAAAGCTTCCTGCCCAGCTGAGGCAGCGGCTGCTCTAGGTGGGGAAACTGAGGCACAGTTTCCCTGTGGTGGTCCCGGACCCCAAGCAGCCACAGAGTGGGAGAGAGTTAAGCCACGCTGGGAATTTTGCTTCCACCCTCCTGGCCCCAGTGTGGCTTATTTTTAGCTGGGAGGTCCCGGACAGGCCGGGATGACTCAGAGGCTGGAGGAGGGGTGGCAGGAGGCCCCTGGCAGCTGAAACAGGATGGAGAGCTGGATGGGGGTATGAGGAGTATGCAGTGAGCAGGATGCTGTTTCCATCCTAACTGATGTTCCCGCACTTCCCTGGGGCTCATTCCCACAGAGAATGCAGGAAGCGTGGGGTGATGAACAGCACTGAGCTCCTGCCTCAGTTTCCCTTGCCCCAGCAAGGCAGGCAGCTCATGCTTCGAGGGCCCAGCAGGCAGAAACACAGCCCTGCTCCTCCTCTCCATTTAACCACTCCCCAATACCCTCCAGCCACCCTTGTTCACTCCTGCTGCCTCCAGGCGCCTCCTTTGCCTTGCAATTTATTTCCATCTCTGCAAGGCATGTGTGTGGCAGCAGCTCGTGCCAAGCCAGGAGGGTCTGGGAGCTGCCGGGAAGCGGGGCTAAATCCAGCTCTCCCCATGAATCACCTGCAATACGATCTGTCCCGTGCCTGCCTGGTTCCCTGCAAGGGCAGCATCTCCTCGTGGTCCCTGCCACACAGGACACCAATGCCAGCAGCTCCTCCCAAGAGGGCCTGTGGGATGTGCCCAGTTTCTCTCTGGAAAATAAGAGGAGAGAGGCTGGCTTGTTTCTGAAGGTGCTGGGTGGGATGTGCCGAGGCATTGGGATGGGAGCCAGAGGAGCGGTGGGTGTGGAGCTGCCCTGAGTCCATCTTCTTGGGCTCATTCCTGGAGGCACTTCCTGGGTCAGGGACATTGATGCCCATCTTCTCCGAGGATATGCTGGCTTTAGATGTCCATGCTGGCAGCAGGCCTGGGCCTCTGTACAGCCCCTGAGGATCTTAAAGAAGCCGTGCAGCAGATCCTGAGCAGATGATCCCAGGGAGGTGCACACACCCGGCTGGCACGTGGTACAAGCAGAGCCAAGGGAGGATGCTCAGTTTCCCAGGATGCTGACACAACTGACAGCCCCAGCTCAGCTCCCAGCCTCCTGTTTCCCAGCAAGACCACTAAGGAAATGCTGCTGCCTAGTTCTTCCCCTCTGTGTCTCTGGTGGGGACATATCCCAGTTCCTTATGTGGGACCAGGATGGTTTCACATCTGCTTCCACCTAGGGTCGTGCTGATCTCATTCAGAGTCCGGCTCCAGGCTCCCCTGGGGTGAATTCCCCTGGGCAAAACTGACCTGGGGAGGGGAATCTTGGTCCCTCCTTTTTCCTGAGGTCTCTGGGGGTGTCATTCCTGGCTGCCTGTTGTGCAGCCTGGAAGTGGCAGAAGAGCAGATAGAGGTGGATCATGCCAACCCCCAGGATTTCTCAGGCTTTCAGGAAAGTCCTTACCAATATCCCGGGTCTCTGCTTCAGCCCCTTGGATCAGCCTAGGCCCCACGGGAGTGCATGCTGGGGCAGGACAAACTGTTGGAAGCGCTGGTGTTGCTCAGTATTTTCCACTTAGCAGCCCATGATGACTTTGTGACTGTAAATTTGTCTTCTTGCTTGGAGGCCATGCTGAGCCTGGGCATCCTCAGCACCCAGAGTGGTTCCTTGATTGCAACAGGCACTGGAAAATTAATTCCCTCTGTAGAAAGGAAGAGCAAACAGGAAAGAACACAACTGCAGAGAAGAACAACTGTTTATGTTTGAGGCTGAGCTTTGCCTTGGGCAGCCTGAGCCAAAACGGATCTTACCTCAATCCTGCTCAGCTTCAACTTCTTCTTCCCCCATGACACTGGGCCTGCTCCTTCCCCTTGTACCTTCTCCTGTCCTTTCCCGTAGGTCTACAGGGGCTCGGTGAAGGATTTCCAGGGCTTTGACGCCAACCAGGATGCAGAGGCCTTGTACAATGCCATGAAGGGATTTGGTATGGATGCTCCTCCAGACTGAGCCTTGATGTCCCCTGTTCCTTTGGTTAACCCTTGCATGGCTGGGTGTCCTGCATGCCTTCCCCTCTCAGATGACTGACTGCTTTAGCAGTGTGCTAAAGCTCTCCTGGTTTGCTTTCCTCCCTGGAGCCAGCGTGGCTCTGCCTGTCCTCCCAGCCCCAGCTGCAGAGCAGCTTTGGGCACAGCAGGGTGGCTGTGGTGAGCCCAGCCACGGGCTATTCATGACTCCTGGCTGTCCCCACAGGCAGTGACAAGGAGGCCATCCTTGACCTCATCACCTCCAGAAGCAACAAGCAGCGGGTGGAGATCTGCCAAGCCTACAAGTCCCTCTATGGGAAGGTAAAGCCAGGAACACTCCCTGGTCCGTGCCCCCACTGCAGACACAAGTGGCCGTGGCTGCCACCACCCAGCAGGGACCCACTGCTCCCTGGACCCACTCAGAGATGCTGTGGAGCAAAGGGTCCCCCAGCCCCTTTCTCCCCCTCCACCAGGACCTCATTGCAGACCTGAAGTATGAGCTGACGGGAAAGTTTGAGCGGCTGATCGTGAGCCTGATGCGGCCCCCAGCTTACAGTGATGCCAAAGAGATCAAAGATGCCATCTCGGTAAGGGGTGGGCACCCCCCAGGGCCCCTCCGAGGACACCCCAGCCCGCCCCACTGCTCATGGGGCTGTGTCTCTGCCCGCAGGGTGTCGGCACGGATGAGAAGTGCCTCATTGAGATCCTCGCCTCCCGCACCAACCAGGAGATCCATGACCTGGTGGCTGCCTACAAAGATGGTGAGGGCTGGGGAAGGGCAGGAGCTGCCCTGTGCTCTCTTGAGTCATGAGAAGGGCAGAAGTGAAGGGATCCAGCTCTCCAGGCCTGACCTCTTCCCTTCCTTTTCCACCAGCCTATGAGAGAGACCTGGAAGCTGACATTGTTGGAGACACGTCAGGCCACTTCAAGAAGATGCTCGTTGTTCTGCTTCAGGTATGTCCATCTGTCCAGCATCTGTAGGTGATGGGTGCCTGTGCCCTGCAGGGCTGAGCCTGTCTCTCTCCCACAGGGTGCCAGGGAAGAGGACGATGTGGTGAGCGAGGACCTGGTGGAGCAGGATGCCAAGGTGAGGCTTGGCAGGTCACTGTGACAGGTGGTATCTGGGCAGGGATGGGGCTGGTGGCACTGGGACAACCTGGATTTAGGCCTGCAAAAGATAGGTGGGTGCCAAGGGCAGCACCCTGAGTCAGGCTGTGCCACCTTCCCCATCCCACAAGGACCTGCTGGAAGCTGGCGAGCTGAAATGGGGCACAGACGAGGCCCAGTTCATCTACATCCTTGGCCGGAGGAGCAGGCAGCATCTCCGCCTGGGTGAGCATCACCTGCGAGCTCAGGGTGGGCTTGAAGGTATCTTGGCAGCTTCTCCAGGCATCTCCTTGCTCTCATCCCACAGTCTTTGATGAATATATGAAGATTGCTGGGAAGCCAATTGAGAGGAGCATCCGGGGAGAGCTCTCTGGTGACTTTGAGAAGCTGATGTTGGCCGTGGGTAAGCCAGCCTCGCACAGGGATCCTGCAGAAACACCCACTGGCCTTCCTGGGGTGCGAGGGCTCAGCACCAGGGCCAGCAGGGTCAGGGCTGTGGCTGTACCCGGTATCAGGGAGCTCAGGGAGACTCCTTCAGGGCGGGTGGGTATGCTGGGTGTGGTTCCCATGGAGTGTGGGTGCTCAGAGGCTGGGGGCACTGGTGAGCTGGGTGCTGGCATCCCTCACACCTCAATTTCCCTGCAGTGAAATGCATCAGAAGCACAGCAGAGTATTTTGCTGAAAGGCTCTACAAGGCCATGAAGGTGAGTGAATTTCCCCTTCTCCACAGGGCCCCCTAGCACTGCAGGGAGCTGGCTAGAGGAAGGGTGCCCTTGTCATGGGGTGCTGCTGGAGAGCAGGGTCCATGAAGGCAGGACTTACGTGACCTGGGGTCTTTGCCCTTCCCTCCAAATGAGTTATTCCTTCAGACCCAGGGCTGAGTAGAAATCAGATAGAGGGTCCCACGTGTGGTGGGTGGGCTGAGCAGGGTTGCTTGGCCATCCCAGGCTTGATGTGGGGGTTGCTCCATTGCAGGGTCTGGGCACGAGAGACAACACGCTGATCCGCATCATGGTGTCCCGCAGCGAGATCGACATGCTGGACATCCGGGAGGTGTTCAGGACCAAGTATGAGAAATCTCTCTACAACATGATAAAGGTAAGTGCTGCGGGTCCCTGCTCACCCTCCAAAAGCTGCTGGTACTGCTTCCCTCGTGATGCCAGCACCCCTGGGAGGGCTGTGCTGGGCATCCATCTCTGAGGACAAGGTTCAGGGAGAACCCTCTCCATGAGCCCATCCCATGGCACTACCTTGACTCTACCTACTGCATGGTTCTCTGTCTCCATCTGTCTTTCCAGGAGGACACCTCTGGGGAGTACAAGAAGGCTCTGCTGAAGCTGTGTGGAGGGGATGATGAGTAAGATCACCTGCCACCCCCCTGTGTCCCTCTTCATCTCCTTGGTGCTGGGTACAACCTCTGGGTCAGAGCCCGGTGGAGCACCTGGACCAGCAGCACCCACAGTGACAGTGGTTCAGTACAGGGGCCCTGCGGCCCCTCTGCATGGCCAGCCACGATGTCATGGTCCCTTCTTGGCATGTGGGAGCCCTGCAGGGCAGGGCCAAACCCCTGGAGGGAGGAGGCTCTGGTGGGGGAGGTTGCGATTCACCACACATTTCCTCCCATTCCCACCCATCCAGCCCCACAGCAAGCACCTGGCTCCTGCCCCTGTGCCCAGTGGATACAAAACACCCCTCATGGAGGGGCAAGACAGGATGAGGGGGGGCTGTTGGCAGGTGCAGGCCCCCGTGGCTCACTGTCCCCTGTCCTTGCCCTCCCGTTGCAGTGCTGCAGGTGAGTTCTTCCCCGAGGCGGCGCAGGTGGCCTATCGGATGTGGGAGCTTAGTGCGGTCAAAGTAGAGGTCAGCACCCCCAGCCCCCTGCACCCCCTCTGTGCTGCCTGCCAGCTTGGGACCCCTGGCTGCTCCTCTCTGCCATGGGGCACGGCCGGCCCCACACCTCTGCTCTGCCTCTGACTCCCCGGCTTCTCTCGATGCCATTCTCTGGTTTTGGGGTATGAGGTTGGCAGGACAAAACCCTGGCGGGGCTGGCCGCCCCCCGTGGGCTCCACTAACCCCCTCCTCTCTCTGAGGCCTTCCTCCCTTGGGGCAGTGGGTCCTGCATGTCTGTGCAACGCATCACGTGCAGCCCTGGCTCCAGTGCCCACCAAAGAACTCCTGCTCCCCGGGGTAGCCCAGAGCTGGCTGGGCATGGCTGCACTATGGAGAGTGGCACCCTGCATGCAGCTGGAGCTCCCACAAAAGGGTGCTTTGGGATGTGCAGAAAAGATACCCTGAGCCCTACATGAACACTGTGAGGATGGAGATATGTTTGGAGCTGTAAGGACTCCTACAAAGGAGGGTAGAAGTGCAGGGCAGGAATGGGCACCCTTTCAGCAACTCCTCTTCTGTCTCTCAGTGACGTGGCCAGCCCAGGCTGGGATGTCCCAGTGCTAGGGCAGGCAGGTGTAACACTGGCCAGGACACCGAGACTTCAGGGACTGTCTCTTGCTGTCTTCTTCCTGCTCTCTGCTGGTCTGGCTATGGTTTGCCCCTTAAAGGAAGGGGTGACAGTGGCGGGGAGATCCTCACTGATCCCCAGGTGCTTGTACTAACACAGAACCTGCTTTGGCCTCCGCTTGCTGGGTGGCACCTTCCTTCCTTCTCTCCATCCCTCCTTCTCTCCATCCCTCCTTCTCTCCATCTCTCCTCTCCATCCCTCCCTCCCTTCATCCCTTCATTCCTTCCTCCCTCCCTCCCTCCCCCCCATCTCGGGGATGAACCTAAAAGCCTCTGCATCCACAGCTGCGAGGAACCGTGCAGCCTGCAGGAGACTTCAACGATGATGGGGATGCGCAGGTGCTGAGGAAGGCGATGAAGGGCCTGGGTAAGTGGGGACCATGAGTTTAGGCCCTTCCTGCTTCTCCTCAACAGCTCCTAGGGCAGAAAATCCATGCTGCCCTCCACAGGGCTCCATGGAAACCCCAGGGGGAATAAAGAGATGGAGATGTGGGAGCTCTCCCTTCCCCACCAGTTTGTAGGGGAGGCGATGTGCCCATGATCAGGGGTGACACAGTGTGGCTCTGCTGTCATTGCAGGAACGGACGAGGGGGCCATCATTGAGGTGGTGACCAAGAGGAGCAACGCCCAGAGGCAACAGATCCTGAAGGCTTACAAGGCTCATTATGGCAGGGTACTGCAGCCTTCATCCCACCCTGCTTCCTCCTTCTGCCCCCTCTCACATGGAGCTCAGCCCCTCACTGAAAGGAATCCTGCCTAGGGAGCAGTGTGCATCTGGGGCACACCCACGTGCCCTGGCACTCCCCCAAGAGAAACAGAGTTGTCACAGCAGCCTCCCACTCCGGGTACCCCACCAGCCTGAGTGAGGGTGTCCCTTCCCCTTCGCTTGCCCCATCCTCAGTTCCACACAGAGGACTCCAGAGCCAGGATCTCCCCAAAGCCACTCGAATATGTGACTTTAAACTGCCCCAAGGGTTTTCACAGATGTCTCCAGTCCCCACGCTCTCTTCCCCTTTTTTCTCTCATGTTGCCTCTGCTGCAGAAGCAGCTGGGGACTGAACCCTCAAACGCTTTTGCAGGACCTGATGGCAGACCTGAAATCTGAGCTGTCAGGCAGCTTGGCCAAGCTGATCCTCGGGCTGATGCTGACGCCGGCGCAGTACGATGCCAAGCAGCTGAGGAAGGCTGTGGAGGTAATTGCCACACTGCTGATATCAGTGCCAGCATGGGAGGACAAGGTGGTTCTTGCTGTAGTTGTACCCACACTGCTGGCGTTCCTGGGGCTGTAAGCACCCCCAGCTTCACATGCCCCAGGGTCTCATCTCCTACAGAGAAGGAAAGATCAGAAAGCACCAGGGCAAAGACCTGGTTTGCACTCAAGACTTGCTTGGAGCCCTATTTGGCCTCTTTGCAGCCCAGCATGCTCAGCCAGCTGGTAGCCACAGGAGAGCCAGGGTAGGGGCAAACCAGTGACATGCACTGCTATCCACCAGTCACACCAGTTGGGACCCCACTAGCAGCGTACTTGGACACTTCCACGTTGGCTCCTACCAGCCCTTGGGGCCGTTTGCTGGACGTAGACTTTTGCCACATGGTTGACCTGGATCCCTCCTTGCCTGGCACTGAAGGGCAGTGCCACCATGTCCCCATCTGGTGTTGGCACCTGCAGCACCCACCATGCCACTCTCTTTCAGGGGGCTGGCACAGATGAGAGTGTCCTCATCGAAATCATGGCCACACGGAACAACCAGGAGATCAGGGCTATCAACGAGGCTTATCAGGAAGGTATGGCACAGGAGGGACGGGGGCAGTACCCAGGTTCTGGACACAGATCACACTGCACAAGGCCCTTCCAGAGCCCAGGCAAAGTTTTGTCTCTGGGTTGGGTCCACGGCTTGGTGCTGTGAAGGTCTATTAGTTCCTCCAGCAGAGCACTGGTCCTGGCCTCTCTCCACCTCACAGTGACATACCCCAGCTCCACCATCAATGTCTCCTTCCCTGAGAGCTCTTTCTCAAAGATCCTATTTCCTCCAGAGTACCTGGAGCAAGAGGCTGTGCTCGTGCTCAGGGCATTAGAGCTGCTGGGCTGATCTCCTCTTCCCTTGGCCTGAACACAGCAGATGGAGGCATCTGCTTCAGCCATGCTTCCCGTGGGGATCAGGGGCACAACAGGCACTGGTAGGTGGGAAGCTGAGCTGCAGGGCTCAGCCATCTCTTCTCCACAGCCTACCACAAGAGCCTGGAAGATGACCTGAGCTCTGACACATCGGGGCATTTCAAGAGGATTCTCGTCTCCCTGGCTCTGGTAAGGGCAGCTCTCACTGGGGATTGTCCTCTCCCTGCCACAGGCAGTGCTGGGGGTCTAGAAGGTCAGTGGCTGGAGAAGACAGAGCATCACTGCCTGGCTGGGCAGTGCTGCTGGACTCTGCCACCTCCTCTCTTGGGGCTCTCCCAGGAGATGTCCCCTCTCCAGCTCCATGATTTTTGTTTCCACCCACAGGGCAACCGTGACGAAGGACCAGAGAACCTCACACAGGCACATGAAGATGCCAAGGTAAGCCCCATATTGGCAGTGCTCTTATGGGCTTTGCATTAAAAAAAAAAAAGAGGATGTTGCATGCCCTGGTCTGGAATTGACATTCTCAGGGAAGCAAATGCTGCTGGGCCAGGTAAACTGCAGGGGGAGATGCCAGGTGAAATTATACCTTTGGAGGTAAAGCTCCCATGCCTGATTCCTGATGTCCTTGGCTCTGCTGCTCCGTGCATGGGGACAACAGTCCCAGGGAGCTCCCAACCAGTAGGCTGCAGCTTTTCTTGTGCAGAGCTGCCACTCTGGGGTTCAGTAACACACACTGACGCTGAAATTTGGCTCTTGAGCTTCAGATGCAGCTTTGGGCTGGTCTGCAGGGGCCACCCACCTCTGTGTGTTGTGCATGGGGCAGCCCTGACACGCTGGGGTGCTCCAAACCTCTCCTGAGACACAACTGGAGGGGGATGGCTGAGCAGCCAGAAGCAGTGCAGGGGGTGTGGGGGCCCATTCTCTGGCTCAGCTCCTGGTCCCAGGAGACCTGTGGCCCACGGGCTGTGTTCTCTGACCTCCTGCTCCTCCGGGCCACGTCTTTTCTGTAAGGGGCTGGGAGGATCTGTGCAGGGTCAAACCCAAGCTCTCGCTTCCTGTCCTGTGCCTGGATGTTGCAACGCAAGGGAGAGCACCACAGCATTCCCAGCAGGGCTGCCGCCAGCAGAGGGAGTGGATGCTGCGCTGCCTGCGTCCCTGTCCGTGCGCTGCCTGCTCCCTGCCACCCTCTCTGCCTGTACCTCTGCCCATGCCCTGCCTGCACCCTCCCACCCTCTCTGCCTGTACCTCTGCCCCTGCCCTGCCTGCCCCCCTGCTGCACGTGCTGCTGTTCACCTCGCCCTGCTGCACAGAGAGAGCCAGGGATGACAAGCACAGGGACAAGCCAGCCAGGTGGCACCTGACCTGGCACCGTGCTGTTTTGTCAGCAAAGCTGCCCTTCCCCTCGTCTCACTGCGCCTGGCAGAGGTGGGCAGGCTGGTGGGAGCCAGCCCAGAGCCAGGCAAGGATGCTCCCTGAGGAGGAACAGGCTGTCACCCAAGCTCCAGGGCTGGGGGAACTCACTTTATTTGGCCAAAGACCACCCTCCCAAGGCACTGGTGTAAGGCCAAACTCGAGGAGGACACAGGTCCTGCTCATGGGGAAGCAGGGGACCTGGGGACAGGTAATTTTAAGGGATTTTGCTAGACTTCCCTTGCTCTGTCAGGGAAGGATAAAGGTTGAGCAGCACCTTCTGACCCTGTTGTCTTCCTGTCTCTCTCTCTCTCCACCAGGTTGTTGCTGAGACCCTGGTGAGTGCCTGCCCTTTCGCTCCTCACCCTTCTGCATGTTTGAGGGGATGCTGAGGTCCTGGGGTGCAGGGCTGGCGCTGGGAATGGCAGCCCCACAAGCCAGGCTCTTCTGACCACATGGCCTGTGCTCACTTGCTTGGGACTCTGGTGTCCTTGCCTCAGGATGGGAGACAAGGGAACAGATGGGACCTGCAGTGAGGGCACTTCCCTGCAGTGTGGGGCAGGAGAGGGAGAAAGCCACCTGCCCTGCCCTTGGGGACCAAGCCTGCCCGCTGCCTGCATGCAGGACCCGTGGTCAGGCAGTGTGGGACTTGGGGCTGGCTTCCCTGGCTTCCCAAAAGTGGGAGTTGGGGAAGGGGTGCCTTTCTCCTGCAATAGCCTAATGGGTGAGAAGAGCACAGCCTCCCACTGATCCCGCAGAGGAATGGCAGCCGTTTCACCCATGGGCAGCACTGCTGTGGCCCAGGGTGTCTCCTGTGTCTGGCAGCTCTGAATTTCCTCTTCAGGTGGTGTTGGTCACCCCTGAAACAGCCTCCACACAGGACAAAAAAAGTCTTAACCATGGGCATTGCAGAGCTTTTTCCATAAAAACTGGAAAACATCTTCTCTTAGAGATAGTGTGAGTGTGCAGCTTCACATCTGTGCAGAGGAAATGCCTTTTTTAGGGGGAGAAACTCCCCAGCTATTTTCCTGCTCATAAAAGGCCACCCTCTTTGCAAAAGGGTTTTAAGTCAAGACTGGCTGTCCCAGGAAGAGCTGTTTGACATATGTCCCTCTCTGCAATGTCCATATCTCTGCCTCCCTCTTCACTCTTTGTTCTCTCCCAGAAACTTGCTGATGTCTCCAGCAATGACTCCAGTGACTCCCTGGAGACCCGATTCCTCAGCATCCTCTGCACCCGCAGCTACCCCCACCTCCGCAGAGGTAGGATCACATTTCTCCATCAGCTGCAATACAAGTGCTTGGATTTGGGCTGGATGGGAGATGGGGGTCCCCCTAAGGCTGAGGTTGAGCCCTGTCTCCCCAGCAGTGGTGGGGATGAGGCAGTAGGAAGAGATGGTATGGCCTGGCATTTGAGGTGGCTTGTTGAAGTCACCAAAGCCTGCTCTGGTCCCACCTGGTCCAGAAGTCTCCATGGCTGAGGCTTGAGTCTCCTGGGTGCCCAGGGCTGGGATGGAACAGCTCAGCAGTGACCCTTTCCTCTTCCCCATCCCCAGTGTTCCAGGAGTTCATCAAAATGACCAACCACGACGTGGAGCACGCCATCAAGAAGCGGATGTCGGGAGACGTGAGGGACGCCTTCGTGGCCATCGGTCAGTGCTCCCTGTGGGACAGGCAGCCCCTTCAGCTGTCACTGCCAAGGCAGTGTGGCAGCAGATTCCTGGAGAATCTGGCTCCTGGCCATGGAGACTCCCAGTGGGGCACAGGGTTGGGGCACTTACAGAGTCCCTAGAGAGGGCCAGGCCTGCACCCTTGTGCCAAGGAGGGCTTGTGGCTGATGCAGTGGTGCCACAGCTCCTTGCTGTGATGTGTCCCCTGGGTGCCATGAGCCCACTTCCCCTCCCCTCTGTGCCTTGCAGTCCGGAGTGTGAAGAACAAGCCAGCTTTCTTCGCTGACAAGCTCTACAAGTCCATGAAGGTGCGGAGGGACCCTCCTGGGGCTGGGCTATGGGAGAGGGCTGTGCTGGGATTCTTTGGGACTCTGTGCTTTAACCCCCTGACAGGGATGGGGTTTGTCCTCTGGCTGTCCCTGAGGGAGTAGGGAGGGCTGAGCTCAAACCAGTAGCTAGGGTTAGCAGATGTGTCTGGCTGGACTGTAAGTCCGATGTATGTCCAAGGAGAGATCATAGAACATTTTGGGTTGGAAGGGATCTTTAAAGGTCATCTAGTCCAATTCCCTGCAATAAGCAGAGAGGGACATCTTCAAGACTGCTTAAGGCCCCATCCAATCTGGCCATGAATGTTTCCAGAGAGGGGGGATCCACCACCTTTCTGGGCCACCCTGTGCCAGTTTCACCACCCTCATTGTAAAAACTTTCTTCCTTATAACTAGTCTGAATCTTCTCTCTTTTAATTTAAAACCATCACCCCCTGTCCTATCACTAGAGACCCTGCTAAAAAGTTTGTCCCCATCTTTCTAAAGCCCCCTTTAACTATTAAAAAGATCTCTCCAGAGCCTTCTCTTCTTTAGGCTAAACAACCCCAGTTCCCTTAGCCTTTCCTCGCAGGAGGGGTGTTCCAGCCCTCTGAGCATTTTTGTGGCCCTCCTGTGAGCCTGGTCCCCAGTTTGGACTGTGCTGGAGATGCCAGGCGCATCTGTGAGCCCCAGTCCCTGCAGGGCTTTTTGTTCAAGCTCACCCTTGCAGGGTGCTGGCACAGATGAGAGGACCCTGACCCGGATCATGATTTCTCGGAGCGAGATTGACCTGTTCAACATCCGGGGCGAGTTCATAGACCTGTTCGACAAATCGCTGCACCACATGATTGAGGTGAGGGGACAGGGACATCCCTTCCAGGCTCATCACCCTGTCTGGCTGAGCCCTGAGGGGACTTGAGCCACGAGCAGCTCAAGGGCTGAGCAGCACCTGGGGAGGGGGAGCCTGCCCCCAGCAGCCCCTGTGCTGGCTGGTCTGGCTGTAGAGAGGATGTGCTGGCATCTTCCACTGCTGCAGGGATACCTGCAGGGGGTCCAGGACATGGAGCTGTGCCTTCCCTGTGCCCAGCACCTTGAACTGGGCTTCCCCAGGGCTGGTTCTGTGACATGGCTCTCCCTCTTGCAGAAGGACACCTCTGGCGACTACCGCAAGGCTCTGCTGGCCCTGTGTGGCGGGGAGGACTAGGTGGCAGCTGGGGCCCTTCATGTCTGAGCCAGCACACAGCCACTGCCTTGATGTCACCACAGCTTTGGGGGCTTCGGGGGACGCTCGGTCCCTTCCAGAGAACAACTCACTTTGCGCTGAAAACAGCATCACATTGCAAGCAGGGGAGTCTCGGGGAGGGGAGCAGAGGGGTCTGGGTTGGGAGATTGTCTGTCTTGAAGCAAAGTAATTCATACCCAAACATGCCACTAAACCAAGGAATTTACCCAGATGGAAAAGACAATTTGAAATCTGATAAATAAAACCTCACTGTTGCTGACCCTGGGGCGAGAGCGGTTGATTTATTGGGGCAGATTTGGGTGGGATGCAGGAGCCTTGGTGTCTCCTTGCTCCCGTAGGCAAACTCGGGCAAGAGCCCTGCCCAAGCTCCAGGGAGGGCCCTGAAGACACCACAAAACCTCTCTGAGCAACGCTTGTGCTGAGAAAGGGGCTGAAAATGCATGTGGGGCTGGCAGCAGTGCAGGGACTTCACCAAGAGCTTCAATTCATGCCTCTGAAAATCCCCGGCAGGGTTCATGCTGCTGTGTGGATGATGCTTTCATAAACCAGAGATACAAATCAGACTTGATGGCATCCATCCGTCCTTGCACGCGGTTTCCTGTGCTTTCAAGCTGCTGAAGAAGCAGTCGAAAGGCACATGCCATAGAGGCTACACCCCCCAAACAGTTCGTTTGCACTTCCCCCAACACTCAGGAGAAAACTGGAATTTCCAAAAGCGGGAAATTCCAGCACTTTCAATTGTTTCCAAGTCAGAACAAAAAGTGGTGAATACCCAAGTCTTCCTCAGAACAGCTGGGTGAGGAAAGCTTCACCTTCAAAATATCAAAGCAGCGTTTGGGAATAATAACACAGTATTATTACAACACTTCAAAACCAGCTGAGGTCAAGAAGCAGCAACATGTAGAGACAAACCAGGGAAGCTGAAACAACTCAGCTGGGTGTTATCCCACTAAAAATTCCCTTGATGCCTTCCTGTAAAACATCCCCTTGTAACAAAATAACCTTTCTTGGGGGATAACAGTCTGGCTGAAGCTTTTTCACCCTCCCCATAATCCCCAAAGAGATTTGGGTTCTTCTGTTTTGCCCCTCTGTGTAAGTAGGATTAGGTTCCATGTCCAAATAGCATCTGGCAGGCTGAACATACCCCATGCCTGCAGCAGCCTATGTGTCACCTGCTTGGCCAGGTACCTGCTGCAAAGACTCTGAGCAGCTGCAGAAGTTATTTTGAAGGGAGGATGTAACCCCAATCTTCATCCTCCCATCTCTTCCTGTGGCTCCGCACTGCAGCTCCCAGCTCTGCAGCAGAGGCTTCTGGAGATGAGAGATGGCACAGAGCCTGAGGGGAGCAGAGCTGGCCACCTCCCTGCAGCTGAACAGGGCTCAGAGACCTGGCTGCAGTGCCCAAGGAAGTTTTGAGGCTTGTGTGGCAGCCCATCACCCCTGGGAGAGCCAGATTTGGGGCAGTGGAGCTCTGTTCCCCCAGAGCAGGGGGAAACCCTGCTTGGTGTTAGCACAGGGCCACAACACGTGAGCCATCATCTGCTTCCTTCTTGTTGCCAAAACAGACGCTCGAGGGGTTTGTACAGCGGGGTGCTCCCTGGGGACAGGTCTAAACACTCCAGTGCCTTTTCTGGCTGTACCATGATTGCTATAAGCCAATGGCCAGGGATTTCACAACTCACAGCCTGGATGTCTTGGAGTGGCACAGGACCTTCAGAGCCAGTCCCCAGCCCAGCTCACGGTGATGCCACCAGCACGAGGACTGGCTGACCAGAGCACACTGGTCCCAAGGCCAGGAACTTCCCTGGCGCCTGCTGCAGGCTGCTCCTACAATGCAGACAAGATAGCAGCGTCACACAATGTCTGGGGACAGGAAGGGAGAGTGAGATGAGGTTTCCTCCTTGGAGCAATTCCCTCTCCTGGAAAAGTCCTCCAGCCAAAAAGCCTGTCTTGCCCCAGTGCTATAGTAATCCATCTCCTGCAGCAGCTGCTGCTACAGCTGGAGCAGAAAACAGCCAGTGGTGTTTTAATTGCTGCAAACACTCGAGCACAGTCAGTACCCTATTTGAGCACAGGGCATTTCAGCACCTGCCCCATGCTGGGGTTGGGTCTGCCCTACAAAGAACCACAAACTGGCCTGAGCTCAGCAGAGCTACCCATCCTAAGGCAATGCCAGGAGGGTGATGGGATCTTGGGAAGCACTAGCACAGCCTCTGGGACTCCCTCAAAAAGCACCTTCATCCCTATCCCTGTAGCATCCTGGTCTCCAGAGAAAATACATTTCATAGCACCAATGTCCAGGAACACCTCTACTCCGTCCACTGGCCCCAACCCACCCAGTCCGAGAGCAGTCAGTGACAAATCCCATGCCTAACCTCTGTGATCAACAAGGAGGTGAGCATTTCAAGGAAGGCTAGGAAAGGAAGGGGGAAGAATTAGCAAGGCTGTGAGCAGGGTAAGGGCTAGAGGCAGGTCCATGCTGGCCATCCACGCTTTAGCTTTCAGGGCTGCTGCAGGGAAGAGTCTGGGATTCACACTTTGCACATTGACCAGCAATGTTGGGGGTAAGGGCTCACTTCCAGGCAAAGCCAAGGCCAGATTTCACAGGTTGCGACATCCAGAAAACCCCACGAGCCCATGTTTGCTGCGCAGAGGGCAGGACCTCTGCTCTGAGTCAGCCACTGCAGATCCTCTTTGCTGCCAGCCCCGGGAGAGGAGGAGCCACAGAGGCAGATCGGATGTTGGCCTTAATCCCTAACACAATGTGAGCCACTTCCATCCCACCTGCCATCCTCCCCTTCCCCTGAAGGGAGAAACCCAACCTTCAGTCTTGGGAGGTAGCAGAGGTTTCTTCTTCAGCTCTTCCTCTTCCCAAGCCAAAGGAGGAAGCAGGAGCCTTGCCCTTCATATCCATGTGCCCTCACTGCCCGGCCTGTTCCCCACAGTGAGCTGGGGCTGGGGAAACAGCTGAGCTCTCCAGCACTGTTCCCACATCTCTGGAGCAGCTCTACAGGACATGATGACTGCTGCCGAGCCCTCTTCTCAGGCATTGCAACTAGATGAGACAGCCTGGGGAGAGAGGAAGAGGGGAAAATCCCCTCTGTGCGTATTGCTGGTTTTCTACATTGAGACTCCAAATGATGCAAAGCTTAAGGCATGCAAGGAAATCCTCTGAGCAATCCCAGACCCGGTTCCCACAGTCTTTGGCATACTCACTATGGGACTGCACCAGGTCCCACCACGATCCATCCCCTGCTGACTGTGGAGGAGGGAGAGGATGGCAGGAGGTGGTGATCTCCTGTGAAGTGGGTGACACTGAGTCCAGCCAGCCTCACATGCCAGAGGCAGAGGAAGAAGAGAGCCCTCATTTAGCGAGAGGGTCAGCCCAGCAAAGTGAGCGCAGCCCAGCATCCCTGGAAAGCCAGGGTGTGATCCAAGCCCTGTGAAGGCAGAGTACTGCAGAGGCTAGGTGGAGCAGGATTGCTCCCCACTACCTCTCTTCTGTCTTGATCCCTTCCACACTCCCTTCTGCCTTCCCAGCAGCCAACTATCCCAGACTCCCTCCCCTGCCTCTCCCTTGCCCTCCATCCCAGAGCCCTCCCATCCTGCCAGGTTAATTTGAGTTTCTGATTTGCATAAGCAGCAGATCACAATGTTCTGGAAATCCCCTCCTGCAGACAGAGCTTCCTCCCCACTCTCACAGCGTCACTGTCGGCCTCCTGCTTCCTTTCGCTGCTGGAGCACCGGGACACATCCGACCAGCACAGCACAAACAGCAGGTCCCAGCTGCAGATGCCAAGAGGGATCCATCGGCAGCCCCCTGCGGTGCTCAGCTCATGAGTGGCCCTGGGATGATGTGCCAAACCAGCTGCATCTGCTGCCTGCTCTGCTCCTGCCTTGCTCCAGGGCCAGCTCCAGGCATGGCCACTCACGACAGCCAGGTCCTGGCTGGCCCCATCGCCCCATCAGGGTTCAAGTGAGCTCCATTTGCCCAGCAGCACAGAGGGCAGGGGGATTTTTTGGGCAGTGGGAGCTGTTGGGCCAGTTCTGCTTTGGATTCACACCACTGGGACCACCCTGCTCACTCTGGAGTGGGATCGACTCGAAGGAAGCCAGACCTGATCTGAGACAAGCAGGAGCTGAGTACAGGGGAGTTCCACCACCCCCTATCCGCAGCCTGTGCTCTTTCTCAGCCCATTTCCCACAGCACAGCAGCAATCAGAGCATCTTCACGTGAGCCGCCACTGAAGGTGCTGAACCCAACTCTCTGTGCCGAAACTAACCCCTCTAGTCTGTCAACGTGTCAGCTGTGAACACACCCTCACAGCCACACAGGCGTGCTCATAAACCACAGCTGCCATCAGGGCAGTTTTCTCCCCTGGGAGCATGGCGGGACCAAAGGAACAAAGAAGGACCAGCAGGACCAAAAGCCTTTTGTTTTCATGGTGAAGTTCATGCTGGTGTTTGGGGCAGCCCGAGCTGGCAAGCTCAGGTAAAAACACGAGGAGCAGCTGGCTAGAGAGGTGGAGAGGGACTGGGTCAGGGCATGCCATCCACGGGTTCCCAGGTGCAGGCAGACCCCAGACCCAGGGCTCCTCACCCTCCTGCCCAGCACTCACACTCCTGCCATCCAAACCAGATGGACTAAAGCTGGGCTCTCTTCAGGCCTTGCAGTTCACACCTGGCAAATGTAGACCAAATGCCCTGCCAGGTACAACTGTACCTGCTGGCAAGGAGCAGGGGAGCTGGAATAAGCCTCTAGAAATTAGAAACATTTAAAGCCTTGGTGGTTATTCCAGCACCAGCTGGCTCCAGCCTTGGTTCTGACCGCCAGTTCTCCTGGTGGATGGTTTCCAGGGATTCTCTGCAACCCAGGAAAACCATCACCTGTGCACCTCCATCAACAGAGCCAGCTCTTCCCTGCTTCCCTGGGAAGATGCATCCTGTTCTGACTCCAGACAGGGACAAGGATGAGATGGCAATACACATGGAACAACAATGCCTCTTGCCGGATGCAGCAGTTTCTCTGAGAAAAAGCACGTTTGCAATCCTGGTGAAGTTGCCCAGAAACCAGGCAAGGAAAATGATGTAACGAGGCTTTCCAGTTGTCCGAAAGTGAATCACAGCCTCCACGACAGCCCCCCTCCAGCCCAGCTTTTGCTGACTAATACCTGACACGACAGGCCCCTGGGAGGAACGGCACAGGAGAGCCCTTTAAGTGGTGCCTGGCTCCCTATCAAAACCACACAGAGGCTGTCTGGGACCTCCATCATGGGGAATTCCCCTTCTCCATGCCTAAAAGTAAGCTCAGCTGGGCCAGCCTTCCTGCTTTTGTGGATTGCAGGCACAGAGTTCCTGCTCTGAAGGGCTCTCACTCCCCCCAAGCCCCTCCAGGACACAGCCTGGTGAGTAGTGCGATGATTTTTTCGGTGCGAGAGTGCCTGGGATGGAGCAAGGGGAAGGCAGGCAGCTTTTGGGGTGCTGCAAAATTAAACCACCCCTTTTTCGCCTCACAGAAATAAGCAGAGTTTTGTTATTTCATGCAGGCCAAGGCATTAACTTATAAACAAAGTGTTTTCTGGTTCTGTGGGACTGCATTTAGCTTTGAAGACAGGTTTTCTGGGAGTTTACAGAACAGCACTGGGCCTCTCATTGGGGTAAAATAAGACTTTCAGGGAACAAAAGTGAATATATTGGGCATGTGTGTGGTCCTGTTGTCTCATCCCCAGCTGAGACTTCAGACACGAGCACAAAGAGCACATCAGGGTCCCACCACTGCCGAGCTCTCATAACCCAGCCAGGCTGCCAGGGTGACGTCCTGCTGCCAGGGAAGGGCAGTCAGGAAAAGGAGTTTGTGGGATTTTTACAACCCGAAACATCAAATCCCCGAGAAGTGGTGGAGCTGTGTGAATATAGCTGAGCAAGAAGCCAGGACTGAGGCAGCTCCAGTGAAGGACCTCGATGAACCCAGCACCAGGTCACCTAAGGAAGACATGCCTGGAGTACACACAAAGAGCAGCACAGCTGCTTACAGTGGGATTTCTTCGCTCCTGGTTTGTTGCTTTTATTTATACATATATTTAATAAAAACCCACCACCTTCTCCTTGTGGCAAAACCAACCGAAGAAAGAAAATCAGGTAGTTGCTGAGCAAGTCCCAAAGAACAGAGTGAAACCAGGTGCTCCCTGTGCTTGTTGCTCCTCTGGCTGAATTTGGTGCTTCGAGACGGCAAAATTCCAGCAGCAGCACAGAGGAGAAGGATCCCTGGAATACACGCTCCGGTTAGAGGGTGGAATTTCCTCATTTAACATTAATTTGGAGACTCGGTGGGGAATTCTCCCTGCCTCAGAGGAACGTCAGCCTCAGCCGGCCGGCAGCACCATCCTCCTCCCTCCCGCGGCCGAGGCCCCCAGAGCGGCCCAGCAGAGCCTCCCCTCAGCCACTGCTCCTCCACGCCGGGGGTACACGGGGAGCCCCCCCTTGGCCCCGCCATTTTGTGTCTCCACAAGCCGGAGGAGCCGCTGCACGGCTCGGCCTCGCCGCTCCCCTACGAGCGGAACCTCCCACAGAAGGAAGGCGCAGGCCGGCTGATGCCGCCCCTCAGAGCCTCACACAGCCGGGCGGGAGCGCCGTGCAGCCCCAAGGAACCCACAAGGGACACACACAGCAACAACAGCTCCGCCATGACGGGCACCTTCCCCACCACCTCCCCGCCCTCCCTTTATACCCCGCGCCGCGCGCTGACTGGCTGCGGCGCCTGTCAGTCAGGCTGGGAATTTCCCGGGGGCGGAACCAGCCCCGGTGCTGGTGGCGGAGCGGAGGGACCCGGACCGAGACCCCGACCCCGATCCCGACCCCGATCCCGATCCTGATCCCGATCCCGATCCCGGCAGCGGCCCCGCCGCGGTGCGCACGGCAGGTGAGCTCGGAGCGCTGCGGGGCCCTGCCGCCCTCGCGGGCAGGAGCCCTGCCCGGGGCACCGGGGTCTTACCGAGCACCGGGGGTCGCGCCGCCCCAGCGAAGGGGCCCGGGCCGGAGGGAGCTGCCGGGGTCGGGGCTGCGCGTTGCCTGTATCTGGCCGGTTCCCGGGCTCTCGGGCCGCTCGGGTGGTCGGGGTGAGACCCTGGAGGGGGCCGGGGCCGCGCCATCCCCCCGGGATTGTCCCCGGGGCCGCCCGGTGTCGGGGGCTGTGGCGGTGACCGTGCTGTGCCTCAGTTTCCCCGCTCCCGGTCAGGGCGGGGGCTGCCGCCGGCCCCGCGGGGGACGGGCCGGGTGTCTGTGTCCCCGGCGGTGCCCGGGGGAGAGGCGGAGGCTCGGCGGGGTGAGGCTGGGGGTCCCCCAGCCCCCCGGGCGGTGCCGATGCCCCGGGGCGGCCCCGCTCCGCTGCCGTGCCCGGCCCCGCTCCTCCCTCGCCCCGCCTTGCACAACCCCGGCGTTTCCCCGGGCCCACGCAGCTGCCTCCCGACCATCCCTGGTGTGCGGTGCCGCCGGGCAGGGCCGGAGCGTGTGTCCCCTCCGGGGGGGCTGCGGTGGCCGTGCCCTCAAGGACCCTCCTGTCCGTGCTGGTTTCCTTTCTCTTTGACTTTTTCCTTCTGGTCCAGCCGTGTGTGTCCGTATCGGATGCAGATCCAGAGGCTGGAATAACTGGAGCATCCTTCTCTTTTGGGAGGGAGGCACAGCTTGTCTCCCCCTTTCCCCTCCCTCAATTCCATGCGAAGACCCCCACGGAGGGCAGAGAGAAAAAAAATTAAAAAGATGCTGCCTATCACTGTTGCTTTTGGGTGAGAATAGCTCCAGGTGGGACTCATGGGGATCTGCATCCTCTCAAAGATCCAGCTGTCCTGTTCCTGTGTCCCTGACACACGGGTTGCCCCCTGTATCAAGAAGTCAAATGCAGCCTTTTCCCTTGAGCTGGTTGTTCCCACCACTTGAGCTGGTTATTTCCATCACTTGGGTGGGTTATTCCCACCACCTGGGGGAATGGGAGCTGTTCTGCTGCCAGAAGCTCTTTTGGAGTGCACATTTCATGAAGAGTACTGTCAGCTGAAGTGTTCCGGAGACTGGACTTTGGGCACTGGGATGAGTTCTGGAGACAGGAAGGCTCCAACCAGGCACGTCCTTGAGAGCTGTCTCTGTGGTGAGGTGAAGTAAGCAAGAAGAAAACAGGAGAGGCTTTTTGCTGCCTTTGGCATCGTTCCTGGCTCTGCAAGAAATCCCACGACGCCCTTTCGGCCCGACCTACGCCGAGCAGACCTATTTAGCACAGGGCCGTGGGTTGTTGCTTGCCAGCAGCTGGTACAGAGCTCTCGTGGGTGGAGGAAACCGAACTAGCTACTCTTGTGGCATTGCAGATTTTGTTTTAAAGCAGCGCTGTCCTTACACTTTGGGTGGCACTTCGCTGGTGTAGCTTTGTGGTGCCACCGTCTGCTACCCCTTGGTTGTTGCCGGCTCAAGCACACCAAGATGGACAGGAGTAGCTTGGAAGCAAGGAAAAGGCTACAAGGAAAGGGGTGGCTGTGCCTTGTTCTGCTTTGGAGTGCTGTGACAAGCAGCCATGATGCTGCTGAGCTCTGCAGGGAGAAGTGGAACAGGCAGGATGAGCCAGATGTCTTTGCAGCAGAAGACAGGGTCTTGCATAAATCCACCCCTGTGCTGCCAGGAGAGCACCAGCACCCTGCCTGGCTGCATGTCCTGCCTGCTCTGAAGCTTCAGCCCATCCTGAGGAGCTCTGCAGCTGTGTGTGGTTACCCGTGTTTGTAAACCTGGCAGACCCAGGGAAATGCTATATTTTCTTTGTGAGCAGCCCCATCAGAAGCAGGTTGTTTCGTGAAGCCTCTTCAGGAGGTGGGTTTTTGAGGCGAGAATGGGATTTCTGGTTGGGGGACATCTTTAATACCTGCTGCGTTTTGGGTATGACTCTCACCTTTCCCACCCTCTCTCTGTGGCTAAACTGGCTGGAAAGGAAAACACTGCAAGTGGAGGTTCAGACCTTTCCCTTTGAGACCTGAGCCTTGCAATACCTGCTTTTCTCTTCTTTCATTACTCCCAGCCCAGTGGACTGCAGTGCCCAAAAAGTCTCATTATTGCTGCCTCCTAAAGCCAACTCCACTTTTGCTTTCCTGCAAATGAGACCAGTCCAGCAGCCCAGGAATGATTGTCCACTGTCTGGGGAGCTGCTGGAGCTCTGTAGAAGAAAACCAGTCTGGGGGCTACAGTGTTTTCCAGTGAAATGATCAAACTGATCATTTCCAGTAAAATGACAAACAAAAAAAAATTCGTTCCATGGTGTCTGTCTGAGTGGCTTTTGCTTCCCCTCTGAGGAGGCATGCCAGGGACCCAGCACCCCCAGTCATGGGAAAATTATGCTGGCAGCCTGCAGGGATTTGCTTTCACCTCCTGTGATCCTGGTGCGGAGGAGGCTTCCTGTGAATATTGTGCACTGGAGTAAGGAAAACCCCCTTCTCCTTAGGGCTGGGCCATCACAGGATGGGAATTGAAGGGCTGCCAAGCCTGCAGCTCTGGGAGGCTGCTCCCCACCCTGGGGTCACTGGCCAAAGCAAACCCCCAGCAGTGCCAGCCCCCTCCTGCGCAGGATTCACATCCTAAGCCTTGGTATCTTCAGCGTTCAGTAATTTTAAAGTAGGAGTCACATCCTTCTGCCCCTTCTGCATGGCTGGTGCAGTGATTGCTGTGGCAGTGATGTGTGTTGTTCTGGGTGACAGCGGTGACAGCTCCAGCTCACTCCCAAGCCACAGCACAGCTATTTAAACACCACTCTGCTTTCATCTTTGCCCGTGAGTCTCCCCTGCCCACTCACACTCTCATTCTCTACTGTTGCTGAGTTGCCATAAAAATTTGCTACCTAAAGGTCTTGGTGTCCCGCATGGAACCAGCAATGCCCACAGGTGCCCGTCTGGCAATCTCTGACAGTGGCTGGGCATGGAGCCAGCAAGCTACAGCTGGGCAGCCACGGTCCATGCCCGGCCCTCAGCCCCCAGGGCTGTGAAATACTGTCAGATCACCTTAAGAACGGCTGACTGGCAAAGAGGAAAGTGTTTTCTGGTGGTTTGGTGGTTTCTGCTGGAGTTTGTGGTAGTCGTGTTTTCTTTGCGTATCTGACCACCGTTAGGTGCTGGTCTGTGGTCCCTTCCCTCCTCCCCTCGTGTTTTTATTGAAATGAGATTTTTCACTGTAAATCTCACCTGTCAGAATTCTGAAGGAAAAAAGCCACAACAAACCAAGACTGGGATCAGTGGCTTGGTCTCTGGTCCCCAGGGTGACCTCTCTGTTCCAGAGGCTCCTTGCAGAAACTGGACTGTGCCTCCACTCCAGGAAAACCCACCCTGTTCCCAGTGATGGCCTGGAATGCTGTGGAAACCCCTCCCTCTTGCTGGCTATTGTTTGCTGGTGAATTTGTGGCTTCCGTCAGCTGGAGATAGTCCAGTTCCTCCTCCCAGCTGTTGTTTGAAAACAGCTCCTGTGGTCCCTTTTCTGCAATCTTCCTGCTAGGGTACAGACCTTGAGTAGAAAAGTTCTTGACAGAATCTTGAGAATAGGGAATATCAGAGGTTTTCAGTGGCTCCATCCGGCTGGGAGAATATGGGATCACTGTGAGTGAGCTCTGCTGTTTGGCAGGGTGATCAGTGCAGCTGGACTGGGTTTGAGGGATTCCTGCAGGGGTGCACAGGGGACGGGGACCTCCCATGTGCAGTGGGACAAGGCAGAAAACCTTCGGGTTTGGGGTCTGGTGTTAAGAGAATGAGGACTGGTATTTCAGGCTGCTTCCAAGCCACATGGGGAGATGGTACTGCAGGAGAGGGCAGCTCTTCCTTCTCCTTCCTTCTCTCCCTACCTTCCCTGACACACAGCTGGGCTCGTGCTGGTGCACGATGCCGATGCCCTGCACGATGGTCACTGCAGGGTGGGTTTGGTACCCAGGTACTCCCAAAGCCCGAGGTCTGGAGCAGCACGTGGTCACTGGACAGCAGTGAGAAGCAGGCTCATGTCCCCAGCCAGCCTGTGATGCCATCCATGCTCTGCTGGGCTGGCCAGGCAGGTAGAGTGGCCACAGGTGATGGCATTGCCCAGCCATGAGGGTCCCACTGGGCCAAGTGCTGGGCTCATCCAACCTGGCCTTGAGCACTCCCAGGGATGGGGCAGCCACAGCTGCTTTGGGCAGCCTGTTCTGGTGTCTCACCCCCCTCAAAGTAAAGAATCTCTCCCTAATGTCTAATCCAGACCTGTCCTCTGTTTAAGACCAGCTATGACAGTGCTTCTGTCTCAGGGATCCACAGCTTGGAAATGGCCCTGGTTCTTCCACAGCTTCCTGTCAGCTGCTCTGGGCTCCAGGAATAGCCTCTCCTCAGCTCACCCCACACCACCACAGCTGGGCAGCTCCCAGTGGTCACCATTTCCAGCTGCTTTGGTCACTGGCTCCCCATGGGGGGCCAGAGGCAATGGGGGGCTTGGCAGCACCCACAGAGCAGGAGGATGCTGGGACCCACCAATGCATCTCCCAGAAGCAGAGTACTGCTGAGGCCAGGCCCAATTCCCTGTTGCTGAGGCAGGCGTTAATTGCTGCTCCAGTTGTGGATGCTGCCAGGTGGCAGCTGTCATCTGGAAAGTCCCTGCCACTCCCTGGCAGGCAGGTCATCTAAACTGGAGATCAGCTTGGATCACTCATGGCATGAGCATTAGTCCGAGGTTGAAACAGTTTCGGGTATAGTCTACCCCCTTTCCCTTTTAGAAGGCCTCCTCTCAGTCCCCTCCTGCTCACCAGCTGTTTTGGCTGGAAGAAGAGCACTTTGGGGTGCTCCTGTTGTGCCCCCAGGCAGCACCCCAGCTCCAGCTGGCACAGGAACCTTCTCAGCTGCTGCTCTGCTCCATGTTATAATGAGCTGGCATCAGGGGGGATAGTTCTAATAAGCTGTGCTGTGATTCACAGCAGCTGCCTTATTCCCCCAGGGGATGGGTGAGACCTGGAGCCAGGATCCTGCCCAGCTGTCCCCAGGCCAGACTTCAGCAAGGGGGAGGCCTTAGGCCACCCACAAGTGCAAGGCATTGGAAAAGCAAAGAGCACACTGCTTGTGGGTGTTTTGTCTCCTTGGTCTTCTCTCCCAGCCTGGCACATGCCCGGATGTTCCCTGTGCCCAATTCAGGAAGCCATGCTGCTGGCAGCCAGATTTTCTGGCTGAGCCAGAGGACAGAGTGGGTCCCTGCCTGGCTCCTGGGGCTCATCCCCCAATACTGCCCAAACTTCCCCCCAGCTGCTGGTTAAGGCTTTTGGAGTTGCAGACACTGCAAAGAGCCCTCCCTAAACAGCCCCTCAGGAGCCTTTATGCACCCCAGCAATTCCGTATGTTGAGCGGGATGCCCTGGTCACAGCGCCCAGGTGTGTGCTGGAGTGGGTGGATGTTCCTGGGCTGGGTCTCCCTCTCTCCTGGGATGCAGCATCCAGGGGTTGCAGCCTTCTCTGTGACTCCAGTGCTCTGCATGGGTGAGAGGCAGCCCCAAGTGGGGCAGCTGGTGATGCCTCCTCGCGTGACAGCTCTCATGGCCGTGAGTCACCCCAACACATTCACCCCAAGCAGGGCTGGAGGGGGAAGTGCCTTCACCTGGGTCACTTGTTGGCTGGCTGGCGAGCAGTGAGGCACCAGCACAGCACCCCAGACCCCCACACGGTTGGGACCAGGGGGCTGTGGCATCATCTGGAGCCAGAGCAAGGTGACACCATGCTCCATTGCCTTGCAGGGATGCCTGGCTGGGAGGTAGGCGACTGAACAGCAGGCATGGAAGGGAGAGGACCTTATCATATATATGACCCTGGTGGGGGCTCCACGGAGAATGGATCCACGGCCTTGGAGCGGCTTGTGGAGGAGAACACCCGGCTGAAGGAGAAGATGCAAGGGATCAAGTCTATCGGTAACTGCTGCGTGCCAGGGGGATGAGATTTGCCTTTGGGGCAGCCCAGCGTGTACCCACAAAGCCTCAGGGGTTTATGGCTTGGTTGAGGAAGGGTGCTGGTAGAAGCTGGGAGTCTTGGCACTGGGGCAGCAGCAAAGCTCTCCCTGTCCTGGAGGGTTGAGCAGGATATCTGAGCTTTTTCACATGGCAGTGCAGAGGGAGCAAGAATTTTGTTGAACTTCTGGGGTATTTTATGGTGGAATAAACAGCTGGAAAGAAAAGACAAGTGCTGGAGCAAGGACAGCTCCTTAGAGTTCATAGGTGCTGGGATCTGTTTTGCTTTTGGTGAAAATCCCCACCTCCTGCAAGCTCTGCTGGGCCAGGGGCTTTACCCAGGTATTTCTCAGGGAACCTGATGCTGAGTGCTCCCTGCAGCAGCAGGAACATGCCAATGTTGAAATGTTCCAGCTGAGTTGTGCCACCCTCTTTCTTCTCCTTGTCAGCCTTCCCCCGCTCCCACCCCCAGTTTTGCTTTCTGTCTCGTGAGCCAGCTTCCTCCTTTGAGTCCCGCTTCTGCAGCCGAATTTCCACCTGCCTCGTGATTCCCGTTGTGTCACCATGCCCTTACCTGGGGCCAGGAGTTGCTGGTGTGACAGCAGCCCCTCCCTCATCGGGGGAGGATTGAATTGCCTGTGCCAGACCCCAAAGTGGGAAGGTTGGACCTCTCAGTCCACCACCCCGGCTTAAATTTGCCTCTTCTGGGAAGCAGAAGCCACATCTGAGAGCCACAGTGGTGCTCTTCTGCCTCCTGTAACCAGACCTCTGTGTGTCAGCATGAGGATCTCTGAAACCAGTGAGCCGCTGATCCAGCTTTGCCATTGGATTTATCCCAGAATAGTTGTTTCCAGATGGAGGAGGACTATTCTGGGCACTTCTCCAGCCAGACAGGGTTATTGGTGCTGGTGGATAGGACTACTGCAGGACAGGCACTCAGGGAAGGAGGCTGAGCATCCTTTTGTTGCCCGCAACAGGAGAGCTCCTGGAGGAGTCCCAGGTCGAGGCATCCAAGCTGCGGCAGAAGGCAGAGGACCTCGTGAAGGACAACAAAATGCTGATTGGATCACCTTCCATGGAGGACTTGGTGGAAACTGGAGGTAGGAGATGGAGGAATAACCTGATGGCTCGGAATCCTGAGCTCGGGGGAAGGGAAAGGTGGTACAAGAGACTTTAATGAAGGTCCTTTGCTGCCATGTCATCTCTGGAGTGTATCAAACCACTGCCATCCTCCCTTCTAAAAGGAGGTTTCTGTCCCATCCCCATAGTTGGAGTAGAAATCATCCATCAGTGCCTGACTTTGCAGGGGTCTGCTGTCTGCATCCCTGTGCCAGCTGGAGAGAGGCCCTGCTCTCCCAAAGGCTCATGGCTGCATCCTCTCCCCTCTCCGCAGCCGTCGGCCCTGATCCCAGCTTCGCACGGGCAGCCCCAGGCAGTGCCCAGCCGGACATGGAAGCACGGAAATCACCTCCGAGTGTGAGTCTGCTGAGTGTGGAAGCTGGTGCTGGCATGGCTGGAGAGGGAGGGACTCTCCATCTAATTAAAGCAAAAGAAGGCAGCCTTTAGCCTCTAGGAATAGGGATAAACCTGAAAGGAGGGGTCAGCTCCCGTGCTGTACTCCTGGTGGTCCCTCTCTTTGTGTGGTGGGCATCCTGGGCTGCCATTCCCTGAGGAGCCCTGACCTGTCTGCCTCTCCTTGCAGGGATCCTCCTCAGAGTTCGAGATCGTTGCCATTGAAGCACAGGGGTTTCCCCAGGAGAGCAGGAGAGCGGTGAGTGGCCCTGCAGGATTTGGTGTCGGCGGGTGGGGAGTCGAGCCAGTCAGTGTCGGGGCTTTGGGGGTGTGCAGGGCTGTAGTGCTGTGCTCATACAGACCCCAGCAGGGCTGGCAGACCCATGTCAAGGCAGCCCTTGGGCAAACCACAGAGGAGGGACAAACTGGACAAGGGCCTGGCTGGGCCTGGGGAAGGGGCCACTGGAGCAGCCCCAGCCAGATGGGGACACTGATGTCTGCAGATGCCACACAACAGTGACAGGAAGAGCTGTGACAACACAAGTAGCTGTCAGTGACGCTCTAATACTCAGCTGGTGCCCACACTGGGTGGGAGGAGCAGGCCCCCAAGCCCTCTCATTGCTGACAGGGTTTGCCCTAGCCAAAGCACCTCTGTATGCTCCATTTGCTGCCACCTGAATGTCCTCCTGGCTGTTACTGCCCCGACCTGTCCTGCTCTGGTTTCTTGTGTGCTGGAAGGAAGGGGAGAAAGGATGGGAGCCCAAGGGGAATGAAAATCAGCTGGCACCACGTGGTACCAGTAAGACGACGCTCTCATTGCACATCCCAGTCCTATTGGCCACAGAGGCTCTCAGAGGGGTTGAGTCTTACTGGACCCTCCTGGGGTGCAGCTATGAGGTGATGGAGAACGGAATGGGATCTGCTCAGCCACCAGCTGCTGGTGCCCGAGCGGAGTCCAAGTCCTGTGCCCACACCTGGATTCTCCCACCTTGGGTCCTCACTGCCTCCCTTGCCAGCAGGCATGGGTGGGAGGAGCTGGCTGTGCTGTGCCCCACACACACCTTCCCACAGCAGGTTTGGGGCTGTAAACTCTGGGGTCAGCACGCTGGGGACACACTGGGCTGCCCTGTGGTGCAACCTGGGGCATTCCCACAGGCAGCAGGTGAGTCAGTGGGGCTGGGAATGGAGTGGAGCGGGCGTGGGTGTGCCAGCACATCCCCAGCTCCTCCCAGCCGTGCCACGCGTGCCAGCTGTTGTGCCAGCGGCACCTCCTGGGCTATGGAGGAGTTAACCAACCACACCAGAGGAGCATAAACCTCCTGGGGACACCCCCCATGGGCAGGGTACGCCCTGACACTGGTGGGTGTGCCCTGACCTGGGCTTTCCCAGCTGCTGTTTAAATCCCATGCGTCACCTTCTTGGCTGTCACCTGCCAGAGGGCTTGGGTTCCTGGTGCCTGGCGTGCCACAGCAGCAGGGGAGCACGGAAGGAGGGCAGGTGGAAGGAGAACATGGGGATTGGGGTAAGACCACAACCCCTTCCAGCACAGACCGAGGTGTACATAGAGAGGACAGTCTCAGGAGCTGGGATTTTTAATCTTGGTGCTGATGGGGAGAGCTCGGGTGGAGAAGAGACCAAGGGTGGAGATGCCTCCATTGCTGTCAGCGATTTGAGAGAGTGTTCTGCTCAGAATACCATGGGGCACAGGGAGTCCATGGGCTGCTGCCATGTCCTCCTCCACCCGGGGACTTGGTGTGCCATATCCAGCAGCTGGGAATCAGACCTTTACAAAGCCAACACAGTTTTTCAGCAGACTGAGGGGTGCTGCAGAGTGCCTTGGTGCTGGCCCAGCTCCCTACCACAACCCTGGATGAGGTTGTTTTGCCTCAAGAGGAACTTCGCAATGCTCCTTTAACGGGTCTGACCACACTTGATTCCCTCCCCATTGTTAGGACTTGGAGCAGCCACCGAACGAGGATGCCAACCTGCTGCCCCAGCTGCAGCAGCTGGAGAACACGCTGAGTGGCTGTGCCAAGGAGGCCAGCAAGGACCAGGTCTTCGTGCGCATGGGCTACATGGCCTCCGAGCTCAAGCGCTTGGCCTCCAAGGTGCACAAGAACGAGCAGAGAACGTCCTTCCTGCAGGTGAGCGAGGGTTGGCCTGGCGCTTCATGGAGATTTTCCCCCTTTTGTTTTTTTCCCACCAAACCCCTCCTGCTCACCCTGAGGTGGACACCCACCTCCTTAGCATGGCTTGTTGGGAGGTGGGTGGCCCAGGGCTGGCCACGGCCCTCACACTGCCAGTGTTCACCCTCCAGACGCTGTGTGAGACGCTGCACAATGAGAACAAGGAGCTGCGCACCAAGCTGGAGCATGACCTGGAGCAGAGAAACCAGGCTCTGGAGAAGCTCAGGTGAGGCTGGGCTATGTGGATGGGGACAGGGCTGCTTCGGGAGCTTCTTCCTGCTGACCCATCCCTTCCTGCCCACAGGTGTGAGAACCAGGAGCTCCGGAGGATGGTGACGCTGAGCAGCCAGGACAGTGGGAAGAGGGAAGCCGCCGAGCAGCAGCAGGTGAGGAGGCAGCATCTCCTTGGAGAGGGCTGGGAAGGAGGCAGGGAGCCCGCTGACACATCAGCAAAGATGGCCTCATTTTAATCAAGCCCCCAGTTTGTCGCAGTATGACCAGCAGGACTTCTCAGGGTCTCAAGGGGATGGGGGAGGCAGTGGGAGGGGAAATGGCTCGAGTTTAGCCGGCCTTGGGCACAGCCTCCACAAAAGCCCTGAGGGTCCCCCCCGTGCGCGTCCAGCAGAGCGGGGCCATGGTGGAGAAGGCGCCGGGCAGAGAAGAGCTGGAGGCCAAGGAAAAGAAGGTGAAGATCCTGGAGCACCAGCGCAGGGAGGTGAGGACCAGGCTGGGAGGGAGGCACCACTAAGGAGGCGGGGAGTGGGCAGAGGGGGCACAGGGCTGGGATGGCACCGAGAGACTGGGGCAGGGCTTCAGAGCTGCAGGGAAGCACTGCTGGAGCTGGGATCCCCATCCAGCTGGTCCCCAAAGTGCTTTTGTGACAGGAGTCTGCTGGGGACCACCACAGCTGGTTCATAGCAGGATTGGGGCTCCTGTTCAGCCATCCCTCTCTCCCTGCAGCTGCTGGAGGTGAATAAACAATGGGATCAGCATTTCCGCTCCATGAAGCAGAAGTACGAGCAGAAGGTAGGCCTGGGTGCTCAGGGCTGGGTGCTGGGGGGCACATTTCTGCTGGCTGCTGGCTGTGGGCACTCAGAGGAAACAGCGTAGGGAGGTTTGGGGGCTGCCTGCACCTCCTTTCCCGCAATGTGGGTCCTTCCAGGCCAACATCCCCACTCCCTCCTGGCAGGTCACGGACCTACACCAGGAGCTGGCTGAGGCCCGCAGGGCAGTGACCGAGCTGGAGTCGGAGCGGGAGCAAAAGCAACGGGATTTTGACCGCAAGCTGCTCCTGGCCAAGTCCCGGATCGAAACAGAGGAGGCGAGTCCCTTGGGACGGGTGACAGGGAGCTGCCAGCCCTGTTGCCCTGCCCTGGCTGATCTCCCCCTCACTCTGGGTCATGCAGGCAGAGAAGGAGAGGCTGGCCATGGAGGTGAGGGATCTGCAGCAGAGGATGCGGTTCCTGCAGGAGCAGCTGGCTCCAGTCACCAGGCAGCGGGAATACCAGGAAAAGGAGATCCAGAGGCTGAACAAGGTGGGGGCCAGGGCACAAGCCCTCACTGCAAAATGTCTTTAATGTTCTCCAGTCTCTTCAGCTCTCTCAAATCCAAAACTGACCCCGATAACCCATTCTTGCCCAAGCAGAGATTGTATCAGGCCCACCACTTGTATGAGGCCCACCACATCCCTCTGGGTTCCCAGGAAGGGAGGTTCAAGGAGGGTCTGTTGTCCCTCTTGCCCCTGCCCAGTTATACCCAATTCCCACACTGGGCACATGCCTGTGGTCCTCCAGAGACATCTTGGGCACTGAATTTGCTCTGACCCTGCTCCCTCCTCTTCCTCTCTAGGCACTAGAAGAGGCCCTGAACGTCCAAGCCTCTCCACCACCCATCTTTGCCATGGAGCCGGCAGGGAATCTGCCACAGCAGGAGCTGCTGACCCAGAATGAGCTACTCAAGCAGCAGGTAGGGCAGGACACGGAGGCACTGGGGACAGGGAAGGAAACACATGTCCTGAATCTCCACAGCAAAGCCCTCTGTGCCAGGAGCAGCCCAGCAGCTGGGCAGGTGTCAGTGCTGGGGTGGTGGGGCTTGAGGACGCAACTCAGCATCCTCCAGACATTCATCTGGAAGGACCACAGCCATGGGCCATCATGCCAGCCCCTGTGCCTGGCGTTGGCATGGCTGGTGGAGTCAAGGATGGCAGTGCAGTGATGGGGTTGCTAAGGGGAGGTGTCTGCCCTCAGCCAGATGCATCCACATTCTTCCTTCCTGCCAGGTGAAAATTTTCGAGGAAGACTTCCAGCGGGAACGGAGTGACAGGGAGAGGATGAATGAGGAGAAGGAAGAGCTGAAGCAGCAGCTGGAAAAGCTGCAGAAGCAGTTGGTCCTCTCCAACAACCAGGTGAGCAGTGCTGGGTGCTACTAGCAGCACTCTGGGAGCCCCATGTCAACCCCGTATGTCTCAGAAATGCTTGTCCCCAGTGTCACATCTCCACACCCATCTTGGAGAAGGGGCTGCGTGTCACCAGCAGCACTCTCTGAGCCCTGTGTCTGCCTTGGGTGTGTTAGAGGTGCTTGTCCCCAGTGTCACAGTCCGTGTACATATCTAAGAGTAGGGGCCAAAGGAGGACAGGAAGGCCAGAGGGGTGTTCTTTCTGCTGCTTGTCACTGCCAGAGCATCTCCTTTCACTCATGTCCTCTTTCTGCACCTCTCCTGGGGGTCTGGCTGGGGAGACTGGTGCAGGTATTCCCTCAGCAACCCTAATCCGTGAAGATGGGGGGTGACACTAACCCCTCTTCCTCCCAGCTGCGAGCCTCCAAAGATGACTGCCAGAGGGAGAAGGAGGAGAAGGAGAAGCTGAAGAAGCTGCTGAAACAGCACAAACAGGTAGGGATGGGAGGAGACCCTCTGGGCAGAAGGACTGGGGGCTGCAGGTGATGGGTGGTGGTGAGGGTGCAGGTGGGCTGCCCTTGGGATCTCCTCAGCATCTGTCCTGGCTCCTTGCAGGCTTCTGGAGAGAGGCTGCACCCCGAGCCGGGGCCGGGGCCGCTGGGCCCAGCCTGCCCCATGTACCAGTACCAGTACAGTCCCCCCATGGCTCACCCCATGTACCATGGCTACGACGAGTGGCAGCAGATCCGATACCCGCCAGCCATGCCGGGCGAGCACACGCAAGGACAGAACTTCCACCACTTTCCCCCGGTGAGACTCTACTTGTGCAAGCAGGAGGGGGAGCAGAGGGTGACATGCGGCTGGGTCTGGGGCTCCCTGCCCTCCAGGGCCACTATGTCCCAGAGCAGGGAGCTGAGCACGTGTCCTGTTGACATGTGGCTGCTCAGCCCCTTTCCTCCCCCTTCTCCTCCTCCTCACACCCTGTCAATCACAGAGTGCAGCCTCATGATTCACATCCCAGGTAATTCCCTATCTCTGTTCCATCTCCTCCCACAGCCCGAGTACCCCTGGCGCCCGCCCTGTGCCATGGCTCGCAGCCAGAACGCCCAACCAGTGGCCGGGGTGAAACCGGTCCCCAAGGACTTAGGTAAGGCTCAGACCCTCCCTGACAGGGGTGTCCATCCTTCAACCTGAGATTTTGGGCTGAACATATGGGGGAGGGATGGGGGCACAGCTTTCCAGGCAGTGGCCATTTCCCCTTAGCCCCCACCTCTCACCAGCCGAGGGGATGATTATGCCCTGGGGTGGGTCCCTGCTGCATCCCCGCCAGCATCCCCACAGCACCCAAAGTCAGGCTGAGCCCCAAAAGCTCATGGAGTTACAGCACTTGGTGCTCAGGGATAACAACCATGTCATGGCTGGCATCCCTCCTGTGGGGCTTGTGTGAGAATGAAGAACTGTGCTTACCGTGTGCCACCCCTCTCTTGTGTCTCAGAACAGGCAGGTCCCGGACTGCCCTAACGCCAAGGACCGGCCACGCTCCGACACCAGTGGAAGAGGAGTAGGGTGTGTGTGTGTGCCCGTGTGTGTGTGTCCAGGAGCTTCCTCCGGCTGCCGATGCCTGTGCAAGGACATGTGCTGCACGTGGGGGCTCGGCAGCGCCTTCCCCCAAGGAAATCATGAAGGAAGGACTAAAGGTGCCATCGCAGTGGCAGCCAGCATGGGGTCAGTCCCCTGCAGCCATCCCCTTCCTCACAAGGAGCCAGGCCTGGCATCGCTGTAAACCCAAGCCAGGTGTTCAGGGAAGAGGAGCTAGTGTTTCCCAGGAGCTGCCCCAATCCAGAGCCCCTGGAGGAGCGGGTAACAGCGGGGACTCTCCCGGCAGTGGGAGACCCCACACTCGCAGGCAGGTGCTGGCCGCAGCCATGGCCCGGCCTGAGGGTGGTTGGTGTCTTCGTATTTATTTAAGGACTGAAGTGTGGCTGAGTCTCTCTGGTTTTGTCCTGAAAGCTGCTTCCTGTGGGCCCTCTGCCTGGGGAGGGGGAGTGGGAGGGATACCAGGGCTATTGGTCCCTATGTGCTCGGGTATAGCCATAGAAACAGACTGAGTGCAAGGGGACCCCAACCCTTGCGTGGGCACCCCAGGATCTGTTGACCCAAGTGCATGCCCCCCACCTCCTTCTGTGTGCTGAGCTCAGCCCCTCACCCTCCTGCCCCCCACCTCTGCCAGGGCAGGGAAGCCCCTGCTGCCCCCTCTGCCTTTCCATGCAGCAGTGGCCTTGGGGACAGTCTTTGAAATTGCACACAGCAGATCTTGCTCCACAAAAGAGGTCTGGAGGGGAAAAAACAAACAAAACGCAGTTTCTGTAAGCATGGCTGTCACCTGTGTGACAGCCAGAAGCACAGGATTCCAGTATGCTCCTTGCTGGGGGTTGTCCCTGGTCCCACCTCCAGCCCCTTTTGCCAACCTGTGCTTTGCACTCACTCCCCATCCTGTCCCCAAATGCTGGGCTGTGATGGTAAGTCCATGTTTGCAGTTACTGTGGGAAAAACTGAGTTTCTGCAGTCAGGCGCTGCTACCCCCAGGCTGGCCACTGTGCCCCCCACTCTTCCCTCCTACCCCTGGCCAACAAGTGGGGCTGCACATTTGCAGAGCCTTTATTTGGTGTTTCTATGGTGGGTGGCGAGGGGCTGACCACCCCCGACCAGGAGAGCAGCACATCTGTGTGCCAGGACCACGGGCAGCCTGAATGCACTGAAGAGCTGCTCCGTGCTCGGCACGGTCGGGCCAGGCCCGCCCCAGCCGGGGGCTTTCGGGCCGAGCCTTCATGGAGATGTGGTCTCCTGCTCCAGGGACAGCCAGCCCCTGCGTCCTCCCACTGCCTGGGATGGTGGAGCAGAGGGGGCAAGCTGGAGGCCAGGAGATGTCACCATCAGGGGTGAAGGTGGAAGTATCCCACTGCCATCGCTGAGGTCTCTACCACGAGGTTGCCCAGCCCAGCATCCTGACTGGGGGGTGCCAGAGACGGGAGCAGTGGAGGGGATAGTGCGTGATTCCTGCTGCTGGGGAACATCCGGGGAGGGAATGGAATGGGGAGCAGCTGGGGAGGTGCTGGCCCTCATGCCAGCGGCCCCAGGCTCTACTGATCCAGCTGTTCATGGTTCTGCTCCCGCCGCCGCATCAGGTAGGCCATGATGTCGTTCTTCACGACAGAGATGTTGGTGCGATGGTACCAGCGCATGATCGGCACGCCCTCGGGGCTCACCAGGAACTTCTCGAAGTTCCACTTGATGTCATGGATCCGCAGAGGCTCCCAGAAGAGCTTGTTGGGGTTCCCAAACTCCTCCGTCACCGGGGGACAGGCGTTCTGCAATGGGGAGCCAGTGCATCACGGCCTTGCCCCTCCGAAAAGCAAGCTGGGTGTGTCCCCCACATCTCCCCTTGACATAGCACCCACCTTCAGGAAGGTGAAGATCTTCTGCTCCTTGGCCCCATTCACGTCCCCTTTCTGGAACAGCTGGAAGTTGGGAACGAAGCCACCTCCTGGCCTGACGTGCCTACAAGGCGGGGAACAGGATGTTGTGCAATGAACAGCTCTGGGTGCTTGCACAGGGGTGGTGGCAGGACCCCAAACCCCTTGTTTGGGGGCCACAGCCAGCAGCAGCTGCAGCCTGTGCTCCCACTGCCTGGCTGGGACCTCAGCAGAGCCGAGGGGCTCAGGTGTCCCACAGCCCCCACCACAGTACTCACTTAAGTGCAGGGAGGATCTCTGAGTTCTGGCCGGGTTCCTGCTTCCCGAATTGGTTGGAGGGGAAGCCGAGGACCACGACCCCCTGGTTTCTCAGCTCATCTTGTAGTGCATTCAGTTCTGCATGCAAGGAGAGC
Organism: Monarcha castaneiventris obscurior; assembly: GCA_026261815.1. Lineage (NCBI taxonomy): Eukaryota > Metazoa > Chordata > Aves > Passeriformes > Monarchidae > Monarcha > Monarcha castaneiventris. The sequence goes on along the minus strand of JAMPIT010000371.1, from coordinate 6,575,706 downwards.
CAGGGGTGGGTTAGCAAGGGACTGGGCACATCTCCACACCTGCATTTACCCCCTGGGACCATCCCAGTCAGGCCGGGCCCTGGGAGCATTAACCCTCTCCCCAAAGAAGAATGAGCCATGCAGACGTGCCAAAGGCCACACTCCTGGGCCCTGCCCTGACCCCGAGGTGCCCGTGCCCCGCAGGACCCTTACCAACATACTGCAGGGTCAGGCCTCAGTATGTGGCTACGTTGACGAAGAGCACTGTCTTCCCCTTGTACCTCTCAAAGGGGATGTACTCGTCCCCATCGAGGGTCAGGGCCCCGTAGCTGTAGATGGTGTCCTTCACCGAGGGGTAGCAGTCCACCTGTGGGGCGAGGAGCATCCCGTGGCAGCAAGCTGGGGGCTGCTGGCCACCCCGCTCGCCATCCCCACGGCCAGCAGAGCAGTGGGGCCAGCCCTGCTTCTGGCTGCGGGGACGGCTGCCAGCGCTGTGTCCCCTGCCCTGAATGCCGCTGGCAGCAGCCAGGCTCCGGCATGCCAAGGTCGCGGTGGAGGGACAGGCTGACTGGGGCATGCGGATGCACATGGCTCTGGCTGCACCTGGGAGAATGTTTGCCGAACGGGGAGCAGCAGGAAGGCGAGTGGCTGCAAAACAGCCGGAGCACAGGGGGAGGCCAGCACCAGAATGCCGAGGCTGTGGGCAAGCGAGCAGGACCCACCACCCCCCGGCACCCCTGGGGACAGGGGCAGTGCAGGGGGGTCCGGGTGGGATGGGGAGCGGGCCGGGAAGGGTCGGGCTGGAGCAGCCCCTGTGTCCGGGGCCGCAGGGGTTAACCCAGAGGAGCCCATCTCCTGGCCCCACCAGGGTACCCAGGCTCAGCCAAGTGCCACCGAGAGGGGCTATTTTGGGAGCTGGCAAGAGGTGAAGTCACAGGGGCTGTGCTCGAGGAATGAAGGCTCCGTGGGACTGTGGGGTCCCCGTGGCAAGGTGAGGAGCCTGTCTGGGGGCGTGACAGTCGCCCCTGCCCGCCAGGCAGTGGGGACACGGTGGCTTCCGCACCTTCCAAACACAGGGTAACCCCCCCGGACATTGCACGGGGAAAAAAATCCCCCTGCTCTGCTCCTGGGGAGGTCACTTGGGGGACACATGGCTCTGTCCCCCTCTGTCCCCAACCTCAGGACAGCGATTCTTGGCCCTTGGCAAGAACCAACTCAGAAAATCCCCCCGTGATCCCGGCACCAGGATTGTAGGGGAAGGAGGGGGAGTCACGGGGCCACCGTGCCCCACTCCTGCCCCGGAGAGTCCTGCAGAGAGCCCTGGAAACAGGCGCGTCCCCCGGGTGTCACACAGCCCCTAAACCCCCCCTGAACGCCCCGTGGAGGTGTCCCCCTCCTCTTACCTTCTCCCTCTCCTCACTTCGCCCCAGCTGGACGAGCCCAGCCAAGAAAAGGGGCAAAATCCAGTTGCTGCGGGAGCAGCCCCCCATGGCTGGGCGCGGGGTGCGGGGTGCCGGCACCCCCCTGGCAGCCCGGGGCGAGCGGCGGGGACAAGCTCCGCTGCTGTCGCCTGCTGTCACCTCCGAGCCCGGCGGCCGAGAAATAGCTGCGGGGCTGCGAGGGGGGAGCCAATGGCCGGGGGGGGCCGGGCCGGGGCCGCGTTAACCGTGTGGGCTCTGGGACGGACACACGGACACCGCCCGGGGGTGGCACCGCGGCCCGGCGGGGACCCGGGGCACCCACGGGGACACGGGGCAGCGGCATGTGCCGAGGGTTTATGCAACGTGTTACCCGAGCCGGGATTAAACCCGCAAGGTGGGGGGAGAGGTATCGGGGGGAAGGGGGGAAAGAGGTGGTGGGGGATGGAGAGGGGCCAGGGCGGGAGAGGGGACGTGGGGAGAGGTGTCAGGAGGGAGAGGTGCCCCATCCTGCCCAGGCCAGCCAGCCAGGGTGACATTTCCCCTCCAAGTGGGGTGTTGGCACCCGAGGATCAGGGACCGAACCCCTCCAGCAGCAGCCTGGGGGAGGCCGGGCTGGGGTTCAGTGGGGGCTCCCCAATGGCTGCTCTGGCAGGGCTGGGGAGGGTTGATCCCGATTCTCTCCTTTGTGCCCGGTAAATGAAGGTGTTGCTAGAGGCAGGTCTGGAGGAGGATCCCTCCTGCCAGGGGCTGTTCTGGGGCTCGAGGGCTGTGGCTCCATGGTGACCCTGCTAGGGTCAAGGGCAGGGCACTGCTGTTCCTTAGCCCTCGGTGTCCCCAGGGGCAGGAGCTTCCAGGGTCCTGTTTGCTTAGCCAAGGAATGTGAACATTTACCCTGGGCTGTCTCCAAGAAAAATATCCGTGGTGAGGTGTAAATTCACTGAAATCCCCCAACAAAATTATTCGATGGGAGAGTTAACTGGCTGGAGGGGAGCTGGGGGAATTGTGGTTTTGGGGGGAGGCTGGCCTGGGGTGGAGGACAGGATGGGGTGGCAGTGGGTGAGCCCTGTGGGGACCATGAGTGCCAGCATGAGGTTTGGCTTTACTAGAAAGCAGGGTCAGCCCTGCCACGCTGCTGTCACTGAGCCAGCTGCTGGAGATGCCACCAAGGAAGGGGAGTGTGGTCATGGGTTAAGAGGAAGCTGGGAGCAATCTCCCAATACGTGTTCTTCACCAGAAGGAACACCATGTCCTGGGAAAGGCTGATGCTGTGAGGCTCCAACTGCAGCCTCAGCTGGCGTGGGAGGGCTGGGAGTTGGGTACATATCCCAGGCACACAGAGAATCCTGTGAGCAGGAGCAGGGGAGCTGCCGGTCTCTCTTGTCACTGGCCGTATTTCCCAAAGCTTTAAACCTGCACCGCTACTGGAGAAATGGCTTAGCCCTGCCCTGCCTGGTCCCCCGGCAGTGTGGAGTGCTCCCCCAGCTCCAGGCAAACCCCCAGGATGCTCAGCCACTGCCGGGGGACTGCACAGAGCCCATCACAACCTGCCAAGGGCCAGGCTCACCCACGGGGGTGCTCTGGTCCACTCTCACGGATATGGCTGTGGGTGGAGCCAGGTGGCTCCTTGCCAAAACCTGTAGGAGCCAATATCCGGGGTTTGACCTTCCCCATCTACTTCCCAGGCTCTAGGGAGATTTGGGCCTGTGGGGCTGCAGCTCCTGGTCTACAAACTGCTTGCACGTCTCTGCATGCTGCAGCCAACAGGGACAGTGTGTGCCCAGTGCTGTGCTCACGCTTCTGATCCTGAGCAGGGCTTGAGCCACTTCCTGCGACAGAGCTGGGACAGACCTGGGAAGCCATGTCCCTGATCCCTGCCATGAGCCATGGAAGTCTGAGTCACTCCTGAACTCACTTTTCCTAAAACCAAAATAAAAATAAGGGACCCGTTCATCCAAGTCCCCTCTCCTTGGGTCCCAGTGCCAAATCAGCCTTGGCGGAGGTTGGGAATGGGGGAGGAGTTAATGAGACACAGCCGATGGACTCCCTCTCTGCCTCTGAGCTTGCATGGCACCCCGGGCGTGTCACCCAGTGTCCCCACCGTGCCGTGCCGTGCCGTGCCGTGCCATGCTGGAGAGCCAAGAGGGCCAGGGGCTCCACCGGGACTGCTCCACCCTGCAGGATCAGGGTCCCCCACCCCGAAAGGCAGCCATGCTGGGCGGGCTGACCCTTGCACGAACCTTCCTGCTCGGTTGTTTTTCCAGCAGAGCCGGGTGGGAGCCAGCTCCCGCCTGCTGCAGATGTTTGGCAGGAGTCCGGGGCGGGAGGCCAGGCGCTTCCAGCCCCCCGGCCTCCATGCGGCCACTGCCACCAGCCTCCCTGGCTGCCCCTGAGCCGCGTGCCGGGGCTGCAGAGACCTTGTGCCAGGCTGCAGAGACCTTGTGCCAGGCTGCAGGGCCCCAGCTGGGCACAGGGAACATGAAAGCAGCGGAGGGGACCATGTAGTGCTCCCGGCTGGGCTTGTCCCGGAGCTGACCGAGGAGTATTTTCATGCAGAGGGACAGGGATGGTGCCAGCAGCGTGGCAGGACAGTGGCAGGGAGCTCGGGCAGCAGCGGGCAGCACTGCCCTGGCTAGCAGCTGTGCAGCCTCCCTCTGGCAGCCTGGCCTGGCATCAATCCCAGGGCAACCTCTGAACCTTTGTTCTGAGTGTGCAACGGGAAGCAAAAGCAAAACAAGCTCTGCCAGGCGAGAGGCCCCAGCTCTTCGAGCACCAGGCTTCCCCAGGCTGCCAGCCCTCGCTGCTCTGCCCCAGCCCGGGTGCTCCCACACACTGCCCTGGTTCAGCAGCAGCCTCCCTGCTGGGCATGGTGCTCAGCACCCTTTGGAGTGGGGGTCCCCATTCCCGAGTGCCCCTGCAGCACCCAGGCTATGTGCTCTGCCCCGTCCAGCATTGCCTTCCCTTCCTTTTCCAGGGGAAGATTTGCTCCCTGTAGAAATGGCCCTGGCCCATTGTCCCCCCTTCCCTGTGCAAAGGGAGGCTGCCCAGAGTCAAGGCGAGAGCCAGCATTCTGCATCTCTTTCTCCCTTCTGGGGCTGCCCCATCTGCTCCCCCAGCAGCAGCCCCCATGGGCCAACAGCCAGCTCCTGCCACACGCCAGCACCTCCAGGGAAGCGTCCCAGTGGATGCTGAATTCCTTCAGTGCCCACATCACCCTGCCTGCTACAGCGTCACCCGACCAGGGCCCGCTTCTCAACAGAAAGGCATTTTTTCCTTGGCAAAACTCCATGCAAACAGTGCCTCCAAGCTCCAGCACTGTTCAGGCACTGAAGCCAGGGCCACAGGGGGATTTGATTATCTTGCTCCATCCTGGAAGAAGAATTTCCAACTTGACAGTGTTGAAAATTCAGCTTAAATCCATTCTCCGCCATCTTAATGCTTTAAAAAATGTCCTGGCTTCTCCCTGCTTTACCCCTGATGCCATTTAGCTCCACATGTCCTGGCTTCTCCCTGCTTTACCCCTGATGCCATTTAGCTCCACATTTGTTGTTGTTACGAGCAAACCTGTCTTTCCAAGGCCTTTCCTGGAAATGTTTGCCATGGGTTTGAAACTTTCCAGAAAATTCATACCAAGAAAGGAAATCTCTCACTTCCCTCTGGTGCTCTTGACAAGGAGAATGCAGAGGTGGGAACAGCCATCATGTATGGTTGCATGGATGGGGGAGAGGTGTTCCATGCTTTTCCTCGTGTTTTGCTCCAAACCAGGCTTCCCAAACCACTCCAATGTTTGCGGCTTCTTCCCTACTCCTCTCACAGCAAAGCTGCTCAGCTTCTCTTCCTGGTGCCGCTGGCCATCCCCAGTGTCCCCAGGGAAGCAATGCTGGGGTGGAGCACAGGGGAGAACAGAGCCAGGGCTGCTCCCACCCTGCACATCTGTAATGTCCTTCAGCTGCCGCTGCACCGTGCCAGCAAGGGAGGGAGAGAGGAAGAACAACAGGAAAATAACTCCGGTTATTTGCCTCAAACTCCGAAACTTGAGAGGGGAAGAGAGAGTTGACAGCTCAAAACAGAAATATGTATTTTGGCTGGGCAAGGAGTAAGTGTCTGTTCCCTCCCAGCACAACCACAGCCCGTGGCTCCAGTGCAGGCATTTCTGCTCCCCAGGGTCTGTATCCCTGTGCTAGGCTCCCTGCCCAAGGTGGGAGGTGTTTGCCCAAGGTCCTGCTTCCCTGGGAACCCCCTGTCCCTCTGGCCCCACCACCCAATGCAAACCCAAATCTGGCTGTTGTGGATCAAGCCACACAGGGATGGGACACTGGGCTTCCAACACTGCGGGGCTGGTTGCTCTTTTCAGCACAGAAAATAGGATTTAAACAATTCCCACCAGCATCACCGTAGTGTTTCCCCACATCCTTGCCTGATTCATCCCGTTAACTCTGTGATATTCTTGCTGTGAGTCACCAAGACGCCGTTTCAGCCCCAGGGCTCCTGCCACTGACCCGGCACGAGGCTGGTGTGAGAGGAGCAATGCCAGTCACCCCAGTGGGAGAAAAACAGCCACAACCACTGTCACAAAGTCCTGAGGGATCCTTCCCACCCACCGTGTCCAGACTGAGGTTTGCCCTCCTGGAGCATGGGGCTGGGCTGACAATGAGCTTCCTGCAGGGCTGCGGCTGCCGGGCTCCAGGGCCGGACAGAGCCCCAGAGACCTTGAGGCAAGGCAGAGCAGGAGGTCAGAGCAGGGAGGGTTTCTGGAGGCTGCAAAGTATCCCAGGTCCTGCAGAGCCAGACACCACCCGTAGTGTGGACAGAGCTGCACGACACACTCACATGAAGGATAAAGTCCATTTATTTCATAACAAAGGGCAGTGCAAGAGCTTACATGGTCCCTTGCCACTGGCTGGGCATGAACCCGCTCCTCCCACTTTACCTGCCCAGGTGAGGCATGCACAGACTCCCCAGCAGGGCTGCTGTGCTGGGCAAACAGTGGGGGCTCTCACTGCCAGGAGTGGGGAGTGCAGCCAGTGTGCAGACAGGAGGGCTGGCAGGAACTGCACACACTCCTCTGCCCCACAAGACCCAGAGGAACCAAAAGCCACGCAGGATTTTCCTACAATTTCTGCAGATAATGGATAGAGGAGAAGCCAGTACCAGCTGCACGTCTGCTGTGCAGCCAGCACGGGCTCTGTCATCGATGCTTTTGGCCAAGTGCTAAATGCACAACCAGAAGCCACATCCATCTTGCTTTGACTCTTTTTTCCCCAACCACCTTGACAACTGGGACTCCAAAGAAGAAATAACTGTCAGGCATTTCCACTCCTTGCTGCTTGGCTTGGAGGAGACAGTGTCACCACCTCCCTCATAGGAGTGAGTTGTTTCCAGCTGGACATATCTGCAAAGTCATACCTCTCCCCACTGCTGCCCGTGCTGTCGTTTCCCCCACAGTCCCCGTAAGCTCAGTGGGCAAAACGAGCAGTGGGTTCACCCAGCGAGAGCCAGGTACAGAGGCAGGTCCGGGTGCTGGCCCACCCCAGCTCCTGCCCGGGCTCCAGCTGTCAGGGTGCCCCGGTGAGGTCCCTGGCACAGGGTCCCATGGCTGTAGCCCCCAGCCCAGTGAGCCGGCCGTCCCCCACTGCCCGTGCCTCACACGATGCCGTTGCGCGTGGGGTGTGTTCGTACTCGGTAGATGATGACGGCAGTGGCTGGGCACAGCACCAGCGCTGTCATGATGAGGATGGTGGCCAGGATGATCAAGACGATGACCCAGATATCCAGGATGTGCTTGGGGAGGTCGGTAGGACCTGTGAGGTTAGGGAGGTCCATCCTGCAAGGGAGAGGCGGAGGGTTGGTGGGGCAGCCCCCTCCATCCCTCCCATAGCCAGACTCTCCCCTGCTGCTCTCTCCACGGACACCCCTGTGGCCAGGTCCAGCTTTCACCCTGGGCTCCTTCGAGAGCCTTTAGTAAAGGCTCTTTCAATGAGCCCCAGGATTTATAGCACGCTTTGAAGGCACTGGATAAAAGCCCAGGTGAAAACTTCCCTATTAATTGCTACCGTTTGTTAGAGGAGCTGATAAAGGAAAGCCATAGCCGGGAGTCCCGCTGGTCACTCACCGGTGTGTCATCACCACCGTGGGGAAATGGTGGGGTCAGGTCAGCCGGGAGCCCCCCTCGCTTCTGGGGAGCCTCGTGTGTGTGTGTCCCCGACCCGTACCTCGTGCGGAGTCACCGAGTTATCCCTCAGCTGTAGGGGACGGAGGGGCCGGGCAGCGGGGACCCTCCTCCACGGGGACCGCGGCTGTGCCCCCGCCCGCCCCGGCACCGCGGGGCTGGGGGACACGATGCCGTGGGGGAGAGGCGGCAGCTGCCTGTGTCCTGCCCGTGCTCTGCCTGTGCCCTGCCCGTGCCCTGTCTGTGCCCTGCCTGTCCTACCTGCCCTGCTCATGCCCTTCCCGTCCTACCTGCCCTGCTCATGCCCTTCCCGTCCTACCTGCCCGCATCCCCTTACCTGCGGCGCTTCCAGGCTCCGGCTCCAGCTCCAGCTCCGGCGACAAGCGACGGCAGCGGCGGATCCCGGCAGGAGAGAAAGACTCCCGCCGGGCGAAAAAGACTCCGCCTGGCCCCGCCCGGCCCGGCCCTGCCCGGCCCGCGGGGGACGGCAGGGGAGGAGAAGAAGGGGAAGGGGATAGAAGGAAGGGGAAGGAAGGAAAGGCAAAGCACGGCAGGACTTTTTTTCCACACCAGGATAAAGTAAGAACACACTCCGGCTCATCCCGCCCAGAATGGGGTTCCTCTGGGGGAGACCATCTGGAGCTGAACCCGAAGGTGTCGGGGACCGTGGGGACATTTCATTTCATAGCCCTTAACAAAGGGTTCTTCCTGCCCCGTCGCCCTCTTGTCCCAGCAGGACTCACAGGCACCCACTCGCCCCCGGGGCCCAGGGCAAGAGCACCCAGAGGCTCCACAGCTGCCCGCAGCGAGGTGCCCGCGCTCCCCAGGGATTCGGGCACGGTGATTTGCAGAGATACGGGCAGGGAGCATGGCCAGGGAGGGGACAGACCTCAGCCCGCCGGCTGGGAACGGCGCTTCTGCTGCCCAGCGGAATATTCCACTTCACTGGTGATGCTGAGTGGCAAAAGCAAGGTGGGATGCTCCGATTTTCCTTCTGGGACACAAGCTCAGTGTCACTCACAGTGGGAGCCACACACTGCGCCTTTCACTCCTGCCTTTTCCCTGGGAAGCCTGTTGGATTTCTGGTGGTGGAAAGCCCGGCCACATGCTCTGAGACACCCCTGGCCTCCAGGCACCCTCTGCACATGCAGCTCTGCCGGGAGCAGTGCACAGGCAGCCTCCTCCCTGCCTTCCCAGCAGTGCTCCCCTCCAGCTGCTGCAGTCGGATAAAAAGCATTGGGGTTTTTATCGCAAGCAGCGGCAGATCTGCGTGGACAAGGGTTTCCTGTGGATCTGCAAGCAGCGGGCAGAGGGCAGGGACTGTCTCCAGGCTCTGTGTGGGGATGGATGCTGGGGGCAGGATGGGGGATCCACGCCACAGGCCAGGCTGGCACTGGTGCTTGGCTGGGGTATCCAGCAGCAAACTGGGGGTGGTTCGCTGATGCCAGCTCTGCCCTCTGCGCACACAGCACAGCGCCCACAGACTGCCTGCTTTCCTGCTGATCCCATGGCATGGGAATGTTTGTTCTTCTCAGGGTCCTGTTTTAGCAGACATGAGACTGAAGAGAAACCACCTTAGGGGTGTGAAAAGCCCCCTCACCCGCTCTGCTCTGGTGAGACGCACCTGGAGCACTGTGTCCGGCTCTGGGCCCCCAGTGTGAGAAGGGCACAGGGCTGCTGGAGTGACTCCAGAGGAGGCCATGGAAATGCTCCAAGCGCTGAGCCTCATTGCCCTGAAGCCAGGCTGGGAGAGCTGGGGGTGTTCACCTGGAGAACGCGAGACTGGGGAGAGCTCAGAGCCCCTTTCAGAGCCTAAAGGGACTCCAAGAGAGCTGGAGAGGGACTTTGAACAAATGCCTGGAGTGACAGGACAAAGGGGAGTAGCTTCCCACTGCCAGAGGGCAGGAATAGATGGGATATTGGGAAGAAATCCCGTGTGAGGGCGGTGAGGCAGTGGCGCAGAGCAGCTGCGGCAGTGTGCAGGGCCGGGCGGGGGAGCACGGCGGCTCTGGCCGCTGTCCGTGCGCGGGCGGCACCGGGCGGGACCGGGCGGCACCGGAGCTCCCTCACGGCCCCCGGGCCGCCCCGCGCCGTCACGTGACCGGTTCGGCGTGCTGACGTCACGCGGCGGCGCGGCGGAGCCCGCCCGCTCCCAAGATGGCGTCGCTGCTGCAATCGGAGCGGGTGCTGTACCTGGTGCGCGGCGAGAAGGAGCTGCGGGCGCCGCTGCCGCAGCTGTACTTCTGCCGCTACTGCAGCGAGCTCCGCTCCCTCGAGTGCGTCTCGCACGAGGTAACGGCGGCCCGGCCGCGCCGCACCCGCGCACCGGGCGGGACTGGGCGGGACCGGGCGGGACGATGCTCTTTCCGCGCGCACCGATTGGGTCGCTCTCCCGTCGGTCACTCTCTTTCTGATTCGCTATTGGTTGTTGGCGCCGCTGGGGGGGTGGGCGCAGCGCTACACGGAGCGCGGCGGTTGGCCGCGGGTGGCAGTTGGGGTGGTGCCTCGCTTTGGATTGGCTGTGCGCGCCTGTCCGTCAGTGGAGCGCGGGCTGTGATTGGCTGGGGCGGGCGCACAGGGGCGGCTTCCCGTCATGGGGGATGTGCCCCCCTGAGCGGCCCCGGCCGGGGGAGCGGGGACCCCCCGACCCCCAAACCGCGGTGGGGCCCGACCGTCCCGCGGGGCTCCTCACTCCTCGGCGGGTCCCCACCGCTTGGGTCAAGACTCCGTCTCCCACACCCATCCCCATCGGGCCCGGCCCTTGAGGGGCAAGGACCCCCCCCCACCCCAGACACACAACCTCCTCGTTATGCGCTGCGATTCCTGCTGTGGAGGGGTTTTGGCTTGATAAATTGTCGTAATAAAATCGGTGAAACTGGTTTTGTGGGAGCCTGGTTGAGTTAAGAAATTGTGATAGGTTTGGAAAGCCTCGAAAGAATGACTGTGCAGCCCAGATCTCGGAAGAGGCGTCTTAAAGGAGATGTTAAGGCCTCTGAAGAGTGGATTTGTGACCTGGCTTTATCCGTCCCGAATTCACTGTGGTGTGAGCACTGTAATCATTGTCTGTATCTAGTAATCAGTTTGCATTCCTCTTCAAGAGGGGGCCCCCAGTCTTGCTGCTGTTGTTTTAATTGAAAACATTTGTTGTGACAGCAGAGAGATACAAAGCATTTTCTGAAATGTGTCTATATCTGACCAGTGTAACTGCAAGGACAGAATAAACTTAGGTATAACTAGAGAATAAAATGTTAAAGCCTCTTGCTCAAGCTGAAAAATGAGATTCTTGTACCTGCTAAAGGTCAACACCCAGCTGGTTTTTCCCATTTACAAGCCAGAGTAGTTTAATCCATTCTGACTTAAGAAACCTTATAATTTATGTTACTAAAGATCAAAATCTGGCTGAGATGGGCTAAGGTTTTGCATACCAAAAAATCCATCAAGGCTTCCCTTGCTTCACCCCGCTGTTGCCAGACACGAATCCTTGTTGGATCGTGTGGCAGTCTGGGGCTGGCTGGGCAAAGGTGTGCCAGATAAAGTGTGTGATGTGACTGTGTCTTCTTCAGGTGGACTCCCACTACTGCCCCAGCTGCCTGGAAAACATGCCTTCAGCTGAAGCCAAGCTGAAAAAGAACAGGTAGAATTGCTTTGTTTTTTGTTTTTTTCTCTGCAAAGCTCCCTATTTAAAACTGCCCCTTCCCATGTCTGTCTGAAACTCTTCAAAAATAACATGCTGCTTGTTGTGTTTGAGTCTGTTTTGGGGTATAAGCGTCGTTCCATGAGGTGTCATGTGCTGTTCACTTCAGGGTTTCTTTGATGATCTGGTCTGATAATACAAAGGTTTTTTAGCGTCACATTGTGTTTCTCACTGCCGCTGCTCTTACGCTGACTCTGAATCCCCCACTGATGGCTCTGCTGCCCTTTTTTCCCTGGTGCTGTTGCCCAGGAGTTAAAGATCTGTTGGTTTAAGGCTGTTGTGGTTGTCGGGAGCGTTTCTCTCAGCCTGGGACCCTTCTCAGAGCCCTGCCTTGTTGTTTGCAGGTGTGCCAACTGCTTTGACTGCCCCTGCTGCATGCACACCCTCTCCACACGGGCCACGAGCATCCCTGCGCCGCTGCCCGACGACCCGGCCAAGACCACCATGAAGAAAGCCTATTACCTGGCCTGTGGCTTCTGCCGCTGGACTTCCCGGGATGTTGGCATGGCAGACAAGTCTGTGGGTAAGGGACAGTCCAAGACAGAAAACCGAGTTGCAGCACGAGCCCAGTTTGTGTTTTGAAGGCAACAGATAATCCAGTTAGTTCCTGGCTGTATTATAGACTTGGTATCTGTCTAGGACTGGAGTTGTAGTTGGAAATTCACAGAAAATCTCTTTGTTGCTGAAGACTCCTCTGAAGAGCTGAGCTGAGTTAGTGGAATATGTGACCCACTTCCATGCCTGTATTGCATGACTAGTGAGAAAACTGTCAAACTGTTTTAGTCAGTGCACACTCCCCACACCTGAGATCTTGTTTGTGTGCTCTCACAGTCTTTGAAGCTGCTCAGACTGACAGCATAAACATCTAATTTATTTTCCATAACTTCTGTTCATTTAGACTTATTCCAGAGTTGCTAGTCAGTGTTTGAACTTGGCTTTTCTCTTCACAAGAGCACTAGAACAAAGCTTTCATCTATTTGTTTGGTTTGTGACATGTACAGAAAATATCTGTCAGGCTCCTGAAATGGGGTTGAGTAGGCCAAGCAGATCCTCTGGCTTCCAGTTTTGATGTGACTGAAAATGGAGCCGAGGATGCAGAGACAGCAGCAGCCAGCAATGAGACACACTTATAAAAAGACATGTACCTGCTGCTGGAGTGACTCCTGCGTGCTGTCCTGAGTATGTCTCAAACAGCATTTGTTTAAAAACACAACATAAAAGCTGTCAGAGCTCCTTCAGCCCAAATCTGTCTGCGCAAAACTTTCAGACGTATTTATTTGCACAGACATGAACTTGAACAATTGCAAAATTAGGGCATGTCGTATTTTATAAATAACACCAAGATAGCTGAGTGTTGGGTGTGATTTCTGTGTGGAATCTGGAAGCCTCCTGTAGACTTTGCTTTTTCTGTTCTCTTGTGCAGCGAGTGGTGGCTGGCAGGAGCCGGAGAATCCTCACACACAGAGGGTGAGTGAACAGGAAGGCTGTGCTTGGGCTGAACTACATCAGCCAGAAAGAGCTGTTAGAGTGTCAGGCCCTCTCAATCACTTTTTCTGCATCTATATAATCCTTTAGATACCAGTTCCAGTTCCTAATCTGCACCTTGACTGAATTCAATGGAGGGAAGGCCTCTTAGAGGCTCCCCTGAGGATATCGCAGTATAAAATCTCCTTTTGAGAAGAAGCTCAGTTGAAACCATCCTATCTAATGGTGCTGTTAAAACACCACCGGTGAATGTGCTGCGTATGTATGTGAAAAAAAGCTGTTTTCCAATCAAGAGTGTGTCTAGGATCTGGAAAACACAACTGCACCTTTAACCCCCATCCCTGTTACCCGTTAGGGCTCCACTCTAAATGTGACCAGCCTCGGGGAGGGGGGAGAAGATGCTAAAGATGCTGTTTGCTCTGCCAATCCAAATTGCTCAGTTTTGGCCACATGACATTACTCTCTGCAGTCATGGCAAATTCATGAACAGTGTCTCAGTTGCTAAATTGCCAAGTGAGAATTGGGCACTGCCCTCCAACACACATCATTCCCAAGGGAGAGTCAGTTATTCACTCACACTGTGGGGTAAGACATGTTAAGAGACACAGGCTTCTTTAAGTACATCCCGCAGAATACAGCTGGTACTAGGAACAGAGTAACACAAGTAGCAGGAACCCCAGCTAGTTCCCAAGCAAATGCTGCAGCTGAGGTGACACTGCTCCCTGTTCCTTTTCCTCCCTCCAGATTAACAAACTGGTTGAGTACTACCAGCAGCTGGCTCAGAAGGAGAAGATCGAGCGGGACAGGAAGAAGCTGGTGCGACGCCGCAACTACGTTCCGCTGGCCTTCTCGGTGAGCTGGTTGTGCTGTCCTCTCAGAGCAGGAAAAGTGATCCACAGCAGCCTCAGCCTGGAAAATGAGATAGTTGGCAGCACAATAGGGCTGCCCAGCTTTGGCTAGTTGAGGACAACGTGAAGAAAATGAGGCTTTCTTTAGGGATGGATAGTTGTACGCTCACTACTGTGTATTACATTGCCTCTCTCTCTGATAGTCCTCCCCAAGAGTGCCAGGAGGGTTTACACTTGCCATGCCAAGGAATATGTTCAGCAGCAGTGAAGTGCAGTGCAACTGCAGACACAGTGCCAGTGGCAGCTCTTTCTCAGGACAGTTCATCTCACAGCTCAGTGACAGATAGATCAGCATTGTCTGGCACTTCTCTGCATGAAATCTCTACTGAAATTAACCTTAAGACTTGGTTGTGGCTTGAATGACTTGTTTATTGTACCTGGCAGGTAAATGCTCACTTTGTTTAGCTGGGTGACTGCATATGCTTGCTACTTCAATGAACTGTGCTTGCTCTGTGCCCTTGCTTGTGTCTTATGGCTGCATTTTTTGTCTCCGTTGCTACCTGCTGCTATTTTGGGGGCTCTCCACAGCAACACACTATACACGTAGTGGTAAGTCTTTTCACAGTTTCTGCTGGTGTTAAAGCTCTCATGGTACCAACTGAAGGGGAGTAACAGATCCTACACCCTGCCTCAGGGCCTCTGGCATGGGTGTGCCTAGAACAAGCACAGGTGAAGCCTAACTCTTCAGAGGGTAACACTTGTTACAAAAAGTATTTTATGTAATTTTAGAAACAGGGCAATGTCTTTGAGTAAGTAATGTACACGTGAAAAGCAGTCCTCCACCAGGCTTGCCGAGACACAGCTATCTGATTGGCCAGGCAAGTGCCACTAACATTAATCATCCTTGAGAAATCACCAGAGTAGGCTGATGCTCACACATTTCTCATTTGCTGAGAATTCAGGTTTTCAGCCCTGCCCAGAAGGAAGATGTCTACGTCTAAGCACCCTGGGTACAGCTCAGGTGTAGAAAGCTGAGGAGTAGCTCAGCTGTTGCTGGTGAGAGACTTGTAGGTAACGAGGCTTGTAGGAGATTGAACCCTCCAGCTGCTTCAAGTAGTGCTACAGAACCTTTCAGATGGATGCACAACCACATCAACCCACTTTTTTTGGCAGCTGAGCTCTCATTCTACACTACTTGATGGTGGAGCTGCTCTGAAGAGAATAATCCAGGGAAAATGTGTCAGTAGTGCAGGCTGGTGATTTGAGGAAGGAGTAAAAAGTTTTATAAGCAGTAGCCACACACATCTGTCTTTCCCCATCTGGAGCGCAGTGGGAATTGTTTGCTCCTTGCTAACAGTTTAAGCAGAAAAATGTATCTTGGGAAGCATTGAATACCTTTTCCTTTTTGCTTTCCTTTGCTTGTACCCCCATGCTTGTCATGCAGCTCAAAGGATGAGTTTGCAGCAGGTCTTTTTGTCCTGTCAGGAAGCAGACCTGAGGGTGACAGTTCCTTTTTTCCTTGTAGGACAAATACGGCCTTGGAACGAGGCTTCAGCGCCAGAGGCCCGGAGCTCCCATCAGTGCCCTCGCTGGACTCTCGTAAGTCTCAGGGTTGGGGTTACCTTTGTGGGGAGGATTGGAGGTGTAGGCAAGGGAGCAGTAAAGCAACTCTAGAAAGATGATAGACAATTAGCAGATAGCAGTGAGAGGAGATTTCACTGTGGAGCTGGAGAGGTGTCAGATCCTCGTGCATCTTTCTGCAACAGCTCCGGATGTTCTGCTTTCTCCCAAGGGGAGCAAGTAACTGCTCACGCTCTTGTTGCAATTACTGTTGTGCAATCTCAGCTCTCACTGCCTTCTGTGCTGTAATGCAGTTACTGCTGTTTCTGTCAGCACACGTGCCCCGTTTCATGACTGAGTTGTCCCTTATTTTGCTTTAGCCTGAAAGAAGGAGAAGATCAGAAGGAGATCAAGATCGAGCCAGCTGATGCAGTGGAAGAAGTGGAGCCTCTTCCTGAGGATTACTACACAAGACCAATCAATCTGACAGAAGGTAAAACCTTAGTATTCTGTCACTTTTTGGCCTTACTTTTTGTAACATGGGCATTGCCTACAAGCTTGTGAAGTTCCTAATGATCCAAGTTTCTGGTCATTTTTATGCTGGGATTGAAACACTGGGAAATACGTGACTTTTTAAATGGTAACTTTGAATACAGCCTCAGCTTCGTGTTGTGCATGGAAAGCTCAGAACCAGAAGGCCTGAAGGGTTATTTAATTTTCTTGCTGGCCTTCATTTCTGTGTGTGTGAAGCATCAACTTTTGGATGGAGAAAAAAGCTGATGTCCTTTTTCAAATAATAGCAAGAAATAAGGAAATAGCAGCTGCTGGGGAGCTGGAACCAGAACTGGGCTGGTGAGTAACAATTGCGCATTGCTTTGACATCAGCTCGGAACAGCCTGTGTACACTTGCCAGTTCTTTAGCTGACTCATGGTTTAATCCACAAATACTGTAAATTGATCAGTCAGACTTGGAGGGAACAGGATAAACCAGCAGGCACAGGAGAGATGTGGGTTTCCAGCTGAGGTGGCTTCAAGTAGAACGGATGTCGTTGGTAGTTCTACAGGCCTACAAAGTCTGCCAGTATCAATGAATTCATGGAAGGTTTATGGAAAGGGGTACATCCTCTTGGTCTCTGTTTCTCGTGAGACTGTTGGCATTGTGAGTTTGATGGTGGTGAAGAAGACAGTTTTCCCAGTTCCCCACAGTGGGGGAAAGGCTGCCAGGTGGCTCACTGCCTCTTAGGCCCTGGAACAGTGAGGAGCCTGCATTTTGAGAGAAACCCATGGGAGGTTTTGGCTGCTGGGAGTTTCTTGCTTTGGGAACTGTTTTCTCTAATTGTGTGTGTGAGTCTGAGTTATGCAAACTCCTTGCTAAGAAGCTGTGTATTGTACTCGTGCAGCACCCAGCTGTGAGGGTAACAAAGCTGTGAAACTCATTTGCTGTGGAGAGGGAAAGAACTGTGTTCTAGATGATTACGAAACTCTTGTTTCCATCCCAGCTCAGCCTTGAAGAGAGATGTGGGTCCCTTGTTCCTCCTGGGCTGGCACTGATGTTGCTCTCATGTTACTGTGCCCAGTCAGGGCAGCCCTTTATTCAGCTTGTGCCTTTCTATTCATTGCTAGAAATGTGATAGTTGCCAGTAGCTTCTGAATTATGGGGTGCGGGTGAAATTAAGTATCTTAGAGATGGTGGCAGATCTCCACAGAGTTCGAGGTGCTTATGTAGAATCCAGCTCGAGTTTCAGCTCCTGAGACATTTCTTTGTCTTGCTTTTTGCTGTGCTCCCAGTGACGACTCTGCGCCAGCGCCTGCTGCAGCCTGACTTCCAGCCCATCTGTGCTTCCCAGCTCTACCCACGTCACAAACACCTCCTGATCAAACGCTCGCTGCGCTGCCGGGTAGGGAATCCAATCCAGAAAAGTGCCTTTTCCAGGCTCACTGAACTTGGGTGCTGGGAAATGGGCTGTGCGTTTCTCTTCTAAAACAAACAGCTCAATGCTTCTGGTTGTTGAAAGTTCTCAGCCAAGTTAGTGGTAACAGCACTAAGTGGGTGAGGGAGGCTGTCACAGCTCTGGTGTGGTGACAGTTGTGAAAGGGGGACCACACTGTCAAAGATGCATAAGGATACAAAGCTGGTTTGTGCTAGTGCCCTGCCCTAACCAAGGAATCAGAGAAGGCTGCCAGTACAGACAAAATAAAAAAAATTTTGCTGTTACGAAAGACAAAAGTCAACAAACAAAGTATTAGGGAGAGGCAGTGCAGAATACTGAAGATGTCACTAGAGTGGGGGCAGAAAGAGGGTATTTCAGAGAAGCAAAGCAGAGATCTGGGAAGTGAAGACAGGCTCCTGCCTGTCCTGTTAAATCCACGTTCTACTGTTGGCTTTCTACATGGCCTTTCCTACATGATTTGTTTTCTCAGTCATACAAGGGTATTTATTTATCTAGTTCCTAAAGTAATAGAGCAATATTCTTGTAAGTATTTAAGATGCAGAATGCTTTGCAAATGCAGAATATTTTCTCAGAAATAAGTAATGTTAGACTGATGCTGTGTTTGAAGAGTAGCCTATGAGGGGTTCAGGACTTCTAGCTGCTTCATTTTTTGATGGATTCTGGAGCATAGATCAGAGGACTTGCAGGTATTTGTGCTGCAGTCAGTATCCAGGTGTTTTCAAGAGTGGTTCCAAGTCTTGTGTTTCTGAGGTTGCACAGGTAGTGCTTGATATGACATTTTTGGAGTATCAATAGCTGAACACACTGATGGTTGCATGCACCCCAGGTAGTTTTTATGTGCTGTGCTAGAGGCTGTAATGTCGTGGCTGGTGACACAGCACTTGTGGCTATGATTCTTCAGTGTGTGACTGCACACTGTCTTTTGGTGCTGACTTAAATACCTTTCTCTCTAGAAATGTGAACATAACCTGAGCAAACCAGAATTCAATCCAACATCTATCAAATTCAAGATCCAGCTGGTTGCTGTGTAAGTAAGAAACGGGGACTGGGGACATCAACTCCCTGTTCATGCTTAGTTAATGCCTTCTATTTTAATTTCCTTTGACTCTTGCTGTGACCTCTTGTAGGATTGTGTCATCCCTTGCGATGGTGTAATCACCTTTTTAAATATATTTAGCTTATCTGTAATAGGTTTGCTTGCTGATCTACTAAAGATTTCAGCAGTTTGACAAAAGCACTGCATGCTGTGCCAGCCCCAGACTCTAGAAGGGGTTTGTAGGATTAGGGTTGTACAGCAAAAGGACACTTAATTTTTCCTTTTTGGAAAGTTCTAATAACTCTCTTACCTCCCTTTGCTTCAGGAGGTGTGTTACAGACAGCAAAAGTCCCTCACAGTCATTTGCTCTGTTATTTTGTAGTAACTACATCCCTGAAGTGAGAATCATGTCTATTCCCAACCTGCGCTACATGAAGGTCAGTAGCTTTCCCAGAAATGTCTTAGGCTGAGACATAGCCAGGAGCTGTGAATGGGGGATCTTTTTGGAAGATGACACGGTGTGATGATTGTTCCCTGAGGGCTCCACTCACTCCATTTAGTGGGTGCAGGGTTTAAGGGAGTGGCCAGAGTAACACTGCATGTACTTGTCACTGCAGCAATAGATTGCTGTGCAGTGTGACATCTGGCATCACAAGCCCTTGCCAGAGTCTGAAGAATAAAAGGTGTGGAATTGAGATCCCAACTAGACTCCCAAAATACATATTTCTTATATTAAGAAAGAGTTTTGCATGGCATTGGTGCCTTTTTTACAGAGGTGGGGGTGGTTTCTATCCATCCATGGAGAGGATGTGATGCAATTTTTGAAGGTGTTGATCAGAGAAGATGGAGGTGCTTACAGTAACAATGAGTTCCAGCACAATCGTTTCTTGAACTGTGATTCCTGAATCTCCCCAGGAGAGCCAAGTCCTTCTGACTCTGACCAATCCTGTGGAGAACGTCACACATGTCACATTGCTGGAGTGTGAGGAGGGAGACCCTGATAACATCAACAGCACTGCCAAGGTATTGATTGTACCCTCCTGCTGTGTAAGCCCAAGCCTCTTCCGGGGTTTACCACTCCCATTTGTCCTTCCACAGGCCACACTTTTAATATGTCCTTCAACCCCTGCCAGCTGTGCTGCATTCCCCTCCTTGGAGCTTAAATGACTGTCACCAATGTAAACAGCAGCTCATGAAGTATTTTGAAATTGTGTCTGTTCATTGGTATCCAAAACCCAAGGGAGAAATTTATTATTTCACTGGCAGGGTGGTAATCAGGCAGTCCTGGAGCAGAGAAAAGCTGAGGATTAATCACTTTTTTGTTAAAGTGTAGTGAAGCAGACCTCAGAAGAGGAGAGCCCTCTCTGCTAGCAGTGTAGCTGGTGATCAGTGCTGAAAGGCTTCTTTCACTCCATGCTCTGTTTCAGGTGGCAGTTCCTCCCAAGGAGCTTATTCTGGCTGGCAAAGATGCTGCAGCAGAATATGATGAGCTGGCAGAGCCTCAAGACTTCCAGGATGACCCTGAGTGAGTGTCCTGTGGGGATCCTCTCCCTTTAAATCTTGGCTCTTTGAGTAACTCATTTTCCTCCTGTCTCTTCAGTGTGGTTTGGGTTCCTCTGAGAGCATTGTTCCACTTGGAACAATGCTTTGAGAGCTTGGCTGACCCAGTGTTCTTCTGTGTTCTGCCTTGCAGCGTTATTGCCTTCAGAAAAGCCAATAAGGTGGGAGTTTTCATCAAGGTCACCCCACAGAAAGAAGAGGGTGAAGTGACCGTGAGTTTCAAGATGAAGCATGAGTTCAAAAACCTCACTGCTCCCATCCGGCCCAACGAGGAGGGCGACCACACCTCGGAGGTGATCTGGCTCACCCACCACGTGGAGCTCAGCCTCGGCCCCGTGCTCCCGTAGCGGCTCCCAGCGCTTGCTCCCGACGGCTGGATGGACTGGCACCCTGAGAAAGCACCCGGTGAAAGGTCCTGCCAGAGCTCCTTTGTGATGTGTGGGTGTGCCACGGCCGCCAGGAGGGGGCTGAGGCTGCCGTGGTTTGGGCTGGTTTGTTCTCTCTCCCCTTGTTGTAGTGCCCACTAACCACCACTCCACTTCCCCTCACTGCCACAGGCTAGAGTAACTTGCAGCACTTGTTAGAGCACTGAGAAAGATCTCCTTTTCTCCAGGTTTGCACTGAATTTGGCTTTATCAACAGATAAATTAGGGCTGAATTTGGATTTATCAGCAGAAAAGAACCCATACTGTTTTTTTCTCCATGTCAGCCCAGAAACCTGATGTTCCATACCCAATAGTGAAGAACTTCTCTTTCACACAGAGCTATGCCCTTCCCAAACATTTTGAGGAGTGTCCCTGCCTTCTGCATTCTGGCAAGTTACTGCCAGCAGCACGATCTTTTCTTTTGGTTTTCTGCTTCCTCATAGGATACCTCAACTGTGGGGGCTGGGCTGTGGAGCCCTACCCCTCTGGCATATGTAGCTTGCTTAGCCGAGGTGGCAGATGTGTTTTCACAAAGGAGTTGATCAGTTTGCCTTTAAACATAGTGTACTGTAGTGTTCATGGATCTGACTGGCAACCGAGCCCGCCGTCAGCCCGCTGTATCTCAGCTGGATGTGGCAGCAGGATGTGCTGCAAGCTGGGAATGCAGGTTAGGCTGCAGCTCTTCACTGAGGCAGGAATGCTCTGGAGAGGCAGGAATGCTCCAGAGAGGCTCCCTGGCAGTGTTCAGCTCAATAAATGTTGTGTTGCTTAGGGGTTGTAGTGATGAGGGTATGAAACCTGGAGAGTTAGTATTAGTTCTGGTAATCCTAAAGCTACAGCGGTGATTTGGGTTCATAATATTTGTTTTTCCAGTTGGGGTGGGTGGGAGGGAGGTGTAAAGGTGGAAACTCATTATATGTTAACTACACACACTGTACCAGAAGGTCATTTACCCGGGGTGTAATTTGGCTGCAGTCCAAGCTAAAATGGGTGATTAAGAGCTGTGTATCCAGGAGACTGAATTACCAATAAGTGCATGGCTAGTGCAGGCAGGCGAGATGGCTCTTCCTGCAGAGCATTCCCACTTCAGACGTTGACCTTTGTTAAACATTTCTGAGGGCCTTTGACGTGCTGCCGTGCTGGGAAAGGCTTGAATCCCAGCCAGCCACGGCCGTGTCACTCCAGATGCTTGTGCCATGGCTCTGCCAGCCTGGATCTGCGAATCCTCTGCATGGAGGGGCAGGGTGAGGCTGCCTGCTCTCTGTGGGGGTGATGCAGCACCCCAAAACATCTCCCTTAGCTCAAGAAGGCTGCCGAGGTGTGCTGGAGGGGCTCTCACCTCACAGCCCCGATCCTGCAGCGGGTCTCAAAGCGGCGAGGCACCACGTTTACAGCTCTGTGTAGGTGACACACAGATGTACAGCATGAGATTGAGACTTGTAGTTAGTAGTTAATGTGTAGTGCTAGTGCCTGCTGCAGCTTTCCCTGTCCGGATAGCGAAAACACTTCATCTCTGGCCACGACTTTCCTCTTCAGTAGCCACAACAGCTGCTGCACTTGTAACACAACCACAGAAAAACCTTCCAGGACCCGAGCCTTGAGGTGTGCCTGGGGCTGTGGTTTGCTGCAGGCCGACGTGACCTGCACCCTTGTCACTAAAAACAAAAGGTGCATTGGGCTATGGCGTTCTGAGCGCTCGGATGAGCTCGGCGAGCTGTTTTTTTCCCCCTCCCTGTAGGTGCCCTAGGCAATAGGAAAGGTATTGGCGTGTCCCTGCCTCTGTCCCCGCTCCCCGACAGGCGCCTGTTGCCTTATGCTTGACGTCGTGTAGTGACCTTCAATAAAACACACGTGGCTCTCGGACTCTTTGCGCTGGCTCTTTTTGGAAAACAATCATTATTTAAACAAAACAAAAAGCGGGCTTCCCCCGTCTTTCCGCGATGGTCTCGTCCCCGCGCTCCCCCCCCCCCTCCGTGTGGCTGCCCGTGGTCTCGCCCGTTCGGCCGTGCGTGAGCGCCCCCTGCTGCCGCGGCGCTGTGACGTCAGCGCTCTCACCGCCCGCCTTTTCCGTCACGGCGCTGGGGGAAGTGGCGTCACTTCCGGCCGCCGCCTGCCGGGCGCGGAGCGGAGCCGCCATGTCCACATCGCTGGGCTCCAACACCTACAACCGGCAGAACTGGGAGGATGCGGTGAGCGGCAAGGGCCGGGGGAGCCGGGAGAGCCGGGGCGAGCGGGCCTGGGCCGGCGGGGCCTTGCTGCGCTGCGGGAGCATCTGTGGCGGCACGGCCGCGGAGGCGAGGGGAATGCGGGGAGGGCGGCCCCGGGCCCGGCACCTTCCCGCGGGACTCGCCACCGGCCCTGGGGACCCGCCACCGGCCCTAGGGACCTTCTACTTGCCCTGGGGACCCGCCACCGGCCCTGGGGACC
This sequence comes from Monarcha castaneiventris obscurior, assembly GCA_026261815.1. NCBI lineage: Eukaryota > Metazoa > Chordata > Aves > Passeriformes > Monarchidae > Monarcha > Monarcha castaneiventris. The sequence continues at coordinate 6,553,153 of JAMPIT010000371.1, read as the reverse complement.
TTCTACTTGCCCTGGGGACCTGCTACTGGCCCTGGAGAGCCGCTACTTGCCCTGCAGGCCTGCCACCGGCCCTGGGGACCCGCTGCTTGCTTTGGGGACCCGCCACCTGCCCTGGGGACCCGCCACCTGCCCTGGGGACCCGCCACCGGCCCTGGGGACCTGCAGTTCTGCCGGCCGGGAGGGCTCTGCCGCGGTTCCCCGGACCCTCCTTACGGCGCAGAGGGAACAAGCTGCTCTCCCGGCCCTTCCTCCGCACCGCGGTTCGGGGGCTGTGGCGGCCCGGAGCCCTCCCGGCGCTGCGGGGGCTGAGCTGGGCCCCTCGTGTACCCGTGGCCGCGTCCCGTAGAGCTGAAGGCCGTCCCGAGTGGGCCCGGTGCAGAGAATCGCTGCTGAGGGATAACGGGGGCGGTGTCACCTGCTGCAGTCCGTGCACTGAGGTTCAGATCTCAGGAATACGCTTTTTGTTTGTTTATTCTGAGTTTTACTCAAAGCTACAACAGCCAGCAGATTATCATTCTGTAATAATTTGGGCCTGGGTTGTGGCTTGCAGTTCTCCCGGTTTCATTGAATCCATTTGTGTTTTCTGATCTGTGATGAGTTAAACTAGAGCATTTTTCAGAGTGTGACTTGAATGCTGTTGTGATGGCAGAGCTTGTTAAAAATTCCTGATTTCTTCTTGCTCGATTCAGGACTTCCCTATCCTGTGCCAGACATGTCTTGGAGAAAATCCCTATATTCGGATGGTATGTGCCTGTTGGACCTGTCTGGGGTGGCCCTAAAAGTGTGGGTCTGGGGACTAAAATAGGACTGGGTACAGGAGAAGATGCTGAAGTGGACACACACTCCTGAATAGCTGGTTCTGCATAACAGGATCTGGTTCCAGCCACTGTTGGTGTGTAAGACCATGGTTAGGGGTGTGATTTTAGAACAAATCGATCAAAAAGGAGAGGAAAATGACGCAGTCCAGTGTCTGGAGTGCAGGAAATAATAGAAAATGAAGTTTTAGTATTGGCAAACTCCAGCATGGAGAGCTGTGAGCTGCTGAAATACTGATTAGCACAATTTTAAAATGTGACAAACACTCTAAAACATCTAAAATTAAGTTAAAGGTGACTTATAGTTTAAGTTCCTGTTTGTTTTCCTTGGTTTCCTCTGTGCAGGGTGAGTCAGTCCATGCTACCTTGCTTTTCTCTGCCTGGCCTGGTTGCCTGTGACCTACATTGATGTGATCTCCTTCACATTTGTGTTCCACAAAGTTTGCTTGGGTTGTTCTTATGAAACATAACCCTCATGCTAGTATAGGTGATATTTCAAAACCTTACTGTTTTCATGGGTTTCTTTCATGTAACATCATCTTTCCTTAAAAAGAGCTGTTAATGCTCCTTTTCATTCTCACCTTTCATCAGTACAGGAGGTGGGACTTAAAATACTCTGGTTTTAATGAATGTTTCTAAACCAAAAGTGTATTGAAAGTATTTAGGATTGGGGGTTTTTTTGTCCTGTTGACCTTCCAAGGTCTAAGCCAAATACACGGGTGTGAGCGAGTCTAATGAGGCATAATTATGAAAAAATCTATTGTGTTAGAATGTCAATGATATGTTTCATGTTTTATGTTGAATTGATGGTATTTCATGCTTTCTTTTATTGTTTTTTATTATATTTCAGACCAAAGAAAAATATGGGAAAGAATGCAAGGTATGTTTGTGTCTTTTGAAGAAAGAATGTCAAAATAGGTGCAGATCTAGGAATAATACATTTTAATGATTAAAAACCTGTCAGCTTCAGAAGAGTGCTTATCTGGATTATCTTAAAATGTTTATGTAACTAAATACATTTTTAGGTCAGTCTGCTGTGCTTGTTAGACAAAGTCAGTTGGTCCTAAAACAGTAAAATTATGGAGCAAATCCTAAGTCTGTCTAAACAATCCTCACGTTTATCAGAATGAGTTTTTGTGAATACTGTTGTACTGTATTTGAAGTTACTTCAGCATTTTAAATGATCTGTGTTTTCTTGTGCAAGTTTGTTGTTTTTACTCAGAAGTGCAAAATACCTGGAGTTTGGGTTTTGCTGTGCATTTGTTATTCATGGTGATTTGTGTTGGCTAAGAAATAAGCCATGGTTATTTCCAAGAGCAAGAAATATTTGGTATTGCCTGGATTGAGGGAAATTAAATGAGGTTTTTGCCCTTTTATCAGTTTTCGTCTGAGGTAGAGAGAAGGTATATGTTGAAATCTGTACAGATTGAGATTATATTATGTGCTCAAGCTGTACATGCAGAGGAAGTAAATCATTCCATGAGGTAAGAGGGAGCATCACTCTTCTGGACCAAAGCTCTCTTAACCTCTCCCAGGTTGCTGCTGTGCTGGTGCCTGATGTATCCATCATTGTAATTCATCCCTAGAAGCTCCACACTGACATCACCTGGAATCAAAGAGAATTTCTGTGTAGAGTGTTTGAGTAGATCTGCACTCGGGTTATTGTAATAAATAAAAAGAGAAACAACAAGAAAAAGAACTTCCCTAAAATTTTCTCTTGTCAGAGTAAAGCCCCAAATAGAAACAAGTATTTCCTGAGCTCTGTGTCTCAGCTTTAGGACGAAGAAGTTGTATTTATGGTTTGAAGAGGCTTATATGAGTTTGGAGTTTGTTTCCATGCGAGAAGCAGAACGGGAGCTCTGTGCAGAGTGAACCAAGAGTCTCCTTTCTGTCCCAGATTTGTGCCAGGCCTTTCACGGTGTTCCGCTGGTGCCCCGGGGTGCGGATGCGCTTCAAGAAGACAGAAGTGTGCCAGACCTGCAGCAAGCTGAAGAACGTCTGTCAGACCTGCCTGCTGGACCTGGAGTATGGTGTGTACCCAAAAGCCTGATCCAAGACAAGGAGCTGCCCTCCGAAATGGGATGTGGTGAAATGACTTTAAATGTGTGCATGTAATTGGCACTGGGCAGTCGTTGAGAACAGCAGGTCTTGGTGGCCATGTCTCTTCAGAGGTTCAAGGGCAGAGTGGTTTCCCTGAGCAGCAGATGAGTTACCTCTGGTCACTGCAGGTTGCAGAAATCACTATTTCTGCTCTTTCAGCTTGTTCCTCATGTGGATTTGTAGGGGTTTTTTTGTTTCATTTTAGGTTTGCCTATCCAAGTCCGGGATGCAGGACTCTCCCTTAAAGATGAAATGCCTAAATCTGACGTGAACAAAGAGTACTACACCCAGAACATGGAGCGAGAGGTAAGTGTAGTCATAATCATGCTTTTTGTGTGGCTGTGTGTGGGGAGGAAAGGGGAGCAATGACCTAGCTTCTCTTAAAATCACTTGCTCTGATTCTGTGCATTAGTGTTCAGTGCTGATATACACATAATTATTTGTGTTCTTCCTGCTTTTAGATAGCCAACTCTGATGGCACTAGACCAGTTGGTGCACTAGGAAAAGCTACTTCTACCAGTGACATGCTGCTGAAGCTGGCCCGAACCACTCCGTACTACAAACGCAACCGTCCTCACATCTGCTCCTTCTGGGTAAAAGGAGAGTGCAAGAGAGGAGAGGAGTGTCCCTACAGGTACAGACACAGCTTGAACAGTCAATCTGTTCACCATGGTCAGATGCTGCTTCCCTTGGAGATGCTGCAGTGGGCAGGAGACACTGCAGTGATGGGGGTCAGGGCAAAACTTGCATCCAGTGCCAGCAAATGAGTCTCTGTGGTGGCAGGTTGGTTTGTGAGAAGTTGGCTGTGTGGTTTGCCAAAGCAGTGACTGCAGCTGTCCTCTTGTGTAGTTCATTTTTCCCCTTCGTGGCATCAGTCCCCTCAAGCAAAGATCTTTGTATTTGAAACAAGAGGGTGTTTCAAACCCAGCTCTTGTGTTGTGTAGTGCTCAGTGTTGAGCTGTCAGAAGTGCCATTCATTCAGAACTTGATGCAGTCCTGGCTGCAGTTGAAGTTTTCAGGGCTTTGTTCCATTTTGGCATGTTTATGTGGACAGGGTTAAGGATATAATTGACTTGAGGCCTTGAGAAGGGGAACTGGCAGCTACAGTCATTTTAATCCATTCAGTCATCCCCGATGTTATAAAATCCTATGTCTGTTGAACCTTAGGCATGAGAAACCTACAGATCCAGACGATCCTCTGGCTGACCAGAACATCAAAGATCGTTACTATGGAATTAATGATCCCGTGGCTGATAAACTTCTGAAACGAGCATCAACCATGCCTCGTCTAGATCCTCCTGAAGACAAGACTATTACTACACTGTATGTTGGAGGGCTTGGAGATACCATCACTGAATCAGATCTCAGGTGTGTTGGTGAATTTGTATTGCCCTTGCCTTTTTCTTTGACACTTGGATAACAGCTCTTCAAGTGAGGAACAGAAATAAATGTGGCTTTCAGTTTTTCTTAATGGGGAACTGGTTGGTGGGCACGTGCAGAGGAGTGCCAGCTTGTTGGAGAACAAACAGGCACATTTCAAATGCTTTGATTAAAATTTATTTCTTTAAAGATGAGTCATCCTTCTGAGCTGTTGGGGATACTGTGTAACCCTTTTTACAAGGCAGTTCTGTATCCTCTGGCTGACAACTGAGAGAAGCTGCTGCAGAGCCTTTATTGCTCAATAATTGCGCAGAGGGCTAATTATGGTTAATTGATCGATCATTGATTCCTAATGATTAGTTTGAACAGGGAGTGGAGAAGAGAAAGTTTCTGAGCATACCTATTTCACCTGCCCTGCAGCCTGTGACTAGGAGGAGTGGGGTATCACAGTCAGTTTTTTTCCCCATGCAGAAATCACTTCTACCAGTTTGGGGAGATCCGGACGATAACGGTGGTGCAGAGGCAGCAATGTGCTTTCATCCAGTTTGCCACCAGACAGGCTGCAGAGGTGGCTGCTGAGAAATCCTTCAACAAACTCATCGTCAATGGCCGCAGGCTCAACGTCAAATGGGGAAGGTGAGTGTGGGGGGAGGAAGCCCGGAGGATCTGCAAGGTGCTTTTCTCAGTTTACAGTCTTGATGAGCAGGGTTGGCTATTATGCAGAAGTAGATACTTGTTTGGTAAATAGGTGGGGTCCTCTTGCATTTTGGTTTTTTCTTTTTACAGTTGGATCTGGGTTGGACATGACACAAGTAGCATAAGGGATTTCTTGGTTGAGGATTATGGATGAGTTTTGGTAGCTTTGCTCCTAGTCCATCTCCTGTAGGCACTGTTTGCAAACTTGGTGCCATCTGTGATGTTCTGTGAGTTTTTCATCTTTGGCCTGAAGAAATGGATCTGGAGTAGATAATGTGAAACTGCTGTGGTGTAAATATCTCCTTATCCTGCTTTTCTCACCTTTATTCTCAAACTTCTGTCTGTTTTTCAGGTCCCAGGCAGCAAGAGGAAAAGAAAAGGACAAGGAAGGCACTACAGAATCCGGGATAAAGCTGGAGCCAGTTCCAGGACTTCCTGGAGGTAAGGGAGTTGTATTAATCTCTGAAACACTTAATGCTGACCCACTTCCATGAGCAAGGCTACTTTAAGCTTCTGGGAGCAGTAACACTTCAGGATGGTGAACCCAGAGCAGTTACAGTAGGTTTGCAGCAGATCCAGCTGGATGGGAGTTTTGTCTAGGAGCAAATCCTTGATGAAAAGAGAGTTCTTTATGTGATGAGTGAAAAGTTAAGGCTGAACTCAACTTAGGGCAGAGATACTGGCAACCCACATTTTCAATGTCTTCTTAGTCCACTGAGCGTTGTATGATGGAAAAGGCAAAGCTGGTTTCAGATGAAGGAAATTGGTGACCGAGGTTTCAGGGCAGTTCTGCTTCTCACTGCAGTTCATACATGCAATAGTAGCAACATTCATTCTGCCTTTGTGAAAGCATGGGCTGTGCTCCCTCTCTGGAGGCAGACACCTCTGCTTGTCTTGCCTGAGAGATTTTCCATAACCATATGTACTTTCTCTGCAGCCCTCCCCCCTCCTCCAGCTGCAGAAGAGGAGGCTTCTGCAAATTACTTCAATCTACCTCCAAGTGGCCCTTCTGCCGTGGTGAACATTGCCCTGCCACCTCCTCCTGGCATCGCTCCACCGCCGCCTCCAGGTACTTGTGTTTCCCGCTCAAGTGGGGGTGTGAAATTCAGTGTTAGACGGGCTCTTCCTCCTTGCCAGGCCATGCTGCAGCACTGATGCATGCCCTGAGCTGATTTTCCTCATCCCTGATCACACAGTGTAAACGGATGATCTAAACTGAGCTGTCAGCACAGTTTAATTAAACTGAGCTGCCTGTTGTGGTTGGTACTTGCTTGTAAATTCTCAGGCATGCTGGAGATCCCTGTTACTGGTACTGAGACCTACTCAGTGCTTTTTCTGGCTGTGTAAATGCCACATTAACCCAAACTTCAAAGGGTGATTTTCAGCTGGTTGAATGCCAGCATGTCCTTGGCTCTCTGTATATCTATCCAGAGATGCTTTTATTTTTTAAATGGAATTTTGGACTCTTGTGGATGTATTTGCTCTGCTCTGTGGGTGAGTAGAGAACATTCAGATGAGTATTACAGACACCTGCCTGGTTTCCCCACCAGCTTTTATCTGTAAGAATGTGTGTCAGGTAGGGATTGCCCCTAGTTGTACTGAAAAGAGGGGCAGGAGTTTGGGGAACATGGGAGATGTGCACATTTGTGAGGCACAGCTGTCAGCCAGCTGTGATGCCAGTACTTTGAAGCAGCAATACACACACATTGGGTTTTCTGTTGCTTTGCCTGAAGCTGCCAACTTTGTTTCTGCAGGTTTTGGACCACACATGTTCCACGCCATGGGGCCCCCGCCTCCCTTCATGAGAGCCCCAGGCCCTATCCACTACCCGTCCCAGGATCCCCAGAGGATGGGTGCCCACGCAGGAAAGCACAGCAGCCCCTAGCACGTCCTGCCACCCTCATCCTTGAAGTAAATGTTATTTTCTAGTTACCATGGTAGCACGATATGTTGAGCTGTGGGTGAGCTAGAGACGCCTGATTTCCCTGCTTGCAGCCACAGGGCAAGCTGAGCTCCGTGTCTCCGCTTATAATCGGGTTCTTGATACGTCCCAGGTCTTTCTATTAGTGTGGGGGGTGGGTGGGGGACAGACAGAAGGGCTGTCGGGGGTCTGTGGGTCTGGGGTACCAGAATTACAGTGCTGTCTGTGTATCCCATTGGCACACTTTTGAAATAAACTTCTGGAAAAACAAAACTAAACCCTTTTCAAGCCCATTGATACCCTCAGTCAGAAGGTTATGGACTGGTAAAATGTAACCAGAGACTCTTCTCTGTCAGATAACTAATGACATATTATTCTAATGAGGTATTACCAGGACTGAGTAAGAGTTGAAAAACAGGTTCATCAGACCTGCCAAACCCATGGCTTGGACTTACCACTACACAAAATTTCCCCCCTCCTTTTTCCTGACTTCTTGATTAAAAAAGACAAGAAAACAAAGCCTTTTTCAGTGCATCACTTCTACTCCTGCACATCCTGAGCAAGACAAATGCTGGGTCAGGTGAGCAGCCCCCAGGCAGTGCGGGCATGAGGTGGAGTGACAGGTCAGCAATTGCCTGATTTAGCCAGGTGACAGCCCCCTCAGTGGCCCCAGAGCCTGGGCTTGTGCTGCCTGCAGTTGCAGGGCAGGGCAGGATGCAGTTGCAAGCTGCTCTTGAGATTTGGGATTCTCAAGGCCTGTGAAACAGCATCCCCGTAAGCTGTGACATGGGTCCTGCTTCACCTTGCTTTGATGAGATGTGAAACTCTTCTTTCTGTGCTCCAAGTGTAGTGGTTGCCTGGGAGCAACTGCACCCTGCCTGCAGCCTGCTGCTGAGTGAGGCCTGTGTGCATGTGGCTGGAGGATTTTAGGTTTGTGTCCATATTAGCTGCTTCATGCAGTGGATCTGTGGATGTCTTCATAACAGGATGGGGCCTGTTCTGAAGCTTCATTTGCTTGTTTTTTAAAAAGTACATAAAAATATTTGAATTTTTCAACACTGTGCTTTGACCCAGCTTCCTGGAGCAGTGTCTGAGGACTTGGTCTGGTTTTTATGTGGCTGCAGCCACAGCCAGGATCCTACATGGGCAAGGACAGACACGTCTGCTTTTAGTTTCATGTGCTGTCCTGTACAGTGCCACTGGGTCCCATCATGGTGCCAGCCCTGCCAGCCTGTCAGAGGAGATGTAGCACTTGTGGCACCACAGGCTGGCTTTCTGTGGAGAAAGAGCTGGGCTTTGGGTGTGGTTAATTAGTTCAGCTTTTTTCAGGAAGGGCTGTCCCAGGGTGGTGTTGGACAGCAGAGGCTGCTGGTGGATGGCAGAGGGCTGTGGCATTTGCCACTGCTCTGGCCCAGAGTCCATAGCTGGGACCTGTGAGTGCTGTGCCAGATTTGGAATGCAAGAGGCTTCACATCATCCCAATTTATTTATTATTTCCAGACAGTTACCCAGGGTGCCCAGGTTCTGCAGCTGATGGACAAAGAGGAGGGAAATGGAATTGGAAGAGGGCAGCAGTTAAGCATCAGAGGTTTGTTATTTCAAAGGAACAAACCTCTTTTCTTTCCATTTGCTTGCCCCCTCCTGCTTCTGTAGGAAACATAGAGTAACGAAAGCTTCCCACCTGAATGATGTGTTGTGGCAGCAGAATCCCTGCGTGGGGTTTGCTCTGCACAGCGTTACAAACTTGACAAATGAGGCAGCTGCTAATTGCATTTTTACCACAACATTTACTTGCCCCATTTAACCACAGTGGTGGAAAAAGGAACTTTTATCCTGGTGCTTTTGGGAGTATAAGTAAGGGTAACATTGAGAACCTGACAAAAGCAATTGGAGGAAGCCTGTGTTGTCAGAAATTTTTGTGAGTGGGGTTGCCCAGATGTTCCAATGGCTGTAGGCTGTTGTTAGCTGCATGTCCCACTGTGTGTCACTGCTGAAAACGTTGGTGTAGTTGGATCTTCACTGCTGATTTTCACGTTCCCAGGGAAGCCCGTGCTTGCTCTGGAGACACAGCCAGGCTGCTTTTCCTTCCCACTGGTATTGAAGTTACCAGAACACCCTGGCAGCATCCCCACGTTGATGTGGTTCTGCAGGGCAGTGGGTCCAGGCAGGGCCTGATCCTTGACCAACTACTTGAAGCAAATCTAGCATAAGTCACTCAAAGGGCCTAGATTAGATGTTCAAGCAAGGCATGCAAATAGCGGTAGGAAGGGGAAAATAGCTGCCAAGTGCTAGCCAGCAGCTTGTGGGAAACAGGGCACAAGTTTCCAGCTCCCAGCATTCCTCTCCCCTCTATCCTGGCTGTGCTGTGTTGGTAGATTCCTGCTCCTTCATTTGTTTTTGTTGTCCAGCCAAGCTCAAGGTAGCTGCTTTTAACATGCCAATGCCTCGAGTAGCTTGTTTTGCTACTGCTCTTCCATTATCACCTCCTCTCTGTGTCCTGACTGGAATGACAGATGCAGGGTTGCCCTGAAGATGAAATTTCTCTGCAAAAGCACCAGCTGTCTGAGCAGGTCTCACGTGTCAGTGAAGATGCAGTGAGGCAGCTTGGCGTGCTGCAGCTGGCGGTGCTGCCGTTTTCCATGAGGCAGGGAAGAGGATAGGCTGTATGGGATGTTTTGTATGGGAGCTTGCAGGGGTCTTCTGGATTAACAGCGACGACTTGGCTGGTTGGCTTGGCACTGACTGCAAGGGGAATTCAGAATGGTCCCACACTCGAGCTCATTTAAACCCCATTCAAAGATGACAACCTGAGCCCACCAGCTGAGCTTTCCTGAAGGATACCTGCCCCCCCGCCCCTCCTCTGCGAGTGTGTCCGAGTCCAGTGAGGGAACCATCCGTGGCTGTGGGGAAGGGAACGCACATCCTACAGCTCTTCGCTCTCCGGCAGGATCCGCACCCAGCCTTGGGCCACCCTGTTGAAGTTGGGCCTGTGGGAAATCAGCTCCAGCACACTCAGGTTATCCAGCTCTACGGTGGGCAGAGACAAGGGCTCACCAACCAATGCCCTGTCAAAGGGGGCCGGAGTCCTGCAGCACAAGTAGAAGCACACTTAGTCATGAGGAGATCTTGTGAAGGTGTTAGAAAAAATAAGTCTGGATTTACTGAGTCCAGCACAATGTAGCAATGCCTGTTAGAAATGACAACCCTCCTCTTCCTCCCCAGGACGCTGTTAGAGCCCTACCAGCCCTGCGAGGTGGTTCTCTGGTTCACCTCAACTCAAGCTTTGGCAAGCCTGGAGAGTGGGGTTTGGGTGTTGATGGAAGTGTTCTGCACGTGGAAGGGCTTAGATTCAGGTGACAGTGACAGACCCCTGATCTTGAAAGTGCCTTGTCTGCAGCTCCTGTGTCCTGCAGAGGGCTGAGGCTGAGGGCACTGCTCCGGATCACTCCAGCACATGCAGCTCTATTGGCCCTGGCTCCCTCCCGCCTTTTGGGACGACTCCTCATGAACAATGACTAACAGGAGGAGCAGTGTGGGGGCAAGAGCTGTCATCTCTTTGTGGAGAAATGTGGAAAGGGACTGGGGAAGAGTGTGCCAGCCCCCAAAAAGGCAAGAATGTTGGTTTTGGAGCAGCACATGGGGGCTGAGCTATCAGTGAGGCAAAACTGGGAATGTTTGCTTTGGGAAGTACTGCTAGAACATGAATAACGTGGCACTGTTTTGCAACAGAGGAGAAATGGGGGAAAGGCAAATGAGAGAGGCTTGTTCTAGGAACTTCCTTTTGGGAAAAGAGAGTCTTGGTCAAAGCTTGGTTTTCACTCTTAAGGCAGCACACCTTAGCAAGGTGGCCCAAGGTTTTTGCATCACACTCTGAACGTTTAAAATTGGGAATAAATCAGCCTACTTTAATGCAGTTGCTGTGGAGATGGTGGACTTGCCCTTGCTATGTGACCCATGAGAGTTGTGCTGGGATTCAGCTAGCCTTAGGCAAGACCACTGGCTTTCGATAGCCAATTTGTTCCAAAAAGCTTGTTTTTCTGTGGTTTGGTATTTGAACTGAGAAGTGATTTAAAAGCCAACAGCCTGGAAGATCATGAAAAGCCCAGTTAAAAGCAGATTGGCTTTCTGAATCTTCCTGCCTCACCAAAGAATTAGAGGAGGTGGCAAGAGGCTTGGAGTTAAATTAGCATCCATCTGTATTAAATTACAGTTGAAGACTTTAAATAGAAAGGCAGCGTGTGAGAAGGGAGAAATGGTACAGGGTAGAGTATTATTCAGAAACATGCCCTTGCTTCAGTCCCTGTCCATAAATAAATCCTGAGGCAGGAACATGGCTAAATGTTGGAAGAAAAGAGCCAAGTGTCTGCAGCAGCTCCTTGTTCTCCCCCTGCAGCACCTCCTTGGCTGTAACTCCTCAAGGACAGCCCTGGGGGCTGAGGGGGAGGAGAGCAGCAAAGGGACAGTGGTGGCCAGGCTCACCTCTGCCCTTTAGGATGGCTTTTCCCACACTGAAGGGTTGTGGTCCCCATAGCCCCTTCTGCCAAGTGCTCAAAGCACAGCAGTCATGTCCCCCACACTTCAAATCCAGCCCTGGGGTGGGCGCAGGGGAGCTGCTGTTGGCACATGGTGTGCTGGGGAGCAGTGCTGTGTCCTGGGGGGAAACTCCAGTGGGAACTTTCCTACTGGAAGGTGACTTTGGCCAGGCCACCAAAGCAAATATAATTCCATTCTCATGACAGAGGTTTTCAGGAAGGAGAACAGACAGGACTCCTTTTGCTTATTCCCTGGGATGATGTTCGGCTCGGAAGTTCAGTTCTCATTGTTTTACCATGGGCTGCTGGTGCTTTGCTACCACCAGATCTCCATCTCCTGGATCCCCACCAAGCACCTTTCCAGAAAGGAGATCTATCTTGGCAGTCTTTCCTCCAGGGTCCCAACCTTGACCCCGGTGTGATTTGGAGGTGTGAAGAGGCACCAGCCGTGCTCCTTCAGAAGCAACCACAGGGCACGGAGCTTGCCAGGCTGAGCACCAGAAACCCCCTGGCCTGGAGGCTTTGGGCTCAAGCAGGTGTTTGGAAGGAGTCTGGTGACCTCTTAGCACTCTGTAGGAAGATTAACCTTCTACCCCCACTGCTTCCAGCAGCTGCTTGAATACCATAAGGAAATTATGAAAGAGACTTGGCACTGTCTGTGTCATTCCTCCACCCAGCCCAGAGCTGAGCCCAGCTGGGAACAGGAGTGATTCCTTCTTCAGGACCATGTGCATAAGAATTGGTCCTCCTAAATTTCACCCCCGAAGTTACCCAGTGAGATCAAGCTGCTTAAGGCTGTGCAAGCCCAGTGGTGCAGCTGAGAGGAGACTGGGAGAGAGCTGCTGGAGGCAGGGACCTTTGCAGGGAGCCACAGAGGAGCTCCTGAGCAGGAAAAGAGCATCCTGAGCCCTTGCTGTGCCCCTGTGGGGTATAAAGAGGGCACGGGCTGATGCGTTTCCCTGGCAGGATGGTGGGTGCTCCTCGATGCTGAGGGGCTTGCCCAAGGACTGGCCTGGCTGGTGGTGTCTGCCCCTGTTACCTGTTGAAGCTCCTGAAGTCCCACGCAGGGGGTCTCATGGGTGGCTGGTTCTTGCCATACACGGCATCGTCCCTGTCACCAAAGAGCTCCTGCCAAGGGGACCGGTAGCCCTTGGGGATGGCGGTGACATTGAACTTCTCATGGGGGATTTCTTTGAGGGGGCTCGAGTACCCTGTGCAGGGGGAGAGACAGTGTGGGCTACTGGGGCCAGAGCCAGGCTGAGGCAGGGGGCTGGGAATAGCTTGGCCTCTGCATGGCTATGGAAGACCTGTAACTGGGGCCAGGAATGCGTATCTATAACACAAATATGTATGTATATATATAAATGTACATATAAAATCTCTGGGGGAGGGTTTTGGGCAGACCCCTCAGCAGGCAGCAGCTCACTGCCTCCAGCCCCACATTGCTGAGATCACAGCAGTGTCGGGTTCGGCTGCAGGCAGCATTGACTTACCTGGGGCCAGGGCACTGGGGTTCAGGACTTTGCTCATGTGCAAGACCTTCTCTGACTTCTTGGGTACTTCCGGGGGGCCACCCTGAGGTGATGCTGCCACATGGAGCTCGGAGTGATAATTCTCCTGGCCCCCGGCATTCTCCCCTGCCTGTGGAGGGGAGAGTTAACAGGCACAGGGGGGAACTCCCCCTGCCCCAACTGGAACTCAGGGGATGGTTAAAAGCACCTCAGAGCATTCTCCATTTACTCACCATCTGTTCATTCACTGTTCCTTCTGAATCGCCTTTCCCAGTGTGGTGTGAGCCATCTGCCCCTTGCCCTGCGAGCTGCAGGAGACAATGAGTGGGTGCAGAGGGGGATCGGCACCACCCCCCTCCCCTTTGGTGGATATTGAGCTCCATGTTTGCCCATCTCCATGCCCAGCCCACCAGGACATCTCTCCTCTCCATCTCTGCATAGCAGTCAGCCAAGCACGGCTGCCCTGCAGAGAGACCGCTGACCCCTCCAGGAATTCCTTCCCTGGAAAGGCTGCAGGAGCCAGGGAAGGGCTGTCCTCAGACCCACCTGCCTGGAGCCGCTGGGATGCTCAAAGACAAAGCGCTGCATCCGCTTCTGGCGCTGCTGGAAGAGCCGGGAGCCGCGGTTGTTCCGCAGGGAGAGCTCCTCGATCATCAGATCCTGTGTTGTGCTCATCTTCTTCCCCAGATCCAGCTGGGGGTCTGGGGAGGCTGGGAGAGCACAGCTACAGCTGAGGATGCTGCAGTGTTGGGGACTCCCAAGCCAGCACAATGTATCTCCTCCTTGGGGTCCCTGTTTTGTGGCTGGGCCATTTGCCCATGCCAGGGACTGGCATTTCCTCGGTGTGAGGAATTATCAGGGAGCTCCAGAGGTTCAAGCAGCCTCTCCCACCCCATGCATGGACTGTTCCAGCAAGAACAAGGCCAATGGCCTCAACCAAAGCTGGGTCTGGCCCACAGTCAAGGAAGGCAACACTGCCCTGGGGCTGGTGACACCCCTGCACCCCCTTACCATCTTCAGGGCCCGGTCTCATGATGGCCATCACTTGCTGTCGTGCTCCTGGGGCAGCTCTGTGGGAGGGGGATGGATCCTGTCTGGCTGCAAGAGAGAGGCACCCTGGGAGTGACACCAAGCATGGGGATGTGTCAGCCCCAGGCATCCCCCGGAGACATGCTAGGATTCAGCTAAGCATCTGCCCTGGTCAGCAGCATCCCTAAGCATCTCCCTGCACCGCTCCCTGTCCCCTTCAACTGACAGGGAATGTTCAAATCATGCTGCCCCTCAGCCCCTGCCTGTCATTCTTCCTCTCTGCCTTTCTTTAGGGCAGAAACTGTCCTTGCGTCTGTCCTTGCCCACAGCGAGCCACTGTCATTGTGCCTTGAGCGCCCTCAGAGCAGCAGCTGCCAGCTGAGCAGGGCCCTGGCTGCCACCCCCCCAGCACCTCCGTCTTAGCAGAGCTATTTTCAGCTGCTGGCCCCAAGGGTGCAGGAGCTGCAACCCTGAACCTGCAGGGAGCTGGTGAGCCCAGCCAGCGGCAAGAAGGGTCATGGGACCACCCGACTGTGGTGCTCCATTGTGGAGAGGCAGCTGGAAATCAGCCCCAATCTGAGCCCCCTGAGCTGCCCACCTGCAGCAGAACCCTCCTGTGCTGCTGGGGCACTCGGCTCTGCAAGTGCTGTTTGATTCAGTTTGGTGCATCTGGCATCCCTCAGCTCAGGCTGATGCTGGGCAGCTTCCCCTAAGGGCCCTGCAGTGCCGGGGTCTCCGTGGGGCTGGGCTGCCTGGCACGCAGCTCCTTGCCAGCTCTGAGTTCAGCATTAACCCTCCACACAACGAGCCAGGCACCTGCACCCCATCATTCCCTCTGCCCCACTCCAGGGAGACTCTACCCTGACCCCCACAGTGGTGGTGTCCCCTTTTCCAAGGACACCCCCAAGCGCTGTGCACCCACCCACCTGCTGACCCCCATGTGGGACCTCACCTTCCCTACCTGGCCAGGGGATACCCCAGATGCTGGGGACTGAAGATGCTTCTCCTGCTGCGCTGGGGATGAGGCTGAAGCCAAGCTGCAGCCACCAGCACTCGGTGGCCCCTGCTGGCCCTTCACGGCACCCTTGGGCTCCTGCTGCTCGCCCCAACACGTCCTGGGCTCCAGCCCAGATGCCAAGGTCCAGCCACGGGACAGACGTTATTTCTGGCTGAGAAAGGGGGCGGAGCAGGGCTGTGACCCTTGGGGACTGGGATGCCGTCACCCCAGCACGGAGCAGGTCTGACTCACAGGGATGAGGATGCCATAATCCCGGCATGGAGCAGGGCTCTGAGCCTTCGGGACCAGGATGCCGTCAGCCCGGCATGAAGCAGGGCTGATCCACACGGATGCGGACGCTGTCACTTGGCATAGAGCAGGGCTGACCCCTGGGGACATATAGCAGCAGCAGGAGGTAGCCATGTGCCACGTGTGCCCAGGCCACCTCGGGGACAGATCAGAGCCAGCCTGGGTGGGATAACGGCGGTTTATTTCTGAGCTGGGTACACAGCGGTGTGGTGAAGGCAGGTTGTGGTGGCTGCTGCAGCGAGGGTGGGAGATGTGTCCTGGGAAATGGGGGCTGTGTTCCAGGAAGGGCAGCCTGCAGTGTGGAGGTACTCCAGGGAACAGGGATGGGCTGGCTTCAACAACGTGTCCTGGGGAAAGGGAAGGGGTGATGGGCTCCCTGAATGGGAATGTGCCAGAGCCCTGGCAGCCCAAACACAACCTCTTGTCCAGTGCTGGTCTCACCGGCCCCAAGGTGTGGGGACACCAACATTCTCAGAATCGCCTTCTGTGCCAACACCTCCTTCAAACCCTCTGCAACTTCTACCATTTCCTTCAGCCCCCATGGTCCCCCATTCCTTCCCACCTGCCCTGGCTGTCACAGCACCCATCAGTTCCTGTGTGTGTCTCCATCCCACCAGAGAGGGGATGGGGATGGGGATGTGGTGAACTTGGGTATGGGGACAGTGACAGGTACAAGATGGAGCTGTCCCTCTTGGTCTGGACAGGGCAGGAGAGCACCTGTAAACAGTCCCCTTAACATGGCAATAAATAACTTTGGCTCTTTTTGTTCTCCAGGGAAAGAAGGATTTGGGAGAATTTCTTTGAGAAGGGGTCAAAAGTGAAAAAAAAAATCAGTGAATAACTGGGGGGCTGGAATTAAAAATTAACTTTTCCTCTCCAAAATCTTGTTTCAATTGACACCAGCCAAATTTGGAGGCTGGGAAGAGGGTGGGAGAGGGATCCTGGTCATGGCATCCAATCGATGCTGCCCACCCGCAGCAGCTGTGCCACCGCAGGGGAGCAGAGCTGCAGTGACAGCCCGGGATAACATCTGGGAGATGGGGACAGGGGCTCACAGGGGACTCCCCATCCCGTTCCATCCCTGCTATGCGGGATGGGGCTGGCTGGCAGGCGGGGACTGCCGAGGGAGAGGCCGTGCGGGGGCCGGCTCCCCCACTCTGCCCGCTCCTGCCTGCTGACCACGCAGTCCTGCCCCGAAAGGTTAGGGTGGTAAAAATAGAGCGGGGCATGGGATGGCGGGCGGGCACGAGGCACCTGACCCCTCTGGCACACAGATGGACCGTGGCAGCTCCGAAGGGACGCTCTTTTTTGGAGACTTCAGCCTCGGGGGTTGGTGTGTTCCCGGTGGGGGGTGAGCGGGTGCCATCACCGGGGCTGACGGGTCGAGGGAGAGGGTGGTTTGGCGGGGGCTGGCTTTTCTAGGAGGTGCAGGGTGCCCCTGAGGGCAGGCCCCCCGTCTTCAGCCGCAGGCTGCTGGTCCAGCCCCGGGGACAGAGGTTGAAGCTGTGGATTCCCGGGCTCTTGGTCCCCGAGTCTTCGGAGTCGAGGGAGACGTCCGAGTCTGTCGGGGACCGGGAGGTGCAACGCTTGGCTGGGGACCGCCCGCCCACCACGGGGGACGGCAGGGGGCTCTTGGGGATGGGGGACAGCCTGGGCACGGGGCAGGAAGACGCGCTGGATGGCAGCAGGAGCCGGCGGCCCTCTGCCCAGGCGGTTCGGGGCATCCCGGGGGAGGCACAGAACTGGGGGCTGCCTGCCCGGGGCGATCGCAGGGGGCTTTTGTGGGTGGGCGAGGGGCTGGCCAGGCTCCCCAGCACGCTGCTGGCAGCCTGCAGTGCCGGCGCTCTGGGCCCCAGCCGGGGCGACTGGGGCAGGCTGGGGGGGCCGGCAGAGATGGGGGTGAAGGGCCGGGAGCTCTCCAGCCCCACGGCTTTGGGAGAGGAGCTCTTCCTGCGGGCAGCGTTGATGATGTTCCTGGCGAGCCGCACTTGCATCTGCCGGCTGGCCCGGGGGTCCGCGTCCTGCCGCAGCGGGGACAGGGACCTCTCGCTCCACGGAGGGGACGTGGGAGCTCCCTCATCCAGCTCGGGCACCGAGGCCGGGCTGGCCCAGCCGTCCAGGCTGCCCGGGCGCCGCGCCAGCCGGGGCGTCCAGGTGGGCGATGCAGGGAGGGATGACCGCCTGTCCTGGAGAGGGACAGAGAGCGGGTTAGTGACCCCCCTGGGGGGGCGAAGGGACACAGCAGGGGTACAGCGGCAGGAGGGTGCCAGGGTAAGGTTCATGCTGGCACAGCCCCACAGGAACTGGGGATGTCTCCTCGTGCATTGCACCCCTGCGAGGGGTCCCCAAAACGCATCTGATCCTGCACCCCCTCGCCTGCCGAGGAGATCAGGGCAGGCTGAGCCTGCTGTTAATCATCCGTGCCCAGAATATGCCCCAGGACCTCTCACTACCTGCACCTTCCTAAAATCTCCCTCTGGGGGATGCTCGGAGACCTCCTTGGACTGCCCAGGACCCATCACCTGGCACTGCTCCCCAGACGGCAGGAAAGAGAAGAGCCAGGTGTGACAGCGCAGAGAGTGTATTCAGAAAGAGGGGAAAAAAGAAAAATGCAGGAGAAATAAAGCACAGTCAAAAGGCAACTTGGTACCATGGGGAAAGTGGCGAGAGGGCACGGGCAGAGGCACGGCTGCACCACGAGCCTTGGGCTGAGTGTCACCGAGCAGCTCTGCCCTCGGCACTCTCCTCCTTCCAGCACATCCCTTGTTTCCAGCTGTGCCACACAGCTCTGCCTGCCCCAGCTCCAGCTGGACTGAGCCCTGGTAGGGACAGGGACCTTGCAGTGTCTCTGGGCCCAGCACCACTGGACTGTGCCATTCCCCGAGGGATGCAGTTCTTCCTCCGCAGTGAGGAAGCAAACGAGGACAGATCCTGAAGGAGCAACAGAAGAGCCAGGAGCAGGCACAGTGAGGCAGAAAGGCAGCGTGTCCCCTCCAGGTTTGCTTTGGTAGGAGGCTGAGAAGAGCCACAGGACAGAGGGGATGCGGAGGAGCAGGCAGAGCTCTGAGAGCTGGAAAAGCCGGAGGCGAGGAAAGGAGGGAGCCAGAGGTGCGATGCTCCATACAGTTTCCAGGCGAGAGAAGAGCAAGAGCAGCCCTGTGGCACAGGCAGGCTCCTGATGACTCTTTGGGATCCTGCAGGCTCTGTGCCCAGTTCCTGCTGCCTCCCCGGGACTCCTCAGCTCCTGTTGCACCGGGGGCTTGGCAGCGCCTCTCACCCACTGTCCCAGCACTGCAGCCTCACAACCGCTCCTGTTTCTGTCTTCTTTTCTTTCCCCCCACCCCCCCTTTTTTGTGGTTGATTTGGCTTTTGGCACTCCCATGAGCAGTTAGGGAGGACTCAGCCTATCACCCCTGTGTTTTTCTCTCCACCACCACTACTTGTAGTAAAAAGAAGGTTTCCACACCTGCGGCTCGATGCCGGCATTCCTGGTGGAGTAGGAGGGCCGGGGTGCCTGGAAGCCTGCCTTGGCCCGGGGTGGCAGCAGGCGGCACGGGGAGGCCAGCAGCACCTCAGCCGGGGCTCCAGGACTGGCACGGCTGTCGTGAGTCAGGGGCAGAGCCCCGGCAGCACTGGGGAAGGGGCTGGCAGTGCTCTGGCCGGCGCTGGGCACCACGGGGGGATGCCAAACCGGGGAAGGAGGCAACGGAGAGGTCGGGCAGGAGGCTTGCTGGGGGTAGGGGTAGGAGTCGGGAAGAGAGGGTCTGGGTGGAGGCATCTCCTGGGGCATGGACCTTGCTGGCCCCTTGGATGGGGAGAGGATGAAGAGAGAAGACTGGAGCTGGTAAGGCTGGTGCTTGGAGATCTCCAGCTGCTTCTGGGACACCTCGTTCTCCATGAGGTTGCTGCCATACAGTGATGCAGGAGGGGTTTTGGAAGGCCTGCAGGGACTCTTGGAGGGGCGTCTGGAGACCATGGGTGACAGATAAGCGTTGTTATCGTACTTCCAGGAGGGAGGCAGGGACATGGTGGGTGATGGGGA
Organism: Monarcha castaneiventris obscurior; assembly: GCA_026261815.1. Classification (NCBI taxonomy): domain Eukaryota; kingdom Metazoa; phylum Chordata; class Aves; order Passeriformes; family Monarchidae; genus Monarcha; species Monarcha castaneiventris. The sequence goes on along the minus strand of JAMPIT010000371.1, from coordinate 6,533,821 downwards.
CCGCAGCAGCTCAGGCTGGGAGGGGGCCTCAATGATGAACTTCTCCATCCTGGACTGCCGGCGGGCAAAGAGCTCAGCCCCCTTCCCTCTCGCTTCACTGAGGATGTGGCTGGGCTGTGGCTTCTTCTTAGGCTGGATGGTGGGAGACTTGAGGCAGGAGGACCATGCTGGAGCATCCTCAGCTGGCGGGAGGTGCTGCACACCCCTGGCTGTGCTGTTGGGGACAAAGTTCGCAGCTTCAGCCCCGAGGGCAAAGGGCTCATCCTCGGCACTGGGCTCCCCCTGCTCCTTCTGCTTCTTCCTGCTGTCTGCACTCTGAACCAGGTCCAGCAGGTCGGGGTTAGGGCCCAACTTTGGCTTCTCCACGAAGGTGAACATGGACTTTCTGCTGGCTCTCCGGGCAGCCGACTCCTCCAGGATCCCTGTTTTGGGCAAGGGATTTGGCCCGCTCACCCCGCAGCCCAGGAGGGGATCTGGCAGCATCTTCTGCTCCTGGGTGGGGTACAGGGCCGAGTAGGCGGGGGGGGAGCGGACACGGGTGAGGGGTGGGGGGCTGCTGAGGGTCTCTGCATAGGTTGGCGGTGGGGGCAGCTCGGGGGCAGGGGGTTCCTCGGCCGGCTGGGCACTGGCAGGGGATGCCTGGGTGCCAAAGGGTCGGGCCGTCCGGTTCTTCACAGGCTTGGGCTTGGCCAGGGTGAGATGGACCTCATAGTACTGCCGGCGCTGTGCCCCGTTCTGCTGCTGCCCGGCTGGGGATGCCATTTCTGTGGCTGTCCCCGCTGGCGCGCTGGCCACCTCGCTGGGCACCTCACCGGGCACCTCATCGGGCACCTCACTGGGCACTTTGACGTTCTTCCCCTCCTCGGGGCTCTGTGGCAGGACAAGAGCCGCCGTGTTCGGCCCCGCAGGGGCTCCCGCATTTCCGAGCCCCTGCACCCCTCTCTCCATCCCTCTGGCTGCCTGCTCCTGCACGCCGTTGGTGGCGGCCGATGCCATGTTCTCCTTCAGGTAAACGCTGAGTGGCACCTGCTGGGCTTCAGCAGGAAGCTCCTGGCACGGGGAGGCGTTTGCCAGCATCCCTTCTCCTGGGTTGCCAGGCTGGTCAGGCTCCGGCTTCATCCCCTGGCCCTGGCCCTGCTCCATGGCCGCTTGCCGAGGCTGGGGCGCGGGGCTCAGCGGCAGCCCCCCTCCATGCCCGGCCCCCGTGAGCCCCTCAACGCGCTGCCTGCGCCGGTGGAACAGCAGGACGCCCTTGGAGCTGGGGCCGGGCGCCGTGGTGAGCTGAGCCGCGATCCTCTGGCTCCGCGCCTTCGCCTCCTTCAGCTCCTTCTCCGAGAGGCTGGCGCTGCGGGACAGACCTGGGCAGAGGGGAGAGGGGGATTAGGAATGGGAATTAGGAATGGCTCAGTGGGAATGTGGGGTGTCAGTCATCCCCGCCCAGGACTGGCAGCCCTTCCTCCGGCTATCCCCCGGCATCCCAGCTCCTTCCCTGGCCCCTGGGGGAAGGCAGGAGAGATGCACCGGGGCTGCGGCACACGGTCCGGGGGCAATGGGGACCCAGCGCAGCCCCCACCGAAATGCTGGGACAGATGGGAAAGCCCGGGGGACACCCAGGGACACTCAGGGCCTGTCCACCGTCCCACCCCGCATTTCGGCTGGGTTCTGCTCGCCCACCGCGCTGACCATATGGGAAAGGAATTTCTCCGAGCAGGTCTCCGGTTGCAGCCCACACGGCTCCGGCCCCCGGCTCAAAGAGGCAGCGGCAGGGAAGAGGCCAGGGTATGTCCCCAGCCCCTCGCCCCGAGTCCCGGCATGCTCAGCCCCGAGCGGGCAGGACATAAAGCCGGGGACAGCGGGGACAGGCAAACCCACCCCGACCTCACAGCAAGGCCGGTGGGCAGCCCTGGAGGGGGACTCGTGAATGGAGCAACACGAGATGGCAGCAGCCGACAGAAGCTGTGCAGATCCTGCCCAGCTGGACGCAGACACGGACACAGCGAGGAGCCACCCTCACGCCTCGGCACTCGGCACAAGCGGTAAAAGCAAGGCGCTAAAAGCCTGGCGGGAGCCCCTCGGCGAGCAGCCGAGTGCCGCTGGGCTTCTCCTGAGCCGGACAAAGGTCAGGGCACCAGCCCTTCCCTAAGACCGAAAGGATGTGGAGCTGCCGGGAATGCATTTTCTCAGGGTGAGCAATTTCCTACGAGCTTACCCTCCCGAAAGCACCCGTGGGAAGGGCAGTGTCCCCCACCCTGCCGGGGCCACTGCTGGGCACAGACAGCAGCGCCGACGCCAGCATCAGCCCCGCAGCCAGCAAGGTGCAGCCCCTCTCCAAAGGCACTGCCGGGATGGCTCTGCCGGGCGTCTCTGCCCCGGCCCCAGCAGGGAGGTGGGTGGCCAAGACCGCCCGCTCCCAGCCCTGCTCCTCTTTCCTTCCCATCCCTTCCCGTCTTCCCTTCCTTCATGTGTTCCTCATTTTCTTGCCTTCTGTGCTGCTTGGGAGTCTTCCAGGATATTTTCAGCAGTGGCTCAGCCTACCAGCGAGGGAAGGGATGGATGACTAAGCCAAATCCTTCCAGCAAGCCCACGGTAAGCAGGAGGGCTGCTGGAAGCTGGGCAACTCCTCTTCCTCACCCTTCATCCCTCCTGCCTCCCTCAGCACCCAGCAAGTCCCTGCACACAGCTGAGGTGTGCAGGATGCCCCGGATGAAGCCTTCAGGCTGCCCGACAGGAGGGTTTTGTCTGGGCAAGGGGCAGAGGAGGCAGAGATGCCAGTGGAAACTCTCCTGGAGACGAGGAGCCCGTCGGCAGCCGCGACGCCGGCGGCCAGGCCCCCCCGGTTCTCGCCCAGCATTGTTTAACGCCCCATTTCTATTTGCCTTGGCGGCGGCACAGAGCGGGGCCGCTGCTTCCTCCGGCCGGGCTGGCTGGAGGGCGGCCAGCACCGCAGCTCCCGCTCCGCGGGGTCACCCTCGCCGCCTTTATCTCCGAAACGGAGGAGAAACACTGCCAAGGAGCCGTTGAGAAACAAGCCACAGGCTCCAGATGTCTGCGGGTTTCGTGCTCCGAGCGGAGCATCCCCGCTTCCTCGGAGGCCGGGGCTGCCTAAGAAGCCGAGCTCTCGGCGGAGCCATTTCGCAGTCTCTCGCTCTTGCTACTGCCTTTTAACAGCAAACGAGGGGCCCTGGGGGATCTCCTCCGTGCTGGAGGGATGACTCAGCTCTTGGCCAGCCCGTCCCTGCTTGGACTAGCTGCCAGATACGCTCCCACGTAGCCGGGACCAACACTGGGATTTGCCCACCGGGATTTTGCCCCTGGGTGTCTCCATCCTGGATGCCGCCACGGGCAGGGGCATCACTCAGGGCCAGGGTGTGCTGCAGGGTTGTCTCCCACACCTGAAACCCCTTCCCTCGAATCCATTCCCGTCCATACCCATCCCCTTCACTCTTCCAGCAGCCCCTCTGCCCCTGCCCACCCAGCACCCACCATTCCTGGGCTGGTCCACCTGAGTCCCGTGGAAATGAATCCCTCAGGATACTACTTGGGATGCTGAGGGTGAGAATTGCTCTTCACATCCAATTTTTGTGACTCAGATGAAGAGCACCAAAGTCCCCGGCAGTCCAGAGGAAATTGCTCCAGCCTGAGCTGTAGGATGAGGTTATTCACCCAGTGCAGAAGCCTTTATCCATCTGCCATGGTGTCTGGAGGGATTCTGCCACCTGGGATAGTTTCTGCACCACTCACTCCCCTCCCAGCCACAGGGAACATTCCATCATCCTTCCCTGCCATCTCCTGCCAGCTGGCAGCCCTGGGTGGGCTCTGGCTGGTTCTTTTCCCCAGCCCCAGGCAGGCAGAAGGGAGCTGAATATCCTGAGAATGTCCAGGTGCTGGGGAGGAGAAGGAGAAGGGGTGTGGGGCCTAAGGCAGCCAAAGCAGTGCAGGGAGGAGGCAAAAGTAAAATTATGTGTGTCCAAGGGGCTGCTGCAGCACTGGGAGCTGGTTTCCACCCAGTATCCTGAGCCTGGTCTAAAATCCAAAGGAAGACACCTTCCTTCCTTCCTTCCTTCCTTCCTTCCTTCCTTCCTTCCTTCCTTCCTTCCTTCCTTCCTTCCTTCCTTCCTTCCTTCCTTCCTTCCTTCCTTCCTTCCTTCCTTCCCACACCATACACTGGCTTGCCATGACACTGTCTCTCAGGAAGGAGACATCTTCCCTCTCCAAATGTCCCATCTTCTTCCAAGACAAGGAGCCCCACAAGCCCTCTCCACTGCCGTGTGCCCTCACGGGGCCCACCTTGGGTCCCCTGTGGCCCAGGGGTGCTGGAGAAGGAGATGCTCCCTGTGCCTCCTGTGCCCCATGGAACTGCCGGAGTCCTGGCACACAGGAGCAGCTCCAGGTGCTGTTCTGGTTTAACACACTGCAACTCTGGCCACAGACACTTATAGATCTCTATCTATGTATTTATATAGGCACTTGCTCTGTAGATTTTCCGTTGCTCCAGGGGTGACTTCCTGAGCATCCCCCAAGTGCAGAGCTTAACAGCTTCTTGCTGAGCTGTCAGTCATCCTTCCCACGGCATGTACAGTGCTCTCTCCTCCAGAGCGAGGATGACGAAGGTGATGAAAGGCATTTTTGTTGCTCTCACTTCCTGGACAGATGGGGAAAAAAATTCCTTCCATCTCAGCTTTCCTTGTAAAGGATGGATCCCCCTGAAGGGTGCTAAAGCAGGATGTCTGAATTCCAGCCAGGAATCACCAGCTGACCCCAAATGAAGGTGAAGGATGTGTCAGACATGGCTTGTGACCCATCCTGCTCTAAGATGGACTCCAGGGGCAGAAATGGGATGAAGATTTGGCCTTAAATTAATTGCAGTTTCACTGAACTGACAGATTCAGTGAAAGCTGATGGTCTTGCCATGGCTGGGATGTCACAGGAAGGACAACAGGGACCTGGAAGCTGTGCCTGGTGAAAGTCCTTGTACAGAGAAGCCAAGAGGTACCCAAGTCCCGTTGGGACCTGCAGGACGCAACAGTTCACGTGAAACCTTGGAGTCAGAGCTGGCAGGTGACTCCAAAGTCTTCAGTTTGGGCTCTGTCCCTGGCCTGCTCCAGGTTTGGATGCTCAGCCATCCCGATGCTGCAGCCCACCTTGGCCATGCCCAGGGTGTCCCACAAGACCACCCCCTGGCAGAGCACCCACCATCCATAACCAGCAGGCACTTTTTCCCCCTTCCAAACATTTCTTGGGCTTCTGTGGGTCAGCCCAAATGGTGCCTCTTGCTGGCAAAATCCCACTGGCAAAACCGAGAGCGAAAGCAAGAAAAACCCCATTTCCAGAAGGACACGCTCTGTGCCACCTGACACGAACCCCAGTGCACATCCGCAGCCAGGCAGTGCTGGGGAGAGGAGATCCAGTGTTTTCACCCAAACACTGAGGACTTTGGACACTGAGGAAATGTAAGCAGGTTTTTTGGCAGAGCGGCCGACTGGCCCCTTGCCCCAGCTACAGCTGTGCAGGATTTTTTGCAATGCGTACCAGCTCACACACATTTAAGTCTGTGCACACATTTCTCTCCAGCTCCCAGTTATCCCAAATAATCTGCTGCTAGAAAAACACGGAGGGTAGCACAGACAGGCAGCTGAGCTAGCTAGAAATGGATATGATTCAAACATATGGACAAAAAGATGACAATTTTCTGCCTCATTCCCAGCTTCCAACCCTCCTATGCCCCAGATACGAAATCTCCATGAAGTTCTTATCCGTGCTGGCCCTGCAGCCCTAAAAAGATCCAGCTCAAGTGGTGGGTGCTATGGTGGGATCAGCCTCGCCTGCCTGGCAGACACTCTGTGCTGGGCCCCTCCACACGGGTGCCTTTGCCAGTGACAAAATGTGGCACAGCGAGAAAATTCGTTGCGCTTGCAAGTTTTCCCTGTGCTCTGCTCGCAGGGGCTTTGCTGGATTTGGAGCTGTTTGCCTCCCCACGCTCCTCCCGGCTCGCAGCCGTGCCCAGCACTCAGCACCCAAATCCTGCTGAAACGGCCCCACAGGCTCCAAGCAGCAAGTCCTAGGGCACCCAATTCCCACCCGGGGGGAGAGAAGGGGGTGGTGGGGATTAAGTTGGAATGGGGGCTGTCTGCCCCTGCCCATCCCCAGCTCCCGGGGGGAGGCAGTGAGCAGCCCCAGCCCCACGTGTCCACACCGGACAAGAAGAGGCTGTTGCCACCATACAAGTGGAGGCAGGACCTTCCGCACCTGGCTAAAATCAAGCTTTTATCTTTGGAAAAGGCGGCTGGAGCCGGGCAGACCTGCCCCAGGCGGCCCTGCCATCCATCCACCCCGAGGGCAGCAGAACCAGCCCATCCCACGGCCGGGTACCACGGGGGGCTCCATCCCGCCTGGAAAGCGCGTCCCAGCCCCGCTGTGCCCACTGCTGCTGGAATTCGCTGCCCCCCGTCCCTGGCTGCCAGGTCCAGGGCACAGCCCTGCCGGACTGGTGCCCCGAGCCAGCGGCGCTGGCCTGGCGAGAGAAGGTCAAATGGCTCGGAGCGTCCCTGCGGGGTGGGCAGAGCGGGGAGGGCAGCGGAACGAAACGGGGCCTTTGCCTGTCCCTTGCACAATCCGTAAAAGATCCATCCTGCTGGCTGCCAAGCCGAGGGACAGACCTCGTGTCCCCAGCATGGGTGGCATGGCCGGGGGAGGTCATGTCCCTGACGCCGGGGACAGGGGACATCGCCTGGGAAGAAGTTCTGCCGAGCTGGGCGCTGGGACCCTGCCGAGCCCCGAGGAGGACCCCCACGTCCCCCCACGTCCCCGCCATGTGTCCTCGCTGTGCCTCCCACGCCCCACATCGGACACCCGGGTGCCGGCAGAGGGAACCGACACCTGCCCCGCTCATTCCTGGAAACAAACCCCGCTCAGTCCCGGCTCTCTGCGCCCCATCGCCCACCCCTCGCCCACCACCGCACCCACGGGGGTTCTGGGCATGCACCCCGGGCCCCCGCCGTGCACCCCGGACCCCTATGCACCCCCTGCGCCCTGCCGTCCCCCGGCACCCCGGACCCCCCCAGATCCCACACCCCACTGGGCTCCCCTCTGCGTGCCCCCACAACCTCCTTCCCCCGGCACTTCTGCACTGGCGCCCCCCGGCCCCCGCCCGGAGCCCCCCGGTCCGTGTCCCCCCTGCCCGTCCAGCCCGACCGTACCCGCGGTGCCGGTGCCGGTGCCGCCTCCCCGCGCAGCCCGACTGCACCGGGGAGGAGGCGGCGGGCAGGAAAGTTGCGGCAGCTCCGCCCTCGGAGCGGGCCCGGGGGGGCGGCGGGCGGGGGCCGGGGCCGGGGGGTGGCGGGTCCCGCAGGCGCTGCCCCTGCCCCTGCCCGCCCCGGCAGACCGACGGACAGACCGGACGGGACGGGTCCCCCCTGCCCGGCGACTCTGGCAGCCGCCCCGCCGCCCCCGATGTCTTTGCTCCACCGCTTCTCGTCCCGGCTGGGTCTGCCCTCAGCCCGCTGCGGCCGGGGGGGGCGGGGAGGAAGCCTGGACATCCCCTTCCCCAGCCCGGGGCATCCCCTTACCCAGCGCTCCGCATCCTCTTCCCGGTCCGGGGCATCCCCTTATCCCATCCTGGGGCATCCCTCTCTCCCAACCCTCCACATCCCCCTTAACAGTCCTGAGCATCCTCTTACCCATCCCGGGGCACCCCCTTTCCCAGCCCTTCACCCTTTTTCCCTCCTCTCACCCGCAGCACCTCACGTTTCAGATGCTGCTGGAGATGTAGGGCCTCCCCCTTCCGCAGGTTTGCCCAGTGCCTAAAGTTCTTAGGCACTTGGAGGGAGGCAAAAATCCGGAGACGACAATCCAGCACCGGTGTTACTGCTCTGGGCTGAAACCCCTCTGCCAGGGGTGCTCTGCTCCCAGCCACAGAGGGACCACGGTCCTGGGCAAGGCGCTCCCTGGGCTGCCAGCATCACCTCCCACCTCCACCACCCCGCCGGGGCTGCAGAGCTCCCTGGCTGCGGGCGAGACCGGCCTCACCCCCTTCCCATGCCTGTCCACACCTCAGGATGAGCTCTTGGCTTGATTTTTTGCCTTTCTAATTTCCTTTCTTCCTGCCCCTCTGTGCTTTTTTGCACTTTCCTGGTTTTTGAGGGAGCCTGGCACTGGCTCTGCAGCCCCCAGGGAGTGAAACCTTCCGTTTATTTGCACACCAGACAGAGAAACCTGTCCTGCCTCCTGCATCTCCCAGCCGCTGCCTCTACCCGGGGCTCCTGCGCTCCCCAGCCTGCCCCGAGAGGTGCCAACCAGCCCGGGCCGCCGTGCCGGATATTTGAGAGCAGCCAGCCTGGCCTTGGGCTGCTGGATGGGGACCAAAGGGGCACCTGGGACCCGCCCGGGTGAGTCCACACTGCTCAAGGTGGGGCACCCGTTTGGCTCCCGGCTCCCAGGGCCGGCCCCGCACCACTCTGGGTGTGGATGGATGCACCCACTCTCTTCTCCTGCAGAAGCTGGCAGGGGTGGGGGTTCCTGCAGCCCTAGACAGCTGAAGAGAAGAGGAGCAAACCCCTGACATCTCCCAGGGATGCTCCTGCAAACAGCCTGCTGCAGGAACAGCCCTACTGCCACTTGTGAGGGCACCTGCCCTTTTGTCTGCACTGAACCAAACCTCTCTTTCCCAAACCTGCAGGCTTTCTGCAAGGTCCCAGAGCTGCTCCCAGCACTCAGGACCCTCAGTGACATCCTGCCTGGAGGCTCTGGAAAGTCTGACGGGTCCTGCAGGCAGTGGCTGGTGGTGATCTCACTTGGAGGGGGAGGAAACGGGACAGACAAACTCTTTCCAACAAACCTGTTGAGTTACTTTAAAATTCCAGGCTGGCAGCAAAAGTGCTGGATGGCGGCACGGATTAGGAAAATGCTGAGCCTGGACAGAGTCAGGCCTGACCTTTCCCCACCGCAGATCTACCATCCCGGAGCAGTGAGAAATGGGAAGACTATTTGGGTCCATCTGGTTTGTGTGCTGAGCCCTGAAACACGATGCTGCTGGGGCAGCTGTGAGCCAAAGGGCTTGGCTGAGCTTCCCAGCCTGCGTCCCATCCAGGAGCCGCTGGTTTTGAGGATGTCTGACACTGCAAAAAGGCAGGGAGGGAGCGGATTCTGGACACCGGGCTCATGTCGAGCATCCCCAGCCGGTCGCACCCTATCCCACCCAGTCCTGGGGGCTGCTCCGGGAAAAGCAGGCTCTGAGCTGAGCAGCAGCATCCGATAACGCCATCCCATGGGGGCAGGGACACACCTGCCTCGGCGCCGTGTGGCAGCTGAGATAACAGCTGGGCAGGAGCAAAATAGAAAGGAGGAGGGAAGCGGGGTTTAAAAATGGGTCCAGTGCCTGTAAGAGGATGGATTCTGTGAGAGCATCTCCCGCAGGGAGGTGGGGCAGTCCAGGCATGGGAGCAGCCACACACAGCAGATGTGAACCTGTATTTGTGTCACTGTGGCTGAAGGGACAGTCCTGGGCAGAGAGGAACAGCTGTGGCACGGGGCTGTGAAGTGAGGAGATGGCAGAGAGCGTTGTAGGAACCAACCAGCCTGAAATAAAGCGCTTAGTTTTTAAACCAGGGGCTGACAGAAATGGCCCAAAGCCATGTGAGGGATGCTCGCCCATCCCAAATCAATGGAGGAGAAGTGTACTGTCCCAGACAGTGCCACAGGAGCTGGTCCCCATCACTCTGCCCTGGGCAGGATGCCACCCAGCCCCACAGCCAGGGTGAGGGCTGGGAAGTCCATCCTGTTCATGCCTGCTCAGGGATGGGTTGAGATCCTGGAGATGGTGGGAACCTGCCTGCTGCCTTCCCACCCCCCTCCCGAGAAAAGCCACAGATTCCTCTGTATTTTTAAGGCCAGAGAGATCATCTCAAGCTAAAACAGTCCCAGCAGCTCTGCTGGAAGCCTGGGACCTCTAACCCAGGGGAAGTCCTACCCTGGGAAGAGCTGGGTGTTCTCACCAGGAGAACAGTAGCGCCTTTCCAGGGGGAATGGTGGCCAAAGGGGGTTTCTCTTACCTGCTTTCCTTGGCTCAAAGTCAGGGTTGATGAGAACCCGCTGGATCTTCACCACTTTCCACTCCTGGCTGGGGTTGGCCGTGGGGCTGTCTGCTGTGGGGGACAGCTCTGGGGCAGGGCCAGGGCACCTAGGAGGGGCTGCAGGCTCATCCACCGGGGCCAGGCTGCTGCCATTCAATGGGGGTTCTGGTGCATCCCCATTGAGCCCCCTGGGGTCCCTCTGGCAGCTCCCACTTGATTTCCCTCCCAGCAGTCCCGTCCGTGCCTCCTGCTTGCCTGGCTCGGAGGCCAGAGCATCCCGGAGCTGATGGCAGCTCTGCTCCCCTCTGCTGCCCCTCTCCTGCCAAGAGCTGCTGTCCCCCTCAGCGTCCCCCTTGGCTGTCCCACAGACACAGGGGAGCTGTGCAGGCTCGCCAGACATGGGGCAGCTGGGCTGGGGGTGCAGGCAGAACTGCTGGAGCCTTGTCCTCAGCATCTTCACTGCTTTCCTTTGCTGGCACTGCACGGCCTTTCCAAACAGCTCTGCATGGCCAGAGGGATGGATCCTCCCTCAGAGCATGGGCAGCAGGAGAGGGAGGGCAGCCATGTGCCAGGCACGAGCTCTGCTTTACTACTGCTGCTGGTGGGAAGATCAGGCACGATGCCACTGGAGCAGGCAGGTTTTGGAGACCCAAATGGAGGGAGGGATGTGTCCAGGCCAGCAAGGAGGATTGCGCAGGAATTTCTCTTTTCCAGGCAGAGGACCAGCATCCAAGGACCTGTGTGAAGGGAAGGGGGAGTGTTGAGGATGCTTGTGTTTGCAATGACTTCTGATGGCCACAGACATCCCGGCAGCCCCAGCCTGAACTCCAGCTCCAGCACCACTCCCCATGAGTGACTATTTGGAGATGCCCCAACCCCAACACTGTGCTCCCCACCCCAGCACCCTCGTCCATCCATCTTCACCCTGGGGACAGCACCCATGGCTGGAGCCCTGTGCCCTGCTCCCCTCTCTGTTAGCCCAGATGAGGCTGTGGCCACCCCTGTCAGTGGTCAGCACTGAGGCACCACTGGTGTGGAGCTGGGAGTGTTCAGGGAAGAACCCGATCCCTGAGGATATTGCTCAGGGTTATCAGGAACAAAAAAGGAAAATTTCCAGCATCCAGCATCCAGCATCCAGCCAACAAAACCGTGTTTAACCATTGAGTGACTCATGCGGCGTCAGGACAAGCGCAGACAGACCCACTTCCCTCCTGCCGAGCACAAATCCTGCTGGGATGACGAACCCACGCACCAACACAGACAAGTTATCAGCTGGGAGAGGGGGATGTCATCACTCCCAGGACAGGATATGGGTTATGGCGTACGGAAATTCCTGTGAGTCCTCTGCTCGCACAGCATCACCCAGCCCTGCTCACAGCCAGGGAAGCGCCTCTGGGAGATCCACAGCACCCACGGCGCGTGGACCGTGATGGATTTCCCAGCCTAACAGCCAGCTGAGGAGGAAAAGGGGTTTCTGCTCATCCCAAACCCATCCCTGAGTTATTGTGAGGTTTTTCAGTGAAATAAGAAAAGGCACCGGGTCAACATTGCAAGTTAAGCTCTGGCAGGAGTACACCCTGCAGCTTCCTCAAGGCTCACACAGCTTCTCTGCAAAACTTTTCCTGTCCTTAACAAGGTTATTTTGGAAAAGAAGGCGAATTAGAAAGCAGGCACTCGGGCATTTCCCAAACACAAGGCTGCATTTTTTGGACAATGCCCAAAGGAGATCTTCTGCCGTTTCTGAAATCCCTCCTCCTTCCTCGCTCTGCTGCAATTATTCAGCAGAGATTTGCAAAGAGAACCTGGGGAGAAAATGTTTCCCTCTGAAAAAGAAATTTCACCCTCCTCTTTACATAATTTGGGGGCTCAATAGTTGCAGGAAGCCACCCACATCTTTCCTTAGAAAAGCAAGTTGTTGGAGCTGGAGGGAGCTGCCTTATCTCAAACGAGGACAAAGAGAAAGTTGCCAAAAATAGCCCCAGCCCAGGCTGGGTCGGCAGAGATCCTCTCAGGGTGGATCCACATCTCCCCACTCGCACTCCCTAGGGAGCAGGTTTCTTGGGCATCACAACTCGCGGCCATCCTACACTGGAACTGCGTTGCCAGTTCGCTGGGGGATCTGGTCCCTCCCTGAAAACCGTCTCAGAGCCGCCCCCTTCCATCCGGGAGCGCTCCCCGCACTCCCGGGAGTGACGCCCACGGCCCCGGTGTTCCCCAGGCAAACCCCTCGCCGGTGAGAGCCGAGCAGCGCTGTTCCCTGAGGACACGCTGCTGGGACCGGGCCGCCCACGGCTCCCAAACACTGACTCAGGCATCTGCTGCCTCGCTGGGGGCCAGTCTGGGCCCGGCACGGCTGCGGAGAGCAGCCTCCTTCCCCCCGGGACACGGCTCCTGGGCTCTACCAGCAGCACAGGACTCGAATATTTATGAGTAACGTGGGTCTCCAGCAAAGGCTGCCGGGCTGATCCCTGCTGGAATACCAGCCGGGCGGGATGGGTAAATGTGCCTCGGGTGCATCACTGCGTTGGCAGTAGCAAGCAGCAACACCAGCCATAGCCACAAACCCCGGCTGAGATAGCCCCACCTGCAAACAAAGGCTGTAAAGAGGGATGAGGGTCATTTCAGGGACCATTTCGGGGGTGCAGCTCCAGAGGATGCCCAAATTGGGCACCAGAACCCAACTCAGAGTCCCAACAAGCAGCTGCTCACCATGCCCATCTGAGAGGCTCCTCATGCTTCCTGATGGCATCAAGCCCCTACGAGAAGCTGCAAAATGGTGCTGGGGAGGGAATAATAGCAACAACAACAACAAAAAATCCTTCAATTCACAAAGTGCTGAAATCTGGCAGCAAGGAGACCTTTTGCTCAACTTCTCTTCCTGCCCACTCGCTGGCGAGTGATGCACAGCCCCCCCACCTGCCTTTCTCACACCCTGTCACCCTCCCCCCCCGCTATTGAAAAAAGGAAAACTAAAGTTAACTTTCCACGTCCCACACAAATATTTTTGGCAGGCGTTGCTGGCATTCAGGCTGCTGAGCCCGGGGGAGACGGGGTCTGCAGAAAGTCTTCGTCTCCATCTGCTCCCAGCACCCGGCTGGGGATCCGCAGTGCCTGGGCTGGTCTGTCCCAGACACAGCACAGGGGCAGGAGGTGGCACAGCTGTAAAAAATGGGGGGCACCTCCAGGATGGCCCTGGGGACTGTGAGTGGCCCGGCCACGGGAGTGCCATGAAGTGGGGGGGCAGATTCACACCAAACTTTAGCTCCGTCCCCGCTTTCCCTTGTTGTTCTCAGCCACATCCCTGCCCCAAGCTGGGTCTTCATCAGCACGAAACAAGCCGGGAAGGGGTGCGAACGCTGTCCCCAGCCCAGCGGGGGCTCTCGGGTTTCCCCGGGTCAGGCAGCGGGTCGCTGTCACTCAGGCAGGACCCTGCTGCCCAGACTTGCAGTCCCCAGCTCCAGTCACAAGATCGGCCCTGTCCCTTTCCAAAATAGCCCAGCCGCAATGCATGCATCTGGGGAGCTTTACACCTCCCCTGTGCCAGCAGCTGAACGTCCCCTGGGGGAAGCTGGGCACCTTCCTTCCCCACGTGGAGCCTTCTTCCCGTGGCACTGCAGAGAGTGGGAGACTGGGGGGCTGCGTCCCCCAAGGGCAGCCCCACACCCCTGCGGATCCCGTGTTTCTGTAAGGGAGCGCTGCCCTCGCAGCTGATACCGGAGACACCCCGGGTGTCACCCAGCAGCGCTTGGCTGCCCTGTGCACAGACACTCTCCCGTCTGCTGCAATTCAATCCCTCCCAGCTCCCTGGATACCTGGCCAGGACGGCTGAGCTGTGTGCTGGGGGAAGGCACAGCCGGGCTGCCTGTGAGGTGATCCCCCTTGCACAAGGACCCCAATGCTGAACCCCAAATCCCTGCACGGCTGGGGCCAGTGCGGGGTCCCCTGTGCCACCCCGATATCCATCCACGGGAGCGCCAGACTGCTCACAGCCAGGAGGGGATGGCAACAGTTGGGACACCTCTGTGCTGGGCAGGATGGACCGAGAGAAGCCTTTTCTGACAAGGTCCAGTGTCCAGGGAAGGGGCGCAAGGGAAGTGGGATGGGGTGTGATTGCTTCCCTTGTCATGTCAAGGGATCCCTGCTCCCTGTGGAGCAAGACCTGGGAGCGTGGGCAGGGATGGCTTCACCCTGGCTCCTGCAGGCGAGGCCGGGGCTGGCAAGCGCAGCAGCCGGCAGCGTGCTGGGGAAAACAAAAGCCTTTTGCAGGGCTGATTTACTACCTTGACGGAAACCGGGATGGAAAAAACAACATTCCTGAATGCCTGTCCCCGCGCAACCCCTGCGGTCTCCAGCACCCCGGCCTGCCTGTGGGGACATGGGCTGCTGGTCCCGGCAGGTGGGTGCCCCGTGCCCTCATTCCCTGCCCGCAGCCCGGTGGGGAGAGGCGGCAGAAGGAATGCTGGGGATGGGCACGGGGGCTGCGAGGCGCCAGGGGAGCTGCCGTGATTAAGCAGTGAGCGAAGCGAGGGAGGAGGAGGAGGACAGTGGCATCCCGGCCAGCTGGACCGTGTCCCCTCCCTCTCCACCCCACGCTGGAAGGAAGAGCTGGATGAGGGCCGATTGTATCCTCTGCACTGCTGCTCGTCACGACAGCCCTGGGCTGGTGCCTCCAGGTTCAGGGAGGAGCGGAGTCCTCCCTGGGCAGCTCCCCTGCGAGCAGAGGCTCCCAGGCACTGAGGAGGGCTGGGGAACAGGATGGGGAGCTGAGGAAGGGGCTGCAGGCCCTTGGAGGGCAGCACGGTGCAGGCTGGGCTGGACTCAGGGTGAAATTTATTTTGCACCCCAGCACAGCCGTCCCAGCCCAGCCCCAGAGGGTATTGGCCCCTCTCCACCAGCCCCTCTCTCATGAGGGTTTTGGTCAGGTTTTGGTGCTCAGCACACTGACTCCCCTCCTCCCACTGCCCAGCCCACATCCCAGCCCCAGTCTGGGGGGCTCCAAGGAGCCCCAGTGCTCCACGGGGATTTGCATCCGTTGGACATCAGCCTGTGCACTCCAGCCAAGCAACACTGATCCTGCTCTGCCCTCCTGGCTAGGCTCAGGACTGATTCTACCCCTTCCTGTCATGCCTAAGGGGCCCATCTGATTTGGGGGTCTCAACCAGACAATCCTGGGAGCTGCCCATGCCCTGACTGCACGACAGCCCCACGCAGGGCAGGTCCCAGCCTGTCCTGCCCTTTGCTCAGCTTGAACCCTGACCCCAGCTCCAGCTGCTGCATTCCAGGGAATGAGGACAACCCCAGCCCGGCTCTCACAGCTGCCTCAAGCCCTTCTCAGTGCAGTTTCAGGGAGCAAAGTACCAGGTTTGCCACGTCCCAGCTCAGCCCATGGTGCCACTGGGGGGGTGGCCATCCCCAGGAACCTCTGGCCACTGCTGCTGTGGGACAGAGGGTGGTCAGCTGGAGCCTCAGGAGATCACTACAGGAAGCCGGGGATGAAACTGCAGCTCAGCCTTTTCAAAGCTCAAGTGAAATATAAAAACCGGAGAGGTCCAAGAGAGACGATGAACCGAAAGATCAAGCTCTGGTCAGGGTGGCACAGCTGTCCCCATGACTGGCACCAGCACGTCTGCAAATTGAGCTGGATTGGCAAACCAGGTTCTGGCAGCTTTTGGGTCCACACCTCTCTGTCTGCCTGGGGCAGCTCACCTTCATCACCCATCCTGCAGGAACATCCCGGCTGTGCAGCCACCGGCTCTCTGGCACAGCAGGTCCCACACCCAAATTTCGCCTCAGAGCTCCAGCAGCAGCTGCCAGAGGGAGAGAAGGGAGGGCAGGCTGGCACAGTGGCGCCTTCACGCATTTCCCAAGAAATACCAGTGCACATTTCCTGGGGGAGGAGTGGAGGAACTCTCACTAAACAAAATCTTGCTCCTGCAGGCCAGCACTGTGGGGATGGGGTCACCCCTGGATATCAGTTGCCTGTTGGTGGTTGTGCCAAAAACCTGCTTGGATGGGGAGGACGAGGCAGCCTCTGCAGTGGGGTTGGGACTCATCCCACAGCCATGAGATGAGTGGGATGAACTTTCTTGCAGTGGAGTTAGGGCTCATCCTGCAGCCCCGTCGGCCCCAGGGAGCTCAGCCTCAGCAGACATAAAGCACAAGACAGTAACTAAGCAAAAAACCCCACAGGGGCTCGAAAATCCTGTTTAAACCACCTCTAAGCATTCAGGGCTGCCCTAGCTGGGACGACTGACAGTTGAAGCATCTCAACTCCTCAGGGTCCAAAGCAGGCTGCAAAACTTCCCAGGTAATCCCGGGGGCTGGCACAGCCACTGCTGGCTTTCAGAGCCGTGTTTGGCACTGTCACAACCCCGCCCAGGTCCTCCTGGACAGACAAATGAGGGGCCGTGACCTGGGGCTGTCAGGATCAGGGCACACGACCTGCTGGTGCAGAGATCCAAGGTCAGTGGCAGACCTGACAGCTCAGCCAAGGTTTGCTGAGCCCAGCAGCTCTGTCCTCCCCACTGTGACCCCCGCCACCGTCACCTCCAGGCATCCCTGAGGCCCTAAAGCTCCCTGAGGAACAGAACCATGCTGCTAAGAAAGAGGGAGCAGCTCCCTGCTGGCTCTCAAAACTGCAGCCCTGGCCAGTGTCTTGGCCCCCAGCTCTGATCCCGGGGAGGCAGGATGGGAACTGGGAGTAGAAATGGATGCACACAGCCTGGGAACTGCCAGGATGAAGGACATTCTAACAGCACAGTGACAGAGTGTGCACAAGCACAGGGTTTGGCCCCTCTGAGCCCCACGGGCAGCGCTTGGGTCTGTCCATGGGAAACAAAGAGCATCCCGGGGAAGGGAGTGTTTTCTTTCCAGACCAGGAAAGCAGCCAAACCCCAGCACATGCCCATTCCCAGGCCTTGGCCCCAGCGGCACAGCAGGCTGGTGGCCTTGGGACATGAGGTCCTTTCCCATCTCAGCCCAAGGCTGAGAGCCCGGCCGGTCCAGCCGAGGCAGGAGAGCCGCTCTGCTGCTGGCCGGGGCTCAGCAGGGCCCTGAGGCCAGGGCAGGGCCACCAACCATCGCTACTCAGAGGGGTCCCCGAGCATTTGGGATGGGGCTCTGTGTGTGTGTGTGTGTGCTCAGCAGTCTGGCTCTCCTTCTGGCAAAGCCGCCTGTGCAGTAGGAATAAACATGCCGAGGACACATCCAAGCCAGTGCAAACAGCCCCTGACCGAGCTGCTCTCTCCCAACACTCTGTTTTTCTTTCTCTGCTTTTCCTCTCCTCTCTTAACCCCTTCAGGAGCCCGAGGGACCTGTGCCGGCAGCCCTGGGAGCTGCTGGAGCCAAACCCCATGAACCTCTGGAACTCTGACCACGAGGAAGGGCTTGGACGCCCATGAGGTTCCCGGGTCCCCCCAGGGCACAGGGCTGGTTTTGCTGCCCTCAAGTCCCCTGGCTGTCGTTCCTCTCCCTCTTCTTCCCCCAGCTCGTTTCTCCCCGCCACAGCTCACCCTTTCCCCAGCGGCTCCAGAGGGTCCTGGGGAAAAGGGCTGCTCTCCCCTGCAGCCCCCAGCCCAGCCAGCCAAGCACAGGCTGGATGCTGGCAGGGAGCGCCTCATCCTGGGCAGGACAGAGGAGCCAGGAGACACCCACGGTGGGGAGAGAACTCCAGGGAAGCCCACCCCCCTCCTCCGCTCTGCCGGGAGCCCCATCCATCCCGGAGATCGTCGTGTTCGTCTCCTGTGACACCGCCCTGTCCCCGTGGTCACCGAGAGCCCTGCCCAGCCCCAGCATCCCCCTGGGATGGCCACGGAGCCCAGGGCACCTCTGGTGAGCCCAGGGATGCTCGCACTCGCCGCGCTCACCTCTTTCCCTTTCCCTTTTCTCCCGTGGGGAAGCCAAGCTGGCTGCTTTCCATGCGCTCCAGCTGAGCCCGGGGGAGGTCACGTCCTCGCTGCCCCCGCTGTGCCCGGAGCCCGGGGTCCCGGCCGGGAGCTGGGGCCAGCAGCGCCCGGGTCCCCTCGCCTGCTCTGCTCCAGCCGAGCGCGCAGGGCAGGGTGAGCGGGGGGAGAAGGGAGGGAGGAGGGGAGGGGGGAAATGAAACTTTAATAGCACAGAGCCCCTTTTGTTTCCCAGCATATGGGATATTTCATACATGCTGAAGGCATTAACCACCTATATTCTTCAAGCGCTGGCGGCAGCTGGGAGCACAGCCCCGCGCTCAGCTCGGGGCACGGTGTCTGTCCTGGGGGGCTGCAGCAAGCAGCGAGCAGCCCCTCCGCCCTGGCACCCCTCTCTGGAAGAGGGAACACCCTGAATTACAGCCTGGAAAACTGCTCTGCTTCACCCAGAAGCAGAAACCCCCTGCATGGTTTCGTCCCCGCAAAAGAGTAGCCAAGCCCCCAAACTCGAGGCCAAGGAAGGGATGTCCCTCTTTTTTGGACATGCTGTGAAGTGGGGGAAACTGACCCCACCATCCGCGGGGGTCTGAGACCCCAAACATCCCTCCTGTCCCTAGGACAGGACAGAGCCCAAAGGTCCCATGGAACTGTGACTAACAGTGGCAGAGAGGGGCTGAGGAGGGCTGGTGCCATGTCCCCTCCCTGCCAAGGATGCAAGAGCATCCCTGGAGCAGCAGGCAGGCAAGGTGCTGATGGAGAAAGGCTGGAAAACACCCACATGGGATATCCTCATGCTGTTCACCCATTTTCAGTGGTGCCTGGGGACAGACCATGGTGCCTGTGAAATGGGTGACACCATCTCTGAGAGTAGGGAAGGGCCGTCTCCAGGTCCTGAGCACGGACAGAGCACAGACAGTCCTGAGCACTGCCACTGCCCCCTGCAGCCCCCACCAGGCACCTCAGTGTGGGATGTGGACATTTAGGGTCCTTGGCACTGCATCCCTCCCTTTTCCCCATAGAAGAGATGTTGGCTTCAACCTTCTGGGCAGGAGAGGACATCTGCTGGTGGCAAAGTGGTCTGAGATGGAGGGGGCCGTGGTGCTCTGTTTTCACCAGATTGGGTGGATTCCTCAGCACTGGGGCTCTTCATTGGTGCCCACCCCCTGACTGGCACCCAGGAAGGCTCCCAAAGTGGCTTCCTCTTCATCAGCCCTCATGTTTTTGGCCAGCCAGAGGAAGGAAGGCCCAAGCCCACTCACCCAGGGTGAAGGTACACATTGTCCATCCCATGGAGCTGCAGCTCCACTTGTCCCTGAGCCCCCAGCCCTGCACTACGCAGGATGCCCAGTAAATCCTTACTTTGTCCAGTGTTTATCCAGTCACACTCTAATTTGAAATAAAAAACGCAGCCAGTAAAAGGCCTTTATAGCTCTTCAGAGCTCATAAACCGGCAACGCTGGCGGACGGGGGCCAGATGATTGGGGGCTGCTAGGAAAATTTATTGCAGATTTTGGTAACTTAAACATTACAGCTCTGTGAGCCCCGGGACTGGTTTGCTGAGCAGCTCCCAGCGGCAGGGATGGAACAAGGGATGCTTTATTGGGGAAGGGAAAGGGGGGCTGACAGGTCTCACCCAGACCCACAGTTAACATCCACCCAGATTTAGACTGGCTCATTTTTAAGGCAAGTCTTTGCACAGACTGAATCTGTCCTCGTGCCAGGAGGGAATGTGTGTCCAGGATCCTATCCTCATGTCCAGGGCTGCTGGACACAAGGCTGCATCACCTTGGGGTGAAGACAGTCCTCAGGAGCATCCCAGGGAGATGATGAATGGGACTGTGCCAGCATTTCCTTGTGCCAAATCCCCTGGCTCGGTGGGCAACGTTGCACCAAGCCCTGCCATGGGGCAGGAAGAGCTGGGACGGGCTGGCCAAGCTTGTCGTGGGAGTCTGTAGAATTTGGAGAGAATGAGAGGAAGCGGCCGGGGTGGGGAGCGTGCAAGGGAAGGCGGGTAGCAGGAGGGAAGGCATTTTTTCCTTGCCAGTGTCTTGGCTGATTCGGTGTGAACTGCTATAAATTTGCTCCTTATCTCTCAGGCCATTTAATGTTTTCATGAAAAGAAAATAGTCTGCAGGAAAAAAATCCCGCTGATAAAAGATCCCTTTGGCGTTGGGAGGAATGTTAAATGTCTCTAATCAGCAGGGTCTGGGGCTCGGAGTGCTGCTGGAGCTGGCAGGGAGCTGAGAAGTTGTGGAGACTGAGCAGTGCTTGGAGCAGACTCCCCCAGCACCCTGCCAGGTCTGGGGGGGAGTTGGCATCTGCACCCCTGGGTGCCCCTTGCACTAAGAGAGGGTCCAGGGAGATCTACACCAGTGACATGGTGCCCAGTGTGGGGTAGCAGTGGCTATGGCTGGGATGGCTCCAGCCACTTCACCCCACAGGCTCCCATGTCAATTAAACCCAATACTGCCAGAAAGAATAAAAGCGGGAATACGAGGCACAAATTCTATGAGGGAAAAGATACAGATCCAAATCTTTCTTGACTGCTGCCCAGGGCCAGGAGGGAGCATAGGCTGTGCCAGGGACCCCCACGTGTCTGTGCAGCTCCAGGATCTGCATCCCTCGCCTGCGTCTGTACCTGTGGGGAGGCCAGGGGGAAGCCCCAGAGCCCCATGTGGCTGGAAGCATTCTTCCCAGGAAAGCTGGCCCACAGAGCGGCTGCTGTTTGGATTTACAGTTGCAAAAGCAAATCCTGCATGAGTCCTCCTTGGAACAAACCTCCTGGCCCTTACTGACCGTGGCCTTGCTCCTGCTGAGGACTGGGATGCAGGGCTGGGGGCACGGGGGTCATGAGCATCCCTTTCTGCAGGATCAGGCACTGTCTGGCTGCACTTCCCATGGTGTGGGCACTGAGATATATCCCTGAGGCTTCTTCCTTCCTCCAAACACTGGGGGAGGCCACTGCTGGCATCCCACACCCTGGTGCATCCCCGACTGGGAGCATCCCCACCATGTGGCCCTCTGAAGGCCATCCCACCCAGCAGCCTGAGGCCAGCAGAACCATGGCACAGGGACATGAGAGCCCCTGAGCTGCAGCTTCACGTCCAGGCTGGAAAAGAAGCAAGGCAGCAAAAATGTGACTGCAAAGGGGATTTTTCAGGGTGGGAAGGAACACTGATGGGTTCTGAAGTCATCAGTCAGAGTTACTAATGGCTTTTCCCCCCCTTTTTTTTCCCCTTTTGGTAATGTTTCATTTTATACTCCAAGAGAGCAGAAATGCCATTTCAAATGAAAAAATCAAACCCTTCTGTTTCAACACACCCCCCAGCTCAACATCCTCATGCACCAACACACCCACATACCAGCTTTCCTCCCAAACACAGCCCTGGCCCAGTAGAGCCCGTTTCCAGGCAGCATTCCCCCTTGGCCAGTCCCATATCCCAGCATCCTGCCTCCCCTGCCAGCCCCACTCCCAGCCCCGTCCCGCCATCCACATCCCCTCTCCACAGGCAAACACATTTTCCTCCACATCCATCACGTGGAAGTAGGATGTGCGTTCTGCTGCCAGAACACGCACGGCCGGCCGTGCCAGCAGCGCCTGCACGGCTGCACAGAGCTGCTGCTGTGCTGCTTGGTCGCAGTTGGCTTTTGTGGGATGGTTTTGGCTGTGCCTGGAGTGGTGGGGAGGAGCCAGGAGCTTGCACTTGCCATCAACGCTGACCTGCTGAAATTGGTGTGGTGCCAGGTGTCTCGCTCTTTGCTTGGACATCTGTCTGAGTGCCCACTCTCGCCTTGCTGAGGGCCTTTTTTGTGCTTTCAGAGGCAAAACCACATATGTTTTGTAAAGCTGGGGGTTGGCTGGCAAACTGGCAGCACCACTGGCATCACAATGGCATTGTGGGATGAGAACAGTGACCGTGCATCAGGCCCGGGCACCCGGCATCCTCCTGCCAAGGGATGTGGGCATGAGGGGCCAGGCTCTCCTCTCTCTGAAGTGCCCAGTGGCAGCTCCCCTTGGACTCCAGGGCAGTCCCAGTGCCGCTGCTTTTCCTGCCCTCTGGCAGATCCCCCCTGTCCCGCCGCCGTCTGCCTCTGACGCAGGCGGCTTCGCTTCCAGACGGGTCGTGCTCGCCCCGAGCCCCAGCCAAAAGAAAGCCCCATTGTTCAGCTCAGCAAGTGAGGCCCATGCGCCGGCTGACCCCACTGACCTCCACCACCCGAAAACACAGCCCCTGCTGTCCCATGGGTTAGGGCAGGCATGGGGACATGGACAGGGACAGCCCCTGACACCACCACTTGGGTCAGGGTCAGTGCCCAGGGACACAGGCATGGGTCATAAAGGGTGCAAGGATATGGAGCTGCTCTGTCCTGCCGGGAGGGATGGACGGATGGATGGAGGGATGCTCTACAGCCAAACCTCTCATCTCATGGCTTCTTGAGATGGGCAGAAATCACTGAGAAATGGTGGAGCTGCCAAGCTCACCAGGGTGGGATGGGGAGGGAGGCTGGTGCTGAACAAGCTGCTGCTAATGAGAAGCAGGTGGAGAGCCCGGCGTCGCCCCCCCAGTCCTCTCTCAGCCCTCAGGGTCAGCCTGTATTTTCTTAAGTCCTGATTGCAGAGAAATTGGAGGCTTGTGTGCCGGTGGGGTCTGGTGTGCTCCAAAGCAAAGGAAGTCTGACAGGACCTGGGTTTAGGTTTGGGAATCATTGGAGAGCATTCTGGCACTTTGCACCCTGGCTGAGCAGGGCACAGCACCCATAGGATGATGCCTGCCCTGATCCTGCTCCAGCAGGAGCATCCTAGTTGGGAATGGCAGCAGCCCATCCAACAGCACTCAACTCATCCCCAATTTGCATGCAGGAGAGGAGGAACCCTGAGCTGCTGAGCCAGAGAGGAAACGAGAGCAGAAAAATGTGATAAACAGCTGTAAAGCCCAGCCCTGGCTCTGTGCTGCTCCCGCCGTCGCGGGTCGGCCCCTCAGACTGTTTATGGAAAGCCCAGTTTGCCGAGAAATCCATCTCCCGTTTCCTGTTGATCGCTGGGAGCCAAGGTCCCTCGGCCAAGGGCTGCCGCCGCCCGCGCACGTCTCGCTGTGAGACAGAGGAAGGGGCTGAGCACAGGGCAGTTCACGAGCTCTCAGGGATGGGGTAGCAGTCTTGGGGGCTGGAGTATCCCCTGGGAGCTGATCAAAGCTCTCTGGCGAGACAGGGCAACCCCAGCCCTTCTGGGACCCCTGGGCATGGAGGAACTGGGAATTCTCCCCCGGGCTACTCAGCACGGAGGGAGTGTGGGTGGGATGCTCACAGCCACCTGCGGAGATCCAGGGCTGGGAATGTCCCCCCGTTTGCAGCAACGACCCCTTCAGCCCTCGGTGTTCACCAAATACGTCCAAGCCCCGGTCTGGGGACAAGTGCTGGGTGCCCACCTTCACTCCCTTCCTGCTCCTGTGACCCCGCTGGCGGGCGTGGAGGGAGCTGCCGCTCCATGTCCGCTCGCTCAAGGCCAACACCATTGTTGGTGAAGCCGTGCCGGGCGGGAGCGGAGCCAGGCAGGGATGGAGCCGGAGCTGCGGATTCCGCCGCTCTGGACTGAGTCATCAGCCCGCAGGAGCTGAGCAAGGCAGAGCCGGGTGCTGACCTGAAACCCGGCCGATGCTTTTCTCTGAATCAGGGCAGGGAGGAAGGGAAAAAGGTTGGGGGAAGGGGGGAGCAACGAGTGGGTTTTGGCTTCTCAAATCTCCCCTTTTTCCAGCTGCTCCAGAGAGAGATGAGGCCGAGGCAGTGCCAGAGGGATGGAGAGAGGCTGCAGAGACTCATGATGGGAACAGACACAAGGAGATGACAGGCTGCAAGGAGAGGGAAGGGACTGGGAGATGCCAGGGGTATGTGTGCCCATGTTTTCACTGGGCTCATCCCAACTAATCCTTGGAGGAGGAGGAAGGAGGGAAAGAAACACAAAGAGCTTTCCAGCCCCTCTGCCAGGTCCCCTCCCTGAGCTGCGGTTCCCATTGGGCGGGAATGGGGATGCTCGCCCGGCATGTGCCTGCTCCAGCTCCGAGCACGTGGCCGAGTCTGAGACACCCCCCCGGGGACAGTCCCATCCCAGCAGAGCTGGGGGCCAAGGGCAGATCTGGATCCTGCTGGCTGAGGAGGATGGCTGCACACCAAAAGCCATCTCGGAGTGGTCAAATGGGTAAAACGAGCCCATCCCATAGGCAGCTGAGCCTCCCCTCCCCACACTGTCCCCTCCTCAAGCCCCAGCAGCAATCGCTGTCGCAGGAAATCCTGCCTCTAGCCCTTCCATGAGGCTTCACAGACCCCGCAGCAACCCCAGCAGCAGAGCGAGGGAGAACACCCACCCCACACCCACCCCATCCCTACCCCTGGGCTGCTCCCCATGAGCGGGGGGGGTCCATCAGCCCAGCTGGGGAGCTGGGGGACCGTCACCCATGTGGTCACCAGCTGCTTGGAAATATTTCCCTGGCTCCGGGTTATGTGTACAGATTTTTATAATTATTAGCCTTGGTAATTTACCGTAAAATATTTATTCTGGCTCATTCCAAGGCGTTTGATTCGTGTTGGGTCGGTAAGGCTTGGGGGGGGGTGGCGGTGCAGGGGGAGCCACGCGGCCGTGCGGCGCTGGATGCTCGCTCTCATCCTGTATAAATATCCATGTGGATGTGTGTGGCCCAGGGAAGAGACCCTGGTGGCAGCCAGGATTGGGGGTCCAGCTCGCCGGGCGGCTCCTCTCCCCCTCCGACTGCGATCCCAGGCACCCCAGCCCTGCGGGACACGGGGCAGCGGAGGGCGGAGGGGATGTCCTGCAGGGAAGGAATGTGGTGGGAAAGCACCCTGGCAAAGCCCGATGAGGGCGGGTGGATGGAGGTGGCAGGGAGGGACGAGGAGGAGGAGGAGGAGGGTCCCGGGGGTGGCAGTGGCGATCCCAGCACGCCTGGGTGGTCGGCAGGGCTGGGCTGCTCGCGCCCGGCTGCGGAGGATGGGCTGGGAAGATGGGAGCTGAGATGGGCTCTGTGCCGTGCGAGGGGAGAGGACACCCCCAGCGCTCTTCCCTGCCTGTCCCGGCGCTGGGATCCACGTCACAGCTCCCCAAGCCCCAGGGGCTCCATCAGCGGCGACCCCCATGACGCGCGGGGAGGCTCCAGCGATGAAACTCAACCCAGATGTGCAACAGCGGGAACCCTTTAACATTTCCCTGCTCCGTGCCTGGAGCTGGAAAGCCCCTCCAACAGCCCTGGCTCCCGAGTTTCCCCTCTCTCGCTCCCCAAGTGTGCCCTGAAAAGGAGCTGCAGATGTTGTCCCAGGGAGGGACAAGGGCAGGGACCCACTGGGGATGCTCCAGCAGCTCTGGGCAGCGCCGAGATCATTGGGGAAGGCAGCAACCTGAAAGCACCAGCAAACAAACAGCACCGAGTCCCACAGGGCTTAAAATGACAAGGAGAAGTATTAAAATGGTTGAAAAGTACAGATTATGTGGGCTGAGTTCCACCCCCACCGCAGTGCCAGCCCCTCGGCAGTGGGAATGTGCTGGTACCAGCATGGGATTTGCTGCTCCGTGAGCTCAGACAAGTTTCATCTGCACTGACGTGGCCAGAAGCTGGATTTGCTCAAGGAAAAGTTGCCAGGACGGCCAGAATCACACACATCTTGTCACCCTTTGCCCCCCTCAGAGTCTGGAGCCTTGTTTAGTGTCTGCCTTCACTTTTCTTTTGGGCTCAGCATCCCCTCACAGCCCTTCCTCATCCTCAGCCTCCTGACGCTGGAGGACACCCCAGCCTGTCCTCCAGCCTGCCTCCCAGCTGGCCCGTGCATTATTAAACCAGATCCTCCTTATCAGCCTTTATCTTTTTCCACTCATGCAAAACCTGCCTGGTTCTAGCTCTGCCAGCCATCGGTACTTCCACCAGGAGCCAGAGAGCATTGGGACACCCCTTCGGTGCTGCCACTCCTCTGTGGGGGGACAACCCACTGCTTCCCTGCCCCCAGAGCCCTGGGAAGCAGCCCCGACTCCCCCCGGGCTCAGAGCTGCTCTGACACCTGGTTTCAATAATGAACGGCGCGGGAAGGGACAAAGGAGCCTTGCAGGAGGGCAGCGGGATGCAGGATGAGGGGCTGGCAGGTGGGGAAGGAGGGGGGCTGCACGGCTGGGATGAGGGGCATGCTAAGGGGGGCACCAGCCCAGGAGCTCTGCGGGGCTGGGGGGGCCCAGCTGCCCATCACCACATCTCTGATAAAACAGCACTCAGAGAATGGGGTTAAGTGCAGGCACCGGAAAGCTGGGATTAATGGAAATTGGTTATAAGAATTTTCCCAGATGGAAGAAACATCTTTTCGTCATCTGTCCTTTGACATTTCAAGCGTTATTTTGCATCCCCAGCATTTTCTGATTTGGGCTGTGACATTTAAATGGCCAATTTGTGTTTACAGTCTTAGGCATTGTAAATATCTTATATATAAATGTCTTTGCATGTATAGGAGACATTCTATACATTTGTATCTTTGAAACAAGAGCTGTAAATCTTTACAGGAAAATATAGATCCCCTACAAAAACATTTCTATCAGCTTTGTAATCACAGGGTAGATGAACATGTAACAGAAATACATTGGCTTTTACAGACACTGGGATTTGGTATTATTTTATCACAAAGTGTAAATATGTCACTTCAAAATCATGAAAGGCATTAAAAGAAATATTTTGCATGGCTTTTATTCAAGGACTTGCTGACTTGCACTGTCCCTCCCTCCAGTCACAGGTCCCATGGCAAGGATGCAGCAGTGTCAGGGCTGCAGAGCCAAGGTCACGTCCCAGCAGCTGCAGGGGTGATGCAAAGGGACAGGGCTCTCCAGTGGGCCTGGCATGGCCACAGTCCCCTCCCAGCACACAGCACTGCGGGACACCACAGGGGGCCTCAGGCAGGTTTCGGCTGCCCCAAATCTGACCTTCCATGGAGGGTCCCATCATCCCAGCAGGACCATGATCGCAGACACAGCCTCGCCAGCAGCACCTCTCTCACCTCCCTGTCCATGACAAGATCCCCTGGGAGGTCCCCAGCGTGGAGCAAAGGGCTGTGGAAGAAGGCGAAGCAGTATACCTGCCATGGTATGAAATATTTGCAGTATCTGCTTTTACTCCCAGCTGGGCTGGGGACACCTTTCTCAGGGGAGCAGGGGGCTCCTCCATGGTCAGGGGTCTCTGTTATTTATAGGGTGCAAACACAGCCTGCTTCTCCCTGTGAGAGAGCAGTTTCCATGGCCTGTTCTGACTCCTCCATGGATTTCAGAGGCAAGGCCTTGGACAGGGCAGTGCTTGCTGGGCTCTGGCCCTTTTGTGTGCCTCTTTGGAGGAGCAGAGATGGGAGGTGGTTACAGAGATGGTGGAGTGACAGTGACATTTCTTCAATCAAAATTCATGGCATAGACATTCTTTGACTGAATTCTGATTTCTACTAAGTCTCATTGTAAAGCTTGATTTAAATGTCGAGGCTCAGCAGGCTGTGAAGGCTGGGGACAGCACAGAGTGCTTGGAGGAGGAACCCATCCCACCCATAAACTGCTGAGCACCCCCACCTCCATCTGCTTTGGGGAGCCAACACAGGAGATGGCTTCCAAGTCATCCAAGAGGCTTCTCTCTTGTCCCCCCGCCCACTCTGCTCCCCAGATGATGGAAGGCACGATATGCCTCTGCAGGGGTCTGCATCCCAGCAAGGCACAGAGCCAGGGCACAGCTGGCAGCAGGGCAGGAGGAGCCAGCTGGGGGGTACGTGCACCCCAACTGCTGGCACTGCCACCTCATTCCCTGGCAAAACCCCTCTCCAACCCCTCCTTCCCAGGGCTGCGGGTCTTCAGTCAAGTGAGGCACCTGGGGGTAGGATCCAGCCCCGGTCTGTACAGCTGTGCTGGGGACAAGGGAAGGGTTAGGGTTAGATTGAGGGGACCACAGATCCCTGCAGTCAGTGGCACATCCTCATGAGTTACCCCACAGCAGCCTCCAACCCTGTGCCCAGCCCTGCACCCTGCTGCCAGCATCTCCCCTTCCCTGCATCCCTCCTGCCTGCACCTCTCCCTGCCTGCATCCCTCCTGGCAGCTGGGCGGGCTGTGGCACCACCAGCATTGCCTGACCCCGTGCAAAAAGCAGCCCAGGCACTGCTGAGCTCCATATCCCTCCTGCAGATATTTCCAGCAGGGATTCACTGGCACATGCACAGCAGCCAGCAGGATACAGGACACGTTGGGGCATGGATGTGGGATGTGTCAGGACGAGGATACAGGACGTGTCAGGGCATGCTGCAGGATGAATCAAGGTGCAGAAAGCAGCCATCAGGGATGGACCCAACCCCACAGCGGATCACGGGCTGGAAAGCCAGCCCTCACCATGGCCACGGTGGTCCTTCCTGCAGGCTGGGGCTGCCAAGGGCTTGGAGCATCCTCATCTCCCCCTCTGGGAACCCCAGGAAGCTGCTGACTCCCACCCACTGCCCCGTGCAGAAGCTCAGACCTGGGCAGGGGCTGCCTTGGGGTCTCTTGGTCGGAGGTTGCAGGACAAGGCAGCAGCAGGGACAGCCCTGGCAGCCCATGGCCACACCAGAGGAGCAGTCCAGGGACAGTGAGGGTTTGAGCCCCAAGCAGGGATGCTTTGGGGTCCCGCTGCTCCTGGGGCCCTGCTGGTTGCAGCTGCCCAGCCTCTGGCCCTTGCCCAGCCCAGCAAGAATTTTGCCAACGGCGCACATTTTTGGCAGAAGCTAGAAAATATCACTGGTGCCAAGATGGGCAACAGGCGAGGGGCACAGATCCTCCCTCACACAGGGCTCTCCCGTGGTTGTGGGAGGGCAGAGACCTTCTCATCCTCCCAGGCACCCCATGGCCAGGGCATGGGGCTGAGCCGTGCTTGTGACCCAGTTAATTAACAAGCAATTAATTCAGGACTAAGCTGAGCACCAGCTGGGCCCACCTGGGGCAGGCCAGAGCCAAGATGGAGGTTTCCTCGCACATCATCTGGGGCTGGAGGCCAGCCCCAGACACTGCTTCTTCCTGGGCTTGGGGACCCAAGGAAGGGAACCACGGTGGGTGCATGGACTGGACTTGCTCCAGCATGGCCAGGAATTAGCAGCCTCCTATTCTGGGCAGGCAGCTCCTTGGTTCCCCCCGGTTCTCCCCCTGCAGCCCTCTCTCCTCCATCCGGCGGCTCCTTCGGCACCACACATCGTTTGTCACTCCGACAGGTTCAAACAAACCCGTCTGGGATTAATTAGGCTCCGTCTTCGTTTCCTGCAGCGCTTCGCAGGGGCCGGGCAGCGGAAGGTGGTGGGGAGGCAGCAGACGGGTGGGCAGGCTCGGGCAGGCAGGGACTGGATAATGGGGCAGGGGGGAGAAGGTAAGCAGGGATCCCCCGGCCCCCCAAATCCCTGCCCCGGTGCTAAGGCAGTCGGTGCTGGATGCTGTCCCGGGAAGAGGAGGCTGTGGGCGCTGTGCAGCGGGGATGGATCCAGGACTAGAGAGCTGCTGCCACCTCGTGCACGGAGAGCTGCTCCCACACACCCGCTTCCTAAAACCCCCAAAGATGGGTCCAAAGGCAGCCAGAACCCCCAGGGGCAGAGCAGGGCTGGATCATGCCAGCGAGGAGAGACACAGGCAACAACCAGAAAGTAAAACCAGAGCCCCCCATTTATTAGCAGTCGCTTCAACAGGACCTTACACCAGTGCTTGGGAGGCTCCCCCAGCACAGCCCCCATGGCCCCACGTGCAGCTCCAGGGGCTCCTGCTGAAACATCCAGGTGGGAACCCTGCTGCCAGCGGGGCCCCTCACACGGCAACACATTCACCCCACTGCCCTGGCCCCACTCCGGCAGCATCCCGGGCACTGCATCCCCCTGGCACGGAACCGCTGCCATCCCACACCCTGCGGGGTGGCTCCATCCAAGGGAAATGTGGGCCCTTATCCCAGTAAACCCGGGATGGCTCAGTCTCATCTGCCAACAGATCCCAGGGGGCGGGAGAGGCTGCAGCTCTGTACGGCACCACCAGTACAAAGATGTGTCTCCCACTAGGAAACCTTCCTGTTTCACCACTGACCTTTGTCCACGTCACGTGTACAACCAAAGAGACCACGTAGGGTTTTAGGTACAAATTCTGGCACTGAAGAAAAACACCTCCCTGCAAAATGGGAACCAAATGAACACCCACCCCCACCCCCGTAAAACCCAACATTATTAAAATACTTCCGTTTTTAATATTCAAGAGGTTTGAAGTTCTCAGCATCCTTCTGATTGCCGTTATCCCAAGGTCTGTTCTGTCCCCGAGCTCTCCTCCATGCCAGGGTGTGCTGAGCACCACTCGGCTTTACCACAGGAAACACCACGTGTGTACAAGATTGCAGGATGGGCTTGGGGGTCATGAGCATACTGGGACCAGTATGCCCAGAGCAGCACACCAGCCCCTTCTCCTGCTAGGCCACAGCCCCACCATGCTGCCCATGGAGGGGGAGCCAGAGGTTGAGGAGCTTGAAAATGATGACAGAGATGACAACAGAAATTGTGCCCCAGTCCTTGAAAGAAAAATCCACCTTGTTCTCAGCTTTTCCAAGTAGGTGTGGGGGGAATCCAGCGAACTCTCCTGTTTCCTGCCATGGGGCTGATGGCAGGAGTGGGTCTGGGTTCCTCCATGCTTTGGGTCTCCACCAGCTCCATCCCTCTGCTCCAGGTCAGCAAAGTCATCACCAGTGTACCCAGAATGGCTGGACCAGGACCACCCTCAGACCAGAAGGTGAGGGACAGCTCTGATGCTGCCCTTGGGCCCAAGGCAGTTGGAACCCATTTTGAGCAGAGAAAGGGGGAATTTGTGCCACTTCCCTAAGCCAGAGCAGGGTGGGAAGGGACGAGGGGTTAAAAAGGAAAAATAAAATGAAAGAGATACAGGTGTGGGGCAGGTGGAGAGGAGGGAGCACAGGGATTGCAGAGTCGGATCACTGCTCAGGCAGCCTCCAGCGGAGCCCTGTGCTCCTGGGGGTCCTCTCCAAGCCTCTGGTGCAGCCATACACTCCCGGGGGTCCCCTCCAGGCCTCCAGTGATGCTGTGCGCTCCTGGGGTCCCCTCCGAGGCTGGGTATTGCTGAGAAGGTCCTGCTGGCACAGGGTCAGCCCCGCTCAGGTATTGCTGGGGGGTGGCAGCAGCAGCAGCTACCTGGTGCTCTGCAGCTCCTCCCGCAGCCAGGTGGGCAACGTCTGCCCCATTTTGTACAGGAGCTTGGAGAGCTCTATGTTATGGTCCCTGTAATAGTCCCGCAGGAAGGCGCGTGACTGCAACGGGAGAGCAAAGAGCAGTGTCAGGGGGACCAGCCCAGAGCCCACCAGCCCAGCACAGCCCTGCTCAGGACCAGCCCAGGAGGCTTTCTGCATACTCACATCCGAATCCATCTCAGGGTACTTCCTCCCTTTGCTCTTTCCCAAGCATTTTGTTTTCCCTCCATCCAGAAGCTGACACCAGAATCCTTTCTTTGGATCGAACCTGCAAAGGGAGAGCTCTGCCTCAGCCCTCTCACCCACCTTCCACAGACATCCTGCCTAGCAGCTCCCACTGCTGTCCAGCCCTGCACAGGGCACTTCTCCACCTCTGGAACCCACAGCCCAGCTAATATCTTGTCATCAACCCCCAGTACAACAGGTTCCCCTACAGCTGTGCAATAAGCAGTCCACCAAGGCTCATTCATCGCCCTGTTGAGGGAGCACAGAGTCTACCTGGGTTTAATTACCATTTTCTCTGGCACTTTTGTCCCTGGATGCCCTGAAGTGCCCCACAGCAACTGGGTGGACACATACGTAGGCAAGCCCTGGCAGAGGTAAATTATTATTTCTCTAGGAGCTCTGAAGGCTTCCCACAGTGGGGTTTAATGGAAGGCTCACAGCGAGGCGACACCTGCAGAGGTGCCACACAGCCAGCAGCTGCTCTCAAGCGTGTACAAGGAGATGCAGTGCCAGGGCTCCATACCACCATCTGTGCCACAAACGCACTCCTGAACTCTGCTCCAGGAGCCCAGGGCTGCTCTTGGGCTGCCTAGAGTGACCCCACTGTGGTGTCTGGATAGGTCTCAGGAAAAAGCCTGGCCTTATCAAAATAACAGCAGCTCTGTGGAGAGGCCCAGGGCTGAGGGCTGCTCTGGGACAGTGCTGGGTGTCCCCAGGCCAACCCACGGCATGGGAGCGATGGCAGGGTGGAAGAAGGAGAAGCTGGAGGAAGGACTCACGCCAGGGTCTTGTGATAATCGATGAAGTTGGTCACACCGAGGAATTTCTGGACCGTCTCCATCACTTTGGCGGGTTCTGTTCGGAGCAGCTTGCCATCCAGCACCAGGATCTGCAAGGAGCAAGGCAGGGTGGTGAGGTGTCACTGGCTCCCAGCCCTGCTCTCCTGAGGCTAGAGGACACCTTTACCACACCTTTGGTCATCTCAGAACCAAATCTGCCACCAGCCTGCACAAGGGCCCCCACTAAATACCAATGTGCCCTGCTGCTCCCTTACACTGGATGTAGGAAAGTGAAATGCAACTAAAAGCCAGGGCCAGGACCCACCAGGACAACATGAGAGCTTCTGCTCAGGGCTACCCAGCCCACAGGCAGCTGGGATTGCAACACAGCAATTACACTAGCAGCAGGCAACTAATAAGACTTCATAAGGTTAATTGACAGCGGAAAAATCATTCAGGGATTGATCCCATACTCTCCAGCAGTGCTGCACTGTGCGGGTCACAGCAGGGCTGGCATCCAGCTCCCATTTTCCCTGCAGATGGCTTGAACTATGGGCAGCTTCACCTGCTGTTTTTGTCCTGTTCGATGCCGTGGTGACACCAGACAGGGCAGCCCCAGGGGGGTCTGTGGCCAAGAGGGTGACCCCACAGAGCCACCCACAGCCCTCCACCCCCACTCCCTTTCAACCCTGCTGTGACAACCCACACAAGGACATCTTTGTGTGTTATCCATCACCAGGTTCCCTTCTTGCACAGCACCTCCCCTCTGTCCCCTCTCCAAGTAATTTTACTCCTTCCCCCGTGGTTTTTTAGGGTGCAAGAAAAACAGCCCCCATGGGAGCAACTCCACAGCGAACCTTGGATCCAAGATCTCTTTCCCCCACATCCTTGCTTGGGTGAGGGGTCTCCCCGGGTGCTGCCAGTGTAGGACTGGGGTGCTCCCATCCCTACCTGGTTGGCGTGGTAGCTGTTGAGCCAGCGCTCGATGTGGGTGGCGTACCAGCCCGGCACCAGGCAGCGGTTCTGCAGGGTCCGCAGCTTCGGGGCGGCCTCGGGCCCCGCTGTGATCACCTCGTGGAAGGTGTATTTCAGGGCGACCGGGTCGTCGTGAGCTCGCTGGTGCTGTCAGGCAGAAGCAAGGCAGGTTTGTCCCCAGGGTAACCCAAATCCCGGCTGCCCATGAGGTGCAGTGGCTCCCAGGCCACCAGGACGTGTCCTCATGCATCATGTTCAGCCATTTAGTGTGGCATCCGCAGTCACCCCACGTCCCAAACCATGCCCACCACCCCACAGGACTGTGCCATCCAGGGGAAAGGCAGAGGCCCACCTGATACCAGGAGTAGGCTCGATCTGCAGGGTTGATGAGGATGGTGATGATTTTGGCCTTGGACAGCAGGGCTGCAGCTCGCCGGGGAGCCACTTCAGAGTCAAAGTAGTTGGCACTTTTCTCAAAGTAGAAGTCAGAGGTGGTGTTGGAGGGGATGGGGAAGAATTCCATGTACCTGGGGGAGGCACAGTGTGAGGCTCGCAGACAGGCACCACCAGATGTCCCCAGCATTGCCCTCACAGGTGACATCTCAGACACTCAGAAGGGAAATCCCACAGCACCACTGCTCCCCTTCCCTAAGTTATTAGCACTCCCAGCACAGTCCCCACAATGCAGAGACCCACCAGTCAATGCCCTTGTGATAGTTGTGTCCATTGAAGAACTGTATTTCCTCGAAGGTCTCTGAGCTGGGGTAGTTGCTGCTCAGGTCTGGGTGCATCCCCAGGAAGAGATAAAGGGCAGTCGTTCCTTTGGACAGACAGAAAGAGGGAGTTGACATGGGTCAAACCTCCCTCCAAGCTCTTCTTCAGGGCAGGAGGGCTGACAGAGGCTCTTTGGGAGTGTGGGAGTCCTCTCAAGCCTCCCAGCACGCTCATGGCACTGAGGGTGAAGGGAAGTACCTGTTTTTTGAGGCCCGATGATGAGCAACTTTGGGAATCGGTCACAGGTCTTTTCTTTGGACCAAATGTCCTTGTGCCGTTTGTCTTCACAGGGATCCTGAAAGACAGCGTGGAGGATCAGAGACAGAGCAGCCTGGATGGGACCCCACACCACTGCTCAGCCCCTCCAGCCTGAGCAGACACATGCTCAGCAGGCAGGACAAAGACCAGGCCTATCTCCAGGTCTACAGGGCAAACCCCTTGCTGGCAATGCCTACAGAACCAGCAAGAGGTGAGAAACCACTGCTCACCCAGGGAATCAGAGGGAAATCCAGGTTGGAAGCTACCTGAGGCTCAGAGCAGGGCCAGCTGTACCCCACTACCCTCTCCCAGCACCACAAACAGGGTCACTCCCCCTATTAAAGGCACAGGGGTACCTGCCACAGTGGGTCCTTCTCCTCGGAAAAGATCTGGAAGTATTTCTGTGCCAGCTGCACGGGGGGCAGTGTCTGCAGTTTCAGGTTGGTCCAGGAGTTGAGGAAGCGGACCAGATGCTTGAAGGTGTACAAGCCCAGGCGGTCGTTGCCGTAATTGGACAGATGGGTCATGAAGATGCTGATCTGAAGCCAAGAGGACAGAGCAGGGGTTAGAGGAGCTTCACCCAGCAGCCATCTCATGCATCTCATCCCACCCCGGCTGAGGACATTGGGGACATCTCCCACAGCAGTGCCAGGACAGCTCTGAAGACACCTGTCTGTCTCTCCCCAAGCAGTACTTACAGGGTTCAGGAGCACAGTCAGGAACAGCTCCCCTCCATTGATGATTTTGTCCAACTCACTGGAGCCACCAGGGTATTCATTGTAGAAAATAGTGTGCGTGAAGAGGCCACAGGTTTGCCGGGGAAGTACCTGGGGCAGGAAAAAAGATACAGATGGAACAGGCAGAGGAGCCAGGGCAATGGCATGGCCACACAGTCTGCAGGCTTCCAGAGCTGGGTGTCCTTCCCTTCCCAACAAAAAAACCTTCAACCCTTCAGAGGTCAGGACCAGTTACAATACTCCTCACCACCCTTGACTTGAACACAGACACAGAAAGGAAGGATGCGAACAGATGGAAAAGCCAAAAACTGTCCTCACACAAATTCCACCCATGCAGGATGAGCAAGGGGGAACAACCCCCTCAAACTGGAGCTGTGCAGAAACCACCTGCCGAGGTTCTGGTTTTGGTGGGGGAGGCAGGAGAAGAGAAGCACCAGAGACAAAGCCTGGCACTCACCATGATGCCATTGTGGATGAAGCCGCGGCGGTAGCGAGCGGGTTTCAGGTGTGGATATTCCTCCGTGCTCGTCACCCTGATGGACCAAACCTGCTTCCAAGCCTCGTACAGCTGCACGTGCACGGGGTACACGCCCGAGTGGTGGGGGGCCACAGCGTACCCCATGTCAGTGGGGATGCCATGCTCCTGCAGAGAAGAGAGTGGGGAATGGGTGACTGTGGAGACCCCAAAATCACAAACCACACCCTCTCCATTCCCAGCTATAAACTGTCTAGTTGTGCCTCTGGAGAGCAACCAGGGAAGGGCTGTGCCTCTGCATCCTCTCCTAAGCCTGACTGCCTCCACAAAAGGGAGCCCAGGAACAGCCATGCTGGGTGGACACCCACTCCTCTGCTTCACTCAGACCATCCTCATCCCTGCCTTCTGCTGTCAGCCACAGCCAAGCTGTTCTGTGAAGAATGAGGAGATATAGTTATATAGGACTGTAGATTGGTTTATATCAGTAGATACAAAACAGCCTGGAAACTCTGAGCTGGAACACTGCCCATCCTAACTAGGAAAGGTCTGGTCTCTCTCTAATTAAGCACTTGTAATTATCAGATTATAAATTCAAGTTAGTTTGAAGATCCCTCTCTTAGGACAAAGGATCCAATTATTAATAGGTCTGGCTTTACCAATTCGGATTCGAGACAGCTGTCAGTCAATCACAGCATGAACTGGTGCCAGTGCCACACAAAGCACAGCCCAAGAGGACAGAGAACCCCTGACCAAGCTGAAGATCACAGCCTGCCTTTACAACCAAACATGTCCCTGCCAGCTCAGCCTGTAGAGGGAGTTTCCATCAGCCGGAGCCTCCCGGCACAGCCACCGCTCCAGGATCCCACATCATCACCTAGCACAGTTTCACACGGTGCCAGGCTGAGCATCTCCCTGGGCTGCACCCTCTGCATCCCCACGGTGCCAGGCCGAGCCCTGGGCTGCACCCTCTGCATCCCCACGGTGCCAGGCCGAGCATCTCCCTGGGCTGCACCCTCGGCATCCCCACGGTGCCAGGCCGAGCATCCCCCTGGGCTGCACCCTCGGCATCCCCACGGTGCCAGGCTGAGCATCCCCCTGGGCTGCACCCTCTGCATCCCCACGGTGCCAGGCCGAGCATCCCCCTGGGCTGCACCCTCTGCATCCCCACGGTGCCAGGCCAGGCGGGCACAGCTGCAGGGCACAGACTGGGTCTCCCCTTGAACGGCCACTAGGGCAGCTCACTGCCACAGGAACAAGTTGGTTGCTGCAGATAAATCCTTTAGCTCCAGGTACTAGAGCATAAATGGATTTACCCACACTGCTGCAATATGAGGGACATGACTTAATGTCACCAGGTCCCTCTGCTCCAGCAAGCAGGGGCCATTCTCTGGGAATCTTCTTTGCTCCTCTTCTACCATCCTCCCCTCACCACAAGCAACCCCACCAGCGGCATCTTACTCACGACAGCGAATTTCTTGTTTAAGGTCATCTGCTCGGCGAGAACTGACTGGTTGTGGAAGAGGTGAGGCTGCATGTGGCTCCACATGTGCGGGAACCACCAGAACTCCTTCACATAGGACAGCAGCAGGTCATCACCTTCGTCCTCAGCATCAGTACCTGTAGCATGACAGTTGCTGTCACCACCGAGCATGGAGAGCTGTGTGAGCAGCTGGGGCACAGGGAGGGGCAGCCCCTCTCGGTGGCCAGGTGATGGAAGAATAGGGTGGGATGCCTAAGGACCCTCCTGCAACTCCGAGAGCACCCTCTTTGAGCACCAACTAGTGCCCCAGCACCAGCTGTATGGCACCCACAGGAGAAGGGGTGCCCTTGCCCTCCTCACCTGTGTGGAAGAATTTCCCTGAGTATCCCAGGTTGAAGGTGAAGTTCGGGATGTGGGTGCGCAGCTCGTTCTGTGTGTCAAACAGTGCCTGGGAGAAGGGCAGAGAAAGCAAGGTGTCCTCAGCACATGGCCTCAGGGACAGCTGCCACATCAGGACAAGCACCAATGTCCCTGAGAGCTTTGCAGAGTGGCTCCCAGAGGGACAGGGGAGGCTCTGAGGACAGGAAGGTTCATCTCTGCAGCACCCCTGAGCAAGCACAAGTGTCCAGCCCTGCCCACCCAGCCAGGAGAGCACAGACACACCTTGACATCTTCCACCTTCATGCGTGTGCCCTCCTTGCCCACAAAGATGTCATCGATGTCCACCAGGATGTAGCGGTCAAGGGGCAGGGACAACCTCTTGCCCGTCAGGAAGGAGACAGAGTCCACAAAGACCAACTTGTGCAGCCAGAAGTTGAGGTTGTTGCCGAAAAGCACCCTCTGGATGCCGTCGTGGAGGCCCAGGTCCTGCATCACAGTGGTGTGCAGTGCAGCGTCCACGCTCATGTGCGGGATGGACTCGGCCGACTTGGTCTTGGCCAGGAGGATGGGCTCGTAGGTGGAGTGGTTGGACTGGAAGACAGTCCAGTCCTCCCCAGGGAGCACACCCTTCTCCACCTCACTGGGGCGTGTGATGTAGAGCAGGGGCGACTTGGGGTTGATGCTGCAGTCCTTCAGCGCCAGGTTGGAGTGGAGGAAGAGTGGGAAGCCCTTCAGCTGGGCACTCAGAAGGCTGTTCTCATTGGCCTGCACGGAGAAAATGGGAGCTAGAGGAGATGGGAACAAGGCAGGGGCTCACAAGGAACACTAAGAGCCACGGCAACAGAGGCAGCAGCTCACCACCCCTGGAGATCTGGGTTCTGGGTTCCCCACCTTCCTCTCTGGAGCATAGGGTGCCCTCATCCCTCTCACACACTCAATCCTGCTCACATCCTATATGCAAAGTGTCCCATGGCTGGGAGCCCTTGGCAGGAGAAGGGCTGCACAGTAAAATACCTGTTCATGTTTTTGGCAAGCCCCAGCAAGGGTCACTGCTGGAAAACAAGTGCTAAAAACAACTGGACTGATCCCCAGAAGTGTGTTTTTTCCCTCAAAACCTCCAAAGGCCACACAGCCGTTCCAAAGGGAGAAAGCTAAGATGGTGCCCTCTGCTAGAAGCTTGTGCCCCACACCAATTCATGCTGCTTGCAGAAAGCATGGGGAGGGCAAAGTCCCTGTGGGGCAGCAGGACCCCAGGGCTCACACCCGGCCTGGCTGTGGGATTTTGGTTTGCCCCATGTACCCCCTTACCTTGAAGAAGCCGATGATGCCCACGCCGTACTCCACACAGTACTTGTCCAGCAGCTCCCGGTTCCAGGCATCCAGGTTGACATACTTGAGGATGTTCTCGTAGATGATGAGGGCAAAGCGTCCCCGGTCCTTGTCGGTCAGCGTGGGCATGTCCCCCTTCCCCGGGGCAATCTCTGTCCTGTATTTGAAGCGACTCGACTCCAAAATGGCCACAATCTCCTGGCCCAGCTGGGAGTAGAGGCTCTCCACGAAGACCAGCACCAAGGGGTCCGTGCGGGAGGAATCGGCCACCTTGAGGGTCTTCAGTGGCAGCAAGCGGGAAGGGGCGACCTTGGGCTCGTCGCAGTCTGGCCCCGCCACGTCCCCAGAGGGCTCCAAGCCCCTTTTCCACCCATATAAATAATAAGCAGAGACGAAAACACTGAGCAGGCAGAAGGCAAAGAGCAGGAGCAACACCACCTGCGGAGAGAGCTGCCAGATACCCCGCCGGGCCCTGGCCAGCACAGTCATCCTTGCATCCGCTGGGTGAGGTGGGGCCCCTCTCCCCTGCCCGCCCCCTCCCCTCACGAGCCCCGGGGAGGGGAAGAAGCAACCAACCAACCAATAAAAAATTAGGTAAAATCAAATTGAATACTACTAATAAATTAAAATACTAGCAGGCCGCCTGTGCAGGCTCTCTCCCCTCCAGCAGTCGGGCGTCCCTCGCCGTCTGCTTCATGTCACCATGGCAGAGGCACCGAGAGTCCCCTTGCCGAGCCGAAATTCCTGTGGTGATGGCAGCAGCGGCAGCAGCAGCTCCATGGCCTCAGCAGGGCGAGGGGGCAGCGGGCGGCCTCAGCACGGTTCGTGGTGGGAATGTGGGCATGGCGGATCTCTGGTTCCCTGGCTCCACACAGTGCCCTGAGAGAGAGAGAGCTGGGATGAGAGGGCAGGGACAGTGCCAACGCTGCTGCTGTTATTTCTGCCAGCGTGATAGCCCCAGCAGAGTCCTCACGAGCTCGCTGGTGTGCCAGGGCTTGCCACAATAAGGCCGTGAGCGCCCAACAGCGCCAGGGATGGAGTGGGAATGCAGCACGAAGCAGTGCCATGGGATCCTGGCTGTGGGTGCACCTGGAGTGCAGGTGCATCACCGGGTGCTATGGAGGGGAGCCCCCAGCCCCCTGTGCACCTCTGGTACCTCAAGAAGCTGGAGAAGCAGCCCTGTTCCTCCCTGTGCCCATTGGGAGCCACGCTGTGCTGAGGAGAATACGGGGAGGTCTGAGCCCCCCATGACCCAGCTCGGCTAGCAGGGAGGGACACGGGAGGGACACGGGCAGCTCGCCAGCCGGGCGGCTCAAGGCCGAGCCAGGAGCCGCCAGCCAAGGTCACCGAGATGGGCATGCGGGAGTGTCCACATGGAGCCAAAGGGACCTTGGGAATATTTCTTTCCTTCCCTATGAAAGGCTCTTTTGAAAAAAGAAAAGGAAAACAATGAGCACTGCTTGACAGGAGGTGAAGCCACGTGGGGGACAGACTGAAGCAGCTAATGTGAAAAAGGTGGCTTGCAGCACTGTCCCCAAACTCAGTACCAGTGCTGGGGACAAGGGCAGGAGTCCCTGCTCCTCCTGGGGAGAGCTCCCTGCGTCCTGCCAGCACCGTGGCTGAGCACCCTCCCTGCTGACACCAGCCGGGCTCCTAACAGGATTAAACGTGGCTGGCTGAGCGGCACTGTGGATTACAGGCTGGGGCTTGGCAGGGTAATCCTGTCATCCCTGCCCTTCCCAGCAGCAACTCCCGCTCCAGGCAGTGCTTCCCAACCCAGCCGACATGGCATTGCTTCAGCCAGGCCTCCGTAGGTGCTACTGGCAGCCAGTCTCCTTCCAGCCTCCAGCACTGTCTCCTCCTTCACCACCTCATAACACACCAGCAACCTCCCCTTGCCAGCTGCGCTGGGCATGGTGGAACACCTGGGTTTATTGATTTGTAATTTATCTTTGTGCACATGGATGATCTCCAGGCACGACCAAGAGGATGCACCTTCTCTCCTTAGCCCCCCGAGGTGTGTCCTGCCTGTTCCACCTCACTCCTTCAGCCCCTCCAGCATCCCTGGGACAACAGCCCTGCTGGGGTTTTGGGACAGGGCACTTCTCCAGGTCTGTTGATTTTAAGGATGTGATTGAGCAGAAGGAGGCTCCCCTGCCTGCTTACAATCCCTAGCGATGCAGAGCTGGAAATGCATTATCCAGCACCCTGGCTGTGCCATCCCACTCCCTCTCCATTTCTTTCATCTGCCAGGAGTGGTGAGTGCTGGCAGCTGCATTCCCACGGTGATGGGCGGGCAAATGGCAGCAGCAGGTTTGATGCCAAGTGCTGGAGCCAGCAGCTGATGGGCAGGACCATGTGTCCATCCTTGCACCACCCTCCATGAAACAGGGAATAGGGCTCTGCACCTACATCACCTGCCATTTCCAAGGGCGCTTCGTTAGTCCATTCTCTCCTAAGAGCTTTTAATTACAGTACTTAATGACCAGGCTTTGGAGACAGTATCTCTGGCCAGATGCCGGCCGAGTCTTCCCAGGCTGCCACGTCAAAGCCTGCCCAGGGCAGGGGGCCAGCACCGGACCCCTGGAGCAGCCAGGTGTGAGCTGGGACCAGGACAGGCAGCATCCTGCCCCAGGCACCTGCCAGTGTGGCAGGAAGCAGGCAGGAATCCTGCTCTGCCGGTTCACCGCTGCAGCAAACCCTCCACGGGGAGGATGCCAAGGGCTTTGGGGCGATGCTGCAGGGTGGGGATGCTCCTGCCCTGGGCTTTCCCTGTGCAAGTGGGTGCTGGCTGCATCCTGCCCAGCAAACCCCTGCACATCCCTGGCAGTGGTGGGAGAGCTGACAGCTCACTGCCAGGGAAGGAAGCAGGTTCATGCCCAAAAGCACAACCGAAGTCCTTGAGACCAACAGCTTTTCTAAAACAAAAAGGGAAACAAGATGGTGAAATTTAAAAAACCACAAGATCTGGCAAGGTGACAGCTGGGGTCAAACTTCCTTTTAACCTGATTTTTAGACACTGCTCAGGTGCCTTTTAAAACCACAGTGGTTATTTAAAAGGCATCATCTGGAAATGTCAGCCTGAGTCCCACACACAGACCTCAGGCCCCCAGAAACGGTGCTGGCAGGCTCCCATCACTGAGCGGGTGCTCAGCCACAGCCACACATCAAGGACCCCAGAAGAAAGAGCCCTGGAAAATTCTCCTTCCTCGTGGGTTTCTGAGCAATGCCCTGGCACAGACTCCACTGGAGAAGAGGCTCAGTGAGGAGGCTTAGCCACCGTGCTCTTAATCCGGCTGCCCTGACAAACAGAATCAGCATCCAAGCAGCTTCCCGGCGTGGCTGGGAGCCCGGAACATCCTGCAGAGCTGGATCCAACCCCAGGACAGGCAGGGAGCGCAACCAGGGGACAGGGAAGCCCTTTACTATCAGATTTACTTCAGTACCTTTACTTCTTCAAATCTAAGAGAGCTGCAGGAGGAAGGGAAAAATGGTTGAAAAGCTTTTCAAAACCCACCCCCCAGTACAGTTTGGGGATGCTGGTTTCCCCCTGCCCAGAGTTATTTTCCACAAATACTCCCTGGGGAACCACTGCACTCCAGAAAGTCAGGGAGGCTCTAGATGGGATGAGAGGGAATGAAACCATGTCCTTTAGTGGCTTACAGCACTCTTCCTTTAAATACCGGTGAGATTTCGCCAGGATGCACTGGGAGGATTAAATATAAGCAAGGAAGTGCAAGCAGATCCGGAGGAGAGGGAAGGGTCAGTGATCCCAGAAGACAACCACAGCAGGCTTTGATTTATTGGGGGGTGGAATACGTCTGGCTGCAGGTGCAAGCAGTGAAGATCAGGCAGTTCACAAGTCCCAGCTGCTGGATAAATCAACTGTCCCAAGCCCATGGCCCAGAGATGGGAGGTGAGCTCAAAACCACAGGTATGACAGAGTAAGAAATTGCTCACACATTTCCCTTGCATCAGTTTGGAAAAGGCTGAAAAGGAGGAGCAGGCATCCACCTTCATGCAGAAAACCTTGGCCCCTGATTCTAGTAGCTCCCAAACTCATAGAGATGAAGCCACATCTGAAACATC
This sequence comes from Monarcha castaneiventris obscurior, assembly GCA_026261815.1. NCBI lineage: Eukaryota > Metazoa > Chordata > Aves > Passeriformes > Monarchidae > Monarcha > Monarcha castaneiventris. The sequence continues at coordinate 6,491,100 of JAMPIT010000371.1, read as the reverse complement.
ACAGCCAGATGGGTCACCCTGCTCCTCTCCTGCTGGCACCCTTTGGGTGGGCACCCCTGCTCCTCACTCCTCACCACTGCAGGGAGAGACCCACCACTGCTGGGTAATCACCTCGTCACCACCATGCCAGCTCCACTTCTCCATGTAAGCCAGCCCTGGGGGTTAAGCATGGATGGAGGAGGATTTAGAGGCAGGATGCTAAATTGCATTGCACAGCTCAGCGATTTGCAATCACTCCCCGCTCGCTCCAACACTTCCCCTATCTGACCACTGCAGGGAATGTGGACGGATCAGCCCCACCTACACATCTGCTGCATCTCCCACTTGAAGGAAAAACACTACTGGAAGGTCTAAATTTGGCCACGCCGGGACTCAGGCCCACAGCAGGGAGATAGTGCTTATCCAACCCCACCTTCTGTCTCTCCCACACCTCACACACCCTCACCAGCATCCCCAGCGATCACCAACTGGTGCCCTGCAGCCCTGGGAATCAGCACTACCTGTAAAAGATGCACAAAAGGCAGCCAAATTATTATTAATAGGTTTACGTTCCCTCTAGAGGGAATCCCCTTCACTCACTGGTAATATTTAGAGGGCTACAGATCTAAAACCACTGAGCTAAGCACGTCCTTAGAGAGGAGATTAATGCCATCACATTATTCAAGAGACAACTGCAAGTTCAAGACAGGGGAGGTTGCTTTGAAAATGAAAAAGTAACCAGCATGAAAAAATGGCCTTTAAACACCCACCTCTGCACCGCTGCCTTTATCAGCTCTAAATGACAGTGATCCCAGCTACGACTGGAAATACCTGCAGACAGCTGGAAGCACTGGCAAGGGAAAAGAGCTATCTCAGGGTGCAAAGGACCACTTTCTGTCCCTGTCCCCATCTCCTCCCTCCCCAGCCAGGGCTGCACCCACTGACCAAGAGAAGGCACAGTCAGGAGATGATGTCCTTTGCTGTGGTATGTGGTGGTGTGATGATCCCACCAGGATGCTCCTGCAGCTGGGACACAAGCCCTGCACCACAGGAGATAAAGCTATAGCAGCCCAGGAAGAGGAACCCAGCATGAAAACTTCAACCACTGCAAAACCAGGAGTTTTTCCTGGTGATCCCCATGTCCTGACAGCCTGAGCGAGCCTTTAGGATGGGCCCAAGAGATCTGGACAGAGGGATGATCTGTATGGACATCCATTTGCCTCCTGCCAAGCTGCAAAGCCAGGGTGTCTGGGCAGGGGAGAGGGCTGAGGAACAGACAGAGAGGGGAAAAACACAGAGAAGGACAGAGGAGCAGAAAGGAGCTTGTCCCGGTCACCCACTCACCAGAGGCTTGGTAATGCCAGATAAGGAGGGGCTTATGTGGTAGATTACACAGGCTGCTTAAGTGCTTTGCAAACAGTAGTTACAACCTACCAGGGAGAAAAACACCCTGCTCTGGGAGAGGGACAATCCCAGTGCTGCTTTCCTGAGGACACCAGCCGGTGCCCAAGAGGTGCCAAGTTAAAAATGGACAACGGCAGCCCCAGCAGCTGACCTTGAGACAGGCAGTGACAGGCAGCCCCTGATGCTGCTCCCACTGCAAACCCACCTGGCTCGGCTTCTCCCCTTCATGCACAGGCTGGATATGACCAAACACAAGGGAGTATCAGGAAAACTCATCCATGATTTATAAGGTCTGGAGAACTTCCACCCCAGGAGGACTTCAGCAGGAAAATCCTCCCTTCTTCTCATCTCTTTTTTTTTAAGATCTGATTTATAGAGCCTGGCCAGAAATGAGCAGTTGGAGCATTCACCTGGATTGCTGAACCAAGCTTCCCCTTGACACCTCACTCCCCTCTGGAAATAAACCTCTGGCTCTGCCTGCCCACCCCGTTCCTGCTCCTAGGGGAAAGAAACCAATATGAGTGATGAGTCCAGTGAAAGTGGTTAAGAATTTTCACTTTAAAATAGTCCAAGTGTCCAGCTCTGGAAGAGGCATTTGTTCACCCAGAAAGCCCTGTTAGCACTTCAGTTTTACTACAAAAGATAAAAGTAATGTTTTTCTCAGGTTTTCTTCAAAAAAACAATCATGAGAACAGCTCACTGCCTGCAGAGGGATGGAAAAGCAAGGTTCTGTCTGTGGCATATATATGCTGAATTTTTAGGGGAGAAAAATCCTGAGTAATTTTTTTTAAAAATCCAAATCCCTAAAAACTGGGTGAGGTTTCTGGAAGCCCATGATTAAAACATTTCATGGCAGAGCAGCTGGCAACCCCAACTGGAGGGTTCCTGAGACTAGTTCTAGCAAACCCCACACCTTAAACCCACATCCCAAGGTCCTGTCCCCGCTAATCCCCATCTCTCACCCCTTTCCCCAGCCCTGAGGCACCCCAGCCCTGTCAGTGAGGCCGTACAGAGGAACCCTCTGCAGAGGTCACCCCGTTTCTGATCCTGGGGCACTGGTGGCTCCCACCCTCCTTGTCCTCAGCATCCCAGTCTGGAAGAGCATCTCTCCATCTCCCGACACCAACATGAAATCAGTCTCCTCCACAAACTAGGCCAGCAATTAGCAGCAGTCATTAGCTTTCCTATGCCCCAGGGATGCTGGGTTGGGCAGCTGATCCCTCAGCACCGATGATCCCCAACACCATCAAAACAAAACACCCCAACACCCCACAGTCAAGTTATGGTTTGGGTTGTGCTGCTGCAACCTCCCCAAAAAAGCTGAAGCCCTTCACAGGTGACTCTTCCTCGGGGGTATTTTTTGTCCTTGAATCCTTGGGAACAGCTTCGGAGCAGAGCTTGGGGAATTCTCCCAAACGTTAATTGAAAGAGGCGCTTAACGAGGAGAGTTTCTTTTGTCTGTTAATTGAAACAGGTTCTTACCGACAAAACTCCCCATGAATTTTAAGTGGGTTCGCAGGGGGAAAAAATCCACTCAATGAATTGGGTTTTCCTGCTTCGAAATGTGCCGTGTCGGTTCCTGTGGCTTTCCAAGCACCCAAGAGCCGTTCTGGATAATCAGGGCCTGAATCCTGAGTCTTTTAAAAAGAAAAAGGACGAGGGGAAAATAATCTCACATGGATTTTTATATTTCACTGGAGTGGCAGCCTGCCCTCTCACAAGCAGGTCGCACAAGGACTCCTACCCAAAAAAACACGGACTGAAAGCCCCTCGATGCCACCTTTTGCTGCCTCTGACACTTGGCTTGGCCAGACTTTCCCTGCAGAGATGCTGGTCCTGCCATGAGTGTGAGGGTGACACTGGATCTCAGAGAGCCTCGAGGCAGCAGCAATTCCCTGTGCTCAGCCATGGCAGTACTGCAAGCCCCACGGCATGGGCCAGCTGCTTCCTTTTCTTGACAGCTTCCCAAGTTGGTAGGAGAGCAGAGCCATCTTGCCACAGAACTGCCAGCTGTTCTGGGGAGCACAGGCTGCCCTCAGAGTGCAAACCCAGCCCCAAACCAGCACTTTTGCAAAGCAGAATCCATAAAAACCACAGCATGAACCAGCTCACAGAGAGCAACCAACCCCCACCAGTGCCCACATTCCGGAGAAATCCCTGCAAGGATGGAGCTGCCCCCTCCTCCCAGGGGCTCCCTGGGATGCTCCTGTCAGACCACATCCATCCTGCCTGATGCCCCAGTGTTTTGCTGAGCTGCCTCTGACCTCCACTTCCCTGCAGTCTGCCAGGACAGACGCTGCCAGGAGCCCAAAGCAGCCGCAGGGCCAGGTGCTGGCAGCCAGGATTGAATTAGAAGTCAGAGCAGTCCCCGCCGTGACGTGGGTGTGCTCCCGCGATGGCTCCCGGGGTGGCAGGTCCTTTGGGAAGGGCTGGGCAGCACACACTGACGCACAGGCAGGACGCTTCCAGGGCCAGCATGCTCCAAGGTCATGGCCAGGCCAGGCTGGAGGTCAGATCTTTTATTAGACCAATGGACACAGTTGGAAAAAGCGACACATTTTGGCCGTGCAGGCATTTCTCAGGCCCAAGAGCACATCTGTTTTTTCCTAAAGGTATTAGTTAGGCTAATAAAAGACATTACCTCTGCATGCAAACTTTGTCACCCTTAAAATGTACCAGAGGCTGCAAGGCTCAGCAGCCCAGGGAAAACACGGGGAGCAGGAATAGGCACAGAGCACAGGGGACACTTGCAAGATTTGTTTTGTTTTCACCCCCTAGAACAGCACTGGCAAAGCCCACACTTGCCCTCAACAAGCACAGCTGCTGCCTCCTGCCTCCCCTATTTCCAGATCCAGGTCTGAGGCTGCAAGAACCAAATGGCATGTCCACAGTAAGTCTGTTGCTTTGGTTTACCTGCTCCAGGATCAGCCCTGTCCTCTCCTTCTCCTCTGCACGGGCTCCAAGGCAAGCAAATGCTTGAGGAACCAACCTGCCATGCCCCACCTGCACCAACTCCTTCCCTCCTGGCCTCAATCCCACTCTCCGACGTAAATCCATGAGACCAGCAGTGTACCAGCACAGCAAGGGATGGATCAAGGCCAATGGAGGAGACTGAAAATGGCCTGAGCCATGTGCCCAGGCATTGACAGCACTTGCAGTGCATCCCCTTTCTTTAAGAGCTCCAAGCCCTGGGGCTGCAGGGCTGTACTAGGCTGTGAAGATGCAGACGGTGTTGGGAAGGAAGGGGAATACTCAGTGGGGTACTGACAAGTAGCTAGAAGGTATCTAGAGGGTTCTGCCAGGGCCAAGACATGGGAAGCAGAGCCAGGAGAGCATCAGGCTACCCCGTGGAGCAGGGACATCCTGGGAGCTGTCATCCTTCCTAACCATACCCAGAGCTACAGGGTGAGACCCACATCTCCCCATGTGGCAGAGGGAGCTGAGCTGGACATCCCTCACTGTACATCCAACCCTCAACATGCCCAAGATCACAGACTGGAAACACTTCTTCCCTGCTTTACATCAGTGAATGTAAATGCCAAGATATTTTTGGTTCCCTGGCAGAAGCAGGACATCAGGGCAGAAATCCTAGAAGAGAGTCTTGATCTCTCCAAGACAACCTCCATTTCCACAACTTTGACCAGATCAGCATCAGGGCTGAACTCTGGGCATGCCCACCATAAATACTAGGGCAGTTCCTCTTGGGATACCTCCCATTAATGGATCTTTTGACCTTCCTAAACCCCTTTCGGAAGGCTTGTGCCACCTGAGGGTAGTGCAGAGGATTCTGTCCCATTCCTGGGGCAAAAGGCTGCAGCAAGGTCCTGCTGGTTTTGAGGAGGATGTGGGAACTGAGGCGCTCCCAGCTCCCTGGCTGCCAGCCAGAGTCACACGCAGGATTTACAGCTCGATATTGATTTGTCTTCTGCAAGCTCTGCCATTACAGTCGGTGGCTTTTGCAGGAAAGCAACGTGAATCATAAGCTACAGGCCGCCATCTCTCCGTGTCCACAGGGTGTGATTCATCCAGCCCTTCACTTCAGGGGTCTGGCACGAGGGCTGCCCTGCTCCTCCACACCTGGGGACAGGCACAGAGTGGGCACGGGGGGCACCACCTCCCACTGGCACCTGGAGACTGCTCTAAGCCCCCAAGGCTTGTAGGATGGTCTCCAAGAAAGCAGCATCACACTTTCCCTCCACCAGGTCCTCCTTCTCCTGTGACAAATTCCAATACCACCAATATACACTTGACAATGGCACAAAGCAATGCCACCACCTCAGCCAGAAACACACAAGGAAATCAAGGGCTGTCATGAGGTCCTGAAGTTGGAATGGCTGGAAACGTCAATGACATAGACTGGAAGCCCCTGTCCTCTGAAGCCATGAAGCAAACACAAGACACAGGAACTTAATATATTGCTTCTCTGGTCTTGAGACCTAACCTTATTCTGGCAGGCTCTACCTCAACAGCCAAAAATAAAAACACAACTCATTAAGGTACATCTTGAAGGCAGAATTACACAAAAAGACCCTTTTAAGCAAAACCCTCCATGACCCTGCCCCACACACAAAGAGCCAAGAGAGCAACTCCATCACCAGCAAGCAGTCAGAATCTAGCCAAGATCGGATACTTGCTGGGACCACAGCCCTCCATCCTCAGCACAGAACCCAGACATGTCCCAAAATCAAACCTGCTTATAAAAGCCTGTGGTAGGAGATGGGCAGGTGCTGATGGTGACACTCTGCAGCAGGGGCACACTCGGCTGCACCATACTTCATCATGACACTCTACTGAAGAAAATATTAATCATTCCCTCTTCATTCCAGCCTGGGTTTTGAGTTACGAGGTGTCTTTTTCCTCCAGTTTAAATTACCACCAACAGCGTATTAAGTATGTCCCGTTCTACAGTACTGACAGAGCCACACAGGAAGGGGTGGGAAACCCCAAAACAACCTGTAAGGGAAAGTCTGTTTGCCTGGGATGGATTTTCCATCCCCGTCCAAACAAAATCATACCAGATCCACCAGCTTCCCAAAGCCACAGGAAGCGGGAAAGGCTTTGTGTGTGCGAGCTTCCCCATCAGCATCTGTGTCTTGTGCCTGCAGCTCCAGGTTGGAAGGGACAAATTTGGGGGCTGCAGCTGGTGGGGTGTCATGGCACGTACTGGGGCTGGGTGAGGTGACCCTGATGGGTGGTATGGGGAGGTCCTGGCTTCCCCATACCCACACATGGCTGTCCCAGCCATGAAGGGGCACTGGGAATCATGAGTTTCACCTTCACTGTCTTTGCCCAAAATGAGCACTGACACAGGCAAAGGGAAGATGCCCAGCCATTCTGCTAGAGATCAACAGCATTGGGGTTTATTTTCCTGCCATATCAAGCCCCGCACGTTTTTTCTATTGTTTAATTTCCTTCTTCTCCACCCACGGCAAGTTCACTCAGAAGAGAGGAACTTATTTCCTATTGAATTTGTCCTGGTTGTTTTATTTGGAAAAGGACAGCTTCCTCAGCCCTGGTCCCCATTTGCAGCTGAGGGGGGCAGGCGTGGGGCTGCTCACCTCCCTGTCTTCACCAGCCCAGCCCCAGCAAAAACCACTCTCGAGATGTGAGTAACAAAGATGCTGTTTTGCTGCAGGAAGAGCTGCTGTTCCAAGGCTGCCGGTGACAAAGGGGCACTGCAAGGCGCCAGTTTCCCAATCCTTTGAGCACCACCGTTAGTGGGAAGACAGCCATGCCCATGGTGTGCTGTGGCAGCAGCTGGCTGGGATCACAAGACAGGGAGAGTCCCGGTGCTGGGATGTGACTGCAGTGCTGGGAGGGAGCACCAACCTCGATGGGAAGAAAAGCCTTCCAGGTGATGCCAAAGGTCGCCCAAGATGGTGTGGCTTCTGTGCCGCCCCACCTGTGGGGGACAGCCTGCCTGCGTGGTGGTGAAAGCAAACCCAAAAGACTTGGGGAGATTATACACAGCAATGCACGAGAGGCCCAGGAGCTCACCAGCGGTAGAGAAAATGCCAGGACCTCTTGCAGAGGGGGTGGCGAGGTGCTCCACAGGAACGCCCGCCAGGCTGGGCAAGCCGTGCCATGAGCAAGGTGTGCACCTCCAGACCGGCTCTGGCCGCGCTGCCCCGGTCCCGCACGCTTTCAGCCACCACCACTCGCACTCCCCGGCAGCGGGGACGCCCCAGGCCTCGAACCCCGCGCCTGGCGCCGTGCTGCAGCCTGGCCTCGACCGCTCCTCGGCGGTGCCCGGCAGCGGCGGGGCGAGGGCAGCCCCGGGCACCGCGCGGCCTCGCCGCCTCCTCCGAACCCCGGTGCGGCGAGACCCCCTCGGCCCGGCGGAGCCGCGGGACGGCTCGGGGCGGGGGGCTCCCCGCCGGACCCCCGCTGCACGCGGCCGGCTCCTCCCGAGGGCACCGCGCCGTTCCGCCGCGGGGACGGGCGGGGAGAGACGCCGTTCCCGGGGGACGGGAGGAGCCGCCAGGCCCGGTCCCCGGCGCAGCCCGGCCGGGGCGGTGCGAGGCCCGGCGGCCCCGGCCCGCGCTGCCGCTCCCCCGCCCGCCCGCCCTTTGTCTGCGCCGCCGCCCCGCTCGGGCCGTACCTGCCGCCGCCGGGCCCGCTCCGCTCCTCGCCGCTCCGCTGTGCCAGGCCGCCGCCGCCCGCTCCGCCCGCCCGGCCCCGCTCGGCGCGTCCCGCCCGCCGCCCGGGCAGGCACCGCCCCCGCCGCCCCCCGCCAGCACCGCCCCGGGGGCCGCGCGGGGCTCCGCGGCTCGGCCGGGGCCGGGGCCGGGCCGGGACGGTGCTGACCGCAGTGCCGGGGGCAGCGCGGGGGCTGGTGTTTGGGGCTGCCCCCGCCCCCGTGCCCTGCCCAGCGCAGCCCCCTCCGGCCCCCGGGGTGACCGTGAGCCGGGCCATAATCCCCCGGCGGGAGGGCTCAGATCCCCGCGCCCGGGGTGCCTGTGATGATCTGTGCGCCCGGCCGTGCTCCCACCAGGGCCCCACATTCCCACTGTTTCCCGGGATGAGCACGATGGGGTGTCCAAAGGCCCAGGCTGTGCGTTTGGTGTAACTGGGGTGTCAGGCTGATGGCTCCTACACAGAGCCTTTACATCCTTCCCGCAGTGTGCATACACCCTTTGTGTCAGATTTTTAAAGCCAGTCAACCCTGAGGTTGTCCCCAGTCTCCTCCCTATCCGCAGAACCCAGATGTCATTTCAGGGTGCTGGTATCACATCGTTTCAGCTTCTCCTCCCTGACTTCAAGATAAGCTCAAGGGCCACATCCAAGTTACTGGCTGGCTGCCTCCAACCTGCATGCACACAAAATTCCCTTCATTCCTCAGAGAGGGGGAAAATGAGCTGCTCCACTCCTGCCCTGCCCTCGGAGGCTGCTGGGGGCTGGCCGGCATGTGGAGACACACTCCGGTCCAGAGTTAATCACCCACAGGAGCCGCCCAGGTCTTTCTCACTGCTCGTGTTAGAAGGGATGTGGTGCATTAAGAAGAGCCTGTCAGGTTCCATGTCCAGCCCATGGGGACAAGTTCCATGTCCAGCCCGCGGGGATGAAATGTGGCAGAAGGTCTGCTGGGTTCAGTTTAGGCAGCATAGTCTGGGAGAGTTTCTGACTGAACAGGAGTCGAGGAAGCAATTTCAATCAAATGCAACAAGCAGATAAACAAACAAAAGGAAAACAAGAAAGGAAATTGTAGGGAAAGAGACACAAAGAATGGCAGATTATTATGGCAGCAAATTTTCTAAGTGTTCGTTGAAGTCAAAGACTTCTTATCCTTAAACATTTCACTTCCCTCACAAGCATTTTCTCTGAAGATCCCTGAATATTTTGCAAATGCCAAAGTTACTTGAAAGCTCAGAAAACAAAAAGGGACAAACAGCAAGTTTTTCAACTGCGAGCTGCTGCAAAGGGTATTAAAGGGATTATTTTTTTTCAGCCTTAAATGATTTGCAAACTCAGCCTGAAAAACGTATCTCCCCTGGGAACAGCATTCCGAGGCCAAGCTAACCTCCGCCAAAGGAGGTTCATGCACAAATCATTGAGCAAAAAGCCAGCAATGAGTAATCAAAGGCATGCACCAAACTCCAAGAACAATCTGCAGAATCCACAATCTGAAGTGGTAAAGTTTTCCACTGAATAATTTCTTCTGAGAAAAAGGAATTTGTTGAATTCTTGGTCTGACATTTGTGAATACTTTTTTCTTTTTAAAGAAAAAAAACGACCCACAGGAAACAGAAAGCTGCTCAGAAAGGCACTAGGATTTATTAATACCAGCTCTGCCATTTTACATGAGTATCAGGTAGCTTTTTTCTTGCCTGTCTTCTGTTTGCAAACACAAAGGAAACCAGTTCCTTTCCTGCATGCTTTAAGTTACAGGCGCTTCTTCAGCACATCTGTCAGAAAGCAGTTCAGCGGCTTTCCTCCGCATTGTTTCCAATTTATTAATCAACACTTCCAGCTCCCTACTGAGTTACAACCACATTATGGTCCCCTTGAAGTCCATGGCAGCACTTCCACCAACTTCATTAGGACCAGAAACTGGCTCTTGAAGTCTCTGCCAATTCCTTAAGTGCTTTAACTTCAGTGTTGGAGATTTCTGTTTTAATCTTCTTACGCCTGTTTCTGACACATCGTTTTACATGTGTGCATGCACAAACTGCCTTTCTGAAAGCAAAACTGGCCTTAAAAGCAAATGGAAAAGTTTGGTTTGGTTTTTTTTTTTACCTGTGAATGGTGCATTTGGGACCCTGAGTGTCTCTTTGCCATGGCTGTTAGAGGAGAGATCCCATCTTGAGGGGTCTGTTAGAGAGCCCCAACTGCAGACCCTGCTCTGTATCAGGCAGACAGCTGAGGTTCAGCCTGCTGCAGGGGAATTTTGGCCTCTTCCAGTTCCAGTCTCTGTTTCAAGGCCACCAGTAAGGCCAGGGAACAAGTCACAGCCGTGGAAACGGTGATATCTGAGCGCCAAAAATTCCTGCTTGTGGGAAGCCCAGAGCTGGGGCCTTTGCAGGTCAAGCCAGTCACTTCCCACTGACCCCTCTCAGCCTGAGCCTGTTTACTCCAAGGCCAAAGCCTGGCAGGAGAAGAGGTTAGAAGCAGCATTCCCATTTGCCTGGCCTTTTTGTTTAGTCACCGGCTGAGTTACGAAATCCGCCTGCAGCGTCACCGTGTCTGTGGGTTTCCCATGGGCTGGAGAGGCTATTACCAAGGAGCAGCTGGAATGTTAATTACCCATTAAGGAACTAAATCTGGGGGATTTCTCAAAGCAAATACACATCATCTCTGGCACTGACCCTACAGTGGCCTGAGCATCCTTCCCAGCCAGGCTGGAGGACGCAATCCTTGCAGCCCCTGCTGGGTGCCTCCCTTCTCATTCCAGCCAGGAAGGCTCTCAGCGCTGTCCTCAGCAGTAGAGCAGCCTGGCTGGAGCTGGCACTTGAGCCCCAGGAACATTTTGCAGGGCAGGCAGCTCCCTTGCAGACACACCAGAACTAGTGCAAGGCAAAGTGAAAGGGAAGAATGTGTCCCAGGGAGTGGAGAAAGCCCCATCCTGCCCAGACCCTGAAGGGACTGGGAGCAGCCTGTCTCCCCAGCAGCTTTGGGGCTGAGGGCAGCACAGGATTTTGAACCAGTGTGTTAATTCTTTTAGCAGCTCATATGGTTATTTCAGCCTGTTGCCCATAAGTGGAGGCCTGTCCATTTCCTTGCCTCTGGCTTGCATCTGTTCCAGGGGAATATCCATAGGCTTGTACAGTCCTGGAGGATTGTCACAGGCAGTGCTGCACGTGTGGCTCTGTGGGGATAAACCCACCCTGCCTGGCTACCTGTACACCCCTCACCATCCCCAGGCTGCTCCTCAGACGGGGCACCACACGTCCTGACACAGGCTGACCTCTGCAGCACTCCCTGCTGCTGACTCCTTCCTTCCCCTTTCCTCCAAATCAGGCCACGGCCGCTGTCACTGGAGCTCCCGGCTGGAATTACAGCAGCTCTGCCAACGTGTATTTTAAAAGCCTCTCCTTCGATATTCAAACAGGAAGATTCCTGATGCAAAAGTTACACTGCAAAAGTGCAAAAGTGTAACAAAGACAGGAGCCAGTGAAGGTGTTCCACGGGGTCAAGAATCGGGTTACAGTGGCATCCCTGAGCACAGAGATCTTTCCCAGGGAAAAATCCCAGCACGGGTGGGGGCGGTGCAGGGGGACAGGGATCCTTAAGGACCAAACCTCTTTTCCCTAGTGGCAGCCCGGAGGTTTGCATCCTGGAGGGACCTGGAATGCTTGGCCAGAGAGAGGAAAAGGTGTGGGAAACCTGGATGGGCAATATGGATAAGTGGATGCTACCCTAAAAACACATAGCACCCCACAGCTGCAGAGGTGATGGACATGAGAAGCAAGGCAGAAGTTTCTGATGGGCCAGCACCAAACACCATCAGTCGAGCAGAGGTGCTGGATCCTCCCTGCAGATGTCTCCAGGCCTTTGGACTGCGCAGTTTTGCTAGCAGGGCTGTTATAAGGAGCCTCCCTTGTCCAGCTGCTTCTCCTCCCTCGGCCCAGCTCTGAGCACACTTCTGGATGCAGATCTGAAGGCATCAGGTATTCCCATGTGGGGACCTGCAGGAGATCCCAGTTTGTCACTCACGTCCCAGCCCCATGTGGCTCAGAGCTCTCTGTTTCCCAGAAGCAGCTCAGCACCAGGGGGAAGCAGCTGGAAGCAGGGCAGGATTATGCTCAGGACGCATCTCATCAGTGCTATAAACTCAATTTCATTCTGTCTCTGTTCCAAAGGTTTTTGGTGTTCCCCATCCCTACTCTCCTGAGTACTTTTTAAATCACTTGGTACCGGAAAATATTGCCTTGCTGGATCACCTTTATGTATAAATGTGCAAAATGACATTCTCTTTGTAGAGGTGGAACAAACCTCCCCGAGCACAGGCCTGGAAGATGTCCCTGTGCCATTGCTCAGTTCACAGCTGCAGTCTCTGCTTCTCCCATCCGCTGAGAGAATCACCGGGATTGAAACCTCTCCCATCAGCTCCTGGATGAAAATACCCCACTCACACATATTAAACCACCACGTACATTCTTGTGTGGGTGAACTCCCACACAGCTCCTCGCAGTCAGGGCTCCCGCCTCAGCTCGGGGCAGGGACAAGCAGCTGCCTGCAGACCCCCAGGCCCCCTCGCCGTGCTCAGCCCCGACTGCGGAGCGAGGGGGAAAGGCCTGCGCCGCAACCTGGCTCTAGCCGAGCCGGGGCAGAACCGACTGCTCGGGCGTAGCCGGGGGGAAGCAGGATGCTTGCTGGAATTACACTCATTTCCCTCCAGTTGTTTTTTAAACCGGTTCGTTTCCAAAGCTCTCCCGGGACGGCTCCGTCAGAAGAGCAAACACCCGCCCGCCATCTTGGGGAGGGACGCAGGGCGAGGCCGCCGCCATCTTGGGGAGGTCGGGCCGGCGGGGACAGTCGTGTGAGGGGCGAGGCGGCCGCGCCATCCTGGGGAGCTCGGCCCGGCTTGGCCTGGGAGAGGCGGTCACGGTTTGGCGGCGGCGGCGGCCGGCGCGGAGGGATTGGGACCGGGATCGGGGCACGGCCCTGAGCCTGCGGCAGCGGACGCGCCGCCTCCCGCCAATCCCTTCCGGGTGAGGCGGTGCCCCGCGCCCCCTGACCCTCCCGCTTCCTTTCCGCGGCAGCCGCCGGAGCAGACGGGCAGGTGAGTCCGCGCCGCATCCGCCGGCATCCGCCGCCATCCGCCCGCCCGCACCCCGCCCGCGGCCTCCGCGCCCGCCGCCCGCCCTGGCGGCACCGGGGCAGCGCGGGGCAGCGCGCTCGGCGCGGGGGAGGCGCGCTCGGCGGAGCGGGGCCGCGGGCCGCGGGGGAGCCGCGGGCTGGAGTAGCGGAGCTCCCGGCTGGCGGTGCTGGGCCCCGGGCCGGCCCTCTCCCGGACCCTGAGCGGCCGGGACTGCGTTCCTGAGCGCTGAAACGCGGCGGATTCGTCGCTCGGAGCTCGATGCCGGCGGTGCAGCGTGTGCTGCGTGTGCGGTGTGTGCCGTGTCGGCCTCGCTGGGCTGGGGACGGCGCTGTGGAGCCTGTGCGCCATGAATGTGTCTAGAAAAGGATGTGGTGCTGTCGGAGCGGCCGCGCAGACACCGATGTAAATTGATGTTACAGTGCTCAGGGCTGTTGGTGGAGCGGGGAGCACCGAGGGTTGAACGCGGGTTGTGTTGGGGTTGGTTACCTCGGTGCAGTGGCCGGACATCTCCCTTGTGCAGGGCACCGGCTGTAGCAGGAGTTTGGCAGGAGAGGGCAATAGGGAACTGTCTTTCTGTGCTTGGGAGCGGATGCACGGGATCCCCGGCCACCAAACCGCGCACAGCCGAGTGCTGCCCCTGCTGTCTCCCATCGCTGGATGTGGGCTTCAGGGCCGGGAGACGTAGCTGGGCTAGTCCCAAGGATGTGGTTGGGAGACCAGAAACATGGGAGAACCCAAGCTGGTACTTCAAAGGTCTGCAGACTCGGGGCTTACTGAGAGTACTGCGTCTGTAGTAATTGTTTGGTTTGGTGTTTTTTTTTCATAAGCCCGCATAAACAATAGGAAATGCTCAGCATTGCTGGTTATCAAGGAAAGGAGCTCCCTTGTGCACTGCTGTGGTGGAGCTTGGGGACATCAGCTGCCATGAAATGCAGTAGGAGAGACCCCGTTAAACAGTTGTTTAATGTATCCTGTGTGCCAGGATACAGCAAAGCTGCGAATCCTGGGGTTTATGAGGAATTTACCTGTATCCCCAAATTTACCTATGTTTTGCCAATGGTAGCTCATTTTTCTTGCTTGGTAAAAGGTTGCAATAGCAGGAATTTCATAAAGTTCTTTAACAATGTTGAGAAACTACCAACACTCACAGTGTGTTCTGTTGTTACTCAGAAATGGCACCTCGTAAGGGCAAGGAGAAGAAGGAAGAGCAGGTCATCAGCTTGGGACCACAGGTTGCTGAAGGAGAGAATGTGTTTGGTGTCTGCCACATCTTTGCCTCCTTCAATGACACTTTCGTCCACGTGACCGATTTGTCTGGCAAGTGAGTATGGGACATGCATCACCTCGCTGCAGTACCCAGCTCCTTCGGGTGTGAAGGTAGAAACTAGGTTTGGCAGGATGTTCCACCAAAATGCTCGAGTTTCTGCTGAGCTGTGAGTTGGGATGGTGCATGTATATGAACTGGGTGGCTTGATGAGCTCTTCTGATCAATATGGTGTTCAGGGTACTGTGTGGCAGCTTATTGATCTGGTTACATTAGAAATAACAGGTTCTGTCGGTACCCAGAACCTGCTTTGGGGGAGGAACAAGGAATGGCTTTTTTTCCTGAACATCACCGTGTCCCTCTGTAGGGAAACCATCTGCCGTGTGACGGGTGGGATGAAGGTGAAGGCAGACAGAGACGAGTCCTCTCCCTACGCGGCCATGCTGGCGGCCCAGGACGTTGCCCAGAGGTGCAAGGAGCTGGGCATCACTGCCCTGCACATCAAGCTGCGTGCCACCGGGGGCAATAGGTACAGTGAGGGGCTGGGACTCTGATGGGGGCGTGGCTGTGGGGCTGATGGTGAATGAGGCTGGAACGGGAGGGTAATTTGGCATGGGGAGAGTGTGACTTGGATATTGCTGGCTATTTGTCAACTGTGTTCGTTTCTGAGTCATTGAAGGGGTTGTTGTTTCTGACTCTCCTCCAGAACCAAGACTCCTGGACCTGGTGCCCAGTCAGCCCTGAGAGCTCTGGCCCGCTCTGGGATGAAGATCGGCCGCATTGGTGAGTGAGGAAAAAAAGGGTTATTTGGTGAAAGGAACTTTGTAGGCATCTATGCTGCTTGATCTTAACTTTGGGATGTTCTTCATGGCCGCTTAGATGGCACCAATGGAAGGATTTCATGTAAACAGATCCTTAAATTGACAGTTCACCAGTAGGTGGTGAGAGCAGTGCTCAGAACCCCGGGTTCTGTGTGCAGGGCAAACCCCAGCCTGGAGCAGGTTGCTGCTGCTCGTCTGATGTCACAGAGCTGTTCAGTCACCTAAAAATACCTTGTTGGTCTCGGTGATTCAGTAATAATGGAGTTCTCCAGCTCTTGGAGGGAGAGTCCTGAACTTCGTGGTGGAGTCACAAGACGCAGTTGTGGTTGTTGTGCTGAAAATTCGTCAAGCATCCAGTGTTTCTTTGGAAACGCTGTGGCTCCTTGGTTTAAGTGGGATGGGAGATGGGAATTTTTGCTTACTAAGCACTAAAGCCCTGGGTACCCAGCCTGTGGCAAGTTCCTAAATTCCTTCACTCCACGGAGAGCTCCTCCTGCACACGTACGGCTCCTGTGGTGTCCAAGTGCTGAGGTGTTGGGTGGTGGCTGGGGCTGGGGGGCTGTGCCCATGTGGTTTCTGGGGGTACCTCTGGAAGGTAACGGTGTTCTGGATTTTCTCCCTGCAGAGGATGTCACCCCCATCCCCTCCGACAGCACTCGCAGGAAGGGTGGTCGCCGTGGACGTCGTCTGTAACCAGTGCAGCACCTTCTGTTATTAAAAGCTCTCTTAAACCTCTGTTTAGCTCTGTGTTTTCTTAACTGGGGTGTGCTTGGAAGCTGAGGGGCTTCGGTTTAATTCCATCTACAGATGGCTTGTGCTCTGGAGCTGGGCCTCTGGCTTGGGGGGGACCTAGGCTGGCTGCTCCAAAGGCACAGGGGTCTTAGGCTTCATACAGCAAAAGCTGCTTTCAAAATGACTCATGACCTCTTGTATCTCCTGGAAAAAAAAGCTGGGCTGGGAGTGAGCAACTGCTGCTGGGTTTTCTGCAAAATGTTGCTTAATGCATCACTTCCCCTTTCTGTGGAAAAAATCTTCTGCCTGGACATCTGTTCCTAAGCCAGCATTTCCCCTGGCACAGCCAAAGTGCTTTATTTGTTATTTTATATGTGGCCATGGAAAATTTTAGAATAAACTTCCCTTACTGTCTTAAACGTGCAGCATTTGCTGTTCGAATCACTTTTCCTGTACTTAAAGGGTTCTTTGAACTCTGGATGGAGAAGGTGTTGAAAACATGAAACCAGAAGCAGCTCAGCCAACATGGAGCTGAAAGGAGAAGGCAGGACGGAGGGGAGCAGGGAGTCGGACACTGTTGCCAACAGTTTTGGTTTTTGGTACACTTTGGATACAGTGAAAGCTGTCGATGTTCTGTGTGAGTTACTCTATCCCAGGGGACATCACCGTGGCTGCTTCACGGGGCACATTCTTGGGGAGAGCTCTACAGCAAAAACAAATCCAAGGCAGGACGTTTGCTGCGGCAAAAACTCCGTAGACTCTGCTCATCTCTTGGTGCAGGGGGAGATGTTCCCCCTCACTCCCTCTGCTGCCCACCCTGGTCCAGGCCGGTTCAGCCCCGCTGGTTTACAGGGCAGATGTAGAAAAGGGAAGGTGTCTGCTCCGTGGGAAGGTGGATTTGGAGCCCTTAACCCGTGGAAGCTGGAGCTGTGCTGGCACACCCAGGGCTGGCTGAGCCGAGTCACTACACCCAGCCCGTGCCACGTGCTGCCCTGGCAGTGCTGGGCCATGGGCAGGCTGGTGCCTGGGCTTGCTGCACAATTAAAGCACAAATCACTGCTCTGATTCCTCAGCCGACCTGACGTCTTTGAAGCAGCTTCCTGTGTTGATGCACAACCCTAAAGAGGAAATGGTGAATGAGGAAGAGAAACCAAAGTCCCAGCACAGAGCAGCTTCCTGGCCCATGTCCTGGGGCTTTCTGGAGGGAAAGACCCTCCTGTCAGAGTGGCATGGATGGGTCTCCTGGCTCCTGCCGGTCCCTGGCCTGACCCAACTAGCTTGTCTTGAGTGATTCAGCGAGGAACTGAATCACCTGCACCCCCTGTAGCTGTAGCTGGGTGATGGCTCCTGGGCTGTGGGGGTGGGGGACACATGTGCCTGCCCACTCTGTCACTGTGGTGGGGATGCTCATCCTGTGGAGGACATGGGGCTGCTCGGGGGCTGTGCTCCATGCCCACACACAGTCAGGGGTCACTGGTGACCCCTGTGGCTCAACCTTTCCCCTCAGGTGTGCCCAGGGCTAATCCTGTGCTGTCAAGGGTGTCACCTCAGGGTCGGTGGGAAATGTGGGTCTGTTCCCCAAACCTTTGTGCAGGGTCTGGAGGCTGAGAGCTGCGAGATGAGGCCCAGCTGGTGATGAATGGCGTCCTGTGAATGTGCTTGGGTTGTTCCATCTCATTGCCTGAAACAATTGCTCTGCTGGCCTGGTCCTCAGCAGAGTCCTGAAATCACTCTTTGCTCCAGACGGCTTTTTCTCCCCAAAAAAAGACTTGTGAAGTTTTGGTGGGCAGCACCAAATACAAAGCCTTGGGGTAACAGGATGGTGACAATCCAGTGCCAGCCTCAGGCGGTGGGAGAGTGAGGAGGGTCAGACAGGATGGAAGCTGCTCTCTGGAAGGGTCTGTGTCTTCCTTGGAAAATCAATTCACAGACTCAAACACTGGTGCCACAGCCCTGGGCAGAAAGTTGTATGCAAAGCACTGGAGGGCTGGCTGGGAATGTCTGTGTGCGGAGCAGGGGCTGACTTAGGGCTGACAGACCCCTCCAGGCTGGGGCTCGAGGGAAATGGGGCTATTCCCCACCCCCAGGTTATCACCCACGTTTGTGGTTTGCAGAGCCAGCCCAGCTCCATGGAATCGCTGGGGTTTCGGTTGCCAAGTTCCTGTTCAGACTTTCTCTGGTTCCCCTTATGGCTGAGGCTGGTCACGGAATGCACCAGGAGCGTGGCCTCAAGGCAGGGATTGTGGCCCCAAAATGAGGAGCTGAGTGGGGGCTGGGGCTGTGAGGAAAACCCGTGTGTCCCCCAAAACTCACAGTGCCCATGAGGGGAGAGAGGAAAAATATGTGGAAGGCTTTTTTGTTCTTTCCTTTCCCTCCCTTTTTCTTCCCCTTTTTTTACTTCTCTTTTCTTCCCTTTTCTCTCAATTTCCTCTCCCTTTTTATTTTCTTTTCAAGCCCCTCTGATGGTTTCTAAATACCACTTTGTTACAAGTGGCCTGGGGTGAGGCTGAGGGGCACCCACGGGCCGGTACTTTCTGAACCCCTGTGTGCCCAGGCCTTTCCCAGCTGGGTCATAGGGTTGGGTCCAGGCACCAAAACCCTTCCCCTATGTGGGGCTGCAGTTTCCCGCCTGGAAAGCAGGAGCACTGTCCCACCATGTTTCCTCCAGGAACAGCAGCTGCTGGGACACCTCGCCCTACTCCCCGTAAACGCTCCAAAATGATCCCTTTGTCTGCTCTCCCAGGGCTGGCTGCATGTCGCTGCTGGCTGGGAGGCTCAGGACTGAATCAGGAAAAGAAACGGAGTGGCTGAAGCAGCACGTCCCTGCTTTCCCCAGTGGGTTTGCCAGGTGGCCGGTGGTGCCTGACTTTGAATTCCACATTTGCAGTTTCACTTTTGACTGAACTCTGGCCATGGTCGTGCTGAGTCCTGACGCTGGAGCCAGCTCGGTGCCGGGCTCAGTGTGACCCTCGGCCCAGCATGGGCGTCGGGGCTGTGCTACCCCTGGGCTGCTCTGGGACACAGTGTAAAATCACCAAAACCCAGCATTATGGGGGGATGGCTGCCCCTGCCCATGTAGCACTTGGTGGGCTGTGGGGGGGCTGCAGACCCCCATTGCCCCACTCCCACTGGCGCTTTGGGGTCACTCACCTTGAGGGGCTGCTCCTCCTCTCTTGGCTTTGGGGGTTCAGCCCCTGGGAGCTGCTGCAGGCAAAGCAAGGGGGGTAGTGCTAGAAGGAAGGAGGACTTGAAAGCGCTTGGTCCTTTAGTCATTGCCCCCCTCAGCCTGAGAAGTGCTGGCCGAGATGGCCTTCCACACAGGGAGGGTCCAAAGTGACCCTCGAGGAAGGGCTTGAGCCCAAGTGCAGCTTTTCCCCAGCAGCCAGGGACAGGGAGGAGGGCTGTACCCTGCACTGTGCCCCCACGGAAGGTCCTGCTCAGCCTCTGGTGCGGGGGGTCCTCCCCATGGTGTCCCACTCCCCGTGTCCCACCTCTGCACCCCACTTCTTTCTTCACACGTTGCCTCTCACCTCCCCCATCCCACCCCCACCTGCCTTTCTCACCTCCTGCCCCCCATGTACCACCTCCTGTCCCCCCAGGGGTACCTGAGCCTCGGGCCCATGGCATCGTGACCTGTCCGTGGCGTGGGGTGGGCAGTGAAGCCCCGGGGAGCGGCCGTGGAGCTCAGGACTGTGCCCAGCATCATTTCTGAACTGGAGACCTCTGGAGCAGAGGTCTGCCTGGCAACAAGTGATGCAAGCGCCAGCAGCCAATAGGATTTTTTTTTTGTCTTCCCCACCCCGGGTGTCAGAGCAGGGTGGGGACCCGAGGGTATTTCCAGAAGCCTCTCTCGGGGTGCTCATTGCCTTCGGGGAGCCCAGAGGAGCCATGGCTGACGAGCAGCGGGACCTCATCTCTGACCGCGGCAGCGGCGTGCTCAGTGTTGGGGACGCCCAGAGGTGCCACAGCTGGGGGCACGGGGTTGGGGGGCACGGGGAGGGCGAAGCGGGCACAGTGGGGATGTGGGGCAGGGGGGTATTGCGTGGTTGTGGGATGGAAGGGGATGCAGTCGGGTCAAGGGGGCACAGAGGCACTATGGGGCAGAGAAGATGGGGCGCAGGCTGTGGGAATGGGGCACTGTGGAGCCAAGAGGGCTGTGGAAGGAGCCAGAACATGGCTGTGAGGCAAGGCAGAGGCAGGGGGTGGCAGTGGGGTGGGGGCAATTGGGTGGCTGTGGGATGGGAGGCGTGGGGCGGCTGGAGGAGGGGGGAATTGGGTGGCTGTGGGATGGGGAAATTGGGTGGCTGTGGGATTGGGAAGGCACGGGGTGGCAGCGGGATGAGAGGGGTCACTGTGTCTCTGGGGCAGCCGGGGACAAGGCACGGCGATGGCGTGGCCAGGCTCACAGGGTGTGGCAACCAGCCCTGGCTTGAAGCTTTGGAGGAAGCAAAACCTCTTTCATTGTGGGGAAGAGGTTGTGGGGCGGGCAGGCTGATGGCGTGGCCATGGGGCAGGAGCGGAGCTCGGACCCAAGTGGCTTTGTGGGGCTGCACCCCCATGGCCCAACTCGCCCCTACGGCCCATCCCCGCTGGGGGCACACCCCACCCAAAACTTACAGCCAATCAGAAGCCAGGAGGTCCTAACGTCAGCAGTCACCAGGCAGACGCCCGTGCAGCGCGTCCCGGCCGGGACTTGGCGCTGGGCCGGGCAGTGTCCGCTCCTCGCCGGGCAGTGTCCGCTCCTCGCCGGGCAGTGCCCGCTCCGCCCCGCCCCGGGCAGTGTCCGCTCCTCCCCGGGCAGTGTCCGCTCCTAGCCGGGCAGTGTCCGCTGCTCGCCGGGCAGTGCCCGCTCCGCCCCGGGCAGTGTCCGCTCCTCGCCGGGCAGTGTCCGCTCCTCGCCGGGCAGTGCCCGCTCCTCGCCGGGCAGTGCCCGCTCCTCGCCGGGCAGTGCCCGCTCCGCCCCGCCCCGGGCAGTGTCCGCTCCTCCCCGGGCAGTGTCCGCTCCTCGCCGGGCAGTGCCCGCTCCGCCCCGGGCCATGCCCGCTCCTCGCCGGGCAGTGTCCGCTCCTCCCCGGGCAGTGTCCGCTCCTCGCCGGGCAGTGTCCGCTCCGCCCCGGGCAGTGTCCGCTCCGCCCCGGGCCATGCCCGCTCCTCGCCGGGCAGTGTCCACTCCTCCCCGGGCAGTGTCCGCTCCGCCCCGGGCAGTGCCCGCTCCTCGCCGGGCAGTGTCCGCTCCGCCCCGGGCAGTGTCCGCTCCGCCCCGGGCAGTGCCCGCTCCTCGCCGGGCAGTGTCCGCTCCGCCCCGGGCAGTGCCCGCTCCTCCCCGGGCAGTGTCCGCTCCTCGCCGGGCAGTGTCCGCTCCTAGCCGGGCAGTGTCCGCTCCGCCCCGGGCAGTGTCCGCTCCTAGCCGGGCAGTGTCCGCTCCTCCCCGGGCAGTGTCCGCTCCTAGCCGGGCAGTGTCCGCTCCGCCCCGGGCAGTGCCCGCTCCTCCCCGGGCAGTGTCCGCTCCTCGCCGGGCAGTGTCCGCTCCTCCCCGGGCAGTGTCCGCTCCGCCCCGGGCAGTGTCCGCTCCTCCCCGGGCAGTGCCCGCTCCGCCCCGGGCAGTGCCCGCTCCTCGCCGGGCAGTGCCCGCTCCTCCCCGGGCAGTGTCCGCTCCGCCCCGGGCAGTGCCCGCTCCTCCCCGGGCAGTGTCCGCTCCTCCCCGGGCAGTGCCCGCTCCTCCCCGGGCAGTGCCCGCTCCTCCCCGGGCAGTGTCCGCTCCTCCCCGGGCAGTGCCCGCTCCTCCCCGGGCAGTGCCCGCTCCTCCCCGGGCAGTGTCCCCTCCTCCCCGGGCAGTGTCCGCTCCTCGCCGGGCAGTGCCCGCTCCTCCCCGGGCAGTGTCCGCTCCTCGCCGGACAGCGCGGGCACGGGGTGACCTCTGGGGCACCGCTGCACCTCGGCAGGGCCACATCCACCCAGCGGGGCAGGCCCAACATCCCATAAATCGTGTCCTCTGCCCCACGGACCAGTTAGATTCCAAGAGGTTTTCATCACCCCGCAAAAGGCGATGCCCAGAGTGATGCCGTTCCCCAAAATCCCCTGGCAGCGCCCTGTCCCCCTCCCGTGCTGCCACTTCCCCCCGCCCCCACAGCGGGTTTCGGTTCCCGGTGAGGGGGGGTGACGCTCATGCTGAGGTTTCACTTCTGCTCCCTGCGATGGGGGAATTTGCATTTGTCTGGCTGCAAATCCCCCCGGACAGGGCTGTCTGGGGCGGGGAGGGAGTGATGTCTCCTCCTGCCGCCGGCGCGCCGCTGAGCTCCCTGACCGTGTCCTGCAGGTCTGCGCTGAGGCGCAAAGCCGCCTTCTCCACGCTCTCCATCCTGGTGGCCCTGCTCATCGCCGGCCAGGCCGTCACCGTCTACTTCGTGTACCAGCAGAGCGGGCAGATCAGCAAGCTGACCAAGACCTCCCAGAACCTGCAGCTGGAGGCTCTGCAGAGGAAGCTGCCTGCCAGTCAGTAGCCCCATGGGCACCAGAGTGGTGGGAGGCAGGGGCAGAAGGGATGAATCCCTCCTGGACCACCCAGCCCTGTTGGTGCCCCTCACAATTCTCCTTCCTCGGCAGGTGCCAAGCCGGTGAAGATGATGAACATGGCCAAGGCAGACACGCCCATGGTCATGAGGGTCCTGCATCCTTTGCCCTTTGCGGACCTTTCGGTAAGAGAGATCCACCACTGCGTGGCACTGCCTGCTGCTCTTAGGGCTTGCAGCCGTGCCCACACTGCTCCTTTGCCTTTTCTCTTGAGGTCAAAGCCCCTGCTAGCAACAAAACCGAGGACCAAGTGAAGCACCTGCTGCTGGTAAGGTTCCCTGCTCCCCCGCCTCCCACCACCCCCCCCCCCAACCCCACAGCTGTGTCCTGCACTGGTCTGGGGTCTCTTGGGGTGCTCAGAGCTGGTGGGAGCTCCTGACCTCCTGCAGCATCCAACCCCCACCCCCTGCCTCATTTTCCTTTGCCCTCACTGTGGTGGTTGCTCTGCAGCAAGCAGACCCCAGTAAGATGTTCCCGGAGCTGAAGAACAACCTGATGGACAATTTGAAGAGCCTGAGGAGCACCATGACTCACGCGGACTGGAAGGTCAGTGCTTGTCACTGTCATCCTGTCCCACCTGCTTTCTGTCCAGGAGTGCTCTGGGGAGGGACTGGGGTATCCCCACCTGGGTAAACAAAGTCCGGCTTTAGCCAGGCTTGGGCTGCTCCCACCCCAAGGAAGGGGATGGTGCTCACCACCTTCCCTGTCCAAGCCAGAGCTTGTGACATGGCTCCCCTGGGCTGAACTCCCCCATGCCCATTAACGTGCTGGACCCTCTCATTGCAGTCCTTTGAGTCCTGGATGCACAAGTGGCTGCTGTTTGAGATGGCCAAGAACCCCAAGTCGGAGGACCACAAGGCAATCCCAGCGGAGAAAGGTACTGGGGATGGGACTGCTGAGCTGGAGAGGGTCAGGGAGGTGTTGGTTTGGGGCATCTCACAGGGAACCAAGCCCGCCCTCCAGTCACAGACCTGTTTGTTCCGTGGGGAGCCCCTGTTTCATGGCTGTTAGGACATCACAGAGCATCCCTGCCTGCTGCCTGTAGGGCATTTGGGGTGAACAAAAGGCTGAACAGCTGGAGCATCACCCCAAATCCTCCATCCCTGGCTGGACCAAGAGCTTCAGAAAGGTCACCAGGCAGGGTCTTGTTCACCTTTAACTGTTTCTGGATCTCCTGCTGAGGGGGAGAAGGGCCTGGGGGGCTGATGGAGTGTCCCCTCTGTTTCTATTGCCCTAGTGCAAACTAAGTGCCAGGCAGAGGCTGCTTTTGGGGATGACCAGCTGGGCCGCTTCCGCCCACAGTGCGATGAGAACGGAGACTACCTGCCCAAGCAGTGCCATTACTCCACCGGCTTCTGCTGGTGCTCCTACAAAAACGGCACCAAGATTGAGGGCACTGAGACTCGGGGGAAGCTGGACTGCCCCGGTAGGTTGCCAGAGAGGGAATGGAGAGAAAGGAGCAATGTGCATGCTTGGAATTAGGGAGGAGAGCTAGGAGAGGAGAGGAGAGGAAGGGGTCCAGGCTGCAGGGTGCACCCCTCACCCATCCACTGCCAGCACGTTAAGGCTGGAGAGGACTCCAAAACCTGCAGCCCCCCACAGGTATCTGGGGCTGAGGTGCGCAGTCAAGGTTTTCTGTGAGCCCCCCTTGCCCCCAGCTCAGCAGTGGGCGCAGGCTCTCCCCTGCTGCCCTCGGAGGGATGGGGATGGGTGATGGGGCAGCCCCGGCGCCCAGCACCCACGTCCTGCCCTCCCTCTGCAGGCACTGCTGCTCCCAGTGCTGCCGCTGCCACCGCGGAGCCAGAGGAGATGATCTTCTCCGGGGTGGACGTGCTGAAGCTGAGCGCAGGCAAAGGTGAGTGCCCAAGTGTCCCCAGAGTCCTGGGGACTGCTGGGGAGGGGGAGGTGGCGATGGAGAGCGGTTTTGGGAGGTCCTTGAGCTGTTTTACTGACTACCTGCTCTTGTTCCCCCATAGGAGAGTAGAAGAGGATGCCAGCAGTTGCCTTCAGCATCGCAGCTCTTGCCTTTTTTTTCCCTCTATTTCTTTTTTGCTCTTACATTGCTTTTCCAAGGCAGTTAACAGTGGGCATCCCTGGGCACCCTTCCCCTGCTGCAGAGCACCAGCCAGGGCTGAGCTGCCACCAGCATCACACACAGAGTCCCCTCAGAGTGTGGGTAGAGCAGGCTGGAAAATTATTTCAACCATGTCAGATCCATAAATCCTGTTCTCTTTGACTCGACCTCCAACAGCACCCAGGCACTGGTACAGCTCGCCCCTGCTGAAGAACTAACGCTTCCTTCCACTGAACGAACATTTAAAGCAGCAGAACAACCCCCACCAGCTTCTTTACTGATCCCTGTAGGCTGCAGCCCTGCTAGAGTACTGGAGTAATGGGTTTTTATTGTGGAATGCTCAGATTTGTAGATAGAGATTCGCCTACAGCCTCAGCAGTGGGTAACCATGGGCAGAGGGGCTTCTAATTTTCCTGAATATATCTGATTGTTCCTTTATAAATGATCTCACAAGCTAATAATCTCAAATAAACTTTTGAATAAGAAAGCCTTGCAAGCAACTCCAGCAGGGCTCTGCGTGCTGTTTGCAGCTGTCCAAGGTTAAAAATAAATGAATCTTAACAAAAAAGGGAGAAAGAAAAATCTCTGCAGACACTTGGACAGCTGTATCTCCACCCAGGACTGGCTGTGTTTCTTGTCCCATTTCTTACCCACCCCTTGTTTGATTTCACTTGTACCCTGGAGTCCCCATGCCCCAGAAAGGCAGACACTGGGATCTGCTCTCCCACCCACAACACCCTCCAGAGCCAGCCAGCCTTGGCCTGCCCTGAAAGCAGCTGAAGTAAAATCTCACTGTTTGTTATTTATTATTTTGTATTTCATAAAAAAACAACACAAAAACTGACTCTGCCTTGGCTGAGAACAGCTGCTGGACACAACTGTTCAGTGCAACTCCAGGGACATGATAATCACTGCTGTCAGTGTTAGAATAAAAAGGAAACCGGAGAGCTCTCTTCTGTAGTAACAAAAGGACTGACACAAGTCACAGGAGGAGGGAAAAAAAAAAGGTAAAAGTTTTTCTCAAAAATATAGCTCTGTGGTAAGAGAAAGGGATGGCTGGGTGTCAACAAGGGGGAAAGCAGTTTATGTTCTGGTCAAACTGCCTCCTCCAGTTCCATTCCATCTGGAGGGACTATAAACATCTCTGGGCCTCAGCAGGACAGGAGGAGGCAGAAAGTTACACTGCTCTGCTCTAAAAGTCACAGTTAAAAGAAGTTATAAATTATTATTTTGAAAAAAGTCGGAATTTTCCAGGTGAGCTTCCTTTTTTTTTTCCTCTCTTCTCTTTGATCTTCACCCGTAAGTCTTTAATCACAGGAATGCGGTACCTTTGGGGAGAGGAGTTAAAAGAGTTAGGGATGGGGAGGAGGAGAGCAGCCTTACAGCTGAGCAGAGCATGGGCAGAGGCATCTGGTCCACTTCCAGGTGGCTACAACATCACCATCTAATCCCCATCGCTTCTGCAAGCTCCCTGTGGGCAGCAGGGACAGACAGCCACTGCCAGAGGCCGCTCATCTCTGCTGGTGACAGAGCTCAGCAACACCCAGGCTGCACATCCAGTTCTCAGCAGCTAAAGAGTTGAGGTCAGACACATCCAGAGAAGCCAGCACAGGGCTGCACGACATTCCTCACACTGCTCCACTCCCTGGCCCTCTGATCTAAGGCCAGGCTGGCTCAGTGAGCACTTAAGAGACCACACTGTCTTCCCAAAACTGGCCCAGGAGTTCTGAATGTGGCCAAGGTTACGCCGCTCAGGGTACCAATGGCCAGTCCCCACAGGCCATGTACCTTCTCACAGTCCTTCAGGCTCGGCTGCTTTCTTCTTCTAAAATGGAAAGGAGGAAAAATACATCAGTATCATTTGCAGCACAGACAGGAAGGACCCAGCAAAGCCACAGAGACTTCCTGGATAAGTCCCTGTAGAGGTGGCAGCCACCACATGAACACCCTGTAGTCTCCCTTTCACCCCTTCAAGCCCTTGGAATGGGATGCAGAAGCCTGCCAAGCCCTCAGGAGCTCCAGCTCCTGCTGAGAATGAGATGGACAGACAGCTGGAGAGCAGCACTTACTCCTGAGACAGGACTAAGTTCCTTTGCCACCAAAAGGGTCCCTGGGTTTGACCCTTCCAGGGAAAGGAACCTCCTAGGGCAGCAATGCAGGAAACAAGCCCTTTGAGCCACCCTAATCACAACCACAGTCAGGGTGTCTAAAGACTGGCCACAGTGAATGCAGGCTCCCCTGCACTGCCAGCAAGGCCAGGACGTGGCTCTGTTCCTTCTGCAGCCTGGCACACTGCTGGGATGAGCACCACAGCCCGGGGTCTGACACCTACCTCCTTCTTCTTCTTCTTCTTGTGAACCTCAGCAGAGCCATCTGCTACCGGTGCCCCTTCCAAAGACGCCTTTTTGCTCTTCTTCTTTTCTTTTCCAGTCTTCTTTTCTAGGAATGGGAAAAGAAAAGCCAGCTAAGAGAGGGACTCTGGTATTGTCAGCCTCTGAGAGGGCACAGACTGGTAGGAGCACCTCCAGTAAGTTTTTGATCACATCCACACTTGAGCAAGATTTCCAGAGCAGGAACTGCATGAAGGCAGAGCTCTGCCACAGGCAGCTGCACCCAGGGATGTTTCCCTAATACCCCTGAGCCAGAGCAGCTTGATCCCACCATCTGTGCACACATATAGGTGGAATTACATAGAATTTCCTTCTTTCCCCCTCCTGCTGCCCACCTGCTCCAAGGAACTGCTTCAGGGCTGGAGTAGATGGGCACATGCCAGAAATGAGAGCCAGGGGAGCTGCTAACACAGGATGGACACAAGGATCAGCTCAGCACAACTGCTCCAAGAGGCTCCACTCATCCCTGTTTAACAGCTCACACAAGGGCCAATGGACAAGTCTGTCTCCTCCAAAAATAAGCACTGCATTTCTGTAGAACAGAAATGCCCCAGCAGATGTGGCTCAGCCAATCCAGCTTCCACCCTTTTTTTTTTAAAGCCTAAGAGATCCGGCACAAAACCAGCTCTGATTTGCAAATACAGGCTGCACTGCAAAGAAAAAAAATGGCCTTTGGATTAAGGCAGAGAGCAGAGCACTACAGAACAAGCAGCTGTAGAAAGGTCACAAGTGACAGCACAAGAGGAAACAGCCTCAAGCTGAGCCAGGGGAATTTAGATTGAATATTTGGAAAAATTTCTTCACTGAAAGGGTTGTCAAACACTGCAACAGACTGCCCAGGGCAGTGGCATGGTCACCAACCTTGGAGGCATTTACAAGGCCTGTAGATACAGTACCTGGGGATGTGGTTTGGGCATGGGCCTGGGTTCATGGTTGGACTCAGTGATCTTAGAGGCCTTTTTCAAGCCACACAACTCTATGATTCTCTGAGGGAAGCAGCCAAGTAGGAAGCCAATGGGAAAGTGGGTGCTACTTGCAAGGCCCTGCACCAGAGGCTGAACGTGCATCAGCTGCAAGAACCTATTGCAAACTAGGCCCCAAGTGTAGGATGCTTACTTTTAGCTGCTTTTTTCTTTTCCTTGCTGCCTGCCACCTTCTCCAGGTCACCATCTGCTTTCTTCTTTTTCTTTTTGGGTACTTCTTCATTTGTTTGCCCTTTCTGTTTCTTCTCTTTGGGCTGCCCCACAGCCCCATCCTCTCCCGTCAGCTTCCGCTTCTGAGACGTTTTCTGCTTCTTGTTCTCCTTGTCTTTGCTCTTGGGTGCTTTCACAGCCTTGTCTGCTGTGGAGGATGGTTTCTTTTTCTCTTTCTTTTCTTTTTTCTCCTTTTTCTTCTTCTTCTTCACCTCCAGCTCCTCCACTGTCTGCACTGCAGGGACTCTGGCAGCAGTGGTGACATCAGTTTCACTCCCTGAGCTTGGCTGCTGTGACTGTGGGACGGACAGCAGGGCATGTGATGATGCTGGGGTCACTTGCACCCCTTTTGCCCCAACATCATTCTCTTTCACTGCCACGGTTTTCTTCAGTGTGGAAGCTTTGAGGCTGGCACGACTTGGCTCTGTTTTTCCTGCCACGTTCTCTTTGTTGGAGGCTTCTGTAGCTTCCTGCCCTGAAGGGGGGTTGTTTTCTGCAGAAACAGACAGAGAAGACAACTCAGGGAGCATTCATTACACAGACTAGTCACAGGAGGATGGAAGTAGGCATTTGAAGAGGAGCATCCAGTTCTTCTCCCAAAAAAAAAGCTAAACTTGTTGGCATCTATAGCAGTCAGAGAAAGATGCCTCAGCCTGAAGTGGTGACAACAGCCACAACATCTTTGGCTGTTTGACAAGATGGGTGAGCATGGATAGAGCAGTCCTTCCCCAGGACACCATCCCCAGTAAGCTGGGGACTTGCCAGGGTGGTGGGGGTTTCCACACTGTCACATGAAATCACCACCACTGGCCAACCCCAGAGCCCCTGGGCCCTCTTGAGCCCATATACAGATAGTTCTGACCTCCTCAACAGCCCTTTGCACAACTTCATGATGTGCCCAAGGGACCAACAGACCCATGTGAGCTCCTAGAGCGGGTCAGAGTTCATCTGAAAGTGCCAGGGTCACAACTAGAGCAGAAGCAGCTTCCAGCTCCAACTCTTACTATCTGCCAACAAACAAGGGAAATGGTGGGATATTTTGTTTCTCCACAGGTCTTTTCACTTGCTTCCCCTCATCTGCTCTCCAGTCATGCAGCAGAACCCACACAGCCCAAAGGGAGGCTTGAATACCAGCACTGTGCAGCAGATGTTCTTCAGGCAGTGTTTGAACCTTCCACAGAAGCCAGCAATGCAGTGTGCACTGGCTCCAGGGAGAGCCCTACCTGCTGCTGTTAATTACTGTGGTTAAAGCACATCCTGGAAGAGGCAAGGGGACTGAGGAGGCAGCCAGCACACGCAGGGTGTTCAGGGAAAAGGCTGTGCTGTGGCCAGGGAAGCCAGCAGACGGCAGCAGCACTCCATGCTGTGGCTCCGTGGTAGAGACACACTGGGAACGGGGCCCGTCCCACTGACACCCTCCCCAGTGTCACCCTCTTGTGCCAGCATGGCTTCGCTCCTGGGCCAAGCGAATTCCCAACCTTGCCAAAGAAGACCCACCTGCTTTGTGGTTTGCAGCCACCTGGTTGTCATCTGTGTCGGAGTCACTGCTGTCACTGCTTGAGCTGTCGGCTGGGGCTGCCTTCAGGGAGCCCTTGGCGAGGGAGTTTGCAGCACTCCCAGCTGCCTTCCCTGGCCCCACTTCACCTCCAGGCTGGGGGGGAACCGTCTTTGGTGCCTGGGGTGTTACTGGGGTCTTGGAGAGGACTGGGTAGCCTGTGAGGAGGGACTGAAACAGCACAGACACACTGAGGAGCCACAGCAGGGCAGCCTCCCACACACCAGACATGCAGGTCTGTCTCTGCTGCTATTGTCCTCAAAATCGAAGCGAAGGGTCCACCTTTGGCCACCTGTGGAGCCTGCTCTGAGAGCCCAGGGCTACCAGAAGAGGGGCCAGCACTGACAGACACCAGCTGAGCTGACAGCCTCGAGAGCTGGCAGCCAGAGGCTCTCCTTTGTTCTCGCCCAGCAAGGCAAGCTTGGGGGAGGCTCCTGGCCATCAGTGTGCACCCACGCACAGTTAATGCACTGCAGATGTGCTGCACGCCCTGCACGTTACTTACAAAGGGAATTTCATGTCTTGGACACGGCTTAAGTTACAAACTAAAGTGGGGGGAAAAAATCCCAGCTGCTCTTGGCACTGTGAGCCAGTTCTCCTGGTTTAACCCTTGCAAAGCACCACATCCTCCTGTCTCTTCTCCCAGGGAAAGCACCATGAACGCTGGACCCAAGGCCTGGCTGCCGAGGGAAGCATTCCAGGTTCAAAAGCTTCTCTCTCTCTCTGCCCCCACCAAAAGGTTTTGCTCACACCACTGCACTGGGGAACCCTCACTTCTCTGCTGGCAAACCCACCCAGCGCCTTGTCTGCTATGGCTGAGAACTGAGTCTCTCTCAGTCCTACTTAGGAGCCAGCTGCAAGAGCTGAGGGGATCCAGCCTGCTCAGGTACCCTACCTGTGATGCTGCATCCTCCTCCTCCTCACTGGACTCCGAGGAGGAGCTGTGGGCTGTCTGAGTCCCTCCTGGTTTCTGCAGGGAGCCTGCTGGAAGAGCAGAGTTCCTTCTGTTAAACCCCTGCTGCCTGGGGCTGAGCTCACCTCCCCAGCACAGGCACTGCCACCAGAAGGCTGCCTGCCTCCAAAGAAAGGGGAGTGCTCTGCCAGGCTGGAGAGGAGGAACTCCTCTCCAACCACTGCACACCTCCCATGGGGTAACAAAAGGCTGTTCCCACCCTGGCAGGACCTACAGCATCTTCTGGAGAAAACTGACCAGCTTTGGGGGGCTGCTTGGGTGCCTCCTCCTCATCACTGTCAGAGGAACTGCTGCTGTCTGTGGTGTCCTCTGCCTGGGTGGCTGGCACAGCCTGGCTTGGGTGGGTGTCCTGTGCTGGCTGCAGGACTGCCTTCCTTGCCTTGGCAGTGGAACTTCCTGAGGTGGCAGTGTTGGCTGGAGGAGCTTTTCCCACAGGAACCGTTTGCTTTTGGCTGGAAGCAGCGGGGACCTAGGGAGAGGGAGAAGAAATAGATCTGGAAGAAGGAATAACTAACTGCTCACATCCATGAACTATAAGCAGCAGCCCAGAGTAGATGGCCTTGGACCACCTTGGCCCTTCTTCAGCTGTACTGCTCCAGTTCGTGTCACAGTCAGCCCAAAAACCTCTCAGAGGGCCGAGCTGGTCCCAGCCCACAAGGGAAGCAGGCAGCTGTGGCCAAGCAGACTACTGTCACAAAAGAAGGAAGAAATCAGCCAGCTGGGAGCCAGGAACAGCAAAGGCAGCAGGACTACCCTTTGCTCTTTTGCCTCATCACATGGCATGACAGGACAGAGCAGCCCCTCTCTCCCTGCTTCATGAACACATCCATCAGCTGGCACCAGCCCCAGACCCCAGCAGACCCAGGAAAGCTCCCCACCTTAGTCTCCTCCATCATTACCTTTCCTGCCAGCACGCTGTGCTCTGAGGCATCACTGCTCGAGCTCTCAGACACTCTGCTCACTGCAGGGACAGCAGGAGCTTTTGTCCTCTTCCCTGAAGGCAGGGTGGCATTTGCCTTTGCAGCCACCATGCTCGAAACCGGAATTACTTTGACGTTCTGCTGGGACACACTCTAAAGGAGATGAGAAAGAGAATCAGGACAGAGCAAACTTGGAGGGAAAAGATACAGAGGCATACACCAGTCCAGCACTAACTCCTGAGCCTTTCCATTATTTTCAACACAGCACCAAGACTTTTGTTCTTGTAATTCTCACCTTTGCAGACCAGCTCTGTCTCCCATGAGCCTCTGAGCAAGGCCTCTGGTACAGCCAGGAGCAGAAATAAGGCCAGCACCCTGAGAGTGCCAAAAGCATTAGCTCAGTGCCCCAAAGGCACCTACCCTGAGGGCAGGCAGGGGAAATGTGCTGTGCTTGCAGGCTGTGAATCCCTACCCACTGCAGCACCAGCAAGACTGCAGTTATAAGCCTTTGCAGAGCAGGCACTTGCACTCCAGGATGTCTTCTACACTCTAAAAATCACACACCAAGAGTTAATTGGCAACAGAGATAAACAAAGACACCGACCACGGGGAAAATCTGCCACCGGATCCACAAGGCAAAAACAGATTAGGGGTCAAATTAACAAGAGCAATTTTGTTGCCTCACATTTGAAACCTCCCATCAAACTTAACATAAGAGGGCTTAAAAAGAGAAAGGCCAGGGGCATGGAAAGCAGGCAGTGAGGACAGGTCCATGACACAAATGTCAGCAGAGGAGGGAGCAGGAGCCACGACGGAGCACTCAGCCTCCTCGTTTGTGTTACCAACGAGGCTACGTGAGCAGCTCTCCTGCTCCAGATCTCTGACAAGCTGGGCCTTTGTGGGCTGACATTTCCCTCACACAACATCTGGCCTTCAGAAGGGAGAAGGCCCCATTTTGCCTTGCAGAACTGCCAGCCCCAAGTGAGGTCGGCCCTCTCGCACAAAGCTCAAGTTACAGCAACTGCATTATTTTATACAATCTCACTAACACAAACATGCTTTACTCAAGGACTGCTCAGGATGGCTGCCTGCCCATCAGCTGGTGGGAGACAGCCTTTCTGCTGGCCACAGCCTCGGGCCAACACGGGGAAGGATTTCCTGAGTGCTCATAATGTCCCCCTCCCAGCAAAGGCATGTGTGGGATATGAAATGTGCTTGGACACCAAGTCCTGGGCTCAGAGCACCAGCCAAGCCACCACCATGTGGAACAGTGCTCCTCAGTCACTGGGTTTTTTAATGTGGTTTCTTGGGCTCAAACTGCAGCACAAGTGCAGACACCCCCAAGACAGCTTCACATTGAGGCAGCTCTGGCCCCGGGCCGTCAGTCACAGCTTTGGAGGATTGGCATGGAGACACAGAAGAGACTCCAGTGGGAGAGCTGGGATCAGCTCCACGACACTCAGTGATGCTCTCAGCACAGATATGGGGTCACCTCTCTTCTCCAAGACAGGAGCCTGGCTTCTTCAGCTGAAAGGCTGAAAGGCAGCAGGACCACGGTGCTACCCTTCAGGGCAGATCCTTGTAGCCTCCAAAGGCTTGTGGAAAAGAAAACCAGAGAACCTCAGAGGTCTGGGAGGAACCAGGCGATGGGTCGCCTTGGAGCTACACAGTTCATGGAAAGACTCTTCCTGTAAGGATTTGGCTGCTTTTCCAGTCTAAATTATGAGAGTAGAGCAGAGGGGACAGAGTCCCAGGGGAGGTCTGGGGTTGTGTGTCTACTCACGTTCCTGTCAAAGCACTCACATTCTCCACTGCTCTCACACACTGCAAAATTGCTGTGGCTGAGATGTGCACCTAGAGCTGGTGTCAGCCAGACCCACAGACACTGCCAAGAAAACCTGATCCAGGCAACGAGAGGCTCCTCTGCACTGCTCATCACCTGCACAATTACCACCTTCCAAGTCCTGAGACCTCCTGAGCATGCAGCACTAAAGGCCCACACAGCCAATGGGTCAGTGGCTCCTCACCTGGGAAGGGGGGACGATTTCATCCTCTGAATCTGACTCCTCACTGGAATCATCACTGCTGTCCACAGCTGGAGGGGCTGTGGCTGGTGCCGAAATTGGTGCCTTTTTCACATTTGTTGGTTGGGGCACAGAATTGGTTTTCACTGCAGGAAAAGTGTAAGACATTGTCACTTTGAGAAAGCTGCTCTCTGTGGCTGTCTAGAGCAGGAGCTGCTCCATGCACAGGGGAGAGAACGAAACCCAAAACGATGCAGGTGAGGGATCTTGGATACTACCAGGAGACTTACCAGCTTGTGGAGGCTGTCTCAGTGCTGCAGGAGACTCCTCTTCGCTGTCAGACGAGTCACTGCTCCCACTTTCTGAGGCCTGGCTCTTCAAGGTGCTTACCACTGCTTTTTCAGGCTGCCCAGCTTTAGCAGCCTGGCTCAGGCTGGGAACAGGCCTGGGCTGTTCTGATAACCTCTTAACAAAAAACAAACACAGGCCCAGAAATGCAGTTTTAGTACAGGTGTTCTTTAGGAGTTTAAGTGCAGTTTCAGCCCAGGCTGGGTTTTGTTACAGAGCTGTTACTAGCAATCACACCATCCTTGGTGTGTTATGAGTGGAAGGGGCTTCAGTCCCTGACTGGACTGAGCTGCTATAGATACATCACTCTGCACTTAGCAATTTCCTTCTGACAGAAAGCCCAAGTGTGTTCTACATGAGCACACAGGCTAACAGTGCTTGCAAGCTTCCAACAGCAATTCCTTCTTGAGGCAGAGACGCTGGCTGGATGGGAGGCTGAGGACAGGAGAAGCACTGCAACCCCAAGACTCCCACTCCAAGGAAGCCTCCCATTTAAGCATGACCTACCCATAGCTCAGGGAATCAGTAGGAGTTGGGAAGCCTTGTGCCATAACACTTGCAAGATTCAGAGACAGTGTTAGAGCAGCTACAGCCTGGAGCTGCTAGAGCTCAGTGCAGACACATGGCTGACACAAGGGCTTGGGAGAGGGGGCAGAGACAGAGTGTGACTCAACTTGGAAACTGATTTGTCAACAGG
This sequence comes from Monarcha castaneiventris obscurior, assembly GCA_026261815.1. Classification (NCBI taxonomy): domain Eukaryota; kingdom Metazoa; phylum Chordata; class Aves; order Passeriformes; family Monarchidae; genus Monarcha; species Monarcha castaneiventris. Next base: position 6,456,395 of record JAMPIT010000371.1, on the reverse strand, counting down.
TCTAAGAACTTAGAAATCTCCAGACAACAAAGCACCTCTGACACTCACTTGGGCTGTGTCTTTCTGCAGCACCTGTCAGCACTCAGATGTTGCAGGATAGACCACAAGCCACTTTCCCTGCTGTGCCAGCACTAGGAAGCCACAGTCACTTGTGCCTCAGATACACAACTGCCAGGTGGGACTCACTCTCTTCCTGGCCCCTCTCCAAAGATGGCAGATCCCCCTCCTGCACACTGAAGGCTAGCAGTGGCAGAGGGAGAGGCAGTGCTTGTGCATGATCTGGGAATTTCCTCCCCTGCAGATATTCCCCAGGCTGGCATTTACTCCACTCATGGCTCATCTCCGGGCTGCTCTGCCAAAGGGTACATCGTGTTTGCCAGGGCAGGCAGGCCCTGTGCGCCCTGCATGTGATGCCAGCCTGCTCTGGAGCTCCATGAGAGATTCCTGCCCAGCTGTACCACCCCTGCCATGCTGCCAATGAAGTGATACCCTCACAGCCAGTAGCAGAGAGCACCAGCTTAGCAGCCTTTCGGGAAGACCAATCCTACTGTGCTTCCTGGCACAGCCCTGCCATGGGCTGCCACTGGGGCACTGTTTATCATCTCCAAGCCAAACACTAAACAGACAACAGCATCTGCATGTTTATCCCATTACAGAACAGCTCTCTGAACAAGCCAAGCACATTTTGACTCTGCTTAGAGAAACAGAAACCTCCACAAGCGCTTGGGAAGGGGGGACTGCAAACCTCACTTCTCTGTTTTGTTTTGATACCAGTGAGTCACAATCTCCAGGAGAGAGGCCAGCTTTGCAATGCTGAAGAGACACAAGTACTTGAAGCAGTCAGAAGAATTCACACACACTGCTCTGAACGTGCTAGCTCCCCTCTGCTGTTGTGAACACTGCTGTGCAAGAGAAGAGCTTATTAAGATCAGAGCCCACTGAGTTTTAAGCTCACTCACTTTTAAGCCCTGCATAGCAACGGGTCTGGTTTCCCCCTCTGTGTGGATGCACAGCATAGGGTTGCTCCATTTCCTAACACAGCTATGGAGTGGGAAAGAACTGCCATGCAAGGGCATCCTGACACGGAAAGAACGTAACAGCATGCACACAGAAACCACCACAAGGTTTACACAGCCTCAATCTTCCTGGGAGACCACCAAGGTCCATCCATCCACATCACACAGAGGACAGCCTCAGGCGGGACCTGGCCAACAGCACGGCCGAGTTACATCCAGGGAGCAGGTAACACAGGCAGAGAGCTTCTGACAGCTTGAGAGTCACAGGTACTGAAGTAACTCAGAGAGGAGAAAAATAACTCAAAAGGAAGTAATTTTTCCTGCTCCTTCTCCAGCCCCCAAAGCAGGAGCTGCCTGTGGCTCAGTGAGTGTGATGACTCAGCTCCCGCACAACCCATCTGCCACTCGCTGGGTCCATTTGCATCCTGCAGGGCTGCATGACAAGAGGTGGAACAACACTGAGCCACGTGTGCCCAGCACGTTGTAAAATCACACTCCAGCACTGCCTGTGTACCGCGGGAGCACCGCCCTGTATGGACTGGGACCAGTATCTCAGCTGGGTCATGGCCCAGCGAAGGGACAACTGCCACCTACAGAGCACGGGGAACAGGGTTCAAGGAGGGAAAGAGACCCTCTGTCTCTTGGGAGATTTGGCCTCTCCCCACAGGGCCTGCAGTCCAAGATAAAAAGTTGCTGGCACAACTTTTGTCAGCACAACCCACACGGGTTTTCCTGGGATGCTCAAGGAAGACACGGGTTCCCAACACACGGCTGCACGTGCATCTCACACCCACTCCTTGTAAACAGAAGCCAAAGCCTGTCTATAGAAGGCTCAAGTGCCACCTTTGGCTCAAAACACTCAGGAAAGAAGCAGCAGAGCAAAATTAGCAGTTCCGAAAGAAAAGCAGCTCACAGTGTCTTTAAGGTCAGACTGTCCCCCATCACCATCCTTTCCCCCCAAAATGTGCAAACACCTTGTCAACTTTTTTAACTAAATATTCCTGAGTCTTCAGGGGTAAACATACCAATTAAGCAGTTCAATTTAGGCATGATGTTCATTTTAATTGTGCTAATCCACCCCCACAGGGAAAGATGAAGCAGCTTCCAACGCTCGGTATCTCTTTGGATCTTGCACAGAAGCCAGAGGAAGTTGCAGGATACAGTAAGTCAGTGGTTAGCATATGCCCAAGTAGCAGATGGTGAGGGATGAGCTAAGAAGAGTTTGACTGGGAGGACAGGACTGTGGACACAGCTAAGCCCAATGGTTTATCTTCAGGTTTCACTTGTGGTCTCTGCCTGTAGGCTACTAACATGGGAAGGAACAGCCTGTTTGGCAAAAATAGAGCTCCCTTGATGACAAGCTCTTCCTTGCTGACTCTGGCTGTCGAGGGGTAAATGTCAGTTTGCAAGAGGGAAGATGCTGAAGTGGTTAAATCAGCAGGTAAAACTTGCTGCTGACAGCTCCACAGGATCAACACTGTAGGACACAAACCTACTCCAGCACATAAATCCTACTAAAATGGATAAATCTCGATGGTTTTACAGTGGGACCTCGTGGCACAGCCATCAAATAGCTGTTCCTGTCACCTAGAGCTGAATCCTCACATACAATCAATCATACAGGAAGAGAGCAGCACAGAGCCAACTGTTAGAGAAGCATCCCCCTCCACCCACCTTAGCAGACCAAGGCTATGAAGACAAAAATGCAGAGCCTTGCTGGCTCCTGCCTGTCAATACTGAAAGGACGTGTTGACAAAGAGCCTCCCTGCAAGGACACGTGAGGCCCTACCCTTCCTCCCTTGCAGACAGTAAGGCTGCATCTCCAAAAGGCTGCTTTCAGGGCACTTTCTGAAGCACCTTGCAGCTCAGACTTGAGGCAGAAGGTCCCAATACAATGTGCCTAGGGATGCACTCAGGAAGGGATTTGCATCCCTTTGAGTTTAGCCACCTGAGTCCAGTGTGAGCTCCCAGTCCTTCTCCTTAGAGAAGGACTCACTTCTCTCCTTTGGTTAGGGAACTCTAACCAAACCCTCACAGGAGAGCCAAGACCAAGCCACCTGTGACCCTGCACACAAGGCCACTCCAGAGGGGCATGGCATGAGAGGACAGCTGGCATCAAACCACTTGCCTCCCACCTCCTCTGGTATGGCTGCGTGAGAAGAGTGAGGCTGTACTTGCTTCCAAATAGAAAGATCTTCCTGCCTGAGGGACTGAGAAGTAAGATACTCCTGGTGTTTCAAGGAGATCAGTAGCAGCATTTAAGGGATAAACATTCCTGTTGCATATCCCATCCCTTGGCACCAGGCTGAATGCAGAACCTACCTTCTGGCTGACGGGCACAGGGAGATCCTCCTCTTCACTGGCTGACGAGGCAGAGATCTCCACTGGCTTTATACTTTCAGCAGGCTTCGTGGGAGCAGCAGTCCTTCCCAGGGAGGTTTTAGCCTGCTTTGGCACTGCTGGCTTTGGTGCTGTCTTCCCTTGGGACAGTGGAAGTGTTTTTGCTGGAGCTGCTTTGACGGAGAGTGATGCTGCTGGTGTAGGTTTCACTGGGGATGGGATGGCCTGGGAGGATTTTGGAGGTGCCTTTGTCTGGACAAGATACGAACAGAGTGAAATAAGGCAAATCCCACAGCAGCATAATTCATTTGCTCAGACTGTAATCAAGAGCAGGAATTTCAGAGCCCCCTGGGAAAGGCAAGCCCTGAAGGAAGATTAGTGACTGGCAGGACACAAGGAATTCTTTCATCTAGCTGTGTGGGGATGGTCTCCCAAGATGAGAAAGCAAGACCAGACATTCTTCATCAGCCTGCTGCTACTACCAGTCCCCCCCAGTGAGGTACAGGGCAGCACTTTGCACTCTCCACAGCAGGGAAGCTCAGCTTCACTACAGTTTCACAAATTAGACATTATTTATTGCAATTTATACCTGAGAAGCAAATTCTACCACAATAATTTGCCTCTTCAGGTGGGAAAAGAAACGCTGGGGTTTTTTTTCATTTAAAAGTACTGATGGGTTTTTCTAAGAAAGGCACAATGGGTTGATTAAAGCTCAGAGCAAAGACATGGAGGTGCCTTTTAACACCCACCTCACACCTCCTTCCTCCCACCCCCAACATGACTTTGCTACACACTACATGCATTTACAAAATTTTCTTTTCACTGCAGTTCCTAGCCCTGACAGAGGCAAAGAGAGAGAGGATCTCGGAGACACACACTTGGGTTACTGATGGACGTTCTTCATCTTCACTGTCTGAAGAGCTGCTGCTCTCTGTTGTGTCATCAGGCTGTGCAGCCCCAGGAACTGTTGTGGATGCAGGTTTGGCCTGGCTTGCCGCCAGCACTGTTTGCTTCACTGCATTCTTCTTAAGGGACACTGGAGCAGGAGGTGCACTTTTCACAGGAGCTGCATTAGACTGCACTGTTTTCACAGCTGGCTTGGCCTGGGAACAGGAGGAACAAAAGGCAACAGGAGAATTAGATAACACCTTGGAAGAAAATGGTTGAAAGCTCTAACTGCATAGAATCTGTTTTAAATCAAGCTACCTTGCTAATTTTGACTACGACAGGCTTGTTCAGACTCATGGGCTGTGGAATATCTGAAGCAAGTCACTTTCTCCATGGACTGCCTGGCTATATCCATCAAATTGCATACTAATAACCTCCTACAGATCCAAGGATCTCCCTCAGCTTCAGGCACGAGTAGAAACTGGAATAGAACGGTTGATGTCGGCAGGGTTTAGTGGGGCTCTCAGCCACACAGCACATGCTCTGGTCTTGGGTTTGGGGATCTCACACACCCAAGGTAAGGGGTGCTGTCAAAATACAGCACTGCAGCATTTCCTCTCTTCTTCAAAACAAGGGAAGTGACTTCCTAGGGACAAAGACTCCATGTTGGAGAGGTTACCTGGACGGCTGGAGTTGCCAGCTCCTCCTCAGAGGATGTGTCCTCACTTGATTCCTCACTGCTGCTCTTGGCGGCCCCAGCTGCCGGCTCTGAAACACAAACGAGGAGATGTCACAGCTGCTGCCTGCTCCGAGCCCCCAGAGCGTGATGCTAATGTGGCTTTTGGTGTCAGGGAAACAAAACAAGCCACAGAGAGGGCTAAGGGGATTTGCAGGGAAGAGGACCTAGCCCTGCTGAAAACATCAACGGTCTGCTGGGAACAGCTTCTCCAGAAAAATGCTGGCCCACTCCTTGAGTGCAGGCAGAGACGGGAAATGCTGCCTGGCCACGCTCTGACCCTGTACAGTGCTGCCCAGCCACACACAGCTCCCTGCAGGGGCACCCAGCCTGGCTGGGCCTCCTCTGGAAAACAGCCAAGAGGAGGATCATTTCCAGAACTTCAACAATCTATTTCTCACCCTCCTCCTCCAACACACACAGACACACTTCAAAGCATTTAAAGATTTCCCTGAAGACTTCAAACCCCAAAACTAATCACTTTGCAATTGGGAATAAAGAGACAACACTGTCGTGCCTTTCCATAAAGCTCAAAGTATATGCAGCATTTGTAATGCATCTCCTCTGGACACGCTACACTGTTATCCCCAACCCCTGGGTATGTGCTGGGTGCTGCCAGACATCTTAGCACAGGATCTGCTGCTCGAAATGGGAGCAAGCACGCTGGATTCATCCCACGGAGCTCCGGAGCTGGCTGCTTTGCAGTGCTCTAGCAGCCTCCCCAAGGAACAAGCATCACTCTGAGCTTTCCAGCGAGGGAGCTGAAAGGAACATGCTGAAGGCACGTCTCAGATCCAATCTGCAACAGAGCTGGAGCTCACACACATCTACCCCATCCTGCAGGCTCCTTACCCGCTTTGGGGGCTGGGGCCTTCGCAGCTGGTGTCTCCTCTTCCTCCTCGCTCTCAGATGAGGAGCTGCTGCTGCTGCTGCTGGAAATTTCCGGTGCTTTGGTTGTTACTGGTGCTTTGCTTTGCCCTACTTTGGCCACAGCTGCTGTGCCATGTCCAGGCTTCCCAGAACCGGGCAGTTTCTGGGCCTTGGCCGGGGCTGGAGCTGCAGCTGGGGCATTGGGCTGCTGCTTGTTGGAGAGCACAGTTCTGTCAGCAGCAGGGAGCCCTGCTGCTCTGCCTGCCGGGGCACTGGGCTTGGGAGGAGAATGTAGGGAGTTGGCAGCTTTGCCACCCACCACAGCTGCTGTCACCTACAGGAAATAAAGGAAATTAGAAGGCTACACACAGATGAGGAGCTAAACTGGACACAATGTACCCACAACAGCAACGTGGCAGCCAGGTAAGCCAGAGTTCTTTAAGGAAGTGTTTGGGGGATGGGTATCTAAGAAAAGGCTTATGGCAGCATAGGAGGGTCATTTAAATATGATTTCCACCCCAAGACACAATTCCACACATGCTGATGAGTCTGGGACAGCCCTGGCCTCAAAGCCAGGAGCATTGCCTTACCGTCACTGCACCTTTCCCAGGCGGAGCCTCCTCTTCTGACGAGGACTCATCTTCCTCACTGCTTTCTACATTCACTACCGAGTTCGTGGCCAGAGAAAGGCTGCCTGCTGCACAGGAGAGAGCCACAGAGCAGCTGTGTGAGTGTGCTTCTCACACCAACACCATCTCTGGTTTGCAGGAGGGCCCCAGTAGCAGAGCAGTGTCCCATCTCCACACCTGACCCCAGACCATCACCACTGCTGTCCCTGTGACGGGCGAGCGCTTTGCTTCTCCACCCCATCCCTCTCCCAGCCACCAAGACAGGGAACCTGACAAGATCTACAGTTTTCCAAAGGCTGGTCTACAGCAGATCAGACTGAGCCAAAATATATCAGACAGGGTTTTTTGTTAGACTCCACAAACCAACACCTCCTACATCAGCTGCATGAGAGACCTATCCCCACCTCAGACACAGGGCACTGGCCTTCCAGAACAACTAACAAGACCTTTCCTGATCCATGGAACAGACCTGCCTTTGCTGGTCCAACACACACCTGGGACCAACTAGAAGGTGCTCCACAGTGGGCAGCAAGAGGTTCCCAAAGCTTCATCTAAGCAACAACACCCATCCCTCCCCAATGAATCATAACAGGTTTTTTCTAGCTTCAGCAGACATCTGTGCTCCTCAGAAACTCCACATGAGAAGGGGGTGCTAAATTAGTTGTCCTATTTTTCTATGAGCACAAACGAATAGCCATCACTTTACAAGCATTTTCTCCAGCCAAGGAAGCTGGGCTGCTCCTACACAAGTCTCCAGTCCTACTCTGTCAACTCCAGGAGATGAAAGGCTCCTACCATTTGCAGCTTTCGCCTTCTCTTTCTCATCTTCTTCTTTCTCTGAGCTCTCAGAGCTGCTCACGGGATCAGGAACTCTGATCTTTTCTGGGATGGCTGCCTCCTCATCACTCACCTTTCTTCTCCTGGAATTTGGTGGAGTTCTGAGAGAAGACAATGGGTGTCAAAACAGGGAAAAAATATCTTGAACAAATTAGAATATAATTATTCATTCACTCTCAGATCAGGCTCCAGCCTAAGAATAGGCAGTGTCATTTCTCTGCAGAGGAATTCCTTTAGGGGGTGGGAGAAATACTTCTCTAACCTCCAAGGGACATCTCAAGTCCTCAGAAAACGTCCAAGAGCAACATACCCCAGCAACACTCACAGGAGATACTGAATCTAGACCATTTTTCTGTGCCCTAGGCAGACTCTTTTTCACTTTAGCAGAGAAATAAAAACATACACAGTACAGGCTGGTGCTGTAGGAAAGCATCCTACAGAACAAATTCCATCTCTGGGAGGCAACTACAGCCTCAGAGTAAGTGTAGCCTCAGGATTAGGGCAGATATCCCCACAATACCAGGGATTGTGGTGTTCCTGGTATTCCACAGGGCCAGGAGAAGTCAATCTAAAGGGTACAAAAGCCATTTGAACTTGGGCTCTCAAGTCAAAAGGGCAGCAAAGTCAGGTTGCGGAGAGGTTTAAGAAAGGAAGTGGCTGGACCTACAGAAGATGTGTTGGAAAAACAGGAGGAAGAGGCCACGTAAGTATTAAACACTTAAGCTGCTCAGTTGGGTTAAAACATTAAGATGGAGAAAGATTTTTCTAGGCTCTAAATCCTACCTGGACCAGAAGAGATGATGTGGCTAAAGTTACCCATGTTTTCATTCGACAATTAAAGACAATACACTTGCTTTATGACAAGGGTAACACTGGGCACACACCGGTGTGATTCACACATGCAATACTTCTAAGCCCTGGGACACACAATTATCAGAAGCAAATATCCTCCCTTCTGGCCCAGTTTAGCTCATTTTATTTGTTCATCTGTTTTAAAAACAAGATTAGTTTAATAATTTGACAAGTAAAGGTCGTGCTTGGTGTCAGAGTGTTCTGGCAGCACAGCTGTAACAGCAAGTTTTGTGCAAGCAGGCTGAGCCAAAGGCAAGTTTGCTCTTAGAAAGTCCTGTAGCTACTCCAATAATCATTTTAATAAAGCAACAGGGCAACCCACACAGGCAGCTCTGACCCTGCAACACCTTCCTGATCCAGTGGCTGCTGACAGCACAACACAGACTGATGTGAGAATTCGCTGTGAGTGACCAGGAGCTCAGGAACACTCTCTGAAGGGAAGAAATGATGTCTGCTAGCGCTGTCCCTGTGGCATTCCAGAACATCCTGAGGGCTGCAGGGCTCAGGCTGCTCCCAGGGCTGAACTGGTCCAGCTTTCCCCTGCTCCCAGGCACCCTTCCACCCCCCTCTGCATCTTCCAAGAGTAAATGCAGCTCTGGAGGGAGACCATTCCTGTAATTGCAAGTCTCAGCTTCAGGCTCACTCTGGAAGAGTTTCTACAGGACAGCACCAAGGACAGCCTTGGTGAGAACAGGGTAGATTAAGGAAGGATATTTTTGGGCCAAAACACCTATGAAGCAACAGGAAGTGATAAAGGCACCTCACTCACAGGAGCACTCCAGGATAAAGAGAACTACTGGCCAACACATCCCTCATTTTGACTCCTAACCAGGCAGAACTCAGACAGACCAGGAATAACAGACATCTTTGTGGGGCAGGACCATAACAGAAGGGTGACACTGAAGAAAAAGGAATTAAACCTAATGCAAATGCCCTGTTGCCCCTCAATTTTAAAAGCAACAGTGTCTGGGAAGGTTTGCTGCAGCAGGCAGGATAACCAGCACGTGGGAAGGTCACCATCAGCACCCATGAGAGCAAGGAACTGTTAGAGGGAGGAACTGCAAACCTATTTCTACACTGCTACATCTTCATCTAGCTCCAGCCTTTCTCCTGCTCAGGTATGGAGGAGAAGAACAAAGCACAAGGCATCAAGCAGAAAACACCTTTGAAAAAACACTTCCCAAGGCTGCTGGCATGGCCACGCTGAGGAGAGCCTCACTCCAGTGCTCCCAACTCCACGGATTCCCAGATAACCCAGCACTGAGGCTGCCACAGGCTTCTCTGCAGTGCTGCACTCCAACATCCACCCAAAGCGAGCACAGGCTGGGTGCAAATAGCACAGATGGGAAGGCTCCCTGCTGCAGACCTTCAAATGGGGGATAACGATGCACGAAGGCGTTTGGAACATGTAAGGACTTGAAAGGACAGGCTGAAACCTAGAGATTTCCTCTGAGTCAGATCATCTGTGATCTGCGCCAAGGTTTTAGTCCCTGTAAGAGCTCTGGCATTTCAGCATCTGCTCAACTTCTCTGTTCTCGGGTCAATAATCCTGCAGAGCACGTGGCTTTAAAAGGAAAGTGAAACAGAACTGGGGAACAGATTTCTTACAGTAAAGCATGACTCTGAGGTCCACAACACTCCAGCATCAACTGCTCAAAACTGAAGTAACAACTTATCTACAAACTCAGGAAATTTTAAACCAGCATAATCCTGAACATCTGAAATGAATTGCTGTGAAACCAGAGGTTAGGAGAAAACTCTGCTGAGCACAGTTATCATCGGAAATCCTCCAACAACGCGGAATTCCAGCAAATAAAAATCACACACGCCATGCAGCTTAGCCGTCAGCACAGTCTGGAACCTATTTGATACTCATTCCCTCCTTTAACTTACTTTTCCCAGTGGGTAAAGATGTCCTCGAGAGAGGTCGAGAGGGAAGGGAGCAATTTCTGTGAAAGCAGAGCGAACACCAGTCAGACACCGGCCCCGTTTCGGGATGTGACCACCGGACAGAAGCAGCGACCGCGGGGGCCCATCCAAGACTCCCCAGGGAAACGGGACCGCGTCTCCCTGCACACACTTCCCGGTGAATCCCTCCCACTCCCCGCCCCGCTGCACCCAGGGCCGCGTGTTCCCCTGGAGACTTCTCCCGGAGCAGCACGTGTTCGGGGAGCAGCAGCGCCCGGCACGGGAGGCTCTACCGGGGGGTGCTGCCAGCCTTCTCCCTTCTCCCCGGCCGGCTCGGGGCCGGGACGCCCCGCGGGCACCGGGAGCACCGGCTGGGTGCCGGGACACCACGTGGGTCCAGCGCGGACCTGCGGGCGGGCGGGGAGCCGCGGGCCCGCGGCGCGCCCGGCACCCACATGGCGCTCCCGGTGGTGGGGGAGGGCGCCAAGGGGGACCGGGCCCTGCGGCCCCGCCGAGGCCCGCGCTCCGGGACCGCGCCCCCGCTGCCACCCCCGCGGCCGGGGCCCGGCCGCCCGTTACCTGCCCGCTCTGCGCCTGCAGCTCCCGGGCGGCCCGCGCGAAGCCGCCGCGGAGCAGGTGCTGGTGGATGAGGGCGAGCAGCTCCCGCCCGCCGCCGCCGTCGGCGGCCATGGCGCGGCCCGCGTGCCGCGCCGGAGAGACGCCAGTTCCGCTTCCGCCGCGCGGCCCCATGGGAAATGTAGTGCCGGGAGTGGCCGCGGGCAGCGTGTGGGGGGGGTTCGGTGAGGAGGGGTTTGTCACCCCATGGGGGTCTCTCACACCGCCACGGGGGGAAAAAAAGGGGGAGAAAGAAGGAGGGGATGACCCCGTGGGGTCTCTCATGCCATGCCAGTGGGAGATGGGAAGAATGCCGGCGCAGAGCGGGGGTTCACCCCGTGAGGTTCTCTCACTCCCCTCGGCTGGGGGGCAAAGAAGAGCGGGGGTCACTTCACGGCGGTCCCGCATATCGCTGTGGCAGGGGATGGGGGAGAAGGGAAAGGGGGCTCACCCCATGGATGCTCCCTGGACCGCCCTGGCGGGGGATGGAGGAGAAGGGAAAGCGGGGGGGTCACACCGTGGCCGGAGCTGGGCCCCTCACGGCCCCTGGGCAGGGGATGGGGGCGAGCAGAGAGCGGCGGCGAGGGGAAGATGAGCCGCCCACCGGCGAGGGTGGCACGGCGGGGGTTGTTTCAGCAACACCATATGTAATTCTATATATTTCAGAACTGTTTTCCATCATCCACAGCGCTCCGGAGCTGAATCCTCAGAGCTGATTTAGTGCTGAGTGGACTTCGAGCTGTTTGTAGGAGCCGCTCTGGCGTTTTGGGGCTAAAACAAGCAAAGGGCCAGAGGGAAGAAGCTGCTCCTGATGCAGAGCAGCTGTTGGAGCCTGTGACAGAGGGGCTGCCCCACTAGCACCCCACACCCCGCGCTGATACTTTCCAGGAAAAATCTGGCTCCCATCACTTTGGCAGGAGTTTATTTTTGGAAGGTTTAATAATGTCCGTGGTGCGCCTGTCGCTCATTCAAAATACAGACCCTTTATTTGTATTCATAGGCAGGATTAAATATAAAACTGGCCTGGCTCCAGCTGGCTCTTGCACCAAACGTCTTTGACACCAGCATCGTCCAAAGCTGTAAAGTCCAGGTGGCAGCTTTACAGCTCCTGTAAATGAATCGCAGACCTGGACAGCCCTTTCTGGGTCTGACCTCCCTCTGCTCAAGTGGTCACTGCAGCCTGGCGTAAATGTGGCCACAGCACACACCACAATTGGGTGGCTGGACCACGACGGTGTCCCAGCACCACTGTGGCTGCTCTGAGGTGACCCAAGGCACAAATCTCAGCTGGTGGCCTGGTTTGGGGCCCTGGTTCTCCTACCTGGAGAGAAAAAGCCAGATGGAAGCATCCCAGGGCAGAGAGCAGAGAGGGGTGTCTTCTGGGGATGCTGTTCATGGCCTCTGAAAGTGAGTTTGGGTGGAGATTGAGCCCCCAGAATCCACAAAGGGCTCTCTCTGCTGCAGGGATCTGGGTGAACAGATTTGGACCTACTTTGACATGGTCTGGAATGGCTTTATACCTCCAGGAATTGCTCAGTTCGCTTTGTTTATTTAAAGAAAAAACCCCAAATCTGAACACTAATCCAGCTCCTACCAGCAGCCTGGTGATCAGAGGAGCTGCTCCCCCTGGCTCAGGGTCTCTCCTGGGCATCAAAGCTCTCCAAACATCTTGAAACAAATGTCAAACTATTAATGGAGGCTTGTGTGGTGCAGGGAACTGCAAAAGTGCTGTTTGGAGAGCTCTGGGGGGAGGGTGGACGGGACATTTAGCACTGGGAAGGTGGCACGTGGCCAGATTAGCAAATCATCAAGATGCCAGCAGAGCGACAAAGGAGGGGAGCACGAGCACGTCCTGCTAACCTGCAGGGGTGGGACAAGGCAGGGAGACCCTCAGGTCAGTACAGACAGGAAAGGGGAGCCCAGTCCTGCAGGGTGGGGATGGAGGTGTTCAGCCAGCCCAGCTTTTCCAGAGCCCTCTGACCTCTGTGCCAAGGGATGATTCTTTACAGGGTGCCTGGGGAAAGCAACTGCATTCTTTTCCTCCAGCATTTGGGTGCCAGGAATCCATCAAGCCCCTGCTCTGCTGGATTTTCAGGCCTCTCCTCCTGTGGCTCAGGGCACACATGCACTAGAAAGCATAAAGGGTTTGGCTTTGACCAACTTCAATAAAGCATGGAAGGGAGGAAGATAGATGGGCACAGATGAGAAGAAACACTTTCAGGAGAGACTGCTTGAAAAAGGCAAATGGAGGATGTTAAAGCTCTAAGCACCCATGCACAAATGGCTTGAAAAATTGACTCCATTTCCCCCCTGCCCCCACCAAGTGCCTCTTCACTGGTCTGCTGTAGTTCAGGGTCACCTGAGTCCAAAGCTTCATGCCCTCAAACCACGAGGGTACACTCCGCAAACCACAGCACAGGGCCTGGGAATAACACAACCCACTTGAATGAAGAAATCTGAAAAAAAATAATATGTGTGCTGCACCACAATTACAGGTAGAGAAGGTATTTGAGGTGGTTAGTAAACATGTCAAAAAATAAATACAGCTATTCAGTCAGCAAACAGCTGCATGATTATAACCAGGAAAATCTACCCCAGCCGAAAACCAGCTGAGACCCAACAACATGCGCTTATTAAGGAGTGGTATTTTTTTTGTGTGCACATTTTTTGGAAGGAGGTTGAAAATATTTTGCCTACTCTTTATTTTAGGAAGGTGAAATGTCCCTGGTGGATTTCAAAAGCCAACCTCTCGGGTATGTGTTCCCCATGCCAAGACACTGAGTCACGAAGAGATGGGAGGAAGCTGTTGGAAGTCCAGACAGGGGATAAAACAGCTGTAATTGAGGAGCCAGCTCAGCTCCGTCTGCTAATAACCACACAGCCCTTCCCTGCCCTCAGCCTTTGAGCTGAGGTCTTCGCTCTCTGCCACTTTCACAGGCTCCTTGGTTATTGCTTGGGGTCAAACTTGTCCACACCTATTCCGTTCTGAATGACTGCTTGTGTCCCAGCCAAGCCTGGGGTCAGGCAGCGTGCCTGCAGGCTGGGGAGCTCTGTCCTTCCTGCTTTTTTCCCAATGGGAGCTGACAGCCCCAGGCACGTCTGCAGGACCCTTGGGCTTGCAGGGACACGTGGCTGCTCTCCAAGCTTCAGTTTAATGTATTTGTCCACCCTGGCAGGTTGTGTGCTGTAGCAGCGTGGGACACGTCTCTGGTCACGGTCTGGCCTTTTTGTTTGGTGCACATGGGGTTGTTGATGCCTCTTGAGGGCTCTCAGAATGAAGGGACTCTGTGATCCACAGGGATCATGGGGCAGGGTGGTACACAGCACATGTGGGGTCTAGATGTGGGAAGGTCCCAGGCTGTTTGCCCGAGGAAGTTTCTGCCTCTGCCTGCTGGTGTTTACACCACAATGGTGGAGCAGGGACAAGAGGAAAGGTGCTGTGGCTGCTCCTCAGCTGCGGCAGCTCCTCGCCTGACATGTCTCATGGCTGCTGATTCCATCCAGAGTGTGAGCTGCAGGCATGATGCTCCTCCTGCCTCGGCTCCAGAGCAGGGTGGGATGGGTGGCCAGGGACAGGACCCTTGGGACCCCCAACAAGTAACTCTGATGTGTCTCATGGGTCAGAGCTTTGGCTGAAAGTGCAAGCCATGTTTAGAAGGATGATCTTCATGGCCCAGTTCGGAAGCTGAGCTGAATTTCCCTGCTATGAGTGCCCCATCAAAAGAGCTTCAAGCCCTCTGCCTCCTGGAAAGAGCCCTGGAGGTACCACCTGGACTGAACAGAGGAAGGAATATGGAGGAGGTAGAGATGGGGCAGGACAAGGTGCAAGAGGTAGATGGAGATGAAAGGTGTTAGGGGACAGTGAGGAGACAAGGTGGGAGCAGGGGCAGAGAGAGGAATAGGGGGAGCAGTGAAGCAATAGAGAAAGGGGTTCTCATTTCCAAAGGAAGATGAGGCAGGGAAGGGAGGTAAGAAGCAAAGGAAAATCTGAGAAGGAATGGAGAAGCAGAGGAAATGACGAAATTACCCTGGGGGGATTTGCTCAGTGGGGCCCCGGTTGGGCAGCTCTGGGTGTGGAGGGGGTTGCCAGGTGCTGCTCGGCAGGGATTTGAGTCACAGCAGATTTCACCACGTCTGGGCAATGTCCTGGGCTGCAGCCGGGAAGCGCCAGGGGCAAAATTGTCCATGGCCAGTGTCCTCTGCCCAGCCGGTGGGCTCAGGCTTTGCAAGGACAAGGAGCTGCTTTGGGAACAGTCTGACTCAGGAATCCCGTTTTATTCTCCCCCCCTTTGTTTTGCTGTTCTCTCCCCCCTCCTCCTTTTTCTTTGTCTGCTAATGCACAGCAGATGGGAGGAAATGCCATTTTAAATGCCACAGCATCCTGATGAAATGCGATGGGTTATGGCAATCTCGGATGAATCATGGCATTGTTTTGTGTACACGGCCCTGCTGCTGCCCGGCCTCGCTTGGGCAGCTCTCTGCCTCCAGCCTTGCAAGTACACTGAGCATTGCTCAGGCATCCCCAGCAGCCTGGTGGCAGGTGCCCTCCCGGACCTGGGTGTCCAAGTCACATTCATTAATTTCACCAGTGCATTTCGGGAGGCCAAAAGCAAGCCCATGGCACTTTACCAGTGGTGAAACCAGCGTTTAGTTTTGAAACATCTGCTCCACATTGCCTTTGGGGACTTTAGGGGTTATAAATGGTACTCAGTTCTCATGTTATGTTCATGTAAGGATTTTTGCACATGGTGGAAGAACAAGATTGAGGGAGACTGACCTGGTGAATCCCAGCCCTCCCCAGCACCTCCAGCTTACCCCTTGGTCCCTCTGGAAAGCTGTGTTCCCACACCTGCCTCCTCCTTGGCCCCACAGCCAGGATGGACCTACAGAGCCAAAGCTGAGGGCTGTGATGTGGCCACTCGCTGTTGAGGCTTTGCTTGGGGTGATCAGATCATTTCCCCTAAGCTATGAGGCAGGCATCGAATAATATTGACTCACTCTCTGGCAGCTTGCTGCCAGATGAGAAGGAGAAGCTCAGAAGTGAAAAGAAAAATATTAAAAAAAAAAAATACATATATACACATATCCCAACAGCTCCATCACTGGAACTCAGAGCGACCCAGCCCTTTTAGTTTCAAACTAATTAATTGGAGGGAAAAAAGTCACCTCTAAGCCTGTGGAATATAAAGCACTCTTTTAAATTTGGTAGCTGAAAGAACAGATTTGAGAACTCCAACGAGCAGAAGACGTGACATTAACATTTCGTTGCAATATGCTTAACAACCTCGATTGGAAGTGTCTCTCTGGCTGTGTCTCACTGCCTGTGTGTCTGCTGGCGTGGCAGTTATTCAGTGCTGGCACTGAACATCAAGTAGCATTAAGCCATTTAATTTCTCATTTTTTTGGGGAGTAGATCCAATATACATCGATGCAGCGAGCAGAAGGGCTGTTATTATTAATCAGCCCCCAGCCCAGCCCTGCTTTCCTGCAGGCTCTTGCTCTCCTTTGTAAGCCTATCCCTGTTAAAAGGCCTGGCAGCCTCGCCTGCAGCACGGCCAACACCAACAGCCTCAACAGCTCCGCTGTGTTGATCCAGGACTCAGCAGCTCTACCTGGGAGGAGAGGGAAGGGGCTGTGTTTGCCTTCACGAAGCCAGGGATCTGGGGTATTATTTTTCTCCCATCGGGCGTCCTTTGCTGCTCTAACTGGAGTCAAAAGGCGTGCGGCAGGAAAAGGAGGGGAAGGAGGCAGCAGGGGGAGGAAGGGGCTGCTCCTGCTGGGGTCATGCTGTGGACCTGTGCTGTGGTTTGTGTCCTTCCAGCATCCTGAGCTTCCTCAGCTCCATTCTGACCAGAGCAAAACTCTTGCTCCTGGTTAAGCGCCAAAATATGAGACTGAAAAAGGACGAAAACCCCCTTATTTTTCAGCCACTGCTGTGGCTGTATCCTGTTACTTCCCCTCAGGATGGTTGGCTCTTCCTTGTGCTCCCACCAGACCAGCAGCACTTGTCCCTCCAGCCTGGCGGTCTCTGCCCCACAGTCCCTGGCCATAATCATCAGCTGTGGTTTGCTCTGAATTCCTCCCTGTGTAGAGTCTGGGAGGCTGGGAAAGAGAAGAAAGCTTGCTGGGAAGGCTCAGCAGGATGGGTCACCCAGGGGAGGATCACTGTGAGGAACACCACCGTGCAGCAGCATGTCCCACCACCCTCCCTGTGGCACCATCCTGGTGTGGGCACAGCCATGTTCCAGCAGTGGGGATGCAGTAATCTGAAAATAGGGTAAAAAAGAGGAAAAAAAATAAAGTAAGAATTTAGGCCTCTCTTTCTGAGGGTTTCTGCTTTGTTCATTAGCATCCCTTCCTGGTCCCCTTGTGCCTCAGTGTGGCTGCTGGGCATGAGAGAGTGCCATTAATGGGCTCTTGATGTGTGTTTATTTCATTTAGCACATCCTGAGTGCCGTGGTGAGAACTTCAGAGATGTTCATTACGCTGATTGCTTTCCCTGCTTATGAAGATGGAAAAAGCCTCAGTGGTTAAGGGAGTGGAGTGGACAGATGCCAGATGCATTAGTGCTCTGGGCAGTCACGGAGGGCCCCTTCCTTAGGAGTTTTGCCTCAGGAGGAGGAGAGTTGGGAAGAACACGGCTTCCCCAGGACCTGCACTCATTGACCAAGTGGCTGTGGGTTGAGGGGAGACCCCACAAGCTACGTGACACCCTACCAGGGTCTACCCTGCTCTGGCAGGGCTCAGTCTGAAGGCAGGGGAGACTTGTGTGAGCACATCCAGCATGAGCCTTGCCTTGTGTCACAGCGTTGCCAGCCCTTCGTGATGCTTGTGGCATGAGCAGCCAGCAGTGGGCAGGGCAATGGGCCTGCTCACAGCATCCTCATCCTCTAAAAGTGTGAGTGCTGAGCCAGCCTGACTGGCTGCAGCCAAACCCTCTGACCCTGCCCAGGACAGGCAGCCACAGAAGGGTCACCCAGCACAAGTTCTGCTCTCTGTCAGCACAAGCTCTGCCTGTTCTCTGTCAGACAAGGAAGTGGGCAGGATGGAAAGCTTGTGCTCCTGGTACCCAAACCTGTCTGCTCCTGGGCTTTCCAAGTGAACTGTGAAGCACCTTGCCTCTGCTCAAGTGGGACACAACCCCACACTGGCTCCAAGCACATTCTCCAGATTGACAGAACTTTGATGTACCAGAAAAAACTCAACTTTAAGGCAGGAGCAACATGTACACGTGTGCTTGTGAAGAAGTAACATGTGGGGGATCAGATTTGGACCTGCAGTGATGGGGACAGCCGAGATGGGCATCTGTAGCAACATTAGTCCCTGTTCTCCCAGCCTTGCTGAAGGGGTAGCATGGCCAGAGATGCCCATTTATCTGTGTATGACAACAATACACAGAAATTGCAAACAGATTTTTGCCTTATCTTGCTTGAGGGTTGTTGCAGTACAAGGATTTATTTTGGCTTTTCTGCCAAAAAAATGTATGCAGAGATTCCACCAAAGCACATATATATGTTTCTCTTGGAAACAGAAGAAAACCATTATCCAAAAAAGCCCTGCACTTTTATTAATCTCTGGGGTTTTATCCAAGTTTCATTAGGAATCTGGACATACTTGAAATGGCTTTCAGATAAAGCTGAATTAATCTCTCTCTGTCTCAGAGGCTGGTGCAGCTTAATTTCCTAGCTGAGATTTGGGTGGGTTGGGAATTGGGTAGGAGATTTTCAGCCACCTAAACCGGGAAGGAGGGAGTGCCTTAAAGCAACCCAGTCTGAATGACTCGCAGGCACTTTCCATGGCTTGCCAGGAGCGTGGGGTGAGCAGGGATGTCTTGGTGGAGGGAAGCTCTTCCTTGAACTTGAAATTGCCTTGGAGACTCCTGACTCATGGGGCAGGAGAGCTGTGAGAGCCAGTGCTCCGGGGGTGGACAGCCTCCCCTAATCCCTGGGAGCAAAAGGCCAAAGCAGGGATGCTGGAGTAAGGAGGATGCTGAAGGCACTCCCCTGCCTTTTCCGGACCAGGGGTCCTGGATGTGGCCACCTCAAAGCCACAGCAAGCCTGCCAGCCCGTGTAAGCCACAAGAGGGTGACAAAGTGCCATCCTGTGCTGTGGTGGCCCTGGACAAACCCAAAGGTGTCCCGGGCTGGCAGAGGACAGCAATCCCCTTTGGAGGGCGACCAGAGGCTCTTGGAAAGTCCTTGATGAAGTCCTGGATGGGAACGAGTGCTGGTTGGCAATGGGATGCTGGTACTGAGGAGCTGGGGACTTTTTATTCCACCTAGCTTGAGTTAGCATCAGTGTTGGCATCAGCAAACCATTTTTTTGCCAAAAGCTGGGGGGAACTCCCCAAAATTGCTGTAGGAGGCAGGGAGAGAAATCTTGCCCTTGCTCCCTGTTGGTGGTCTAATGTGAAACCCATGTTTTAGGGTAATTTTGGAAAAACAGAGAACAGCTCCATGTCTGTCTTTTGTGCTCATGGAGAGCTCATGGCCAGCCAAACCTGCACCTCCCAGTGCTCCAAACATGCTGGGGCTTGGACACATGGCTTGGTGGAGCAGCCACCTGAACTCACACAAGGTTGGGATGGAGGCAGCTTGGTGGCACTGGAAAGGGTGCTCCAGGAGCATCTGTGCCACCTGAGAGCGGTACTGAGAAGGAAAGATGCTTCTGTTCCTGTTCTTTCTGCCTGGGATGTCCCCAAGGTGCCAGTGTGTGGTCACCCTGCACGTCACACCTCACTGGCTGCAGCCTTCCCCATGTCGTTGGCCATGCACTGCTGGTTGTCTTTTGGCCCTATGGGGACTCTGTTGCAGATCCCAATCCTTATGGCCCTCCCTGGGGAGAAGCCCTGATCCCTTCTGCCTCTTCTCTCTCCCTCTGAGACTGCAGCATCGCCCGTGGTGTGGTGTGGTATGGACAGGAACTCGCAGGACGATATTTGCAATTCTGCTTCTAGAAGGGCAACCCGTGCTTCTGAGCAGCTGCCTGAGGCACTGTCCAAGACAGAGGATTGAAGTGCTCTGGGAGGTTTCCAAGCCGGAGTCTCATCCTCCCTCTCTCCCAGGAGGCCGGGGCAGCGGGTGTGGGCTCGACGGCATCTCCGGCCTGGAGTGCCAGCCAGCTCCCTTGTAACTTCATCTGGGCTGGGATGGGAAGAGCCTGCAGTGCAGCAGACAGGAGGGTGGCTCTGCCAGCCTCTGATCTTATCTGCTGCTGAGAGTGGCTGGTGGGGGCTGGCCCTGCCTCCCGGGAAGGTCGGGCTGCCTGGCCGGAGAGCTGGGCAACATTTTCCCACGGAGCGTGGATTTGTTTCACCCCTCACACGGTTGCAGAAGTGCACGTGTGGACATTGGGATGTATATTTGCAAATCCCCTCGCTCCTATCTGTTGTTTATGCTTTATTGGTAAAAGGACAAGGGGACAAAGGGGTGATTGCCCCCTAAGTGCTTCGGGAGGTGCCTGCGTGGAAGGGACACGGGGTGATGTGAAGGAGGGTGTGTGCCCGGGTAACACAGGCTTTTTCTTGCAGCTGCAACTTCTTCACCGAGTTTACACTCCAAGGAGATTCTTCTCTGTTCTCTTTAAATACTAGAAGTAATTAGAAGCTGCTTATGAGTAATTGCTTGGACTAAACAGTCTGGTTTCATTTAAGTGGTTGGTATGAAACGCCTGATGGTTTGGTAGGGAAAAAAGTAAGAAAGACTCCTCTTTTAGGCTCCCAGGAGCTGCCATGGGGTTAAATCCCACCTTTCCTCACCCACCTAGGACTGTGAAGCCCTCCCAGAGGAGGTGGGAGAAAACATTTTCTCCCTTGAGAAGAGAGGGGAAGGTGGAAGAGGGACTGGTTATACCAAAACTGACAGGGCCAGGGTTTTTCAGTGAGGAACAGCTGATCCCACTCTTACCTTCAGAGCAACATACAGGAACGTTTTCTGCCACTCCCCAAGGCAGAACTGTGAAAGCCTAAAGCCAATGTTAACGACAGGCTTGCAACACGCCGGATTTTACAGACCTCAGTGAAAATTGTGACAATAAATCTGCCTCAGGCTCCAGTCGTTAAGTTGTCCTCAATACCACAGAAATCCCTGCAGATTTTGTGTTTACTTTGGCCCTGCAAACGCCGTGCTCTTTTACAGTGTTAATGGCAAGAGAGATTTTCGGGGCCTTGGACGCGGCGGCGCTGGTTTGGATGAGCCGGCGGCGGGGAGCGGATGGAGGGAACGGGCTCCGTTTGGTGCGTTCAGCACATTTTATCAGCTTATCCGATCCGTAGGCAGATGAAACAGTGCAAGTCAGGCGGGGTGAGAAGAGATTTCCCAACAGGGTAAGCAGGCATTTGGAGGCAGGAGGAGTGTGGGAACTGCAAGGGAGAGGAAGGTTTGGGACCTGGGGCTGGGGAAAGCTCTGTTCCCTTCTCCTGGCAGAGAGCTTGGCCTGAGGGGCATGACCACGTGTATGGCATCTCCTTGCACAAGCTCTGTGGGGTAAATTACCCCACTCCTTGTGCTGGAGGCACATCCTGATGCATCCCAGAGACCATCCTGGAGCTGTGATGCTGAGGAGCTGGACCAGGGCTGACCTGCGCAGCCGTTCCCATGTTATCCGTGCATCCCTGGGCTCTGGTCACCTAGCAACTGTGCATCACATCGCATGGCAGCCTCAAATAAATGGTGTTCAGCAGGACTGTGAACCCTGCCGGGCCCCACATCCGCATCCCCACTGCTGCAGCCTCGGCTCTGGCAGCTCTGCAGTTGCCAGCATACAGTCTGTCATGTGCTGCCAGGGCAGCTACATAATCCATGCTCATGCTTTCCCCTTCCCAAATCCCCTCCATCATCCTGGATTTAAGCCAGTCCTGTGGCACCTGGTACGCTGGGAGCTGCTTTCAGCATATTTGAAAATCAACTTCTCCCAGGGAGGGATCCCAGCCCTGCCTTGACTTGGATCCTGGGACTGAGCTGCATCCCGTGTTTTCATTTCGCTTGGTGTTTAGGGGAGCTGAATATGGGTTATACCTTTCCATTTATAGTTTTAGCAAAGCATGATTGGATTTTGTTCCAATCATTTTTTATCTTGACTAAAATGTCGGTTTTGAAGACCTATTATTAGCAATTTTTTGTATAGCTTCTGGATTACTGCAGATAATCATGAATCACCCTCTGCAGTATTGATATAGGTACTTTAAGCCTCCCAACAACCACCCTGGAAGTTATGCCTGCGATTACGAGCCCAAAACCCTCAATGGTAACAGGTGGGCTTGGAATATGGGGATGGTGCTCCTGATCCAGTGTCTGCAGAGCACATTTCTCTCCCATCCTTGTGTGTGCCAGGAGTCCTAGTGTACATGCTGTGGTTCAGCTCCAGCTCTCAGTTCCAGCCTGGAACTTTGCTTCCAGCCCCTTCCAGCCCCTTCCCTACATTTGTCCTTCTTGGTGCCCATGTTGCCTTACATGGTCTCCCAGTGCTGGATTTGGTGCTTTCTGTTTGGGGAACTGCATCTCTTTGCTTGATCTGGTGGTTTTACTGGTGCCTGGTGGGCAGCTGCCTGCACTGCAGTGAACACAGCTCACCCTGACCCATGGCTCCAGGAGGAGGCTGCTCCAGGCCCCTCTGCTTTGGAATGAAGTTATTTGCACCCATCATAGAGTCTTAGAATCATTAAGTTTGGAAAAGCCCTCTGAGATCATCACATCCAGCCATTAACCCAGAACCGACAATTTCACTCCTAAGACATGTCTCTAAGCACCAAATCTACATGTTGTTTCAACACTTCCAGGGGTGGTGATTCCACTGCTTCCCTGGGCAGCCTATTTCAATGCTTGACTACTCCTTCAGTGAAGAAATTTTTCTCAACATCCGATCTAAGCCTCCCCTGGCACAATCTCACCCTGCAGAGTTTGTCTGCAAATGCCATGTGCTGCCTCTGAGGAATCACTCCTGGAGTTTTCTGTTTGAGTGAAATACTCCAGTGTTCTCCTCAGTAAATTCAGCTGAGAGAAACGGGTTTTTATTCTCATTATTCTGCTCTGTTTCCCATTCAGGAGGGAGGAATCCAAGCTCCAAAGTTTAATCCCTAGATTTCACTGCTGACAGAGCCCACTGCACAGCCAGGACAGGAAGCTCTGCTTGACTTTGGGCACGACTGATACAGCAGCATGGTTGTCCTGGACCTCTTCTCTGCTAGTTTAGGGTCCAGAGGTCAGACAGGTGCTCGGGTTTAAACCAAGACCTTTTGGTTTGACTCCTCTTGGGAAGCTGTAGCAGCAGCAAGGCTGGTGTGTTACAAACCCAGGGCCAAGGGGAACGTGGGTGCTCAGCGTTCAAAGCTCCATTCCCTTGTATCTTGCTTTCCACCCTGCTGAAATGTCTGTGGGCACCCTGGGCTTTCTAAGAAACTTCAAAGGAGGCAGCACACCCTCTTCTGTTAGCACTGAAGACTGATGAATAACAGAGTGGACCCACCCACTTGTACTTTAATCTGCAATGTTCTATGGAAATTAAGCCTTTCTCTTACAAGAAGGCAATTTGTGCTCTTGGCATCCTGGGCGAGAAAAGAGCTCTCATCTCCTGCTGGATTATTGATACCTTTTGTATTAAGTCATGCAGTGTCTAATTGGGCTCTTTGCCTGTTCTGAACCACTCCCCAGACAGCGCTCAACAGCACAGAGACCTTTTGAAAGGGTGGGAGCGGGAGCTTCCAGCGCCGGTGCCCAGGGCTTGCTGCTGCCTGCAGGGATGGGGTGGGCAGAGAGGAGCTGCGGGGTCTGGCCGGACATGCTCCCTGCCCTCTTCCTGCTCCAGCAGCGCGGTTGTGACCAGCCTTGATGTGAAACCCTTTGAAATGCCCCTCCTGAGCTTTCCACCTTCCTCTCCTGCCAGGATGGAAAACAGCCCTTGGTGCTGAGAGCAGCAGCATCTCTGCCATGGTCCCCCAGGGTGCTGAGAAAACACGTCCTGGATAAACAGGCGTTCGTTTGCCCGAAGGGGGCACAGGTGCGAGCCCGGCTGGCACGGGCAGGTGTGTTTTCCTTGTGCTCAAGTGGGGTTGTAAACAAGCAGGGCGCTGGGGCCATCCTGTCCTGCCCTGCTGCGAGCTCAGCAGTGAGAAAGGGCTCCTTGTCTGGGGCAGGCACCTGAGCCAAGCCGGGGAGTGCTGGGCTTCATCCTCCTCATCCTCCATGCCTTGGGTGGGGGCAGCCAGCAGGGCTCTGGGTGGGCAGCCTGCCCACCAGCCGTCGCATCTCCTGCCAGCCCAAAGCCACCGGCTGCCTTTGAAAAGGTTGCACCTGAAAGGGGAGATGGAATTTGAGGGTGGGCAGGAGCCAGGAGGTTGCCCAGCCTGGGGAGAGTACGGCCAGTCCCTTGCTGTGCTGTGGCTTGGGAGGAGAGGCAGGACCCTGCTGGGGTATTAGGAGGACATGGAGGGGCTGGGGCTGCTCCCACGGACCCAGGAGTTTGCTGGGTCCCTGGATACCTGATGGCCATGACTGCTCCACGAGGGAAGCCTGTTCAGGGGCTCCACCAGAGGTGCCAGGTTGCAGCCTGGAGTGGCTTTGGGATGGAGAGACATTTGCCAGGCCAGTGCTGGGAAGAATTGCTCTTTCTTTCCCAGCCTGGGTGAGGCTGAAAGTGATGCCAGCATCTTGTATACTTTGAGGATTGAGGAGTTTCTGTGTCTCCCATGATAAATCGTGTCAGGAATAAAAGTGCGGGAGTCCAAAATCAATAAGCTGGGGAAGCCAGTGTCAGGGTCACATGGCAGTGCTGCCAGAAACCTGCTATGCTAAATGCTTAAATCCTTCCTTCCGCCACCTTGGGACCTTCTCCTCTGCTTCAAAGAGAGCCCTTGGAGGCCAGGGAACTGCTGACTCTTTTTTTATACTTTTTTTTTTAGCAAGGTGAGTTTATTGGGGATAAAGTCCACCCCAGGAGCCTGAGCCATGAGAGCCTGACAGGACCCGGCCGTGCCCATGTGCCCACCTTCTCTCTATTTTCCCATCAAACACTGCCACACCTGGGCAGGTTCCTCATCTCCAGCCTGTCCTGCTTGGACAAAGCCAGACTTGAGTTGTTCCCCCTGTCACCCCCTCCGAAACCTGTGGGGATCCACATCTCAATGCATCCCTGGTTCACAGCGAAGGGGATTCTCCATCCAGACTGCCAAGCCACTGCGTGAGCCCTGGGACTCTGCTGTGAAGCTCCAGTGGGGAGAACCTCGCTTCAGGGGTGGATTTTGGGCTTGAGAAGAGGGAGCAGGACGAGGAGGGAGAGCACCCAGGCGACGTGGAAAGCTTGCCATAAGGCATGGGAAGAAGGGAGCGGTGCCAAACCCATGGGCTCCTCTCCAGCTCTTCAAAGCAAGTCGTTAGAGAGACGAGAGGAGAAGGCGGCGAGCTGCAGTTTCCCAGAAGGTGGAGAAAGGCAAGGGAAAGAATATTATGTGAAGGAAGGGAAGCTGATGGACTGAAGCCTCCTGAATGAAAGGGAAGGAAGAAAACAAACATGAGCAGGAAGGCGTAGAAGTCATTTCACAGGAGAATTTGCAGAATCATTGAGATGTATCATCACAGTGACCAAAACCAAAAGAATAATTCCTTACCCTAAGAGGAACTTTTCTTATTCAGGGTTTTTATTTCCTATTTTGTTCATACTGCAGGACCAGGAGAGGAGGAAGGGAAGCAGCAGTGTTGTGATGGGGAACAAACCCTGGCCAAGCCCAACATGTGTTGTTAGAGGCTATGGTTTACATTAGAAAAGACTCTAATACTGTGCTACAGCTTCCAAGTGCATTTTGATGGTGATGATTATTTTCAACTGCGCAAATGGTGTGAAATACAGGCAAGGTATTGAAAAAAAGACCATTTGGCTTCAAGAAGAAAATCCAGATCCCCTGTCAGAGGGACAGCTGAGGCTCTCCTCTCTGCCCCATAATGTGCTACCCTGATGGCTTTGGCATCCTGTGCCATGGCTGCTGCTGCACTGCTCCTCATCCTTTCAGCAATGATCAGGGTTGCATAACCAGGAACTGATGCAGATTTGCTGTTTTCTCCTCCTCTGGCTCCAGCTTCCAGAGAGTGAATTACGGTGTGTTCAAAAACCTCCGAGTTCCCCCAAACCCCATCCCTGTAATCTGGTCGAGGTCTCACCGCAGCAGTTGCCACTAGAAAATTGGTTTTGATCCACAGGGTCCATGTGACCAGAGGCAGAGAGGTGCTGGGCTCTGTGTGGGAAAAATGAGGTTCTAGAGTGGGAAAGTAGAATATGGAGGGCTGGTGGGGGGAGGAGGCAGGTCCTGGCACTGCCTAGCGGAAATGCTGCTTGCCTGCAATGCACCAGAGAGGGAAGATGGTCCTTGGGGATATCCCTGGAGGGAAAGACACTGGGGAGCAAAGAGTGCTCATGACAGTGAGAAGTCCAGGACAGGACCATTCAGCAGGCTGAGGGCATGATGTCCATGATGTCCATGACCACCTGGAGGCTCCCAAAGTCAATGGAGAGGTGCTCACCTCCAGCCCCATCCTCTCCTGGGCTTGGGACTGGCGATGCCTCCAGCCTCTTTCCTTCACCACAAATTACCTGGCCAACCCCTTCTCTCAGCCTTTTCCCCCCCTTTCTAGACAAAACAACCTTTCCCCATTCCTGGGACTGCTCTCTTCTTCTCCAGACTTGCCTAGGCTCTTTCATCATGCCAATAAAAGAGTAAATGCATCACACGTTGGCCGGGGAGAGCGGAAACCCTTAAACATCTAAGAGGCGAGAGCGACAAGAGGTGTTTTTTCGAGGCTCCCTGATGCCCTGTTAGGTCAAATGTCTTGCTCTGAAGCGGGAGAGAGGGGACTTATTAAAAACCTTTCATTTTTCTGATTTTTAAGGTCCTGTTTCAGCAGGCCGGAGGCCGAGGCGTGAGTGGGGCTGTCGAGGGGGAAGGGCAGCGAGCTGACAGCGTGCAAACAGATTGTGCAATATTTGCCTTGCACAGAGCTCCCATTGTAAAGCCTGGGAGTTCTGCTTCCAATAAATCCCCTGCCATAATGCCCCATTGATGGCAAGAGAAAGGCAGTATTGAGGGCTGAAAGAGCTACGGCCCCGAGAAGGGTTAAAAAATAAAGAAAAGGGGGGAGAAAAACTAAAAAAAAAAGAAAGATTTGAGGCTTAGTTTTAAACTTTGCTGTGTGGCCCCCGTGGCAGATCGCAGGCTCAGAGAAATATGTGGAGCCTGTTTGCATAACCCCATTTGCAGCGAGCACTCGCGGAGCCAAAACGCAAGTGCGGCTGGAGCTGGGGGGCGGTGGGGAGAAAAAAGCAGGAAGGGCTGTGTTTATTTTCATTCTTGCCCCAGGCCACATAAAATTAATAATTAAAAAAGAAAAAAAAAGTAATAATTAAATATTTGGTCAGAGAACCAGCTGTGTAAATGTGAGGAGCTGTGCCAGCTGCAGGGACATGGAGGGACTTGGTCCAGGCACTGGTCAGGGTTTGATGCCTCGCAGGTCATGTTCCTGAGCTTAAAAGCACCAAAAAGGAGCATTTTGGGCTTTGGCTGGTGACTTTACCCTGGCTGCTGAGTGATTCCTCAGCATGGGGAGCTCGGTTCCAGCTGGGAAGGGTCTGCAGGCACCTGGAAGGGCTGGGTTGGGGTGAGGGTGGGTGATGCTTTGCCCATAGAGCTGCTGCCAGACCCACATCCAGCACCCAGCTCACCTGATGGGCCTCCCAATCACCCTGAACTGGTAATGTCACTGCAGATCGGGCAGGGAGGGAGATTCAGTGTCTTTTGTCACAGCAGCTGATGCGACAGGGAGGAGCAGGGCTGTCCTTGGCAGGGCAGATGCAGGACCAAAGCAGGCAGGGTCTGCTGGCTGGCTCAGCATTCACGGCCAGGCCAGCTGCCAGGGGAAATCTCCCCATTGTGCAACATGCTGGAGCTCTCCAAGGAAGGTCCTGGCTCTTGAGACATCTTTGAGTGAGGCTGGACGAGTGACTGCCTTGAATTAAGAGCGGTTGAAGGGGTGCCTGCAGGCCCTGAGTACTTTTTCCATCCCTAGACCTTGTGATGCATTAATCACTCTCAGAGCAGCTGTGCAGACAGCTTAAATCGTCCTGACCCCAAAACTCCAGACTTGTCATTTCTTCCTCCTCCTCCCTGCTAGCCGCTCCCTCCTTCTGCCTCCTGTCATGATATCAGTGGGGCTGGTTTGAGGGTCCCGTTGCACCCCATTTCCTGGGATCTACAGTGTTTTCACTGTACCCCTTGCTGCTTTTCACCCTTTTATCATTTCTTGGAGGAGAACCCAGCCAGCTGTCCCTGAACCTTCTGAGCAGGGTCACTGCCAACAAATTCACTATTTATTCACCCTCTGGCTCTTGGAAAAGCTCCCTCAGCTGAGTTAACCCTGCTGTTTCCTCTCCAGACCCAGGGCCAGCTTGGACCCATCGCTGATTTAACTGAGCTGGCTGCCCTGGCTGGCACAGAAGGTGCCCTCTCCGTGCCAGCATGTGCCCACGTCCCTGCTGCCGCCTCCTTCCCTCCTTTCAACCCTCTGAGCTTTGGCCACTGACAGCAGCATAAGCTCAGGATGACTCTCCCAGCCTGTGCCTCCTCATCCTAAGGGTGTGAGCTGGATGTGACCCACCACATGGCTGTGGAGCAGCAAATCCACACACCCAGGAGGTGCTTGGCTCTGCTCTTGCTCCTCAGAGGTGGGATCCAGCCCTGCTCCTCGTAGGTGGGCTGCAGCCCCGTTCCTATGGCCACACATCCCTTCTGCTGCCCCCTCCTGCACCTCCCTCCTGCTCATCCTCTGGCCCCAAGCAAGGCATAGTTTATCAGTGATCTGTGTTGCCTTGAACACACTTTCTCTGCCATGTCTCAGGCCTGACATCTTCAATTTCCTCTCTCATCTGTAATGCTCACCCAAGTGGGCCATTATTTATTATTTGGAAAGAGCTCTGATTACAACCCCTGGCGATAACTCTGTCTCTGGTTTGGGGTGTGCATGAAGCCATGTGTACAGGAGAACACAGGACCCAGGAGACAGGGATCCCTCACCTCTATTTCCCTTCAGTCAGGTCCAGGTTTTTCCAAGAGGAGGGTATTGTTCAAAACTAGAGAGATTGGGGAAGACAAGGGAGGCAAGTGGTGGGAAGGAGCAAGGGAAAGGGAGAAGAGAAGCGGGCGGAAGAAATGAGAGATGAACCCCTGGGGATTAATCAAACATCACTGAAGGGCTCAGCCCAGCCCTTCCGAGCTCTGTCGAGTGAGCAGGGTTTCCTGCCAGCAGGGAAAAGCACAGAACACAGCTACCCATCCCTGCCTCCTGCTCCTGTCCCCTGCCCCCGCCCTGTGCTCCTGCAAGCCCCTGGCTGAAACTGGCTCTGTCCCGGTCCCTGTCCTTGTCCCCATCCTCTCTGCCTGTGTCTAAAGCCAGGAGGGAGAAGCCCATCCTCCCTTTACTATTCCTGGGAGTCACCCCTGTCCCTGGGAGTGAGGAGCCTCGTGTTCCCTCCTCCCCACTCCTCCACGGTGTCCGGGGTCCTAGGGAGCAGGCTGGTGTGGGGCAGGGGGGACACTTGGGGCACAGGGGACTGGAGGGTCAGTGGAAAGACAGGGAGTGTGGGGGGAGCCCAGGGAGGGGACCCAGAGGAGGGGATCTGGGAGGGGGACATGTAGGGGTCCTGGAGCCATCTGTCTCATCTGCTCTTCTGAGCCATGAAGAAGCAGAGCCCTCCCAAACCCCAGTGAGCCCCCACCACAGCCCTGCAGTTGTAAAGGCAGGTGGGGTGGCTGGGCTGGGGGCTGTCAGAGTGCCTGGTGTGCTGGGACCCCTCAGTCCCCATCAGGACCGCAAACAGCCACAGGACTCAGCTCCCAGCTCTGACAGGGGTGCGTGAATGTGCTACCAAAATCCCTCTTCCTGGGCCATGCCCTTCCCTGGAAAAGTGGAGGGGACAGGAGGCATACCAGGCATGAGGGCTTCCTGGTGCCTGACCAATGCTGGCCCTGCAGAAGGAATTGCACGGGGCCTTTGCTCATCTCTGCCAAAAACCCCCCTGAAGCATCAGGGCACTGGCCCATTGTCCCAGCACCCCAAGCTCAGCTCACTACCCCTGCATTGGCAGAAGTCTCTGGTTCCCACCAGACCTTGCCCCTGGCTGGCTGTGACAATGGCCCTTCGCTGCCTCGGTTTCCCCACTTGGAAAATGCGTGCAGCAGCATCCACCCCACTCCGTGGTGGTCTGCAAGCCCCCAGGTGGTTTTATTAACACTGAGGGTGTTCAAACAAGTTTTTGCAGCTTCCCCTTGTCCAGGATTTATTTGGATGGTGATCCTGTCAGTGTGGGCAGCCGGCCCAGCAATCCCTCCCGGAGACCCAGCCCTTCCTGCTGCCCTCCCGGGCTGGATGCTGCGGGGGCTTCAGCTCAGCATCCCACCAGGGGTCCTGATCCATGTGTCACACGCCTCGGTGCAAGCAGGGAGGGAAGCATCGGTGGCTCAGGGAATGCCACGCTTAGGATCCTGCATGCTCTGGGGCTTCCCAGCTTTTTGCTGGAGCTGCTGAGCTGGGAGGGGCCGAGCCGGCAGTTCCCCATAAACCTGGCGGCTTAGACCACGTCCTGGGCAGATGTTTGGAGTCTGCCTTGGAGCGGAGGTTGGGAAAAGGAGAGGGCGGCCCTTGCCCGGAGAGTGAGGAGGAGAGCTCGGCACCCCTGGGCTTGAACTTTAGCACCCTCTTCCGCAGGAGTTTAAAGACAAGGATCGTCGTATCCCGAGCGAGCCGTCTGGAGAGCCGGGCAGGCGCAGGGCTGGAGCAGAGGAGAAACCAGCAACTTTTCTCTGAGGAGGATTTTATGGTGCTCTTCATAAAGAAATAACAGCAGGGAGAAAACCCCAGGAAGGCAGGAAGTGTTTCCAACGCTCGGGACGCTGGTGAGCGGCTCCGGGCCGCCGCCAGTGCCTGCGAGGAGCCCGTCCTGCCGTGCAGATGTGTGTGATTGGAGCAGCGCGAGGGTTATTTTCCTTTGACTGAAGGCAACCCGGCCCCGGCGGATTAAGCTCTTTGTGTGCACGCGAGTGTGCCTTGATGGAAGCTGCTCCCGCAAAACCAGCTGCGGGGGTTGTGGGGAGCATCCCCTAGGTCAGGGGGCTCTCCTGGAGGAGGGGGAGAGCTCCTGTTTCCGTGGCTCTGAGACGATGCTGGGACGGTAACTCCCCTGGCAGGCAGCGCAGCGCTTCGGGATGGCCGTCTATGCCCTCACGGGTTTCTCGCTCGTCAGCCTGCTCAGCTTTGGCTATTTATCTTGGGACTGGATGAAGCCCAGTTTGGTGGCCGATGTGGCCACGGACCCCATGGAGAAATCACTGCCTCCCACCTTCACCAGGCCACCCCACATCATCTTCATTCTGACTGATGACCAGGGCTACCACGACATTGGCTATCACGGCTCTGATATCCAGACACCGACGCTGGACAGGCTGGCAGCAGAGGGTGTGAAGCTGGAGAACTATTACATCCAGCCCATCTGCACCCCATCCCGGAGCCAGCTGATAACTGGCAGGTAAGCCAGTGCCTGCTCACAGCCTACTCATGTCCCCCTTTGGTCCCTCCTGCAGGTCTGAGGGGCTTAACCCCAGCTTGCTGCTAGACCAATGCCCTGGTGTATTGGCAGGGGGTGGAGATCCTCCAGCAGCTCTGGATTTCTCTAGAAAGCTTCCTGGGTGAACAGTTGATTTCCACACAGGATAAATAGTGGCACATGGCAAGAGCAAAAATGTGGATGCTGCTGGGTAACGGATGCCACTTTGGGAGAGGGTGGTCTCTGTTCAGGAGGTGTTTTGGTGCTGGGCAAGGAGCTGTGTCCCCTGGTAGTCCCTGACACACTGTCCCTTGGAGATTTGCTGAGGCCCTTGGCCCGTGCTTTCCCTGCATGCGTGTTCAGTGCTGCGCTGGCCAGCACAGGCTGGATGTTGCTCCATCGCCCTCTCCCAGGGCAGCACAGCCAGATGTCCCCTTATCTTGGGCCGTTCTGCCTTCCAGGATAGGTGGGGCTTTCTCTGGAGCAGTGCTGTGTGCTCAGCACTCGCTGCAGGAGGCAGATCCCACCAGCCCATCTCCTGCTGAGGAGTGGGCCCTAGGGAGGTGCCTGTGGATGTGGTTACCTACTGCCTGGGGTGGTGAAGCCCACCAGGGTCTCAGCAAACACCTCCCTTCTCTCCTGATGGTTCTTGAGGGGTCCCAGACATCTTTATGGTGTGCAAAGCCGGGGAGGACAGGGATGGTGGGGACATTCAGGTGGGGCATTGTGAACCCACTTGCTTGTGCTGCCCAGACCTGACACAGCCCACGCTGGCAGCAGTGGGGACAACTGCTGCTGGCATTTTTGTGAGGAGTCTGCTGAGCCCCTCTCTGTGTTCTTTGCACGTGCTTTTGATAAATTACGGATGGATGAGGAGCTCCCTGTCCCTCGCTGGAGCTTGCTTCACTGGGTTGGGTTGGGTGACATGGAGATCTGCATGTGCTTTGGGTCTCTAACACATAAAGTGCCATCACATCCTCACCCAGTGCTGCTCCTCACCACCACTGCTTCCCTCTTTCTTCCTGGCAGGTACCAGATCCACACAGGACTGCAGCACTCCATCATCCGTCCTCGGCAACCCAACTGCCTGCCCCTTGACCAGGTCACCCTGCCACAGAAGCTGCAGGAAGCCGGCTACTCCACACACATGGTGGGCAAGTGGCACCTTGGCTTCTACAAGAAGGAGTGCCTGCCCACTCGCCGGGGCTTCGACACCTTCCTGGGCTCCCTGACAGGCAACGTGGATTACTACACCTACGACAACTGCGACGGGCCGGGCGTCTGCGGCTACGACCTGCACGAAGGCGAGGACGTGGCTTGGGACCAGAGCGGGAAGTATTCCACCTTCCTGTACGCTCAGCGTGTCAGCAAGATCCTGGCATCCCACAGCCCCAAGGAGCCCATCTTCATCTACGTGGCCTTCCAAGCGGTCCACACGCCCCTGCAGTCCCCCAAGGAGTACATCTACCGCTACCGCTCCATGGGCAACGTCGCCCGCCGCAAGTACGCGGCCATGGTGACCTGCATGGACGAGGCGGTGAAGAACATCACCTGGGCCCTCAAGAAGTATGGTTATTATGACAACAGTGTGATCGTGTTCTCCACGGACAACGGCGGGCAAACCTTCTCTGGCGGAAGCAACTGGCCACTACGGGGCCGCAAAGGGACGTACTGGGAAGGGGGAGTGCGTGGCATCGGTTTTGTCCACAGTCCCCTGATCAAGCGCAAGCGTCGGACAAGCTGGGCACTGGTTCACATCACAGACTGGTACCCGACTCTGGTCAGCCTGGCCAGGGGCAACCTGAGCAATGTCCAAGGCTTGGATGGCTACAACGTCTGGCCTGCTATCAGTGAGGGCAAGGAGTCGCCACGCACCGAAATCCTGCACAACATCGACCCATTGTACAACCATGCCAAGTACGGCTCCTTGGAGGACGGCTTCGGCATCTGGAACACGGCCGTGCAAGCTTCCATCCGGGTTGGGGAGTGGAAGCTCCTCACTGGTGACCCAGGGTACAGCGATTGGATCCCCCCGCAGACCCTGACCAACTTCCCAGGAAGCTGGTGGAACCTGGAGCGTCTCACTGATGGCCTGAGGAAGTCCGTGTGGCTCTTCAACATCACCGCTGACCCCTACGAGCGCTATGACCTCTCCGAGCAGCGCCCGGACGTGGTCAGGACCCTCCTGATGAGGTTGGTGCACTACAACCGGACGGCCATCCCAGTGCGGTACCCTGCGGAGAACCCCCGGGCTCACCCAGACTTCAACGGTGGCGCCTGGGGACCTTGGGCCAGTGAGGATGATGGGGAGGAGTGGGAAGGCGGCCGGGAGCCCCTGAAAAGCAGGAACAAGAAGAAGAAGTGCAAGATCTGCAAGCTGCGCTCCTTCTTCCGCAAGCTGAACACCAGGCTCATGTCCAACCGCATCTGACAGCACACTCCCCCAGCATCCACCCATCCTGGCCAGGGTGGAGCTCTGGACTGCAGTGCCATGGCGTGGGAGCGAGGGAGAAGGACAGGCGGGGACGTGGCCAGTGCTCTCTTGCTCTCCCTTGCTCCAGGGTTCACTCCAAAACACTTTTCCCTGGCTGCAGTGGTGGTCACAGGGAGTTGCTCCCAGTGGGTGAGGAAGGGTGATGTGGTCTCTGCTGCAGTGCTCGGTGCTGGTGAATGACTGTGCTGAGCTGAGCTGGCCCTGCACAGCCGCTTCCAAAGAGAGAGACTCTTTCCTCCAGGATTCTGCAACCAATCATAAACTTTTAAGTGTTGGCCATCGCAAGGGCAGGAGGAAGCATGGGTGGCTCTGCCTTCACATTAACCCTTGCCATTGCCCTCTCTTTACTCCTGGCTCTCAGTCTGCAGCCAAGCAGCTGCAACATTTGCTCTTGCTCTGGGAACTCGAGGGCCTCCCCCAAACCCAAGACCACATTGCTTCTTTGTGGAGGGATGGATTCCTGACCGTGGATGTCAGACCTGAGATCAGTGTGGCTGGATTAAGTCATGCTGCTACAGGGACCTCAAGTGGGGCTACAGCTTCCCCTCTCCACTGGCTTGGGGGGCCGGGAGCAGCCCTGGTGAGGAGCTGTGGCACATGGAGGCATGGTTGGATGCTCTCAGAGGGCAGG
Organism: Monarcha castaneiventris obscurior; assembly: GCA_026261815.1. Lineage (NCBI taxonomy): Eukaryota > Metazoa > Chordata > Aves > Passeriformes > Monarchidae > Monarcha > Monarcha castaneiventris. The sequence continues at coordinate 6,422,005 of JAMPIT010000371.1, read as the reverse complement.
TGGTTTGCTTTGGCCCCACATTTGGGAGGCAGGTTTGCCCCAGGCTCTGGTGGACTCCACATGGGTCAGCCACCCAGCAGACCCTTTCACCCAAAATTTGCCTGGACAGCCCCCTCATGTGCGTGGCTCTAGGAACCCCTGATCCTCCCTATGAATCCTACACATCCAACCGGCCAACCACCCCTGGCTGTCCCTTCCCAGTGCTGGAGCTGTCCCTGTCCCCACACCCCACTGCTGAACCGGGGGCAGAGGGAAGATCTCAACAAGGTCTGTGCAGAAGCCCATGTGCCGTTCTGTAGCTGAAGGACTTTGAAGCCACAGTGGAGGATGGGGATGATGGGGATGTCTCCCACCTGCCAGCACTGCGCTGCATCCCCTCGCCGCAGATGGGCACTGCTCTTCCAGCAGCGCACGCGTGGGGAGGAAAACACCTCCCCATCATCCGCTGCTGTGGGGAGCCAGCCCATCCGATCACGGGGGGCCAGGGAAGCCAGCAAAGCTCCGGGCCCCCGCGCCTTCGGCAGGGTGCGAGCGCGCGTACGTGCGCTCACAGGAGAGCTGGCGAGGATGAAAGGGGGTAAATAGCTTCAAAATTGTTTTGGATGCATGGTGCATTTCCATTTACACAATGTGTTTTACATTTCTCCCCACAGGTTTCTCTTGGTGCAGCGTGTGTAGGCGAAGGCCCTGCTGTGAATTTTGAAAATAGTTATTTTTGTCTCTGGAAAATGAGGCCCGTTAGGACTTGTCAGCTCTTGGATGAGCAGTGTGGGCTTTCTTTTTTTTTTTTTTTTCTTTTCCCCCCTCTTTCTCCCTTGCAAAATAACATTCATTTAAAATCTGTCATTGAAAGATGTGACAATTGGCAGCGTGCACGCTGAATACCTTTCAGTGCGCTTTCAAGCCCTGCGTGTGAGAGAGGGATGAGGATGGGAAGAAAATGCAATGACATGTTTGTATTTTTTTTTTTTTCTTACTCTTAGCTGGATTATTTGGGGGAATTGGGATTTTCTATAGAAACAAAGGAAAAAAACCAGCTGACAGCAAGGCAGAAGAGAGGAGGCCTCTTCTTGCAGAGCTGGAAGGAGTTTGAAAAGCCGGAGCGTGGCGGTGTGTGCGCCAGTCCCTGCTGCACCGCGCACGCCCATCACCGTGCCATCCCATCCCCTTGGCTCCCTGCATCCCTGCAGGCACATCCCAAGGACAGGTTTCAGAGGGGGACTCAGCTCCTCCCTCAGCCCCATCTCCATCCCTGCTCCCTTAGCATGTTGCTCCAAGAGGACCGGTCCCCATGGCATCACCCAGGTGGAGGCGAGCCCCAAGAGGATGCTCCACATCCTCAAACTACCTCAGTCAGCAGCCTGGTCCCTGGGGATGTGCACCACCAGCGGGGCTGCGGCCCCGGCTGCCATTTGGCAAAGCCAACCCACTGCTGAAAATAAAGCAACACTTTGCTGAAGAAGAGGAGGCTGCTGCAGGCAGAGCCAAAGCCAGGGGAGGGCAGGGGGTGATGCTGCAGGGGTTTGGGAACAGATATTGGCTAAGGGAGAGTTGGTGCTCAAGGGAATGGGAGAGCAGGGCTGGAGTGGGGTGGTGACAAGGCTCGGGAAACGGCTTTCATTTCCATATTTATATAAATGCATCCAAGTTTAGTCCTTCTTTTATTTTTTTTTTCTTCAAAAACGGAAATTTCCATGAAAACATGCTCGATTTTTCTCCCATTCCCTTTTGCTAACATCCGCATGGGAAGGTATGTCTGGTCTCACTTCCTTTCCAGGTTCGGATCTGCTGGGCTGATGCCGGGTTTGCAGTCAGCCTGGCCACAGTGGTGGATCTGTTGTCATCTGTATTTTCATTAAAAAAAGTTGGATTCTGAATCTTTGCAAGAAGAAACAGCTGAAGGAAAACCTTACTCCCTGAAAACAAAGAGGAGAAGTAGGCAGGAGCATCTCTGGGTGCTTGGAGAGAGCAAAGCCTCCAGCCCGAGGACAGCAGTTGTCCTTCACCACTGATTCCAGCTGTGCTGTCTGACCATGGCGCTGTGAAGGGAGATGCAGCTGCTGCCACGTGTTCTCCTAATCACAGCAATGTTCATTAATGGCCTGTGCTGGGAAAAACGCAGCTATGTGCCAAAATCCCTTGTTTTCAGAGCGCTGAAGTCCCCTGGGATTGTGTGCACGCTCTGGCTGCCAAGGGGTTAATGCAGCTGGAGAGATGCTAAGGCGGTGGAGTTCCCTACACCCGGGAGATGTGTTTTCACAGACAGGCTGAGGCTCCCCTCCTTCCCAACCTCCCTTCAAAGCGCCTGGCAAGCCCCAGGCAGCTCCGAACCCCAGCATGAGCTGGGCGTAGGATGGGGGCCTGGGAGGGATGGGCCGGGGGATGCATCGGGGCCATCCGGGGTGGAGGGGTGGTGGCCGCCTGTCTGTCGGCATGGACCGGCTGTCTCCACCCTGGCTGTGGCCACCCCGCTGGCTGGAGAGAGTGGGGAGGGGATGGGCTGGGAATGAATGGAGTTGGGATGGGATAGAGATGGGGAGGAGGATAAGAGGAGGGTGGAGCTGGGCTGGGGAGGGATGGGGAGGGGAGTGGGAAAGGATGGGGATGGAATAGGGATGGGATGTGTCAGGCAGGACCGCGGGTACGTCAGAGCCTCCCCAGCCCCACAGGCAACTCCCACCGGAGAGAGGGAAGAAGCCCAGTAGCAGGACAGGGAATGGGCATCCCAGCAAACTGCCCCAGTGGGAGAGTGGCAGAGCACCCCGAGCACCTCAAGCTGAGCAGAAGGTGCTCTGCATCAGGGGCACTCGTGTCCTTTCTCATGCCAGGGATCGGAGGACGTGTGGTTTTGCAGGTTCCCCCCACCCAGATCCAGTGCACGATGGTTCCAGGGAGCTGCATGGCATCTCCTGGGTGTCCCCAAGTATCTTGGACGTGTCCACAGGAGGGTCTTTGCCTACAATCCCCACTGTCAGGGAGAGGGTGGCACTGAGGACACCCTGTCTCAGCCAAAAGCAGCTTCCTGTGGTTGCAGGAGCAAGTGCTGGGCCCGTAGGGACAGGGCACGTTTGCAAACACAGCCCTAAATGTAAATCAGCTCTCCTCACCACGGTATTTATAATCTTCTCTAAAAATAACCCCAAATTCAGCTTCCCAGAGGACAGCAACTGAGCATCCCCCAGACCCCAGCTTGTATGTGAAACTGTCCCGGTAATTTTGGGATCTCTGCAATATGTAATTGGCAGCCCGGCTGGTTTGGTGTGCGAGGCACTGCTGCAAGCCCCATCCCCTGGGGGCAGGGGCACCTGCAGCAGCCCCCCCAGACACGTGGATCCTTCCTGAGCTGCCCATCCCGTGTGTTTGGGGTTCGGCATCAGACCTCGGGTGCCCACCCGGGGGCAGTCCCGTGCTGGGATGCAGAAGCTAAAGCTCCGCAGGCAGAGCTGGAGCAGGGTGTGGAGAGCCGGATGCATTTCTGGAGAGGCAGCCCAGTGATGGAGAGGAGCACTGGGGATGAAGGTCTCCATCAGGTGGCCAGACCCGAGCACGGCAGCAGGAGAGCAGCATGGCTCCCAAAGCCCTGCAGGAGCAAATCTTGGGATGGCTGGGAACAGACACATCCTGAGAGTATCCTGAGGCCTCTGGGAGAGGACTCTGGGACTACTCCCCTCTAAGGGGAGCCCCCAGCCCAGAGATGGAAGGTTCACCCAGAGCTCCTGCTCCCCTTGGATTGTCCCCAGGCACCCAGGAGTGGGACCACGCAGCAGTTCCTGCTGGGGAAAACATTATCAGCAAAGCAGAGCATGTTCAGCATGCAGAAGTCTGACACCCCCTTACCCTCAGAAGGAAAAATATCGAGAAAAAGGGAAAAAAAACTGAATAGAGAGAAGAGCAGAGAGGGAGAAACTTTTCCTGGAGAGCCATGTCTCTGCCAGGCAGGAGAACCCTGGGGAGGGAGGCAGGGTCCTCGTGGGGGGCTTTGCCATCACCCCTGCCTGGGTGAGGGGTTTGGGGTGTCAGGGGTGCAGCAGGGGGGAAGGAAGGGACAGATCCCTCCTCCTGGCTCCGGGAGCACGCAGAGTCACGCGTGTGGGGTTGAGCACGTGTGGCAGCGTGGGGGTGGGCACGGGGAGGGGGGCAGGTCACATTGCGGAGCTCACGGGGACATGAACATTAGCGCAGGTGGGAGGGAGGTGGGAGTGAGGCAGGGGCACAGAGCCGCCCACGGGCATCCATGGGGGTCTCAGGAGCGGGGGGCTCTTCCTCTTGCCTCTAGGGTTCCAAGGGGCTGCTGGGGGCTGGCAGCAAAAAGCTGGAGGAGGAGAGCACTCCCACAAACATCTGGATGTACCGGCCCCCACGGCAGCCCCCTGCCTCCCGGCACAGCCCTGGGGTGGGGAATGAAACCCCCTTTCTTGTGGGAGCGACATGGGGAGGAGTTGTGCAGGAGCAAGGAGGCATTTTGGGGACCATCGTGTCCCCAGGGCACAGATGGCACATGGGCATTGCCTGCACCCCAAGTGAGGGTGCCCAGTGTGCTCTGCCCATGCCAGGGCATGGCCAGGGTGGGTCTGGAGGTCATCAACCCTTGGGGACTGTGGCCCCATCCGTGTGCCCATCCATGGCTGGGAACTGGTCCCTGCTCTGCCACCAGGGTCCCCTGGATGGGACCAGACAGGAGGTGGAGGCTGGATGCAAGGATGCAAGGTGGGGATGCAGGTGGGGAATAGTGCAATTAATGGAAAAGCCATTAGACCTTTCTCCTCCTCCCCCTCCTCTTCCTCACTCCGCCACTTGCTGTCCTCCTCCACTTCCACCTCCTTTCTTCTCTCCCTCTCTGCTCCTCCTCTCTCCCCTCTCAAAGATTTCTCCCTATTTTTGTCTGGTTAGAACCTTTTCTTTTCCTTTTAACCCTTCCATGGCAGCCTGAAAGGGAACTCAATCCATCTCAGCTGACAAAGGCAATGCCCTCCCAGCTGGCACAGGGAGCCGCTTCTCTTGTGATGAGGGTCCTGCTGCTGCAAAATCATCCAGAAATGGGACAAAAGCTTAGTAGAAAGCTCTCCTGGGGGAAGTCAGCAGGTGGAAAGTGCAAGGGGTGGTGTAGACAGAGGGGGTGGTGCTGGATCCCCAGTGAGTGCTGGTGGGGACTCAGAGGGAAACCCCTTCCCTGAGGTTTTGGATCTCACAATTCCACTTCTACTGCGCTTTTTGTGCTTTCTTATGTTCAGCACAGCAGAGAGGCGACTCAGCAACAAAAAGTCCAAGGAATGGGGGCCAGACCTTCTTCCTATTCCCACTCTGAAACTTCCCCCTTTCTGCCCTGGCTTGGGCACCACAGGGACACAGCACCCCAGGACACAGCCTTTGTGCTCCCCTCTAGCTGTGCTTCAGGCCAGGCTGCTCACCCCTCTCTGGGGGGACCCTCAGGAGCTGCTCCACGGGAACCCCAGGGCTCTTGGGGGGACACAGGGGGTAAAGGGGGGAGTGGGGAGCAGCCAGCCCTCCCCTGCAGAGCGATTGGGGCCAGCCCCCCCGGGGACCCTGGCTGAAGGCAGGATGGTGTGGGGACCTGGGGACCTGCCATGGTTTTTCCAGCTTCTCCTGACACACTTCTGCTCCATCTGCTCCCTCGTGCTGCAGCGTGTCCCCATCCCACAGCCCCCAGGGCCCCCAGGAATGCTGCTGCAGGTACCAGCAGGGCCTGTATTTTTTGGGGGGGGGGGTGATAAGCAGTTGCTGGGGTGACAGCATCCTCCTGCAACATGGAAACCACGGTTTCCATGGAAACCTTTTTTGCCCCAATTATTTTACCACTGCCACAGCCTTTAATTTGCCTTTAATAGTTGTATTTTAGCTATCCCCCCCTCCGCAGCAGGTGGGTGACCCCCGGGCAGCCCCCGGGCCGGGTCCCCAGCAGGGCCCTGGTCCCCACGGAGGGCGGCGGGTTTGGGAAGCAGTTGCCCCGGCAACAGAAACAGGGCGTTTCTGGCAGCGGTGGTCACCATGGGGACGGGGATGCTGACGAAGGCTTGTGAAGCTGAGAAGACAAATTGCCCTCATCATTATCTCTGGGCTTGTCAATCAAACATATTCCCTTATTTACCTCAGCGAGGAGAGAGCCCCGGGAGCACACGGAGAGGGAGGGAGTGAGAGGAGAGCTGCTTGCCCCAAACTCTGCACCGGGAGGGAGCATTTCCAGCCCCTCGGGATGGCCACCATCACCTGCAATCGCTTCACCGAGGAGTACCAGCTCTTTGAGGAACTGGGCAAGTAAGTTGGAGACGGGGCTGGGATGCTCAGAGTGGGGCTGTGCCCTGGCGGGGAGAGAGACTCAGCGGTGCTGGGAGCTGCTGGAGATGGGGGAAAGGAGATGGGCATGGAGAGAATGCAGTGGGAATCAGAAAGGGCATGCGGGTGAGGGTGGGGGCTGCCAGCCCCAGACCTGCTTCTCTGTCCCTGCCTGAGTTCAGGGGCTGCTGATGGGTGTTTGGCCGGGGGCTTGGGACACCCCAGCGGTCTGGAGTTTCCTGGGAAGGGCTCGGCTGCCCCTCTTATGGAAAAGCTGCTCCCAAAAAAGAAGGCTGCTGGCTCCCTTGGGAAGTTCTCCAGCCGGGAGGAGGGACAGGACAGCGGAGGAGGAAAGCCAAAGCAGTGGGCACCCCTCACATTTCTTTAGGGAATTTATCTGTGTGGATTCATTGGGGTTTGATTAGACCTGCAGGAGACTCAGTCTGCCTGGCAGCCCCCAGAGAATCCTGGTGGGTTTTAGAAAGATTCGGGATATTCCCCAGCCCTGTCCCGGTGCGGGTGAGCCATAGCCCTGCCTGACCCAGCTTTCCTGCGGGGGAGGGCTCAGCTCCTCTGGTCCAGGTGTCATCGCGTGTGCCTGGATCGGTGCATGTCTCTGTGTGTGTGTGTGTGTGTGTGTGTGTGTGTGTGTGTGTGTGTGCAAACAGAGCTGCCTGTGCACAGCCAGGGGATCCCGGGGAGCGCTGAGCACTCCCGGCTGGAGCAGGGGATGCCAGGCTCCCCGTGTGGAGGGATGCTCCGCGTCCCGCCCAGCGTGTGGCTGTAAAACGGGCGCAGGAGTGAGCAGGCGTGTGCCTCTGTTTTGGTTTCTGTGCCTTTTTTTGGAGCCGGTGTGTAAATCTGGGGCGCGTGGCCGCCGTCCCTTCGGAGCGGCTGGCAGCGTGGTGGGTGCCCGGGCTGCAGAGGGGAAGCTTTGTCCATCCCCAGGCTCAGGGAGGCTCCAAGCCCGCAGCCCTGCATCGCCCGGGCGCAGAGCAGCCTGTGCCTGAGCGTGTGCCCACATGCACGTGGGCGTGTGAAATGGGGGCGAGGGAGAAGGGAGAGGGCAGAGATGGGGAAATGGAGAGGCTGGGACAGGAGGACTTTGTGCTGGGCTGAATGCTGCTCACATTCCAGGCAAACCGTGGCACCAGGGTGCTGCCACGAAGTGCAGCTCCGTGGAGGCGAAGGGACCCCGCCCCGTCCCGGGACACTCACATGCATCCCTGTGGCATCAGGGTGACAGAGGGGGGCTGGTGGACAGCAGGGGATTGGGTTGGGGAGTGGGTCCCTGTGGCGCGGACAGCCCCAGCTGGCACTGCAGGCAGGGGGATGGGCACCCTCCAGAGAGCTGGTGGCAAGGTGGGATGTGGGACCTGCTTTTTCCAGACTTTTCTCGGCTTTTCGGGGCTCTAGGGCTTTGTGGTGGTGGCAGGGGTGGGCAGGTGAGGCAATGGTTGCTGGGTGCCTGTGGTGAGGCTGCGGGGCTCCGGCTGGGCAGAGGTGGCTGTGGGGATGTGGAGGGGAGTTGGCAGGCCAGGAGTGATGGGGGAGGACCAGGAGGGCTCCTGAAGATATCTGGGCTGCGACGCTTTGCTGGGTGGGTGCTGACCAGAGGGCTGAGCACCCAGGCTCGGGGGCTGCCTGCATTGCCCGGCACTGTGGTGTAAAACCACTCGGACAGATGCATTTTAACAGGAATAAAGGAGCAAAGCTGGCGCAGCAGCTCACCAGCCCCCGAGAGCATCGCACGCGACCACCCCAGTTCTGGGGTGACTCAGGGGCAGCAGCCCCAGCTCGGTGCATCCCACAGCTTTTCCATCCACTCAAGAGCGCAGGTACAACTGCAGCACTGAGGTGTTCCCGAGTTAGGGGCTTCACCGGGTTACCAAAGTGCTGTGGGGCTGGTTGGGGATTTTCCACTGGGATGGTTTCCAGCACATCCTGGCACATTCAAAGATCAGCGGTTTCCCATGGGGAAATTTCCGCTTCATGGGCTCAGAGAGGGAATCAGGACGAAGTGCCGCACCTCTGCTCTGCTGCGGCAGCTGCTCGCGCTGGGAAGTATCGTTCCTCCTCTGGAGAGATGCCCCAGGTGCCAGTCGGGGTGGGGGTGTCCTGGCAGGGGTGGGCAGAACGTCTCTCCCCGCACCAGACCTTGGTAGGGAGCAGCGTCCTGCAAGGATTCGGAGCAGAAAGGGTCCATCCTGAGTTTGCTGTCCCCAGGGGACTGGGGCGGGCTGTTGTGGGGGACACGGTGTGTCCCAGCCTGGCTGGCAGGACGGCAGCTCTGGGTGCCAGGCTGCTGCACCCGCCCTGTTTCTCTGCCGTTTTCTCGGCTGTCACCCTTCCCGACACCTGGGCGGGGGGGGGTTGAGATGCCACACACCTAATGGTGGCACCACGGTGGGGCTTTGGGGGCAGGCAGAGATGCGGAGGGAGATCTGCAGGGTCTGCCCAGCAAGGCACAAGCCCTTGGCACATCCCTGCACCTCCCAAGCATGGCAGGACATCTGTCCCGAGCGGGGGACACGGAGCTGGGGAAAACCCACTCCTGCGGCAGCCCCCGCAAAGCAGAGCAAGTGAAGGGCTGCTCCGATCCCCCACGCTCGCAGGAGGGAATCAGGCGGAGGGCGGGGGGCAGCAGGGGGGGACAGGGAGAGGATCCTGCCCACGGCCCCCCGGAGTAGGACAAACATGAAGTGCAGCTCCATCGGCGCCTCCAAATCCGCCCCCGCAGCAGGTTCAGGGAGAGGCTGGAGACAATTACCGTGCCGAGCCGTAGGATCAGCCCCTCCGCTCCCGGAGCTGCAGGAGAGGGGGCTTATTAAAAAGGAAAAAAAAATATGGAGGAACAAAAAATCCCCAGCCCACACTCTTCTCTCTAGAAAGGAGATAAAATGCCTCGGAGGAGGAGGAGGTGTTGAAGAGAGGGAGGGCGGCAGCAGCACAGCCGGGCGCTGGCAGGGAAGGTGTGAAAAAGGGAGAAGCGGAGCATCCTGGTGGCAGAGCCACTGCTTGAGCTGGTGGGGGAGGCCGTGGGGACAAGGCACGGGGTCATGCGTGGCCTGGGGACCGAGAGACAGAGACTGCAGGGCTGCGGCTCAGCGGTGCCGGCGCTCGGGGCTGCAGGGGCAGGGCTGGTGCTGGGCTGTGGGTCCAACATGACCCTGCGCTGGCAGCCGGCCGGGGCACAAGGACCATCTGTACCCATGGCCCTGCAGGTGACGTGCCTGCCCCCTGCTCACACTGGGACGCCCATGCTGTCTCATCCAAGCCAGGCAGAGATGGGGGTCCTCAGATGTCACCAGGGTTGGGGTGATCCCCATCCAAAGATTCAGCGCCCTGGGAGTGCAGGGACACTGCTGCCCATGGCCAGGGAGCAGGAGATGATTCCTTCCTTCCAGAGGGGTTTCTTGCAGCATGGTGGGGCTGAGCTCCCTGCCCGGCACCCCCAGCACTGCCTGCAGTGCCCCGTGAGCCCCTGGTGTGGAAGGGGATGCTGCCTTTGCTGGGAAGATGCTGTATTTAGATGGAGCAAAGGGGGGCTTTTTTTCCCCTAGGCTGGAAAAATCCTGCATGGGACTGAGTAGCAAGGAAGCAGCCTGGCACAGGGAGCAGAGCCTGGCTGGGGGTCAAATACCCAATGTGGAGGGTTCCTGGCCAGTGCAGACCCACTGAAGGACCTGACTGGAACAAGGATGGGAGTATGGCAAGCGTGCTGTACCCCTGGGTATCCTGCACCTGCATCCAGTGTTCCATGTTCCACCCACCCTCTGGGCACACAGGGTTTTGCTTATGCTTTACAGACCACAAACAGACATTTGGTTTCTGTTAGGAAGGTCTGGAGGAGCCAAAAGCCAGGAATGCAGCTGGGGGAGTGAAACAGCCGCTTCCCATGGCTCCCCCTTTTTCGCCATTCAGTTCTAATAAATAGATGAGCAAGTGGCTGTGGACACTGGGACCAGGAGTGGCCATTGGTCCCCAGCCTCCAGTGGATCTGGGACACCTCCACTCCTCCAGCCTCATGCTGGGTTCTGCAGTGAAACCCCAAGCTGGGGCAGGGGGATATCCCTGCTTGCTGCACTCTGCTGCAGACTGTCCTGCCACTGCAGAAACATCACACATGTCTTTAGGAAAAAAAATAGAGAAGATGAGTCCCAGGGATCCACAGGAGCCCACAAACCCTACACAGTGTGGGGTTCCTAGCCGGATGAAGAGAGTAACACCACAGGACTGCTGCCGGCTCTGGTCTCCCTACCTATGGCAAGCTGGATATGAAGCATTTCGCCCACCCTTTCCAGCTAATTCCTCCCCAGGATCCAGGGATATTAACAGCTCAGCTCTTTCAGCAGCCAGGATTAAATGGCAGGACGGGGAAGCTGGGAAGCACCAGGATGTTTTCCTCCAACTCCTGCCTGGCACGTGCCATGAGCGATGCTCCGCGCAGCAGCACCGGGCGCGTGGGCTGCCAGCTCTGCTGGGGCTCCATCCCCACCCCTCCACACCCGCTGCTCGCCTGCTCTCCTAAAAACCACATTCAAACCCAAATTGCCCGTCTCCACCCGCCCCCGCCGCTAAAATCAATTATCCGCCGCTCTCGCCAGCCCGCGGCCTTTTATTCCTCGGCAGTGAACTGGAGTGGGGTGAGGGGGAGTGGGGGGAAGGTGGGGCAGGAGGTGGGATTGCTTTTGATAGTTGTTATTTTAGCAATTGGAAAGGTTTGGCAGGAAAGGGAACCTGGCACAAAGGTTGTGCTCAGCGGGGCTGGAGCGTGCGTGTGTGTGTGTGTGTGATTGCAGTGCCGCAGCTCCCAGCACTGCGCCGGCACTGGCAGTGCCACGAGCTGGCAGGACCTGGGGTATGGGTACAGGGGCAGACAGGAGTCTTTGGAGTGTCCCAAGCACTCGTGCTCGCTTGCCTGCCAGACCCCAGCAGAGCTCTGCGTGTTGGCTCACGCGTGTGCAAGGTGCAGCAGCATCCATCCCTGTCCGGCCTGGCTCCATCCTCGCTGCGTCCCCTGGGCTGTCCCTGCCTGGGTGACAGTTTTGCAGTGGGGGGGATCTGGCACTGGTCACAGCTGTGACTGGAAGGTCCAGAACAGGCAGAGCCACACAAGACTGAAGTGGCCGATAGCTTTGTGGTGGCTGCAGCCATCACGGTTTCCCTCGGGAGCCAGTGCCCCTGCTAAATCACTGCCCCTTCCCTCCTGGCAACACGCAGGGCAGAGCCAGGAGGAAGAGGAGGAAAAGTGCACTGTGCCTGGGGTGTCCCAGAGGAGCGTGGAGGGGAGAAATCCACCTTCATCCCTAGGTCTGCATGGGCCTCCTCCCATCATTCCTCAAGGACAGTGGTGCAGGGAAGCCAGCTGAGATCCCTCCATGTTTTCCCCAAGTCCCTGCCCCAGTCAGCCCCTATCCCCATTCCCATCCTCATCCTCGTCCCCATGCCCGTGGCTGCCCCTCACCCCACAGCCACATGAGTGCTGAGCCTGTGCCCACACCAAGCCCTTCACCTCTGGCTTCTTCTGTTCCCAGGGGCGCTTTCTCCATTGTCCGGAGATGCGTGAAGGTGCTGGCAGGACAAGAGTATGCGGCCAAGATCATCAATACCAAGAAGCTCTCTGCTCGAGGTAAGCACTGAGGGTGTTTTGGGGGAGGCAAGAGGTGAGCAGGGCTCATGGAGTAGGGATTTTTTTCCCTCTGCACAGTGCTGGGATGATGCCTTTGATGTGCAATGAGGTGGGGGGTGTTTGATGTGCGATGGGGACCCCCTCATCCCACCCTGTCCCTGCTGCAGCACACACCGAGCTCCCTGACGGATGGGATGGACGTCCCAAGGAGGTGTCTTGGTGGCTGCTCACCATATCCCATCCACCCACAGGGATGCATCCACAGCCTGGCTGTGCTGAGGCTCAGGGACACTTCCAGACCCCAATCTGTCTGAGGAGCCAGAGGACCCCATTTCTGTCCCTGAGACACCCCACCACCCTGCACACCACATTGCAGCAAAATGATGGTTACAGCCTTGCAACAAGTCAGACCATGCCAGCATCAGGTGTGGGGTAGCAGGGTTATTTTGGTTATATTTGGCCCCTGCTGACCCCCCCATCCCTGCTCTGGGTTCTGTAAGTTTTCTTACTCATATACCTACATCAGTGAAATGGGAACATCCCTTCAGGTGGGGGTTTGACTTCATTTCTACCTGGAGATGGGCCCTCACCCCTCGCTGCCATCTGGTGAATTGCTCTGGTGGAGCACATTGGCTCTGGTGGGTCCTGGTGGGTCTATCCCGGCTGCTCCTCCGAGTGAGGCTGAGCTGAGCCAGCACAGAAATCACCAGCCAGCCCTTGCCCCAGTCCAGGGGTCCCTCTGCCCCCAGGCCCCTGGCAGAGGAGCTGTGATGAGGAGGACTGAAAGGATGAGGCAGCAGATGCTGTGTCCCCGCTCCGGCTCCTCCCTGGCTGTCGGGAGTGCAGGATGGGTGCTGGGAGGAAGCACCCTGCCAGGAGGGTTTAATTAACCTCCCTCGGTGTCTCTCCTAATTCCACTGCTGACCTCCCAAGGCAAAACTGAAATGCAGAGATGAGTGACAAGCTCCTTTCTGACCTGGAATTAAACCAGTGTGTTGCAGTCGCCCTCCCGCAGTGCTGCCAAAGCGGCACAGCACTGGCACTAAGCCCCTGCGATCCTCCAGCACTGACTCCCAGCCCTCTTCAGGGGTGCAGATCATTCTCTTCCTCCAAAGCCAAAGGCTGGGCTCTGGGCAGGGTGTGTGGTGCTGGGCTCAGCCCTCGGCTCCTGCCCGTGTACCCCAGCTGGCAAACGCCTCCCAGTCTGCAGGGCTGCCTGGAGCAGCAGATTGAGCTGCCCTCCCTTTGCTCCCTCCTGCCTCCGCTCGCCTCCCTCGGCAGCTTGCCACTCTCCATCCTCTCCTGGGGTCTGTGCTGTCCCTGCAGCGCCCAGCAGTCCCCTGGAGAGGCTTCACTGGGGTTATTTTCCCTGCTCTGCCAACTGGAATTACCAGCGGCTTTGGCTAAGCGTCTGGAACCCCCCATTCTTGCAGTGCTGGCAGGGAGGATGGCACCTCTCCAGACACAAAGGGCAGGAAGGAGAGGAGTGGGGAGAAGGTGAGAGAAGCTGCAAAACATCCCCAGCCATGGTCTGTTTCTTCAGACATCCTCCTGGCTGCCAACACAGGCCAACAGGAAAGAAGGTGGCTGTTTTGGAGGAAAAATGGGGTTTGGGTGTGTGCAGGAGCTGGGTTTGTGGGGTAGGAGAGGCTGTAACCCACCTCCCTAGAGAAGTGCTCGCCCCACTGGTCACACCGTCCCTCCATCCCATCCCTGTCATCCACCCCACAACAGACCTTAGTTGTGAGAACAGCCCGAACTCCAACCTCTCCTTGTCACCCCGTCCCACCCTGAGAAGGTTGTCACCCATCAGGGGAAACACTGTGGGGAGCTGAATGAGGCCACCAAGGTTATCTCAGCCTTCAGCTCACACCCTCCAGCACAGGCTGCAAAACTCACCCCAAGCCCCGGGGTGCCTCTCGGACAGGATGCTGAGCCCTGGGGAAGGCTGCAGCCCTGCAGAGAAGGGGCTGCGTTGCTTTCACGTCTCAGCGGTCAGAGACACTCAGGTTTGGTTTGATGCAGAGCGAGACTCCGGGGTGTGAACCTGCAAGGTAGCAGTGATAGCACCGAGAGACAGCAGCCCTAATTATATCCTTGCTTGTCCTGGCTGCTGAGTTCCTGCACGAAATGCCTCCAGTCAGGGTGGCTGGGTCAGGTGTGAGCAAGGAGAGAAGTGCAGAGGAAGAAACAAAATGATTTGCAGATTCATTTTGAGCTGTCCCAGGGAGGAGGATTTTTTGGCTCAGCTCAGCTTGCTTTGCCCAGAGCTCTGTTGTGTCACATCCCCAAGCCTGCTGAAAGCTGGGGAGTGGGACCTGTGCTTCCTGTTTGGAGACAGGCACCAGTTCCCAGACAGGGTTCTGCAGTGTAGGAGAGCAAAGCCCTGGTGTGGAATGGCTGACGATGGCGAGGGGGAGTGAAGCCCATAGCCTCGTTTCATCCTGACACCTCTTGCTGGTCGACTCTGCCTTCAATTGCTCAAATTGTACCATGCGGGGCCAGAAATGTCCTGGCTGATTGCCTGTGCCTGGATGAATTGGAGAAAAGGGAACAGTGCTGCCAGCAGGGATAACCCAGACAAATCCAGGGTATTTGGGAGGCGATCAGAGATTGTTTAGCAAAGAGAAGGGAGAGGGCAAGGGATCATTTCAAACCCAAGATTGCCCATGGCATCAGTGCCTGGGGGCTCAGCCAGGGACTGCATCCATGCTGGGATACTGCCCATCAGGCCCTGATGCTGAACTTATCCCAAAATATGTAACTCTTTAGGAAAAAAAAAAAAAAAAGCTGCTCTGTCCCCCCAGGTTTCCTGTGCCAACAACTCCTCTGAGGGCCCAACAGAAGCTGAGAGCCGTTGATTCCCTTCCTCAGATCCTAATTTAGGGCCGTTGCCTCTTTCAGATCACCAGAAGCTGGAACGAGAAGCCCGGATCTGCCGTCTCCTGAAGCACCCCAATATCGGTGAGTGCACCCTGCACCCCCCCGCCTGGCTCTGCTGCCCGCCTGCCCTCCCGTGTCTGAACCAGGACATCCATAATCCAGCCCTGCCTGCAGCAGCACGGACTGCTTGTCCCAGAGGCTGAGAAGGGCTCAGCGTGGTCCTGCCCGGCTGATCTGCAGAGCCATCCCTCCTCTTCCTTGTGGGAAGCGCCATCTTCAAACGGGGTCACGGGAAGAAAGGCCCCCTCTGGGCATAGGGGGGCTGAAGTAGGTCCGGACTAACCCACTTGGCCATAGCTCTCTCAGGGAGAAGCCGAGCCCCAGGAGGCTGCAAGAGGCTATTTTTACTGCTCTCCTCCGGCTCGGGTGCCGTGTTCCTCTGCATGCTCCAAAAAGCGGCTGCAGCTCGGAGCAGCAGCAGCAGCAGCGCGGGGCGTGTAGGAGGAGCGATGGCGGGGGGAAGCGAAGACTTTCCCACCGACCGTCCATCTGAAAGTAGCCTCCTTCGGAAAAGCTGTTTCAGGAAAACTCCTGAGCCCCTGCAAAAGACAAAAATAGGCCAGAAGGAGAGAGAGAGAGAGAGAGAGAGAGGGGAGGGGAGGGGAAAAAACTGCAGAAAAAAAAAAAATCCCAAACTCCATCCTGGAAGTGATGCCGATGCAGGCTCTTGATCCCTGTGAATGGTCTGGATGAACCCCCTCTTCCCTCTGCTGCACCCCAGGATATACCAACCCCAGTGGGATCCTGCAGCTTTTGGGAAAGCATTCGGTGGTTTCTGCAGCCCTCTCAACCCACAGTCGGGAGCTGGGAGGGTTCCCCTGCGGCTGAGCTCCTCCCTGGCCCCCTCACTGCTCCGGTGACCTGGATCCATCCTTCCCCAGGAGCTGCTGCAGCAGATCCAGGGAGCTACATCCAGGGCCACTGGGATGAGCCATGTGGCTCCTGTCCCATAAATATTTCAGTTCCAAAAAAGACTGTCAGCTTCCATCTGTCTCGGGCACACGGCTGCGTGGCAGGTCTCCCCTGCATTGCCGGGGTGCCGGACCCTGCAGGATTCCCCAACCTCTGCTCCAGCAGGACCAGGAGCTGTCCTGCAGGGGTCCCTCCGGGGCGTCCAGCCTCCCCTTTGCACCAAAATACAGGCGGGGTCTGCCGGGACCTGAGGGAAACGCACTGCGAAGTGTCTGAATAGGAAGAAATACTAAACCCAGAGGAACTCACCGCATGAGACCTGCAGGACGGTAGCTGCAGGTTCCCCAGGTCCCCCTGGTTCCCGGGTTTCCCAGGCTCCCCAGGTTCCCAGCTTGGCCACAGCTCTTCCCCAGCGCTGTCTTCCACCCTTCCCTCTGCATCACCTGCCCGTGGGGCTGGCGAGGTCTCCGAGGACCAAAAGCACCTCACCCGTCCCCGTCCTTGTCCCCCATCCCTGCACTACCCCTCGCTGTTCGGCTGCGACCTGGCAGGTTCAAAGCTGCAAAGGCTAGAAGGGGTTAACAGCATGAGATGCTAACAAGCCCAATCGGCTGCTATTTATACCCAGGAGGCTCTTCTCCACCCCCCACCCCACACCCTCTTTCCTTTCACCCCCCTCCACTGCTCCTGCTGCCTGGAAACTTGGGCTCGCAGCTTCCCTTCCGTGCAGCAAAGGCGGCTCCGTACCCACACAGGAGCTGGAGCGAGCGGTGCCACTGCAGAGCAGCCTGGCGTGAGGAGCAGGAGGCTCTGCTGCTGGATGAGCCAGAACAGCCCTGTCCAGCCCTTCCCGGGGAGAAGCACCCCAGCTGCCGAGGGGCTTTGCTGCCCTCTGACTTGTTCCCTGCAGCAAGGTGGGGTCCTTCCATCTCCCGTGGGAATGCTGTGCTGCCGTTCCTGGAAGAACCAGCCTGTGATCTGCACTGTGCCTGCTGGAGACCCTCGCATGGAAAGCTGTGCACGGGCAGTCAAGGGCAGGTCCAGGACCCCACAGCACATCCACAGCACTGGGTGATATATTAGGGAGAGCTGTTTCCTTTCAGCTCTTAGTAAGACTCAGGGAAGCCTTGCTTTATTGGGAAAACTTTGGTTGCACCCAGCCCTGGAGTTTGAACTCCAGGTACTTGTCCTTTGATTCTCATTCCTGAAGCTGTGTCCTGCTCCTGCCTTGGCTTTTGGCTTGGAGCTGGAGCGGTTTGGCCGGCATGGCTCTTTCTGACTATGGTCAGTAACAGATACTTGTAGGATCAGGCTATATTTAGAGCAGCTGCTCCCTCTTATACCTTCTTGGCTCCTGGCAGCCACAGGCTTTGGGACTTCCCCAAGCAGGGAACGTATCTGGGCCATTCGCTTATGGTTATGCTGGTCCTATCTGCACCGAACTCACCTAATCCCCCTGAGAATACTTTGGTTTCTGTGGGATCCCAGGCGTGATACCCCCAAATCCCTCCCAGGTGAGATGAAACGGGAAGAAATATGTTTCTTCCAGCAGAGGAAGGCAGAAAAACTGGGGTTGTATGTTGGAGAAAAACGGAGCAGACGCAGATGTTGGAGCACAGGGGATGTCTGCAGAGGCCAGCGGTGGGGAAGGATAATTGGGGAATAAGATGAGCAAGTTGTGTCAGTAGTCAAGACCACTAGAGAGACAGACAGGAAAGATGCTGCCCAGCTCATCAGACCTCGTTTGCCCTGTGCCCTGGCCAGGTGAGGTGACACTGCTGGCAACACGCTCTTGGCAGCCGCTGGATTTGCCCACAGAGCTTGGAGACAGGAGAAGGACCAGCAAAGCGGTGTTTGCTGGCCTGGCAGATAAGAGCGACACAGTGCAGCATCTGCGCTTGGTGCTGGGGTTGTTATCTCCCCTGGCTCACACTGAGTCTGGAGGATGTTTCCATATAGGGCTCAGCTGATTTAGATGCAGGAAAAGGGGCTAGGAGTAAAACTTCCCACAAAATCTCTCACCTGAATGTTTTTTTTTCCTTCCCCGATTCCCAACATTCTCAAATATGTTGAAAGTTGTATCAGGCTGAAACCAGGGGAGAGAGAAGAAGCATTAAATATTCACAGCCTCAAGGGAATCAAACAAAATATGATGTGGGAGACAGAGGATGCTGGATAAGTCTCTGTTTATCCACCCTACCTGTTTCTGTGCCTGTCCCCTTGCTGCACACCTGCCTGTAAGTGTGAGCAGGGATCTGAGCCTGAGTAACCAGCGTGCAGCTGCAGGGTGACAGGTTTGTAGCTGGCTATACCTGGCAAGGAGTGTGCCCAAGGGGAGAAGGTGCCAGGAGATGGGGAAATTCACCCTGTGGAGATTCCCAAGGAGAAAAGGAAGGTCATGAGCAGAAAATAAAAAAAGCCCCTTGAGTGCCAGAGTTGTCAGCTCAGCTCCCTGCTGAGCTCTCCCTCTGCTCAGGCAGCTCTCCTGATGGGGCTGGGGACACCCATGCCTGCAGCCTGCCCAGTGCCCAAGATAGCCCAGCAGCTGCCTGGAACCTTGGCCAGGGACAGCCCCGGGCAGTCCCTGATTTGGATGTGACCTTTGAGCCTCGCACGACTGCCCCAGGCTGGGGCCATGGCTGGGGTCCCCTGGTGAGCTGGGACCCCCACCCAGCTGGTGGCAATAACGAGGAATAGCCCTGCTGTGCCCTTCCCCAGCTCCTGCTTGTGCCCAAAGGGGACCAAAGGCATTCCCAGGGAGCGGGGTGGGAGCCAGGGGTACCCCATAACCCTTCTGTCTCTGCTGCAGTGAGGCTCCATGACAGCATCTCCGAAGAGGGCCACCACTACCTGATATTTGACCTGTGAGTAATGGTTCACTGCATCCCCCAACCCACAGCAGCTCACTGCTTCCCCCGGGGTGACACAACCTCCACCTCACCCGAGCCCTTCCCACAGGCTGGGTTTGAACCAAACTTGGGTCCCCCAAGCCGGGCAGAGGGCAGATCCCTATGCTGCACCGCCGGTTCTCCCCCCGTGCATGGTGCAGTGACATTTTTGGGGGGCTGAGTGTGCTGTCAATCAATCCAACCCCCCCATCTTCTCGCAGGGTCACCGGCGGGGAGCTGTTTGAGGACATTGTGGCCAGGGAGTACTACAGCGAAGCGGATGCCAGGTGAGCTGGGCTGCGGAGGGCACAGCAGGCTCTCCACAGGCTGCTCCCTCCCAGGGTCCTACACGAATGACTTCCTGCAGCACCAGCTCATTCTGTGCCGGGAGGGAGGTGTTTTACAGCCGCTCTGCAACACATACTCATAGACCAGAACTGTGGTGCAAAAAAAAAAAAAACCAAACCCACCCAAAATGCTCTTTCTAACTCACTCCACTCCTGTGCCAAGAAGTGCCTGTGCTGCCACAGGACTGGTTTTCACTTTGAATCAGATGGCTCCAAGCCAGTGCCCACAGCATCCTCATTCCCCAGCATGCTGGGATAGCCAACGTCTGACCTCACTGTAAATGAGCAGGGTGCTGGGGGCTGCCTGGTCGGGGAGCATCAGTATTCCTTGGTCTGGGGGCACCAGGGCTCCCCAGGCTGGCAGGGAGGAAACCCAACACCAGGCTGGTGCCCGGCCAGGGCCATGATAGCACGGACACCCTGCGGATGTCACTCCTTCCCCTTGGAGCTGCATTCCAGCCATCTGCAAGTGTTTCTCTGGCATTTACCACTTAAAAGCACTGAGGAGGAGCAGTCAAGACAGGCTGTGCTGGAGCTCTGCTCCCTCCCACACTCCCACTGGCACTTTCCAGGTACCCTGCTGCAGAGCCATTTCAGCCACCCCTTTGGTCGCTGCAGCTCGACCAGGGGACAGTATTAGTCTCATTCTTTTGAGGGGACACGATCTGGCCCTCTCCAATCTCCAGATATCACTGTTCCTCTTGGCTTTGCCCCCAGGCTAAGCACAGCCTTTATGTATGTCCAAGGGGGTGGTAAACTCTACATTACCTCTCTGCATGGAAATATCCTTTATTTCTAGACAGAAAACAATCTCATTTAATGGGCTGCCTGCACTGAATCCACTTACAGCCCATCCACTTATTAGTGTCACACAAATAAAATAAAATACATGTAAATAAAGACCTTCTGCCTTGCACACAAGCTGTTTTGGAGCAGAAGCCATCAGCGCCTCTGTCTTTTTCCCTTCCTGTCTCACGCACACAGCAGAGCTGGAATGTAATGAACTAGATATAAAGCAAGCAGACACAGCAGAGCCACCTGCATTAGAGGAGAGCAGGGAAATGGGGCTGGAGCAAAGGTTGCACAGAGCACATCTGCTCTGCCTGGGTTTGGAGACCAAATCATTGCTGGCGTTGTTGTTCCACTGTTGATCTGCAGCTCCCTGCCTCCAGTGTTGCTCCCGTGGGGTCCCCACGGGCTCAGCTGTGTTCCCTAAGCTCCTGCTCACTATTACTGGGTGTCCAGTAGTTCTGTTGTGTTCTTACTGGGTTAGAACTGCTCTCCACAGGTGTGTGGGTTTTGGTGGAGGGGGATGCTGAGCTGTGCTGCAGGGCTGCTGGTGGGAAGCGTGGTGGGGAGAGGGGTGAAATGCATTAGAATGGAAGTGTCTGACAAAACTCTGCCTCGCCGGCCACTTGTGTGAGCTTTCTCCTCTCTCCCACAGCCATTGCATCCAGCAGATCCTGGAGGCCGTCCTGCACTGCCACCAGATGGGGGTGGTTCACCGGGATCTGAAGGTAGGAGCTGCAGTGAGAGTGCCTGTGGGAGGACAGGGGACCCCATTTGTGATGCAAAACACTGTGGAACAATGCTCAGAGTCCTTCAGGGCTGCTGAAACAGCAGGGAGGAACACGTGTAGGGCTGCGGGAAACCCACAGAGCAGAGACCAGCTCCGGAGCGAAATGACACAAGGGAGATGGCGTAGGGAGGTCTCTGCAGTCCATGGTCCCCTAAGGATCCAGGGACACGAGGACAAAGAGCAGGGCAAAGCAGTTAGGGACCACATCGAGAGCTTCCTCTGTGCTGTGCTGGGAAGCTCCCGCTGCCAATAGCAGAGCCCCTGAGGGGTTTTCACTCCTCTCCAACCCCCCTGTCCTTCTGCAGCCCGAGAACCTGCTGTTGGCATCCAAGCTGAAGGGTGCTGCCGTCAAGCTGGCTGACTTTGGCCTCGCCATCGAGGTGGAGGGGGACCAGCAAGCGTGGTTTGGTGAGTAGGACTGGCCTGCGGTGGGGTATCCTCCAGCCCTCCTTGGCGTGTTAGCTCAGCGGGGCTGCAGGACCCTGAGCCCGGGGTCATGGGAGAGTCCCAGCAGCACAGCCCAGGAGGCACAGTGGATGAGCAGGTTGATGCGGAGCAAACAGCTCCACAGGGACTCTGTGAGGCCTCGAGGTGTCCTGGCGAGACGAACAAGCCGGCAAGAGGGGCAGACCAGCAGGAGGAAAGCCTCTTCCAGGCGCTGGAAGTGCACAGCAGGGCACTCCAGCCTCAGGCACCCTCTGGGCTTTGGCAGTGGCAGAGGGACACAGTTTGCTCTGCCGTCGGGAGTCACACACGGGTTTGGAAGGAGGGGGCCTGTCCCACCGGGTCGGGAGGTGGCAGCGCTCTCGGCTCTCGCCGCGCCTGGCCGGGAGCAGTCCCTGCTGCTGAGCTGTGCGGGACGGGGGCTGCCTGACGGCGGGCGTGACGGGCTGTCTGTCCCAGGTTTCGCCGGCACCCCGGGATACCTCTCCCCCGAGGTGCTCCGGAAGGACCCCTATGGCAAAGCCGTGGATCTGTGGGCTTGCGGTAAGTCAGACCGGGGCTGGAATGCCGGGAGCGGGCTGGGCTGGGCTGAGCGGGATGAGGCAGGATGTGCATCCAGCATGCCCCACGTTCCAGTTGCCAGTCATATCTCAGGGAGGTCAGGGTGGAGGGTTTACCCAAGAGGTGGCACATTACCCTGGGCAGCACACTCTCCCCCAGTCCAGTGGCACCCTTCTCAGAAGGATCAGCCCCCTCGCTATGTACCCAAAGCTCCTAGTCAGGGGAGGTGCTGTCTCTTTTCGCTGCGGTGCTGGTGGAGTCAGGCAATGCCTCCGTGTAGTTGCAGCCATAGGGGAGCCTTTTTCCACCCACGATGGAGAGGGAGCATCAGCCACCCCTGCCAGGGCACCCACTTTGGGCTCTGCATGGTGGCTCCCAGAGCCTTGAACCTCCCCAGGTGCTGACCACGTTAGCACAGAGCTGGACCCACCAAGCCTTTTGCTCGTTAAACAGTGAGAAAATAATCATATTTCCCTAATTTCTGTTTCTCTGCTTGAGTTTGACCAGTCCCCAGGCTGTGTGTGTTCCAGCCTCCAGCAATGAATTCTCTCCCACTGATCCTGTGTCCTCTCCTGGGCAGGTGTCATCCTCTACATCCTGCTGGTTGGGTACCCACCCTTTTGGGATGAAGACCAACACCGACTCTACCAGCAGATCAAGGCTGGGGCTTACGATGTGAGTGGGTTTGTCTTGCTGCCCCCTTTCACAGTCTCCTCTCTCTCCTGCTGTCCCTGCCTTGCAGCCTGCTGCTCTAGAAGAGCAACCAAGACAAATTCAGACAGATGGGAACAAGTACTTTCCTCTGCCCTGGTCGCAGAGCCTTGGCCACATTGCCATGCCCAGGCGCACACGCTGGCATGTTTCATGTTCCCACTTTGTGGGAGAGACCAGTCTTGTCCCGAGCCTTCCAACTTTCTTCTTCCACTCCTGCTCTTCAGTTTTCTACCTGGCAGCTCTTTCCAGTTGCTACAATTTCTCTAACCTGTCCCAAGCTGCAGGAGAAGCAACCCAAGTGCAAAGGGGCTCTCTGCCATCTCTCACCCTGGTCCCTTTGCTTTGGCAGTTCCCCTCCCCTGAGTGGGACACAGTCACTCCTGAAGCGAAAGATCTCATCAACAAGATGTTGACCATAAACCCATCCAAGCGCATCACAGCAGCAGAGGCTCTGAAGCACCCCTGGATATCGGTGAGTTGGGCCCGAAGGTAGAGAGATGTGGGGATTCACAAGGGGAGAACATCTCATTGGGGATCACATGTTACCAAACATGCTGCCAGCTTTCTTCTCCATCCTGGGAAGATGGTTTCCTGGCACAGTTCCTACCAATGCTCTCAAAGCAGCATTTCCCCCGAGGTTTTACAGCAGAGAAAAGCTTGTGAATGCAAACAGCATGTTCCTGGGGGACCTGGTGATGGGAGTGACACACAAGCTCCCAGCCCTGGTGGGGTCTTTCTTCAGAGGCAATGGGAGTAGGCTCGTGTTTATCCACCCATCCACCCCAGCAGCAATCCCTCCACCCTTCACTGCATCCCGCTGTTTCAGCTGCTGGCTCTCGCTCGGAATCAGATCCTAAAGGCAGGAGGAGACTGTGGGCTGAACCACACGTGTGCAAACCCTGAGCACGTTGCTAAACATGGCTGGTCAGTCAAGGGGTTAACTCAGGGGGCAGCCAGTTCTCCACACACCCCCATCACTAGAGCAGATCCTGCTGACTCCAAAGCTTCGATCTCCCACTGCCCATTAAACTTTTATTTGCTGCTGCTGCTGCTGCAGGCAGCTCTGGCCCGTGCCTCGGCCATGGGAGATCACACACGTGTGTGTGCATGTGAGAGTGGGGCTGGGGGAGCCCCTTCCCCCCAGAACTGCTCTGAGCCAGCTCTCTCTCCCCACAGCACCGTGCCACCGTGGCGTCATGCATGCACAGGCAGGAGACGGTGGACTGTCTGAAGAAGTTCAATGCCCGGAGGAAGCTGAAGGTAACTCTGTCCAAGCTGGCGGCTAAATGCACAGTCAGGTCATTGATGGGCTTGTTCCCTGTGTGGGAAATGACAGGGTGGTGTCTATGGGCAGTGCTGTGGGGGTGATGGGCATTTGGGGACCCCCATTGTGAAGAAGGGGAAAGACACTGAGTGGGGTGACAGCTTCATGAGGCTGGGGTTCCCAACTGCTCAAAGAAAGCCATGGTGAAGGAAAGCACCGAGTCACACTGGACACTGGGAAAAGGACTTTTCCACTGGAGTCATTGTCAAGTTAGCTTCTTTTTGGGGCTGGACATGGGCCTGAGAGGCACAGAGACCCTTTGCCTGATGGCCGAGACACTTTGCAGGCAAGAAATAAAGTGATCCACAGACAGACAAAAAGCTCACCCACCCCAGCAGCCCCATAGCCTTTCCCTTCACGGATGCTGCTGTGTGCCACAGCCTGGACCCCTCAGAAATCATCATCTCCAGCTTGAGCGCCTCCCTGAGGCACCCATCTCCCGTGTGCTGCTCAGCCTCAGCCGGCAGCACGGCGCTGGGAACGGGCTCTGGAAATCACAATGCCTCCTGCAGAGCGGGATGAGGCTGGTCTGTGCCACAGCCGGAGCCATCAGCGCTCCAGGCCTGAACGCAGCGCGGCACAGGGCAGTACAGCTGCAGGCTACTAACAAGATTATCAAGCAAGAAACTGGCTATAAACTATTATTACTTTTCAGCTAGACAAGTAATCAAATTAGTTCAGGCATGTGCTTCAAAATAGTAATCCATTACTGTGAGCAATTAGTCCAAAGTAATCTCATTATATGCTGAGCAACTAGTTAGTAGACTCAGCTGGAGAAGGGGAAGGATTTTTACGAATGTTGTTTTGTGACGGTGATCTTTGCGTGGCTCGCATGAGCAATCCCTGCCCTGCTGCTCTGAGCTGGCACAGCTTTAATCACAATTAAATCCTGTTCCACTCCCAGTGGGTCCCCTTGTTGCCAGCTGCCGGCCCCAGTCAGTGGGGTTGTGCTTCATCTAGGACAGGGTAGCATGAGACTGAAAAGTACCCCGCAGATATTTAATATCCCTTTAATCTCGGAGGGTAGGCAGTTTTGGAGAATGCAACCCAATGCCCTGGTGCTGGGGACATGGGGTCAGGTAGTGAGAGCTGCTTTTGATGGCAGGAGGAGAATATCAGTCCGTGGGCCAGTTTCCTTCCTTCCAGTGGCTGGGGGACAGGTGCTGAGCAGGGCTTTCCTCCCCCAGAGATGGGGGGAGCAGCACGGTGCGGGGGGCCGGGGTCCAGCACACCCTTTCCTTCTGCCTTCCTTGTCTTTCAGGGAGCCATCCTCACCACCATGCTGGCCACCAGGAACTTCTCCGGTAGGTGCTGTCTCTGGGACTCATCTTCTTTTCTTACAGGATACCCAGGGCAAGTCTGTAGGGTCCCTGGAGAGCTGGCTCTGCCTCATGTGTCACAGGGAGGCTGAAGTTGCAGCCTTGTGCCTCTGGGGATGTGTGGCTTTGGGTGCTCCTCCAGGGGAGGTCACCTGGCACCTCCAGGCTGGCTGCTGGAGAAAGGCTGGCTGGATGCAAGAGAAAAGGTGTCTAGTTGCGGCTCACTGATCCACAATGCTTTAGGGTCTGGGGGTTTGTATGCACCCAACCATCTGCCTTGGTCTGGGATGGGGATGTGGTTTTGTGTCCTCCTGGAGACATTTGTGCCTCAGGGAGAGCATCCTCTGCATCGGGAGTAGGGAAAGGCCCCTGGGTGCCACTGCAGGCAGATGGCAGCAGGATCTCTCAGGTCCCTCCCCAGGCAGGTGGATGCTAATCCTGCAGGATTCCCCACCCTCTTCCTGCCTCCCTACATCCCGAGGGCTGCTGCAGTGACAGCACCGAGCATGGCAGCCCAGCCTGTGCACTGGAGAGGTCTCAGAGCAGCCAGAAGCCCGCCTGCTCTCCCTGAGAGCTGTTCCCTCTGGGGACACCTCGCTGCAGATGGGATTTCACAGGCGATTCCCCAGGCATGGAACCAAATGGAGCCATGTGACTGCAGAGCTCATCCACCCGCTGTCACCTCCAGCCCTCCCCAGTGCTGGGGATGGCCCTGCGGCGGTGCTGCAGGGCTGGGGCACAGCAGCCAAGCCCTGCACACTGCTGAGCTGGCTGGTGGCAGCTGTTTGGGGTTAATTGGGTGTTTCAGGGTGCTTTGCTGAGGTTCGCCGAGTGTCAGGTGTAGCAGGTGGGCAGGGGTGCCAGGGCAGAGGGCTGTGGCCAGGGCTGGTATCTGCATTTGTCGTGGGGGGATCGTGCTGACACATTTAGCGCCTGTGGCGGGCTAGAGGAGTCCAGCAGCTGGGGGGATCCGATGTCAGGCCGGGAGAGGCGGACAGGAAGCATCAAAAGGCAGGAAGTTCAAAAGCATCTCTCCTAGTGCTGCCCATCCCACGCACGGCCCGAGGGCTCGCCAGTCTCCCCGGCCCGGGAGCACGGCAGGGCTGGTGGGCGACAGGCACTGGGTTCCACCGCTCCCCCCTGCGCCGGGGGTCCAGGGGCTGCTGTGTGCAGCCGGGGAGGCTGGGGCAGTGTCGGCAGCGGTGGGTGGGCACAGGGGAAGGCGCCTGCTTTTCATCCTTGTCAAAATGCGGGCTTGCAGCTGTCGGGCCGGCGGGCCGGCAGCACATGATCCCGGCAGCATGGGGCTAAAATTAGAGGGCGGCAGGCGGGCAGCCCATTCCTCCACACTGCACCACGCCGGGTCAACAGCACCGCCCGGCCAGAGCCCGCCTCTGCCGGGCAGCCCTGCCGGCCCCCTCCCGCAGCCCCGGGGACTTGGCGTGACCATAGGGCACGGGTCATGCCCCTGGCCAAGAGCCGCTGGGGTAGGACAGGACAGTGCTGGCAAGGTCGCCCCTGAGCTCCCACGGCTTGCACCGGGGATTGCCGGAGAGAAGAAGAACCCCAGCGGCCGCTCCCGCGGGTCCTGCCGTCCTGGCACCCGGCACCATGCTGCTGATCCTCGCCCTCCTGGTCTTGGTGCCCTGCCTGGCTCTGCTAATCTCCTTCCTCCTCTCTCCAGGAGGCAAAAGTGGTGGCAACAAGAAGAATGACGGCGTGAAGGTAAGCCCGGCCCCGGTGCCCCCTGCTGCCTGCCGCTCTGCTGCCGGGCCGGTGCTGGGGGTCTCTGTGCCGTGCCGGCGGTGAGCGCTTCCATGCCCTGCCCCTGGCGGGGGTCTCCGTGCTGAGCCCGTGGTCTCCGCGCCACGCCGGCAGTCCCCGCGACACCCTGCACTTTAAAGGGCAGCTGCCGGCTCGGCTGCCCCGGTGTGTCCCCCTGCTGCTGCCAGGACAGGCAGCGCACAGGAGGCTTTGCAGCGCAGCGGGCGAGGGGAGTGGGCTGGTGCTGGAGGGTGCCCGGCGGGAGCTCGCTGCTGTTTCATTGCCGGCAAAATGCTCTTGTCCCTCGCTGCCCCCAGGGAGGGGGAGAGGCAGAAGCTGGACCAGGACAGGGGACAGGAGGAGGCAGCTTTGCAGCCCGGGACCACGGCTCCAACAGCAGCTATCTGGCGGGATGGGTGGCCTCATCTCCTGCTCGCTCAGCATGGGGGTCCTGCTGCAGCTGGTGAGACTGGCCCCAATTCCTGTCCTATCCTGTCCGAAGGGCTGGTGTGCTGCTGGGTGACACGTGGGTGCTTTTAACCCCCTTGGCAGTGCTGCTTGCCCCCTGTGCCCAGTGCAGACAGCAGAGAAACATGCTGATGCTTCGACAGAGTAAATAGCTTGGTGATGCTCTAAAAACAAGCTGGTGCTCGGTGGATCTTGTTTCTTGGGCTGCAGAGCCTGCAGGTTCCTCAGTCCCCCCGAGGTGGGGCCGCAGCTCTGCTCCAGGACAAGGCGGCTCCAGGAGGCAGCAAAATTCTGCTGCTTCTGGTGACATAGAGATATGGTGGATAGTGGTGTTTATTGAGCTCTGTCAAACTCCTCCTGCAGGAAGGAATGGTCCATGCGAGGGTCTTTCTCTCCTTACCTGTTCCCGTCATGAATACAATGGATCACTCAGCAAGGGAGAGCTGGCGTGGTGACATCCTCCATCGTGGTGACATCCTCCATCGTCAGGCAGAGCTTTGGGAGCCCGACTGCAGTGTGGCTGCTCTCCTTCCTTCATAGGGACCCTTTGCTGGGAGAACCTACAGAAGCTTCTCCTGCCCTTTTGCAGGGGCCCAACTTCTGGGCTGTGACAGGTGTAGGGTTTTGGAAGAGTAGAGCCCTCAGCCGGCTTCTTCCTTCCTGAGTATGAATGGTTGGTGAAGCCAGAGGTCTAGGCATGGCTTATCTTTCTCCCGCTCTTCCCAGACCCAGCAGCTGGGACAGGAGAAACCTGCAAGGACTGAGACCATGCACAACCCTCCAAACCTGAGCTCAGCTCCACAAGAGGCCACTCTGGCCATGCACTGTTATTGTGCAGCATGAAGCTGATGGCCTGGATGGCTCTGAGAGGACATTACTTTGTGCTGCCAGGATTTCATGAGACTCCCAGGACAGAATTAATAGGTCTGGTGCTGGCAGATCCCATGGTAGTCACAACATTCCAACTGCCACCCACTGCTGGCCTGTCCTCTGCTGCTCTGAGGTCCCAGCTGCTTCTGAGTCACCTAAGATGTGACACCATAGGTAGAGCTGACTTGGTACAAGTTGCTGGAGCACAGGTGAGAGCAAACAGAAGATGCATTTTTAAGCTCTTAAAGGAGAGATTGCTGGATGAAGAAGCTTCATCAGGCACAGTCCTGAATCTAATTTTCCAGCAGAAAGGGACAGCTTTGAATTTCTGTGTTGTGGTAGATGACCATTTGCCAGCCCAACTTGCTAATGATGCTCCCTGTTGGACTTCAAAGGAGCTTGGAGGGCAGACATTATCCTGGGAAAAGAGGCATTTCCGATTGTAGCAAAATAGCTTATTTGACCTTCTGGCTCATCACTGAAACTCAGTGAGGAGAGTCTGGTTTCAGAGTGGGATCAGAGAGGCTGGTTTGCATCCCCAGCCCTCAGCCCTTGCTGGCAAGAAGGGAGCAGATCATGAGGCTTCATTCCAAGTTCAGTCTACCCACCAGCACTCATCTGGAGAGTGTGGACAAGCTCTGAGAATTAATTTGCTTTTTTATTGCCCCCTTTCCAACAAGTAAAGGGGAGACAGCTTGGCTAGATGGCCAGGAAGGTGCAGGAGGAGAAGACAAGGTAGAGACAAGCTCACTCCCAACAGCTTCCTTGCATTGTCCACCTTCAGCATAACCATCCC
Organism: Monarcha castaneiventris obscurior; assembly: GCA_026261815.1. Classification (NCBI taxonomy): domain Eukaryota; kingdom Metazoa; phylum Chordata; class Aves; order Passeriformes; family Monarchidae; genus Monarcha; species Monarcha castaneiventris. The sequence continues at coordinate 6,393,153 of JAMPIT010000371.1, read as the reverse complement.
CACCTCTCATTCTCGTGCTCAGTCTGTGGGGACCCACAGCATAACTCATTCAGGGGGGCACAGGAAGGCTGGGTGCTGTGGGTGAAGCTCTAATGGCCCACTGGGCAACCAGCAGATGCCAGGACACTGCTGAGCAGTGGTAACTTCTTTAACTGGCTGGAAAAGCAAGGTAGGAACCTGTAAGCCTGCCTTGAGTGGTTGGGATGGTGGGAAGGGAATGGTCCTGCCTGCTCAGAGTGGGGCCACATGGTGTGGGTCACTGTCAGAAGAGTTGTGTCCCCACTTGGAGCAAGGTGCTGGACTGGCCATCCCCATGAGAGCAGGCAGGTCCCAGGCAGCCACCCCTGCCTTTCCTGCCCAAAGCTGTGCTGGTGAGCAGCAGGCAGCTGGAGCTGCCCTCTGGCCTGTCTGCACAGCCCTCCATCACCAGCACGGTGCCAGCCCAGGCTCAGACGCTTGAAACTCACCCTCCTGAGGAGGTTCCTCACCTACTAAAAGCAATCCTGGGACCAGAAATCCCCCTTGAGCCCTGCTCTGGGATCTGTGGGAGGTCCTCTGGTCCCAGCAGCTATGATACTTTCACTGCCCTGTGTAGTGTCACATCTTGTCCCATTGTAAACGAATGGAATCACTGCCCCATGTCGCATCCTGTCCCGTCCTAAACTGATGAGCTCACTGCCCCGTGTCGCATCCTGTTCCTGTATGTCCAGACTCGACGCGGTCACTGCTTTGTGTTGCATTCTGTTGCGTCTGAAATTTCTGCAGTTTGCTGCCCCGTCTCATGTCCTTGGGTAGCAGAAGCTGTCAGTCCTTCCTGCAACAGCCCAGCTCCAGTGGCTCCCTTTCTCCATGAGGTTCCTGACAAAATACCGCAGCTCACTCTGCCCTTTAGGACATCTTATTTTGGTGAAGGAAGGGCGAGAGTTGACAGATGGCCCAGTGTCTGAAGGGGCTACAGGAGTCCTGGAGAGGGACTTTGGACAAGGACATGGACAAGTGATAGGACAAGGGGGAATGGTTTCACACAGATAGAGGGCAGCTTTAGATTGGATATAAGGAAGAAATTATTTATTGTGAGAGTGATGAGGCACTGGAACAGATTGCTCAGAGAAGCTGTAGGTGCCCCATCACTGGAAGTGTTCAAGGCCAGGTTAGATGGGGCTCTGAGCAACCTGGTCTAGGACCTGGATGATCTTTAAGGTCCCTTCCAACCCAAACCATTCTGTGATTCCATGATTCTATGACCTAGCGAGGAAGGGGAGAGCAGCAGTAGCAGAGGGGGAAACACACTGAGGATGGTGGTGGGAGCCAATTAGGATGTGAAAGGAACAATGAGGGGGAATGGATATAATCAGTTTTTATGCTGTAGCCCACCCATGCACCCTAATGGGTCGCTCCATGGACTTTTCCAAGAGATTTGCACAGTGTGTGCTGCTTTTCCCTCTGCAGGGCAGGCACAGCTGGTGCCTCGTTAAATATGCTGGTACAGCACTTTGTTATTTAGCACTGCAGATTCTGATTTCTGCACATTGGTATTCCCTGACGCATGCTGGGATTCATTCCCTGGGAGCCAGAGGTGCAGAAAGGGTGTGAGGTCAGCACATATGTCCCCGTCTCCTAGCTAAATTAAAGATGGAGATGGGGACCAGAGCATAGTAAGGAAGAAGAGTCCAGAAATAGTTTGGGATTGCAAGCAGAAGAGTGGATATGGGGTCATCCAACCCAAAAACCTTAAAGCTTAGTGGCAGTGGTCAAGGATGGAGATAAATGTGCAGGTCTTCTCTTTGGAGTCCTGATTTAAAGCACTGGAGCTATGCTCAGGACTGCTTCCCACACTGAGGGCCTGCCTTGAGGCCTTAAGGCCTTGCTGGCCTTAAACCAGCCGGCTTAGGACTGGTCTAGTCCTAAGCTAAAGCTGAAGGAGTGTCTCCACACCATCAGTGCCATCAGCAGATGCACCCAGAGCAGATCCAGAGAAGGCAGTACAGCATTCACACTGGGCACAGGGCTGTGGGGAAGCTGCCTTAGCTTTTCAGTATCCCGCTTCTGTTCCTGTGAGCTTGCCGGCCTGGTCACAGGCCTCCAGAGTGGTCATTGACTCCTAGGGGATTCCCTTTTGGACTAGCCAGGTCCTTGGGATGAGCAGCCCTAGAGATTGTGGCAGGTCAGGAGAGAAAGGTGCTGCCAGGAGTGTGGGGAGGGAGCTGGCAAGTCACCACCAGCACTGCAGCCGGCAGCACATCCCTGCAGGAGCGGCGAGTCCCTCTGCGCCTTTCGTTTGCCCCTCCATGAGGACCGAGAAGGGTGGTTCAGGAGCTGCTGCCTTTCATGTGCTGCTCTCAGCCTTTCTCACTCTGTGTCTCTTCCTGTTCCATCTCTTCTCCTTGTTTTTCCAGAAAAGAAAGTCCAGTTCCAGCGTTCAGTTAATGGTGAGTGTCCTTCGTCTTCCTAAATGCCGATATTGCTGGGCCTCTCCACATGTTCCAGCTTTCCCCGTTTTTGGAAGTTACCTCGGGGTAGGGAAGAAGGGACAGAGGGGTTGGAGGGAACATCCTCAAAGCCGTATCACCCACAAACCCCATTATAACAGGGTTGGTGCAGGCACTTGCTGGCCACCAGCTGGTGGGAAGCCAGCCCTGGTTCTTGCTGATGGGTTCTCATGCCGTTTCTCCCAGTTCTCCTGACTCAGGTCTGCAGGCTGCATCGGTCCAAGGAGCCTTGGAGAAACACCTTCCATGCCTCTGCGGGGACTGTATGGTCATGGGACACCTTGCCAACCTACATCGGGGTCTTCTGGGTAATACACAAGCAAGGCTCTGCTGGGAAGAGCTAGCAGAGCCATTGCTCTAGCTCCGCTAGCAGAGTTGCCTTGATGAGGCTCCCGGAGAGAGATGGGGGGTCAGTACCCCTCTCTCCCCAAATCTGTGTAGTGCTCAGCTGTTTCTTGAAAGAGCTGTGTCTCAGGCTTCAGTGGTCCATGTGGGTCTTGGAAGCACTGTTTTATTGTACATTTCTCTCCCTACTCTGCGGTCAGTGTGGTCTCTCACTCCTGCACAGTCCCCTCTTTCTCATCCCAGCTCCTCCTCGCTGTTAATTTGTACATCTCTCTCTTTATTGTACAGTCAACATGGTGTCTTCCACCCCTGCACAGCCCCTCTCCCTGCCCCTCCGGCAACGCTCCTAGGAACCCACCACATGGCCCCTGGACCTGCCCCCATCTCTGTCCCCACAGGTGTCGGTAGGAAAGGCAGCGCCGTTCCTACGAGACCCTCCACAGCCCATCTCTTGTGCCCTTGGCGACAAGGAGTGGAGGTCAGGGAGGGCTCTGCCAGTGCTGCCCTAGAGCTGTGGTTGAGGACAGGTTGGACCTGCTGGCGTTTTCCTTGGTTTCTGTCTGTTGGCACAGTTGAGCGCTGTGGGGTCGGACTCGGGGGGCTGTCGAACACACGAGCTCCATCTGTCACGGGGAGAAGACCCTTCTCACCACCCCATCTCTCCTTTCTGTTCTTTGCTCAGGAATCGTCGGAGAGCACCAACACCACCATTGAGGATGAAGACACCAAAGGTACCTGTGGGGGCACATGGGAGGGTGGGCAGGTTGTTCAGGAGGAGTGTCTATGGGTCTGGCCACCCCTCACGAGATATTTGCTGCAGCAAAACCCACCACCATCGAGCTGCCTCAGGGCCATTCAGGAGTTGCTTTACCTCCTCAGGTGGTTTCTCTGCTGGGTTGCTGACACAAGCAGCTGGGACACTGCTGGTGAGGAGCGGGGTGCTCCCATGATCAGGGATGTTCCCTGAAAGCAGGTGTGGAAATGGCAGAAATCTGCAGGGATAGCAGCCCGGCTGCTCTTTTAAAATAAACGTCCCTTCAGGAAAAGCCTCCAGGGGAAATCCCTGTCTGCCGCCTGCCTGCCTGCCAGAGGCAGCTTTCTAAGAATAACCCAGGGAATAATTCATCGGTGTTAATTTGTAAAGTCTCTCGATGAAGTGATCTCAGCACAAAGCAAGATGGACTTTGGCCTGACATGACAGCTAATGGGACAGCTTGTCCTCCTGCAGAGGGGCTCCCTGAGCCTGGATGTGGAGGCAGGTGGTGCTCGGGAAGTGATGGGATTCCCTCGCTTTTCTGAACGACTCCTAGGAATGCTCCGTCTCCTTTCATTAGTCACAATGCAAAGGAAAAAAAAAAAGTCAAGCATGATGCCGATTTGCATTTGAAGCAGAGTGTTGTTAATAAGCCCAGGGTTACCTCTGGTAGCTCCTCCTGCATCCCTGGGAGCCAAAGCTGCTCTTGCAGCCCATCCCTTCCCAGATGAACCAGCAGTGCCTGGAATCCCTGGCAGCAGCTGCACAGTTCAGTGCCCTTTGCAGGGTCACTTCTTGTATCTCCTGGTGTGGCTGCACATGTCACTACTTGTTCTCCCTGCTGAGACCCTCTCCTCCCATTTCAGAGGGAGGTGAGAGCATCCTTGGTCCAGCTTGCCCTAGCTGGCCTCTGCTGTGAGTTCATGGGGTAGAGGGTCCCAGCTTAGCAAGGCTTTTCAGCCAAGACCAGCCTGTCCCAGCTTTTGGGCTGAGGGTAGCTTCCCACTTAGTGATTAACCTTTTGGTTCTTTAGGAAATTACAGGGGTTTTCAGTTTTGCCCTGTCTTTGGAAATCTGGAGATGAAGAGGCCTTCCTTCCCCACATCTCTCTCCCAAGTCACTCTCCTGCTTTTTCCCTGTGCAGTTTCCAAGGTCACCCCATATCCTGTGGTCTGTTTCTGATGAGATAAAGATCTCTCACCAATATGGTAACACCAGCAACTACTTCTGGTTTGGTTTATGCTTTTATTTCCCTTCTCTCTTTCAACCAACAGTACGGAAGCAAGAAATCATTAAAGTCACAGAGCAGCTGATTGAAGCAATAAGCAATGGCGACTTTGAGTCCTACACGTGAGTGTGCCCAGTGCAGGTTTGGGCTGGGTGAGGGCTCAGCCTCCCGGACTGGAGTCTGGGACTCTTACAGTGCTGCCCAGGAGGTTTTACTGCTGCCCGGGGCAGGGTGGCCAGGTTGATGTGGTGGGGGAGAGTGGAGACCATCCAAGAGAAGAAGGGGACATCAGTTTCCAAGCCTGATGCTGCTCTCCTGCTCAGCTGACCACAGATCTCTGGTATCACTGTCACAGATGAGGCAAATTTTTGGTTTGCAGAAAGAGGAATAATTGTAAACGTGATTTATGGTGAAAGAAGTGTTTGCATCCATGGAATCCATTATATCCAGATTGCCACAGGCTGTTCTGAAGCGTAGATGATTTCTGCTTGCTGAGCTGATGCTGTTCAGAGTACACCTCTTCTGTGTCCAAGGCTGATTTAATTAGTGATGTCTGAGTGAGTGCAGGTCTTTGTCCCTGCCTCAGAGGATCACAGCAGGGATATTTTGATACAGAGCAGATAATAGGAGTTTTTTCCCTGATGTCTTCCTTTCTTGTGAGGAAGATGGCAATGATTGAGGAGGTTTAATTGCAGGGGGTGGCTGATGGAGAATGCACCCTGCTTTGGTGGGGTCCTGGGTGCAGCCAGTGGGCAGGAGGTGAGGTGGGTTGGGCAGAATGCAGGGATGAGGTCAGATTTTTGCAATAATTACTCACTGATGCAGACACTACTCAGCGTCAGGCTGAGGGAACCTGAGGCTGAGCAGAAGGCATTTGGGTTCTTCAGGCTGTCATGCCAGAAGTGGTGAAATAACCTCTCCCTTTTCTCTCTCCTTCCCGGCTCCCCAGGAAGATGTGTGACCCTGGAATGACTGCTTTTGAGCCTGAGGCTCTGGGCAACCTTGTGGAAGGCCTGGATTTCCACCGATTCTACTTCGAAAACCGTAAGCAGCTCACTTGCTTTCTGAGGGACCCCTCCCACCTCCCATGTGCCTGTCTTGATCTCCATCAGTTTGCTGGAGGGAATAGGGTCAGAGTGGCTGTGGGAGCATCTCTGGCTGGTCTAGAAGTTCCTAGCAGGAGGCATTAGGTCAGCTGGGGCCAGGTGTCTGTAGAGGAGTTGTTGGGTTAGCTGATTTCTAGGTGGACCCATGCTGAACCCACCTGTACAGCATTTACTCAGCCCAATCAAGCAGAGAGCATAAAACAAGTGTCTCCCCTTCCCACATTGCTGCCACCCTGAGCAAAAGCCACCCGAACTCCTTCCCCTGCCTAAATCCCCTCATGCTTGTCCCCTCTGCAGTGTGGTCCCGGAACAGCAAGCCCGTGCACACGACGATCCTGAACCCCCACATCCATCTGATGGGAGACGAGTCCGCCTGCATTGCCTACATCCGCATCACGCAGTACGTGGACTCTGGAGGGATCCCCCGCACTGCCCAGTCCGAGGAGACCCGCATCTGGCACCGCCGGGATGGCAAATGGCAGATTGTTCACTTCCACAGATCTGGCGCGCCCTCGGTGCTACCGCAGTAAGCCCTGTGAGCATCCGGGCACGGGGCACAGGGGATGGGGAGGGCTGGGGGTGGGCTCGCTGCAGCGTTGAGGCTCACGGCACGTGGGATCCCGTCCCAAGGATCTGTGATGGGGAGGAGGTGGCTGATTGCTGTGAGATGGCAATGGGGAGAGGGATGCTCTGCCAAAGGGATGGTCAAAGCAAATTCCGGCTCTTCCTGGTTTGTGTTTTGCAGCTGAAGCGTGGCCCTGCCCAGGTTGGGTTTGTCACTGACTGACTACCAAGGGGAGACCCCCTCCGACATGTTCACCTACGGGACTTTGGCTGTTGGCTCTGCTGCTTGGTTCCCGCTGGAAAAACCCCTCGCTTCTCACCGCACACACACGACAGCCCCGCCAGTGCAGCGCAAGCATCCCATCAAACCCCCCACCCTGCCGGGGTCATGGCGCTGGGCCCCCTTCCTCTGCATGAACCAGAAAAACAGAAACCATGAACTTAACCCCAAGCATCTGGCCGGTGTACAGGCCCCCCTCATCGGCTGCATAGCATCGGTGGGCCCCCTCACGGCCCAGCACATCTCCTGAACTGGGCTCAGACTCATCATCCACCTCCATCCCCACGTCTGCTGGAAGCCCTCCGAGGAAGAGGAGGGCAGTTTTGAGCCGCTCTCTGCTGCATCCTCCCTGCGTGCTGGTGGATTTTGCTTTGCTGCTCTCGAGGTCCCCGTCTGCCGTCATGACTTCCGCCTGCTCCCGACCTGAGTTCCTGCTTCCCAGCAGCCTCGGCCGGAGAACTGCAATTCAATCCATTTGCAAAGTCCATTTTTCATGCGTACCTGTGCAAGGAGGGCCGTGTTTGGATGGGTGAGTAAAGACTATCTGTATTTTTTCCCTTTCCAGCTCAGGCTGGCTCCTTCCCAGAAGAGCAAGTAGGTTTGCACCCTGGCTCCAGGCAGCTGCTGTGCCAAGAAGGATGCTCTCCCTCCTTCCTCCCTTCTCCCTCTGGAGCAGAGACTGGCAGTGCTGGGAGAAGAGAGGAGGAGAAAGACGACTGCTTCCCAGTACCACATCGGCACAGATGGGAGCTGGGGCTCTCCCATCCATGTCTGGGCGGTAGCATCGCCCCTGCGTCCTCCTCCTCACCCACCACCCAGCCTGGATCCTTCACCCCAGCACCCACCCCTGCCCCCCCCCACAGCACTGGCGTTCCCCTGCTCCCGACTCCCAAGATGGGACGGGGGCAGCCAAAGCTGGCTGCTGGCTCGGGGCACAAACCTCCATGGCCCACGTGACTCCTTCCAGCGACAACAAGGAATGCAAGCTTTAGTGACAAACTGCAGAATCTGATTGTGCTTCAACAAAAACAAACTAGCCTTTCGCTGTCTTCTCCTTTGAGCGCATGCCTTTTTATAGGGAAAAGAAACCAACCTACCGTGTATTTCGTAACTTGATTTTGAGTATTTGCTGAAATGGATCTTTATGTAATAACTAGAAACATTCAACTGTTTAAGCGGGGAGGGAGGGGGGATTTTCGGGGGTTGCTGTTTTTCATTGCGTTTACATTTGAAGTGGGGTTGTTCTGCCAGGGGTCCCACGGCTGCCAGCCCCCTCCTCACACCGTGGTGGCTTGTCCCATTCTGTCCCACAGCATTGGGTGGCAAAGGCACCCACCTCCAGGGGCACCCACCTCCAGGGGCACCCATCTCTAGGGGCACCCACCTCCAGGGGCACCCACCTCCAGGGGCGCCCATCTCTAGGGGCACCCATCTCCAGGGGCACCCACATTGCCATGGCACCTTCCTGCACCCCATGGGTCTTCCTGCAGGGCAAACCACAGCGGTGGCTCTGGGAGTGCCACCAGCACGTGGCTTTCAGGACAGAAGACATGGCCGGGAAGGGGAATGTTGGTCTCACCTCTTTGCCCTCAGGTAGAGGTCCAAGGGTGGGTGTTTTTCTGGCAATTCTTCCGTTTCACATTCTCTCTTTTCTGACTGGAGCCTCTTTGCTCACTGATGTGAGGCTTCTGCAGCACTGCTGCCCCGGGGTACTTTCTAGCTCCACTTTCTTTGTCTGCATGGTGTTTAACTTTCTTAGACGGTGCGTGTGTTGAAAAACAAAGAAACGAACAAAAACTGCTTGTTTTGGACCTAAAAAAAAAAGAAAAAGGAAAAAAAAAGGAAAAAAAAAGAGGAAATGTTTCCTCCATGTAAATTCTGAGCGTGTATTTTGCCTTTTCTGTGGTTTTGAATGCTTTGCTCTCTGTTGAGGCAGGGACGGCCACCATGCCAAATGCAGCTGCATCCTTGCAGACTGCAAAAATATTTTCCCACTGGATGGAGGGGAAGAAACTGCTGGGGCATGGACAGGCCCTGAGAAGTGTTTTGGTGTGTTCCTCTGTGCCAGCAGTGCGATGGCTGCTGGTGATGTATGTAGGAGATGCCTTTTTGGGGGCAAATCACAGAGCTGATCCATGGGTACCTGTGGGGGTCCCCATGCCCTTGGTGGACCTGTGCACCACAGGCTTGCAAGAGTTCCTCAAAGCAGGGAGATCCATGCAGGGAAAGGATTAACTTCTAAGATAGAGTTTGGGTGTTTTTACAGATCTGTTTTTCTTCCTGTAGTCATGTAGTGCTGAAGTTTTTTTTAATTTTTAAAGGAAGGACTCAGCTCTTTCACAGTTCTCTCTCTCCCTCTCCAGAGCTGGCTCTGAAGCCAGCTGCAGTCAGTGTCATCCACCTTCTGATGTCCAAGCTCTCCAGGTGTCAAGAGGATTTTTTGGAATTGGTATAAGGTGGATGATGATGGAGGACATCACAGCAGGGCTGTGGATGGGGGCTGAAGGGCAGATGCCATCTCAGCCTGGTCTTGAAGCTGCTGATAGCTGTGGACCTTGGGTGGGCTGTGAGGGTGAAGCTGCTCCAGCAGCTGCTACTGGAGAAAGGACTGGCACTGGGGCTGTGGTGGGATTCGCTGGGAATAACAGATGAGATGGGGTAGATACAAACTCCTTTCACTGAGAACCCGCAGTCACTTCTAGGGAGAAGCATCTTGGCTCCCAGGAAGGCTTTGAGGTGTCTTCTTGAGGGAGTTTCTCCTCCTTGAGGTTTCCCTAAGGTCATCTCCCCAGGAGGCAGCGGGATGTCCTTGCAACACTCCTTTCCAAGGGAAGCAGAGTCTGAAGTTTAAACTCCTTCTAGTCTTCCAGTCAAGCTGCAGCCTGACCAAGGAAGACCCAACTTCCCAACATGCCCATGCTGGCAGCATTAAGCACCTGCACTTTAGGGGTCTGTCCTGCCTGGTGTCTCTGCCCTACCCTGCCCTGCTCCTCCAGAGCGGGTTCCTGTATCTCCAGAGCATCTCAGCAAGCACAGATGGACCACCAACCATTTCTTTCAGTATCCATGGAAAACATCTGTCTCTGTCTTCCTTCGCATTTGTTGATTTCTCCTGAACTTGCAGGAGAGCTATATAAATGAGTTTTCACCATCCTTCTTTGGCTGGAAGAGCCAGGGATGCTGCTGTTACATCTCTACTTTTAAGCTGTTGACACTGTCCTTGACACATGCAAACGGGCTTTGCCCCAACAATCCCGTCATGGTTCTGGGAATTACAAGGTCCAGGGATGTTCCTAATAAGCAACATGGACAAGGCCACCCTGTTGGGATAGAGTTTGCCACCATGGACCTCCAGTCCCATCGGCCTCAAGGCTGGAGATCAGGCTATGGCATGTTTCATTTCCTGGCACAGACAGAACTCCTCTCCTCTGGTTTCCTGGTGTCTGGGTCAAACCAGACTCCGAAGTCCTCCAAACTCATCCTCTCTTCCACCTCTCCCAGACCACAGGGGATATTTGACTGGAAGCACTTGCTGTAGTGGTGTCGAGCTCCCAGCTCCACAGGTGGGCTTGGGAGCTGCCTGTTTTCCCTTCCTGGCTGCCAAGGTCCACGGGCAACATCATAACTTCTCACATCTTGCTGATGCATCCCCTCTGGAAGACCAAGAGGCCACTCCTGGGCCTCTGCTCTTTGCTGGAGGAGCAGGCACCCTCCTGCTCACCCCAGCCAGGCACAGCTGGGAGAGCTGTCTTTCCCCCCAAAACCCCCATGAAATGCCCCTTCTGCCAGGCACCAAACCCTTGTCTGATCCCAAACGTGCCTCTCCTCCCATGGATACCCCATGGATCCCTAGAAGCTGGAGCAGGCAGCAGTCATCTACTCCCACTTGGAGCTCCCGGTGGGCTCTGCAGCCCGTGGTGGGATTGCAGTGCCACGCGTGAGGGGGCAGCCACACAGCCCCATGGACCAAGAGGTGTCTGCCAGCAGGAGATCCCATAACCTCCTCTGACCCTCCCAGGAGAGACACTGACCCTTCTTCCTCAGCACAGGACACGTCATGGTGTGCCCCACGCTCTTGATGCTGCACAGATCCTCCAGCCAGCAGAGTAGAGACCTCACCCTTGCCCATGTCCCAAGGTGCAGGTCCCAGCCCACTTGTATCAGACAGGGAAACCCAGACATGAGCAGGCTCTGGGGCTGGTGGCCACTCTGTCACCAGATTCATCTGAATCTCCTTCCCTCCTGCAGGTCATCGACAGGGAGTGGGAGAGAGGGAGCAGTGGAGGGGACTGTATCGAGTGGCTCCTTCCTTCTTTGGATTGTTGTCCCTTTTTTCTAACTGTTGCACAATTTTAGGGCTTTTGTAACATTTTTTGGACAAGCAGGGAAAATATGTTAACAGTGGTTTAAGGAAAAAGAAAATGAGATCTATCTCTCTCACTTATATATTATATATATAAAAAATATATATACTTACAGGAAATCTCTATGGAAATATTTATTTAAGATGATTGCAAAAAATATATTATAATTAAGAGTATACCAAGCTTTGTCACGTAACAAAAAATCAGGCCCCGGGGAGGGGTAGCTGCCTGTCCCCTCGTGTCTGTCCGTCCGTACGGTTGCAGCTGAAGCCTTTCTCTTCTCTTTTTGTAAGTGCACTCGAACTGTTGAGCAGTGTGACCGTGTTGGATTCAGTGGGAACTTGGTGGGGGGTGGGGGGGTGGGGGAGGATCGATTTTGTTTCCTTTTCCTTTGTCTTTTCTGAACCTGCGGCTGTGAACAGAATGATCACTGCTCAAATCGGATGCTCTGTTTGGGGAGGGCGGTGGGGGGGGGACGGGGAGCAGGGTGGGTGTGGGAGGGAGGGCGAGTGTCAGTTTTATTCTTGGTGTTCAAGTGCAATAAATAGCTACCAACTTCTGAGCATGGAAACGGATGATTCTCCGTCACTGCAGTGACTCAGACCGTCTGCCACCCCCTTGTCCCTCCGTCACCACACTCCTGTCCTCGAAAGCATAAAGGCTGGGACCAGGCCTTGGGCAGGGCCTGCAGGATGCTGGCACTCTGGACACTGCCCACCCCTGATGTTCAGCATCTCTGAGGTCTCCGGGAGCTCAGCATCATGCCCAGACCCAGCTCGTTGCAATCCAGCCCTTTTCCCAAGGATAGGGCTCTGGGGCTGCAGGTGTCTGGCAGCCCCCAGCAGGTGTTTAAGCTAGATGGGGGTGGGGGTGACCACTGGAGAAAGCTGGTGCTGCAGGGTGAGGGGCACAGGACCCCCAGCCAAGTCCAGGGAGATTTTGGGGGGCTCCCAGGGGCACCTGCTGGGCTTTGCCCATGCAGATGGGCTGGTACCTGAGGAGGACTGGAGTCAGGCTGCCACATTCCCTGCTCCTGCTCCACCCCAGGCCCTGGGGTGCCCCTTTGCCCCCCTGTCCCTGCCATCTGCCCCAGCCCCGGCAGGTGTCAGCACTGGAATGTTGCCGCTGCTGCATCCCCCCAGCCCTGGGCAGCCACGCGTGGTGTGGGACACGTGTCCTCGGGATGTGCCACTGCCCCAGTGCCTTTTGCCCTTGGTGTCCTCCCTCACTGCCGGCTTTGCCTCCCAGCCACATCCCTGGCACAGCCTCGGCTCCATCCCTCCCATTGCTCTGCAGCCCGGTGCTGATTGATGGCAGCTGCCAAGGGAGACCCCTGAGCATCCCAGGATTGCAGTGGGCATTTGGGGAATATGGCACGACCCCATGCAGGTAGGCAAAGCTGAGAAACACAGAGACCGGACCATCTTGGTCAGCCCAGAGCAGCTTCAGCTCCGTGCTGTGGGAAGGCGTCAGGTTCTCCTGGTTCCTCTGGTACTTTGTGGCTGGCAGTGACATCATGAAACACTGGAGTGCATCACCCCACACAGACCCCTGTGTGTGCCCCTCGGGGGGCCAGCCCAGCCCAGGCTCCCTGGCCAGCACCCACAGCGATGGCTGGGCAACACCGTGACCTCCTGAGGCCTCCTGCTCAGTAAATAGTGTCAAGGTTAGAGCGAGGGATTCATTGGGGCCATAAATGTTTATGGCAGGCCCTCCCCGCTCCCCAGCCACCATGGCCTGAACTTTCCATCAGCCACACTTTTATGGTCGGACTCTAATGATTAACCCAGGGCCAGCAGTCGAAGGTGCTTCATGGTTGTGCTGCTGGAGCTGCACATGCCTGGAGTAGCTGGGGCTGGGGGACCCCCGTTGCCCCCACAGGCTGCAGCCCTGGTGGGTATGGTGAGGAGGATGGCAAAAGCTGCCCGTGCTCCTGCAGGAGGGAGGAAGGGCAGAGCCATCCGGGAATGAACTCAGCATCCCTGGGCAAGAGGAGGTGAGCAGGCAGGAGGACAAGGTGTAGGAGCTGATCCTACACTCTTGGAGGGGCAAAAGCACTAATTAAATCTCCTGTACTGTAGGGAAAGAGGAAGACTGCAGCCTCCTGCCAGAATTCACCCTGGGGGCTCAGGCCACAGTGCTGGACCCAGTGCTCCAAGAGCACATCCATAATCCAGACAGAGACCCTAATTTTTCTGTTTGTCCTAAGGTTTTGTCTTTTACCAGGACAAAGATTTGCAGAAAAAAGACCAGGAGGAGCTGTGGCCCACTGGATGTACATAGGAAGCCCGGGGAGCCCCTCTAGATGTGCCTTTCTTCCATGCTGAGGATGCCCCAGATAACCCAGGCAGGGGCTGTGTCACACAGCACTTTTACTGGTGAGCTGATGGCACGTGGCAGAAGGACTCATGACACTGGGAGGATGGGGACTGGCAGTGTCAGGTTCAAACAGCCCCATCCAGTAGGTCACCAAGACCCTCAGTGTTGGCAGGAGGTGAGACATGGGCTGATCTACCCCAAAATCACCCACAGACACTGAAACCCAGCCCTTCTCCTTTCACTGGGAAAAGCAGCACTCAGGGCTGGGGCCACAGCTTGGATCTCCCTTGGCAGTAGACACAGGTCCTCCTTGGACACTGGATCCAGCTGAAACCTTTGCCTGACCTCCTGCACACATGGGGGACAGGTTACATCTCTTCCCTTCCTTCAAGTCACCCCAACTCTGCCAGGCGCCACAGGGAAGAGCTGCCCTGACCCATACCAAGGTCCTTGGGGGATCTACAGCCTGGTTTGTTTAGAAAGCCTTTTCTTTTATTCCTCAGCTTGTTTTTAACTGCTCATTTATTAGGTCAAATTGCTTTAGGAGGACACTGATTTGTGCTGGTTTTACTGGAATACCTCCACGGGCTCAAGAGCACTCTGGCACACACCGTCCTCGGGGCATGGAGGCTGTTCCAGATTCTCTCATGTGTGTATGGGTTATTGGAGTCAAATACAGACAAACAGAGAACAGATCAACACACAGGAGTTCCTTCTCCTCCTCCCCACCTCCTGCAGCCTGGACATCCCTGAGTGGGGACAGCAGGGCTGGGGCTCAGGGTGGGAGTGGGACAGCTCTGACACTTCAACCAGACACTGTCACACGAACACATGGACTCATCACACGGTTTGTCACACTGAACAGAAACACACTGGGGGCACCAGGACAGGCAGCAGCTCTGTCCTGGCAGGGCCAGGGTGGTGATGAGGAACCTGGCAGGGTCAGCAGCTCCTGACTACTCCTTGAAAGACCTCCCCAAGCTGTCCTGAAGTGCTGCAGTGCAACCTGTGCAAAATGGGAGGGTGAGCTCCCACCCAGCCCATGGGACACTGGGTCCCCCTCATATCATGGACTCCTCGTCTTCCTCCTCCTCCATCTCCCGGTCCACCTCGATGGCCGTGTTCTCGTAGCTGGTGATGCCCCCGTATTTCCGCATGTGGACCATCAGGGGTTTGGGGGACTGGCTGCCAGCCAGGCTCGCCACGTACACGCCGGTGCGGTTCTCCTCCAGGGACGGGCCCCAGTCCATGGCCGGCCGGCTGGCTTGCTGGACTCGCTGTGAGGGACAGGCAGAGGGAGCACAGGCACTCTGAACCCTCCACTCCCCAGGCAGTGCCCCACCCCGCAGCTCACCCGCCCCTCCCAGTGCCCTGCCGGCCCCTAGGGACTGAAAGAGCCCCCAAAGAGGATGGGATGGGGTCAAAAGCTTGTCCTAAAACCTTGTGGGAAGGTGGCTCTAAGCGCCTTGCTGTGGGCTGGGGAGGTGCTCATGGTGAGGGCTTGCAGGAGTTATAGGCTATTGTAGGGCCACAGCCCGGTGCTGTGGGGTTAGAGCCACCCAGACAAGGGGTTAGCTTCGGCCAAGGTGGCTCCTGGCCATGCCACAGTGCCCGTGGCTGTGCCAAGCCAGGTTACAGCCAGCAAGCGCTCCAGCAGGGGATTGCTGCCTGGGGAGGGCGTCAGGCTCTGCTCCTCTGCTTTTAACAGCCTGGGGAGAGCAGTGAAGGGCTGGGAAAGTTGTGAGCAGCCAGCAGCTCTGTAACCTGCTCCTGGGAGATGCCTTTCAGTGCAGGGATCCCATCTGGCAGCTGCCTGCCTGCCTTGCTGTGTCATTGCTCCTGACAAGTGGGTGCAAAGTCCCAGGTGCCCGTGGCCGCCCCACATTGGGGACAAGGCGCTTCCCCACAGGGCACTGCAGGCTTGTTTGGGAGGGGGAATGCACACCCCTTGGGCAGCAGTTTTCATTTGTACCTGCCTGGCATCACGGGAAGCAGCAGTGCTGGAAATGCTTTGGGATGTGCCATCTGTCACACCCCATGGGCAGCTAGGGGGAATGGGGACACACACACCTCCAGGAGAGAGGATACAGACACTTCCAGAGGATACTGGCTTGGCAGGGGGTTGTGCTCACTGCTGCACATTTCTGGGGTGCTCCCCAGTAATGGCAGGCCCCAGTACCTCCTACCTCCCACAGCGTCCCTTCTTCTTGGAGCACAGCCACCACCATGCCCATGGGAATCATCAGGCAGGAGAGGACGCCCATGAGGATGCCCAAGACCTCAGCCCAGGTGGGGAAGCGGTAGTTGCCGTACTCAGAGGGCTGGTACTTGACAATGTTATACACCAGCAGAGCCTGTGGGATGGGAAGAAAGTGGGGTCATCCCAGAGGTCTCATGCTCAAAAAAGGCCCGGTGATGATGGACACCTCCCAGCAGAAAGATGGTCTCCAGGGCGGGAGATGCCAGCAGAGCAATTTATCACACTGGGTGGTCACCCAGGGATACTGGCACCACCATGGCTCTCCAGCACCATCCAGCAGCTCGAGCTGAGCAGTTACCATCATTGTTGCCGGGGATAGGACCATCCAGCAGGCTCTGAAGTAGGGCCCTGGTTTGAATCCCAGCATCATGTGGATATCTCGGCAGAACCTCTTCATGCCTGCAGAAGGGAGAGGGACTCAGAAGATTTGATTCTCTCCTGGAGCCTTGTGCCTGTATCAGGCTGCCATGCACTGACCACAAGCAGTGGTTTGCATCCTTTACAGCAGAGTCTCTCCCCACCCATCTGGGAGATGCAGGAGGGGGGCCCAACTTGTGCTGCCTGAAGGACCAGGCTCAGCACCACCTGTATCTTTGGAGAGGCGAATCAAGTGATAGCCAAGAAGAAGCAGCTGGTGGGAGCAGAGTCTCATGCTCCACTGTGAGGCTGTTGGTTTCCCTACTGCTTCCTCTAAATCCCTCTCTCCATACAGATAGCCCATCCTTGCCTGTGCCCCTGCGGGGACGGGCACCCTTACCATAGACACGAGTCACCACAAGGCAGGTAGTGATCACCACCACCATGAGACCAAAGCCAGCACTGTAGTCATCCAGCAGGACCAGCCAGTACATCCCACCCTGTGGAGACAAAGCACAGAGGCCAGCATCTCCAGGACCACCATCCCAATACACCTCCACCCATGCCCTCTGAATTTTGGGGACCCTGGGGAGGACAGCAGTCAGCAGCCTCAAGAGACATCAGTCTCCTTATGGGGTTGGTGTAGGCATGGGAATAACACCATGCCAGTCCCCTTGGATGTCACACCTTCTGGAAGCCCAGGCTCATCTCTCTTTCACCAGGTTGTCTGATATGAATATACATCTGAACACTTGGCCCCTGACCTAAGTTCTCCCTAAAATGAGCCCCTAGTTGGTCCCTACAACGGATCCATCCCCACACCCATACCTCTGTTGTGAGGATGAGCCCCATCAGGAAGAGGGCAATGCAGATGACAGCTGAGAATGAAGCTTTCTTTGGCCGCAGGTAGTAGGGGAATTCATCTGTCACTGCCGTAACGATGGTCTCCATAAATGCAAACTGCAGGCACAGGAGGAGAGGGTCCCCTGAGCCCTCAGGCTGCCTGGAGTCCACGGCTGGCTCCGTGGGCTCTGTCCTTACCTGGCTGTCCAGGCCCAAGGTTAACAGCATGAAGAAGAACAGGAATGACCAGAATGGAGAAAGGGGGAGCATTGTCATGGCCTGGGGGTACACCACAAAAGCCAGACCAGGACCTAGGGGAGGCAAAGGACAGCAGGGTGAAAAGGTGGTGACAGAGCTGGGCATGGGGGGAATGGAGGAGAGGAGAGCTCAGCAGAGCAGCACCATGGCAGAGACTTGCCAGGACTCTGGCAAGATGGGCAAGAAGGGTTCTGTAGCAGAGGGTGGAGAAACAGCCTGCTCCTTGCTCAGACCTTCGTTAGACATCACTTGTTACTCAATATTTACCCCACAGGAACCTGTCTCTCCCCTTCCCTCCCCCTGGCCAGCTGAGCATCCACCTTCATCCCTCATGCTGACACCTTCAGGTGCCTTCCATCCTGGAAGGGATGCTCCTCAGCACACCCAGGCAGATGGGGAAGGGGAAAACATCTTTGTTTGGCCTCACCTGCTTTTGCCACCTGGTTAACAGGGACCCCAAGCTCCTGGGACATGTATCCCAAAACGGAGAAGATGGCAAACCCTGCCAGGATGCTGGTGATGGCATTGCCCAGGGTCACTATGAAGGTGTCCCTACAGAGAAGGAAGAAGATGCTCTGAACGTGCTCGCTCCTTCCCACTCCACATAAGTGCGTGGTGGCCAGCCCCAGGTGCCACAGTGAGGTGACCCAGTGACTGTCCTTCAGGGCCTCTCTTGGCAAGGCTTTCCAGGGTCAAAAGGAATATCCATATATTTCATGGATAATTGTGTGGGGTTCCTCCAAAGCTTTCTGTCCCCTGTGGGTGGGATCAGACCAAATGTCCAACACCCACCTCTGTTGGTGAACTACATCGGATGCTGGGGACAGGGCAAACTCCAGCCACAAATATCCTCAGCTTTCAGCACCGACAGCCCAAAACTTCTGAGCTGGGTGTTCTGCCTTGGTGCTTAGGAGAATTTTCTCCCACAGATCCCTCTGCTCCTCTCAAGCCTGTACAAGCTGCCAGGTATCCCCTCAGAGCAAGGAGCAGAGCAGGGTGACTGTGCTGCACCACGTGCTTCTGCTGGCTTTGAACCCACCAGCTCAGGTTTTCACGACTCCCCCCAACCCATAATTTTTTTCAAGACAGCAGCTGGCTCCCACCTGTAGATATTCTGATGGAAGGTGTTGTACGAGGCGAAGGTGAGGAGGCCCCCAAAGCCCACCCCAAGGGAGTAGAAAATCTGCAGGGCTGCCTCGATCCACACCTGGGGGAAGGAAGCACTTCTGAGGAGAGCAAGGGTTTGCAAACTTCCACATGAGGAAGATGGCATTAGAAATCTGCTTCCCCAGAGCCCTGGGCACATCTTTCCCAGCACTCCAAGCATGCACGGCCTATGGGGTATTTGTCTTTCCTTGTTAACACACTCACCACTCATAATGGATTAGCTGGAAGGCCTAACAAGAATGTTTTAGGGCCAGCCCAGTGTGGCATTAAATGGGCTTGTAAAGCTGGGTGGTCTCTTGGTAACCATGACTGCTGCCCCTCACTGCACATGCTGGGTTTTCTTTAGAACAATGAACAGCCAAATCCACCACGGGCACCCATTGCCACCCCCAGCCCATCACAGGGGCTGGGATGATCCTGCCCATGTTTCTAGTACTCAGAGGAGTCCTGGTACCATCCTGTCCATGCAGAGCCATAAACGCATGCATGGGGTGGGGACATATGGGAATAATGGCCCAGACAAGGTGTGGGACAAAGATTTTTGGTTTAGGAGCAACCAAGAGAGCTTTAGGTTAGGGTGTGTTCAGAAAAGACACCTGAGTAAGGGAACTGCCTCTGTTGCATGCAGGAGGTGGAAGGAGAAGATTCATTTTTATGTCTTGAACAAACTGCACAACATCCTACTCACCTTGGAAGACAGCAAATGATCGAACTGGGGTGTAAGGTAAAACTGGATCCCCTTCCAGGCCCCCTCCAGGGTCACGCCACGAATGAGCAGCATCACCAGGATGAGGTACGGGAAGGTGGCAGTGAAGTACACGACCTGTGGGAGAGCAGAGCCAGCTGGGAGAGCTGGGAATGAGAGCAGGGCATGAGTGCTGCCCCCATGCCCTGTCCCCAGGGTGGGACACATCACCCTGGGGCCCTCAGGCTGCAGTAGGGCCGGTGTGCCAGCCCTGCTGGTGTCTGGGTGTGCAAGGCATCCCCAAAATATCCTGTACCCAGCAGATGCTGTTTGTGGGTCTCACTGTCCCAGAGGTGCAGAGTCGCATGCACTGGTGACCATCGCCGTAGGTCCCCCCAAGGGACACCAGGCAGCCCTTACCTTGCCGGAGGATTTGACTCCCTTAAGGATGCACAGATAAACGATAGTCCAAGAAAGGAGCAGGCACAGACACAAGTTCCAGCGGATCCTCCCAGGATCCCCAATCCCCGAGCTTCCTTGGATGTGCAGGACATACCGGCTAGGGAGGAAGGAGAGCTGCTAGTGAGCAGCCATGGGCAGCCCCTGCCTCCTTCCAGAGGCCCTCTGACCCTAGAAATACCCCTGCTGCAAAATAACCCTGTCAACAATCACAGGCACTGGCAGCTCCTTGCCAAGCAAACAGGAGCAGTTGGAGTGATTTCTCCACCGTGTATTAAAGAGCCTGGAAGGGATGCCTGGCATCTTGAGAGCAAATTCTGAGCCATTCCAGACGTGGGATGCATTTTAGTCTAGCACATCTCCAGGCCAACAATGCAGCGCTAGAACATGGACACCTCCCACATGCCAGTGGCTCAACTGAGATGTCACCCACAGCTGAGCACACGAGCCCATGGCTGCACCCACACCACCAACCCTGGCTGAGACCTGCAGCGTCTGTGCTGTGAGACGTGCAGAACCTTCATCCCTCATCCCACCCCCATCCTCTTCCTGACTAGACACCGACCGTGTCCCCACGCCCGGCTCGGGCTGACCTCGTTACCTCCAGTACTCCTCGCTGGGGCTGACGGTGTTGCTGATGTTGACGGGCAGGGTGTTGTTCCCTGCCCTGATGACGTGGTGGTCCAGGCACAGGTCGGTGTTCCACCAGTTGCCGCAGTGCTGCCAGGGCAAGTCGCTTGTGAGGGATGCAAAGAGGTAGAAGAGAACGTAAGCAATGATCATATTGTAGTAAATGGCCACCAAGGAGACGATGAGGATCGTGCCCATGCCAACGCCTGAAGGAAGGAGAGGGTAAAGAAGGAGTGAGCCGGAGCAGAGCAAAGCACATCCAAAAGCAGGGTCAGACACTGCACCTCGGCAGCCAAATGCTCAACCAGTCCAAGGTCCACCTGCTGGGGGAGCCTCTCATTGCCATTATAACGTCTGGACATGCCTTCCCTGTATCGATGATCTATTGCCTCACACAAAAAACTTTATACCGGCTTAATGTTGAGAATAAAAGCATTTGGTTTGAACTTTCTTTTTTTTTTTGAATGCTTTATTCTTACCTTTGTTTTTAACAGGTATTGCTTAGCTTTCATGCTCTATTTTGTACAATAGCTGGCCTAATAATCTTCATACCATTTCTAGAGCTGGTCATGCCATCCAGAGCCCTCAAAGACTGACACATCTCATGCATATCTTGCAGCCACTAAAACAGCTAACTCAAAATTCCAGCCTGCCACGCTTTCCCCACAGTTCTTTTGATTCTAACAAGAGCTTTGAGGATCATGGGATGCAGCTGCTGGTGCATGTCCTCATCAAAGAGCTCTTGCAGAGGTCCCTCAGAGGCTCTGGACTTCACTCACGCACCTTTAAAGAGAGGGCTTATTTTCCAGACTGCGAGTGGCCCCAGGCTGGAGAACTGGCCAAGTGACAGCTCCATGAAGAAGATGGGGATCCCACAGATGGCCAGCATGATGAAGTAAGGAACCAAGAAAGCTCCTGCAAGAAGCAAGAAAACAAAATCCTGAAAGTAATACAGAACAAACACCTAAAGCCCAGCTGTGACAGGGAATAAAGCTCGTTCAATATGTGTGGCTCTGAGGGATCTACATCAAAATCAGGAAGACAGCGAGGAGCAAGAGCTCACTGTTAGTGCAGGAGAAAGGGGCTGCGCTTCCCCTCTGCTCCCAACTTCTCTTTGAATCTTTCATGAACACCATGAAATTCTCCAGTTATTATTGCTCTGGGAGGAGTTGAACCAACACTTTGCACCATCACCCAGGGCTGTTGCATTGCAAAAGGTTCACTCCCTCCTTTGACAGCTGGGAAGTGTTTGCTGACCCTGCTGAGACCTGGAGGATGCCAGACCAAGAAGCTACTGGACACCA
The DNA here is from genome assembly GCA_026261815.1 of Monarcha castaneiventris obscurior. Classification (NCBI taxonomy): domain Eukaryota; kingdom Metazoa; phylum Chordata; class Aves; order Passeriformes; family Monarchidae; genus Monarcha; species Monarcha castaneiventris. The sequence continues at coordinate 6,371,741 of JAMPIT010000371.1, read as the reverse complement.
GGAGAGCTGGTGCTCAGTCCAGCATGGAGCCAGGGGTGTCTCCAAGGCCAGGAATACAGACATGGGCTGGCAAATCCCTTCCACACATGGGTATGGATGGTTAAAGCCCTAAACAGGCATGGAGGGGCAGAAGGAGGCTTCACCCTGCAACAAGTGCTACTTTCCAGCCCCAGGAAGGGGAAGGGACGTTTCTTGAGGGACATCCTACCAGCCCAGGTCAGTGTGTGGGGGACTGACTGCCCCAAGGGATGCCCAAGTACCTCCTCCGTTGGTGTAAGCCCTGTAGGGAAACCTCCAGACGTTTCCAAGGCCCACGCAGTATCCGATGCAGGAGAGGAGGAAATCCAGCCGCCCTGTCCAGTTCCCTCTGTCTTCCGGGCACTCGGAGCCCAGGTCCCCATCCTGGCTGCTGGGGCTTACCAGGAGATCTGGTGTCACTGGCTGAGCGAGGCACCAGGGCATGGGAGAGGGCAGGCAGGGGTTGAGCAAGGAATAAAAACAGAGAATGAAGAATAGGAGAGAGGGAAGAAGTGCCAAGAACTCGCGTGTGAATTTGTGACCCCAAGCCACAGCATTGACTCTGGTCCCTTGGGAACACCCTGTCCCAGCAGCTCTCTGTTCCCCACCTCAGCCAGTGCTGTGCTCTGCCACTGAGAAAACAAAAGGGATAAATGTGATCCCACACGGCCAGAGCTCTCCTGGGAAAGGCAGGATTGTCCCAGTTCATCCTGGGAAGGTTCACCAGGACCCAACTTGCAACTCCAGCTCCAAAGACATCTTTTCAGGGGGCCACAATAAACTTTCTGGATCTCCTGCAGAATATGGGCATGAGGACAGTGGGAGAAGCCCTGTGGTGTGCCAGGGAGCGTGACACCCACCCCATGTGTGCTGCCATGCCAGGCACTCGGGTGGCTGCCATTAAATGCTCCATGCATTTTTCACACTTTTCCAGCTGCCAAAAGCCTGCACTGTGGGAATTTAGCGATACTCCCAGTCGTCCCTGCTGAGAGAGGAGAGACCTCCTTCCAGCATTCCTAATGTGCTCTGGATCAATGCAGCACAGGCAGGGCATTAACCCATTCCCTTCCTCCCCACTGCCTTAGCTCTGCAAGTGGGAGTCCTGCAATCCATTCGGGTTGGGGTGATGCACCAGAAAGGTGTGTGGGTGTACATCAGGTCTGCAGTGAGGCATCCACTCTGAATTTCCCCGATTTCCTGACCTCAGGAGAGTAGGGAAGGTATCCCCACAGACTCCCCTCCCTCCAGAGCTGAAAGCCTGAGCCAGCTGCCAGCTGAGATCCCATCACAGATACACCCACAGCAAAACCAGGCAGCAGAAAGGGGTGGAATGAGGATCTTGTCCCCGTGCCACCATGTGTTGCTGTGCCCTGGCATGGGAGTTTATCGTGTTTGTATCGAGGCACAGGAGGATTCTGGTGTCCCTGCTGACAAGGTACCAGCACCAGAGCAGGAGGAGCCCATTTGGGAACCTTTCTCTTCTTGAGCTCTCTAAAGAAAAAAAAAAGCAGCCACCTCCCTGTCCCTGTTCATAATCGTAGGGAACAAACCCATGGGATGTGATTGAGGGAGAGGGAGCAAGGTTTGGAGGGATCAGCCAGAAGGAGTTGTGGGTCTCCTGTACCAGTCTGCACGTGTGCTCAGAGCCTGCAGCAGACCCCAGTCCCCAGGAGGCCAGAGCTGGCTGGTGATCAGAGCTCAGTGCTGCCCTTTCACGGCCTCAGAGAAGGTGGCAGCCACCTCCTCTCCAGCTGGACTGGACTAGAGGATGCTCCTGCTGCTGGTTCCCATGGAGACACCGAGCCACGATGCTGATGGAGAGGGCTGCCAGCTCCCACCCTTCTCAGGGTACACCCCAAACCCCCAGCTGCTGGCACTGCAGACACACTGCTTGCAGCCCAAAGGCACCTAACACAGAGGCAAACTCCTCCCCATCCCCACCTGGTGCACAAACACCTCGAGGGACAGGACAAGCCAGGAAAAACTCTTCCCAGAGCCAACCTGAAATGCACAGTTCCTGTAAAGCCCTTACACAAAGTCCTCTGTGAAAAGCCCATCCCTGCTGGGTGCCACCATCACAAGGCAGGGGCCAGAAGAAATAAATTGCAGAAACACAGGCTGAAAAGTCAAAATATGACCCAAATATAATACACTGTTGCAATAAAACCATCACTACCTGGCAGCCCTCCTGCAGTTGTTCAACACAGCTCTGTGGTTTGGCAACACCTCCAAGCCATGGCTGTGCCTGCTAATTAGCCCAGAACACAGAGTGGGCATGACCCATAGCTGTCTGTGCTTGCAGGGGATGGACAGGCTGCTCTGAACTCCCTCCCAGATATTTCAGCAGCTAAAACCTGTATTCACAAAGATCCCTGCCAGGTAGGGGCCATCACAGTTGGGTCTTCCCCCTGCAAAATAATGTTTCCCAGTCCATCACACTGCCTGGGGAGTGCTTGTTTTCCAGGTTTGAATCGCAGGAAACCAGCAAGCAGGGGTGCTGGGAGATAATTTAATCCTGTTGCCTAATTCCTGCATCTCTGTCTGAATCCTAAACACCTGCAGGAGGGCACAGGTAGAGCTGCAAGATCTGATTACATGCTGGTGCCTGTCCATCAGATGTAGCACAGAATTCAACACAGAAGCAACAACAGGAAATGAAAGGAACCAACAGGACCTTTTCCAAACTGTAAATGGCCTGGTCCCCATCTTAGTCCCCATTCCAAGGGCCATGGGATGTAGTTTGTCACTTGTGTCTCAATAATGATTGCCCCCCCTTGTTAATATCCTTATCTGGAGCTCTACAGTTTAAATTTGAGACCCCAGAGCAGAAAGTAGAGACCATTCAAGTGTCAGATAAACCCTGAGGACAAGGACAGCTGTCCCCATTGGGCAAGCTGAGGAGATACAGGTCAGGGATGCTGCTGGAAAACACGCACAAGGGCTGCTCCATGACTGCAATGCTCCAAATTCCCCCAAATCCCAGCCTTTCCATAAACATCACAGAAAAGCTGGCCTATTTGCCTGACTCGAAATGAATTACAAAGCACAATATTTAAGGCTTCCAGCCCATCTCTGTCCCAAATAGCAGAGAGAAGCACACCTCCCTACTTCAGACTGCTGGAAATCTCACACCCCAGCTTGATTCTAGACCTGGTTTTTTCAGGATTAATGCTCTCTTTCAGCCTCTGTCATAACAGGAATTCTCTTTTTCAGCAGCAGCTGAAGTGTTCCAGTGCTACAGTACTGCTCTAGTGCTTTCCACCATCAGCTGCCATCCTTCAAGCTGGGCTCCCGTCTCTCAGTTATAAACAGACGGGGACTAACAGCTCCCTTGGCAACCACGGCCTCTTTGAGCACAGCATCGCTTTCCATTATTCACCAAGAGATGCTCCCAAAGAAGTCAGCAAAGCAAAGGTCACTGAGAAGAAAAAGCACTTTAGTCTCTGCCAAGATAACAGCTCAGGTCTATAAGGAAATGGCTCTGTGCTAATTATTTTCTCTAAACCAATTTACTTGAACCAAAATTCAGCCGTATCTGAGTGAAAAAACTCCAGCCAGATCAAAGGTATGTTTCCATCCTCTTTTGTCTCCATTCAAGCTGGCATTGTGGGGTTATTTTGTCAGTGTTTTGTGCATGGATCACAGCCTGTGAGCAAGAGAAATGCCACCCGGCACCAGATTTCTCCCCTGCGGATCTGAGCACAGTGAGTCTCTAAAGCGTGAGTCACTTCAGATTAGTTTGAATTGCTTGTTAATCTCTGAAAGAAAAAAAAATTTAAAAAGCATAAAAATTAATTAAAATGTAATATCTTCACTTAGAAATTGAAGTAAGTAAAGCACTGCTATGGTGTGGAAGAGCAGCTCAAAGAGCTGCACTGACCCTCGGTGACCCCAGCCCAGGATCACAGCAGATGCCATGAGTGGTGGTGGAGCCAACACGGGGAGGCTGGAGATGGCTGAGGCTGAAGCAAACTCATTACAGCAATGCCCAAAGTGTAGGGAGTATCCACGGATACAAATGCTTGTGGTTTTCATCTGAAAACCCTGGGGAAGTCCTGAGGCAGTTTGTGGCAGGCAGAGGAGGGCAGTGGCTCAGGCAGGAAGATGCTGCTCAGCAGCCTGGCCAGGTATGGCAAAGGACAGCACGAACCATGGCTCCCACCACTGGCTCTGGTGGGATTTAGTCCATTTCTACCAAATAAACCCCAAAGAAAATAATCAATAAATGGAAACAACCACTCAGCTCTTCTGGAATTACTATTGTGCAAAAACCAGCCTGAAATCCTTAGAGCCTGAGAAAGGTCTTCTCTAATGAAGAGGTATTTCCATATGTCTACAATATGTCTGGTAAGAAGGTTTTAAAACTCCAAGCTCGCCAAGGAGATGTGGATCACAATGAGAGGAAGAGGAGGCTGTCAGGGTCCTGGGTGGGTGCTGCAGTGGGGCTGGGCACATCTCTCCATCAGCCACCACCAGCTCCAGGCAAGCCGAATGCCAGCATTGGACACAGGTGTCCCAAGGTGGCTGTGAGCACCGGGTCCTCCATCTGGAGCTCAGCAATGGTATTTTTGGGAAATGAAGGACAGAGGGCTCTGAGCAGCACTGGGAATGGGGAAAATAACTCCAGAGACATCTGCTTTCCATCCCAACTGATCACCACGGGACTAAATGAATTCCTGAATAAATGCTAAAGAGGGTCACCAGCATCGAGTAACTCAGAAAGGCATTGGAAGGGGCAAAGACCACTTTTAATGGATCTTGCAGTCACAAAGCCATCTGGAAAAGCAATTTGGAGGAAAGAGGAGGAAAGAGAAGAGCCAAATGATGCCTCCGAACAAGAGTGGAGGAATAGGCTGTCAGGGCCTGCTGGCTGTCACCAGGATACTGCTGGGTTTTTTACGTCATTTCCCAATATCCTAGGAATTTCCTGGCAGGGATGAAACTCTCCTGGGTTTTCATTCATCTGAACAGAGTCAACCTGCCCTGTGTTCAAAGGGCACGGTTTGGCAGAGGGTGTAGCTGAAGAGGCTCTCAGCCCTGGGTCACTGCCCAGGATGCTCCAGGAATGTCTGACCCATTCAGCAGCAGATCCCCATGGTGGAGCTGTGGCTGACACCACCTCTGCCACCCTGCTCCAGCGTGTCCCCAGAGAAAGGACTCGGTCCCCAGTGTGGGGGAAATGGGAACTCAGACTGGGAAGAGCAAAGTGGCAGTGGAGAGGAGCCTAGGATGGGAAAGCCTGACAATTGGGGTTAAAAAGGGTTTCCAGCAGGATGCAAAAAGGGTTTGTAGCTCTGCCAGCTCTGCCCTGAACCCAGAGTTCAGCCTCCAGCTGACACCCCATCACCCACACCCCTTTAAATCCTGCGGAGGAGGATGAGGAGGCAATGGGAGCTGCAGGTGGGAAGGGCACTGCCCAGCTCCCTGCGCTCATCCCGCGGGAGGGACCCCGAGCCCGGGCAGTCCCGGCGCTGGTGGGAGCAGCGTCCCCGAGGTGCCAGGCTGCGGGGAGCCAGCTCTGCCCCCGGTGCCGCCCACGGCGCCCGGCCAGACACAACATGAGCCACCCAGCGCCGGCAGCACCTGCTGGAGGCGAGGCTTGGGGGCAGCGGTGCCTCCCGCTCAGGAGGAGCGGCGGGCACGAAATGCCCCATCCCTCTGCCCACGATCTCGCTTTGGCCCCGCGCACGAACACAGTTCCCTAATATCCGACTGATCCCTGTCGGCTGCCCACGAAGGCTCCCGAGGACGGGATGCGAGGCGATGGGCATGGCTCCCCCGCTCCCAGCCCGGGGTTATCCTTGTTCCCGCTGCCAGCCCTGGGGTACCCTCGCTCCTGGCTCTCACCTGCCGGGGGTAGCCCTGGTCCCCTGCCCCTACCCCTGGGGCATCCCCGCTCCCGGCTCTCACCTTCCGGAGATGCTGCCGCCGAACCTGCTTCATCCCAGACCCTGTTGCTATGCGCTCCCCGCTCCGACACTTTCCGTCTCGCTCTCTCCGGCGCTGGGGAGGGCGAAGGGGGAGCGGGGAAACGATGGCCGGCACTCAGGGGTGGGCACCCACCTGCTGCCGGGGAGCGCTGGGGACGTGAGGAGCGAGGCTGAAGGAAAGGTTTGCCTTGAGTGGAGGATGGCTGCGTGCGGAGCAGGGAGGGAGGAGGGAGGTCTGTCTGTCAAACGCACTCCTGACGGGGAAAGGGGGGCTCCGAGACCTCAGCCCCCCACCCGGGCAGCGAGGGGGAATGGCTGCTGCCTCACTTATGCCACAAATGCATCAGGTGTCCCTAGGGAAGGACCTGGCTTTGGGGGCACTCCGTCACTGGACACCCCACGTAGTGATGGCAGCGGTGTGAATGCCAATGCCAGAAGCTCACAGCACCTTCCTGCCCGGCTCTGAGATGATTTTCCTGTGGCAGGACACAGCTGGAGCTTGAGCAGGTCACAAGTGATTGTCCCCCACGCTGCCTGAGCCCAGCCCTCAGTCCAGGGGCGGGGGATGCTCCACAGCCTTTGGGTAGGACCAACACATCCCACCGTGCTGAGGGCAAGAGCAATCCTTGGGCAGTCCCCAGGGTGAGCATCTGAGCTCAGGATATCACGGGCCCAATGCTGGAGCACAGGTCACATCTCCAGGGTCCAGATGTCCCTGTTTGAGTCAGCAGTGGGGTACTGGAGCCCCAATGTCCAGGGAGATGCCAGCTTTTCACCCTCATGCTCAGTCAAATCCCCAGCAAGGTGGCAGAGCTGGTCTGTGCCTTCTCCTCCCACTTTCATGGTGGAAATGTCTCCCGTGTGGCTGGGAGAAAGGACAGCCCCACATGCTCCAGGGCCAGTGTGGGACCAGGACAGCTCAGGACCCACAGCAGTGCCTCTTCCCCATGATAATATCCACTTGTCCATCACTTCATCCCTGGACTGTGCCCAGTGCTCTGGCACTGAAGGTGTCCCTTTTCCTTGCAAGTGCCCTACAGGCTGCAGCCTGAGCCAGACCTCTGCCCAGATGGTTTATTCAGGTTTAAGGTGAGCGTGCAGCACTGGGGATGAGGAGGACAATGACAGGGCTGGAAAAGAGAGAACCCAGCCTGCCTGATGTAAAAGCAAATCTCCAGGACATCTAACGGCAGTTGTGCTCCTACAGCCCTCTAAGCACTTCTGAAAATTTTCCCTGAAAGGAAAGGTATCCTCAGCATAAAGACACATTTCTGCAGGAGTCCAGCACGATGAAGTGGCTCAGCATTTGCACAATGGGTCTTTCAGAGCTAATATGTACCTGGATTTTCCGGGAAAAGGAGGGAAGACCAAAACTACATAACTCAACAAACATATTTTTTCACACACTTGCAGCTTCCTCAAAAACAAAAATATCTTTGGGAATTCACTCAGGCTGGTTTTACCTGCCTTGGACTCGCCCACCCTTTCTCCCTCTCCCAGGATGCTGGCTGGGAATGCTGAGCCTGGAGCTGGCCAGGCTGAAGGCCAGGGGCTGCATCAAGCACTGTCCCAACCTCAGCCTTCATGCAGGGCAGGGGTGCTTTGTTTGCCTTTCGTGCCAGAGCAATCTGGATCAGCCCTTTGACTTTTTCCCCTGGGATCCACGTAAAGAGAGATGTCCCATGGCCACCTCTGTGACATGGGAGGGGAGAGGCTGCTGCCACCTTATTACAGCTGTCCCAGCCCCATGTCACTAGCATGGACTGATCTCTACACAAACCATTCAGCATTCCTGGGCACACTTCACAGCCTCATCTTCTTGTGTCCAGGGCAGTATTTTTCATTAGAGGCACCCAGGGCTGATGGTGCCCTGAAATGTCCATGTTGATACTACTTCTTCTGGGATGTCCTGTATCTGGAACTCACTTTTCTAGTTTGTCTGGTGCTGCTCTGGTAGCACCATCAGCTCTTCATTGCCTGGGATCATCAGGGAGTAGATGTCCCACCCCAGGCACCTGGGATGTCCCAGCTTAGCATTGCAGGGCTGGACCAAGTCTTGCAATGCCCTGGAGCTGGCAAGCACTTCATGGAACAGCACACACCAGAGGCAGTAAGAGCCAGAAGGAGCAGTGCAATCCAGGGACCCCAAAAACCCCAGGAGAGGAGGACAGGAGTATGCACAACTGTGCCCATGCCCTGATCCCCAAGTGGCTGGCACTAGGTAGCACACACAGGGCTTGCAAGCATTTTCTAGCAGGTTTTGTTTTCTCCCACTCCACCTCTGAGCCACCCCTGGGACACCAAGTAAACCCTTCCCTTCCCATGGGCCAAAGCACAACACGCATCCTCCACCCCAATGCAGCACTGACACTGGCACTGGCAGCTCTTTGTGGCACTGGAGGGCAAGGAGAGGGCAGAACACAGGCTGGGGAAACACCCTTGCCCACCTTGCCTGGGCAGCCCACACACATCCGGGTGGCAGCCACCCGGGAAGAGGTGAGAAGGTGGCTGGCAGCAGGATGGGACCGTGCCCAGATCCCAGCCACAGACACGAGGAAGGCGACGAGGCAGCGGTGCTGTGGTTAGTCACTGCTGGGATGTGTGCCATGCTGGAGGCTGCTGGCAGGCCGGGTGTGCTCGGCCACCTGCTGTGCCTGGCCTTATTTTGATGATGGTTTCAAGATTTCTCCAAGGGGGGTAAAGCTGGGCAGTGGGAGCTGATGGGAAGTGCAGAGGGAGGAGCAGGGAGAAACTGTGGGAACTTGTAGAGGACAGCCCCCAGGGCCCCCTGGCTATGAGGGCAGGCTATCCCCCTAAGGGCCAGGTTCCATGTGGGACGTGTCACTAGGGAAGCTGCCGCTGCAGGTGCTAAAAGCAGGTGTTTATCACCTGCCAGGGGTGAAACCGTCAAGGGGACACGTGTCCAGGAGGTTCGAACCACAAGTTCCAAAGCCGGTGGGGACACGGTGTCCGCCAGCCCCTTTCCTGGCACAGGGAGGGCCCTGCATGGTTCACCCATCCCTGCCCAAACGGCAGATGCAGGGCGCAGGGGAGGACGTGGGAGGGGGAGCACAGCAGATGCATTTCGTCACCCGGTCAAGGGGCGTGTGTGTGTGTAGGGGGAAGGGGTGCCTGGGTGTGTGGGCGCATTTATTGCCTCTTCCCGCCAGCGCCGGCTCCCTGTGCACACACGGGTGGCAGGGACCCAAGGGCACAGCCCACGGCTCCCTGGACTTTTACCCTGCTGTGCAAACAGGCAGGCGCCAGATTAGGGTATCAGTTGGAATTTCATCCTGTCAACGGCACCCGCAGCCTCTCTGGGCGGGCAGCGGAGCATCTTCCCTCTGTCCCAGCCCCTCGTCTCCCTGCAGGCCACCCAACACCGCAGGTGAATTTGGGAGATGCACATTTGGCCCCCACCAGGACTCTGTTCCCCTCCCCACTGTGGTCTGCAGGCTCCCCCAGTGCAGACCACACTGATGCCCAGTGCTGGGCTGCCATCACCCCATCCCCTGCTGGGGCAGGATCCCACCGCTGGTCTCCATGTGGCAATGACAAAATTGGACATTAAAGGCAGCCAAAACCCATTGAGGGAGGATGATGAATGTGGGGAAGCCAGCCCCCACCACGGGGACCATGCTGGAGTGTGCACACAGAAGCAGCCCCAGTTTCCCCCGCCCAGCCCAACTCTTCAGGCAGGTGGCTGATCCAGTCTCCTCCCTTCCCTATATGGCACTGGCTTCTTTGCCTTTGCCTCCCCCTGCCTGTTTTAGTTCCTGATTCCCCACGTTTCCTTGCAGGGGTGCAGTGAGGTGGTTCTCCTGTGCCATGGGCAGCCTGGCACCGTGCTGGTGAGTGCGGGGTCAGCAGGGTGCAGCAGTAGGTGCAGCAGTAGGTGCAGCCTCTGTTGCAACTGCAGGAACAAACCCTTTGCTCTGTCCCTCTCTCAGCAATGCCACCTCATCCTGTTCCCACTCCTCCATCTCCTCCACCCACGAGGACTTTATCCTGCTTCAGGTGTCCCTCCAAAGCCAGCTGCCCTGCCCTGGCATCTCAACACACCCCAGGCAATGCTTGGCACTGGGATGAGTTTTGTGGCTGGAGGAGCCATTTGGGGCAGGGATTTGAGGGCAGCCCCTTGCTCAGTGCCCTGCTAGACAAGGGGAACACTGATGGGTTGGAGAGGGGAGAGTGTCAGGCACCAATGCCAGCTGTCCCAGGCACTATCTCACATCCTCATTCTCTGTTTATTCATCTTGGACAAGGAGGATATTCAGCCCATCGACAGCCATAAAATGAGATTAGAGACCAGCAGGCGCCAATGGGAGGCGGCCACATCCGTGGGCAGCTGGCCTTGTTCTTTGGCCTCTGCCAGCCCAACCACAGCCTCACCCTCTCCCCCTCTGTCTCCAGTGCTGCGAGTTTGCAGCCATCGGGTCACCCAGCACTGCCATCCCTCTTGGTGCCAAAGGAATGAGACGTGGCAGTGCCATGCCATGATATCAGCCGTGCCAGTGCCAGCAGTGGGACAGGCACACCGTGTGCTACAGGGACAAGGCTGCTGCCTCAGGATGCCCTTCCCAACCCTGGCTGCGCCCAGGGCCATCAGCACCAGCGTGACCCCGAAGCCGGCACCCTCCCCTGCCACAGCACCACAGGCCAGGAATGACAGCAACAAACCTGGGTCACACAGGATCCCTGCTTGTTTTTATTTTCACTGATGCCTAAAAAATAAAAAGGAAAATCAGTTCTGCCTTATATACACAAAAACCGAGCTGAAGTCCTGAGCCGATGCAAACATTTGTCCTCATCACCGAGCACACCTGGTAACAGTGGCTGTGGGAAGTGTCACCGGCAGGAGGGAGACCCAAAGCCTTTGAGGGCTGGAGCAGAGCATTGGACACAGTGGGATAACAGGGACCCACTTAAAAGCCACTGCATACCTGGGGACTCTGTGTTCTGGGGGCTGGGAGCAGTGGGGGCTGGCAGTGGACAGTGTGGCCAAGGGATGCGAGGCACAAGTGGTGTCAGGCAGGACGTGAGGGTTTGGCTGGGTGCTCTTCAGGCAGCAGGGACATGTCTGCTGCTCCATCTTCCCAGAGCTTGGAGAGAAAATCCTGAGAAAGATCACACGAGCCACCATGTAAAGCTCATGCTCCCTCATCCCTGTCTTGGTCTTCGGAAGCCGCAGCCGAGGAGCACTTGGTGAAGCCCCGAGCAGGAGCCACAGACCCTCCTGTGTCCCAGCTGTGTCCCAGCTGTGTCCCAGCTGTGCCCCACTGGTCTTTGGGGTTGCTGGAACTGGGCTGTACGTTAACCTGGGCCTACACAATGGTCAAGACTCAGCAGGATGAAGGGACTCCTCAGCTGCAGTTCACCAATAGGAACGGATGGGGTTTAGCTAACTGGCCTAGGGAACACAGTGGGTGAGAGGGAGAGCAGTGCATGGAGGAGCAGGGAGAAAGGGAGGACAAAATCTGTAGTCCTGTAATCTGTAGTTTTAAAGAAAATAGGAAAAGAAATGCTTCTGTCTTTCTGAAAACCACCTGTCCATCACCTAACACCAGGGCACATGCCAGTCATTTCTTGCATGCCTGAGGAGGCCCCTGCCCACCTGGCAGCAGCTCCTGGTGCCTGCAGTTACTGTGCTCCCTTGGAATAGCACCTAAACCTCTCCCAGTATTGGCCCTTCTGGACAGCCTGGGGCTGGTCCTTGGACCCTGTCCCGATGGCAAACCTTCTGTTCTCCTTCCCCTCCCCATGGAAGGGCTCAGCAGGATGTTCTGCCCCCACTGTGCCTGTGCCGGGCTCCCTTCTACCCTCTCCCTGTGCTCCAGGGGGACAATGGCTGCAGTGCCACCTTGCCATGGCACAGCCAGGGGAACTAGGGCTGCAGGGGCACATGGCTCTGCGTGGCTGCAGGGGCAGAGCTGGGGGTGCAGGATTGGGCACTGCCAGGGTCACTGGGGACAAGGGCGGGGATGTTCAGGTACTCTTGTCAAGGATGTGCTCCAGCTTGCCACCATCACCGTGGTTTGAAGGGCTCCCATGTCACGTCCCACAGCTGAGGGTCTTGCCTGGTTCCCAGAGCCCAACTTGCTCTGCCCTCCTCACCCCACTTCCCAGAAGACCAGCTCAGCACAAAATAATTTTGCCTTGAGTCCAGCCAGGTCTTTTTTCTACTTCAGTCTTGTTCGAACAGCCCAAAAGCACCAGGCAGCTGGATTGCCAGGAGCACCACAGGAAGCACCTGGAGCACCACAGGAAAGCCCTCCTCCACTATCACCCCCTTCCTTCTGCTGCCATCAGGACTTTGCTGTGGGCCACAAAGAGACCAAACTGGTGTGTGGTTCCTGTGGGAGAGCAGTACCTAACCCATGTTTTTTCCACAGGGGAGAGCCCACCAGTCCCTTGGGAAGGTCCCATTGCCACCTGGCCCAGCCTTGCTGTCTGCCCCATCGGTTCAGCCAGGGACTGTCATGTCTTTGGGAAGGGGCTGTCACCCTTCAGAGCACGTGGGCTGGCGGGGCTCCGCTGCATAGTGCTTTTCTCTCGGGGTCTGTAGCTGGTGAAGAGGGTTAAGGCATGAATTCTTCCTTGATCGTCAGTGGAGATGAGACAAGGTTGGGGGCATTGGTGCTGCAGAGGCCTCCGATGGGTCCCAGGGTGCTGACAGCTGGTGGGGTGGGCGTGGTGGTGCTGGTGGGCTGGCTCTGCTGCTGCAGCTTCTTCTTGTTCACCTTCCTCTCCTTCGCCCTCCGATTCTGAAACCAGATTTTCACCTGCAGGAAGGAAAAGGTGGCAATGCAGAGATGAGGATGGACTCAGGCAAGGACGACAACCCTCAGTCCCCATGGGGCAGGGAGGGCATCCCAACGTTTGGAAAGGAAGGGATGTCTGTGGAGCAAGGTGGGGCCTCCTCTAACTGCTTGGGGTAAAGACCTTGCTGTTCCCCACCCCATCTCCACCTGGGACGGTTTTCCCGGGACTCTGCAGCACTGACCTGCCGTTCGGTCAGCCCCAGGGCCGCGGCCAGCTCGGCCTTGCGGCGGATGGTGATGTAGCGGCTGTAGTGGAACTCCTTCTCCAGCTCCAGGCGCTGGTGGTCCGTGTACACCACCCGGTACTTGTCTTTCGTCCTGGTCTTGCCTGGCAGAGAGAGCAGAGTCAGGGGGTGAGCCAAGGGGGAAGAAGGGGAGCAGTGGAAGGGAGGAAGCATCCCCAAGGGCACGGAGGAGACGCACAACCACCTGTGGAGAGCTCAGGAGAAACACGGCAATGCCCTGGGAACCAGTGGGAAAGAGAGTCAGGAGGCTCCTGCTGGCTTTAACATCCTTCCTGTTTAGCATCAGGGTGTTTCTTCTTGTTGGGAAGTAGCTGGGCTTTGGTGGAATTGCTTGCTAGAAAGAGTAGGATGGTGGTGCCCTGGGAAAATGGGCCATACATCCCCTGTGTCAGGACACGTGGTCCCTGAGAGGAGCAGAGCTGCAGGTCCTGCAGTGGGCTGAGGAGAGGCTGCCTGGCAGGGCTGAGGAAAGCCCAGCTCTTTGCTAGGAAGCCCAAAACCAAGGTGCCATCACTTGAATGTGCATGGATCAGAACAGGGGAAGGACAGAAAACCGTGGAATGGCCGCATTTCTCTGTCCCCGAGAGGGTTACTCTCCTTCTCCCTGTACTGAGCTAAGAGAGAGGGCAGTGCTTTTGGTGCAGTCTTTAAAGATGTACTGGAAAAAGCTCACAGGATGCCCAAGCACTCCTGGGGACTGGCTCCATTTGGCCATGGCCAAAGCCAGCCTGAATTTCTCCTTGGTCCCCACAGATATGGACAGAGCTTGGGGCCCTCAGGACCCACGTCTGTGCACACAGATGCACATCCCATGGGTCTGCAAACAGCACCTGCTGCTTTCTAGCAGCAAAATGCAGTCAAAGGTCCTTTGTTATTCCCCAGGCACACAGGGTGAGCTGTGGAAATCTGCCTGGGCCATGGGGGCAGGTGGCACTCCAAGGGAGGACGCCCATGCCCAGAAGTTTGCTCACAAGTTCCCGGTGTTTTCTTCTGCAGAAGAGCCCATAGGCAGGGAATAAACACAGCTGTGAATATTTGCTTCTCCACCCAAAATTACAAAATCCTGTTCCAGGGAGTTGAGAGGGATGATGTCTGGCCATTTGTTTGCCTGGCAGACATGTTTGCCATTCTTCTCCCGAATTTCTGATGCTGAGAGCAGTGCTGCTGTGGGAAGGAGTGGGAGCAAGCTCAGAACAGCCCCATGGATTTCCCTGGGGCTGCCCTGGGTGTATCAGCATGGACAACATGTGCAGATGTGCGGAAAGGGATTTCTAGTGACCCAGCTGCTCATATAACCTCGCTTGCAGCCTGGTTCTGCCAGGAAAGGGGATCTTTGTGTGCCTGCCATCCTGTTCATCCATTCTCCCTAATGAGACCTTGGCACATCCACCTATTTGGGCCAAACCAGTTGGACACTGGGCAGTCTCAGCAATACAATTAAATTCTGACACGGTCCTAGTGGACACAGGAGTTTAGGTGGTGCAGACAAAAACTGGGCTCTAGACTAATAAGACATCAGAGAACATCCACAGAGCAAACCCCCAACCCCAAGGCTGCAAATCTGTTTGTCAATCAGCTCAGTTTTGTTTTTGACTCTCTCCTGCTCTCACATTGCAAGGAGATGGAGACTTTCCTAAGCCACTTCTTATGCTGAAACTTAAATGTAAAAGAGTTGAAGACAGGACAACCCATGTCCATTGCAGGTGGGAGAGGGGCTCCCTCAGGGTCATTTCCCTTACAGCATCACATGGGGTGGAAGAAAGCAGCTGGTTTTCTACTGAATAAGCAGGAGCCACAAAGATCCAGCTCATGGCATTGACCACTGAGCAAACCAAGTGTGGAAGCAGGAGTGGGAGCAAGCAGGACTGAGATGGGCATGGAAGGCACCTCACCCTGGTGGGACTTGATGCTGGCACTCCCAGGCACACAAGCAGCAGTCACTCAATTCAAGTTAGCACCCAATTTCCATCGCCGTGCCACTGTCTGTGTCCTCCTGCCATTGCTGCTGGTGCTGCTTGCACCTCATGAGGTGATGGCTGAGGGTCCCAGCACAGTCCCCAAGAAGCACTGAAGCTCTCCAGTGATCCATGGAAGAGGGAAGGAGCCCAGCAAGGCTGCAACATGACCAGGAATAGAAGCAGAGTTCCAGCACCAGGGCTGGACTTCAGCCACTAACTTGTAATTGAGGCATGGGATGAATTCAGTGACTGTTTCAGAGAGTGGGGAGCCCCACTCATCCCAGGGCTTGTTGGAAGTGAACACCTAATCCCTCCTCACCACCACCAGGTCAAACCTGCCTCTGACCACACAGGGTGACCCTGTGGGTTAAGAAAGGGTAAAAAAGGTTAATTTGATTGAGCAAGGTGTGAGTGGAACATCTGTAGAGACAGGGCAGAAATGCAGATATTCCACGTGCAAGGGGTCTGTGGCAGCTTTGCCAGGCACTTGTCTCCTATTTGCCACACATCAGCTGTGACAGCTCCAAACAGAACTGTCCCTGGGAGACTCTGCCGGGCTGGAGCGATGCCGGGGGCACCCAGCCCACGCAGGATCTGCACCCTGCCCTGGCTCTCCCACAGGGACCCTGTCCCTCCCGGGGTCACTGCTGCCTCTTCACCCACCCTGCAGGGGAAGGGTTCACCAGCATGAAAAGAACTTCTGCACCCCAGCCCAGGAGGAACCCGTGCTGAATCTGCAAACACAGCAATTCCCAAGAAGTTACAGAATAAACCAGATGCTCTGGTGGAGATTTATGTGAGGTTTAACAGCGCTGTGAGAAACTGGGCTCCCTCTGGCTGCTCCAGGCTCCAGGGCTCCTGCAAGTTTTTTCCTTCTCACAGATTTATCTTTTTTCTTTTTTATTTTTTTTTTTTTCAATCTGAAAGCAAAACCTCTCTAAAGAGATAATAACTTTAAAATGGTTTTACTTGCAGTGTTGTTATTTGAATAGTACTGTTTGGAAAAAAGGAACACCTGGGAAGTGAAGGAGTTGACAGATACAGTAAAAAAAATAAATTAAAGCATAAAGAAATAAGGCGGTTTGTGAATACCACATATGCCATGAATTTCAGTAGGAATTATTATTTCCTGCTGCAGCTGTAAATAGATCCATCACAGCCTGTTCTTTGTTATTCCCTCTTCATCCTTCATCCTGGATGGAGGCTGTGCTTTGCCTCAGGGCTGGCAGAGCCATCTCTGGGTGAGCTGGGCACCAGGCTCAATATCAGCATCAACATCATCACTTGCTGCTCAATATCAGGTAGAAAAGACTCAAAACAGAGGCCTGACAACCAAGCCAGAGATGGAAAGTTATTCACCTCCACTAATTGCTGGTTTCGGATGTTTGCTGAATTTGGGGATGTTCTGTGGGTGATTCACAAGGAAAAGAAAAGGATTTGCAAGAAATACTATTGACAATGAATAATTCAACTACCTTGAATATGAATGCTGGCTTACACTTAACTCTCTCCTGGAGACTTTTTATGGCTCTGTGAAAAGAAAGAGGAAATTCGGGACAAGCCAATCCGGTTCCTCATGGGGAGCCCTCGTGCCTATGGCCAAACAGAGGGATGGAACTGCTCCTGCATTTCCAGCCAGGCCTGGCAACGCTGGAAGAGGCTGTCCCATGGCTGGAATAACCTGGAGCTGGGGCTGCTGCCCCAGCAGGGAGTGTGGATGGGGTGCAGAGGAGGTGCCAGTGGTGTCTCTTAGCACAGTTGTTAGCTCCTTCCAACCCTGCTATGCATTTGCAGCCCCTCCTGCTTGTCCCCGAAAGACCAGGCAAAGGAACTGCCTGGACAGGCAAATGGAGCCATCCGTGGGGCCAGCGGGAATGGTTTCGGCTTTGGGATCAAGGCAGGGCCAGCGACTGCGTGGGGAGAGGGTATCGTTGCTGCTGTTAATGTATAACCCTAATAGCACTCACCTGAGCCACGATTAGATAAGGGAATAGCTTTAATGTGCTGTGCAAACCCCGAGGGACGCGCTCCCGAGTGTGCACGCACACATACAGGGGGATGGAGTCCTGACCCCAGCCTGGATCCACTCCCCTCAGCAACCCTGCCCCAAGACAGGGATGCCAGAGCTTCTGCCCTGGCCTGGATCAGGAGCCTGGCAGGGTAAGGGAAAATCAAACTAGATCCTGTGCCCACCATCCCAGGCTCTCTCCCTCACAGCCACAGTGGAGGCTGCCAGGAAGGGGGTATTTCACCATCTCCAGTCCTGGCCTGCCCAAAGGATGGCTTTAAGTAAAAAACTGTGCCCAAAAACCCTAACAGATTGAAATTATGGGCATTGTGAGGCTGGTGCTGAGCAGCTCTAAGAACAGCTGGGAAGGGGCTGATTCAAGTCAGGGAGAAGACTGTGGGGTGGCAGTGGCACCCTGGGTGGAAGTGGAAAATAGCAAAGGAGCAAAAGCTGGCATGTTACGAGGGGATCAGCTCAGCTCCAAGTGGAGGATCCCCATCCACGGGACTCATTTCTCCCAGCCACAGCAGGAGCAGCACCGCTGTCAGCAGCCAGGAGCACACACTGCAGCGCCTCTCTAAAAGCCTCTATTTCACAGGTCAAAGCAGCTCAAAATTACCACAGCCACAAACTCTGGCTCTGTGGGAAGCTGCTGCCATCAGGGCTCTGATCTGGGAAGCTGGGGTACAGCAGCCCTGACCCGCTGGCTGGAGCCACTGAGGTGAGAGCCCACAGTGGTGATGGCTGTTGCACCCCACAGCACACGTCCCCAAGGCCTGGGGACACGCTGGATTTACTTTGTAGAGGACGTGCTGGCAGAGGGGACAGAGGAATTGCTGCCAGGCTGCCTCAGCAGCTCTCATGCCTCACTCTGTGCTGGCTCCTTGTGCTCCCAGAGCCATCCTGCCTGGTCCCACCTTCCTGGTGGTGCTCTGGCCCCACACTGGCTCTGTCTGTACAGCCTTGTCTGCCCATCTGCCTGTACTAGGCAACTGGGCCCACACTCTCTGATGGTATTAAAATATTACAATGCTGAAAACCATCAGATGTGAAAGTCCTGTCACCAGGGAGCACCTGGGAAAGAACTGGTCCACACTGGAGGCAATGTGCAGCAAGACAGTGCAAGGCTGTCCCTTCTGAGTGGGTGCTTCCTCTCCATGATAAAGCTGCTCCATTCTGAATGAGCAGCATCTGCCTGCAAAGAGGATAAAATCCTCCCATCCCAGAGGAATCAGTGCTCTATCAAGATTTGGCATTTCTCCCCAGCGAAAGGATCAAGGAAAACTTCCCTCATGCCTGACAGAGCTTTAGGCAATGCTATGGCTGGAGAAGCAGAGGCACACAGGCAGTTCCAAACCGGAGTGGAGTCCTAGGGTCAGAGCCATGGGACTCCCTGGACAGTTTAATCCCCAGTCCTTCTGCAGCTCCATGGGGCAAAATCCCCCTCACGCCTCCACAAAATTTAGGACAGCCAGCGGTGCAATGCCCCATGACAGAGACCCCAGGCCCAGGAAAGGGCTGGGATCAGCTCCTAAAGCTCAGGAACCTCCCGGCTGGCTGGAGCCACCCTCATCTGGCAGCCAGATGTGCTCCAGCTGCCTGTGTGCAGAGGGGTTGATGCTCCCTCTGCCGAGCAGCGTTGATGGGAGCTGCGCTGCACAGAGGTGATGCTGAGGCTCAGGACAGACAGCCCAGATCATTTCACCATCCCTAAACTGACTGGAAACAGGAACCCCAAACTCTTAACTGGTGGCGGTGAGGGTGAGCCTCTGATGCCCCCCTCTCCACACTCATTTTTTCCTGTCCTTTCCCCTCCAGGTCCAGCAGCCACTCCAAAACACCCACGCTCCTCTGTGGCCCGGGAGGGGGGGATAAACCCGAGCCCCTCACACTCCTGGAGCGCTGGGAACCAGCAGCTCACGGCTTTCACAAGCTTTCCCCTTCCCTTGCATACTTCAATATCCTCAGCTATTTTTCCTGTGCCGCAGGAAGCAGAGGAGTGATGGATGGGACGATTGACACGGGGCGAAGGGCCAGAGCCATGTGGCTCATTTCATCACTGCCAGTGAGAAACGACCCCCTCTGTAGGGCAATCCTTCCCGAGATCCCTGCCTCACATCATTCCTCGGCCAGAAGTGCTGGATTTAGACAACGGCTGGGTGTCAAAAACTGGGTGAGAGGAACCACACATCCTCTGTGTACATATTTAATGTCTCGGTGCTGTGGAGGGAGGGAATGCTGGATGAATCCTCACTGAATGGACCCTGCCAAAACTCCCCCACCTCTACTGTGGGTTGGAAAAATGGGCATTTCAGATGTCATGGTTGAGGAAGGACTCATCTGTGCTGCAGGGCACTGCAGGCCCCTCCAAGGAGCCCAGCAATGCTCCCACACTGAGGTTAGCTCTCTCCATGGCAGCTCATCTCACACAACCTGGGGATTTCTTCCTGGTGCCAAAGGCTTCAGAGAAAACTGTGATTCTCCCATGTGCACCCAGCAGCAATAAAACCTGGTTCAGCTTGGTATGGAGAGCACTGGAAATGTTTCACCTGCTGCACTGCACTGCTTGACCCAATGGCTTTCTGGTCCCCTGCTCACTGAGGATCAAGCTCTGTGTTCCCAAGAAAGCTTTGCTCTAAGTGCGAGTGTGGGGCTGGGGAAGGTGTGCCCAGGGGTTGTGGGGCTGGCAGAGCCGGCACAGTCAGGCAGGGCAGCCCTGGTGCCGGGAAGGGGCAGAAACACCTGGTCAAAGAGCTGGATTTGGAGAGGGCAGACCGGTGCACAGGAGCACAGGCTCGCCCTGGCTGGGTTTTGCACAGCTGGCACAGTGCAACAGGGACAGAGCTGCACCCACACCCTCCTGCAAGCCTCATCCTCCTCCCAGGAGGTGCAAACCCCAAGGGGATGAAGAGCAGATGCCTGATGTTTGCAGCGAGCTGGCGATTCCCCATCACAGCCCCATGTTCTTAGGCATGGACAACACAACCAGAGGCCCTTCAACCCTGGGGGCAGCAGCCTGAAGCTGGGCGTTGGGGCAAGTCTTTCCCAGCCCTGCAGTGATTCAATCCTTTATTTTGGCAACTGGCAGATTCCTTCAGTTGCTGCCATGTTTTATGAGCGCTGAGCCGAGTGCCGCCAGCCCGGCTCCTGTGCTGGGTCGAAGGCCACAGCAGCGCGGGAGGACGGGGAGCGCCGGGGTGACACACGGGCTGCTGGCACGTGTGGGGCAGACACAGCCCCGCTCACAACATCACCCCGGCCCAGCCCTGATCCAGCCCATCCCAACCTGCCACCTGCCTGGATGTGGCTCATCTGCAGCAGGGGGAGGAGGGCAGCGAGGCAGTGGGGGTCCCATCTGGACATCAGGATTCCTCTCCCCCTTTGCAGCTCCATAGGGTTTGGCCCATCCTTGCCATGGGGCAGTGTGGGGGAAGGATCCAGCCCCTTATCCAAGCAATCACAAAGCTAACAGCACCAGAGTGGGCATCCTTGAAGGGTCCCCTGTAGGAAACATCTGTTATTGGCCAGAGGTTTAAAGTGTCCCTCTGCTAATCCCGGGGTATTAGCCAGCCAAGCCCATCACGTAGGTACTGCCAGTGCTCCAGAGAAGCCTTTTTTTGTTCAAGGAAAGTCAATTCTAGGAAAGTTTGAGAGGCCTGTACCTTGGCCAGCAGGCTAAGCAGTCAACAAACCCCAGCTGGGGCCAGGAGCAGGTTGTGGGTTAATAATTCAAGGGGAGAAGACTGATGGGGCCTGACACACACCCCCGAAGTGTCCCGGTGGAGCAAAGAGTCTCACAGGGAATGAGCATGTCCTAAAGAGCAGCTCCCCATGCAGGGACTGACCAGGGAAATGCACTGTCCTCCAGCCAGTACCGCCATCCCAAAACGTACCAAGCACAGAGGGAACCCCAGCAGTCCAGGGGAAATATTTCTGTCTCATTATTGGGTTTTTTACTCTTTCCCCCAGAGTTCATGGGCCCCACTAGGAAAATAAACAGAGCTGGAAAACTGACCTAGAAATAGCAAAACTGAGATGGAAAACTGAACATCCAGCAAATCACCACACGCTCAGAGCATCACTGTTTGCTCTCCATCACCCCAAAACCTGCCTGGGCACCACAGGCATTGGTACCACACGAAGCCCTGAGCACATTTGCCTCCGCAAGGGATGCTCCAGTTGCACTTTCACTTGCAATATTTAGCACTGCGGCCCCTGCTCAATTAGTGACCTAAAAGCCAGACCCGAGGCAGTATCTGAAGATTTGCATGACTAACGAGCAGAGAGTGAATTTCAAAGTTCAGCCAGCCCCACTTCCAGCCACCTTCCTGAGCTTTTTATAAACCCTGGGTGCAATTCACAGGGAAGTTTGCAAATAATTGTGAATAAGGAGGAAGCATGAGGCTCTGACATGCTGCTAGTGAAGATTTTATGAGCAGAAAAGGAGGTGGCATTGGAGAGAGAAATGAGGCCTGGGGAGATCTTCCAGCTCGGTTCCCTTTAACTCCCAGCTCCTGGTGACTGGTGCTGCAGTCCCTTCTGCTGCTGGGTTATCTCAGCTCAGCCAGATGAAGCACGCACGAATGTAGCAACAGGTACATAAAATCATCCCCCTGCAAAGCCTGACTCTGCAGTGAGTCACTGGGAGATTTCTCATTGATTTTTCTCAAGCTCTGGATCACATTTGCAGAAGTGCCCGACACACTCATATTCCCTGCACAACGTTTTATTTTACTACCACGCAGCTCTTCCCCAAAAGCCTTCAAACTATGGCCAGGAGCTGTTTATATGAGCCAAGACAGAAAGGGAACATTAATTTACAACCCTCTGAAGTATTATGATTTATAGCATTCACAATGAAACTGTTGATATTTATAGCAAAAAGCTCCGTGTATTCATTTCCTATTCCCACAGTGGTGAGATGGGGAGTTTATCAATCCAGACTGATTAAAGTCCAGTTTATTGATTTCAATAAAATGATTCATCTAAGAGCTTCACCCTTATCTATGACAAACCCATCTCTGCCCTACTCTCCTTCAAGCTTAATGAAGACTTTTATTTAAAGGGCAGCACTGGAAAACACCAACAGCATCTCCCAGCTCATGGTCCTACCATGGCCAAATCCTGCAGTTGCTTGGCAGCAGCAGCACTGTGCTTGGACCCAGCAGAGTGCAAGAATGGGTCCTTAACCTGTGGGTGACTTAGAAAAGGAGCTTACTGGTCATCCATCCTAAAGAAACCACCCCAAGGAAGGGCCTTTCACCCCCACATCGCTGTGGTGGGGCTGGGGCAGCTCCTCTGTGTGTGAGAGGAACAAGGCTGGTTTATTTGTTCCTTTGTATGTCTTTGATCTAAGAGATACAAACTAAGCAACTAATGACATTTTTCCAGAATTCAATCAACTCAATTGTCGTCTAACTCAATCAGAGGCACTTTCAAGCCCCTGTTTTATCTCGGCCCCACCACTGGGTGTAAACCCGTGGCCTTGATCCAGAGGAGAGGTGTGCTGATGGCTTTCCTTCCCCACTCATTTTCCCTCCCACCTCTCTCCTCGGAAGAAATTAAGATGTTCAGACCTACAGAACCTGCACAAGTGGCAGGGTCCCAGCTGCAGGGCAGGGCTGCACATCACATTTGCTTTTCCACCCCAGGCAGAGGGAAGCCCTCAGCCCTGGCACGTCTGTGGGTCTCCATCACTGCATCTGGGGGGGAAGCATTTTTCCTAAATAGTTACATTCAGTGCTTAAAATGAGACAGGAAATACCAGCCTGCCTCTCCCTCCTCTTTCCAGACTGGGGCTGGGTTTTTTTCCATTTATTGGGATGTTCTGCCTGCTCCACTGCAGACACTGGTCCCCATCCCTGCCACACAGATTCTGGGAATATGAGTAGGTATTTTCCAAGCTGGAAGACCCCAGGCACCTCTGAAGAAGACCCTTACATGGGCCCTGCCCACTGGGAATGCAGTGCAGAGCCAAAAACAATCCAAAAACTGGAGATGCTACGAACAGGGAGCCCTGGCCCTGATTCTAGGGATATGGGGCAGCAGTAACTCAAAGCAAACTCGCCCCCGAGAGATGCCCACAGCCACTCCTGTAGTGAGTTTGGCCCCAGCAGTGCTCTGAGCAGCTCATGGCCAGCACAGGAGAAGGAGAGCGGTGGCAGGTTCAGGCAAGGCCCGTGGGTCCCGCTGGGAAGGGTCCAGGCTGGGAAGATGAAAGGGTGAGGGTAGGTCAGGACAAAGGGCCGCGCACCTCACCTCGCTGCCAGAGGAGCCGGCCACCATCTCCATGACAAAGAGAAGCCCTTGTCAATTTGGGCTGGCCCCAAGGGGGATCTGCCCACCGCCTTTGAAGTGGGCAGCAGGGAGGGTAGGGGGCTGGGGTCACCCAGACGCTTCCCCCGGGTCAGGAGTTCAGAGGGGACAGGACCCTGGGGACAGCACAAGCACTCGATGCCCAGGCCGGAGATAATCACAGGAACCAGGGCACCCTTTCCTGCAGAGCCGGGCACCCACCAGCCATGCACCTGCAGCACCTGCAGCCACCCTGCACGTGGCACTGTCCCCAACACACCCCTGGCACATGCACTGTGCCCCTCTCACACACACCATGTCCCCAACACACCCCTGGCACATGCACTGTGCCCCTCTCACACACACCATGTCCCCAACACACCCCTGGCACATGCACTGTGCCCCTCTCACACGCACCATGTCCCCAGCACACCCCTGGCACACGCACTGTGCCCCTCACACACGCACCGTGTCCCCAGCACACCCCTGGCACATGCACTGTGCCCCTCTCACACACACCATGTCCCCAGCACAGCCCTGGCACAGCACTGTGCCCCTCGCACACGCACCGTGTCCCCAGCACACCCCTGGCACACACACTGTGCCCCTCGCACGCGCACTCCAAGCACATCACCTCCCCCGGGCACACCTGGTGACACTGCCCATACACACACGCTGTTCATGGTGCCCTGCACGCTCACACAGAGCCTGCAGCAGCGCACAGAATGCACCTGGTGCACATGCACACACACACGGCATGGCTGCACACAGCTTTGGGCACCCTGCACACAGCTTTGGGCACCCTGCACACGCACACAGCATGGCTGCACACAGCTCCTTCCCTGCACACAGCTTTGGGTACCCTGCACACAGTTTGGGGACACCACACGGCTCCTTCCTGGTACACACACGCAGCTTTGGGCACCCTGCACACAAACACAGCATGGCTGCACACAGCTCCTTCCCTGCACACAGTTTTAGGCACCCTGCACACACACACACAGAGCTTTGGGCACCCAGCACACGCACACAGCTTTGGGCACCCTGCACACACACACACAGCTTTGGGCACCCTGCACACACACACACAGCTTTGGGCACCCTGCACACGCACACAGCTTTAGGCACCCTGCACACACACAGAGCTTTGGGCACCCAGCACACGCACACAGCTTTGGGCACCCAGCACACACACACAGCTTTGGGCACCCAGCACACACACACAGCTTTGGGCATCCTGCACACACACACAGCTCCTTCCCGGCACACACACACAGCTCCTTCCCTGCACATGCACACAACTTCAGGCACCCTGCATGGGCTCTCACACAGCCAGCTCACATTCTCACATTCAGCCACAGCCCCACACGCTCACCCCAACACTTTTGACACACCCCCATCCAACACCCCTTCAGGGTCCTGGGGGTCTCTGGTTCTGCCCATCCTACCTGGCAGCTGCGGGCAATGGCACCGGCTGGGGAAAAGGACTTCCCAGCCATATAAGCCCTGCTGTGAGTGTGGAAGGACAGCACCCTCCCTGCCCATCCTCAGCTGCTGCCACCTCTATGGTGGGGTCCCCTGCTCTTTGGAGACTGGTGTCATGCCAAGGACAGGCCAAACTTGCTGTCCTTCTGATAGTCCCTGTACAGGGAGAGCTGCAGAGCAGGATCCGGCCCTGCAGAAATCCAAGCCCAGGGATCCTCTGCTCTGGGGATGGCGCAGGGGTGGCAGGACTGGGGGTTTCCTTACCGTTGTTGCTGGTGCTGGGAATGCTGCGCCTCATCCACTCATATGGGGTGCGTCTCTGGGCGTTAGGGGAGAGCTGGGGGACCGAGCTGCTGATGGGTGGAGGCAGGAGTCCAGAGCCCGGAGGCTGAATGGGGTTAAAATCAGGGGGGCTGAATCCAAACTGCCCCGGGCTGGCGGTGGAAGGCGTCGCAGCGGTCCCATAGGAATGCCAGTCCTCCTTGGCAGGGGTGTAGGGAGAGCCCCAGGCAGCCGCAGGCTGCCCGTGGTGCAGGTCGTTGTTAATGCCCGGCACATGGTGGTAGCTGGCGAAGTCCGAGTACTGCGGTGGCCCCGGCACATAGTTCTGGGGGTTGAGGTTGAGGCTGGGGTGCCGGACCGGGCTGGGATACATGTTGGTGTCCTTATCCACAAGATATCCCACGTACATCTTCCCGGGCCGTCCCCGCGCTCATGCTGCGCCGCCGAGCCGCGACTGCGGCCGCTTGGGTTTGGCGGGGAGGCGGCCGCCCCTCCTTCGCCACCACTCACCTGGGCGCCTTGGGGAGCCTGTCCTGGGGCCAGGCACCTCCCTGCCCACGGGCTTTTATTGGGCCCAACCTCTCGCAGCATTTGCATTGAAAGGCAGGTTTGCATTTCAAAGTGCAGAAACCCCAGCGGGTGAGGGGGACGAGTTCAAACTTCCCACTCTGGCTGCAAGGAGGATGAGGTAGTGGGTGACCCCAGGGAGCACCGAGGACCCCCCAGACCCTCTGTCACTACCCCACAGCTGTGCCCATGCCGCCGGACGTGGTCCCTCTGTAGCAGCTGGCTCTGGGGACATGAGGGTGTCCCAAGGGACCCCACCATCACCCCTACCCCAGGAGCAGCGTGCCTTGGGATGAACCTCTGTATTCAAACCCAGCTGCACGCAGGGGACAAGCTGGCCTCTGTGTGTCTGTCACCTGCCCTGTGCCCACGTTGGGGGACACCAAACTCTTGCTGTGAATGGGGTTTTCCTGCACCCAGCGGCAGCATCTGCCTCTTTGGAAGAGAGGGGCTGGTGGAGACTCTGGGTCTGCATTTCCTTCATGCCAGGGCAAACCCACCCCTCCAATCCTGACAGCAAAGCTCAGCCCAGCCTCGAGAGCAGGAGAGATGGGCAGAACCCATGTGCAGGGAAAATGTCCCCACCATGGACACTGCTGGGAGTACCTGGGCTGACACACCTCCAAGGGGCTCACAACCCCACAGCGAGAGGAGTTTCTCACCTGTTTTCTCTCTTAAGAAAGCAAAACCATCCCCATATGTTTGGTGATAAGGAAAACCAAGCAGAAAGGAGACCCTCGTGAACCCCTGTGTGCCTGCAAGGTGGGAGGTGCCGGCCACAAACACCCCAGCAGAGATCAAACACCCCATTGTCAGGTCAGACACACCTGCACTCCAGAGGGGGACGAGGGACCGAGGACCTGTGCTGTTCCACACTGCCCAGAAATCCCCACCACCGGCAGCCGGGAACCTTGGCCCCACCCATGTCCCCCTCCCCGCCAGGGTCACACTCCAGCTGCACTGGCCACAGTTGTCATTTTCAGGCTGGCTTTGTCTCCTCAGTCAGAAGCAGAGTCCACTGAGGCTCCAGGAGGGTGTTTTGTCACCTCCTCGAGGCCGCCTCTGTCCTTTTCTCTGCACCAGCCCCTTCCCCTTCTAGAAAAGTGAGCAGGGCAAGGATGGATTCTCACCATCCTGGAACCAAAACAGCCTGGAATTTGACAATAGGAAACAGGAAAAAACAAACAAAGAGATTAAGGATGAAATTGAGAGGAGGGGATAAAACCTCCATCATGGAGCCCTGGACCCTGAGTGGTCTGTGTCAGTCACAAGCACCTCATCCCATTGCTCTAGCCCCAGTTCTACCCGAGACTGGGTGCACATATTACCCCGTGCTACATCCACTCTCTGCAAGGAGGTGAGTGCCAGGATGAGATGGAGGGGAGATGGGTAGGAGGTGACGGGTCTGGTTTAGGAGGACAGAGAAGGGTAAACCCCCAGCAATGGGGAATCACCCCCAGAGCTGGCATCACATGCAGTCTGCCTCCTGAAACCTGGCATGGCCAGAGGCACCAGGAGAGGTGGGCACTTTGCAGGATCCCCTCTGGGCCCCCAGGGTCCCCAAACCCTTGCTCAGCCTTGTCCCAGGCCCCTCCCTTGTGACAAAGGTGACTGTCATGACCATCCCACCCAGTGATGATCTCAGCTCACCATTCAGCTCAGATTGCTTGATGTGCCATATAACCCCATCTATCCTGGATTTTTCCCAAGATCTCAGCACAGCCACGGCTTTGTGCAAACTAGAGAGCCAAGGCCATCTTACTCCTCCTCTTCCTCCCATGAGCAAAGATGCTCAGGAACTGGGTAAAAAAAAAAAAGAAGAAAAGAAAATCCCTCCTGAGCAGATGGTGGGAGGTACAGAGGAACAGAGGTGGCTGCTGGCTCCCATCCCAGGGGTGGCTGCACTTCAGGGGCTGGGGTTATTCCTGCCACTGGCTGTTTCTTTCAGGCAGTGACAGGGAGCCCAGGCCCCCCTTACCTTTTCCCAGCCTGTGGAGCCAAAGCCAAGGACTGCTGGGGACTGGGGGGCTCAGGGGTCCAGGGCAGCACCCCACAGCTGCATCCTCCCCGGGGGAGCAGTGACAGGCTTGGCAGGGCTCAGCATTGCCAGGTGCCCACTGACAGCTGAGTGTGAGCTCCCTCAGTGAGGGCAAAGGGGGCAGGGGAGGACAATTGGGCCATAAAGATCCACCAACAATAACTTTCCTCTTCTGCTTTTCTTTGACCTGTTTATTACTGCCGGCAAAGTTTCTGCTGGGGAAGAGCCGGGTGAGGAGCCCTTCACGGGCTCCCCGAGCTGCTCAGCTGGGGCTGAAGGGTGCTGACTGGGACCCTCGGGGCCCCAGGATGCCACCTGCCCCGGGGCCCCAGGAGTGAGCACATCGGGGACTGACAGAGCCGCTGGGGGGTCCCCAGCTGGGTGAGAGGAGGTGGCAGTACCCCCTCCATCCATCCTAGAGACCCCCAGAAATGCACCCAACCTGGGGACCTCCTCCTAGTCCTTCAGACCTGGTATTCCTGGTGGAAACCAGGCAGATGCAGCGGAGAGAGAGAGCAGTCAGGGCTCCCTCGATGCTCCCTGGGGCTCGCTGCTGCTATCTGTGATCGAGTGATGCCATCTCCTGGAAGGAGGAGGGCTGGGAGGTCCCCAGGGCCAGGCTGCACGCAGCGATCTCAGATGGAGCAGGGACACCATCCCATCATCTCCTGCTCCCACGGAGGAGGCATTCAATGTGGAAACCATGCCCTGCTTTGTCCCTCAGCTTGCTCTGAACCCCACCGTGGTTTCTGCAGGAGAGGGAGATGCCCACACAGAGTCAAGTAGGTGTCTCCCTTTGCTCCCCTTTTCCCCCACAGCCTCCCTCCCCACCTCCTCCCCAATCCCTCCAGCTCCTATTGCTCCCAAAGGCAAATCCGTGGCTTCAGACCAGCATATCCCAGAGCTGCATGGCCCCACTCACATCCCAGCCCAGCCAGGACCTTTTGGTCATTCCTCAGCTTCTGAATGCCCCGAGAGTAACCTCTCCTCTCTGTCAATGGAGACATCAGTGCTACCCTCTTGCAGAGGACAACTCCCTGCCTCATGTCCACCAGCCCCACTGCAGGCCCCTGTGTGGCCTTTGGCTCTCCCCAGATGCCTGAACCACCCCTGTGCTGTGTCCCAGTGCTGAGCAGAGTCTGCAGAGCTGGTCCCTGCAGAGATGGGTGCTGGGCCAGGATAGCCCGAATGGATGGGCCACCAGTGCTGCCACACAGCTCCCCTCTCCCCATCCAGGGCTCACTGATCCTCTTTGGGATCCAGATCAGCTTTCTTGGCAAATGCAAATGCCACAAATCTTGCGAATATCCTCAAGAGGGCACTGGGGACAGGGACACAGGCTGGCATCCCTCATCGCTTCCCAGCACGTGTGGGGCCTGCTCTCAGTGGGGTGGGGATGTGATTTGCCCTGCACTGGTGGGGAGCATCCTGGTTTCACTCCTTCGCTGCGTTTCAGGCGCTGTGCAAGCAGAGGGTTAACGATTCCCACATTAAGTGGCTGCAGATGTGTGGGAAAGTCTGGGGTGAGCGGACGGCATCGTTATTAGTATTCACCCAGGAGCCTGTCGCTGCCTCCCGGGGCTCTGCCGAGCACATTTAATACCAAGGTTCGTGGTGGGGGTTAGGAAGAGTGCGTGGGACGGGGTCGGAAAGGCCCTGAGGTGGGGAAAGGCAGCAGGATAACATCCTCCATGCTGGCTGCTGCCTCCTCCAAGTGTCCCAGCACAGGGGATGTAGGGAATGGGCCAGCATCCATAGGGACACAGCACCATATGTGTATATGGCCCAGTGCTACCTCCTGACACCCCTGTCACCCTGTGGCATCCATGGCCAGTGTTTCCAGTGCCTCCGGAGTGTTCCCAGTGCTGGGAAATGCTGCAGGACTCTCCCCAGGATGCTCCCCATTGTGTTATGCTTGGGCATACAGGCACTTGGGAAGAAGCCCAGCACTTTCTGCCTCCCTTTCCTCCCTGGGCACTGGTGTCACCCACCCCGGCAGAGCAGGATCACACACACACAGGGCACAGGCTCCTCTGGACACCAGGGCAGAGCTTTAGAGACTCTGGATGAAGGCTCAGTGCAGCTCCCTGCAGGGCCCAAGAGGTTGATCCAGCCAGGAGCAAGTGCTGGCAGCTGCCACACCAGCTGGGCTGCCCAGATGTGCTGCTGTGCTCCCTGGCACCCGCCACTCCTCTCTTGTGGTCTGCGGCTTGACACCACTTCAGAGCGGTGCTGAAATTCCTCGGCTGACTCGTGAGTTGATAGAGGCTCCGAAAAACTGAAGATGGAGCAAATCTGGCCCTCATCAAACCTTCAGAGAAGTGGGGAAGGCCAACACATGCTGCTTCTTCTGTGCCTGCCTCGTCACCTGCTGGCACACGGTACCTGTTGCTGACTCCAGCACGGCTCTTTCCACCGCTGTCTTGGGTCACCTGGCTCTGGTCTCTCTTCTCTATGTCAGGCATGGGATATGGGGTTTTCTTTGTGGTCCCAGCTCTGCCTGGGATGGGCCAGGAGTTCAGAGAGCTGTTTGATCCAGGTTATGCCAGAGCAGACCAAATCCCCTGGAATGTCCTGTCTCAGTGGCTGGTTGCTCCATGACAGATGCTGCACTACATGACCCCAAGGCCCCATTAGCACTTAGCAATGCTTATTGAGGCTGGAAATCTCAGCTGAGAGTGGTCTGGCATCCCACACTGCAGCTGCCCCAGCCCCAGGGGGACCACTGGGTCCTGCAGCACCACGAAGGGGGGTGCAGGCGCCAAAAATAGAGGTGAGCAATGAAGGGCTGATGAGGCTGAAGTAGCAGAGCTGCTGCCCTCCACCCACACACTTGCACAGGCGAGTTCCTCTGGCTTTGGTGCTTCCTCTGAGCTGGCCTTTCCCAGGAGCTGCCGTAACCCCAACGTGCTGTTCCTAAACAAAGTGTGCGGCTGTGGATGCTCCCTGGGGATGTACTGAGTGGGCTGACATGTGCTTGCCGGGATGCTTTGGGCTCCCCAGGGCTCTCTCAGCATCCCCAAACAATGAATCCTGGCCTTTGCAGACTGGGAGGTTTTGTTTGCCAGATTCTTCCTGGTCCCAGCCTGGAGTGTGTATTGGTGCCATCTGTTTGCAAGGGACAGAGAGGGGAATGTGTCCTGCTTCAGTCTCAGGATGCTCTGCCCTCAAGCATGGTCTGTGTTAGCTTTTGACCCCCTGCTCACCCCAGGTAGCCCATCTCCAGTGCACAGGGCCCAGCAGGACTGCACCAGCGAGTTTCTCCCTCTCCCACTCTGTCTGGAGCAGTCATGTCCTCGGAGCGGGGACACTGCCAGGAAATAGCTCTGCTGAGCAATTCCCAGCAGCCCATATGTCCCCACCACACGTGGACCCACCAGACACATCTTCATCCCTTGGGAGAAGTGTCGGGAAGAGCCATGTGCACAGCACGTCCCCCTGTGCCTCCTGCCCCCCGCACGAGCTGCTCTCACGCTCGCTGGCTCCATTTCTGCACAGCAGCCTGTCCCGGCCCAGCGGGGCTGACAGGGCCCTGCCACAGGGCCACCACCAGCTCTGGAGTCGGGGGAATCCATCCGAGCCAGGGCTGCATCCCTCCTGCACCTGTGTGGGTGCCAGGCACGGAGCTGGCACAGCAGCCCCGTGCCATGAGTGGCCCCACTGGTCATGGAGGGATAGCCTGGTGCTGCAGCCTGGCTCTCCTCACCCTCCACAGCTGCACAGAATAAACACTTCCCCTTTGGTTTTCCATAGATACAAAAAAACCCATGAAGATAATGAGAGATAAACAGCAAATCTCCTGGGCTGGTCCAGCCAGGAATCATTCCCTGTGGTCATTGTGCAGGCATTTGCTAGCATGGCAGAAGGGGATGAGCCTGCCTTGCAAAAAAAGGCAAAAACACAGATTTCAGCAGTGTTCTCATTATGGGGAGGGCTTTTTTAGTCTTAGAAAGGAAAATTTAAGAAAGATGGACAAGTGTCTTTTCGGGATAGCCAGTGCAGTTTTGCACTTTTTTCTTGTTTCCATCAGAGAGAAACACAGAGTGGTTAAAGTTAAAAAAGACCTCCAGGATCATCGAGTCGAACCCACCACTGCCATCTTCACCACTAAACCATGTCCCCAAGTGCCACATCTAGACATTTTTGAACATTTCCAGGGATGGTGATTGCACCACTTCCCTCCGCAGCCTGTTCCAATGCCTGACCACCCTTAAGCATCCCCAAGATGAAAAGGATGGCAAGAACTGATGGGACAAAAGGCAGTTTTCATCCAAAGATGGCCTATCCCTTGTTACAGTGCTAAAACAAATTGAAAAAAAATCCCCTTTTGGACACATGATAAAGTTTTGCCTACAGAAAGTTTCTCAGAAATTCGATTTGAACTCATGAAGATGCTGGGAGGATTTAAAGCTGGTTCATCACCCAGATTCCACCCCCGAGGGCAGGAGGGGTGCAGCACATCTGCGATGATGGCATGGCTGAGGTGATCACTCCTGCCATCTCTCCCAGCTCTGTGCCCTCGGCAGCCCCAACACCCCAAATCCCCAGCTAAACCCACCCTCTGCTGCAGCATCCCAGCTGCAGAAGACCTTTTATCCCAAAGAGATGAGTTGCAAGGGTGCGTTGGTGGTCCCCAAGGGGCAGTGGCCAGTCGGGGATCAGGGGCCAGGAGCTGCAGTGCCGGCACAGCACAGTGCAGGGAGGCATCTGGGGGGAACACACCGAGTCACTTCAGTGCAGGCCTTCTTTAATAAAAACATGAGTCAGCTGCTGGCGTGGGCAGTGGATTTTCTAAACATCCCCTCATATCCTGAGAAAGGGAAAAAAAAAAAAAAGAAAACGGGGGGGGGGGGGGCTTGAGGGGGAAAAAAAAGAAAGAAAATAAAAGAAAAAAAAAACAGGGGAAAAGGCCAGAATTGAAAGCAGACACAGGGAGAGAGCAGCTCCTTCCCTCCGGTTTAAGGAGGCGATAGTCGGGCTGGTCCGGGCTCCTTTTGTTCCCCGTTAGCAGGGCCCTCACCGCTCGCCCCATCGCAGCCCGCAGCAGAGCTCCCCTCTCCTTGCAGCCACTTTGGCTTCTCCTCCTTTTAAATATATTTTTTTTTCACTCATCACGCTCGTCCGCCGGGCGTTAATCGCAAGTTCTGCTCTGCAAAGGGTCCCCACAGAGGGTGGAGGGAGGAAGTCGGAGGAGCTCCTCTCCTCATTGGCGAAACAGCCTCCCCCCTTCTCCTCCTCCCGAGGTCTCTTTTATTTATACACGCACACACACACGCGTGCACATCCCTCGGCCCCGGGATTTGCTCCACGCTCGGGTCCGAGGAGGCTGGACCCCCTCCCAGCTGGGCTGGGGGCTGCACAGGGCACTGCTGAGATGCACTAGAGGAGCAGAGCAGGGGCTTGGCTGCAGCCCAGCCCTGGCACAGCCTTGCCTCTCCTTTTGATTTTATTTTATTTTTTTTTTCCCCTCCTCCCCTCCACTTCATTTCTTTCTCTCCCTCTCTTTCGCCTTTAAGTGGAAAAGCCTTGCCAGCTGGGGAAGGCTGGGAGGGCAGGGAGAGCCTCAGCAGGCAGCAGATAGAGAGAGAGCGCGGAGGAGGAGGAGGAGAGGAAGGAATTTCGCCGGTGGGACGTGCGGAGCAGACACTCGGCCGGTGGGACCCTGCCCAAGGTAAGCTCTCGTGTCGCCCACCCGGGGGCTGGCTCGCCCTCCTGCTCAGCGCTGGCCCTCCGCATGGGAAACGTCGTGTTGGAGCTGGTACCGTCCCTAAGGACCCTGCCCCTGCGCCAGCCCGGTGCCTCTGCAAGGGGATTTGCCCCCCTCCAAGCGGTTGGCAGCCCAAACCTCTCCCCCACAAGCTCTGGGGAGATGGTATTTGGTGGAAAGCAGATGAACTCTGTGGCATCCCATGGGAAAAAACATACCATCAGCTCTCGCCAGGTCCTGGGCCGGGGCTGCTGACAGGAGCCAAGGGGATGCTGCAGTTGTCGGGCAGGAAGGGGGGACCCCACTGCAGCGGGAGTAGGGCCCAGGTGATCTCTGCTTCTCCCGGGATCAGGGGCTTGCCCTGGCTCTCCAGGCTGGTGGGTGGGAGGGCTGGAGGGTGCACGGGGGAGAGGCTGCTCACCATCCCTGACAGGGAGAGCTCCTGTCATCCTTTAGGGGCCTGAGTGTGTCCCACTGCAGAGCAGTGTCAGGCCCAGTGTCAGCCTGTCCAAACTCGTCCATGGCCATCCAAAAATGCAGATTAAGGACCGTGTCACCTCGGTCTGTGGCCATGGCGGGGCTCCTGTGCCTGTGCGCCATGGAGAGGGGCATCTGCAAGCCCTGCCCAGGGTCTGTGCCTGGGTGTGCCAGGTACTGGAGAGGGCAGAGCTTGGTAAAACCCTACTAGGCATGGATGGGGGCAACTACTCTGCTATCCCAAAAGCACAGGAGCTGAGGGCCTCCAGCAGGACAGAGCTGGTCTGGAGTGAAGCTCTGACAGCCCAGGGACAGGGGTTAGCATGACCTGCAGGGCTTTGGTGCTCACTGTGGTGACACTGTAGACTCAGAGTATCCAGTCCCTGCACTCACCTGCCAACTGGGAGTCATTCAAAGCAGGATTTGTGGTGGAAAGGGATGTTGTGCTCCTCCATCCTGGTTCCAGAGCAAGTGGGGTTTATGGTAAAGCCTTGGGCAAACAGCTTAAGGTAGTTGGTCTGGTGCGCAAACCCTGTGTTGGCAGAGGCTTGGCATTCCCAAATCTTTTCAGAGAGTCTCCCACTGATGACAAGGACTAGCAACGCTGAGATCCAGTGCTTCCCAGGGGCCTCTGAGGGGTGGGTGGGAGGGTTATTTCCCCCTCAGCACCCTGCAGGACAAGGTGCCTGTGCCTCCCATGGTCTCAGGAAAGGAGTGAGTTTCATGTGGTCACCATGAGCCAGTGTCAAGGACATGGCTCTGCCTGGCAGAGGACAAAGACCAGGCTGGCTTGGAGGGGGAGCTGCCAGGCAGCTGCCCTGGTTGGCAGCCCTGGCCAGGGTCTGACATGAGGCTTGGAGTCACTTCTTGACAGGGATGTCACCCAAGCTTGGGTGTGCTCTGGTGGTAGCCACCAGCCCTGGGCAATGTCCCTGTAGGCCCAGGAAGCATCCCTAAAACAGTCGGTGCATCAGGAGGGATCAGTGTTTGGGACAAGCACCAAGTCACAGCAACCCAATTGCAGCACACAAAGGGCTTTTCTCTCTGCCTAAAGCTGGCTGTCCCTTCCTCCAGCTCAGGAGCATGGAGGGTCCTGGTGGAAGGAGCAGGCGAAGGGAAAACAGCCACTCAATTCCCTGTCCCGGATCACCTCCTGCATCCCTGCACAGGACTGGGAGTGTGGGGTGCCCATGGTCTGAATGGAAAGCACAGTGTGAACACAAGCACGGCCAGCTGCAGTACTGCACTCAGGGAGACGTTAGCCATGGCTTATTGTCCACAGTCCTGGGCATTTCTTGTGGGCTCCTGCAGGGCCATGGATTATTGTCCACAGTCCTGGGCATTTCTTGTGGGCTCCTGCAGGGCTCTAGCCTAGCCTTGGTCCTCTGCAATCCCTACATTAACCACCCGGGAGGGGGATGAGCACATCCTACACCCTGGGATGGCACCAAGCTGGGTGGGCAGCTGGCATGCATGGGAGTGTGGGAGGATCCCAAGAGCTCCAGCAGAGTCCAGAACCAACCAGAGTGGCTATAGTAGAAACACACCAGATTGCAGCGTGGTGCCAGGAAACCCAAGCTCTTCCTGAGGGATGTGCTGGAAGGTGCATGGCTGGAGGCAGCTCAAAGGCAGGGTGAAGGGAGCGGGTCCTGCCCAGCAAGTGACACCAAGTGCTTCAGCAGGGGTGGACATGGAGTGGAGGGGCTCAGGGACAGCAGTGAGGATGATGAGAAGTCCAGAAGGAGCTGCAAAAGACTGGGAGAGGGGTTGATGGGGCTCGTTGGTCACCGGGTGTTGTGGGAAGGTGACACAGTCTTCCTGCACAGGAAAGGTCATCGCAGAGAGAAAAGAGCTTTTAGGAAAATATCTGCAGGCTTAAAGACAGGAGGCTGAGTTCCTTCAGCCTCTCATGTCTCAAAGGACATGTCAGACAAAGCTCTGGCTGGGAAAACATGGGCACGGCAACAGGACAGTGACACCATGATCTCTTTCAGCCTCATTTTTGATGGGTCTGCAACAGGATTTCCAAGGCATTCAGAACCACACTGTCAGGGAGAGGAGAGCACTGAGCTGTCTCCAGGACTGGGACAAGACAGGATTGTCTCAGTGTACACAGAGGGAAGCCGAGCCTAAGAAATGCTCTCTAGCTGTGGGAGTGATGCGGTGCAAGAAGAGACCTGGATGTGGCTGGATGTGGCTTTGGCCAAATGACCAGCTGCTGTCTGACGCTCCAGGCAGGGACTTCTCTGCCTGGTCCCCAAGGCTCCTTTGGCCTTGGTGTCTGATGGAAAGTGCGATGGGATTGCAATGCTGTCCACAGTGTCAGGCTGCAGCAAAGCATCTTCCTGGGATGGAGTGGCAAAGGGCAGGGAGCAGAGGAGCCCTGGTGGCTGAATCCCGTGGGAGCACGGCCGCCGGCGCTGGCGGCTGGGGCTGCCTTTGACCCAGAGCTGGAAGGAGCTGGGGACCATGTGGGCTCGGGCTTGGCTGGATGTATCCTATCCCTGCAAGGGAGGATTGGAGCTGAACACTCCGTGGAGTTTGTTTGTTTGTACTTTAACCAAGGGAAAGAAATCCCCTGGAGAGGAGCTGCAGGGGGAGGGTATAGACTGGGTATTGTTTCCTGAGGGGCTGGAGCAGCTCCAGGAGGCTCCTTCCGCTCCGCCAGGCAAATTGGACATAACGAGGCTTGTTTTAGGGGTGGTTGTTTCCCCTCCTCCTCTCCCCCATTGCCTAATTAGGGTTCCCAAGCTAAGCGCACCTCTGTCCTGTTCTGCTGCCACTGAGACGCCTCCTCCAGGAAGGGCAGCACGTTCCCAGCACCATGGGGAACACGGAGCAGACACAGTTGTGACAGGGACATGCTGAGGATGGACAGAGGGGTGCTGGGATGGGTCATGTGCTGAGCAAGGGGGTCCCGTGGGTCCATTTCCCCCCAGCCTGGTAGCAGGAGCTGTACGGCGATGTACTGCCCCTCACACCCTGCTTTTCCAGCGTCCCTGGGTGCACACCAGGCTGTTCCATGCCCTGCTCTGTGTGTGTAACCTTCCCTTGCAACTACCAACCTGCAGGACCAGAGGGCCATGGTGTGCAGAGCCCATGCAGGGAGCTCACAGAACTCCCGCAGAAAGGCTGGGGCCAGGACAGCCGGGGCTATGCAGTGTGTGGTGTTTGTTCTGCACCCATGGGTGCACTCATCCTCTGCAGGGCCACCTGCTCATCCATCCAGGAATTCACTAACACCCATCCTACACTCTTCCTTGGGTTCAGTAAGAGCCAGGGTGTGATGGAGCTGGCAGGAAGCTGTGGGGTGCTGGAGCTGGAGCAGGGAAGGGTTGGAGAATGCAGGGATATATCAGGGCACTGCACTGATTGTTAAACCCTGGAAATTCGCTGGGAAACAGAAGGAGCACCTTCTCCCTGCTGTGGAAGGGAACTGGTTGGCAGGTCCCCATGGGCAGCACAGGGGTGATGCTCCTGAAGCAGCAGGAGATGGGCAATCCTGCTCCTCAGCCCCATCCTGCCAGGCCCTCTGCCTTCCCTCTTCCGGCCCAACTACCATGTGAAAGAGTCTGTGACTGAAATCTTAATGCTACCAAGACCCAGCAATTGGCACCAATTAAATTGCTACATTCATGTTTGAATTGCTTTAACTGGCGAGACACACTGTCTTATTTATACAAAAAAATATGTTTGCTTGTGGGTTTGTCTGAACTGGTGCCAGCAGAAAATACACCATTTCAAGCCCTGTGCTCTGCAAGCTCATTCTCCTCTCCCAAACTGGAAGTCACCTTGGTTTCAGCCTTTGCCAAGCAATGGTGGCAGAATAGAAACTGCTTTCCTCGGGGCCGAGTGCTGCAGGCACCATGAGAGGGGTCCCCTCCTCTCTCCCCACAGGCAGCTGCCAAGTTTCCTTCTCCAGCCTGGGAGCTGTTTGGGAGAATATGGTCTGATTCAGGAGCAGGACTCGGTGCCCATTTTAAAGCTGCACTCAGGGGGAGGGCAGGGGGTGCTGGCAGCTGCTCATGCCAAGTCCTGCCTCAGCTTCCCCTCGGGAGGTTCTGTCAGATTTTGGGGGTAGGGGCTGTTTGCAGAGCATGGGTGCAGAGGGGAGCTGATTTCTGCTATGTGACTGAGAGGAGAAGCTGTAAAGAACCCTGCATGCAGGCTGGCAAGCATGGCTTACACTGCCTGGCCAGAGCATGCAGGAGGAGGTTATCCATCTCTGCAATCCTGGTGCTGAGTGCCACCATCCTGCTCTTCCTGCCCCACAAGAGCCTATGCACTCGGGGGCCGAATCAGCCCATGGCACTAAGAGCTGCACCAGAAGTTGCATTTTGGTCCCTCTCAGAAATCCAGAAGTAACAGGGCCAAACAAAAAGCCCCCCTCTGAAAGCAGCCTCTGCCCTTTGCACCCAGCACTGGCTGGCCCCATCCTTTGCCACCCTGGCCACGGTGCCAGGCTCCTCTCCAGCTCCTGCGGATAGGCAAAAGGTGCCCTGACCACAGAGATGGTGAGTGCCTAATCCCAGCCATGAGAGCCTAAAACCCCAGAACAAAGCAATTAAGCTCGGGTCCCTCAGAGGCAGCTGAGAGGAGCTGATGCATCCACGGAGATTATATCCTCCTCCTCCTCCGCAGGTCTCAGGGAAATGCTCACGAGAGGATCGGGTTGCTTAGCCTTTGCTGGGATGTGGGACTGGTAAGACCACAACACTCTGCCTGCTTCTGGGGCTTTGCAAAGCCCCGACATCCTACTGGGACTTAGGATGGTTCTTTTTCTTATCCTGCCTCCATTGCCCTCTCCTCACAGCTTATTAGTGCTTAATTAGAGCCAGTTGGGACCTTTGGCTCCAGCCCTGGCCCCACGAGAGCAGCCACCCTGGATCAGTGGCTGTGAGCAGGTGATGGAGGTGCTGATATGCTGGGGACTGTTCTCCTCCCTCTGCAGACATCGGCGGAGTGCTTCCCTTGAATCACCATGGGAAGGCAGGTACGGCTTTCTGGCAGCCATGGAACAAGAGTGAGGAAAGACCTGGGAATGCCAGGACAAGAGATAAGCCAAGATGGCACCTGATCTTGGTTCCATGTCCCCTGCTTCCCTCACTCTCTGCTCTGGTGGGGAGAAGGAGCAGGTAAGCAGATGGACTCTGCTCAAGGCAGGCAGCCCCCATCCAGTCTGACATGCCCAGGAGCTGGGACCCCCAAATATGCCAGTTTGGGGGTGGAGGGACAGGAGAACCCTGAGTCACTCAGCCAGCCCCGAGGCTTTGCTACCCAGTTGGAGGGGCCAGTGGGATGCAGGGAGCTGTGTGGGTCCTCCACTGTAGTTTGGGTGCCCTGCAGCCATGTCCATAATTGACATTGCTCACATGCTTGTGAAATAGTGTGGTGTGTTCTCCCAAAAATGTCTTTGCTGTCAGGGGTAATGGAGAAGTTAGGGGACAGTCATGGACAGCCCCGGCTGGGCTGTGTTGGATCATTTAGAGCATCCTGTTGGAAAAGAGCACTGGGAAGGACTGAAATGATCCCAAGGGGCACATTTGTACCTCCCCAGGGGGGTCACTGCACTGCAAGGGCTGAGCCCTGAGTCTGCACAGGGCTGCTCCCCACACCCGGCGTGAGCATCTCCTGGTGTGCACAATGCCAGACTTAGGGCTGTGCTCCAAAATGCTGGCCAGACTCCAGCACCCCCCCAGACCAGTCCCAGCACCACCATGAGCCGGTCCCAGCACCACCACGGCCTTGGCACCCATTGTCTGCCCTAGGGAGACCAAGGTGGGCAGGATTTGACCAGGGCGAGAAGCCAGGGATGCAGCAAGGGACAGCTGGGCATTGCCCAGCACGTGGCAGCCATTCCTCCCAACACCCCCTCCCTCCTTCCCCAGGCCCAGGTGAACCCTGGTCATCACCCAGGGTTTTCCCACAGTCTGGGCCAAGCTTGCAGGCTCCAGGGAGCAGCCCCCAGGCTCTGGCCTTTCCTCCGAAAGCGGAAGCCGGGGAGCATGCGCAGCCGAAAGGGCCATGGATACCATCACTCAGGGCTGGGGGATTATTTATAACGCTGGCACCTCTCCAAACAGATGTTTCTTTTTATTCTGAACTTGCACTAAATGGGTCACTCGTTTCCTCCGTCTCCCATGGGCTTAAAACAGAGGGGGAAAGAGGAGGGGATATGGGTGAGAGTGCAGGGCTCGCCCTGGTCCCACGTCCCTCTGTGCTGGCTCCTCGCAGTGACGTGTTGTGGAGAGCCCATGGCTGGAGATTTGCTGGATTCTGTGTGGGGACATTGTGGTCCCCCCCTCACTCGGAGAGGGAGGATGGCTGTGGTCAGACAGAGCTGCGTGGGGCTTGCCTGCCCACCCCATTCCTCACATGGCTGACCCCCGCGCAGCTGAATCACACTGCTGGGGCTCAGTGTGGACTTGTCATCCTCCCTGGCAGTCTCCCTCCCCTGCTTCGGGGTCACAGTCCTCATTTTCAGCTTTCTGTCACATGCTGTCAAAGCCCGTGGCAGGCTGGCCTGGAGGAGGCTGGATGTGCCACCTCATGTGCTGACATCTACTGCAGGACCCTCACGACCACACAACCGCCTTCTCCAGGTGCCACTGGGGCTGGGGACCAGAATCTGGGGTCCTGGGCAGGGGCTTTGGTTGTGTCAGATCTGCTCCCTGCCACAGAGGTCAGCAGGAAAGACGTCCCCCGCTGTGGGCGCGGTGTCCCTGGGCTCGTCCCTCGTCCTATCCCCAGAAGTGGCATCTGCCCATGCTTTTCCCGTCTCCTAGAGGGCTCAGCCCATACCAAGGCTGTGGCTTTAGTCACATCTTCACAGCCAAGGAGCTCTCACAAAACCACTCAGCGGGTTCTGGCATTAGTGACACTGCCTGTGCTTGCCAAACTTCACCTCTGCCAGACTGAAACACCTCCAGATCCAGCACATTGGCAACAGGTTAACTAAAAACCCCAACTATGCTAAACCATGACACCAGGGCTCTCAGCATCCCCCGGTCTCACAGTGTCTGGGTAAAGCCTCAGGGCCCCCTTGGCACTGGCAGGTGGCCAGGTGAGGATGGCTTTGCCCCCAGGTGTTCATCCCGGAGCAGGGATGGTCTGTGGGGCACAGGGACTCCCCAGCCCTGCTGCTCCTCAGCCTGGTTTCAGATTTCCTACCTCTGTGTTTTATCAGCAGCCGTTTATGGGCTTTGGGATGACAGGCTCCCCATGTGTGTGCCCTGCCCAATTCTAGCCTTTTGCTGGGAAAAAGAAAAAGGGCTCTGTGATGATAATCTGGCCTGTGAGTAAACACAGTGTCATGGGAGCCGAGGGACCCCAGAGGAGAGATGTTGCAACTCTGGACAATTCCAGCCAAGGGAAAAAAAAAAAAAAAACAACCACTCAGTTTTATTTAGATTAAAGGGTGGGAAAGAAGCAGTTGCAGAGGCCAGAGGGAGAGTGGCAGAGGAAAACAGGACAAACCAAGGAGTTTCACTGCTGGACAAGCAAGGTTTGGGTTTCAGGGGTCACCAGCCTTTGCTCAGGGAGCCTTTTCCCTTCAAAAGCGGGGGATGGTGTCCCCCTCCCCCTGCCTGGAAAGCCTTTGCTCCCTGGCTGCAAGCAGTATTGATCATGGGATCCATACGGGGAAATTTTTATTGTATATGGGCATCCATGATCTCACTTAATGACTCAGATGCGCTTAGACAAAGAAGAAATAAAGTATATTTGACTTCCCGCTAATTTGCACCAGATGTCCCTTGCCTGCTTGGCAGGGCAGCGGGGCCACTGAGCATTGTGGGAGTGCCTGGAAGCACAGCCCTGCTGGAAAAGGGGCTAGAAATAGAAATCCAGAGGAAGGGAAAGGATTGGTGGCTGTGTGAGAGCTCCTTCCTGGTCAGGCAAGGTGCTCTCACGGGCAGGGCCAGCATCCAGCACCTCTGCCCAGCACCACAGGAGCAGCGATGAGGGCAAGGAGAGCATGGCCAGAGAGAAGAGCAACTTGGGGCAACGGGTGCAGGAATTGCCCCTGGAAATACAAATAGAATTTGCTGAGAGAGGGCTGTGCACCCTGATTTCCAGCAAACAGCACATCCTATTGCTGGTGACTAATGGTCTGTAGGGACCAGAGCTCCTGCCAAGGCGGCTGCCAGGGCAGCTGTGGCTGTTCTCCTGCTCCCAGCATGCTGAGCCATGCCCTTCCCTGTGCACCAGCTCTGCAGGCTGGTTCTCAGCTCCCACAGCTCTGGGGGTGATTGTGGGACCCCACACACACACACTGGGTCTGCACAGGGCACTGGTTGTGGAAAGGCAAGAAGCGTGGTCTAGGCATGGTGGGGAGGAGGGCAGTGGACTGGGAGGACACCCTTGGAGTTCCTAACCCATCCTCTCCCATGGTTTACGACATTTACAGGGCTGGAAATGGCCCTGTCCCACATGATCCATGCTTGGGGACAGGCAGTGCCATGCAGTGTCCATGCCAGCAGTGGCTGCCATGTGTGTTCTGCCAGGATGCTGGGAGACACTCAGGGAGCAAGCGCAGAGGGAAGGGGGCTCAGAGGTGTGGCAGGGTAAACAGAGCAAAGTCAGAGGAAATTCTTGCCTTGTTACCCAAGAATGGTGAAGACAACCCACACAGCATATTTAGGGCATTAGGAAAAACATCTTAGGCATACTAGCATTCTTAAAGAAGAGAGAGGTCTGGAGTGGGGGAATGGTAATGAATCAGTAAGGTTTGGTGATGCTGGAGCTGCTTAGCAAGACACTCTGAGGTGCAAGGAGTGGTAGAGGTGGCTCCCTAAATTAAGTTGGTACCATCCCCAGCAGAGGCTGGATACAGCTCTTCCTCCTGTCCAAAACACTGGGCGTTGCCCTGCTCCTGCTGCAGAAATTCCTGTCTGAGTTCATCAGCCACAGAGGCATCAGCCCCCGGCTGCTGGAGCGAGGGAGTGGGAGAGGAGGTGGAGGAGAAAGCTCAGCTGTCATCAGATTTGGGATGCAGGAGAAATGGGAGCGGGCTGCTCTGGAAAAGCTGTGTAGTCATGAGATGGGGAATCATGAGACTTGAATTGCGGTCCTGGCGCAGCTGTGGCCCTGGCCGTGCTGTTTGACCTCTGCTCTGGCCCTCTGGCCCGTGTCCTGTCTGTGGGATCACAGGCCATCAGAACCCTGCGCTCACTGCCACGGCTGCTCTGGCATGTTGGGGTGACCCTTTTTATTCCATCCCCCAGAAACCCCCTGCAAGAGCACAAGGCTAGAGATGCTCAAACAGCATTCCAACGGTGCCTGACCTCAGCCAGCCATGGGACACTTTCCTTTGCCAGCTGGGAAAGCCAGCAGCCCCAGGCTTGGCTCAGCTCTCCTCATCTCTGCTGCAAACTCCGCTCTCTGCTCGGCCAGGCTGGTGTGATTACAGAGGGGAGATAAGGACAGGCAGTGTCTGTGGCACCAGTCAGGGACAGTTGCCTGTATCTGTGTCTTGTTTGGACTCCAAACCCTCCCAGAGCTCTCAGTCCAGCAGTGCCCGGCTCCAGCCTCGCTGGGTGTAGTGCGGGGGCGAGCAGGGATGTGCCGACTGTCGGGGACCAGCCGCCCCCACGGCTCTTGGCCAAGCTCCAGCGTGGCCCCCGGGACCCGAACCCCCCCGGGACCCGAGCCCCTGGGGAGCACAGCCACCCCCCAGGCATGTGGGGCTGAATGTGCCGTGGGGCTGTGTCACCCCGCCAGCGCGGCTGCCCTGCGAGCCAGCCGACCTCCTGTCTCCTCTCCCAGCCAAATTCCTCCTTTAGAATAATAAACAGTGCGGCTCAAGAGAAAAGCTCTGCCTGGCCAGGACCGGTTTGCCTTCACATCGCAGAGCTGCAGAGGGGCAGAGGGAAGGTCTGTACCAGTGCTGGCGGGGAGGGAAGGATGGTGAGGGGTATAACACGGGGATGGAGAGCTGGGACAGCCCCTTGGTGGCTGTGAAGTGGGAGGCTGCCACGGAGCTGCAGGGCTGAGTGAAGGGTGCTGGATGTGGCATTGCTGCAGGAGCTCCTCAGCCTCCATGATTGTGCCTGGATGGGTGAAGGTTTTCATGGCTTG
Source organism: Monarcha castaneiventris obscurior (assembly GCA_026261815.1). Classification (NCBI taxonomy): domain Eukaryota; kingdom Metazoa; phylum Chordata; class Aves; order Passeriformes; family Monarchidae; genus Monarcha; species Monarcha castaneiventris. Next base: position 6,327,834 of record JAMPIT010000371.1, on the reverse strand, counting down.
AAAATACTCAGGTCCTGGCCTGTGGGAAGGATGTAGGAGTCTGAGGGGTCTGTGGCACCCTGCTAACCCATAGGGGTGGGAGGAGACCACCCAAGGCAGCTGAGCAGCGTGTAGGTGCCTGTGTTTGGGTCCCTGGGTGGGATAACATCTGTGTGCCTGCTTTTGGATCACTGAGTGGGGCTGCTCCTCCTTGTCTGGCACTCTTAGTGGCACTTACAGTTCCTGCTAAGAACAAAAGCTGGGATTGAGGAGAGAAAACAAGTGCTCTCGAGGCTGGCAGTGAGCTGGGTGCATTTGCATCCCTTGTGAAATGCCTGTGCGCACCCACATGTGCAAGCACACGTGTCCCCGAGACAGCGGGAGAAAGGCTCGTCCCTCTGCCTCCCGCAGGACGGGCAGAGCTCAGCCAGCGCCTCTGAGCGTGCCTCTTGCTCCGGCCGGAGCAGACAAACAAGGGAGAGGTCACCACTCTTTGCGAGACGTTGCCACCCTCCCACTCTGCTTGGGAAGCATCTCCAAGAGAAATGCCTTTCTGCAAAACCAGCAGCTTTATTAAAACCAGCTCTGAGCACAGCGGAGGCGGCCAGAGGCAGCAGGCGGAGGCTGCGGGGCTCTCGCTGCTCGCTGCAGCCCTGCTCGCACACACCCGTGCCCGGCTCCCTGGTCCGGCAGGGCTGGGGTTTGCCCATCAGTGATCCTGCAGAGATCGCTGCTGGAGTGAGGGAGCTCTGTGCGGACAGGAAGCCAAGCTCTCGCCTGCAGCAGGACGGACGGTGACAGCCGTGAGCTGGACAGGCAGATAAAAGCTGGGCATGAGCTCGGGAGGATCTTAGCTGCTTACAGGCAGGTATCTGGCGGGGTTGGGGTGGTGAATACACCCTGGCTTGTGCATGCAGGCAGGGAGGGGTGAAAGGAGAGGATCCCAGTTGTCCTTACAACCTTGAACATTGAATAATGGATGAATCACACACCTCTGTAAAAGAGAATGGGGAAACGAAAGTAATTGTTCTCATGGCACCGCCTTGGGGGGCAGAGATTAGATTGTTCATCCTCCTCTCTCCTGCAGCTCGGTGCTCCCTGAGGGTGGGTGCGGGAGGTCACATTCATTTACAGGCGGAATTTCACCTCGCTCCTTTTATCCTACCCTCCCCAGCTCTTGCCCTAAGTGCTCTTATCCCCTCTGGCAAACGCAGAGAGGGAAAGAGTCGCTGAGGGTTTTTTTCAGGAGGAGGGAGAGGGACGCTGCTGAATAAGCTGGAGACCTGGAAGGATTTGTGGTAGATCAGACTTTTGTTGAGCCAAAGCAAGAGAATAATAAAAACATCTGACAAGCGCACGTCATTTAAAAACCATTTCCTCCTTAACATCAAGCAGACCGGGAGGCCGCTCCAGGGCCAAGAGGCAGCCGAGAGCTCAGTAAGAGACGGTGCCTGGGGCCGGGTCAGCAATTCCAGATTGCCACTAGCCCTCCTTGAGCCTGGCAAGAGCTCCCCAGAGCACTGCTGGCATCACAGGGGGCTTCTCCTCGGGGTCTGCCAGCGGCAGGGCAGGAGCTCAGCCCTGGAGTTGCAGCGTGGCTGAGCCATGAGGTTCAGCTCCATGCAGGAGCATCCCCAAGTTCCCCAATGAATTCACTTTGCCCAAGCTTTGCCCAGGCACAGAGAAAGCCTTTCCCCTTACTCTTTCCCTTGTCAGTCTGTTCGTTTTGCTTTTCAGAAAGACTCGTTCCCATCCCCGCAGGCGCCATGGGGAGGGGTACCTGTCACCCCAATACACAGGAGACAGACCCCTGCTCCTAGGGATCTCTGGCTTCGTCTCTTTTGGCTCTTGGTTTGCACCAGGGAGGGCTGAAAAAGCTCTGTGGAAAAGATTTCTTGAGAAATGTTGATTAGAAGGATTTTAAACTAAAAAAAAATCTTAGGTATTCTCTTAAATTTATGTGTTTAAAAGTTAAATACAAGAAACTCATTTTTGGTGGAGTTTCTTCAGGCTTGTTGTGGTTTAACCCCAGCCAGCAACCAAGTGCCATGAGAAGGCTTCTTTTATTTCATTGGAAGGAGCAAACAATGTGGGAGGGTTGGAGTGGGATCTGTTTTCTAGCAAGTTTTATCTCACTGTGACTGAGGGAAGAAAAACTGAGGGAAAAAGGCAAGTGGAAAAGCAGAGGAAGGGAGGAAGGCAGGGCCCTGCCGAGGTGGGGGAGGCATTTCCAGGAGAGATGAGCAAAAGTCGACACAACTGCTGGAGCCTCCAGCAAAATCCCTGTTCACCAGTGGGAGATGCCTTAAAAACTGCTCCTTCTGCAGATCCTGCGTGAAGGGGAACCACCACCCCTCCAGGAGGGGAAGGCCAAAAACTGGGGAGAGATGGAAGGTTTCTGAGGTGGAGAAGTGAGGCCAGGGCTTGGGTGGGGGCTCAGGGACCCCTGCCCAGGACATCCAAGGGATCCCTCCTCTGCCGAGTGCTGCGCTCACATCACTTTGCTCTTGACAGGATTCAGACGCCAAACCCGGAGCCCACCATGCTGTGCCCTGCTCCCAAAACGTGTCTCTGGCTCCTCATCCTCACCGGTGAGTGCTGTGGCTGGGCAGGGTGTGTGATGCCTGCACTGGGATGCTGCCCTGCAGGGCTCACCTCAGGCTGAGGGGCACGAAAGGGGCTGTGCCATGGGGAAGCCCTGAGGTACACAGCATGCTCCTGGCACATCTATGCCTCCTAATCCCTCGCATCCAGGGATGACTCAATCCCGGGGCAGGGTGGATTTAAAGTCCCCACCTGCTTCGTGGTGATGCACAGCACGGTGGGAGAAGGAGACCTGTCCACAGGCAGCACTGCTAGGTGTGCTCAGACCTTCCTTAGCAGACACCTGGGAACCCACATTAGCTGGGCACCCCACAGCAGGAGGGGTTTGGTCAGATCCCATATATCCAACAGCTCCCCACAGCAAGGCACCAGAGCTCCTGGCTGCCCCTGGGCTGTTCACAGCATTGCTGCAAGTCCCTGGAGCTGTCCCCAGCTGTCCTGCCTGCCCCGGGGGACACCAGGGAGGAGCACATGTCCCAGCCCCACTGGGACATCTGGACAAATGGTGAAGCAAGGAAACTGGGAGGGACACGGGGAGCCATTCAGGAAGACCTTGCCTGCTCTATTGCTTCCAAAGGATTTCCTGCAAGGTTTTGCTTTCATTCCTTTGTCACTTTCTTGTAAACTGACGTTGTTTCAGCCTAGTCTGTGTCCTGTCTGACACTGCCCGTGTGAACAGGCAGCCAGAAGAGCAGGGAATTGCCTCCTGTCCTCCTTGAGGGTTCTCCACCTAATATTGCCACAGACAACATGGACTGCATTAAACACTGCTAAATCCTGTGATGTCTGATTTGTTCTCCAGTGAGGGTTGCAGGAGGTACAGGGAATGAAGGGTGACCCAACAAGGTCTGGGCTGGCAGGACATTTCTGAGGAGAGCATGGGTTTGTCAGTGGTGATTACGCTAGGGAAGGCAAATCCAGGTTTTTTTCAGTGTAAAGTAGTTTTTTTGGTGTAAAGACTGACACTACAAAGCAAATACATTGCCATGTGGTGGTGCTCCAGTGTGCTTCTCTGTGAATTTTGGAGGAACCCAATCTGGTCTCATGTCACTCCTCTCTCAGGTCTGCTGGAGGTAGCATTTGGGGACAGCAGGCTGCACATCGAACCCAGAGACACTGAGCTTGTCCTCAGCCTCCACAGCAGCTTCTCCCTCCTGTGCTACGGGGACAGAGAGCTGGTCTGGGAACGGGAGGGGCAGCCCCTCAGTGCCTCGCTGGAGCACAGGGACGGTGTCTTCGTCAGCAATCTCACCCTCAGGAACGTGACAGGCCATCACACCGGGGAGTACACGTGCACCTACAGCCCTGAGCAGGCTCCCGAGCCAGCGGAGAGGAAAACCCTGTACATCTACGTTCCAGGTAGGGGACAGCATGTCCTTGCCTGTGGGTTTCCACAGCATTTAGAACTAGGAGAAAGAGGGCTTTGACTTGTTGCTCTGTCTGCAGGCACCTGGCCTTCCCAAATCCCTCCTCCAATAGCAGGAGAGCCCTTCTGGTAGGTCTCTCTGGCCGTGGCGTTCTCTGGTGTGCCAGCTCATGGAGACTGTGCTGTGCTGGGCCAGGTGGTGGGGGAGCAGTGGTGCTTGGTGGTGCTGGGTTTCTCGCGCCCTCCCAGGAGAGGTTTGACAAGCACACAACGTGCAGCTCTACTTTCCCAAGGGAAGTATGGGACGAAGCATCCTGCTGATATGGAGTCAGGGCCCTGTGTTGGTGTATTCCTGGAGGAGCACAGAGCAGCCCTGCTTAAGCTTTGAGCAGCTTTCTCTAACCGATGTTCCCTCTCTCCCACAGATCCCTCCTTGGTTTTCCTCCCCGCAGTCACCTCTGAAGAGGTCTTCATCTTCATGACGGGCTACACAGAGGCTGTCATCCCATGCCGTGTGACCAACCCACAGATGCAGGTCACCCTCTATGAGAAGAAGGTGGAGAACCCCATCCCAGCTACATATGATCCACAACAGGGATTCAAAGGCTTCTTTGAGGACAAGAGCTATTTCTGCCGGACATTCGTGGATGACCAGGAGGTGGATTCAGACACTTTCTACGTCTACAGGATCCAGGGTGAGCTGACATTGTCTTAGCACAACTGTGCACCTGCTGTGGCTGTTTCTTCAGGCCAGTGGCAGGGGACACCAAAGCTCTCCCCTCCTCCTCAGTGATGATCACTTTGGACGCTGGATTTAGTCCTGTCTCCATTAGAGAGCAGGTCCTGCCTACAAGTCAGCTCCATCCCTCAGGGAAGACAGTTTCCACTGGACCAGTCCACCCAGGATAAATGGACTGGGTGCCCACTTATCCCTTCATAATTCATTCCTTTTGTCCACCTTTCCCCCAGTGTCTTCTGTGAACGTCTCCATCAGCGCGGTGCAGACCATGGTGCGCCAGGGAGAAAACATCACTGTGATGTGCACCGTGAGTGGCAACGAGCTGGTCAACTTCAACTGGGATTATCCCCGCAAGCAGGTGAGTGCTCCACACCCACAGGCTCTGGGCAGCAGCTCCAGCCTTCACCCAGAAGTGCCATGGCAATCACTCAGCAATATCCCATGGCAAAAGTTATGGGATGCTGCTGCTGCCACACAGGGAAGCTTGAGTGGGATATCCTTGGATCAAGACTGTCTGTCTCAGGGGCCTCTGATTGGTGCCTGTTCCCTGTCCCTGTGGCAGCCAGACTGGGGTCATCTGCCACTTTCTCTCCCCTCCCTCTGAGTCCAGTGGCAGAACATGTTCTTGGCTCCTCAGACCATGTCTCCTGTCCCCATTTTGCAGGCAGGGAAGGCTGTGGAGCCTGTGACTGACTTCCTGCCTGGATCCACTCATGAGATCCGCTCCATCCTCATCATCCAGAATGCAGAGCTGGAGGACAGTGGGACCTATGTCTGCAATGTCTCCGAGGGCTACCATGAGAAAACAGACCGGAAAGACATCACCATCCAAGTGATTGGTGCGTGCTCACCACACGCCCAAAGCCAGCAAACCGTTGGGGCGTCCAGGCAGGATGTCCCAGAGTGACCCCCTCTCCTCTCTCACAGCCTCCAGCTCTCTCCCCTCCTCACTTCTGCTCTTAGTAACCATTACAATGAGCTAAACCTCACCCCATGTCACCCCTGCTGCTTCTTGGCTTCAAAGCATCCCAAATCCCCCATCATGGCTTTTGTGACCGCTTAAGACTCTTGAGGGTATGGGTAAGAGCTCTTCTGCCCTGTTCAATGCCAAGGGGATGTGAAGATAGGTTGTCTTCCATCTGCCTCTGACCTTCTTTCATGTAATTTGAGGGGAAACTGCCCCATCTCCATTATCTCCACAAGATAACAGCTACATGCTGCCCTGTGAGCTCCTCTACTCCAGTGTGGTTCCGCATCCACACTCTCCTCAGACACAAGCCTGAGGTCTTGAGGGATGGATCTGAAGCTGCCCCACCACTTCTGGGTGTTCAGAGAGTTTTGTTCCAGATCCATATTTATCCAAAGGGCCGGGCACGGGGTTGTTTTCCTCTCTGACCCCCCTCTTCCTCCTGTGCCCTCTCAGAGCATGGCTTTGTGCATTTCCACACCCATGTGCCCAGCACGGTGTACGCCGAGGTCCACAAGAGCCACACTATCCAGGTGGAGGTGGAGGCTTATCCCCAACCCAGCATTGTGTGGCTGAAGAACAACAAGACATTGACCATGGAGAGCAGCAGCGAGTTCACCATCACCAGCAGGAACCTGTCAGAAACCAGGTATGGGCCCATCATTCCTCACCAGGGTGCAGGGAGGGGGTAATTCTCAAAGCAATCTCCAAATTGCTGGTTGGGCACAGTTGGTGGTTGAATGGTTTTCTGTGAGTGGATTTCGAGCCTCAGGTGGGTGGGAGCTGCTTGTGCCCAGGTAACTTCCCACAGCCATCACTCTGGGACTGTCTCCCTCAGGTACCAGACAGCCCTGGTGCTGGTGCGGGTGAAACAGGAAGAAGGAGGATTTTACACCATTCGGGTTTCCAATGAAGATGATGAGCAGGAGCTCTCCTTCCATCTGCAGATAAATGGTGAGGATGGGCATGCAGACACAGGGCTGAGGAGGGCAGGAGCAGCCATAAGGGGTGGCACCATCCTTTGTCTGCACAACCCTCAGAATTAAGCCCTTACTTCTCTGGCTGCAGCTCCAGAGTGGTCTTGCTTAAAGAAAGAGCATTCAAACAAGAAACACAGGTGAAATACCTCATACTTGGCCTCAGAGCAAGTGGGACAGGGAGGCAGCACAGACACCATCAGCTTGGTCCCAGGTAGTAGATGTAGAGATGATTGTACAGCTTTCATGCCCAGGACTTTCCCCCGTGTTCACCTGTGCTCTCCAGTCAGGCTACATGGCAGCAGATCTCCTCCACAACCCCCTCAAACCTTACTCTTTTTGCTGTTCCCTTTCAAAAATAAAACACAATTGGTGTGATGAGTCCTACCTCATCCCTAGGCTCTGGTAGGGGTACAGTAGAATCACGTTACCCAGAGGAATCATGTTCCCCTTCCATCCTGCAGTCAGAAAGGAAGATTAATTCCCATCACTGTCTTTTGGTTTCAGTGCCAGCTAAAGTGGTGGATCTCAAGGAGAACAGCAGTGCCAGCAGCGGGGAGCAGACTGTAACGTGCTCTGCTGAAGGCATGCCCCAGCCCGAGATCAGCTGGTCTACTTGCAGCGACATCAAATGGTGAGGGGAGGGATGGAGGCCGTGAGAACAGCTGGACTTTTATTCATTAGAATAATAGGCTATTATTTAACTGCATTCTGCTGGCCCACACACCTGGCCATCCCATGGTGGTGCGTGGTCCCTGCTGCCTCTCAGGCTCCTTTCTCCTCTCTGGACCAGGTGCAGCAGCAAGGGGCAGCCCACCCGGCTGCTGGGGAACGAGTCGGCCGAGATCGGCGTGCAGACCAACGCCTCGTACCACGCGGAGCGGCGGCTGTACCGCGTCAACAGCACCCTGCAGCTGCACAGGGTGCACGAGCCCCTGCTCCTCAGGTGCACCGTGCAGAACTTCCTGGGCACCAACTCCCAGGACATCACTCTGGTCCCACACGGTGAGGGCTGAGACAAGTTCTGAGCCGGTAGTGGGGAGATAGACCTTTCTGTGTCTCCAGCCTGGAAACCTGGGTGCTTCTGCCCCAAATGAGGCTTCCTTTGGGTTGAACAGAAAAGATTGTTCCAGCTGGAGTGTGGAGTCCTTATATGCAATGGCAGAGGATATGCTTTTCCCACTACTGGCAGGGTCATCTCTCCAGGGAGGCCAGAGAAGAGTGCCTGAGCAGGTCCCCAGTGTCTTGTTATTAGCCCCCGGGTCACTAGATGGTGCCATGGACTTGAATATCCACGTGCCAAACACCCCAAATATGAGGAAGGATGGTCTAAGCCCAGGCCCAGAGCTGCCAGCTCTCCCCCAAGCAAAACAGCCCCTCTTTATCTTGATACACTCCCATGGCCAAACCTCTCCCGAGGCAGCAGACCCCGCAGCAGGCAGTAACAACCCATCACCCCCTCATCCCTGGGGGACTGGCCCTGCAAGTGCTGGGAGAGTCTGCCCAAGAGGAGACTGTTGCTACCAGAGAATAGCTCAGGGTCAATGTCTGGGGGAGGAGTGGGTGGAGACCCCTTTGCACTGCTCTCTCCTCCTTTCCCCGGGTGCTCAGGCCATGCAGGGGTGGAGGAGTCTGACTTCTGTCCCTGTTATTTTTGTAGCCTTGCCATTCAAGGTGGTCATCATCTCGGTCATCCTGGCCTTGCTGGTCCTCACTGTAATCTCCCTGATTATCCTGATTGTCCTGTGGCAGAAGGTAAAAGAGGAGTGTTCCTAGGCTGATGCAGTGGTACCCCAGGGTTAGGGTGACTGGGCCTGATGTATTCCAGCTGCATCAGGATCTATGGGCCTCCATTAGTTCCTGCATGCCCCTGGCATCTCTGGGGTAGATGGGGAATGAGACAACGGCTGGAGGGACCAAAGGCTCCCTAACAAAGTCCACACACATCCCCCACGCCCTCTCTGACTCCCAGCCTCTCAGATATCTCTTTTCCCTTTGCTCCCTTTTCCAGAAACCTCGTTATGAAATCCGCTGGAAGGTGATTGAGTCAGTCAGCTCTGATGGGCACGAGTACATCTATGTGGATCCCATGCAGCTCCCTTACGACTCCACCTGGGAGGTGCCCAGGGACAAGCTGGTGTTAGGTAAAGGCTCTGCAGGCCCCACTGATGGATTCCTGGGGTCCTGGCTGTCTGGGGGTGATAAGTTTTGGGTTGAAATCTCCAAAAGAGACTAACCCAGAATAAACACAGAGATCCCTGGAGATACAATGTGGTCCTGGAACAGGGGGATCATCTGGGGCCATGGTGGGAGGCCAGCTGCCCCCTTTGGCATTAAGCATCGTGTTATTTCTGGCTATCCCTTCTTGTAGCTGGCAGTTCTGGAAACCAGCCCCAACCCCAAACATCATAGCTCATGACCATGTCCATGCCCACCAGGATGACTGCAGCAAGGCTGGTGTGGTTTCAGACTGGCAGCTTGTCTTTTCCAGGCTCCTCTCCTCAGGTCTCCTCTAGAACATTGCTGACTTTGCCTCCTTGCTGTTTCTTTGCAGGACGCACTCTCGGCTCTGGTGCCTTCGGTCGTGTGGTGGAGGCAACAGCCCATGGCCTGAGCCATTCACAGTCCACCATGAAAGTGGCAGTGAAAATGCTCAAGTGTGAGTTGTCCCCCTTTCCCCACCCTAAAGCCACAAGACCAATCAGTGCCACGCTCTCCCCTCCTTGCCCTGCTGCTCACACTGGCTCTCCCCAACAGCCACTGCCCGCAGTAGTGAGAAGCAAGCCCTCATGTCCGAGCTGAAGATCATGAGCCACCTGGGACCTCACCTCAACATCGTCAACTTGCTGGGGGCCTGCACCAAAGGAGGTAGATGAGCCCTGAGAATCCTGTCTCCTCCCCCTGCTTCTCTCAGCTGTGCTTAGGAGGACAGCTGTCCTTAGAATAATTCCTGTTTTCTGGTTCCGAATGATTCAACCTTCTCCTAAGAAAGCCTTGTGGGACTCTGAACACATTTCTTCCAACCTGACTGAAACTGGGAAGGCACGTGTCTGTTAATCCCCACCTCCCTCCACAAACACAAATTTCAAATGCCAAAAAATGCTCAGTACCAGAAAGGTGGCGTTTCCCTTTCGCCCTGCCTAGACACCCTGCAGCCTGGTAATATCCTTGTGGGATGAAATTCACGGGCACAGTGGCCGAGGCAGGGCTGAGGCAGGCGTTCTGTCCCGCCAGGACCCATCTACATCATCACCGAGTACTGCCGCTACGGGGACCTGGTGGATTACCTGCACCGCAACAAGCACACCTTCCTGCAGTCCTACGGGGAGAAGGCGCGGCGAGAGGCGGAGCTCTACGGCAACACCCCCAAGGAGGATCATGTGCACAGGTACTGGGAAAGCAGCTCTCTCCTCCTCCCTGCTGCCTGCCCCATCCTAGCCCCATCAGGGAGGGTGGTACTGCCAGCAAGGATGCTGCATTTCTCCAGAGCGGTGAAATAAACGCTGGCCCAGCACTGGGACCTCTGTTACCTTGTTAGACCAGCCCATGTGCCAACCAGCGGCCTCCAAGCAGCTCCTGAGAGCAAGGAGTTAGCAAACTGTGTGTCCTGGAGTCTGAGTTTGCCAGCTCACATGCCCGCAGCTCCATGCCAGTTGGGAATATTTCCTGGCATCGTTAACTTTATTGGCATAAGCACAGCCATGCACTGAGTTCAGAGACACAGGGTTTTCCAGCATGTCTTAACCACTGGGGACCTCGGCTCTGCATTTCCAGGGCAGGTTCAGTTGCTACCAAGCCTAAGGGAGAAGTGCTAGAAGGAGGGCAATTGCACAAGAGGTGCCACAAGGAAAGGGAAATGGTCATTCATCTGGTTGCCAGCTGTAAGGGATGCAGGCACGGCAGCACAAAGAAATGGTCCCATGGGAAGCTAGAAAGCAGCATTTCCTTCCAACACGCCAAAACAATAGAAAAACAGAGCAGTGTTAGAGCTCCCCCCTGCCCTTTCTGCCTGAAGGCAGCTGAGATCTTCCTAAGCACTGTGCCATTTGCACATTTCTGCATCCATGATGCAGGGCTTCCTTCCCGGCTGTCTGGGACATTTCAGTGCTGGGGCTGAGGTTTCAGGGATTTCAGATTCACAAATCATTGCCCCGAGCGCTCGTGTCTCCTTCTCCTCTCTGGATCTGAACAGCCTCTTCTCTTCCCCCCACAGCCACCTCTCCATGTCTGTCGAGAGCGACGGGGGCTACATGGACATGAGCAAGGATGACTCCCTGGACTATGTGCCCATGTCTGACATGAAGGGTGATGTCAAGTACGCTGACATCGAGTCCTCTAACTATGGCACCCCCTATGAGCTGGACAGCTACTCCCCTTCAGGTAACAGCCTGGCCAAAGTGGGAGGGAGAGGTGCTTGTACTTTGGTTGTGGATGCCTTTGCATGCAAAGGTTGCCTTTGGGACACATCCAGCAGCAGTGGCAGACGTCCTCACAATGAGAGCTCCCAGCTCTGCCCTTTTGTTGCTGGAGGCAGAGCATTCCCCAGTGTGTCCTTCCACTAGTGGGAGGCTCACCAGTGTGCTGGGTAACACTGACATCCATCTCTGCTTTCCCTCCAGCTCCTGAAAGGACAGACCGGGTGACACTGATAAATGAGTCTCCACTCCTCAGCTACATGGATTTGGTGGGCTTCAGCTTCCAGGTGGCCAATGGGATGGAGTTCCTGGCTTCCAAAAACGTACGTATGCTGGCTGGTCTGTGGTGGCTGCTGTGGTGGTGGCCAGCAGTGAGTTCTCTGCCATGTTCTGTGGTCAGCTTCCTCCCACTGTCCCTCTGTCCATGCCAAACTCCTCGTGGGAGAAGTGGCTGTGCAATTGAAGAGCTGCTGACCACTTCCCTTTGGAAACACAGTCCTGGAGATCAGCATGACTATATTTGCATGTGACAGCTAACCCTGGCTTACACTGAGCTTCAGACCTCAAATTCCCTGACTCTGTGCTCCTCCTGAGCTGTGTTCAGCACAGCTGTGGCATTATATCATCCCTATTTACTGGGATGACCAAACGGTGTACAGGGAGCTAAAGCACAAGGCACTCTGCAGCAGAGCAACTACTCTTACTAGACACCCTTTTTGCACTGCATGCTCTGAGCACCCCAGGACTCGCCAAAAGAGCTTGTTTAGTGGAAATTAAGCCACCATGGAGGACTAGGCTCTGGGATTTCCTTAGGTGTGGCTTAGCCGAGGGCAAGCAGTAATATAGCTGGGTTGTGTGAAGCATCACAGGGCAGGGCTGACAGAAGGCATCAATGGCGTCAATGAGGAGAGAAATTCCTGGCTCTCTGCCCCCAGCCAGACAGTCTGATCCCTAAAAGTGCATGGTCAGTGCTCCCACAGCAAATGTCAGGGCTGTTCATACGGAAAACCTCCACCATGCTGGCAAACCAGGAGGCACAAGCCAGGCTGGTGTAACTCTGACGTCTTTGGGCTGCTGGGTTGGGTTGTCCAAACAAAGATGGAGACACCCCCTCCTTCCAGCCCACCAAGCCCCCTGGCTTAGTCCAGCCCTGGCAATCCCACCTCTGCTGGGTTGTTCAGACTCCCCCTGCCAGATCTGTGTGGCTGTTGCTGTCGCGGGGGAAGCAGTCCAGGCAAACAGCAAAAATGTTTGTAAAAACAGTCCAGGCAAAAACAAAAATGTGGTAGCTCTGCTAGTGGTCGAGCCATGATTGTCCCTAGAGGTGAAGGAGACGCCTGAAATGACATGAGGTGACTCCTTTCCCTGCAGCCCCAGGAATGGGTCAGTGCTAGAGCTGGGCTGTGTCCTCAGGATGTCTGAAGGCCCCTCACAGTGACAGTGCTCTGTCTCCCCCCTACAGTGTGTGCACCGTGACCTGGCTGCCAGGAACGTCCTCATCTGTGAGGGGAAGCTGGTGAAGATCTGTGACTTTGGCCTGGCGAGGGACATCATGAGGGATTCCAACTATATCTCCAAAGGCAGCGTGAGTACCAGCAGCCTTGCAAGCTCCTTCTTCCCAGGGCTCTGGGCCTGGCACCCCTTACATAGTCCCCCTGAGAGCCACCTGTCCATCAGTGTGCCCAGAGGTGGTGGCAGGGCAGGACTCCCAGCAGATGATGCCAACAGCCAACCATCCTTCACTTTGTGTGCTCTGCACACTAGGGAGTAGCAGAATTGCATGCCCACATCTCCTGGCTCTTTACAGAACAACCTAAGCAGCAGCAAAACTAAGGATTGCCCCCGTACACTGTCCCCATCACTGGCAGCAGTGCTGCATCCTGCCAGCACTGAGTGTGGTCCTGAGCTGCAGGCAGGAGGGGGGCAAGGTTAGGCAGCTTGGTAGGGCTGTAGTGACTCACTGACCACTCTGGGAAGAGATTCACAGGACTCTGCTCTAACCACTAGACCACAAGTTAAGAAGAAGTGTCTTCTTTCAAGCAGCTACTCTCCAGAGGGATGCCTTCAATCTTTCGAGGCAGGAGAGGATAAAGATGTAACTGAGCTTTGCCAGAAAGTATTTCCCTGTGATTTCAACAACAACCTATCCACTCCAGCCCTGAGGCATTTGGTAATCTCCAGCCCTAAGAAAACAGGCCATTCCCAGGGAAACTGAGGCTGGGGGAGCTGAGAATAGAAACAGGTGCCTTAAATCTCTCTCTAATCTATAAACGCCTTAACTTCTCTCATGCTTTCTCCCATGTGCTGTCAAACAGGCACTCAGAGCTTGGACAGGGGGACCCTCCTGCAGAGGGGTTGGGGTTTTCAGTCCAGCCGTGGCATAGCAGCTTTCCTGTCCAAATTGGGAAATGAAACTGAGCCCCTTTGCAATCCTTCCTGGAGATTATTTTGGTATTCATTGTGCAAGCGAATCCCAGGAGCAGCACAGCCAGTGCTGCCTACAAGCTGGTCAAGTGAGGCTTTTGGTTTTTTATTACTCTGTGTGAGTAAGGACAGAAAAGAAGCTGGATGTATCCTTTGGCTCTTTTCTGGCTATCCCTTAGCCCTCTCCAGCCTGGTCTCAGGTTTCCAAAGTCAGATAGGCCTGGACTTTCTTCAGAAGTCTTTGGTCAGGTTGTGTAAGTCAGTGGCCTCCTCAGGAGCTAGGATCAGAGAATACGCACTGTGACGTGTGCACTCATCGCTGCAGGCTGTGATGGAAATGGACACAGCACATCCGTTCTTTCCTCCTGCCTGCTGGGTCTGTTCTGCACAAAGAAACAGGCAACTGGTCCCTTCCAGAACTGTCTGACAGCAGATGTCAACAGATGTGCTGGACTCAAGGACAGACCAGAAGGGTTTTCTTTGCTTGTAACTTGGGCTCTTACCTGTTGAAACAGGTGCTGTGGGTACAGCTGACTCCATTCTTGTTTTGTTTTTGATTCTCTCTTAGACCTTCTTGCCCCTTAAGTGGATGGCTCCAGAGAGCATCTTCAACAACCTCTACACCACCCTGAGTGATGTGTGGTCTTTTGGCATTCTTCTTTGGGAGATATTCACTCTAGGTAAGTGCCCTGGAGATCATGGTGATGTCTGTAGCTCTGATAATGTGCTAGCAGGATCCCTTCAAAAACAAAAATGCATTTCTAACCCCCAAGTCCCTACCTTACCAGTCAGAGTAGCACTTCATTCCCTGTCTCCTTCTTCCCCATGCTCACGTTGTATTTGGAAGTGAAATGAACCAGGAAAGGTAAAAAATAAGAAAGCCTTGGTGTGAAATGCATGTTGGCTGGAGGGTGGCAGGCAATCCAGCAGCCTAATTCCTACTCTCCTTGTACCTCCAGGAGGGACTCCATACCCTGAACTGCCTATGAATGAACAGTTCTACAACGCCATCAAACGTGGCTATCGGATGTCCAAACCCACCCACGCCTCTGATGAAATGTAAGTGCTGTCCTCATGTGTTTGCCCTGGACATGCTCTACACACTACAGAAGCATTTCTGCCTCTGTTTTCCTCACCTGCTAACTCTCTGTTCCCTCTTGGCAGCTACAACATCATGCAGAAGTGCTGGGAGGAGAAGTTTGAGATCAGGCCGTCCTTCTCACAGCTGGTGGTGCTTATGGGAAACCTCCTGGTGGATTGCTACAGAAAGGTATGTCCAAAGGACCCTGTGCTGGAGGGACAGGAGAGGGTCAGTGCCTTGCTGAGGGCCCTCAGTTGGGGTTTGGAAACGAGTGTTCAGTGCTGCAGCACCAGAGGATTTTGCTGTGACCAAGGCTGCATTTGCCAATGAAGGTGGTTTGGGCATCTCAGGAGCATTGCCAAGACAACTGGCATCGCCAGACAGGCAGCTGGTAACTCAGCAACTGCAGAAATCAGAGCTGGCAGGAGATCAAAATCCTGCCTCCAACTGTTTGGTGTTTTGGAGCTGTGAAGTTGTACCACTGATCTCTCCCTTAGGAAAGGTTCATGGCCTATCTTAGCTGGAGTAAGGGCAGCTGAACCCAGCTAGAAGATGCCAGCCCCTCTAGGAAAATCCTGGCAGGCATGGAAAGGAAACACAACACAGGTGCATTCTTCCCACTCACAAGACCTTTCCCTTTCTTTGGTAACCTGCCCTGTGAGAGCAGAGGTACCAGCAGGTGGATGAAGAGTTCATGAAGAGTGACCACCCCGCTGTTGTCCGCACAAGACCCACGATTCCTGTGCTAAACAACGCCCGGCTTGCTGCCAGCTCCCCCAGCAGCAGCATCCTCTACACAGCCGTGCACCAGAATGGGGGCGAGAATGATTATATCATCCCTCTTCCTGACCCCAAACCTGAGGCAAGCTGTGACCTCCCTCAGGAGGCCTCCGTCAGCCGGGCCAGGTAAAAACATTGCTTCTGAGTGTTGTCCTTTCCCCCAACTGTCCAAATCTGAAACAGGGACCTCAAGAGAAAATGGGGATGTTCTGCTGAGGCACAAACTAGGGGTGGATATACGGGGAGAGAAGGAGAGCAGTGTCACCCCATCTGAGTAGCTGTGATCTGCATGAGCCTAAAGGGATGGAGATGAGCCAGAGGAGCTGGGACATGAGCTAAGATAGGGGACAATGTCACATCCATGCACATCAGCCAGCATGGCTGAGGACAAGCAACCCTGTTCATGAGGAGGAGAGCACACAGGGAACCATGTTCTGTAGAACCCAACCAACCGTGTGTTGTGTTTGAGGGCTGAATAAGCCCAGTCTGTTTCCCTGTGGGAAGCTACTCAGGTAGAGTGGGGCTGCTGGGAGCTCAGCACACTTCTCAGTTGCTGGGAATCCTCTCCTACCAGGAGACTTGGGACAGGACATTCATTTCTCTCTCTCTCTTGTCTCCCTTCAGCTCTATGCTGAACGAGGCCAACACATCATCTACAATATCCTGTGACAGCCCTCTGGGCCTCCGGCAGGATGAGGAGCAGGAATCCGACCCACAGCCAGGCTGCCAGGAGCCAACCACTGGACACCAAGAGGTGGAGGAGAGTTTCCTGTAGTCAGAGCTGGGCTGACATTGCATCTCCTTATGGAGAGGCCAGCTGAGGGGCTGACCCAGATGTCACAGAGAGCCATGCTTGCGCTTGTACATCAGGACATCCCCTCCTGTCCCAGCATTCCTCCTTCCCTCCTGTCTCCCACTGCTGGGTGGGGAATTGAAGACTTTTCCCCATTGCCATCCCCTTCCCCCTTAAAAAGAGGCGGCTCAGAGCCAGAAACCCTCTAGATCACTGCCACATCCTCCTCAGTGATCAAACCACTGCAGGAGGGAGACATCTCACAGACCAACATCTTCAAAGTGGAAGACGTGGGTTGGATCTCCACGAGACACCACTTTCTGCATTGCTAAGACAATACTCCAGCCTCTTCCTCCTCCATGGCAAGGAGTTTCGTCTCCTCTGCACCAGCACTTCTCGGATGGTCTCAGCACCAGCCACACCGTGGTTCTGTGAAATGCCACTGGGACGGATAATCCACCTGGAGCCCATTGCTGGCGTGTAGAGAAACTGCAACACCAACCTTCAGCTGCTGGAGGTCAGGAGGACGTCGGATTGTCCTCCAAGCACGGTCAAGTCCTGAAGAGACCAGCCAGTGTCTGGGAGGTATGGAATTACCCTTTTCCTCTCTTGACAGCTCTTCTGTGATGGATAGAGCATCACAGAAGATGTGTTCATAGCTCTGGGGCACAGCTCGGCACCCACCTAGAGGCTGTCACACCCTTTTGTGCCCAGCATGGCACCAGGAGCCCCAGGGGCATGCCAGGAACTCCAAATGCCCTCACAATGACTTGGTTATAGAAGCAAAGAGGGCAGTCACTGTTGTTCGTGTTGTCTGTGTGGACACTAAGCTAATTATTCTCCATTGAAGATTTAAAGGGAACAAATATATTCATCCACTAGCCGGGGCCAGTATAAGGAAGCAATATGGTTATTCATTAATCTACTGCCACTACACCCAGCTCATCTGCTGGGAAATCATATAACCACGCCAGCTGCAGAACCCTTGTGCCTTATCTTTGGGAAGCAAAGGCTCACCTTTGATAAACTGTTCACCCAAACACCCTTTCTCAGGATGGGAGGGCTCACCCTTCCCTCCTGTGTCACAGCAAGATTATGGGCAGAAATAAGGACGCCAGAACACCAACCCAGGGATAGCTCCAAAGAAAGAGAGGGAGCAAGGCTGGGAAGCTCCTTGGTCACAGCTGAACTGTATCTCATGCCCTGCCACCTTCTGAGGTCAGGCAGAGTCCCTTGCAGCCTGCCAGGGCTGTGAAGTGTCACAGGCAACTGAGCAGGCCAAGAGGAATCGGGGAAGATTCCTCTCTCTTGGAGAGTGTTTTGAAAGCTGAAAGGGCCCAGACCTTCCCCCTGCTTCTCACCCCCTTCCCCACTTCTCACAGATGGGTCTGAGGCTGCTCGTGCTCTCAGCTGGCACTTGAACCAGCAGACTCAAAGCAGGAGGAACACCAGGCTTTGGAAATCAGTTGTGAACCCCGCCTCTGCAGAGATGAAAGGTGGACCCCCAAAACCACAGGTCTGACACCACAGAAGAAGGCAGGTTTTTCTCTGAAATGAGTTTCACTTCACACAGAGCTCTGTTCACTGCATGTGCCCTACTCCCATTAACCCCTTCGTTGCCCTACTCATGCACAGTGCTCTGTGCATCCTACAGGAAGTGCACAGGCAGGTTTACAAAATCGGAAATTTGATCAGCATCTTGATGAGCTTCTGCCATCTCAGAGCCACTGAGAATTTATTTTTTTTTTCAAAATATGAAACTTCTGCCAGAAATCCCCAGCAAAACAGCTTCTGTTTTAAATTTCCTACCATGCCATTTATGCGGCTGAAGGAGGAGTAGGTGTTTTGTGGGCTGATGTCCTTGGTAAAATGTGAACATAAGAAATAGCACTTTTATTGGCAGTCTGCAGAGGATATTTTCAGCCTATGTGGTCAGATTCCCCACCATCCATAGGAAACATACTGTGAATGACAGTTGTTTTTCCATCCTCTGTTCCTCCTGCTTGTAATGAAGGAGCCATCTCCTATGGCCACAGTTCATTAAAGAATCCTCACTGCAGAGAAGCAGTAATTTATGAGATCCTTTGGGTCAGTCTGCTTGATTTTTCTAACATGTAAGGTGCTTGGTAGGATCTGTGTCACTGCAACTTGAGCCCCTAGGATGGCACATCAGATCATCCTAACAGCCCCTGTCTGCACCAGCTCCATTTTTAATTCATCCTTCTCTATCAAAGGTGACCAGAACTACCCAGTACTCCAGGTGAGGTCAAACCTAGACCTCACAGAGGGCATTAATAGTTCTGGTCTGTGCTGGTCTGGACTTGCCTGGTCCAGGCAAGATAGCTTTGGATACTATTGGCCTTTTCCCAGCCACAACATACTGAGAGCTTGGAGTCATCCTCTGACCAATCTAGGCACCTACGTCTTTCTACACTTCAGAATTTCTCAGCAAGATACACCCTGCTGTTCCAGACATTGGGTCATGAGCAAATTTTGTTAACAAACTGTTATTTTTGGGTTGGACTGACTAATAAAAATATTAGATACTTCTAGCAGCAAGAACAAACTGCGAAAGCTACTTTTACTACCTCCATCCAGCCCAAAGATTTCCCCACCAATTAACACCTTCTCACTTTCCCTTTGGCCATTTACTTATTTCGAAAATCCTATTCTAAACTTCATCTTGTACAGATTTAATTGCTAATTAAATCACTGATTTCCCACTATTAAATAGTTTCCACAGTCCCGAAAGGGGAGATCTCCCTGCTGGAGAGCTCAGGTGTCCTGTCCTATTAGCTAGACATTAGCTACATTTGGATGTCTATGGCATTTTGTCCCATTAGTAGATTTACTGCAATTATTCACTGCATCAAAACCTGTTCTGGCTGCTGATGGGATGCTAACCCCACCTCCCTATTCCTTCTTAAAGTAGGTACGCCAGACTCTTTGCAAAATGGTACCATTCCCCACTCCAGAGGAACATGACCAAATACTTGCCCTTGGCCCTGTGATTTTAAGGGCTGAGTCTTGCACTTTGTGGTATTTTCCTGTCCATACTCAAGCTTTCACAGCACCTTTAGCAAGTTGCAGTGACCAGACCTTCGCAGCCAGGGACAAGCTGGCAGCTGGGCAAAGCCAGCCTGTTTTGCTAAGCATCCCTCAAAGAGAGGGTTTGGCAGAGCTGGGAATGACAGATCCAGCCCCACACTCCCTCTCTCTTTGCTGCCAACATTCCAGTCCCTGTCTGGCCTGGCAAGTGAGGGCCAGGAGAAATGTTTGGCTGTTCTAGGCCCTTCAGTTTTGTAGCCATAATTTCTCCAGTGGGACTCTGAAGGAAACTGGTCCCACTGGGTTTTCTGTTTTGATGATCGGTATTTTTGTTTGGGTGTGTTTTTGTGTTTAGAGGTGGACCCAAACTGAGCCCCTCGTGCCACAGCTTGGGCCCATCTCTAGTGCAATATCTTTTTATTTGTAGGTTATATTTTACTCTACAGCTGTTACATTGTTATCAGAACCAGTATATGCATAATCCTACTGCCAGTCACTATTTCATACATGTATCCCAGAAACTAATGCAGCACTCCGGTGTCTATTTCCACATTTAAGGTGTTTCTCAGACTGATGTGTGCACAGGTTTTAATTCTTTTGTCCTTCTCAGTTTGAGTGTGTTATTTCCTTAAGCGCGAGTGTCACGTTTAGTGTTTGTTTGTGTTGCGTTAAGAATTCTAGAGCACAGCGGACTTTACTTGTAACTAAATTGTCTCTGTTCACCTGCCAAGGGGACTCTGACAGGGTCCCACGGGGATGGGGGGCAGAAGAGCAGTGCAGATGTGCAGCCAGAGGAAGCCAGCCAGAAGTGAAAAGCAGCTCTTCTCTTTCTTCCCAGTCAGGGCTCTGGGCTGAGGGAGAGGCAGCACCCCAAATAAAGGGCACTGGGCAGTAAGGGTTTGCCTGTGGGGAAGCCTCAGGTCTGTGCAAAGCTGCCAGATCTGGAGAAGGGAATTTCACGGAGTGCTAAGGAGGCAAGCCCCCTGTTCCAACACACAAGTGCAAGGAAGAGCCCTGGTTGGGCTCTGTGCTTAGCTCGGGTTCCAGGATGACCAGGAGGCCTGGATGCAGCCTGTGTGTGCTCCCACTTGGAGAACACAAAGGTTGCCCCTTTGGTGGCCCTCAGCAACGTCTTGGCATCCTTTGCCTCAGGTGGCTGCCCAGGCAGAGCAACTGGGACAGCTGCAGGTCCTGCCTGAGCACTGGGCAGCTCCAGGGCCACATGGGGCATTCCTGCAGCAGATCCCAGCCCTGCCTGCATGCTGGGTGGCCAGTGCTGACTGCAACAGTGGAGGCACCATGTCACCTGCAGGACTTGCCCAAAGTAGGCCAGATATTGCTGAGAATAAGATTTCATGGGCCAGCACATGGGTTGCTGGGCTCCCAGAGTAGTTCCCATGTTTCACCGAGAGATCTGAGGTCCCTGGGAAATGCCAAGGTGGATCTAGTTGGCTTTGGCAAAGACAGGGGAACTGCTCCAGCAGCACTTTGGAGAGATGACCCTTGCCTGGGGTGCAAGAAGGCAAGGAAGCCAGCTTGTGCTTGCGGGCCTCTAGTGTCCCATCACTCCTCTTCCTTCCTCCTTCATGGATTGATTGTACCAGAACTGCAAATCTTGCCCAAAGTGTGCCCTCTCCCCGTCCTGCTGTGCTGGCTTGCTGGCATCACACTGTTCTTCTGCAGCCTTTCTGAACAGCAGCAGCACCTATCTCCATGCTCTCTGTCAAAATCAGCATGAGGGCAAAGGAAAAAGCAGAGTTCAGACTAAGGTACCAAAGAGTTAACATTTTTCTAGGTTTACAGTTGTATTTGTAGAATTTGTACTATGTCACATTTATAGCCATGAGATATTATTTTTATGCTGTAAACTTTTACAAATACATTTTTAAAGAAAGAGTTTAAAAATAAAGGTGTTTTTTTCATTTTGCAAAGTTCCATCTCTTCCTTTATTTGCCTGCTTTTGGTTGCTCCCGCTCAGATGGGGCTGGGAATACAGCTTAACCCTGTGGTGGGTGAAGGCTAAGCGTGTTAATACGCTGTGCATGACCCCAGTGCTTAGTGAAAGCCAAGCTGGGAGCCAGGCAGGGAGAAGCACTGCAAGGAGCAGCTGAGCCCAGAAACAGGGTAAGGAAAAGGGACAGGATCTGCCCCATCTCTCTGTGCAGCTTGTGGGTCATGTGGTAGGTGGGTAGAGGGAAGGACACCAGAAATTGTTCCCATGTATATCCCCACCACCCAGGGTTTGGGCCAGCAGTCCCAGCTAAGGACTTGATTCCTTGGAGCATTGTTGAGTGTGCTCAGATTGGGGTGGGGATGCAGGAGAAATGACAAACTGAACAGTGGCTGGGCTGAAGGAGATGGCAGACACCACAGCACTGATTTTTCCACATATTTGAATAGCTCAGGGCAGTGGGAGGGCCTGGAGACAGCAATAGGGCAGGGCACCAGCAGGAGCCACGCTGCAGCACACAGGGCTCCTCACATCCAGCTCTCCTCCCTTCCCTCTAGAATGAGGAATTTGCTGATACCCTCAAAAGATGCAACTCCAAAATCCTGGCTCCCCACCCCACCACTCCCTCAGGCCCACATGTCACTCTGCTCCCCTCACCTTTCCCCAGTCACCTTTCTGAGGCACTGAGGTCCCCCAGCCACATGAGAAACAGGCACCTCCTGAGTCTTGCCCAAAGTTTTCTCCTCTCTCTAGCGCAAATTTAACTCTTCCTCCAAAATCCACCCCAAGCTGCAGAGCAGAGGTGTTCGTATCTGCTCTGAGCGACATGCTCGGAAAGCTCAGGGCTGCTGCAAAGAGGGGTTTTGGACTGAGGTTCAAACATATCAGTGTTGATCCTGTTTTCTGGCTATGTGATGCAGCCCCCACTGGCAACAGTCGTGCCTCCCTCAGCTCCTGCACACTCCCTGTGTACCCAGAGGTCCAAGGCATGGAGTGCAGCAGCAGGCAGGTCCAAGTTCCAGCAAGGCTCCCCTTTCCAGCACGGCCTGTCCTGGGTTACCGCCTTTGCTCATTTTTCCAGAGTGGAGGTTTGCAGTCTCCCTGACCAGCTCAGGCTGATTCTCCCCAGATATACTCTGAGTCACCTGGCACAGCTCAGTCAGGGCATTTTTCTCCAGGAGCTGAATCAGCAGGGAGAAAAAAAAATCCCCTTTCCTCCATAGAGGCTGCATCAAAGGCTTGGGGGTAAAGCAGAGAGGGGGAATTGATAGACCTCAGCCCTGAACCCTGCAGGCTCCCACTGCCTGATCTGTGCCTAGCAGATGCTTTGCACCTCAGAATGTGCGGGAGAGGGGTTGTCAGTTTGGAAATGAGCAGATCGAGATGGGGACCTCCAGAAGAGCATTTCCCCCACCCCAAAACAAGTCTCCTTTCCAGTGATGAGACAGGCACCCCATGGAAGAGCTCAGGAAGCAGAGAAACTCAGACTGCAGTGACAAACCCCAGCCTGCTGCAGCCAGGGTTTGTAGCTGTGGGGGTACCCACAGGACACGGGTGTTCCATGTGTGTCCCCAGGCTGCTGCAGGGCTGCTCAGGCAGCCATGGCACCATGGCCAGCCGTGCTCAGTGCCCAGTGGGTCCCATAGGGCTCCCAGCCTGGGAAACAAACCTGATCTCCCAGTGCTCCCAGCCAGGGCTCACAGCAGCCTCCATTCCCCCTTCCACAGCCAGTCTGCAGCCTACCAGGCACTGAGCAAGTCTCATCCCATCTTTCACAACCATCAGGGCCTCCATAGACATCCCTGGGTTTCAAGTGGTTCAAAGTAAGGCTGCAGCTCCTCCAAAAGCATCCCTGCCCTGTGCTCAGAGCTGCGTGGGCACATGAGTTCCAGCAGCACTCCTGTGGCTGAGCTGCTGGCACACAAGATTTGGGGTGCAGCCTGCAGGAGGAAGAGAAGGACACAAAAGAGGGAAGGACCCCATGTTTGTCCCAGTGAGCATCCCCCAGGCTGCAGGCCCAGGCTGTCACCTGGGGATCACTGCCATCCGAGGTGCTCTGCAAGGGCTCCCCTCAGTGAGAAGAAGGAGGGCTGAGAGATTGTTTCCCTTCTCTCTGTTAAACCTGTCTGGTTTAATACTCATTCTCATTGGTGAGTCAGTTCTCTCTGAGCTGGCATTTGTTCCTGGAAACAAAACAAATAAAAAAGACTTAAAAAGAAGAAGGAGGGAAACAAACATCCTTTAAAAAGCCCCTTTGGCTCAAAAGGAGGAAAGAACAATTCAAGCAGACATCTCCTGTGGCCCAGCTGCTTGACAGCCCCCCAGATCTGGGCAGGAGTCCCCCAGAGCACCATGCTGCCTCTAATTCCTGTTCTTCTTCCCTGCATCCTGCCAGGAAAAACTGCTGAGGGGAAATGTTCCTGGCCAAAAGCTGCCTTTCCTTGTCTCTGGACTCCCTCACGCTCTCCAGCCATCCTTCTGGCCAAAACCAAGAGCTCTCTCCACGTTCCCATGACTCTTAGTCATCTCCAGCAGAGTCAGCCATGCTCTCATCTCCTGGCCTAGGACCTTGTCTTGGTGGTACCTCTCTAAGTGCTCCCTTTGGAGAAGCCCATTCCCCTCCAGGCTGTGGAGGCTTTCAGGGCATTGCAGGTTCAGATTCCATAGCCACCTCTGTGCAGATATTTTGGAACATCCCTTCTCTTTCTGCCCATAGTTTGTCACTGTGTTCCTGTCACCTCCCTGCTGTTGGGGCTGCAGCTGGGGCAGTTGGCAGAGCCCCCAGCTGCACCTTCCTCCCCTGTGCTTCCTTCCCAGTGCTGTCAGGTGGTGGCTGTCACTTCCCACCCCAGATCTGCTGTGAACAGCCCTGAACTTCTGCTGCAGCGTGAGCTTACCCAGAGACAGAGCAGAGATCCAGGGGCCACCCTGTGTCTGACTGGACCCGCTAATCCTGCTGACTTGAGTGTCCCTGGGAGAACTGCTTTGCTTCAAGCCTTCCCTCACCCCTGTTTTGGAAGAGCCACCGTCCAGTGGAGGGTTAACAAAGTGTCTAATTTATTAATTACTAACACTGCTAATTAGCTAACTGCCTAATTGCTGCTTCAAGGCGCCTGCCAGGTTGTCAATTACAGAGCAGCTCCAGGCAGCCTCCCTACCAGCAAGGCAGGATGGTTGGGTGGGATGGGCTCCAGGGAAGGAAGGGTCTGTGCTTTAGCCCTGGGGCTGCCTGGTGGTGACAGGGTCACTGTGAGCCCCAGGCTTGGAGGTTCTGGGACAGGAGAGAGCCGGGGTCCCCACGTGTCCCCCAGCCCAGCCAGCAGCCAGAAGGGGTCTGCGTGCTGGACTCCCAATGTGTCTCCCTGGCAGGGAGGGTGGTGCAGCTGGCGTGGGGCTTGGGGGTGATCCTGTGTGGCCACAGGACCCTTCTCTGCACCTGGGATCACGCTTTTGGTTAACACAAAATAATTTGGCATCTTCACAGGCCTTTTCCCACCTGGGAGCTGCCCCGGGCTGAATTGCCTTTGTGTGAGGGAGTCTGCCATGTTCTGTGAGGGTCCTCAGGTCCCAAAGCCAGCAAGAGCCACTGGGCAGGAGGTAAAACTTGTCCTGCTGAAGTACAATGGAATCCATTGCCTGCAAGTGTGCAGACACTTTGAGTTCCCATGCAACATGAAAGTGTATAAATGTTCCTGGGAATTCGAGTGGCAGAAGTCAGAGAACAGGATTGTCCCAAACCCCAGCATGGTGCAGTGGCCCCTGCCAGCCCTGGGGAGTGGTCTGGAGCTGGACTCCTCTCTGAGACCTGAGGGGGACCCCCAACAGCAGGGGGACCCTGCAGCAGGGTGTGTGCATGGCCCCACCTCTGCCGTGGGGTTTGTCACTGGTGACGTTGACAAAGCATGGCCTGTTTTTTTCCCCTGTTTCAAAAACAAACAAAATAGGGAATTTGTTAACTTGTGGTCAGCTCAGAAAGGAGAAGCTCCTGACAAGGGAGTACTGGGGACGGTGCCCATGAGAAGAGGCACCCACTGCTCGTGAGGATCCTTCAGCCGCATTGGCTCCAGGCTGGGGGCACCACGGTCCCTGGGGACATGGGTCCTGCTCTCCTCCTGCTGCTCGCTGCAGCTGGCTTCTGGCATGGTAAGTACACTGACTCCCAAAGCCCCACATCGCTCCAAGGGAATTTTAGGATGTGGTGAGGGTTTCCTGGGTGCCTGGTGTGAGTGCTTCTTTCCTTGTCAGGTGAGAAGGGGTGATGGCCTTGTCGGGACGGGGCTGTGCTGAAGCTGGACTAGCAGGCATGCAGCTCCTGGAGGTGGAGGGCGAAGCTGGGCTCACAGTCATGTGTCCCAAAAGGCTGCTGTGGGCTGGGATGGCCCCTGCTTCTGGAGGCTGCTGCATGAAGTGGACACTGTTGTGAGCAGGTTCAAGGATCTTTGGCATGGGTAGGGAGAATGTGTCTGCTCTGTGGCACTGCAGGGAAGAGACACCAGCACTGGAATTCAGTGCAGACTTGGCTCTAGCAGCTTTCTGAAGGTCATCCAGAGCTGGCTGCAATTAGAGAGGGAGGGTAGTGGTGGAAAGAGGGTGTGCTGCTGGTCTGTGCTGGCTCTGGTGCCTGGCTTGCTCTTGGCTGCCTGCAGCCCTGGCAAGGTAAGGCCAAGGAGGAGGGAGAGGTGCACTTAGCATAGGCAGAGCCTTGGCTGTGGGGAGATGGGAGAGGGAAACTTCCCATTCTTTGGGTCTGGAGAGGGTTTAAGATGAAGGAATGGTTCAGCAACTGTGTCCTGAGGGAAGCTGTGTCCTAAATAACACTTTTCTCAAATGGGGAAGGGGTTGGAGATGTTTGGTCTGTAGGTGAAGGAGTTGGATGTAGGTGAAGGAGTCAGAAAATCAGCTGCATTGGCACCTTCCAAAGCACCTCATGCCCAGCTGGAGTGTCTGAGGACTGCTGGATTCTGGTGGTGCTGGCACACACACCAGGGCTGTAGAGCCAGGATGTGATGGAAACAGAGCTCAGGCAGCCAAGAACGGAAAGCTGAACACTCCTGTTTTTTGAGGCTGCGGAGATGGCCAGGAGGTGATAACCCACCAACCTCAAAAAAGAGTCACTAAGGCGGTTTTGAGGTTTACAGCCAAAGAGGTGGAAACCAGTATTACTAATCTTGCATTTCGAAGTGCTGGGAACCTCTCAGGTCCTGTGTGGCACTCGCCTTAATTTTCCTTTTGAGCGTGCTTGGGGACACAATGAGACTGTGGTGTGAAGTCCTCCCTGGAAGGGGGCAGCCTGTGGGGAAAGCATTCAGCCTGTGACAGGTAGGCAGCAAATCCTTCTTGAGCCACTGCAGTGCTCGTGTTTTCAGTCCAGGAAATTTGCATCCCTCTCACTTATTGTTTCACTTCAAGTGACATGTTGAGCAGAATTTTCTAGATCTACTGCACGGTGAATGGGTTGTGAAGGCTGCAGCGTTTTTAATTTCTTGTGGTTTTTAAAGATAAAAGAACTAGGCAGGTCTAATACAGACCCATGAGAGATCATAACAATAGCTGTCAGGATCTCTCCAAAGGCTCCTTGAGCCACTGGCCAATGCAGGTCAGCAGCTGTGACATCTCCATGAGGCACTGTCTGCCATGTCAGGCTGTAGGACACACATTTGTGTGAGTACCAGCACTGCTGGCCATTTGCAGCACAAAGCTGCATCATGCCAAGGCTCTGCAAAGTAACAGCCTCCAGCTGGAGTCAGAGCCTGACTTCCTTCTCCCACCTCTTGGATTGCAAGTGCATCTTCTGTGAGCACCCTGGGCTGATGTAATGTCATTGTTGTGATCTGGGCTCTTGCTGAGGGAGGATAAGGGGCTCAGATCAAGCAGAGGAAATGTTTTAAACCCGATCATCTTGCATCTGTATTCTTAGGCACCTTGAGATGTATTCCTAGGGGTTTTGTTTTCTTATTGTGGGTAATCTAAACCTCTGAAGTAGAAGCCCCAAGCAAGGCTGTGATGAGCACATTTTTCTCCATCCCTGGCCCCCCAGATACTGTAGGTGACTCCGGGGAAGGGGTCCTCAGAAATCAAACTTTTCCTTGCTACCACTGAGGGTGGGACAAAGGGAGCTCAGGTCTGCTATGGGTCCCTCTCAGGGCCAGACCTCAGCCTAGTTATTCCGCAGGATTAACTCGAGATCCTGGTGGTTGGCTTCTGTGGTAAGGATCCTGAGCCCTTCTGTCAGACCAGCCTTCACTTCTCCTTCCTCACCAAACGCTCAGCAGAGGAAAGCAATGTTTTGGCTGGCACAGGAGAGGCAGGGACAGAGTCTGCAGCTGTAAGGAGAGGTCATGGTTACACAACCCAAGTGTGGTAAAACCTCTGGCCAGCAGTTACTGGCAGTGCTGCGGAAGCTGCTGGAGAGCAGAAGGGAGACATCCTTGGGCTTCGTGCAAGATTGCACAGTGGTCAGCAGGGAGAGAGCCTCCCCTGCAGCCCTGCTTCCCCATTCTGGTAAAGGACCCACTGCCCTGACTCATCCCCCAGCACACATGAAGGAGTGGGTGCTTGGGTGACCTTCACCTTGCCCTGTCCCCCATTTGGTGTCTCTGCCTTGTCTGTCCTCACTCCACTTGTGTGGTGGTTGTATTGCTGATGGGACTCTCTAGTGACAGCCTGAAGGCTTTTTCCTCACTGTTCTGGAGAGCAGCTACCCAGAGCCTTTTCTGCCATAGCATCTCAGCAGTAACTGTAAGCTGGTGACAACATAGATGAGATGACTCTCATTTTTTTTGTTTTCTTTCCTTGTTCTCCTGCTGTGGCCAAGGGCAAGTTACAACCTGGTCTTTCCCTGAACTAGTTTGAATACAACTCTGAATCAAAGAGCTTGGCTCCCCATGAAATGGTGCCAAAGCCCTGGATGTGGATTGATAGCCAAAGCAGAGAGTAGGTGAGGGAAAAGGATCCAGTGACAAAGAGTTAAAGCAGCCCCACTAGAAGACACAGCTTATTAAAATGGGAGGAATGTTTTGCCGCAGATATGTGGAAAATGTAGCTTTGTAAATTGTTCTGGGGTGTGTTTTTCTCCACTCTGGGAGTAAATGAAGCTTCTCCTCTTTCCACAGAAAGATAAAAGCATCAAGACCCCCCCCCAAAAAAAAAAAAACCCCACCAACCAACCAACAACAACAACCCCCCAAAATGCAACAAACAAACAAACAAAAACAACAAAACAACAACAAAAAAAGAACAGGGAGATAAAATGTCAAATATTCCACGCTCTGAAGATCCTTGTCCTCTGCTTCTCCCCACAGGGCCAGTGAGTTTGATCTAGGCTTTGTCTGAGCTTCCCCATGGCAACTGTGTCATTGTCACACACCAGCAACGCTCTCCAGGGTCTTATATTCTCAACCCTTTGTTGCATGGAGGGAGCCACCAGCCCACGATGGCTTAAATGCTGCTCTTTGGGCTCTGATGTGTCCTCTGGGTGGCACAGCCCTGAGCACAGCTGGACCTTGGGCATCGCCGTCCTCCCCAAAAGAGCTGTGATCAGGGGTGGATGACGGTGAGGGTGTGCTTCTGCTGGCTGCTACAGGGACAGTGTCCATGGCAGGAGCATCACTGCCTGCAGAGCAATGAATTGATAAATTGCCCAGCTCCCTTTATGCTCAGTATTGTTTGAATGAGGGTGTGTGTCCCTTTAAGATGTGAGGACGGGTTAGCGACTGGGAAGGAAAGCAGAAGTGGGAGAATAGCCCTGGATAAGGGCTGGAGGGGGGTGCAGAGCCCCTCAGGCACAGATAGCCATTTGCAATGTGTTTCCTGTCCTCCCTGAGGGCCTGGCGTGGGGTGGCTGTACCACTTCTTCCCCAACCCCGCAGCACTGATTCATTTGGCACTTCCCCCCACCCTAAATATAGGTGGTGACTCAAAGAACTAGCTGACAGGGCAAAACGGGGAAAAAATATTTCCCTCTGACACCGAGGCTGGAGTAGGACCCTGGTTCCCCTTTATTCAACCAACAGAGAAGGCATCTTCAAAGTAGAGATGCATCAAAATTCCTGCTGGTTGTGATACCTGTGTCTGCCGGACTGGGCTGTTGTATGAACAACTGCAGCTGTGGGCTTTCATCAGCTGTTCAGCTGTTCCATGCCTCAGTTTCCTCTCCCAAATGGAAATAATAATGCTGATTCGCTTCGTAATGTATCGTTGGTGTCTGCCAGGAGAATGCAGTGTGTCACTCCATGATACACATGAGGAGGTGTCCTTCAGAATCCAGTGCTTGGCACAAAAAGCCAGTCTTCCCAAGGGATATGCACTGACCTCCTGCTTTGCAGGAGCTTTCCAGGTCTGTTCTAGCTCATCGCAGCACCAACGCAACAGAGAGAGCCCCATCCACCAAACTTGGCTTAAACTCCACCAAATGGTGCATGGGCTAACCCAGTTCATAGAGCAGCTCCAGCTCTGCCACAAAGGGAAAACTATTGTAAGAAGAGGCAAAAATCAGCAGGAACAAATTCCAAGCTGGCATTTGCCCTAATCAGCTCCAGATGATTGTTTTTCCTGTTCCAGTGCTCTAAATGTTCAAATGGCAGGGGATAGGGAAGTGTGGAGGGTGGTGTTTCTTCCCTGAAATTCTTTCCTTGGAGTATCAGGCCATAGGGGTCTGGTGGGACAGAGAATGGGTGAAGTGATGTGAGCCAAAAAGCCAGTCTGAATCCCAAGCTCAGCCTTTTCCTGATGCTGAGCTACTCCATTCTCAGCAGTGTGAACTCCAACAGAGAATCTTTAGGGATCATTTTCGCATTCTCACTCTCTCTTTCCCTTGCAGGCTTAGCATCTCCAGTGATCAGCCCTGACCTCCCTGCTCTGGTTGTCAACACGGGTGATCCAGTCCTCTTGCACTGCTCAGGAGAGTCTGAAGTTGCATGGACTAGCAAAAGGAATACGTTCAGTAACCACACCATCAGCACGCTCAGTATCCCCGAGGCCACTTACAGGAACACAGGCACCTACAGCTGTGTTTATGTCAACAGCAGTGACAAGGGCACTGCAGCCATCCACCTGTTTGTGCGAGGTAACCCTGCTTCTCTGTTCCCACATCCACTGGCAGAGCAGCCTCCTTCCAGGGAGCACAGCCACTGCACAGGTCCCTTCTGCTCTGCTGTGCTTGTGTGTGTGCTTGGGGAGCAGTGCAGGCTCCTGGTGGGGCAGTGCCTCACCCACAGGCACATGAGTCCACATAAAACGGGGCCCATGCTAAAGCACTGGGGTAAAGTACAGAGCTGCATCTCATGTATATGTGGATTTCTCCCTCCTTCCACTGTGGCTTCCCTTCCTGAAAAACCAGGGATGAAAGTCTGTTCAGTGCTGTAATGAGCAGTGAGATTTGCAAATCAGAGAACCATATTGGCAGTACCTCAGATAAGGGAGAGAGACACATGAATTACATCCTCACAACATGACCTGAACCCCAAATATTCTTTTATCCCAGAAGCTGTGCTGTGGTAGCTCTACCACTTGACTTCACCCCTTCCCTTGTACCAGAGGTGCTGCCCTGAGCAAGGAAGGTGGAGGTCTCATAAGTAAAACTAGCACCACGGTGAAAAGTTTAATTAGACATGTGCATGCTTCTCAGCCTCTCTTATCCCTGGACATTTGTGAGCTGGTTGCTGTGATCCCCTCAAATGTCTTAGCTGGAGCTGGGTTTGTCATGTGAGTGTTTGGAGGCTGAGTCAGGCAGGCTCTGAGCAGGGCTGCCCCAGCATCGAACTCCCACTGGGCAGCAATGCTGGAGACTTGCCTTTGCTGGAATGTGTTTCTCAGCTCCACTGCAGTTTCTGACCTCTTTCACAAACCCATCCTGTCTCCTCTGCAGATCCCAACAACGTGTGGTACACCCCGATTTTCCGGGTCGGGGTGACTGAAGGTGGGGATGTTGATCTCCCCTGTCTCATCACGGCCCCCGAGTACGGATCCAACGTGACTCTGATAATGGATGATGCCTCTTCTCTCCCACCTGGGACCAACTACTCCTTCAGTGCTGAGAAAGGAATAAGACTGTACAATGTGCAAAGCAAGCAGAAAGGTTATTACCGATGCCAAGCACAGATAAACGGAAAAATAAAGAATTCATCAAAAATAAGACTGATTGTGGAAGAAGGTAAAGAACTGGCGTTGTTGCTGTCCTAAGGGCCACAAATAGCAAAGCTGGCCACAGTAGATAGTTCAGGAAAAGCTCCTTGCCAGTGGCAGGAAAGACCTTCTGAACCTGCAGTTTCTAAAGGTTATTTAATGGAGGCCAAATTCCATCAGCCTCTGGCTAATTGCTTCCTTCAGATGGGTTTCCATGGGTTCAGCAGTCTTCAAATCTTTGGAGGCACTGTCACAGACAGTGAAAAATGTCCACCAATCTCTCCAATGTCCTGCAAGTCCTCGGGCCCCGATGCTCCATCTGTAATCATGGCAGAAGCTTCTCCTTCCCTTTCAACCCACAGTCCTGACTGCTGTTTTATCCCCTCCTGAACTGCTTCCCAGAGACACGTGCCCAAAAGGGAGTGGTGATCACTAGGGAAGGGGAAGGCCATGGGTAAAGAGGCTAAAGAGGATGAAAAGGAGAAGGTAGAATCATAGAAGAGAGTCACAGAATAGTTTGGGTGGGAAGAGACCTTGAAATTCATCTAGTTCCAAACTCACTGCCACGGGCAGGGATGCCACCTGCTAGATCAGGCTGCTCAGGCCCCACCTAACCTGGCCTTGAACACTTCAGGATGGGGCATCCACAACTCCTCTGGGCAACCTGTGCCCATGTCTCACCACCCAGGGTAGCCAGGTCCTGGGGAGTCTCCAACGCACGTGGGATCACTGCACAAGCTGACCCTGGATCTTTCCCTGCTTGCCTTTGTGCAGTACTGAAGAAACCTGTGTCAGTGATGATGGACCCTGCAGACCACGTGCGAATCGTGGGTGAACCCTTCAAAGTCACCTGCAGAGTGATTGCTCCTTCCCACAAGTATGACATCAGATGGGTGACAGCAGCAAAAACAGTAAGTTGGGGTGTGGGGCTTTCCTGGAATCTGGGGGACACAGGGTGGTAAGAACTGCCCAGACCCACAGCAAAGTCTTGAACTACCCAGTCAAAGAGCTGTTCAAGCTGTAGAAATATGAATATCCTTTCTTTGGGATGACACAGAATTAAGGAACACCTGCCTATTGTCAGAATTGTGCTGCGAGAGAGGAGAGTTTGTTTTTCATCTGAGTTTATTGGACAAGAGCCACAGTACCTATTAAAGCAACATTTCTCCGCCCAGCCCTGCCAGGGCTTATAAACCAGCAAACATTTTCAGGGCAGAGCTCTCCAGAGAAGAGATATGTGTGAAGAAAAGGAATACATATCAAAATCTCTGTCATGCTGACTTCTGACTGCTAGATGGTTAGATGAGGTTTGCTAGAAGTCCTTATTATAACTGGTGCCTTTATTAAGGAGTTGAAACAACACACAGGGTATGTTTGGACCACGCAGTGTCAGGTCAAGTTGCAGTCAGAAGGCTGACAATAGCTGTAACCTAACCGCTGTGGAATATCTGCCCTGGATACTTGGGTTTCATATGTCTCTGGATCTCCACACAGGTTGCTCTCAGCGATGAGCTCTCTAGCCCACAGCAGGAGAGGTGTATTTGCTCTGCCCTTTCAATGTGTGCTGTTCCCTCTCTGCCTGACAGGTCATGAGAACTAAAAATCCTGACTTTGAAAATGATAACTACATCATCAATGACACCCTGTCCATTGCAGCCGTGACCATGGAAGACAGTGGGAAATACATCTGTATAGCCAACAATTCAGTAGGATTCAGGAATGCCTCAACAGTGCTTCAGGTAGTAGGTGAGTGCTTCCCCAAAAGACCAGGAAGGCTGAATCATGTATAGCCTTGAGTGTTTGCTGCTTTTGCCTCCATTCTCTTCCTAGATTTGTTGGTGAAAACATAATTCTCACTTGTGCCTGAGGGCTTACATGAGAACTATGGAGCTGCTAGAAAAGGAACTGGTTTTCCCTTTGTATCTTGAGGGGCCAGAGGATATGTTTTAGAAGGAAGGGCAAGCCACCTGAGCAAAGTTGGATCTTCGTCTCTTCCAGTCACAGATCCACTTAAGGAGATTCAGGTCTATTACACACTTGTTTGTATCTCAAGATGGAAAATTCATCCTCACAGCTCACAGGCTGGAGTTTGCTGATGATACAAAGCTGCTGCATACCACAGCTCAGAAAGAAGGCTCAGTCTGAGTTGTTTCCAGCTGAGAAGCCAGGATTTTAGCTAAAGCATAACTGTCTTTTACGAACAATTAAGACATAGTGTTTTAGCCTCATCACGTCTTGGGATACAGCATGTAAAACTTCTTTCCCCATGAGACTTCACTAAGATTTTCTAGCTCTCCTTAGGCAGTGTAATCCGAGGTGCCATGAGAAAGAAGTAATTTAAAAGTATTCCTTTGGCAACATACATGTGTAATGTTTCATTCTCTTCTGCAGTCTCCCAGATGAGGCTGCTCTTTCCAATAGTGATCCCTTTGTGGAGCTGGTATGAGCTTATTCCAGGTCTCTGTACATGCCTGCTGACGGTCATGCTCTCCTCCATCCTGCAGAGAGAGGTTATGTGCACCTGATCCCAGGGCAATCCACCAGCCAGGAGGTTGCTCTGGGAGAGAGTTTGAAGCTGCAGGTCCACATTAAGGCTTACCCAAAACTTCTCCAGTGGGCCTGGGAGCACACGAATCCCTTGAAGAACTCTAAACCCACCATATTCGAGGGCCAAATGATCTCTGGAAACAACTGGTACGTGCTCTTTGTCTTCTATACTGGCTATGGCATATTTCCAAGAGAGCTTTCCTTGAGACAGGCAGGCCCCATTCGACAGAAAACTCTCTGGTTTTAAAGAGGGAAACTGTTCTGCATTTCTGTCTTCTCTTTCCAGTATTGTTAGCAAACCACAGTATGATCAGATCAAGGACACCACCCTTCTCTAACTTGGCAGCCTTCTCTTTAGACAGCCTTGTGGAAATCAGTATCACATTTGTGGTCTGGTTGTTCACGTCTGCCAGAAGAAATTTCAGGAGTGGATGAACAGTACAAAAAACTCCCTCACTGCTCCTTGGACCTATCCCCTGCTCTGAGGTTGAGAGAGTGGGCACTGAGAGGCACTGAGAGCACCATGCCAAGAGAAGTCACAAACATTGTTATGTGAATATGATTTAACAGAGGGCACAGGTGCGCTCTTCCAAAGCCTACAGCCAACTGAGACCAAGAGGAGACTGAAAGAAAAGGATTCCATTTGTTGGGGTGTTTGGCAATTCCCCTTTCATTTTCTTAGGAACAAAAAACAATCCACAAGAGGAACTGTGCCACTTGGCAAAAATTATCACTTTAGGGTGAACTCCTTCTTGCACTGGGGGCTGAGAAAGGGCTGGGGGCAGAGGCGAGTGGCTACTAGGGAGCAAATTTTCATGGAGTAACTCGTTCTGCCAAAGGCAGGAGGACCAGCATCCCCCGATCCTTGAAAGGTAATGATTTACATGTTAAATTATTTCTGAGCATTCATCCACCTGTAGCCTTTCAGAAATGCTGAAGTGCACTTGGTGGCAAAAGGTATTTCCTCTAAGGAAGATCAGTCCCTCCCTGCTTCCCCTGAAGAAGCAACTAGCAGGCTCCCTGATGGGCTGGGATTAGTGCTGGAAGTGTTCACTGCTCCAGAGCACAGGCAGCAGCAGCATCTCACTGAGCCAGGCCTGTGTGCTCTTCACAGTGTTTCTCTCTGTGAGCAGGTACAACAACACACTCTTCCTGAACCGCCTGAAGGAAGGAGAGGGAGGGTTCTACACATTTCATGCCCTCAACAATGTGACCAATGAATCAGTTACCTTCAGTATCTCTCTGAAATGTAAGTTCTTGCCCGTTCTTTCACCCTGCTTGCCCCTGGGGCTGCTTCCCAGCTGGAAAAAAAAGTTGGTTGGGGTACCAGGCTTTTTCCAGCTCAGCACCCACAGGACACACAGACCCAGCCCAAACCTGCCTGTGTTTAGCACAGGGGTTCCTTCTGGTTTATTGTTGCATGCATGGAAAGTAAACCAGAGCATGGGGGATGTGCTCTTCCTCTGGTCACAGCATTCACCATTCATGTGACTTCCCCAACAGCTTCTCCAAGGGTCTGCAGAATCAAGGTGCCAGCCAATGACTCCAGCATCCTGCAGTGCATGGCCATCGGGTACCCTGCCCCACGCATCGAGTGGTACCAGTGCCCTGTTCACTCAGACAGGTGAGAGCTGCCCAGGGGACTGAGCACCTCCAGGCTGTGCCCTGCCCTTGCCGTGCTGGCATTCACTGAGCAGCACCATGAGGGCTCCTGGGCAGGCCAGACAGCAGAGCCTGTCCAGTAGCAGCAACAGGGATGTTGTTCTGCTGAAAAAGAGGTTCTTTGGGGACTGCCTGTGAAGAGAGGGCACTTTCTATTCCTAAGGTCCTGAGCTTGGAGAGGTCATGCACCTGTGATTCATGCTTTTCTGAGGAACATGTGGATCCCTTGGAGAAATGCCCTGGTGTATGTTGCTGTAGAGGTATATCCTGGCTGGCCCAGTCATCTTTCTGGGACCTCCAGAGGTCTGAGGCTCTGCAGAGCACAGGTTAACTGAGCTACAGTCATGGGAAGCAGCTGCAGCTGCCTGGACAGGGCTGTTATGTCTCAGGACCAGCCCCACTGAAGGGACTGGTGGCACAACACTGCTGAGCCACATAAAGGCAGTCAGGGCCCTGTCTGTGCAGGGCTGTGGTGTTCAGGGAGAGGTCTTTAACTGGGCAGAGAGTAACACAGCTCACAGAGCTGCAACCCGAATCCCCTGTGTCTCCTCTCTAGTCTGACACAGGCACCCACTCAGCCGTGAGCTGCTGTGCTGCAGAGAAGCACTCACTGTCTCCCCTTGCCATCCCTGCAGGTACAGTGAGGACTACAGACTGATACGGAATGACTCCAGGCCCCAGGTGGTGAATATGTTGCCCTTCCAAGAGGTGGAGGTGGAGAGCACCATCCTCTTCCAGGAGCTGGCTGACAATTTCACCTTCTGCTGCGTGGCCATTAACGGGGAAGGGAACACCTCTGACATGTTTCACTCACTCACCATCACCAGTAAGATACAAAGCGACAGTTCGGCAGAGTGGGGGAGAACTTGGGGGCTTTGGGGTTACGTCCTATATGTATATCCCCACTGTCTTGCAAGAGAGCTGGAACAGATTCCACAAGCCCTTTATCCTCACAGGTGTGAGGCTTTGGCATCTGCCAGTCCTAGGAGCCACTGGGAATTTCTGGCTGGGTTATAGCCTGGGGCCAAAGGCTGAGCCACACCACGAACATCTCGTAACTGCAGGACTCAGCTCCAGGGCACTGTGCATCCAGCAGTTGCTCAGCCCTCCAAAATACAGGGGCTGCATCTTTTGTTGGGGCTGTTCTTGATGCACAGATCTTGTTCACCAGTCAGTCTGAGCCGCACCTGGTGCTGTTTGTGTGGAAATTGGGGTGCCTGAGGGGAACCACTGCAGCCTAGAGTTTGGCATCAAGAACTCCCCTCAGCTCCCAGCAGCTCCCAAAAGAGTGTCCTGAGGGCAGTGTTGCATACAGGGGAAGCTGCAGTGAATAGCTGGGCAAAATGCTCCCAGAGCTGGGATTGAAATAAGAGTGTTTACTCATTCTCCTTTTTTTATTTTTTCCTCTTCCAGGGAGTGTCATGGCCCTTCCAAACAAGCTCTTCAGCCCTGTTCTCTCCACCTGCATAGGCGCATTGGTGCTGCTGCTCCTCCTACTCCTCTTCCTGCTCTACAAGTACAACCAGGTCAGATTCCCTGCTGCCAGGCAAGGGCTGCCTGGCCTCAGAGGCCACACAGCCTCTGCTGGCAGCCAGGGCAGGCACCATTCAGCTTGGAGGTACCAGGCAAGCTGCCTCCCTCACTTCCCCTGCCTCCCACCTTCCCCCCTGAGTTTCCTGCTGCAGGGCAGAGCTCATTCACCCAACCCAGTGTATTAATATCTCTCCTGCCCTGGTCCTTCAGTCTCGTAGCCCAGAGGTCAGTGTGGTTATTGTTTGGTGCCAGACAAAGGTGCTCATTCTGTGCTGTCAGTTGCAGCTGGTTTTGCTCTGGTCCCCATGAATCCACGGACTGAATTAAGGGAGAAAAAAAAAAGTGGTTTGCAGTTTGCATCTACTTTTTATTCTCCTCGCTGCTTTATAATAAACTATTTTTATGGGGAAACAGGATGATGTTAGAAGAAGTTTGTTTCCAGGAAGACTTGGTCACTATTTTTATATAAGAACTTGCCCCATTTTCTCTGCGAGGCTCATTTCCAGCATTTGGAATCCTTCTCTGTTTTTCCACAAACTGAACCAATCAGTAGCCACCTCTGCTTCAGCAGTGGGTGAAAATCTCATGGTTTTCATCTCTCCCTTTTGGCACCCTTCCTTTGACAGCCTATCAAGGCTGAAAATTTTGCAGCAAAGCTCTGGTGCTGGTTGTCAGAAGATCCATCAGAGCCCTCTCTCAGACAAGCGGGCAGAGCTGCCTTTGGACAGTGGTTGAGAGACAGAGAAAGATGGATCAATGTGTAAGCACAAATCTGAAGAAAATAGCTTTTTGGAAGGGCTTGCAAGCCGCAGAGAAGCAGGACACGGCTATAAATAACATGGTTACCTATCTCAGACAAGCATTCTCTGCTCAAGGAGTCCTGCACTGCTTCTCTGCCTTGCCTGGTTACTTCTGCCATGACATTCTTGGAAAAGAGAAATTCTTACTTCTCTTTCTCCTTTTTTATTTTACCCCTGTAAGGGAAGTGGGGCTGGGCCAGCTCCACTGTTCTGCTGTGCTCAGCAGCCAGGGGACCGAGGAAGGAGACACAGTGGGGACATCTCCCTCCAGCAGCAGCTGGGCACTGTCAGCCACTGCTCTGGTGGGATGTGCTGGATCTCCCAGCTCTGCCATCCCAAAGGATGGCAACAGGCTGCTTCCAGTGGCAAGAGAGCCTCCCTCAGTCATAGGTGATGAGTTGAGGGGACTTCATAACTGCAAAGAGACCAGGCTGTCCAGAAAATGCCTCTCTCGCTCAGTCCAGACTGAAAAGATATTTGATGGGCTGAAATCTGTATCTTCCCTCTGTGCCTGCAGAGTGAGCTTGAGTGGATGCTGGGGCTGGGGAACCCTCCCCAGCTTGGGGAACACTGAATAACTGGAGTCTTTTCCTTACAGAAACCCAAGTACCAGGTGAGGTGGAAGATCATTGAGGCCTGTGAAGGGAATAACTACATCTTTATCGATCCCACTCAGCTGCCATACAATGAAAAATGGGAATTTCCCAGGAATAACCTCCAATTTGGTAAGAAACCTTCCCTGCTTCTTGCCTGGTGGCATGAAGCTCATCACAGAGCTGAAATGCTCCAAGAGTCAGAGCCAAAGCTCTGGGCAATATCCAAAACTTCACCCAGACATTCCGGCAGCATCCTAAACCAGGCCTTGCTGCCCCCTTCCACACAGGGTGGCAAGTGGCAGGGTGTAGGCTCCCTCCCTCCT
Source organism: Monarcha castaneiventris obscurior (assembly GCA_026261815.1). Taxonomy (NCBI): domain Eukaryota; kingdom Metazoa; phylum Chordata; class Aves; order Passeriformes; family Monarchidae; genus Monarcha; species Monarcha castaneiventris. The sequence goes on along the minus strand of JAMPIT010000371.1, from coordinate 6,289,127 downwards.
CTTTTGCTCCAAGGAAATCTGCAGGGGTCATGTCCCTCCTCTTGCATGTGGGGTCATTCCTAAGGCACAGAGTTGATGAGGCAAAGTTTGGAGATGGCCTCTTTGACAGCATCTTTGCCCACAGTACAGTTCCCCAGGGATGTTTGCCAGCTCCTGACTGAGGGAGGTGTCATCTTGTGTGAGCCCAGCAGGAATCTCCATTCTAGAGGCTGCACGTAGGACAACTGCTCAATCTTTTTCTATAAAATATCTTAAAAGCACTTTTTTTTTTCTCTCTGCAGGAAAAACTCTCGGAGCAGGAGCCTTTGGAAAAGTGGTGGAAGCCACAGCTTTTGGGCTGGGCAAAGAAGATTCAGTGCTCAAAGTGGCTGTGAAGATGCTAAAGTGTAAGCACAGAGCAACTTGCAAGGGCTGAAATGCTCCATCTGGGCAGGATGTAGTGTGTGTTTACTATGTTGGTGCTCCCAGGCTGCCACAGCTACGTTTTAAAGATGTTTCTATGCCGAGTACCAGGTGCTGGAATCACATTACTGTTGTTTTTGTGGACAGGGGAGGCCAGAGGCACAGTTAGAGGATGCAGTTTTCACTCAAAGTGTGTCTCCTCCTTTCGTTCCATGACTCTGTCAACACATTTTCTGTCCTCTCGCTGAATCTCCTCCCTGTCCCTCCCTCACTCCTTCTCACAGTCCTTCTCTCACCTCGCAGCATCAGCAGACACAGATGAGCAGGAGGCTCTCATGTCTGAGCTGAAGATCATGAGTCACTTGGGACACCACGAGAACATTGTTAACCTGCTGGGGGCATGTACCTGTGGAGGTAGGAGCCCCCAGCCCTGCTGCCCCCACAGACCCCTGCCACGGCCCCTCCTCTGAGGCACAGCGTGAGCTGATGAGCTCTGTGTGGCTTCTGCTGCCCTCCCGGGGAAAGCAATCCTCAGGACAGATCACAGTAACATCACTCCTTAATGAGCCCTTTCTGCTGCTCTGCCAGGCCCAATCCTTGTCATCACCGAGTACTGTCGCTATGGAGACCTGCTGAATTTCCTGCGGAAGAAGGCTGAGTCCATAATTATCCAGGATTCTGCCCTGGACACCTCTTTAGACAGTGCTGCTGATTACAAAAACATTGAGCTAGAGAAAAAATACATCCGCAGGTAGGAGCAGAGCTCGGGTGGCTGCAGGGCTGGGCAGTGCTGGGCCTGGGTGCTCTTTGGGAGAAGCGTGCAGAGCACTGTGCTGGGGAGAGATCAGGGTCAAAGGTCTGGGGACTGGCAGGATACCAGGATGTAAAAGCCACTGGGGTTGCATGTGTTTCGAGCTGGTTATGGTTGCATGTTTTTCAAAGGCTTTGACAGCAGTCATTGAATATCCCACAATAAATCCAAGTTTCAGCTCAGTCTGTCCTTCCACAATTCAAAACCAAAACTTTTTGGCTTCCTGCACTATTAGGGACATGGGTTTTGTAGGATGGAGCTGACTGCTGCCCAGCAGCCAAGAACTTAAAGAAAGGGGAGCACTACTTGGAGCCCCATAACACAGGGGGCCCAGGTCCCCTTTCTCAATCAGCTTCAACATTACCTTTGCCTTTGCCCTTAAGTCACCTTCTGCAGGCAGGAATGTGGTTTCTCCTCCTGGTGGATATGGAGCAGGGCAGAAGGTGCTGCTGGAGGGTTCTAACAGCCTGCTCACCTCTCTCTGGTGCTTCTCACTCAGTGACAGTGGCTTCTCAAGCCAGGGTTTGGAAACATATGTTGAAATGAGGCCTGTGTCGTCATCATCATCTTCAGCAGCATCAGATTCTGCGCAAGTCAGGGGTGAGTCAAAGACTCATTTCTGTGATTTTGTGATTTCTGTCTTTTGGCCATCCTGTCTGGTTTAGCTCTGGGAACCACAGCACAGCACAGTTTGTGTTACTCATCAGCTTTGCAGCAAGTCTAAATCTCTGCTTTGAATTTCAGGGAGAAGCTCAGAGGAAGAAGATGAAGCCAGGGAGGATCTCCGTCCCCTCAATCTCTCTGACCTGCTACAGTTCTCCAGCCAGGTGGCCCAGGGCATGGCATTCCTCGCATCAAAGAACGTGAGTGCCAAGAGGACCCCTGCCCCCAGCACACCAAGTGGGAAACACCAGTCCAGCCAAGCAGGAGCCACCCATCCTGGCTGCAGAGGGCTTGGGATGTCTTTGGATGGGGTAGCCAAGCTCAAGCAAGCTGCTGCTGGAAAAGGGCCTCTCTGCTCTGTCTGTTGGGTCCAGACAGGCTGGGCCCTGGTGTCTGGTCAGAGCCTTTGTCTCCCATGGCCATCATGGCAGGGCAGTGTTACGGGGGAACCCAGGGCTGTGCATCATGCTGGTCTCAACATTTTGTCCCCTGCTTTTACACGAGGTCAGGAACTTTGTTGTGAAGTTTTCTCGCTTTGGCAGCGTCCCTGCTGCCTCAGGGACAAGGAACTGAAAGTGGCCGTTGAGCTGTCGGCCAGAGCTGGCTCGGGGTGTCAGTCACCCTGTGACTGTTTCAGAGATGAGGACACAGTGTCAACAGCCCCTGCTTCTGAGCCTCCTCCTGTGGGGAAGGTCACAGCCCCGGGAGTGATTAAAGGGCAGGGCACGAAATGTCACAGTGTCTTAACACCACAAATGAAGTGCTTGAAAGAGAGCCCGTGGTTTGTACATGACCTGCTGCCTCAGACAGGGGCTCTTCAAGCCGTATGTTTCCCTTGCCCCTATAAGTATTGTTTTGGTGGCAGGCCTGGGCTGTAGGGAATTTTTTGGGACTGCTGGGGGCCAGTGGCTGGGTGTCAGTTGTGCTCTCTTCTCCCCAGTGCATCCACCGTGACTTGGCAGCCAGGAACGTGCTCATATCAGATGGACGTGTAGCCAAGATCTGTGACTTTGGCCTGGCCCGGGACATCATGAATGACTCCAATTATGTTGTGAAAGGCAATGTAAGTTAATTACAATGGGCACAAGAGAAGGTACAAGGGTAGGGGGGCTGGAGCATGAAGGACAGACAGGGTGTAGCGTAAGCTGCCATCAGTCTGCAGGACTCTCTGCTCTTCCAGGCCCGCCTGCCCGTGAAATGGATGGCCCCAGAGAGCATCTTTGACTGCATTTACACAGTGCAGAGTGATGTGTGGTCTTACGGCATCCTGCTCTGGGAGATCTTCTCCCTTGGTAAGAAAGAAGCGAGCTTGCAAACCTCTTTTGTTTTCCATGGCTCACCACTGGCCTAAGGTACCTGCAGAAAAATTTCCAAGAAATGAGGAAGCTTGACAAAAATCTAGGTTTATCAGGGCTATAAAACACTGTGTTATGTTTCCAGAGAGACCATTCCAGACAAAGAATCCCGCATCATTTTCTCTAACTCAGAACTCCCCGGGTAGCACCGGCTCAGGCGATGCTCCAGGCTGCCTCTTCCCACCCCTCAGGGCTGGAGTGTTGAACACTCTGGTCTGAGAGCCACCTCTGCTCCTGTTCCTGTCACAGGGAAGAGCCCGTATCCCGGCATGGTGGTGAACAGCAAGTTCTACAGCATGGTGAAGCAGGGGTACCAGATGGCCAGGCCTGACTTCGCTCCCTTGGAAATGTGAGTGGATGCGCTGAGATTCACACAGCAGCGAGGGGGTGGCTGGAGCTGCCTCATGGCAGCAGGCAGGGACGTGGCACAGGGACCTTGTCCACAGCTCTGCCTGCTGCTCCCAAGTGTCTGCCTTGAGGTTAAGGCTGGATCCTACCAGGCTGCTCTTTGCTCCTGTAGGAAAACAAGGCCTGGGGCAGTCTATCCACTATCTCCTGTTTATGGACAGGAGGATGAGAGCACTCACATTACATGTCTATGTTCCTGAACTTGGTGGGGTTTTCTTCTTTTTTTGGTCAGATACTTTTGACTCTGTGATTATGAGAAGACAAGCCTGAGTAGGCTACAGGAGGGTAATGAGTGTAAGCCTGAAGTCTTGGTGGCATAAAGCTCCTTGTTGATTAGTTTGCTCCATCCACTCCAGTGCTCACCACCCCCTGGAGCACTGCACATGCACTCATCACGGGTTTTATGGAGGAAGACAAGGGACTGCTCAGTACTGTGTCCCTGACACACAGAGTACTGCAGGGAAGAGCCTGGGGTTGCAGACCCTCCAGCAGCACTGTGCAACCACCTTGTCCCTGTCTGGCCCTGCAGGTACAGCATCATGCAGGCGTGCTGGAGCCTGGAGCCCACGCAGAGACCCACCTTCGACCAGATCGGCTGCTTCATCCAGAAAGAGCTGGAGGTGCATAAGGAGCAGGTGAGGACTTCTGGAGAGAAGGGGGAGGACATGAACACAGCTTCTGAACAAGTTTTGTGCCATATCCCTTACCATTAGCTGATGGGAGCAGTGCAGTGCTCGTGCAAAGTGCAGAGAGGCATCCAGCTGAAGAGTTAAGTCACTCCCCACCATGACCAGAGAGGGCTGGACAAAGCAGCACAGCTTCTGGGCAGAAACCTCTCTGTGAGAGGCAGTGATACACTCACAGCACCCTGCCCCGTTCCCCTGGACTAGCTGTGCATCCCCTCAGGACTAGCTGTCCACCGTAGCACAGGCACATGCCTGCCCTGCCTGTTAGTCACACCCTGCGGGCACAGCAAAGGGAGGTAACGTGGAGTGAGCACATCCCCAGCTGGTCACCCGCATGGGAACAGGGGTCATACACCATCAAAGGGACCAAAACACACTCAGGGTGTTATGTTTCTTCCTTTTCTTTCAAGGACTACACCAACCTCCCCTCCAGTGCTGAGGAAGACAGTGGCTGTGACACCTCTGGCTGCTGTGAGGAGTCCTGCGAGCAAGAGGAGAGTGGGCAGCCCCTCCTCAAGGGCAACAACTACCAGTTCTGTTAGATGGGACCTTCACCCTGGGGTTGATCCTTGTCCTGGCTCCACAGAGCTCACCCGAGGAGACAGACACCTTCTGCTTTGGCCTTCTCTGTGCTTTCTGAAGTGTGAGTGTTGCTGACTCTCTCACCAAAAGGAGAGCAAAGGAGTCACCGTGGGTTCCCTGAAGTCTTATCTCACACATAGCATAGAGCTGTCAGGATGGTAACAGGCTCCATCTCTACACGGTACACAGAGGTCCCCAGCACCTGCCTCTCCACGCCCCAGAGAAGGCTGTGGGAGTTTGGGTTTTCAGTTTTTTAAAAAATACTAGTCACAGTCAAGTAAGACAGTTCCAACTGTCACTCACATTACTGAACCCTTGTGTTTTATAAGCACATCTTGAAATAGGTCTTGGCACAGGAACTACTCCACATACTCTTGTTTCTTGGTGGTACTGCTCTCTTCCCTTTGTCAGTCTGACCCTGGACAGTGCAGTGTGTTTAGATATAAGTAAAGCTTCTACATAGCATTAAATATGCATTAACCCCTACACTTCCTCGTGCAATCCACCTCTCTGCAACTGTTGCTTCTGCAGGGAGTGTTTGGGTGAAATGAGCCACAGAGCCAACCCCAGGGTTAAGTGAACTTGTGGCCCAGTAACGGGACAGAGGGGCAGTTCTTTCTCAGGTAAAATACAGCAGAAACCAGTGCTCTGCCATGAGAACACTGAACACAACCCCAATCCAGGAAAGAATGGCAGCTTAAAGAGGTCTGGAAATGATCAATATTACACATATCCTACAGAACTTCTGAGTTACTGAACATGTAGCAATCACTGCCTTTGTCACTATTACAGACTTGTACTAAATTTCCTAAATGTACTTTTAATAGTACAACTGAGGTGATTTTTTCATAAGCTAGGGCCTAATGCCCTTGAACTTATTTCTCAGCTAGCTCTTGCTCAGGGTTACCACTGCCCCAGCCACCCAGTCCTGTGTGTACCTACCAGAAGTAGCTAAAGAACCTTCTTAGCTTCACCTGACTCGGTGGGTAAAGGATCTCTATTCCAGGTACAGGCAAACTGCAACTGACAGGGCTCAGGCAAACTACAAACTACAGCTGCATCACAGGTGGCCTTTGGTCACACTCTGAGCAATTACACTGTGGGCCATTTCTGATCCTTTTAAACCTGGTTTTATGCTAACACCAAGTGATTCATTCCTCCTTACTAAATGAAAAGCTAACGTACCTCTTATCTGTCAGCATTATAAAAAATAAAATAAGATGTTTAACAAAATGAGTCTCTTCCAGGGCTCTAAGGACTGTTCTCAGAGGGGAACAGCTCAGAGCATGGGTGATGCACTGGCCTACCCACTCACCCTGCAACTCTGTTCCTCAGTACCAGTTGTCAAAACCACTCATTCTTGTGAAAAACTTATTAAAGGCAAGGTTTTAAAGCTCTGAAGTAGACCCTGTGCATGGATATAGTGGAATGCAATTTCAGTTGTGATGATGGGACACCTGACAAGTCACCATGTGGCACATGGCAGCAGTCTCTGGGGAAAGTGCAATGCCAGGGTAAATGCAGAAGAGATTCAGCAGTGTTTGTGCCCTTTCCCCTGAAGCCATCCAGGTCTCGCACACAAAAAAACCAAAAAACAAGTCACTTGACCACAGTTTCACCCCAAAAATTGGAGATAATTTATTAAACTTTATCACTGACTGAAAAAAGTCACTAATGTCTCTTATAATAAGTTAATGTTCTTAACAGAAAAACCCCAAGCCATGATTACTGCATTTGCTCAGACTTAATACATTTACTTTAACAGTACGGTACTCAATAGGTTCCCCTTCACAGAAGGGAGTTTTCAACCACACCGCAAGCCTCAGAATCTTCCCCACTGCTCACTCAGACAAAATAAACTCCCAAGATGGCAACTTAGCAGTCTGACATCCTGCTTCTCTCCTCTGCGGGTCACAGCAAACACCAAACAGCTTCACCATCAGCCATGGCCAAAGGGAGCTGCAGCAACGACAGCACAGCTTTGCACCTGCAGCCCCAGGTGTTCTTCAGCTGTGCTGCAGAGGCAGAGGTCTCATCCCCACTCCTTTCAAGGGGCTGGCAAAGCAACCTGGGCAGCAGGAGACTCCTCCAACCCCCCAAGCACTGTGACAGCAGGGGCAGGGCAGGTGTGACACCTGACAAAGTGATGAGATTGCACACGTGGGTGCAGCTCTCCCAGCACAGCCATGAGGGTGGAATACAGAACCCTGCTCACTCTGGTGGCACTGCATTCATTGCTCCTCCTTGATCCCACAGTGTTTGAGTGTCCTTCCCTTCTCCACAGCCACCCCTTGCACAGCACTCAAACCATCCTCCAACCCCTTAGCTGCCCTGGGGCTCAGTTCTTACCTTACCACACAGAACACACCCCACTCAGTGTACCTTTTGGCTTCTAAATTATTAGTGCTCATGTGAAGGGACAAACAATTCTAAAAACTTCCTGCAGCCAAAGCACCCATAATCCTGGACCCAGGAGTGCAGCCTCCAGGGAAGCTCCCCAAATACAGCATGTTAAAGCAGCACAGCTCCTCCTCCTCCTCCTTAAGACTCCTTGCAGCCAATGCATATGAGAGCTCTGCAAGATTACCAAGCAGGAGTCAATATCCTAAATTCACCTATTCAGAATGTTTTGGGGGAAATCTTTGTAGCCATCTACCTTTCATGCCTGGTCCCACACCCCCAGCCCTGCCACCAATAAGCACAAAGAAGTCAGCAAGCAAGATTCAGAATTAATAAACCTGTGTGTGCTTGACCACACACTCCCTGCTACCAGCAACTCCTCTCCCCTCTCCAGCTGCAGGGAGGGTAACATCCCACAGCCCTGAACAGCAGGTCCATCACATGCCTTGAAGGCAGTTGCAGCCTTCTGCAAGGGGGTGACAGACCCATGCTCGCAGCAGCTATCACGATGCTATGGAAGCACAGAGCTCTTTGGTCAGTAACAGCAGTCAAAGCCACCAGCATCACATCTCCAACCTGTAAAAATAAACTCTCAAGCCAGACAGCTGCAAAAGCTGGCTCAGCCCACCCACCCATGCAACCAGAGAGAGAAACCAACAGGCTGTTTAGTTACTCAGCAACCTCTATCCTCCTCCTGCTTCCCCTCTTCGTCCTCTTCCGTTTCTGTTTTGATCTGGGCCACCCCGAGGCGGTAGAGCGCATCGCGGATCACCACCTCCCCCGGCTGGCAGCTCTGCACGATCTCCTGGATCTGCCTGTTCACGATTTCCCTGCTGGTGAGGAAGTCCATGAGGCGGTTGTAGAGGTAATAGTGCGTGGGGTTCTCGAAGGTGATGGGCCTTTGGCGCACGTTGCTGGTTTTGCTGTCGTTGATGGCGGCGATGATGGCGCCGTATGGCTCCAGCTCGCGGCACAGGGAGATGCAGCGGTGCCGAGCCGTGGGATCCCAGGGGCCGCTCTGCTCCGAGCCCGTGTGGACGATTCGGCGCGCCAAGGACTTGGTGACTGGGTGCTGAAGGGAGTGCTCAGCCACTGTCACGTCTACGCTGTAGTGCTGGTCCAGCAGCTCAGGGCAGGACACGTACTGGGGGAGAGACACACACACCAGGTAGAACAACGAGTAACTTCCCCACAGCTCAGAAGACAAAACTATTGGCTGGCCAAACTCCAACCAACACTATGACCCAGGACAGAGAGAGGGCTAAGTGATACAGGCTTCCCCTAAAAGGGGAAAAAGGTAGTCTGTACACACCCTCCTCACTTGTGTGCCCTCAGATAATCCCAAGGCACTAGGAACCATCTTCCTGTCCCACTTCTCTAGGAATAGCAGTAGTTTGAAAGAAGTGAGTTGCTGTGTCAAAACCAGTAAGTGACATGCTCCAAAGTTCATGATCTGAACTGTAACAATGCACATCCAGCACAGCTCTTCCTATTAAGGGCAATTAATCAAACAATACCCCAGGCAACATGTAATACGTTCTGCTATGCTTAGAAGTGATGTACTGACAGAGCTTAAATCAGGAGACACTGTTCAGTTCAAATTCACCCCTGGCAGTGTTTAAGGCCAGGCTGGAGGGGGCTCTGAGCAACCTGGTCTAGTGGAAGGTGACCCTGCCCATGGCAGGGGGGATGAAGTGGATGAGCTTTAAGGGCCCTTCCAACCCAAACCATTCTGTGATTCTATGAAATCATCTTGAGGCACAATGCACATTACATAGGGGTGGGGGATTAATTTTAAATCTCCCTTGAAACTTTTCCATACTGGACTGGCACAGCAGAGAGTAAAGACATAACTAACCGTTGGAGGTTCCATGGGGTCAGAGAAGCAGCCCTGGTTCTTCCCCCACATCTGGGAAGTCAGGCCAGGCCAGCAGAGGTCTGCACATAGTGCCACTGAAGAGGCTGTATCAACAACATATACTGGAGGCCAGTGACGTGAGGATACCAACAAGTCCACGTGATCCCGGGCATTTTCTCCTCTTACTATGTACTTTGAGCCACACACAACCTGAAAAAAAAAAATTACCATCAGCAGCACAATAAAACCAAAAACTTACAAAAAAACCAAACAAACTAGTCTTAAAAAAATTCAGCTTCCTTTCAGGTATTCCAGACCATACAGTAACCAGCCAGCTACTTTCTCTAAAGATATTCTATTTCCTCCTCATACACATTCACTTTGTCTTGTTCAGGAAGAGATGGCTTTAAACTGTACCTCAGTAGCAACATTAAAACCAGGCTTCAGATCCTGACATCCCCTGCAGGACCGCTCATTTTCCAACATGTTTCATTCCCAAGGCTCAGAGAAGCCCATTCCATTACTTTTATTCAATAAGGAAGTTCCATGCTGGTAAGTCAAATAGTGAATAGCCAGGGAAGAACAAAAACCATTGTGGCTCCAGCCTTCCTTACCTGATGTGGACACACTTTGTAGATTTTCCCTCCTGTGTGATGAGCAGAAGGTGGTGTGATGCTTGTCCCATTCTGTACAAACTCATAGAGAGCCAGGAGGGAGTAGCAGAGCTCATCCTAGAAAAGACAGGCCCCAGAGAAAGCAGCTAAAATTAAGAGACTCCTGCAGAGAGGGAAAAGGCTGCAATGCAAGGTCTCCCAAATCCTAATTTGCACATCATCCAATAATTTCCTAATCCCACACAGCACCGTGAGGATGACAAGCAATTACACAATGCTGAGCCAGTGACAAGGTAATTACAGGCTTCCTTTCTTCTAGCCCACAAAGGTTCAATTTATTTCATCATGTGTAAATTATCCTATAACCTGCTGGCACCCATCCCTGCCCTTAGTGCAGTCAGATGAGAAACTAATTGCCTAGGATGGCAAGAGTGGATGAGGGAAAGACAGTGAAGAACAGCTCCACTCCTGCAGGCTTGTATGTGGGCAAGCAAGTCATTACCTTTGTATGTGATGCCTCCCAGGGGATGCCACACTGGGTCAGAAAGCTCTGCAGCTCTTCCTTGCTGTAAGAGTTTATCAGCTCAGGCCTGAAGACTTCTTCCTGAAGGAGCCTGACCAAGGCACTCCCATTACCTGCAAAGGCAGGAAAGAGGTCTCAGCACTCATTCTCAGAAAGGGAATTTACCAAAATAATTTCTTACGAAGACTACAGAAGCAGAGATTGCACAACCCACAGCCAGCAAGAGAAAGCTGTGAACAGTCCTACTTGCAAAGCGCATCACAGCCCACACTCGTCTCAAGCCCTTCACTGCTGAGGTCACCAGACTGAGCCCAGCAGAGCTGCAGACTCCATAAACACTTATCTATACTGTCATTTGTAACCTTTAAATAACTGATGTAAGGATAACCAAGTGAAGAAGAGCAGAGATAAGTGTGACTGCAGCCTTCGGACTGAACAGCTCCAGGCCCAGCCTTCACATCTCCCTGGTTCTTTCTCTGGAGCTCCACTTCACAAAAGCCCACATAACTCTTCTGCAGAACTGAAGCAGCTGCAGCCCTGGCTGCAAAAGCCAACTCACACACTTGTTAAGCTTGCAAAGCCAGTTTTCCTTCTTATACCCAATACCTAAATTCTTAAGGGAACTGGGTGCTAACTGATCTTAGCTCTCAGATCTGAGGTTATTCCTCTGTTTCTTGTTCCATGCAGTCAATATGCAGTGGATATACTAAATGTTGACAACTCTGATCAGGACTAACACACCACTCTCCTAGTCTCTTCTCAAGTTCTGTAAAAACTTATTCACCCTTTACTAAGATTGTAACATTGAGATACCAAGCACTACCTGTAACTTTGACACTCCAAGCATCAGTCTAACATGAAACAAACACCAACTGGCACTCAAGATGTGCAGGCATCCCTCTGCAATCAGACTCCATCTCATCTGGGGTGCAATGCTCTCATGTCCCCCATGTCTCAAATGCATCAGAGCCCACCAGTGCATCCAAACTTCACAGGAAAAGCCCAGCCTCAAGCAGCAAAGTAGTCTGAGAACAGCTGAACTCACTCAATGTTCCTGTCTTTTCTCAGCACACGTAACTTTTAAAGTGCCATGCAATCAGCAATTCTTAACACTAAACATCACCAAGACTCAAGTCACCAACACGTCAAGGACTCCCTTAATAAGCACAACCTGAGCCATTACCTGGCACTGGCTGTGCATGCAGATTCTTGTCCTTCTCTGTATTGATCACCACTGCTCCTCTCATCAGTGGAGGGAAGAACGGAGCAACAATAGAGGCATCAAACTTTGTGATGGGGATGCTAGAAGGGAAAGCCACCTGCTCAATCACCTCCGTCTCCATTGTGGACCAAAAGTCTTCTACATTCACTTCACTTGATGGCAAGTATTCTGGCCAAGTAAACTGTGGAGAGAAAGAAACACAGTGATCAAATACAAATAACCACAGTACATTTGACAGTTTTGTGTCAGTCTCACACAGGGCATGAGGACTACACAGGAGAGTGCTCAGCCCAAATATAACAAGATGATTTCAGTCTCCTAAAGCTTGCCACAACCACTTTGCATCAAGTAAGATTCAAAATTTGACATAAAAGCCAGACATGCCACATTCTCCTACTTTTTTCCCCATTAGAGAAGACAGCACCTCAGGGAAACTTGAGGAAAAAAAGAATGTGTTCATGTCAAAGAAAGAAGACCACATTCAACAACTTCCATCCAAGGTTCCTACTGCCCAAGGCTGCTGGACAAAAGCTGAGGTCCAATGACACAGGATCTTGTTTTCCCTGAACTACACATCAACATCTCTAAGTAGAAGCAAAGGCATTGCTGCTCCAGCCACATCCTCATGTCACACATCAGCAGAAAACCACTCACAAAGGTCTCATGTATTTATTGTGCATCATGAAGACCAGAGTCAGCAAAAAATCATTATGATCTGCTTTGAACACGATGTGAACTGTGGGAAAAACCTACCTCTATATTTTTCAGTGCTAGGACATTTTCCGTATTCCTCTGGGCTATTTCCACCTTGGGGGTTATGCCACAGATTCCACAGATCATATCATTGTAATCCCGGACTGTCAGGCATTCAAAAGCCCAGTAGCCATTGCACAGCAGTTCCTGGAGCTGACCCTGCTCATCAGGACTCAGGCTTTTTTCTGAAAAGAGAACATGCCACTGTTACAGTTCTCACTTCCTAAAGCCAACGGAGAAGCAGTAAGGCTCTCCCATGCAGGATAAAACCAAACTTGCCCTCCAGATAATTGGTACAAAGAACTGATCACCGAGGTACTGTTTGGTTTAGGAAGTGATTTAATAGAAACATACCACACAAAAATAGGTGAGGTTTGCCTTTTTATAATCTAACAATCATCATCAGGTCACAGTTTGGTGTGTTATGGTAAAAAGCAAGAAGGAAAACCCACCAGTTTGCTCCTGAACAGAGTCAAGGATATTGCTAACAGCCACTCTGGGGTCCTCTCCAAGTTTAATGTGGTTTCGGATTGCAAACAGAAGATCCAAGCTCACTAACAGCTTGTTACCCACATTGAAAAGGCCTGCAGTTAAAACAAGACAGTTATTGACTGTAGGGTTCCAGATCTTCCTCACTAAGAAATATATTCCTTACTGATACACAACACACTCACATGAGTACAGTTTAGAGGATAATGGAAACACAAACAGTGCTTCTGCACCTCTGAAGTGCAGAGCTCCCTGCTGAAAGATTATCTCCTTTCACAGACTTGTCTTTGAATTTAAAAAGCTGCAAGCAACAGCTGCCAATCCATCTCCTCACTAGCCAACACTGAGAAACAGCACTGTCCAGAGATATGTCTGACTATGATCTCAGGGGTTGCCTTGCAGAACTCAACATTCACACAGAGGAGACCTACACCAGTGAATCAAGGCAAGGTCACCAGAACATTTGTGTGTTTTCACTCATAAACACAGATTTACTTGCAGAATAAGCAAAAGCAATTAAAAGTAATTCAAATTTAGTACACTGGGAAGGGAACAAGCTTTTCTGTGCCTGGACAATGGCCTGATACAATCCCAAGGCTTCCAAAGGGTTCAGATCATAGTCATGCTATATGTTGGTGTGCTCCCATCTTTCCTACCTGTGTAAATGTCAGTGAAGCTATGGAGGGCCAGACACTGCAGGTTCAAGCACACTTTGACCTGAGCTGTAACCACCTGTAACCGATTGGCTGTCAGCAGCCAGCATTCCTGAGGACCAGCAAGGGAACTGCAACACACAACAAAAACACCACTCTGAGTGAAGCCAATGGGTTTTTTAGTCCAGCCCTGAAGTAACTTTAGACATTCTAGTTAACATGAGCTCATTATTGTGTAAATCTAAGACAGAGCACCACATCATTTCACACCAGGAAAAGAAAAGTTACATTTTAAAACAGATTTCCCTGGCAGAGTCAGGTCACTGCTCACATTCTTTTAACAGCACTAGAGTATCCCTCCAGCTCCATACACTGGGCACATACTATTGGAGAGGTGGAGAAAACCTGTGGCCCCAGCTGCCCAGGGAGATGTGTCTGTCCCATTGCTGTGGTGATCAGTAACACATTCCACCCGACAGCCTGTCCCTGCACACAGAGATTCAGAAAGGTCTGCTCCTCTACAGTGTAACTGCTGAGGGGGAAGCTCAGACAGGAGAGTGCCAGTGGCTGAAATACTGCTGTCCATCTGAGAAAACAGGAATCAAAGCCAAAGTCACCTCATTCCCACCGGCAGGGCTTCAATTAGAGCCTGTGCAGGCACATGGGAGAGTTCCACATGCAGAGCACTGCAAAGCAGCCAGGCATAGGCAAGGATTTACAATGCACCTATTAGTAAGTCCCAAGGTGAGGGAGAAAGTGTGAGATTGCTCTGTTCTGAAAAAACTAAAGAGCATAAAAAGTATCTCTTCTGGGAAGATCTCAGTTCTAGCCTGACCAAAGCAAACATCCATCATTTGTATCACGAATTTTTGTTGTGGAAGAAAGAAACACAACATTAAACTCCCTGACATTTTGATGTGGGAAATATTTTAGATCATGCTTTCAGAAACAGGGATGTCTGGCGGACTCAGTGAGGAGATATCCTACAGGCTTTCATATAAATCTAGTTAAGGTAATCTAGCCTATGCACTGGGAGTTTCTGAAAGTCCTTCAGGTTTCAATTTGGATATTTGTTCCAAAAAAGGATTTGCTCAATCACACACTAAGAAATGGAAGGAATGAAAATATCATCATCAAAAAGATCCACACAGGAAATATTCAGACCAGGGAGAGAGAGAAAAGGGCAATCACATAATGCACATCTGTAAACCCACAAGTTTTCCTCTCCCAGCCTCAAAGCATCAAAATGGAAAACAAAGAGGGGATGACTAATGAAAATACTCTGTTTCAGTATGAAAAAAATTACATCTAGACTTAGCAGTCACTCTTTGATCCTGCTAAACCCTTTCCACACACATTTAGCTTATTTAGTGTCACTTTCACCAGCTTCACTACCAGGGGCTAAAGCAAGTATTATTTCAGGCAGACTCAGAACAAAGAAAATCAGCATGAGTGTCAAAGAGTCAAAGTCCAAAGCAGAATCTTACTTCTGTCCCCCTTTGAACAAGGGGCTGTTACAGAGGAGGCACTGCACACACGGAGACTCATAGTAGTTGGACCAGGAGGTCTGCTCGATGGTCACTGTCTCCTCACTCACGTTGGACAGGATGAGCCGGGAGCTGTTGAGCT
The DNA here is from genome assembly GCA_026261815.1 of Monarcha castaneiventris obscurior. Classification (NCBI taxonomy): domain Eukaryota; kingdom Metazoa; phylum Chordata; class Aves; order Passeriformes; family Monarchidae; genus Monarcha; species Monarcha castaneiventris. The sequence goes on along the minus strand of JAMPIT010000371.1, from coordinate 6,274,079 downwards.
CATGGATGAGGGTGAAGATCTCTGCCAGCTCCGACTCGTTCTCAGGGATCTGCATCACCTTGCGCAGCAGCTGCAGCGTGGACTGACGCTGGATTTCCCTCTGGGACGGCGTTAGCGGCTCGCTGGTGTTCAGCACGTCCGACTGACCTGGACTGACCTCCTAGAAAGCAACATATCCAACTAGGCAAGCATGGGGATGAGATATTAAGAAGCCCAAAGAAGTCATAAAAGGCAAAAGAAACACAGTAGTAAGCTTTGCACTCAGTAAACTTGACTTCTACTCTACTGCTGAATCATTGACTCCACACAGGAGCTTCAAGTCCAAATTGCTTAAACAAAAATACTTTATTACAGCCCAGCCCTTCAGGAATTCCTGCACTGCCAGACCATCATGGATTTGCCATTAAACTGTCAAGTGCAGGGACTGGGGATCCAGAAGGTGAGGATAACCACCAACAGGTATATAAACACTTCAACAACCGTCGTCACTTGAACCCCCAATCATCACTGGCTTTCTCCACAGGTTTTTAGGCACAGGCTCAGGGCAGCCTGCACAGCTCTCCAGAAGCTGGAGGAGTCAAGTACTAAATAAGAACTGGGGGCTCTGAGATACAGAACACACTAATCAGTAACAATTGATCAGCTACAGTCTACCCTTCTCCAACTCACAGGCTATCACAACAAAATGCACAAGCACAGGAGAACCAAACTCCAGGTTGAACACAGAGAACACAAACAGCCTGATCTGTTAAACCCCTGAAACTCTTCTGTCAACATTTCAACCTAGTTTTCTGACTAGTCTAGCAATGAGATAAACGATCAGTCAAAAGCCCAGAAACAACAATGAACTGTGTGAGAGGAATGTTAAACACATCTAGAACCAGAAAAACAGAAAAAAAACCCTAAATGAGGAAGAGACAACCCACATGCCTCTAAGAATGCAAGCTGAGCTAAGCACACTGCTGTTCCTTACACAGCTGTTTGTGTGAGTTTCACACAAGCCATCTGAGTTTGTTTGTGTTTTTAAAGAAAAAACCACTACACAAAGTTATGTCCTTCTAAATGAAAAAAAAGGCAAGTGGATGAGTCATTACTACACAGACTAAAATTCTGTCTATATGCTGAGTAGGCATTTCAGCTAAGAGCAGGAAAGCTCATTTTTTTCATTTATTGTTTTAAAAACATGACAATTCAGTATGAGAAAAGCTAACCTTTGAGACTACAAAGGCAAAAATCCAAAAAAACCCCAGAATTAATTACATCCACATAGAACAGCAGACAACTGAAAACGTATCTGTACATCAGAAAAAACCCTATGTCCAGAAATAAATTCTGGTTGGAAGTAAAGTTGCTCTACAAACCCTTAAAAACAGGAAGCTCGAATACAAGATGTACTGACTTAACTGACACAAGCCCCAAACTGCCCACAAAGCAGAGCATACTTGGGAGTTTCTTGATGAAGTCTGAAGTTCAGCAAAGCTGACACAGCAGTACTGTAACTTCAGGGTCGATTCTCCCGGCACGTACTGACACAACAGGAGCATTTTTAAGTTAAGGAGACACCCAGTGGTAGCACTGGGTGTGCTCAGACTTCCTCTCAGCCTGAAGCACCACTGCTACAGGAGTTGGACAGTACAAACATCATCACAGGTATTTTAAATAGGAACCATTCTGCTAGAAAAGTTTATCATAATGAAAAAAAAAAAAAAAGAAAAGCCCAAATCATGTTCGCACAGGTACTTGCAAACTGAGGTACTTCCCTGCCCAGCTCACAACAGAAATGTGATAAAACAAGCCAGCCTGAACCTTACCAGGGATTTTGCTGTTTTCTCAGTCCTGGCTTTGGCAAGGTTGTATCCACAGCTTGGACAGATGCGTGGCTTGTGCCTGTTTGTATACACGTAACTGCAGGAGGGGTTCTTGCATTTCCCTCTGCCACGTGATGTTGCTAATCCCAAATCCTGAATGACATAAAAGAGATGTTTGCTGACCTTAACTTATAATAGTTGGACTCCATGATCTTAAAGGTCTTTTCCAGCCTGAATGACTCTATGATTCTAAGCCAACAAGATTCTAAAAAATATTATTATATGTTTTTTCCCCACTTTATAGCTTCTTGTTTAAACATCAATAGCAAGCCCTGTCACTTTGCACAGAATCCTTTAACTGGCACTTAAACATTCAGGTGCCAGGTCTCCAGACCAGAAGCACATTACGTTCTTTCAGAAACCCCTGGTCCTCCCTGCTGAACTCAAGGAGGGGATGAGGATTATGCGTGGGGATTACAATCCATCTCTTAACAAGGTCCCAACCGTAACTATAAAACAGAGCACGGTCACCCTGGATTAGGTCTGGAGATGACACATAAACTACAGATTATTTCACGTTAAAAAATGAGATGTATTTGTCCAAGTCGGTAAAACAGAAGTCCCAGAACATTCTCATCCCAGAGAGGACACTCCCCACGGCAGAAGTCACACTATTTGAAATATTCTCACCAAAGTAACGGTGCAACTGTACTTGTAGGAAGGGAATATGTCTGGTTTGACCTCCACAACTTTAACGTGAGATGCCGTGCTTGTCACAGCACTGTGGAGCTAGAGATTGAAAGCAGAAAAAACAACACCCATCAGACACCTACTACTAAATACATGCATGCATCAATAATCAATATCTATGAGCACTCCTGCCCCCAAAAAATTAACTAATGTTCATTTAATATCCATAATACCACAAGACACTGCACGTTACAACAGCTTTGCATGCTAAGACATTACAATTCACACAGATTCATTCCAGCATCTTGGCACACTCAGTCATATTTTACAGGTGAAAAGCTCAGTATTCAATATTGCAATCATTATCAAAGCACCAACAGATCTTCTGGAAGTAGCTGGGAGGTTCTCAAATTGTCCAACAGCATCTCTCAGCTCAGTTTGCACACTCAGGCACCAAGCATTCATTCTGCTACCCAGCCGTATCATAAAAACTGCCACTCTCAGATCTCATCATCATAAAGCTGCTACATTTTTATGTTCTATTTCTCACTCAGGTCGTATCACTCACCTGGGAGAAAAAAAAACAAACCCCAAAACCACAAACAAAACCCTCCCCTCAAAAAAATCCAGGAAAATAATTTGCATTTGAAGAACAACCTTTAGCTCCTCAGCAGTTGGTGGCTGCAGAACTGACTGGCCCAACTGTTTCAGTGTACTGGGCTTCAAGCCTGAGGCTCTCACAGGGGAATGCTTGTCTAGAAGGAGGAAAGAGATGCACCAGGTTAAATGTAAGAAAACAGGTTCTGTTTCTTTCTGACATCTTTGGTAAATGCCACTATAGATAGTCGTGTAAGACCTTTCCTCTGAGCTTGAAATGACCCAAGCAGGTGTTACATGGCCCATTTACTGCACTCAGGCAAAGTGGTTTTTTTCTAACACTGGTAACCACCTCCCTTGAAACCTATCTTATTATTGACAGACACCACTTCAGCATGGTGAGGAAAGACAACAGCTCCCAAAGCACACCAGAGAATGCTGCTTTTACCAGTACTTGCAAAGGCCTGCCTGCTGCTTGGCTGCTCCGTGCCTGCTTCTCTCCCCATGCTGGCTGGAGCAGGCAGAATGGCTCGCATCGGTCTGGCTGCAGCCAGCAAGGAGGGCTTGGGTCTTGGTTTACTCTTTACTTCTTGTCCCTTGTGTGTAGCAGCTGTTGCATCAGTTCTGAAAAACAAGAGCTACAAGTGGAAAAATATTCCATTGATTTCCCCTCAGCTTCAGTTTTCCTCTTTTCCCTGAATTGCGCTTTGTTAGCACACTAATCACAGCTATTGCAATAGAAAGAGAGACAATGCTAAGGCTGCATCTGCCCTGTGACTACAATTTAACTGTCACTTTAAAAAGTATTAGTTCTGATGGACAAAGACTAAAAGGAACAATCCTGAACTGGCACAAAACAGACAGCAAACACAGTAAGTCTGACAGGAAGCACCGCCAACAGCCTTCAACTTCTTGGACTAGTCCCATGAGCACACAATAGACATCATATGCTCCCTTAACACATGGAAAACTGACTCACCCCACCACTGGCTTTTTCACAGAGGCATTTGGACTCAACACCTCAGAGGACGTCGACATTCCCAGCCCTACACTTCCTTTCTCTGCCTGCTCCGAAGAAGCATCTGCTTGCCGCTGGCTCTCTTGGCCCAGCATCACTCCAACAGTGCTCCTACTGTCTTCAGCAAGCACATTATTTGGAAGAAAGTGGCTCTCAGAGATGATCACTTCCTCCCACTCCATCTCAGGCATCTGCCCTCCGACAGGCACAGCATTCAGCAGCTGGCTGACAGCTTCGGAGCTCTCCAAGGAGGACTTGGAGGAACTCTCGCTAACGGCCGTGGGTTCTGTGAGGACTGACTGCTGACCTCTTTTAGCTGCTGGAGTTTTAAGAGAGGTGCCTGAATTTGGCTCAGATTTGCTTTTTGGTTGCTTTTCCTGGAAACAAGGAGAGAGTCACATTTCAGTGCTTTCAGCTTTCACAGATAAGCAAGTTCCCTGCACATATGCCATGTTTCCTGTGGCCTATTTAACGCTGGATCAAAACAACAAAACCCTAAGTGTTTAAGCACTGAACTGTATGGGAGTAGACAGACAGCATCTCCTACAACAGCAAAGGCCCTGCTAACATTGTATCTGGCCTTTTGGCCCTTGGTGTATTATTTTTAGACACTGTTTACTTTGAAGAATCAATCTTTCTTAAACTCCCTTAAATATCACCATTAGCACCATCATCACAGTCACCCACCACCCTCTGTAGCAAAGGCCCACCTCCCACGCTCCTCTTTCATGGCTTCAGCTCTCTGATGCTGTCTGTTCTTCCACATTATTGAGGAATCAAAGGGAGTTAAGACAGAGAATTTGCATCTTTCGGACACACGCTTTCAGAAAAGCAAGCATGTGAGTGAGCCAGAAAACAGGATTACTTAGGAAGTTTCTTTGACTTTAAGAAAAATGTTACTTCCAAAACTAAGGCTACAGAAATCATTGTACTGGAGTCAACAAAGGTACAACAAACACTGAACTGGAATATGCAAAAATGTATCAGAAATGGAATCCAGAGCCTTTGCCATGATAAACACATTAATTCTAAGCTCACTACAGAGTGCATACGTAGAAGAATAACTAAGTTTTTAAAAAAATGTATCTTTTAATCTTTCTAAGGATCAGGAAGGTATACATATATATTTAGTTTCAGTTCTACTGATACTATTGCCAGTTAAAAAGAAACTCCTGGCGCATGTTTTTCCCAAGGTATAACACCACACAAACAAATGGAACTGTATCTGCAAACCTGTTCCCAGCAGAGCAGACTAAGTCTGAAAGACAAAAAGGAAAACTCCCTGTAAAACCTTTCAGTTCTAACCAGTGTAGGATTGAACAGGAGCAGACATGCCACGTTCAGGCAGGATCCATTAATACTTTTTGCATTCAGCCACCTCTCTACCTCAGCAAGTTTACCACACAAAAGTAAAGATGTCACCACCACAATTCGTACGCTCAGGAAGCTCAGCCTTCAGCTCAGCCACCACAGTTGGTAAGCTGCCCAAAAGAGTTCCCACCCCTGAATGTTTAATGGATCCAGACACAAAACAAAACAAAAAAAAAACCTCCAAAAGGAGGTTCAGAACAAATCCATACAAAGCCACTGAATGTCGATGCCAGTTTTCACACTGAGAACATCCTTTAAATTGTGCCTGTGGAGTCTTGCTTCAGATAGAAACACACAGCTGATTAGAGCCGCCTAATTACCAGGATAGTGCCAAGGTTTAAGGATCAAGTGGGTTTTGCTGTACACAGCTAGCAGATATGCTGATAACTTAAGCAGAGTAGGCATCATGTGGAGAAAGACTCCTCCACTCAGACAAGCTTCACAACTCTACCAACACCTGGAAATTTCCTTCCAGCCAGAGGTCAGAACATTATGAATGATCAGACACATGGCCCATGAGACAAAAATACCCAACAGCACTTCAGCTTCCACTAGATCAACTTTACTAACAAGCTCCTAAAGGATCATACACCTACTATAGTAGGTGATACTCCTCCTTTCTGTTAAAATAATAATGTTGAAAGACCACAGAAAACTAAATTTGTAGAAGAACTTCAAAGGCAGATATAAATTACCACAAAACAATCTCCCGAGCTGTAGCAGAAGAACAGGCAATGCCTTCCAGTAACACGAACTGTGCAGGCAGAGGGCCAGAAGAACATGTATCCTCTCAATGAGAGAGTTACCAAATGCAGCCCCATCTATTTTAACAGATGCAAGCAGCATCTTTACCCAAGGTGTGGTGATTTCAGGTCTCACCTTGGCCAAGTGTCCTCTGCAATGGTGACTTGCTCCAGCACATGCACTGGAACACAAGTGCAGGGATCAGTTCTGGTGCATCTGACCTCCTGTGCTAGATCTACAGGTCTTGAAGTATCACAGGCATTCACAAAACCAGCACTTTTGTCTCAAAGTCAGGAAAGGAAAAATTTACCTTTGGGATCCACTTCCCTCCCAGGAAGTTCCCACATGTTGGGCATTTTGGTGGCTTATGCCTGGTGACATAAGTGAAGGAACAGCCAGGATTGGTGCAGTTTCCATGTCCCCTGCGAGTATAGGTGGTTGTCTGAAACAAGAATCGTGAAGAATTTGTCTACAGACCCAAAAACCACAAAGCTGTGCTGATCACTTCCTTTTTCCTCATAAGCATTTTACAAATGTTATTTGGCAAATCACCAGCCTTCCACTATTATTCATTTTATTGAACAACCACCACACAGCTGGGTCAGGGTGAGTCAGCACCACAACTACTCCGAGTCTAAGTGCTCAGTCTACACAACAGCTTCTGGTATCACCAGAATTTAGATCAGCCTGCAGAGCAGAGATGAACAATGCACATAACCTCCTGGAGAAGCTAATCTTGCATTTACAGTGATTTAACAGTTCTTTCTGAACATGAAAAGGTCATAGTAAGATGGTATAAAAATGATTCAAACAGCAATCCACAGTGAGACAAAATGTGATTAACACTCATAACAACAGAGCAACAAGCCTTGAAGACAAGCACTCAGGATGCAGAAGCAGTTTTGTCAGTAATTTGTTGCTGTATGGGACGGTCAAGTATTCCCTGGTCCTTCACTGTATCTTGCTATGAACTACTGAAACACGAGCTGCATCACCAGGCACTATTTATACAAACAACTGAAGTAGAACCTGTCATCTTTGCCAGGACAACTGCATCAACACATTGAGTTTTTGTGAGCACAGCACTTCCCAATATCCTGTTCTCAACACTCCCGAGGGAGCTGTTGTACTGTAAGTCCCTAACTAGGTACAGATTTTTTCTAGAAATGCAAGTGCTGCTGTCAAGGAAATGAGCCAATTTAAGCCAGATACTTCTCAGGTACAAAAACCTGAAGTATCTCCATTCTCCCCGAGACAACTGGAAGAGCATCATGCGATGCACCACTATAAATAACTGCAGTGTTCCACCAGCTGGAAGCATAGAGAACCTGGAAAATAGGATTTGATGCTAGCTTATGTAACAGACGGAGCTGCAGTACTGACTGTAAATGAAATCCCAAAATGACTACAAAAACACAGGTGGCTGGAGTGGTTAGATTAGAGAAATAATACTATTCCTCCTCATGCAACAGGCCACACAACCTTTTATATGGCTTCTCAAAACCTTGGGTCATTGCTCCCCTCCTGTCATGTGGCCAAAGCAAGAGCTTTGGAGTTCATGTTTTCCTGTCATGAGAGCAGATCCTTGCCCTTAAAGGGATGGACACTGGCTTTTTATGAAGACAAATACACAGCCAAGTAGTGGATGTAGATGGTTACACAGAAATTGCTGTTGGCCAGACATGTTGCAATAGCTTTATCTACTCCATCTGTTTCCAAGAATTCCCTGAGGAAGAAGGCAGCAGAAACAAGCCCCTAAAAGACGCTGTAGGAAGTCAGAGACCCCCTTTGCCTACACAAGACGTAACACCAGAGAAAAGAAATACATCATGACATGATGACTCCAAATTGGATTATCTTCAAGAATTGAACCATGTGCAAATCCCTCCCACTCTAATATCTTTAAGACAAATCTGTGACAATACATCCAAACCTTTATATACCATACAAGACTCTGAACTTCTTACCAATTTAATTGATGCTGGGTTCTCCACAACAGAATGAGCTGGCAAAGGTAACATGATAAACTGTGTTGCAGGTGTGGAGGAGCTACTCTCTTCAGTATCCTAAAATGAAGTCAAAGGAAAAATACATGCAGGAAACAAAAGACAGGATGACCCATATCCCCCCTCTCATGTACATTAATAAGTCTTAAGGACTGATGAGACCAGAATACAGGACAGAGCAGCAACTGTTTCAAAGCAATGGCCTTACCAGATGTACTCTGGAAATTACCAAAGTCCTCACAACTTGAAACTGAAAACAGAGAATCCAGCTCTTCACAGACTAAGGTTTTCTGTAAGTGATCCCTAACACCTCAGCTTGAAATGACTCCCCTCACCGCAAGCAGGAAAACAGCTATCAGGAGCACAGCAGTAGCATTTTTTCTCACCAAAATCTTGCAGTGCAACTGCAGAACCCAGTTACTGGCACTGCAATATCCCAAACATTGTTATTACAAACAATTAAAAAAACTCAGTCCTTTTAAGACACAATTCATATCAACACATGGCTGAGTCAATCTGCAAGCAGAGAGGACTTAGTCACGGAGTTACTCCTGTATCATTGATTACAAAAGTTTCTGTTTCACTCTGCACTGAGCATCAGCAGGTTGGGCAGCACAGGATCTCCTGCACCCACCAAGGATCTCAAGTAAAACGCGAGAAACAGCACTCACAAGTTTCAGGTAAGACTCTGGAAGGAGTCTGAGTGTCACTGGAAAAAACTTACCCCCCCAGTCACCACGGTCACCACAGACACCCCCTCGGGCACCTGGGGACGGGCCACAGCGATGCTCCCATTGGAGATGTCTGTGGAGCTGCTAACCAGAGTCTCCTCAATAACCACCCGGGCCATCTGGTATGGCTGCCCTTCTATTTCCAGAGAAGCCTCATCCAAGAGGATATCTCCAGCCACTTTCTCTGTCACAGGCCCAACATAATGAGAGAGAACCTCCGAGGCAACCGCTTCTTCCGCAGCCTTGGGCTGGGCAAAGGCTGCCGTGTCCTCTGCCAGCCCCTCGATGGCAATGCACTGCTCTGAGACACTGGCCTGGCCCGAGTCCACGGAAAGGATGCTCTGCACAGCGTCACGGGACACTCTGGTGACATTCCTGGGAGCCGCCAAGCCCTCGGATGCTGCCGGGCTCTGAGTCACACACAGCTCCAGAGACTGCCTGCTCCTGTCTTCCTGAAGAGTGGTTTTGGGAATAATTATATAATCAGAGCGAGGAAGAATCTTACGAAAGCCTGGAATGTCAGGGACTACTGCAGTTCGAGTGCACGCCTTGGAGTTCTGTGGGCAAAACCAGAGGATGGAGTAAATGAATATGAGAAAAGGAAGAGATTCGGTTCTCAATCCTGCTATTTAAATCCCTAAGGTTCAAACGGTTTCCTGGAGTAGTTTGCTGGGAATTTCTCCACATGACAGAGCCTACAGAATCCCTCTCGGTCCTCGTTTCATCACTCACTTTACCATCACTCACTCTGATGACAGGACACAAAAATAACTGTCGTGAGCGGGTACCAGACACATCCATCTTGGATTACAAAACATCCTCCCTCGATTGAACAGAAAGCAAAGGCAAGAGGCAGTAGCCTCACACAGCTTCTTTAGAGGCTGCCCTGAGCAGGGACACAAACTGGAATCTGCAGTTAAACAACTCTCCCACACAGTGCTATGTAAGCAGGTGAGTGCCTCTCTTTAGCAGCCAAAGAACTTCCAGAAAGACAACTTACCGGGTCCAGTCCCTCTTTCTCTAGCTTGGCTTTCTCCAAGTAGTAGCTCTTTTCAGCCACACTGAGCAACCTCCAGCTCTCACTGATCTTTTTGTTGATTTCAGATTGAGGGAGGTGTGGAAGCTCTTGTTGCACTTTCAAGTAAATATCATAATAGTAGAGAAGGTAAGCAGATCTGAAACACAACCAGAAACTGAAACATTAAGGTCATTCTACATAAATTCCTTGGGGAAAAATAAATCTACAAGGCTTAGGTTTGCATCAAGGTCATGTGACAAGCAAGTCACATTTAATTTTATTTGTAAGTGCATTTTTTGACCAAATGAAAACTCTCTCTGAGGAGAACCTCGGAAAAAAAGAGAGAACCTCTGAGAAAGAGCCTAAGGAAAATTATTCTGGAGCAAACAAACTCTAAATTGAGCAACAGTGGCACCTGTAAAGAATGTCTGAGCAGGCCTGAAGTGTCGAGCTGATGTTTCACATACGATGTTTTACACTATGAAGCGTTCCAAGTGCACTGCAAAGGTCACTCATGTCAGAAACAAGGAAAACTGCTCCCACACCCTACAAAGGAGCTAAATGAAGGCAGGAAGAGCTTACCGAGGTTTCTTGGCTTTTTCTCCATGATCACCAGCACTTTTATGTTTCTTCTTCTTCTTGGAGGGCACGGGTGATGCATATGTGTAAGTGCTCTCTATCTCCTCCATCACCACAGTCACCTCAGCGCCATCGTAGGGAGCCTCCATGGCTGAAACACGTGCCCTGTGTTATGCTCTTGCCAAGTTACACAACGTTTCCCCCAACAAAGAGCACCTTTAATCACTTCAGTAAACTGACAGCACTGTTGCCACTTAAGTTTGACGCTAATTAAACCAAGATAAATATGTGTTCTCTATTTATCTACTTTAAGAAGGAAACTTCTATTTCTATAACCTCAAACCCATCAGTTCAGTGAAGATACACGGCACCTGCATCTCCAGAGCTGCAGTTCTACGGGGAACTCTCAGGTGAGTTTGGTCACCCAGAAGGAGCCGTACACCCAGCCAGCAGCTGTCTGGCTACAGGGTGTCATATCGCAGCTACAAAAGCAAGGCCAGAGGCTCAATGAGCAGGAAGCCTCACAATCCTCTTACCCACCAGCAGCTCCGCGGGGCTCCTCGCTTGACAGCGATCACGGCTCCAGCCCCGGGGGCGCTGGGAGGACGGAGGAGATCAGGGCAGCACGGCCTGTGGCAGGCAGAGCCCGGGCACCCCGGCCCCGCGCAGTGACCCGGGGCCAGCCTCAGGCCACTCGCTACCCCGAGCCCCGTCTCCTCCGCACCGCCCGAGGCCAAGCGGAGCGCCGCGGCTCCCTCCGCTCCCGCGACACATTTCCTCGGCCCCCTCCCAGGTGTCCCCACTCACCGGGCAGCCCCGCGGCCGCGCGGGCGGACGGGCGGCGAGCTGCGGTCACGTCCCCGCCGGGGCGCGGCGGCGTGGAGGAGGCAGCGCCGGTGCCAGGGGCCGGCCGCGCGGGGGGAAGCGTGCGTGCGGGCGGTGCGGGACGGGCGGGCTGTGCGGGGCGGGCCGCCCCGGCATGCTGGGCCGGCTGCGGGCCGGGCCCGGGCGGAGCGGGGCTGCACCGGGGCCTCCGCGCCGGGGCCGCCGCCGGAAGTGACCGCGGAGACGGCGTCCGGGGCACGGCGGGGCGGGACGGCGGCCGGGAGGGGTCAGTTTTCCTGCGCGTGCGCGGCTGGGAGGCGGCGCGCGCGTGCGGCGTTCCCGCCATTTCTCGTGAGGGCGGCAGGGGCAGGGCAGAGGCAGCGCGGTGCAGTCAGTGCTGTGAAAAACGAGGTTCACTCTCCTGTTAGGATTGAGAAGTTTAATAAAGGACAATGAGGGACAAAGATAATAAAGCAAAAGTCACGGCGCTGGGTGCTTTGGCACTCTGCCCAGAGCACACCTGCTATCCTGGGTGTTATAAATGAGCCAATCAATATTATAATTAAAGAGAATTTATTAATAATAAAAGTACAAAATACGGAAAGAGCCACAAAGCAAAGCAACACCGAGCCAGGCAATCGGCATTGGGTGAACTGAGTTCCGACCTCTGTTGGTTTGAATCTCGCTTCGTTCACGAATTTCAGCTTCTCTGAGGTGTCTTTTTATACCTTTTTTCTTCTTTGTTTAGCTTTATCTTTTCAATACAACAATATGATTTTCCTGTTTTTTCCACCACGTCTGATGACAGTTCCTGAAATCAATATTTGATTTTTGCTGTTGAAATCAGTTTCTGGTGCAAGTATATTATTGTTGCTTGTACATACATCCTGTGGACTTCATGTCTGTACAAACATACACATCCTGGAGCTCTGCCAGACAAGGAAATCCCACAAAATGCTTATCTCTGGAATGTATCTTCTCAGGGCTTATTCAGACAGAGATCCTTGAACCGCACATTTTTGCAGCCACCTGTTTTGCTTTTCTCAGCCTCAGCAAAATGCTGTAATCTTTAAAATTTTAGCACAAATTATTTTGCATCATATACTACATGGGGACTCCCTTTACATACACATCGACTTATTACATGTTCATAAACAATTATACATATTCAAAACCCTTTCCAGGAACAGTTCTTCTCTTCCCAAAATCACTGTGGAGATAAGTCTCTTGGTGATGAATATTATCTTATTTGCCAGTCCAAGCAAATAGTTCATAAGCATAGCTATTTCTAAGTTTTTGGTTGAACAAAAAAGTATTAAAAACCACATCTTCATAACCAAGCTACCTTAAGTAGCATCTATTTTGTAAGAAAGCTAATATATATATATATATATATATATATAAAACACATTTATTTGTGACACAAACCCAACACCACCCCGTCAAACAGACCATGAGTGCCACGTCCAGTCTTTCCTTTAACACCTCTAGGGACGGTGACTCCACTTCCTCGAGCAGCCCATTCCAATGTCTAATCACCTTTTTTTGTGAAAAAAATTTGTGCAACATGGATTACTAGGGGAATGCGAGTCAGAATAAAATACTCTTACCGGTAAAGAAGCCACATACTAATGAATACAGGCTAGTACAAATCTCAGAGGTATTAATAAAATAGTTTTCCAGGGAAATCAAAAGCAGCAGAACCAGTAAGAATACAGCTGAAACCTGACTGGTAAGGCAGAAACAATACCCTGAAAAATTAGAAGCTAGAAAAAGGTTAGAAGAATTAATCGCTAAATTTGTGAAGAAATTCTCCTTCCTAAACCTCCCCTGTGACAGCTTAAGACTATGTCCTCTTGTTGGGTTGCTGGTCATGTCACTATAATACATATATATGTAATTTTAAAAATCAATTAGAAAAGTTAGTCAAAACAATTAATTAGGAAAGTTACATCATTTCCAACAAGTACCTGAGTACAGAGGCTGACCCCCACCTGGCTACACCCTCCTGTCAGGGACTTGTAGAGAGTGATAAGGACACCCCTGAGCCTCCTTTTCTCTGGACTAAACACCCCCAGCTCCCTCAGCTGCTCCTTATACCCGAACCTTCCCCAGCTCTGTTCCCTTCTCCAGACACACTCCACCCCCTCAATGTCCTCCCTGAAGTGAGGGGCCCAGAGTCAGTCCATTGCAGTCAGCAGTGCAGTCAGTCCAGCTTCCCAGTCCCGGTGATGAGGCAGGTGGAGTGACAAGCAGAAATCCAGCTGGAAATCCAGGGAAGCTCAGTGCTGGGTGTAGGGGCCAGCGCTGTGTCACCACTGTCATGAGAGTTGCCAGACATCTCCCTGCTGGGAAACGGAATCACCCCAGGTACTGCAGCCACTCCCAAGTACTCCCAGGACCTTTGGTTCCCAGCATTTCTTCATCAGCATTTCTCTCTGAATTTTGAATGCTAAAAGTTTCCATACACAACAAAGTAATTGTTTTTTCAGTTTTCATGAACGTTAAAACTTAGTGCTTTGCTCCCCAGGAAACAAACAGCCCCATTAGGCTCTCTACCCATAACCTTCTTCCTTTGAACCTTTCGGGAGACAGGATATTGCACAGCTATTGCTCTAACATCTTTTTCAAATTACACATTTTGGCTTTTTTCTGTATTCATGTCTATTTCTGCAATTTACATCATGACTTCTAACTTTAGATGAATGTAAACCACATCTATCTCGTGCCTCCTCTGATTGTGGAGGAGCAGAAAAAGGGCTCCTCTCACCGAGCCAGTCATTAATAAGCCCACAAAGCAGTGACACGAAAGCCAGTATTCAATCTGCAAATGGTTATTTATTCTCCCAAAGTCCTGCAGCCGTTTCTGTGCTCTGTTAGTGTTTGAAGTTAATTGGAGGCAAACTGTCTGTTCTGCATGAAACACTCCATCCAGCCCCTCTGCTTTTCCAAAGCTCCATACTTTTATTTGGATCAATACACGACCACTAGAATTTTCTTGGAATTATTAACTAGCCAAATATTTGGAACAAAATGGCTGGTTGACTTTACAGGACTAATGAACAACTGAAAATAATAATTTAAGAGAAAATCACTTAAAGGAAAGCAGTCATGTTTCTTTTCATGGAGGAGTTCTGACAATGTGCATGCTGTCGATGGCATTAGAAACTCAAATTCTTTCCTAAACTGGGCATTTTGACTCTTCCATGGACATTTACATGGCCTTATCTCAGAAAAAAAAAATACTAACAGCATGTAAATTATTTTAACTATGCTGTAATAGCACTTTGAGGAGCAGAGGAAGCTGCTGTCTATTGGTGTCTATTGTGAGCCTGAGGAGGGTTTCAAAGGAGTCCTCGCTGTGTCAGGAGGGGAAAGGCACTCTCTCCCCAGGACACTTTATGCATCATTACCTTGGGAAATGAAAGGTATTGATGGAGATTACACAGGGATCTCCCTCTTCATTTTCCTGACAAAGTACAAGGGCCTCTTTGAAAGGAGTTCAAAAGACAGGCAGGCACACAGAACTGCAGCAGGTACTAGCCTTTACTTCTGAAGAGTTGACTTCAGAGTCTGCTTAAATAGATGAGAAATTTTAACAGCTATTCAGTAACAGTTCGTCCAGCTCCAGCTCCCCCATCTGCAAGCCTTCCAAGGCTCCATCCCTGCTCCAATTCAATCACCACAATGTTGTTGTGTGAGTGCTGTGGGGCAGAGCCGTCGTCTCAGAGTGCAATGTGACATCACCTCTGTCTCAGCCCTTGAACAGCACCAGTTTCCAGGAGGTTTTCATGACCCCATCCCGTGAAACAAAAGCCAAGTGAGATTGAGACAGCGTGGCAGCAAGGAGAAAAACACTGCCAAAGGTTTTGGGGGATTGTGTTCCCCGTGAAGGTGGAGAGCTTAAACCCCCATGGGACCTGCTGTGGTAAAGAAAGTGTGGTAGGGGATTTAAGAGTAGCCATGTGGAGCTGCTGCCAGCTGTAGTCACCAGGGACAGTTGTCATTAGTCCTTCTAAGCTGCTTTAAACCCCCCTGAGATTTGCTCTGACACTGCACTGGTGGCTGTGGGGTCTTTCTTTCCTTTGAGAGTAAAACCACACTGAACCTGTCCCTCTTGCTTTGCACACATCCCCTACAGCTCCCATGTCACTGTGCCATCCGTGGGCTTTGTGCTGACAGTAACTCCACAGTGTGAGAGCAGCAGCCAAAGGGCTGGAGACACAGGAGGAGTATCTGTCTGGCTGTTGAAGGGTAAAGGAGCCCCTTTCCCACAGAAGTGTTGCAATAAAGATACTACTATTTTTAAAATGGCACCAATGGAAAAGCAACAAAGGAATTTGTTATATTTCTGATGAATTCTGGTCTGTTTGGGAGCTCTTTGCAAGAACAAACATCAAGGATCTCAGAAATGTTAACATTTTCAGTGTTTCTGGTTATAGGCACAGGTTTTGGGGGATGGGAGTAACAAAATAAAACTTGGGCTTTTAAAAGTGGCTGTTATTGATCTCACAGCACAAAATCAACAAGAAAAGGGGTCAAAAGTGTTACATTTGATTTAGGCAGCAAAACATCTCTTTTTGTTTTATCCAAAACAAAGCATACATTAAACCAATAGAGTTATTGCACCAATCTCTCATTTAATCTTCTAGGATCATAAAAATTTCAATTTCTCTGTGAATCTGTTCTAGCCACACACAGCACTTGGGATTTCTGTGTTTATAAAACAGAACCCACCTCTCTTCTTTGAAATTGCTTTGGCTCTGTAGTCGCCATCCAAACAATCTTTTCCTCAGCAGGCAAACAAGCATATATTTTACAGTCAGTGAAATATATTTCTCTCAAAAAGGATACAGAAAACATTTTCTAGACATTTATTCTTTTTTTTTCTTAAGTAATAAAAGAGAAGCAGTGATTCATATGACTTCTATTTCAGTTGTTTAAAAAATTGTTAACAAGGCTTCATATTTTAAACGGAAATGTGATCTTTACAATTTTCTACTAAATGAGGCATAGAAGTATTATATGTTAGGTGTTGAAAATAATGAAAGCTATCAGAAGAAGCACAGTTTAAAAGCATGTCTGTAGAGACTTTATGAAGTAGAGAAACCTAGTGATACATTTGTGTAAAATAATGAACAGTGCAGAACAGGCCAGGCAAGCGTTCCCGTTTCTTCTTTACTTATGATAAAGGAAAGGGGAGAGCTTTTGAAATTGGAAATACTAATTTTCTTCAGATTTGGAAAGTGAAATGGAAACATAGCCATTCAAAGCTCAGAGGAAGAAATACCTCCAGCTTTACTGCCAGTTGATCACAGAGCAGCATAGGACATCTGCAAATATCAAAAATCCACTAAAACTTCCCATGGATAATGCACCCATCTAAAAAACTGTGTCATGATGAAAAAAAATAGGAGCTAAACAACTTCCTGTCAAAAGAATAAACTCATCACTGTCTAAAAGACTAGGAAAAGTTCCCCAAGGCCCCATATCACCCTAAGAGTGTATTAGAGAGGATTGAATCCAGTGCTGGTAGCTATTAAAGGCAAAGTCTTGATGAAGACTGACTCCATAGGATCCAGAATATATTTTCTTTAAGTAAACATTTTGGTCCTACTCATTTCTTTCCTCAGGAATATCAGTAATAATGTATCTGGAGCTGTCCCCAGTGAGCCAGAAAAATGGTCTTGCCTCAAGAAAGATTCTGAATTTTCTCCCACTGTTTGTAAGTTGTCTTCTTTATTTACTTGCACAAACCCCTGTGGAGCCCTGAGCGTGGTCTGTCTGTGGCACACTCACGGCATCTTCCTGAAATGAATCAGGATAACTCCCTCCTTCCTTTTATGAGCATGTTGATGCTTTTGATCCATGTTGGGTGTTTTTTGCTGTTCCCAATGCAGTGTGTTTGCTCAGATCCCTTCACAACTTGTGAAGTACAGAAACGTGTTTCACTGAATGGTGAAATCATTCATTAATGAGGAGCTGCCCCTTATGAAGGCATCACCAGGTGGAATTAGAGTGTCCTTTGTGCTGAGCCTGTTCATGATGACAAACCTGACTTGATCTGTGTGGTTTGTGAAGGAAAAGCTACCCAAAGCTCTGGCACTTGGGTGCAGCTCTGAACTGAGACTTATCCAGCAACAGCAGTGAAGCCTCCTCAGCAACAGTAATTATGTATGTGATGGGAGGCAGGTAAAGGCTGCTTCTCACTTTCCACCTGAATGATGAAAAAACTGAGGTATAAAGAGATCTAAAAGAATACCTGAAGATGGGTATCTCCTAAACCTAGTAGAGTCACTCACTGTTCAGTGTCCCTGAAAATTCAGAACAGTCAATCATGACTTGGGGTGCCCTAAAATATTCTCAAGACCAGTGAACTGGATTGAGATAAACATCTATTCCTGTCTCTCTAAAACTGCATCTTCCAGCACAGCTGCCCAGTAGCTGTCACCAAAACAGCAGGACTGCAGGGTGGCCCCACACCATAACTTAATCTTTTCTCAGGAATGTAGAGCCAGCAAGGAAAGGGAATCTTCAAGTCGAGGTCTTGGTCCGTGTTCTCTGGCTGACACTCTCTGAAGCCTCTGCCCTGCAGTGTGGACAGGAGGCCCACATTTCACATACACAGCTGTACATTACCTGGCACAGGTAGGGATTTGCTCACCGTGTAGCTGCAGCAGCAAGGACCTCTGGGAGAGCGGGATAAGTTCCTCGGGAAGACTGAGCCTCACTATCTCCCAGCAGTGCTGGTCCTCACCCCTGCCTGATTAAAGCTTCCTCAAAAGGTGGACAGAAGTTATGGACACATTTTTCACTGCAGCAGCAAAGGGCAACACAGTGCCAGGGGTGAAAGCAAGAGTCAGCAGCTTTTCTCCTGGCACACCACAGCTGGGTTTCTCAGTAATGGTAAAGCTTTATTGGGCAGGAGACAGCAGAGTCTTCTCAAAGCTGATCTCAGAATGCAAAATGAGCAGGATCCCGGGACCTTGGATCCATGATAAATTCCACTGATTTCTGGTCCCAAAGCACTGTTTTTTCAATCTTGCCCCCTACAAGCTAATTAAATGCATATTTTTTCTGCCACCAGAACAAGCCACTCCTTGCACTCACATCTTCCCCTGGAGATGCAATGAGCAACAGGAGTGATGTGAATCACCTAGTGCTACATTTGAAAGAGCTCATTTACCGCTACAGCTTGTCCGGGATATACAGAACACATCTGAATCCCTCCAAAGTCTTGCTCATTCTCCTGCTCTGCAGCGTCTGTGAAAACAAGGAGGCTCAGGTGTGCTGTCCAATGTCATGTCTGAGGTATGTCTGGGATGCTGACAGAGTTGCAGCAGTGCTGTACCGTCAGAGCACAGCTAGGGGAGAAATGGGCCAACTCCCCTTTCAGTGGGAGCTGCTGGCTTACACCACTCTGCTGCTCTGGGACAAGTACTGGAATGTCACCCCAGCAAGTAGGCACTTTGCTTGAAAACAATAACCAGCTCCCACTGTCAAGTATAAAAGGTGCAATCCTGGTCTCAGATGTTAATCTGGTTTCAAACAGAGCAACTGAGTGGAGGATCAAGTAGCCTGACACAGTGACATTCAGCACAACTGCATCTCCCGGTGTTTTGAGCAGGATAATGCCATTACTGAGCACAATGCTGCTAATCTCAGCTCCACTCTTTCCACTGAAGGGAAGAACATCAAAGCTTTAACATCTGCACCTCCTGCCTGGTATCTGTCTACTGTCTCTCTCCACTCCCATCCCTGTTCCCAGTCCATTTTGAGCTGAAATCCTTGCCTTATCACATTCAGCAGTTGTCTGATGCTTGCAGGAATTAAAAGAACTTGGAGCTGTATCTTGGCTTGTATGACCGCATTTCTAAATGTCTGCAAGTCTCTGGCAAGCTGAACTTGGTGCCAGGGTCTCTTTTCATATAATACTTTGGAGTAACTTGGCATATTCATCACTCTGGAGTGTCCCTGAACAGACTCACAATAGCACAGTTTGCACAGAGTGACACAGTCAAGCTGCCTCCAGCCTTCAGAGATCCACTGTCTTAGAGAGGTTTTGTGGACTGTGAAGTAGGATGACAACCAGGAATGAAGTCCCATACCCACGCTTCTTTCCAACAAGCACTGACTTGTTTATACAGTCCCCTCTGGTAGTACACTGTTGGAAAGTCCCAGCCAAAATAATTTCCTTGTCACACTGTAGGGCTGCACCTGTTTGTTAATGCCCAAAGGCATCTATCTCATATTTATTAGCACAATGACCCGTGAATAGAAAGAATGAGCTCTGTATAGTATTGTGGTGACCATGAAACTCAAATAGTCTTAGATGTTATAAAAGAGCTACAGAGATCCAAGAGACAGTTTATTAATCCAGCAAGCTGAGCTACCCCAATGCCTACAGTATAACAGAGATAAGGATTTTAAAATCAAATAGACTGAGAAGAGTGCATGCCCTTGTAACCCTGGATTGAAAACATCAAATCTGCATTGTGTTACAGTTACTGCAACAACAACGTTATAGTAAAATCTGTTTAGGTACCTCATTTTTAACGTGCTTTCATAGATCACTGGTTATCTGAATGCAGAACTGAAGAATTTTTGCTACAGGACTGGTTTTTGAGTGGGCACAGGGAAAGGTGTGCATGCAAGAAAGAAGATTAATTTATTACTCCTAAGATGGTGCAGGGTACCAGGTACGTGGGAGTGTGACCAGACCTGATGAGAACCCTGCAACAAAGGGGAGATACATGCTGAGAAACAGAAAGCAGCTGCTCATTCATCCATGGAATGGCCCCATAAGGATCCAAGGGGAATCTATGACTTGAAACAGAACTTGAAGAGACAAAACAGTAATGAGTGCACTGGAAGGAACAAGGAGTTTCTGCCCCAGCTCTTCCATTTGACAGGACACCCGTGTAGCTGCTGCCATGACTGTTAGGGCTTGTTAATGAGAAGTCTTAACAAGAGAAAAAAAAGTTGCTGAAAAATTCCAGGCACTGTCACCACTAAAAACCCTCCCACACCTGGATTCACAAATCACTACTTTTTTGAGAGTCTGGAATAAATATTTACCCCTGAGAATTCAAAATTTGCTTTTCTCCGAGTATTTAGCAGCACTTTCCACGTAAGGTCTGCCTCCTAGATCCCCAGCTGATGGCAACACAATTATTGTAAGATGTGTTCAATGACAATGCTTTTTGCTGCAGCAGCACAGATGACAGGTTTTACAAGCCTCTGGGTGCTTTACTTGTCCTGTCTCACAGAAGAGGAAAGCAAGGCTCAGCACTCTAGGATCAGCTCATCTGGGATTTAACAAAACTGGAAGAGAGAACTAACTGAAAAGAACTGTACTTTCTATCCACAAGGAAATATAATGTAAGTGCTGTTCTTCAAGGAAAAGTGGAAGAAGTAGCAATTAAAGGTTGCCTGAACAGGAGCTACACAGGGCAGTGAGAAGGAAGTGACCGCTGTACTCACAACAGGAATGGGGAGTGCAGAAATGTGAAGGCAGCACAAGAAATAGTCCTGAGGTTGACTCAGAGACAATTTGTGAGGCGCCAGGTTCCTGAGGAAAGGCACGTTTGGACATGATCACTGTGGCCTCCTGTCACTTGTGTCCCTCTGTCCTAGAGAACCATGGTCATGCTGTGAGCATACCCAGAGCTGCGCACACAATGCAACACCCACAAGGTGAAAAGTGAAAAACTCCACATGACTGGTGCAACTTGTAAGGAAACTTTTGCCTCATAATTATTTTCACCTGTGAGAACTTGAACAGCGCTGCAAATGCTGCTGCTTTTCCTGGTGTAGAAACAGCCGTGGATGAGTCAGAACATGGAAATAGCTCAGCTGACAGTGAAACAAAGACCCTGGTCTGCCATAGTGTAGAAGCAGTTGCTGTGTTTGGAAAAGAGTTGTTCCCAGTTGTGCATTCCACTGTACAGAGCAATTGCTCAGAGAACATAACATTTCTGCAGAACGTTGTTGTATCCTTCAGCCCTTTTGTTCCCTGCAAAACTTCCTTCCAAAGACACTTTCTTCCAAACCGGCACATTCCTTTCCCTTTTTCAAAGTACTTGCAGGGATTTTTCCCCACTCTGCCTAAATTATTTAATCAGCTCATTTTTCTTCTGCTTTTCTACCCAGTGCACACAGGGAATGACAAACTTGAATATTATTTGGCACTCTGGACAGGACTTGATGATGGATTTCTTGAACTACTTGGCACATCTCCACTGCCAGATGAAGTACATGTGGTTTCAGCTGGAAAGGATCCCAAACATCCTCTCAGAGCCTGGTGGTTTCTCACACACCACTTCCATACAGATGCTGCACACCTTGGCCTGACTGTCCTGGAAAGCAAAGGCCTTCTTCATGTCGAGCTCAAATGTTGCCATGCACATCATCTTGTGAGCCTTCCTCTATTCTTGATTGGAATGGTAAAGCACTTGCAGCCCACACAGCTCACCCATGACCTTGTGGAGGTACAGGGAGCACTCTCCCAAGTGCCACATTCCCTCCACCATGTACAGACACAGCTGCTCCCTGCCACCACAGGAGCTCCCCACTACCAGATCTTCCAGTCCACTGCAAATTGCTTCCAAGTAGTAATGGGGCTTCACTTCCAGATTTTTATTTTGGTCACTGCAGCACACCACAACCCTGAGGGCACCAGGCTTCTGCTGCTCTTCACTCAAGCCACACAGATTTCTGTCCCTGAGTGCCCTCTTCTTCTGCTTGCTCCATGTGGTAGTGGGCCCACGCTCAGGGGCTGTGGGGGACTGCCAGGGGCAGCACAGTGGCTGTGGCTCCCCCCAGGGCTGCAACCTTCATGTGATCACAGCTGTACCAAGTGCCATAGGCACACTGTCCCTTCTGGTAGTACTTGAAGACAGTGGAGGATTTGCTTGTAGGCAGATCATGTGAGAACAGACACTTAATCCCTCCCAACGCGCTCTCTGCACGTAGTACCTGCACATCACCTGCTCCGTGCTCATCGCAGCAGCGTGGTCCCTGGCCCCTGGCTGTTGAACACAGAGTCCAGAGGACAGCAGCAAGAACAACCCAGAGGTACAGCAAATGAGCCCTGCAAGGAGGTACCAAAAAAAAATGACTTGATTTAGTCTGGGGGAAGTGGAAGAGATGCATGATAATACCCTTAAATAGGTAAAACTGCAGTATAGAAGGTAATAAACTATTATCTGTGTCTGCCAGGAGACAAGAAGTGATAGGTTGCAGTAAGGGAGATTTATTGGTTACAATTAGGAAGGGCTCATATTAGACTGTGTGGGGAGCAGGTGAAACCACCATCACATGAGCCTTGGAAGAGGTGAGACACCCTGCAATCAGGAATGGTTTAGCCAAAGAAGTTCCATCTCCCTCACATTTCTTTTCTATTACCTTTTCTTACACTACGCACATGATGAAAATATGCCAGAACCTCTCCCCACTCTCTGGGAGATGTGTGAGCAGTGCTTTAATAGCTGTGTCTCAGAGAGAAGCTCTTGCTGGGCTGTTCTAGCTGCTTGGGTTGCTGTGACATTAGCTCATGTCCTTTTAGTGACATAATTAGAAAAAACAGGATTCCAAACGAACTACTGCGTTTTAACAACCCAACTCTCACTGATTTTACATGAAGCCAATTGGAATTTCACACAACAGACTGCAGTGCCAGGTAGACCTTACAAAGACTGTAATAAGACATCTTTGCCACTGTAGCAATCTCGTGTTGCTGCACTCCTTGAAGCAACAAACCGTTTCATCAGTTCTTGCCGTGGTAGTTTTGTTACCTTACCTTTACTTAATTGGTTTCTGCAGGGTTGTCTTGGAGACTTGAGATCTGCTCTTTGAAACCACTGGATTCTTATATGAAACCTAGGAAGGAGAAATGGGATTTCACACAGCAAAGTTGTCAGTAACAAAACTGGACCAAAAATGGTGAACCACTGCATAAATGCAGTAGCTGGGGTCCAGCAACACAGCCGCCTGCTGAGCTCAGCCTTGGAGATTGGCTCCCAGCAAGTGAAGCCCTAAATTATTATTTTAATATATCATGTCTGAATTCTTGTCTGAAGTCAGCTGCCACTGCAGAAGGCAAGTCAAACTTTACCCTGGCCTCATTGCCTGGGTTTGCTATCCATGTGTGTACACTGACCAAGCCCTCAGGTTTGACTGCCCCCTCCCCAGTGTTCACATGCAGATCTCTTGCTGATTCCTCTTTTGAAGGTTTTTGTTTCTGGTGCTCAAATCTTAGCTGACTGGAGTGCAGCCATGCTGTGTGCTGATTGCAGCTGGCAGGTGGATTAGAGCTCATTCAGATAGCTGTGAAATGCGTCTGTGAGACAGAAATGGCAGAACAATGGATTATTTCACCATGAAGAGCCCAGAAACTGATGCAGACAGTCACGTTGAGGAGACAAGCTGAGGAGCATGAAGACATAAAGCAATTTTTACTTCCACAAGCCTCACGAGATCTTTCCAGCTCAAAGTTTTGGGGATCTGCTGCCAGCTCCCTTCCTCCTCACCTAAGCTGGTTGATTTCTCCAAGGTACAGGATGTTCTCAGTTTTTTTCCAAAATATGTGGGAGCTACAGTTGCCAAGTAACAAAACCTCATCACTCTTTTCCTGAAATGCATAATTCCTTGTTTCTCTGTTTCATGGAATGGACGGATGAAGCTGTGATCTATGACACTTGTTCAGTATCAGGGTCATTTAGACTCCAGTCTTGCCCCTGGATAAATCTGTTGGATACAGAGTTCAGGGTGAGGAAGGGTTCTGACTGCCCTTTTGTCTCTCACCTTCAAAAACAAAACTGGGGATGCATTTCACGATTCACTGAACTGACTCAGTGACCAGTGTAATGAGATTACATTAAGAAATCAGTGATGCTGCAGCCAGGAAGAGGCAGCCTGACACTTTTTTCAAGTGGTGTCCTTTCTCCTCATCTGCTGAAAAGCACTCATATGGTTGATCCAAAGCAAGGTCAGAACAAAGCTGATAGATCCCACTCCTTCACAGGAATTAGGAGCAAAATTCAGCTCATTGCGGTATTTGTGGAACTAAAGGAGGTCCACAGAAGGACAAACAAGATGATGAGGGATGAAGAAGCTGTCTTAGGAGACGTGACTTGAGCCAGGAGAGAAGAATGCTGGAAAATGAGGAGAGCATCAAGATTTGTAAAAGGAAGAAGGCCCTAGGTAAGCTCTATTTCAGCTGCTGCTCAGGAAGTTCACAGTCCTGGAACCAGCTGGCATTTGCTGACTCTAATAGGGGGTTGGTTTTAACAGATAAAAGGAAGTGCTTTTTTACACTGTGGAATTGAACTTCTGGAACTGGCTGCCATGGGAAGCAGACAGAACTGTCAGAGTCAGGGAGCAATTAGACAAAATCACAAACAAAAAGTCTAGACATGGACACTAAATGCCCTAGGAAGGGATGTCCACTTTAACACAGCTGATACAACAATTGTGGCTGCTGTTAGAGGTGTGGACTAAAGTGGCCAAGCAAGTGTGCTTTCCCTAAATAGCATCTTTTATTGCCTCAATCTGCAACAGTTTACTGGACATGATGGATCCAGGTTTGCTGTTATTTCTTACTTGTCTCTAATTCTTCCTGCACCATGGCAGAGTTCATTCCCCTTTGACCCTACTCCCAACAGAGCCAGCAATCTACCCCAGGTTACATGAGGACCCATATAACCTCCAGATTTCATCCAAGGGTTCATCCTCTCCTGAATATCTTGAAATCTTGTTCTGTGTCCTAATTTCCTTCTTCCTTCCCTACACCAGCAAGAAGCACCATGTGGCTGAGCTGCTCGTGAATCTTGAAGACGAGCAGTGTCTTAAAGTTTGTGACACATTAGCAGAGTGACACAGTGACAACTCCATGCCTGTGCACTTCAATAAGCTAGTTATAAACAAGAGGGTTTCTCCTCTAATGTTCCCAGTCCTTGCTACCACACTGGAGAGGACTGGACTAATGAAGATTTCCTCCTGTGAGCTCCATGAGGCATCTGCACTATTCCTTCTGAACTCATTACAGCGAACAGAACATAGACCAGAAAAAGCATTCTTTGCTGGCTATAAATCATGAGTGACACTAAGGTATTGCTATTAGCAGCAGAAAAATGCTTTCCTCCCCCAACCTCATCCAGCCCCATGTACATACAACACTTTGGCAAAGGGTGATGGGGTGTCTGGATGGAAAATTAAATAGAGGTTGTGTTGTCTGAAGATAAATTGGTACCTCCCTCGGCGTGAGTGACTTTGTCTTTTTCTGATTTGTCTTTTAACTTAAAAAACACTGAGACTAGAGATAAGGATGCGCTTTAAAACCCTAGCCTTTGTCCCCTCCCAGGCTCTCCTGAGCAAATCCTGTCTCTGAAATGAGCTCAAAAAGATAAATGTTCTGGCAGTAATATGCAGTATTATTTTTGGCACTCGAAGAATCTCAAGCTAGATAAGGGAAAACTGAAAGGAAGACAAAGCTCTGTTTTTTTCAAATGCAAGGGACCAAATTCTGCTCACCCATATGAACCCAGAATCCTTTCTTTTTTTTCCAGATTATTGCAGTAATTCCTGATTTTCACCAGAGTAGCTGATTATGGGGCCTTATTTAAAACCCAGCACATTCAGACACCCTGGTGGAATCACACAAAAACAGAACTGAAAGACAAAGGCATGCGAAAACAGCGCCAACTCCCCAGCTCCTGCCCAAAGGCTAATTTGGTTTCAGACCATGTTAGCTGTAACAATGATAAGATTAACACCTGATATCAAGGGAAAGGCTGAACTGTCTGAGACCTCCTTCAGCAGAACAGAACTCTGCTCCAGCCCCTCCAGCATATTAGCATATGTTAGAGGAATGGCCTCTTTCCTGGACTGGTACATATTTCCCTATAGAGCCTTTGTGCAAAGCTCAGAGCAGTGTTTCTGCTGATACATTTGTGCATATATTGAATAAAACATGTGCCATTTGACATTGTTTGCTTGGGCTTCCATGGAGAATGGGAGAGGGCACCTATTACTGTAGGGCAGAGAGCCATGAGGGGCTGAATCTGGCCTTTCTAGGATCAGGATGAAGCACAGGCAAATGGAGGAGTGTGTCACGTTTTTGATTCTGAGAGAGCCCTGACCAAAGGACCCAGCTCGCCCTGCATTGATTTAAGTTCCACCTGTCTATATTGCCTTAAGACAAGGAAAAGTAAAAAGTCCAAACCTTGGCTCTCTGTATGTTCATTACCTTGTTACAGACGTGTATGCTTTGGAAATTAAATGAGAAGGGATTTTCAGAACAAGCTAAGTGTTTTAGAGGCAAAATTTCTAGTGCTCAGAAAGGCTCCTGTGTCCAAAGCACAGCCTGTGCTCTGCAAATTTCAGCGTACTTTGTCAAGGCTGGAAGTTTGATAAGAGACTCTGGTTCTCAAGAGCTCTTAGAGCATCCTGTTCTAGGGAACATCAGTTATTGATGCTGCTGGTTTTAAACTAAGAAGTTGCCACATCTCAGCTGTTCTTGGATTTGACTGGCATGTGAGGAATGATTGCATGGAATAGCTAGAGGCATTGCCACCTGTTGTGTCTATTCAAAGTTAATAATTTTCTAAGCAATTAAGAACTGTTCAGTGGTACATTTTATAATACAAGATTTGTATGACGTGACCAGAAGGAGTGTCCTAGCATAAAAAATAGGATGTTTCTAAGGGAATTCAGAATCTCCTTCCTAAAAGCTGTGAAATATCCTCAGATCAGTTCAGTGAAGCAGCATATTGAGAAGGATGTCAGCAAGAATCAGGAAGAGCCCTAGAGGAAATTCGTTTGGCCACTAGGAACAACACTGTCTTCCAGATTAGCTTTCATGGAACACTTGTTCCTTTTCATTTCTGTCACCATGTCTCCAGCTCTGTAATGAAATACCTTACCCCTGTCAGCTGTGGCACCAGTGACAGGAGTCATTCTGTCCCGTGTCAGTAACACCAGGGCCAGCTCTGCAGAGAGGAGCCCGGCTGGCCAGGCAGTCACAGATGTGCCTTTGACAAGGAGCAAGCATGGGAAGATGACTCCAAGATTATCTGTAACTACTAAAGGATATGCCCTTGACACCCACAGAGCAGGGTCATACCCTGTCCTGAGCACTAAATAGTTAAAAAGCTTAAAAAGCTGCTGGTCTTTGGTTTCATGGAGCTGATCATGGCAGTAAGGCCAGACTTTAGCAGAGTGTTAATATTTGGGGAACCTTCATGTCCAACCGATTTCTGTTTCATGGAAACAAATTAATTCTTGTCTTCTATGCAGTCACAATAGTAAAAACATACTCTTTATCTGCTCTGATCACCCCTTGTTAAGCAGCTTTGCTTCCTTGCTCCCCACCTTCTCTTGTTCTGTTTGGTACTGGACACTAAGGCTGCTTTCCCTCATAGAGGCATCATGGTTTTCCACAGGAACATGTATGCACAACTAAGAGCTGTTTTCCTTGCCAGCAGTGGGTGTGGAAGGTTGTAACTTTTTCCAATGGCAAGGAAAAAACAGCAAGCTCACTGGCACAAATCTATCAGTGAAGCTGCACAAGTGTACTATACAGAGCAAACAAGAACTTGCTGTTACCTTTCAAGTAAATAGTTTCTCCTTCTCAGTTTGCTCCAGCATAAAAATCCCTCTGCCCTGTAAATGCCACTGCCAGTATTTATTTTTTAAGAACTTGGATCTGTTTATTTATTTATCCATATTTAGTTTAAAAGTCTGGGCTCAAAATTAAACAGTCATTCATAATGTCATTATCTGCCTTGCTCTGCAGTCAGATACCGTGTGTGGTGTCACAGGACAAAACCTTTGGCAAGGCCTCTAGAAGAGCAATTTAGCTCCTCATCCATCTTGCCTGGCAGCATGATTGGCTTCCAAGCTTGCACTGCTAAATTTGTTATTTAACTCTGACTTATATTATTGAGTGTTAAATCACTTTCTGAAGTGTTTATTGGTAATAGTTGAATTCTTTCCACCCATTTGAGCTACTTTTGAAACATAAACATTTCCTTGTATATTGGAGCTTGATGGAAAGGTGGGGAGAGTTCCTCAGGAAGATAGACCAGCTCATTAAGTAGGGACAGAATTTGCCAGTGCTGTGGAGGAGAATATCCTCCCCCTTCCATCAGGATGAAACAGCAAACTCCCTCTGCCACTCCACAGCACTCACATGAGGAGGGTTAACTTGTGTCTTGGTTCTCCCATCATGTCTTGGCCTGTCAGGAAGCAGAGGACCTGTGTACTGGAACACCAATGACTTCCTGACAGGATCTTCAGAGATGCTGCATCTCCCTGAATAGAAAGCTGTCATCTGCAGGATCAGGTGCTGAAGAGGTTATTAGGCATCAATATGCCCATGCTTCCAAGTGTGAAGTGTGGTACTCAGCCCCTGCCTGGCACTGATGGCTCTTGGGAAGGAACCAGAAACAACTTTCTTATACCTATTTAGGAAAATGGAACAGAGGATCAGAGAGCAGAAATAAACAAAGAGCTTAAAATCTAGTGTGGCAGTTGGAAGCTGAGCTGGAGAACAAGGGCCAGAGGCAGGTCAAGCTGGAGAGGAGGCAGAAGTTCAAATAAGCCCTTTGGCAACTGATCTCTTGAGGACCCAGATGTGACAGCCCAGCAGCCTGATCCAGGCCAATCTACTCAGTACTGCAGGTCCTCTTACCTCTTGTCCTTGCTTCAGTGAAGACTTACAAATCAAAGTTTTTATTTCCATTTTATTTTTAATGAGGAGGTCATTGCTTCTCTTTCCTGCATCTGGGAGTTACTTTCCAATCTGATGAACACTGACTTTTAGAGATGACACCAAGATCACAGTAGCAATCAAGGCTCCTTTGATGGCAGAGCTAAAAATACACTCCCCAGCTGACACAAGCCTTCAGGAGGAGAACATACAGTTTGGGTGGAAAGAATAAATCTTCCTTAGTCTCTATGTCTTCTGCCAGAGGATACCACACCTGTGACAACCATGCAAGCAGGTTACATCTGTCTTCTGAAATGAAGCAGACCCATACTGCCTCCAGCCTCAGTGAGAGGAAAGCTTTAAACCCTCTGAGTGCCTTGGAGAATGGTTTCATTGGCAGTTTTGCCTCTCTGGTCATGTTGGCATCTGTCAAGTTATTGCATGGCAGGAGCCACATCTTAGGGTCTTTAGCAGTCCATTAGGTTCAGTTTCCGTCCTGTTAATCAGCTGCCCCAGCTCTTTCCTTTCCTATCTGCTTCCCTTCCTGCTCTCCTCCCTGCTAATTCCCGGGTGCTGGCACACAAGTCCTGGCTAATGAGGCATTCCCAAAGCCTTGCTTCTGCACTTGTAAAGGAGACTGTGGTAAGTAGTGCCACTGCCACCTCCTGGGCTTTCTGAGGACTTGAGCACATCCCGTGGGCTGCAAATGCAGATTTATGCAAATGCTGGGCAAGAGATCATGGATTGCCCAGCTTCAATCTGTGCCAGCCCACTCCCTCCCCAGGTCAGAGGAGCAATGGCACTAACAAGCAGATGTTTGCAGAACAGAGTGCAGGTCCTCCTCCCCTTGGAGGCATTAGCTAAAGATGGATCATTAAGGCTTTTGTGTGGGAGATGTACAGATGAACAATCACACACAGTATCAGTTCCAACTTTGTAATGTGTAATGTGTCAGGGGGTAAAAGGTTGTGCAACCCACTTTGGCAAATGGAAATAGCAAGAAGGATGTGTTTTTCTGGCTAAATGAAAGCGTTCTCTGTGGGTTATTTTTTCATGCATAACTTGAACTTAGCAAAAGGAAAATTTCATTTCTTTGGTCAGACAAAAATACACCAGATTTATTGTTTTGAAAGATACAGGGGGTATTTCTACATGGCTGCTGTAGCTATAATTGGCAGCACAACGTTTTGTCAAAAAAAAGGCATTCACCCAAGAATGTCTCTGGGCCCAGCCAGCTTCAATCCTGGAGGTGGATGTCCCATCCCTAAACCTCTGTGGGCAGTGGTCCATTGCCAGGAGTCTGTTTGATGCTCCCATTTAGGGTGCTGGCCCTGAAGATGTATGACCTCCCTCTAACCGAGCCTTCAGTGTGGATGCTTTCTGGCTTGTTCTGGCAACGGAAGAACATAAGGAAGCCATTCCTGTAGTTCTTGTTCATCCATCCATAGAGCAGGGGGTTGGCAAATGTAGAGCACATGGCCCCGACGTGGAAGACAGTGTACAGGAGTTTGTAGTCGTGGAAGATAAGAACCAGATCAAGATCAATGGCAAGCTGGAATATGTGGAAGGGGAGCCAACAGACTGCAAACACCACAACTACCATCACTAGCATTTTGGTTGTCTTCCTCCTCCGGCACTGGTTCTCATTCCTGGAAGTGGGACTGACATGGTTTTTCAGCTTGAACCAGATCCTGGTGTAGGCATAACAAATAATTGCAAGAGGAAGAACATACTGCAGGAGGAGCATGGACAGACTGTAGATGGTGGCATCTCTGTTGTTACCAGAGGGCCATTTTTCTGAGCAAACAGCCATTTTGAGGTTAATGGATGGGATTTCCTCATATCGGTACTCCCTGAAGATGGCCAGAGGCCCTGCTAGGACAGCTGCTGCCAGCCACATGATAGCTATGATGGTGAAGCTGAGCCTCTTGGAAATCCTGCTGTCCAGGTGGAAAACGATACAGCGGTACCGATCCAGGGCAATCACAGTCAGGGTGAGAGTGGACACATGAACACTCAGAGCTTGAGCATAAGGAACCAGGTGACAAAGGACAGCTCCAAACTTCCACTCGTCCAGCAGGGTGTACACGAGGGTGAAAGGCAGACAGAGTGTGTCCACCATCAGGTCTGCCAGGGCCAGGTTAGCTATGAAGAAGTTGGTGACAGTCCTCATGGTCTTGTACTTCACTATGATGTAAATGACCAGGGAGTTTCCGATGAAGCCCAGCAGAATGATGAGGGAGTAGGCAGCAATCAAGATGACCTGGACCCCCAGGATCTTGGTGCTGTCCATCATAACACTGCGGGATGCAGAGAGACCCTGGGTAGGAGTGACAAAGTCCTTGGCATGCCAGCCGTGTGGCAGCTTCTCATCTAATGCTGTCTTCTCCATGGTGAATGTGCTGTTGGCTCCCTCCAATGGTCCCATGCCTGGCCTGAGACTTTCCATAAGGAGGAGAAGGAGGTCTGGAACGCAGATAGAGCAGAAGTGAGAGTACAGCTGACACTCATCTTTGACGAGATTTACTTGCCTACAAAAATTCCCTAGTGCCTTAAGAACTAGGAAAGGACAGAAACAAGGCACTCCCAAAGTCAAGGTGTTCTTCTCCACCTCCCCATAACTATTTATTTCCAGATTGTGCACGAGTTTTTTTTTCAGTTTCTTATTTCTCAGCTCTCCAGGTGAAAATATCTCTCCCCCTGTCTCTGCATAAGTCTCTACCACTGCTCCTGCTAGTGATGCTACCACCCAATCCACCCAGCTCTGCGGGCTCTCCCTCCCAGTAATGTGGGTAGCACAGCTAATGCCATTTTATGAGCCACTCTCTATGACCAAATGTGTCACACAGTCATTCCCTGGCCCTCATTATCAGGCCCTCAAGGTCCTGTGAACCAACTAGACAAACCAGTTTTCTTCTTCCTTCCCCTGCCAGTCTCAGGGTTCCCAGGCATCAGGCAATTGTTGCCTTCCTTGCTGGCTTTGAAGGTCACAGGCACCCAGCCAGGCAGGTGTTGTTTGTGTCCCCATCACAGAACTGGGAAGTGTGACAGCACACAGAGCACAGTTACAAGTCCTAACTAAGGAACTACTGGACAGTGAGACCCATGAACCCTGTGGCCAGGGGGCACCTTCATCATCCTCTGCTTTCTCCAAGGATTAAGTGAGTAGCTCATATTCTTTTATAGGATTTTTGAGTCTAGATTATGATTGTTACAGTGATACAACAAACCGTGTATTAGGATTTGGCCCAATCTGAAGAGGGTCCAGGTGATTATAAATTATAAGTTGTATTATAAATTCTGTATTACTTAGGTGATTAGAAATCATAAATTATTTATAAATTCTGTATTTCGCTATCTGTAGATTGTACTATGTTGATTCTGCTTGTAGAAATCCTGTGCTGTTTCAATCATAAATTCTGTTCCACACTAATCATAATACCCTGATAAAGAAACAAAGCTTTAACTCTCACCATGATTTAGTGCCATCTTCATTCTGCCAAGGATCCCTAAAAGAACCTCTCTGTCCTGTCAGTGTTGGTGACACCCCGGCATCCACTGGCTTAGCAGAGGAGGGAGCTCCTACAGGGACGTGCATGTGCAGGGCATAAACCACTGAAGCTGTGAACAAGCCTCCCATGGAGCTGCTGCTGAGCATCCAGGCACAGACAGGCCAAGAGCCAGAGCCCCAGTGTCCATCAGCCTCCTGCCACGTGGTGCTCAAATGCCTGCATGAGATGGCTTTGGGAGCAGGGAGCCCAAGGAGCCAGAGCTGACGCAGCCTGGAACCCCTGGCTGGCATTCGGTGCCATTGGAACAGCTGAGTGTTGTCACAGCAGGGTGTTCATTGAATCCAAACACGGCAGGAGAAAAGCCAGCTCTGGTACTGGCTCCTCCTCAGCCTCTGTGGCTCAGAGGTGCTGTGGGCTATGTGGAGAGGGGTGGACATGGCCCCTCACGTATCCCCTCTCCCCAGCACTGTGAGTGGCGCCCCATTCCCACTGCAGACTTAAACAAAAGTGAGCAAAAGTCATCACTCTGCCCAAGCAGGGAGGTCTGCAGAGCACTGTGTTTTCTCTGACCTGCAGAGAGGAGGGAAAATGCCCTTTCACTAAGGGAGGGAGGCAAAGGGCTTCAATGAAGTGGGAATTAGAGGCAAACTGCTGGGTATCTTCTCAGGCTCCTTGAGGAAGGAATTGGGTTTTTCCCAGAAAAGATGTGAGCATTGCTGACTGGATGCTGGTGGGCTTCCTGCAAGTCCCATGTAAGCCAAAGGTTTAAGGACAGCCTGTCCTTGGGAAGGGAGAATGCTTTGCAATTCCATTGCAACCTAAACTAAAACAGCTGCTTGTCCTGTCATCCCTCCTCAGAGCAAGGGTTGTGATTTCCCCTCAGGAGCTGCTCCCAGGAATCTGCCTGGCCGGCTGCAAAGCCAGGACCCTGCAGAGGCCCAGCAGAAGAGCTGCCTGCAGTAAAACCACCCCTGCTGGCACCCTTTCTCCTTCCCTCTCCGTGCCCAACTGCCTGCCTAACATCTCACTCTGCAGACTGATTTATGCCAGGGGCTCCTGTGAATGAGGTTGTTGGATAGTGGACACCACGTCGCTACTGCTAGGAGGGTAAGAAGCAGAGGAAAAAATGAGTGGATCTGCTAGGTCAGGGTTTGTTTAAGGGTGATCTCAGACCTCCACAACACTGCTGCTCCAGCCTTGGAAAGACCAAGGGGAGGTTCCAGCTTCTAAGACAGGAGAGGGCAGTTCAGAGCTGTGCCATACAGTGGATGCAGTGGAAAGCAGAACAGGGGAACAGGCAGGGCCCTGGGAAGGTGGCACAACCACAGCCTCTTTGGCCAAGCCTGACCCCCTGGCAGACACCTGTGCTGCTGCAGCTGGCCCTGAGCAAACACCACTGCCAAGAGAGCAAGGTCAGCCAAGGAAACAGAGCAAGTGCTGGGGACACTTTCAGTGGCTGTACTTTCCCTGCTCGCTCTCCATCTGGGATTTATACCTTCTGGATTGTCCAGTATTACTTTATCACTTGTTATTCCCTTTTCTGTGGCTTGCCCATTCCATTTATCTTCAGTACCCAAGTCCTGGCACCACACCAGTGGACACTCCCTTCTCTTTTTCTCCATCTCATCCACCAGCTGGCTGCCAGTTCCTGCACTCACATCTCAGCCCATTTCCTTTTGCTGGAGACTGGCAGCTACCCACCATCTGAGAGAAGCCAGGAGCATCATGGTTACTGGAGCTGTTTTGCTTCCTAACAAAATGGCCTTAATGGAGTTACTATTTGATTTTGTTTGTTTTGTTTTTTCTCCAAAGGGGAACTATTACAAATCAATTAAGACATTTTAATTAAGAGACAAAATGGTTATAATAAATGTTCCCACTCCAGGGGCTGCCTGGACATCGCTGAGATGCTGCTAGGAGTGGACTGAGGTCTGTTCCAGCAAATAATGGAAGTGCTGGCATATGTGTAGGCTGCTGTCAGGCCCCGTGCCTAACGGGTCTGCCAGACCAGATGAAAAAATCCTTAGAGCTGAGAGCCAACTGCTTTTGGGACAAGAAAGCTGCAGGAGAGACCAGGAGGAGGCAGAAATACTATCCAGGTCCTTTTCCCTGTGCTGAGTTGTCATGAGGGGATGCAGAAACAGGGCACTGCCCATATCAAGATAACCTTAACCCTCACCCTCTCCTCCAGCTGAGGTTCAGTCTGAGGCAGGGCTGGGACCCAGGGATAGCTCCCAGTGAGACAGAGAGCTGTTCCCTGTGCTAGCAGGCTTCAGCCTTTGGAAAGTGGGGAAGCACAGAGGAGTCCTTCACTCAGCACACTGCTGTCAGTGACTGGGACAGTGACCAAAATGACACCTCCAAAATCCATTCCTACAGAGGACCTAGATCAGGTGTCCTGGGACTCATGCACCTCTGCCTCCTGGGGACACCCTAGCTCCCTCCATGTCCCTGCTGCAGCCCCAGGCACTCAGCCAGACTGGAAGAGGCACATTCAGACCTGGAAGAGCCATCCGTAAAGCCTGGCATGGTTCATAAAGCAGGGCTGGAGGGCTGGGCAGAGGGCTGGAGAAAACAGAGCTTGTTAATTAGAATTTCTCTTTTCGTCCAAGCAGTGGGACTGGAGTTTGTGGATTCAAAAGGAGGGAGTGCAGGGACTTGGGCCAGTCTCTGCTCTTTCTACAGCAGTGCTGGAGTGTGAGGGCTGAGGCTGATGGATACTTCCATGGCTTGGCTCATTGATTTATTCCATGCTTGTCCTTCCTCCAAAGCAGCTCAACTCCACCAAATCCCTTAATCTCCAGCAGCCCAGTCAGGAGCACTGACTCATCTCATCCCCAGACCCATATCCAGACAGATGTCTGTGACGAGGAGGTTTGAGACCATCCCTCATCACCAGAACCCAGTGGTCACCCTGGGACAAGCCACCTTCTACCACCTTCATTCCCTTCCAACACTCAAGAGGCAGCAGTGTTCTGTGTCCCTGCACCCCACAGCACAGCACTTAAGGGAGGAGAACACAAGAAATGGAGATGTGGAGGTTAACCAGCCTGCCAGAGACCACACAGCACATCCATGGCAGGTCTTAGACAGAGCCAAGTGTTCTAACTCCAGCCTCCTGCATTCACCACCAGAGAGGACTCTGCATCTCAGCACAAAACCTGAACATAGATCTCAGGAACTGCATGAAAATGCAAAACGTGACTGATGGAGGGGAACAAATTTTGTCTTCTCTGTGTAATGGGCAGGTTTCAGGACAAACAGCAGCTCTGGAGGATTTCCTGAAGCCAAAGAACAGACAGAAATTACCCAAGGTCCTTCCATCTCCAGTGAAGGGCTGATTGCCTTGCTATGGCACTCTGGCAAAAGGGAAGACCCTCTGACCTGCCCCCCATCTGCTGCAGCTTTGTAAGTTATCTATCCAGCTCAAGGCCACTGGTGCAGAAACCTCATGGCATCAGACACTCACTGCCACCCAGAACTGCAGCATAGAACTGGCACTGGGAGACAAAGTGCAAGGAGGAGGAGATACACCAGGGATTTCTTGTGGTCCCTCACACTAATTTTCCTGTCCCTGCCTAGGGTGGAGTTACGGAAGACTCCAAAGGGGACGAGGCAATGAGGATGCCTTAGTTAGTCAGCTCAGGATAGGATGAAAAAGGAGGTGGTGAGAAGAGATCTGTTTGGCAGGGATACATAATTTGTCATGGGAATTTATCCTACAGAAAGCAGGGGGGAGCAGTGCAGGGCCCTCTGCCATGGGAGCAGAGCAAGGCTGGCTGGGACACAGGGATCAAGGGGTGACACTGCGATGGAGACACACCAGTTGCTGGGGCTGCAGAAAGAAAGAGACAGTGTGGTGGATGGATCCTGGTTAAGCTGGGGAATCTGTTATCTCCTGAAATTTACAGAGTCTGGGATAGGTGAGACAGTGGAGCAGAGGGAAATAACAACTCACTAACAGAACAAACAGGGAGAAAACCCAGTATCCTGCTTTGGGACAGACCAGAAACTGTGTAGGTGAAATGCAGCTGCAGCAGGACTATAGGAGGATTTCCCTGTTCAAGGGCTAACATGCAATTGGTGCTGAGAGAAAGCAAGCACCGATTTTCCTCCTGTATCTCGTATCCCTCTTTGCATCTCCCTCTCTGAGGACACTGATCTGTGGCAGAGAGCCGAGTGCCAGCAGCGTGTGCAGTCCCGTCACGGAGGAGCTGACAGAGGTTTGTACCAAGCCACGAGGAGGCAGACTGCAGGAGAGATCAGGATTTCTCAGACAGCCGTGCACCTCAGCCCCACACCTGCACCTCTGGAGCTGTATCTGGCCGGGTTCTGCAGCACCCTGGAGCAGCCTGCTCCCCTGACTGCTCTCACTCAGCATCCTGCTTCCCACACTCTCTGCTTCTGCTCAGGGACCTTTCGAAACTCTCCTGCCAGTATTTCTTGTTTGCTTTCTCTATTCCAGCTCTCAAGGCTGTCAGTCCCCAAATCCAGTTTCCCAAAGATGCTTGGACCTTTTTTGCCTGAACCATGTGGCATGGACAAGACCTGGCCCCATCTCAGCCCTGCTGCTGAGAAGAGCCGTCCCTGACCCACCTGCAAAGGCCAGAGCGTCCTCCTCCTGCAGGAACCGAGCCGCTCACCTCCAGTTATTGTCTCATCGCTGGCCGGGACGGAGCGCTTGGTCCTCTCCACTCTCTGGAAGTCAACCTGTGGCAAAGGGGTGAAAAGCACTTTTCTGCAACTGTCCTCGGAGAAGAAGGGAAGTCAGGTGAGGATCTGGGCTGCTGGAGAGTGCTTCATCACCGGGAGTAGCTTTGGAACCCCTCCCTGGGCACCCGGAGAGCCCCCTCTCGCAGGGTGACTGACAGCCCTGTCTCACGAAGCTGGATGCTGTCTTTGCTTCTGAATGAGAGAAAGGCAGAGAGCGTGTGTTTAACAAACAGCGATGGAAAGGGGGAGGGAGCGTGCTGCTGCTGTTTATACAATGTTCAGCCACTGAGGGGCTTCTTGCACCGAGCAGAGAGAAGCTTTTCCACCACATCCAGTTTCCTCTCCAGGGAGAAGTGCTGGGAGCTGGAGCTCTGCAAGGCTCCTCGTCCATACCACGGACCTGGGCAAGTGTTATCTGCCCTCACTCCACAGCTGTCCCATCTCCTCAGGCTTTAAACTCATTGGGACTGGCACAGTCATGTCCAGAGGGGGATCTCCCCTGCAGCAAGAGGCCTGCAGGTCCTGCAGCTCAGCAGAGCTTTCACAGACCTCCCTCCACCCTCCTCTGCCTCAGTATTTGCACAGTGCACAGAGCAATCCGTAGCTGTGGGATGGGACTTCAGAGACTCCTCAGATGCAAATAAAAGTAATGCTGAAAAGTTTTAGCCACTTGGCAGGGGCTTGGTCTGCTCCAGAGCCAGATTCCAGAGTCAGATTCATTGTGGACATGGAAACTGAGTGGCTTTCAATTTTAGGATGCTCAGCACTGTCCACACACCTGAAGCAAGAAAGAGGGAGAGACACAAAAGCAGCATCCTCATGTCCCAATCTGCAAAATCCAAGCTCTCTGGAGCCCAGGAAAGCACTCTAAAGGCAACACAGGGAAGCAAAGAAGCACAGATAAGCCCTACCTGTTCAAAGACTTTGCCTTCAAGGAGAAGTCATGTATTCTTAGCATAGGATTTCCAAATCAGGCAAGGTGTGAATTTTCAGCTTACTTGGGCTAGGAGATGCTCCCACAGGCTAGGGAGAAGGACACCTCTCCTTGTCTTTGAGTACCTACAGCTGGAATTTTATCAGAGTCTTGCTCCTTACCCCCACAGTGAACTTTGGTCTCCTTTTCTTTGTGAGAACGGAAACAGGGAGGCTTTTCAAACACCCCTTTGTGCCAAAAAGTCACAATACATCAGGAAAAAGAAAACACTCCAATGGCTCAGCAGAAAAAGAGGAATGAGAACATTCCTGAAATCACACGGAAAGTGACACTTGAACCCAAGACTTGGACAAGAGTCCTCATGAGTCCCATCCTTCCCCCTCCTCTCCCTGTGTCCCCTTCAGAAAGGAAAGGACTAGACATTAAATCCACCAGCTGTGCTAACTGGATTTTTGTGGGAGTTTCATGTCTTCTCCTCCTTCATTTTCCCTAAGGCTGTTGATTTAGCTGCTTGGGAAAGCTGGGAGTAGAGGGAAGCAGGACAAGACAAAACTGCTTGGAAAGAGCCATTGCTGTCTCTGAGTGGTCTGCAGAGAGAGGCAAAGAGCAGCTAATGGGAAGTGAGTGGTACATGCTTTTCCCCCTGTTCCTGGTGGATAGATACTCCTCCTCTCCAGGGTCCTCCACAGCAGTGGATGGTTGATTTCTGCTCAAGATTATTTTTTTCCTCCTTTTTCTTCTGTGTAAGACTTTTTTTGCTTGTTCCCCAGATTCCTTTGCTACCGCTCCCCACTCCTCCCTTCCCGGGCTGAAATAAGATGCCTGGGGAGAAGGCAGTGATTGACAGGAGAGAAATTTGTGCAGCCTGAAGCTGTGAACCTTCATCAGGACCATGGGGTGAATTCCAGTCATTTTTGGCACATGGTGTTTGCTGGATGACAGCAAATGCAAACTCTTAAATCATGGATTAGTCAGTGCAAGTCCCCAAGATGTCCTCTCCCACGGTCTAAGGGGTCCAGTGGAGCACCAAAATCTGCTGTGCTCCAAAACATCAGCTCACCTCTTTGACCAGACAGAGCAGTGGAGAAAGGTACAGTTGAGCTCTCAGCACACCTGGGCTGCCACCCCAACTGGCACCCACTGACCTGGAGTTTGGTCCCCGGTCCCTTGGTGCTCCCAGCCCTGTCCCTGGGAGCCAAGCTCTTCTCACAGCACCACAGACACGGGCTGCCTGCCAGTCTGCCTAATCTCACCCAGCTACAGCAGAATTGCAGCCAGCAGGGAGTGCAGCATAGCCTTGGCTTCTCCACAGGGAAGGGACACCCAGGGGCTGCAGTGCCAGACCCCTCATGCTCCTGGTGGGTTGAGAGGAGCAGTCGTGGCACAAACTGCAGCAGCCTGAACACCGAGGTGCAAAACAACCTCCCCACACAGCTTACAGATCCCAAAGCAGCTGAGGGTCTTCCAAGCCCCAGCCAGCAACACTCTGAAGGAGGAGGACAGGGGAATACAAAGATGGTGCCTTGCATTGTCCTGGGGTGTGGAAGGCTGTGCAGCCCCGAGCAGAGATGCCAGGGCCCACTGCATGCACTGTTGTAACCTCAAGCCTGGGGTATTTTCACACACAGGCTGGATACACACAAACGCCTGCACGGGTGTCCCAGGAGCCTCACATCCTTCCAGACATGATGGGATCATTCAAAGGATCTTTGCAGCTCAAAAGCCTTTCCCAGTGGCTGGGCTTTGATCAGGCAAAAGTGAGTTTGCTCACCCGTGCTTCTGAGAAATACAACAATGAATTTTGTACTCCAGGGAGCAAAAATGATGTCAAAAGGCTGAGAAATGGGGCAGAGAAGAGGGCTGTCTTTTGGCCTGTAATCTGCTCTGCCTCAGTGAGCAGGCAGGTTCTCAGTCTGACCACCTTGCAGCTGTAAGCCATCTGCTGTAGCTTAACTTCTGTCAGAAAAGGAAGGTGGATTATCTGTTCACTCCCTGGGAGGAATCTTTAAGAAAACTGTTACCAAGGCTTCCAGATGCTCTAGTTCATCTTGCTTCATCTGGAGCAGCAACAGTGACATACTTTAAAAAGCAGCTTTTCATTTTTTAAACATCTGTTTAATTCCACCTGCATGTAACCAAAATATTTCCACTGCTCCTTCCTGAGGTGTCATGCCTATGTTTTCCTGAGCAGCCTCCAATGTATCAGCAAGTTTTGGTAACACAAAAGCCCCTTTTCCATTTGAGCCCCGGAGTTCACGGATGCAGTGGATTTGGGAGTCTGATGCATTTGGGAACTAAATTAGCCACAAAGAGACTCAGGGTGGGAGGGTGGATAGAAAGCTGTCTGTACCCTCTCTGAATTTAAAAGCAGATTCTCATTTCGTAACAGCTTTTTGTCCCCATGTGAACATTTCTGGAATTAGTGAAGGAGCAGAGACACCATCAGGGACAAGGTTTGGCTAAAATATCTGAGCTATCTGACACCACAGTGAGAGGCACTGGGGAAGCAGGAGGAGAGACAAACGGTGTGGATTGGCCTGGGACTGCCACAGCTCTGCTCTCCTTCAGGGCAGGCAGAAGTCAGGGATGTTGAGTGTCTGCAGGATGAGGGTCAGTGAGCAGAAAGGAGATGATCATATGGAAAAAGATTAATAGGATTTGTCCTGCTGAACACATCACCACACTTCAGCTCCTGCCCCACTAGGGCTCATTTGATTAAGTTAATTAATGCCTAGGAGGGTTTACCCCTTCCATCCCCTTCCCACCCCTGAATCTCACTCTGACACACAAAATCCCCTTGACAATCCTCACATCAGGACAGGACTCCAGGCAGTTTCTCCAGGCAGACATCAGCACTGCTGAGCCCAGAACTGGCCCCTGTATTTAGATGCCATTTCTGCAAGTCACTGCACTCAAAGCTTTGTTAATTTATTAGAGGGTTGTTGCTTGTTATTTGTGTACTGAGCCAGGTAGAAAACAGCTTCTGCAGAAGAGGATAATTGCAGTCAGATAAGCTCTTCAGGACCAGGATTGCAAAAATACGATACATTGTAGACCAGCAGTTGTCTGGGTAAAATAGAAACATGGACGAGTTTTTGGGTTGGAACATATTTCCCCATGTATCACAGACTCCCTGTCTGCCTTTGGGCAAATCATTTGATGTATCTCAGTTCTCTGTACATAAAAAAAAAGTGATAAAAATGCTTCACTCTGGCAAACTCACCCCTGGAGCAGAGGACCTGGTCCTTGGACGTGCAGCAGTGGCAGCTGCTTTCCCACTCTGCCCTAAGGGATTTCTTTCTAAGTTGCCCATCCATTTAGGCAGCATGTTCTGTCATCAGGGTCTTGCTCTCCCAGACTGGATACTCCTGCTTCACCGTCCCACAAAGAAATGTGTACCCCATCTGTCACTCCTGAAATGACAAACAGCCCTATAAATGCTGGATTGTGTGATGGGAAAAGGCAGAGCTGGATGGGCTGATGGCAGCCCCAGCCTAAACTCTTCCAAAGTGTCAAGACTGAAAGTGATGCAAATGGATGGAAAACTCAGAGCATGGTTTGTCATCTATGGGCTTGGTGTTGCCAAGTTTTCCAGGAGCTGGGATCCAGTGCTCAGCACCACTGTAGCAGCAGCAGGATCGTGTTTGCTGCTTCACTGCCTCGCTCCATCTTTTCTGGTCCTGTGGGGACCCACACCAGCTATGGGCAGGGAGCAGGTTACCTGTGCCATGCTCAGCTCAGCAGTGCTGGGCTGGCAGCAGTGTCTGAGCACAGGAGGGTCAGATCCACTCCTGAGACAAACCCAGGAATTTGGCTGGGAATCCATTTGGCTCCGTGTTCCCCAGAAACATGACTCACAAGCCAGTGTGTGACACTGAGAGATAGGTATGGCACCGAGTGCCCCATGGGGAAGAGCTGTGTCCCTAGGGCATGAGCAGAGCACGCACGAGCTGAGCAGAGAGGTGCTGGAAAGCACAAAGCCTTATAAAGGCAGTGCTCTGGGTTTGTCCTTCTCTCAGCTCTTCCGGGCGATGAAAAGGATGACTCACAGCCCTAATTAACTGGAACATGCTAATACCACTGAGCTTCCCCGGCCAGCAAATTTGGCACAAGGCATATGGGACACTTTCCAAACAACTGCTCAGGGGAGCGCGTGCCTGAAATTTATTATTCGATGTGCAGTTTCCTCTCTGCCTTCGCTGAAGAGCTCACACCAGACACGAGGGAGGTGAGTCTGGAGCCTGCAAATCTACTTTGAAAGCCATTTCGTGCTGGAAGGAGAAGAGACTTACTTCTCCCCAGGCATTTAAGATATTTAAGGTATCAGGGGAAATAATGGCTTTGCACAGCATTACCTCTGGGAGCACTCAGTGCCTTCGAATGGTGCAGCTCATAGTGCTCAGTTTCCCATGGGGAAAACCACGCTCCTTCAGGGTGACATTCAATTTGGGCACAAGATGCAGGACCAGAGAGTGTGCATTGTTATTTTGCAGGGTAAAGCAGAGGAGCACAGCAAGCCCAGGTAGCTGGAGAAAGGGGAAAGGGAGAAGGGCCCTGGTGCTATGTTTTCAGGGTGGGTTATTCCCTCTTTTGACAACTGTCCTGGGCAAGGCAGTACCCTGGCTTATTGCCCTGAAAAAAGGAGTAGGAAGGAGCGTCCTCATCTCCTGTTACAAATAAATCAGTTTGTGAGCTTTGTATGGGGTGCAAATGGCAGGACTTTGAAAAAGATCAATTCGTTCCTGTGGTAAGATCATCACTCTCAGTATTTACTGTGCTGCCAAAACCAGAGGCAGGAGCTGCAGCCTCCTGAAGGCCACCACCTGCCCCTGGCCTCGGCTTCAGCCTGGCTCCCATGGCAGCCCCGGCCCCAGGACTGTTCAGGGCAGCTCTGACACAGGGTTTGGGTTGCAGTGAGCTGCCACAACCTCACCAGTACAGACACTGGGAATAGCTCAGGTTTGTG
The DNA here is from genome assembly GCA_026261815.1 of Monarcha castaneiventris obscurior. Classification (NCBI taxonomy): domain Eukaryota; kingdom Metazoa; phylum Chordata; class Aves; order Passeriformes; family Monarchidae; genus Monarcha; species Monarcha castaneiventris. The sequence goes on along the minus strand of JAMPIT010000371.1, from coordinate 6,230,857 downwards.
CAATATTCCCAGGACTATGCTGGTCTGACCTGCCCCTCATCCTTGGCATCACCTGTGGCCATCGGCTGCATGGCCGGGCATGGCACTCTGTGCTTACCAAGGGCACGTCTCTCCCTGCTCCCTCCCCATTGCATCCTTTGCAAACATTCGTTGTTATGGTGACAGCTCCAGAAGGAAAATCTTTTTGCGGATCGTTCAGATTTTTTAACAAAGGTACAGCCACTTTAATTATTTTCTTTAAGGGAGATGGCTATCTCACTCAATGGCAACTGAATTTCTTTCATTTTGTTTCTGGTGGCCACTTTGGTGATGCTCTGGCTCCGGCTTTCAGTGTGTGGCTGTAAGAAAGTGGGAGGGGGAGAAGTAGAACCAGGTTGTAAAGAGCTACTTTAAAATCCTCTTGGGAGCACAGGAGGTGCCCTCAGGCTAAGGCTGCTGAGCTGCAGGCAGAGTGGAGTCTGTTTCTCCAAAATGAATGAGATTTTGGAGCACATCTGCATCTTTCTCAGATAGCAAAGTGCAAAATAAATACCAAGGGGGGACATTTATGCCCAATAACCTATGCTGTGCGTGAAATGCTGCACTGAGAAATACTGTTCTTGTGGAATCTTCTGCAGAAACGTCCCTTGACTTTTGAAGGCTGTGTGATGATAAATTAATTCTCTCCATTTCCACAGAATGGACTAAAGACTTTCATATGTGACATCAGGGAGAGAACTGGGCTCTGTGGATGTCTTTAGTGCAAGTAATGAATATAGCAAACAGCCTCAGCCCAGCCAGGAGAAAGCAATCTGGGTATGTGATGTGACCACAGGTGTGGATTTCATGGCTACTGTGTTCTGCCCCTGGAATGTGGATGCTAATGGACAAGACTCCAGCACCTCGAGCAGCCAAGCCAGCCCAGCCTGTTTTTGTAAGATGAGGTCATGAAGACCTTTCCCACACCCCTCCTATACAGAGCTGAGGTCAGAAACCTAAAAAACCATTAAAAATCAAAACCTGCAAATGCTTCAGGATCTGAAGAGGCAGCTTAGCACATCTATGAATGCTCAGCACCATGAACCAGAGATCCAAGTGCAGGAGAAGAGCATTCCAGGAATTCTGCACCCAGTGCCCAGCAGGTTGGCTAGGGGCTGACACACAACCCATCACAGGGAAGGCTGAGAGGACAAAGCTGTTCTGGCCAAGCCCATGCTGCGTGTGGAGTACCAGAGGGGTTTCATGCACGGCTCAGAGTAAACAGGCAAACAAGCGGCAGCCAGAAATGTTAATATTTGCAGAAATCTCCTGGTTTTGGCGCCTGGGTGTGGGGAGCTGAAGGATGCTGGTGGAATGCAAATGTGACGGATTCTTGGCTGCCCGAAGAGGTGGCATGGGGAATCTCACAGGGCAGGACAGACTGCCTGACAGGCCTGCTCGTGATGGTTTACACCCGGAGTCCTGGGGAGGGACACTGGGCTGAGAAGTTCAGGAGCACATGAAACTGGTCCCCTGGGATTGAGTTATTTGAGCATCCCTGGGGGAAAAAAAAAAACCACGATTAGGTCACGTTCATCCTCCTTTGCCTATTCCAGACCTTGTTTCCCTCCCTCCATATAGTAGGAGATGGATTTGTCCATGCTGATCCCCAACCCCTCTCCTGGATACATAAGGGAAAAAATGACACAAACAGTCAGAGTCCTGCCCTCACTTCACCTGGGTCCTTTCATGGCATGTTCAGGATGGTTTGAACCTGCTCAACACCTCTTGCCATCTCTGCAGGGCTCTTACCTGGACCGTGGCTGCCAGTTCATGGGGGTATTTGGGGCTGGTCAGACATCTTCAGAGGCTCCAAAGCCTTGAAGGCTCTGGCTTTAGCAAAATAGCAATATCATTTGGGACTGGGAAGAAAATATTGGCAAATAATGGCCACCTTCCTCCTGCAGCTATTTATCCAAAGATACCATATCTCAGAGCATTGCTTCATTTCCTGCTCGCCTTTCTAACCGAGGCCTCTAAATCATGTCCCTGCAGCTGAGGTCACGGAGGGAAGTGTAATATCCATTAGCAGTGGTGCTGCTATTACCTTGATTTACCTCATCCCTTCTTCTCTCACTCTTTTCTTTCTGTTTACAGCAATCCCTTTCCACTTCTTCCCCCTCCTGGTCTCAGCGCAGGAAAGAGATGGCAGGAGCCCACAGAAGCAAAGGTTCCTGGGATGCAGCCTGCTTCTGGGGACATGGGGAGTCTGGGGGTCTCTCCTAGACCAGCAGCACCCCACTCCTTCCTGACCAGGGATGCCAAGGGCAGTGGGAAAGGGCTTGCTTCAAGCTGCCCCATCCTCACCTCATAGAGTCCTTCCCCTGGGGCTTGTCCAGGTCAGAAAAGATCAACCCCAATTCACCCCTCTGCCCCTCTCCTGCCCCACAGCTGGGCACTGCTCAGGGAGAGCCACAGGATCCTCCAGGAGAGACTCCAGGAGAGCAGGATCCAGAGGAATCAAAGTCCTCGGAGTATATTTGCACTCTAACCAAAGTGAATCAGGGAAATCAAAATGCAAAGCTTCTTGTCTCCTGTGGAGCTTCCCTGCCTGCATCTGGAGAGCCAACACAAGGGACTGACACTGGGTCAGCAGTTGCTTCCCCTTCCCCTCGTGTTTCACTGAGACCCCAGGGAAGCTCCCCGGGAGCCGGACCCATTGCACTTCCCACTTCATCCCCCTCCTCCTGCAAGGCCAAACAGTTCTTCTGACACCCATCTCCAAGAATACATATTTACTGCATGGAACAGAGAACGGTGAAGAGTTTTGGACCCAATCCATGTGCTTTGAGCCAAACTCTTCCCAATCCATGTTATCCTTCATTTCCCCAGTGTATAATCAAATTCTCCAAACACAGCATTCTCAGGTCCCAGCCCAGATCTTGGAGCCTCCCAAGAGGGATATGCTAAAAAAAGAAAGAAAAACATTACATTGCCAACTGAAGTGAGTGCTGAAAGGAAGGAGATGCCAGGAGCACTTAAACAGGAATCCGAGACCAGGGGACGCTCGGGTGTGTGTTTTCAATCCCCAGATGGGAGACGTGTTCATTGGGAAATGACTGCCACTCACTGCTAGTTTTAGACCTTGTAGCTGATGTCCCAGAAAGTGAAATGGCCATGACAAGGACATCCCCATCTGTGTTAGAACTTCCTTCTTGGATTGATGGATTAGTGCAGCGCATGGTAAAATGGTGCCACTCCTCCTTTGGCTCCAAAATCTGCATTTGCAGCTCAAACCTGCAAAGATGGAAATAAGCAATTTTACATGGGCAACAGGTTCTGTTGGCAGCAAGGGGTGTTATTTGGGAAAACCTTTACATCAGGGGGTCCAGGACTCCGTTGGGTGCTGAAGGATGTCCTGCAGCACCTGGACCCAAGCTGGCAGCTCCACACCCTGGTGCAGAGCATCTGTTCCATGAGAGCAGCATCCCACAGCCCCGTGCCAGTCCTGGGCAGGGCATCTGCTGGCACTGCCCAGCCTGGTGCCATGCCAGGGGATGCTCCTGCTGTTCACACTGCACAGAGGGACCAGGACTAGGCTCCAGCTGGGGCTAAAAGGGGAGCTGATGGGGATGTTCGACATCAGCTGAGCTATCCCAAATTCTGCTGTTTCAGGGTGAAGCTTCAATCATGCAGCTACAGCCTCCCCAAACAATGGGCCTACAGGTGCCCCAGGGAGGCTGTCAGCTCCTGGGCTCCATAACGGGGAGGGATGAGCTCTGACCACAGCACAGATGCTGATTCATGGGACTTGGGCTGCTGGGGGAACATAACCTTTCGCAGCACATTCCAGATCTCTGCTAAAAAGCAATTATTGATGCTTTACCTCTCTGCAGAGCCTCACAAATAAAGGATCATGGTGCTGCAACAGGTGAGGGAGAAGCATCCTGGGCTGTGTGTCCTGTGCTGGCATCTTGTCTGATCATCTGTGTGTCTGTGCATAGTTTATAATGTCTCCTGGAGGAATGGTGGCAAAGCCAGGAGGTTAGAGGCTGGACACAGATGACAAAGCCATTTCCCTCTCAAAAAGATGCACCTAAGCAGATGATTCAGCCCCCATCCAAAATCCATGAGTTCAAAGCCAGCTGTTTCTCAGGATTGCTGGCACGTGGCAGGAGGATGGGAGGTAACACCAGCTGCTCTCCCACTGCGTTGGGCTGGCACTGGCACTGCTCCCGGGCAGCCCTGGCATGTTCACAGGATGAGACCCAGCATAGTAGGAGCACAGAGCTCTAAATGTGGGGACTGAGGTTTTGCTGCATGAAGTCACAGCTAAGAGGAGATTGTTCAGGCATCCCCAGATCCTTGTGTCATCCCTAGGTCCCAGTATCATCGTCCTAGCGATATTCCCAGGGGCACTCTGCTGTGTTGTGCAGTGGAAAGGATAAAAGGGCAGCAACAGGAGCAGGTTCAGCCTGCTGGAAACAATCCCTGCCCAGTGAGTTCTTGTCCCCCAGTGCCCAGTGAGCAGTGGGGACTGAGCATCCGTGTCCCAGAGCCACCATGGGCACTGGAGCAGGAGGGTGCAGCCAACCACCACCTTGCTCAGCGAGCTGGAGCAGTCCTGAGCCCCCACAATAACTGTGTGGGAACTGCCAGCCCATTTGGCCACAGCCGGACCTTGTTGGTGTCCGTGGATGTCACTTGCTTGGCCACCCAGAGGCCAAGGGGTGCACCTCGCTTGCCCATGGCCAGCATTCCCCAGGACTGATTGCTCCTCATGCACCCAGTGATGTGCCAGGTCCAAACATCAGCATGGGGCTGTGGCTGAGCGTGTGGCCATGAGGGGCTGCTGGGGACAAGGCAGAGGCTGACGCCTGCAGCAGGGCTGCTGTGGCCACATGCCAGTGACCAAGCACGCATAGAGCAAGAGAAAGCCTGGGAAAATCCCTCTGACAAGCAAATGAAGATGGGCAGAAGTACTTTCTGCACTAATTGCACTGCTGTAATGAGAAAACAGAGCACCAGGAGGAGGAGGGTAGTAGCTGGACAGTGCCTGGAACATTGCCCTTTTGGGGGCATGCTCTGGTTCTAATGGTGGTTAGGAAGGAGACAGGTGGTCTGTGCAGCTCTTTTGAGTCCCTGTGTCCCCTCTCCTCTAGTTTTACTTCCAGTATTGAAAGTTCTTGTGATTCTTCTCACATGTCCACCAGCATCCATCACTTCCCACAACATCACAGGGCCCAGCATCAGGTGACCACACAAGGATGAAAACCCTTCCTTCTTTGTTCTTTCGCTAACAAGCCCACAGCCCTCGTGATTTCTGAGGTAACCCAAGGCAGTGACCCCAAAGCGCTGGCCAGAGCTGTGTTCTGAAGGTACCGTGAGCAGGGGAGAGAGAGGGAGGCTTTTGCTCGGAGCTCCTTTCTGTGCTCTTTACTGAATGCAGCAGTAGGGCTGGGCGTGTGCAGCACAGGCTGGTGCAGGGGCAGTGCGGGGCAGTGCGGGGCAGTGCAGGACAGTGCAAGGCCAGTGCAGGGAAGGTGCAGGGGCAGTAAAGGGGAGGCACACAGGCACTAAAGAGACCGTCCAGTGCAGCCCAGTGCAGTCCAGTGCAGCCAGTCCTGTCCAGTTCACTCCAGTCCAGTTCATTCCAATCCAGCCCAGTCCAGTCCAGTCCAGTGCAGTCAGTCCAGTCCAGTCCAGTCCAGTCCAGTCCAGTCCAGTCCAGTCCAGTCCAGCCAGTCCAGTGCAGTCCAGTCCAGCCCAGGTCCAGTCCAGTCCAGTCCAGTCCAGTCCAGTCCATCCAGTCCAGTCCCAGTCCAGTCCTGTCCAGTCCCAGTCCAGTCCAGTCCCGCCCCTCACGCGCCTGGCCGCGGGCGCCGCGTGAAGCCCCCGCACCTGGCCCGGCGCGCTCGCACGTGACCGCGTCACGTGCCTGGGCCTCGCCCCGCCCCCTCCGCCGGATCTCACCCAATGAGCGGGCGGGGGCGCGGCGTGTCCGCGCGGTGATTGGTCAGGGCGGGCGTCAGTCCGCAGGAGGGGCGGGGCGTGGCTGCGGCCCCGAGTTCGGAGGGTTGGAGGTGAGAGAGCGGCGGGACGGGACGGGACAGGACAGGGCTGGCTTAGAGCGGATCGGACCAAACTAGACTAAACTAAGCGGTGTCGCACGGTGGTACTACACGGGATGGTGGGGGGCCGGGGCTGCGCCCAGGGGAGCGGGCGGTGCGCAGCTTGGCGCCGAAGGAATACCGCACGCGTGGGTGGGTGGGTGCTGACAGCCCTCGGGCCGGGTGCCCGCTGCGCTGGGGCCCTGTGGGGACACAAGGCCGGGCCCTCTCAGACGCACCGAGCAGTTTTGCTGAAGTGACGGGAAATTGAAAGTTTTTACCCTGCAGAGGGAGTGAGCCTCGGCCGGGGCTGCTCTGTAATGCGGGGCTTTCCAGCGGTGCGTACACCCAGTGCAGCACCTGGGCAGGCCCTGTGCCTCCCGCCCGAGGTGTGGCAACCAAACCCTGCCCCGGGGCACAGGAGAGGCAGGAGTTCGGCCCAGTCCAGAGGGATGGGGATGTGTGTGTGGTGGTGGCAGGAAACTCAGGGTGGGACCTGTGTGCCAGCAGGGATGGCCGGCAGGAGCCAGGACCGGAGCCTGCGGGAGGAGCTGACCTGTGCCATCTGCTGCGAGCTCTTCAGCGAGCCCGTCATGCTGGACTGCATGCACCACTTCTGCAAGGGCTGCATCCAGGAGTACTGGGAGAGCTGCGCCCACGTCCCTTCCTGCCCGCAGTGCCGCCGCCAGTTCCCCAGCCGCGCCTTCCGCACGCACTACCTGCTCTCGGGGCTGGTGGAGAAGGTGCGGCGCTGCGGCTCTGGGGAGCACCGGCAGAAGATGCAGGTGAGTGGCTTCTGCCAGGCTGGGAAGAAGGAAACAGGTGCCATGTGAGCCCTGTGCAGCCACCAGCCCCTCCTCCTGCAGGCAGTTCCCCCACTCTGAAGCCTGATCTGACCCAAGTGCAGTGACATTTGTGTCTTTTTCTGATTAGTCCCTCTCCCTATTTCCTTACAGCTCTCTGTCTTTTGAACACTTTCTTTTGCATTTGTTTCCCTCACTGCTATGTCCAATTCCAACTGCAGCTTTGTTATTTCTCACTTAGGGACCATGTGGCCAGGGGCGAGGGCTGCTTGTGCCAGGTGCTCTGCTTGAGGGACAGTCCCTGCACAACTCACTTCATAACAAACAGCATTTAAAGCTTGTGCAAACAGATATCCCAGGCTGGAGCTCCCAGTCTTAAAAGTAAATTGGATTCATTACATGCACACATATATAATTCTCAAGGCTGTGCATCAGGTGCTTGCTTCTCCTTACAGCCTTTGTATGAGATTGTGTTCCAATCTCCTGATGCTGATCCTAGGAACTGGGACTGCTGAATCACAGCAGAGTGGTGAAATGGCCTCCTTACGTTCTTTTCCTTGCTCCTGCAGAAGCACTTGGAAGATGCTTTGCAGGCTCGTCAGAAGGAGATGGAGAACCTGCTGCAGAGGAAGCGTGTGACACAGGAGGACATCTGCAGCCTGACGGTAATACCCTGTGGGAGCTGCTCTTCAGGCAGCTTCTGGGGCAGCGTTCACAGAGGATGTGTGTATCACTTCAGCTGAAGTTTAGCTCAGCTTCCTGTAAAAATCTAGATGGGTAACTCTGGGGATCCACACAAACTCCCCCACATGTAGGCCCAAGCCCACCACTGCTGGCTATTCAGCAGAGGTTTTGGGAGGAGCATTAAGCACTCACTAATGCAATGTTTACAAAGTGCATTGGTGCAGCAGAGCTGAGACATGGTGAGTGGTGAGAGCTGTGGGCAGCCTGCTCTGGCCCTGCAGTGCTGCCTCTTTGGGAGGGCATTAACTCTTGGCAGCTCTAAAATATTCTCATGTCAGAAGGGATGGCAGCAAAGCTGAAGGAACTGTGTCAGTGGCAGGGTTGGCACTGTGAAAGTGGTGGCCTTGTCACACGGACAGTGTTGGGATTCACTGCAAAGCTCCAGGGTGAATGAGAAGCCTGAGTGCTCTCCATGGGCTTGAGAGGTCCAGGCTCCCTGTTTGTACAGATCCATGAAGTGAGAGCAGCCACTGGCTGACTGTGCTGCTTTCTTGGGTGTCATAAAAGCATTAAAAGCCAAGCAAGGTGAGTTTAAGGAAAATGGTAGTAGTTCAGAGATGAGATAAAACTGAGAGGGGAAAAAAACCCCTGTCTTCTGGTCAGAGCCTCTGATCCCACAGCCTGCACATTTCAAACCTCTGTCCTCTTGCCAAATGTAGAATAGACCTTTGAGATTAATGAAGAAATACTAGCAAATAAGCACATGTTGTCCTGTTGCTGTGCAAGAGCTAAGAAGTGTCTCAAGAGTAGAGGAGCAAATCACTGATCTGAACAGAGAGGCCCTGTACCTCCTCTGTGGTTCTGGTGTGTCAGCCCAAGCACCTGCTAGAGCAAAGGGACGCTGGTGAAGCTTCAGATCTCTGGGGGAGATCGGTTTCCTGTGGGGAGGAAGGAACATGTGCTTCAGGAAGCACTCCTTGAGAAAGTAATGCGGGCTAAGGTTGCACTTGGAGATTAAAAGCTTAAAGATTTAAGGAAAATAAAAAGTCATTGGCTGCCTCTTGTAAACAGGCAGGAAGGTAGCGAGAACACAACAGGGTTGGCTGGCGAGTAAACAACTGGAAAAATGTGACCTTTGGATAGAGCTGAATGGGATTTTATCAGCCTTAATGACAGAGATTAGTTTATGCAGCTCGCCTGTCAGGCAGCTCTGCTCGGGATCTGGAACACTGTGAAATAAATCCAAACTAACCTGAACAGCTGAGTCTGCAGCTCCACAAAATTTAAAGAGCTCCAGTCTTGCCCACAGGCAAATTCCTGGTGGTGTGGGAGAGGGCTGTGGTTGTGTGTGGGGATTTCTAGTTATGGTGACCAAGCCTTTGGTGGAGCTGACCTTTTGGGTTTGTTGGAGTTTTTTTTCTTTGGCTTGAAGGTTGTCCTTGTGTCCTGTTCTCCATCCAAAAAGTCATGGCTGTGTCTAAACCTCAGATTTCTGGGGCTGTGTTAGCAGAGTAACAGGCTCAGCCATCCTGTGCACCTACTTGTGTGTTTAGCTGTCAGACTCACTTTCTGCCTCTTCCCTCTGCTCAGAAAGTGTCTGGGGAGCTGAACGTCAAGATTCGGGCTGAGTTTGCTCGCCTTCATCAGATCCTGGAGGAAGCAGAGAGAGCTGTGCTGGCAGAGCTGGGTGCCAAGGAGGAGCAGTCACTGGCACGGCTGCACAGGCACGTTGGCCAGCTGGAGGAGGGCATAGCAGTGCTGCAGAGGGACATCGAGCACGTCAAGCAGACCCTGAGCAAGATGGAAGATGTGTCACTGCTGGAGGTGAGATGCTCAGCTGGCCCTGGCAGGAGGATGAGGGATGTTTCAGGATCTGAAATTGGGATGGGAGAGTCTTAAATGACAGCATTAGGCTGTACCCAAAAGTTGTTCTCACTGCCATCCCTCTGGATTAACTGCCCAGTCCCTTGGAGTGTGGAGACTTTTGCCATAAGGGATACAGTGATCTGAGATGTGGTGGGTCTTGGGAGCCTTTACTCCTTCTCCATCCAAGTGCCCAGTCAGTTTTCCCCAGGATGCAGGTCCTGGTAGCTTGGTTTCCTCTCTCTGTGCTGTGTGACTGCAGGAGGCAGGACAAGGAGCTTATTTGTGCAGCTGCATGAATTAGAGTGACTGCTAATTCTCTCTGCTTCTCACTGCAGGTGGAGAGCCTGGATATCAGGTACGTGTCTGGCATGAAAGAAGCTGATTCCCTTTTCAGGGGCTTATCTTAGTCCCCGGCTGGGACCACATGTGAGAGGCACTTTATCTCAAGTTTTTAAAGCGTCACAAATTGCTCAGGAAGTTGCAGGGTGGAGTTTGGTCCCCAGCATACACTGGATGCTCTTCCCAGGGAGCACCCTACATGTTGAGATGGCTGGAAGAGTGGGTAGAGCAGACATGGTGTTTTGGAATGGGTGCAACAGCCATGCATGCTGCAAGAGGGAACAAGGCTGATGACACAGACTTTGGGTGCTTTGTTTTCTCCCTGCCCTTTCTTAGCTTCTTACTACTCATGGGGCTGCAAAACTGACCCTGAGGTGCAGGTTTGTCAGAGGCTGGCAGTAGCTGAGGGCCAGAACTGCCATAGGGAACGTGTCCATATCCCCTCCCTCCCTGGGATGCAGCCTGACTCCACAGGCCCTTCCTGTTCAGCCATGCAGGAATCCTGTTGGGTGTGCTGGGTGTGGGTTTGCCAGGAGTCACTGCTCCACGAGTGGTACTGCTGGCTCTGTCTTGGACACCTCTGCCCTGAGCCACTCATTGCACTGGGGGTAGAACTGCATCAGGCAGAGCAAGCAGCTGCCAGAGATGTTTGTGTCCCATCTTTACCAAATCTGTCACGTGCAGCAGTGTCCTGCAGCCCTGCCTGTGCTTTTCCTGCCTGCGTTGGCAGTGGCTCAGCAGAGGGACTGACCCTGCCTGCCTCTCTCTGCCCCAGGCCCTCGGTGCGTGTTGAGACCCAGCCTGCCATGGACCTGCAGCACTTCAGGGACAGCCACAGCGGCCCCTTGCAGTACATCTTCTGGAGGCAGATGCTGCACTGCATCTGCCCCGGTGAGCACATCGCCGTGAGGGATGGGTGTGCTGGGTGTGGTGGGACAGGAATGCTCTGCAGAGGGAATATGCAGCTGGTAAAATGCCATGCTTGATGTCTCCACAGCTCCTGCCCCACTCACCTTTGACCCTGAGTCAGCCCACCCCAACCTGGTGTTCTCCAGAGACCTGACAGCAGTGACAGAGGGGAACCGAGCCCAGCCTGTCCCCATCAGCCCTCGGCGCTTCCGTCAGTGCGTCAATGTCCTGGGCTCGCAGGCCTTCGACAGCGGCCAGCACTACTGGGAGGTCTGGGTGGGCAGCAAAACCAAATGGGACCTGGGGGTGGCTGCTGAGACTGTGGACCGGGCAGCCAAGGTCAAGCTGTGCCCAGAGAATGGCTACTGGACGCTTCGCCTGCGGAACAGGACGGAGTACTGGGCCACTGCCACCCCTTGGGTGCGCCTGACCCCCCGCCAGCCCCCACGGAAAGTGGGCGTCTTCCTGGACTGCCAGGAGGGCACTGTCACCTTCTTTGATGCTGGGGACATGTCCCACCTCTTCACCTTCCACCAGGTCTCTGCAAAGAGATACTGCCCCTTCTTCAGCACCTGCTTCAGCGACGGCAGGGACAATGTGGAGCCCATGCGCCTCTGCCACCTGGCCCTGTGAGGAGCCAGGCTGTGCTGGGGACACCAGCCTGGCTCCAGCCCGGGGCTGCACTGGAGGGTAGTTCTGTACGCACAAACCTGCTGGGTGTTGGAGGAGCTGTTTTGGTTTCAGTTTTGGGAGGAAGGAGGGGGATGAGTCTCTTCCCAGGTCCTGTCTGCCCTCCCTTCCCTATGCCATGTCTGTAGTTGCCACAAGGCATTCACTGGGGTTCCTGGCATCCCTGGAGGAGCAACCTTTCATCCTGAGCACAGCACGGTTCAGTAACAGCAGCCACGGGGCTGCAGGGGAGGTGGCTGTGAGTTGCTGGCACCTCCTGCCTATGAGCTCCCACCCATAAAGCCCCGTGGAGGAGGGCAGCGGTGCCGGGGCACCATCGGTGTCTCTCAACTCCCCATCCCGACCATGAGCATCCTCTGCTGGGAGAGCTTGCCGGGGCAGGGCTCCGGGCCGGCAGCAGAGGGAGCCCGGTGCACAGCCCATGGACTGCCGCGCTGCTCCCTCACCTCGATCACTATTAAAGCTCATTAGAAAGACTGGTGCCTGCTGCGCCTGCTCGGGGCTTGTGTGCCGGGGGGGATCTGCTGCTCTGGGGTGTGGCACAGCCTGGGGGCACCGAGCAGCCCCCCGGACCCCTGCTCCAGCCCTGGCTCTTCTGTGCCTGCAGCACAGGAGGCTCGAAAGAGCCACTGCTCCCCTTGGAGTACTCCCTGCACATCTTGCAGTGGCTTTTCATCATCTGCTCTTTGAGAACAAGGGAGAGAGGTCCTCTGAGCCTAGCCCTGTTCTTAGGCTCCAGCACTGTAAGATTTGGCCATCTCTGGCCTGGCTGGGTCTTAAAGATTTGTATGTGTGAAAAATGCCAAGTCCTATTTCTTGCTAAATTCAGCAAGAATGTGGCTCTTTTCCTGTCAGCCCCCCTGTGGCCCTGCTGGCAGCACTACCCCTGCAGGAGGGCAGGCAGGGGTCCCTGGGGGAGCAAGTCAAGGGGGTTTGGCTGCTATGGTTTGTGCCCAGGAGGTGCTGGCAGCATCTCTGCCTCACCAGTCAGCAGAGGTGCTGGGATGGGTCCAAGCCTGGCTGGTGGTAGTGATGGGTGGGAGGGAGGATGGTGGTGCCTGGGGTGGGTGGAAATGTCATGTTTATCCCACCCAAATCCATTCCAGGGTCAAAGCAGAGGCCAGAGCTCTCCAGTGCTGCATCATCCCCAGTGTTGGCTGGAGCCAGGTACCTCTGGCAGAGGCTCAGCTTTCTGTGGTGTGGGAAGGGCCAGGGGTGAGGCTTTCCAGCTGCCACAGCTGGGCATGGGGACACTTGCTAAAGCAAGGCCTTCACTGGCCATCTGCCTGCCCAGCGTGGATGGCACAGGGGCCCTGTTCCCCGTGGTGCCACAAGGGCCGTTGCCCCTCCTGTGCACCACTGCTGCAGTGTGCCAGGGCTGGAGGCGCCGAATGCCTGTGCCAGGGCAGGAGAAGCCAGAGGTGAGGATGTCCCATGCAGGGTTCAGGCAGATGTGGTCTGTGCAGGAGTGCTGAGCACAGCCGGGGGCTGCTCCCAGTGATCGGGAAGCCTCTGCTCTGTGCAGCCTTGCTCGGGGGAGCGGTGTGGAGGGGATGCTGGGGGTTTATGCTCCCTGCTGGCCCCCTGTTGGCCTTTAGCCAGTGAGTCCTGAGCCCATGACCTGGACTCGGCCTCCTCTCCCAGCTCTCACCTCCTCCGCTCACTGCCTCACAGCCTCAGCTGAAGTCAGAGTGGAGGAGAAAGAGCTGTTGGCTTGGAAATGGTGCTGCGAGTTGGGCTGTGTTACCCCCTGCAAGGGCTGGGAGCCTCTGCAAAGGCGGGGCTGGTTTGAGCACAGCAGGGAGTTACACTGGGGAGAGCTGAAACCCATCAGCTCCCCCAGCCTGCCCCAAACTGCACCCAGGGATGGCTGGGCAGCAGCGGGCAGCATCCCCGAGGTGTGAGGGGAAGCAGATCCGCCAGGCCCTGGCAGGGGTGAGCACAGCCGGGCTCTGTTGTCCCCCAGCTCCCGCTGCCCAGCGCTGCCCTGTGCCGCTGCCGTGTGCTGCGTGGGCCAGCGTGACAGCACGGGCTGCCAGCCTGTGCCACTGCCAGCCTGTGCCACTGCCATCGCTGTGCCACACCCTCCCCATGCCCAAGGCAGAGCTGGAGAGCAGCCAAACCCGCTTGTCCCAAATGTTCCTGAGGAAGCACCTCCTTCCTTCTGCCGGGCTGTGTGTGGTGGCCGTGGCACGGTGCTCCCAGGCAGAGTCCCATTTTGGGGTATGATGTCCTTGCGTGGCGCTGCTGGCGGGGCAGGGCTGGGGAGGCAGAGCAGCTCCTACGTGCAGGGAAAATCTGCTCTGGGCTGCTGCGCGTGCAGCATCATCCCAGTGAGGAAATGCAGTCTGCCACTAAATGCTACCTGAAAAACACATTTCTCTGACAAACCAGAGCACCGTGGAGTAGGAACCATAGTCATAAAGGCAGTGACTACCTGAGCCTGGCCTCGGTTCAGGCAGGAGGGGATAGGGATGGGAGAGTAGGCACCATGGGGTTAAAGCACCCCTCACCCCAGCATCCAGACTCTGCACCTGCCAGCGCTGGCTCTCGCTGTCTTCTCCCAGGGCCAGGCTGTATTTTTCTTGTGGGTTACCTCATTGCTTTGTCCCTGGGTGTTCCCAGAGCCACCCCAGTGTCCCTTTCCCATAGTTTTGCTGGGCAGTGTCCAGCAGCTCCTGCCTTGGCAGCCTTCTGTGATCTGTGTGTGTCTTTATCCAGAGTTTCGGGGAAGCCTTTGCTTCCTCGGGTCCCCCCACGTGCTGGAATGGGGACAAGATTTTAAAATAAGATCCTTTTGTTTCCCAGGGCGGCAACAATGGAAAGGTCCCATCGGTCCCACAGTCGCCCTGCGTTTGTGATGGAAAATTCCCCGCCGTGGCAGGGCGAGCCCTCCCCCGTGTCCTGCCACTACTGCCATTAGATGGCAGCATGGACGGGCTGGTCCTGGCCACCGCCGCCTGCACCGTGCCACGTTGGGACTGCGATGGGTGGAGGATGCCAAAATCCCTTGACTTCTGGGGTGCCAGAAGATGCCTGTCCCCTCAGCCCCGGATCAGACCCTCTGCTCCTCTCGCACTCAGCTTTTCCAGGCACCCTCTGACCGTGCACTTCGCCCAGCAGCTCGGTGGTGCCGTGTGATTCTTCCCCCGTCACTGTCCACCCCTCACCACCTCAGCGCTCACCTCTCAGGAGCACTGGCCCCGATGCTGTCCCCAGCGTGGGTACACTGCGGGGCTGCCCCGTCTCTGACCACAGCCCCCGTCACTGGGGAGGGGACTGATCCCGCAACCTCAGCTCTTCACTCCTTAGTGCTGGGCAGTGCCACCCCTCAGTGACATTCCAGCTCTCCCTCATCAGGGCAAGTTTTGGAAGTCTCTCCTCAAACTTGTAGGGGCTTGGACACCCACCAGAGCGTCCCCGAGGGGTGAAGGGCCACGGTCTATTTCTGCTCTGCTGAGATCAAGGAAGGAGGTGATCCAATATGAGTGTGCTGAGGAGTGATGGAGTTGGCACTCTCTGGGTTTAAAACTCACTAATCAGGATGGGGGGAGTCGGGTAAAATAAATTCTGTGACTTAGAGTCCCTCTGAGGGTTCCAGGAGAGGGGCAGGGTGATTTCTTCCGCGGGTTTGGCAACGTGAGCAGTTGAGTGCACCAGAAGTTTTGCTGCCTTTTTGAAGCCATGAGCACATGGCTTTCATTCAGGCTCTTTCTTCACTGCCTACAAGTGAGCGTAATTAATAATCCTCTGGGGCGCAGCGCGGGGCCGGGTTAATTTATCCGCTCAGCGCTGGTTGGGTGCACAGGCAGCTGGCCAGGGCTGTGCCCCCGCGCTCCCAAAGCTCTGCCATCGCCTCCGTCTGTGAGGCATTCGCAGCCAGCTCGCTCCGAGCCAGAGCCGCGGTCGCCGGCAGTGGCAGCGTTGCGGGGGCAGCGCCGCTGGCACCGGTGGGGCGGCACCGCTCCTCTGCCAGCGCCACGGGCGTGGGGGGGGATTTGGCGTGTGCCTGCCGGAGAGCCGTGCGGGAGCCACACGGAGCGGTGCTGGGGGACAGTGTGGCTGTTCCACGCTGCTGGCACTGTGCACGCATGGATGGCATCAGTGGGGGGCCCCACTGCTCGCCCAATGAATGAGGGCGCAAGTGTGAGCGCACCCAAGTGCGTGTGTGTCTTTGTGTGCCTCAGGGAGTGCGGGAGGAGGGAGGTGCAAGGCGCGTGTGAGGGACTGTGTGCCTGGTGTGTGCGTACAGGTGCGAGGTGTGGAATTGAGGGGGTGCCCAGGCATGAAGGGGTGTGTGCCGGCAGGTGTGAGATGTGTTCCGTCACATGAAGTGCGTGTGTAGTGTTGTTGAGAGCGCGTTTGTGTGCATTCCCTCTGCTCCGAGAGGCCGGGGTGTGCACCCAGGCACAGACAAGAAACAGGCGACGTGCGGGCACTTTCAGGTGCAGGGAGATGCGCGGGGTGCACACAGGAGTGAAAACACACGCAAGTGTGGGGGGTGCTCACGTGCCCATGGGTCAGGGATGATGCAGACCCACGCATACGCATGGGGAACACCCCTGCCCCCAGCTGCAGGGGATGCAGACCCACACACGCAGGTGGAGACACCCAGGTGCCAAGGGATGCGCGCAGCCCCGCAGGTGCGGGGAGTGCGGATGCCCCGTCAGTGCTCGGAGCCGCAGGTGCGCTCCCCCAGCCCCCTCTGCCTCCCCGCCCGCCCCTCCCCGTCCCGCCCCGCCCGCCCGGCGCCCCGAGGCTCGGCGGAGGGCGGAGGGCGGCGGGCGGCCCGGGCGGGCGGAGGAAAAGGAAGCCGCCCCGGTGCTCCCCGCCCGCCGCCGCCGCGCGTCGCCGCAGCTGGGGCGCGGCGGGAGCAGAGTTCGGGCGCGGGGCGCTCGCACCGCTCCGCATCGCACGGACCTGCCGGCAGCCCCGGAGATGAGGAGAGTTTGCACGCTGCCCCTCTGGCTCTGGCTCGGCATTGTCTCGGAGGCAGGTGAGCTGCTGGGGCTGCGGGCTGCCCTGCCCGCTCTGCCGCCCGCTCCGCACCTGCGGGCGCGCTGGGGACGGGGCTGCTCCGGCGGGACGGGACGGGAGTCAGTGTCCCCCAGATCCCGCGGGGATACGCACTGCCCGCCGCCGCGTCCCTCACCCGGGACGGGGATGTGCCGTGCCCTGGCGCTGCCCGTCCCGGGCTCCTGCATCCCCGGCGGGTACCGGCGCTCCGGGTCCCGGCCACCCCAGTCCCCGACGGAGACCGGCGCGGTCCGCCCTGGGGTGCCCCGTCTGCGACCGGCGCTGCCCGACCCATCCCCAAGCAGGACGCGCGCCGCGGTGCCCGCCCGGGTGTCCCCGACGGCGGTGACAGCGCGCCCGCAGCGACAGGACGGGGCGGGAGGACCCTGCTCTGGTCCCCGCAGTGTCCGGGGCAGCAGGAGCCCACGGCGTTCTCGTGCCGCGGGTGTCTCGCTGCGAGCGGGGAGAAACCCCACGGGACCCTCGCGGGAGGGATGTCCCTGCGCGGGGACGCGCCCGGCCGGAGGGCAGGCTGGAGGCCAGTCCGGGCTCTGTTTATTTATTTTTTCACGCACAGAGTCATTAATTTGTGTGTGCCGGGGAGGAAGGCGCGAGGAGGCGGGGGTCCGTACGAGGTTGTCCAGCCTGCCTCTCCCAGCTCTGGTCCGCCTCGGAAGTCACCCGAGGCAGATCCCAGTGAAATGCTTTCCCTTCCCATAGCACTTCTGGCAAAAGGCTGTCGGGCAGAGAGTGCGGAATCGCGGCAGAGATGGGGCTGCAATGCCCTTCTACGAAGCAGAGCCCGTGAGACAGGGCAGAGCTGGGTGGGCACTGCCAGGGCAGTGGGGACAAGACACCCCACCAGATACCCCCAGAGAAGCTTCTTCTAGCACAAGTAAAGCATTTATAGCCCAGATCAGAGCAAGACTGAAAGTTAGTAATGGTGGAAGCTTGCAATGTGGGGAGATGAATTTGGGAGCATAAATAGAATTTTCTGTAGCGTCAGCTCAGTGATTTGCTCTCACCAGTGGCGTTTGCTGCTATCGTTGAAGTGAGCTCATGGGAGAGCTGCAGGTGTGGCATGAACAGCATCACCAGCAGAGTCACTGTCAACCTGCTCTGCCCAAAAAGCTGCTGATGGCTCTGGTGTCGTGGGGCCAAAGTACACAGCGGGTGGCTGGAGCTCAGGGGATGCTCAAGGAGGCTGGGCAGAAAGGAACCTGCTGCTGGTGGCATCGCAGCAGGAGCTGCAACTGTTCAAAGCTCTCATGTTAGCAATTTGTACAGCACGGTGTAGCTGCTCCCGGGTCCTTTCATGTCCTGGAGGTGCGGGAGCAGTGCCTGGGAGGCTCTGGCCAGCGCAGCTGTGTGGCCTCCTCGGCGCAGGGCTGAGCAAAGCTCTCGGTGCTGCCTGATTAGTGCAGTGATGAAGGGCGATGTGGAGCTCAACTGGGGGATGGTACCAGGGGGATTTGCTTCCTTTCGATAGAGGACACTTTGTCGGCTCGTAAAGGACCCACAAATTTCTCATTAACGATAATCCCAATAGGGTGCAAATATTTGCTCGCCTTGGAAGCAGGGATGTGTGTGTGAGACTGTTCTACCAGTGAAGGATGAAATAGTAATTTCAGGATCATGAAAGGTCTGTTCTGGCACCACGGTGCCTGTTTAAATGGGCCAGTATTAGAGGATGCTGTGTGTAAGAGCACAGAACTCTTACGCATTCCAGCTCTGTGGTGCTCCAGGATGGAGTGGAGCTGGGGAGCTGCCCTGTGCAGGCGGAGAGACGGGGGCGAGCAGGCAGAGGTTCAGCCCCAGCATTGTAGATTATCTTGGCCTCTCAGGGTAACCCTTTGTGAATGGTGATGAGACCACGTGCTCCCTGAGCCACCATCCTCTGGGCACGGAGCAGTGCTGAGTACCCCACAGCCAAATAACCCCGTTGGGGATGCGGGCTTGCCGTTTCCAAGGGCGTGTGCCCCTTGTGTGAGGTGAGGGCCGTGCTTGCGCAGGACCTGAGCCGATCGCGTTGGCTGCCGCCGCCTGCTCCCCTCTCGGATCGCTCAGAATTCCCGGCCGGGCGCTCGGACAGCCCCGCGCTGACCGTGCCAGCAGCAACAGTTGCCTGTTCAGCTGGGATTTGAAGCAGTTGCTTTATTGCAAGTAATAAACATGGGCCGTTTCAGCAACACCCTTTCATTCAACAGCCCTGACTGCGCAGCAAACCCCACCAGGCTCAACCCCACAGCGATGAGCCAGGCCCTCCAAGGGCAGTGGATGTTTGGAGGCACGCAGCCCGTGGTCCTTGGGGGCTGCCAGGGAGGGGACAGCCACAGCTCCTGTGCCCTGCTATCTGCTTAAGGATGATTTCAGATGAGTGGGCTGCAGCTACCGCCCTGGGATTTGGCTTGGGCACGCGAGCCCGCGGCTCGCTGCCTGCACAAACACCCACCAGGGCGTCACTGAGCTCACGTCTGGTCAGAGGGACACTCCCCCAGCAGCACAATGTCCCAGCCGGTGCAGGCAGGGTGGACGGGGCTTCCTCCAGCGTGTCCCTTTCCACTCTGCTGCCTCTCTCCCACGGGCTTGCTCCACGCAGGATCGCCGTCCCCAGGGTTTCTCTTGGCCCCGCGTTGTTGCGGTGTTTTCCGGGGCAGGCGTGGGAAGGGCAGGTGCTCCCAGCCAGCCAGGAGGGAACAGGCTGTTCCCGGCATCCCGAGGCAGTTCCTGGAGAGAGAAGGGGAGAGCGGGATCCCACGGGAACGGCAGCAGGAGGGGACCGTGGCCAGGGAGCAGTTTCTCCGGTGCCTCAGGGGACATCCACCACACTCAGGATGTTGCCTTGCAGAGCAGGAGGGGGCTGTAGGTGGGTCCCCAGGTCTGTCCAGCTCTCAGTAGCTTTGGGGAGCAAGGTGAGCTCTGGGGATAGCACCTATCTCACCCACCCCCTCCTCAGCCACTCCAGCTGGCACAGCAGAGGCGACTTTGCGTTCAGCCTGCGGGACTGAAACAGCCCCAAAACAATGGGTGCAAGGCAGGGGACGCCTCACTTCCAGTTTGGGGTCGGGGCTCAGTATTTAAACCAGTGGTGGGGGGGAAGCTGCAACAGCTGGGGGCAATGGGGAGGTCCTGTAGGTGCAGGGAGAAGCAGAAAGCCCTGTGATGGCCGGACCCCGCAGGCTCCACTGCCCGTGGAAGGTGGGGAGCCAGTAGCGCTGGTGGTTTCCGTGTGAGGGATGACTAAAGCCACAGAGCTCTTCCGCTGGGAAAGACGGGCTGGGGCTCTGGGACTGAGGGCTGCAAAATCACGGCTCTCCTGGAGAGTGCAGTTCCTGGTGGATTCCCGTGCTGGGAGCACGGTGGGAGGCTGGTGGCTTGTTGCACGCTGCCGAGCAGCAGTGGAGCTCGCCTTCACGGGGAGCTGTGGGTGTGAGGTGTTTGCCGGGGTCCACGGGCAGTTGTGTATGGAAAAATACACGGGTGGTTAGTTCAAGCTGAAAACCCCCTTTCCCACCCTGGACTGTGAGACAGAGGTGCCCAGTGCCGTGTTTCGCCTTGACCTGCCCCAGCTGTCCCTGCAGCTCCTGCAAATCTCCAGCTGGGCGAGGGGCAGCAGCCAGGTACGCGTCCCACTCCTGCTGGGTGCTATGGGAGGATCGTGACCTCCTGGTGCATGCCAGGGTCTGCCAGAGAGACCAGAGCTGAGCCTTGCCCTGGGCCGGAGCTGGAATTATCTTTTGTTCTTCATTAGGAAAAGAAATACTGCTGCAGCTGCACTGGCATCTAGTGACTGGTTAAATGAATTCCAGGGGTTTTATTGCCTCTGGCTATCCCAGACCTTTGTTACTTGTTTCACGTTGTTAAAAGAGGGGGTTAGCCAGGTCCCAGGGGGGCTTTTTCTCTTTGGTCAGAACAGTTCTGATGTTGTCGGCACAGCATTATTGCCCATCTGCGGTGCCTCATTGTTAAGGCAGAATGGTGGAAGCAGAGGTGGCCTGTGGTCAAGTCGGCGAGGAGGCACGAGCCCTCGAGCCCAGCATGGCCGCTCCTTTTGTCGAGCAAATCGCTCCATCTCTAGGTGCAAGTTCAGCAGAAGGAGGGTGAAAACCTGGCCCTGCAGCAGCTGGTGCTGAAACTCCCACTAAGTTTTATAAGCTGAGGATATTAAGCGGGGAGTCTTGGAGTCTCTCCTGGAGTCGTTTCCCTGCTGAGGTAGCAGAAACAGGTTTCAGCCAGTGACTTGTATTTCACCTTACAACTTCTCCCACGAGTGAATTGTTTTTCTTGCTGTGTTTCTGCCCCCTCCTTCCAGGGTGAGGATCCCTCACACAGCCTTTGTGGCCAAACCTGGAGGTGCCGTGGGACGGACGTCATGTGCTAGTGAGGGAGGATCGGTTTAGGGGTCAGGAAAATACTCTAACTGGGCAAACAGGGAGAACAGGGTGATGGGGGAAGGCAAGCATAAGTGCTGTAGTCTCCCATTTTCTGAGCACATAACAACCGGGCAGTTGCTGCTCCCCTGCTTGGGTTCTATGCAGTGAAAGGCAGCAGGACCCCAGGGCTGTTCACAGGAAGGACCATGAGAAAGGATCCATGAGTGGATTGCCAACTGTCCTGGTGCCTGTTACTGGTGGGCAGAGCCCTGGAGTGAGCAGAGAGAAAAAGGAGATGAAATTTTACCTGTCTGCAGCAGCCAGCCCAGGGCTAGTTACAACTCCTGGCGGAGCCTGGAAAACTCCAGTTCTGTTTCAGAGGAATTGGTGAAAGAATAAGCTCAACTCTGCTCCTGGTGTAGGTGCATGCAAAGAGGGAAGCGATGGAGCAGCTCACTGATGTTTTTGGGACCCGTCATCTCCATGCAAGGCATAGCTGCCCACCCTGCAGATCTGGAGGGGTTAAGCCTTCTCCTGGCTGTGGCTCCAGCTGGCTGGGCAAATGCCAGCCAGTGCACCGAGTCTGCCCGCCTTGGTGTGCAGTGACAGTGACACAGTGCCCAGGCACCGTCCCACCACGGCCACACCGCCCTGCATGGCCAGACCACCTGCCCAGCGGGCTCAGGGGCCAGGGCATCCCCCAGGGAAGGGTTAAGCTAAGAGGAGCAGTGCCGATGCCAGGCTGGGTGTCCAGGTTCTCCCTTGGCGGAGGTCAGTGGTGGTTCATGGGAAAGGAAAAATTGGCAGCTGGGCCGGATGTCCCTGCATTTCCCCTCTTCCTGCAGCCGCCTGAACGATGTTCCTTATTTAGCTTTCCTGACGGACAGGAGGAATCTGATGGCGGAAACTGTCACTGCCTGATAACAGTTCAGGGACCCCTTTATGATGGGCGGCACGGCAGGGAACGGGGCAGCGCTGCCCTGGCTGGGAGGGGACAGCCAGGGCTGCCCTTTGCTCCGGCTTCTCGGGGACGGCCGTGGGCAGGGCACTCACAGCCTTTCCCTTTAGGCTGCTCCGTGTACAAAGCCCCTCAGTGCTACTTAAAAGACTCTCAGGACCAAGAAGTGATGGGGTGTGTCTATACATCTGTAATATTGGCTTTTTCTCCTTTTTGGTGAGGCATCTGCCGGTGGAAAGGGCCATGGATGGGCAAAGGGGAGGCATGGAGCAAAGCCACCCTGCCAAGGTCTGAGACCAGGTGAGGCTTCGTACTCACTGGCAATGAGGATGTGAAGGGCAGCCAGGGCTGGGATGCTCCAGCAGGAGCTGGGAGCGATGACCAGTGCCACAAGTTGAGCACACACATCAGTACTGGGAGCAGCTCCCATACAAGAGTGGGCTGCCCAAGCAGATAAACACAGCAAAGGAGATGTTCCTCCATGTTTTATTGTACCCAGGTTTCTCTCCATGGAACATGGCATCTTCTTAGTGTCTGAGCCGTTCTCTCATATGTGCCCATGGTGACCAGACTCAAAACCACAAAAAGTCCTGAAACACAGCTTGTATGTCAATGTATCCATTGATTTTTGTCTTGCATCTGTGGAGGCCACCAGGCTGCTACCATACCAGTAACAGCATCGTTTCCATGGCAATTAATGTACTTTAAAAGGGCAGAATCTACAGCAAGGTTGTATTTATTCAAGAGCAAGCCCTAGGCAAAGCAGCCCTTGCCACTGGACAGGGCATTGTACCTTCAGTCTGTGGAACGCCCAGGTTGGCATTGCTGTGTTTTGCATTGGGATGCAGGACACAGGGACCTGGCTCAGCCAGGCTGGGTGGCACAGGGCTCCCACAGACCTGTTTAAAAGCTGTGCCACAGCCTTGCACCTTGAGACCACCATTCCTCTGCTGCTCAGAGGTTTGTGTTCCCTGGGGTGATTAGAGCTGCACACTTCAAAGTGTGCCTCTGTTTCAGTCTTAGCTGAGGAATGTTAAAAATCTTACTGCAAGATGTAAAACCCCAGCAGGAACTCACAGGGGTTGTGTCAATTCTCTCTGAGCCATCCAGTGTCTGACCAGGTCACCCACATGAGCATCCATGAGTTGCAGGACCGAGGTTTAGGCCATCAAACCATGGTGGTGCCCCATGACCAAATGCTTCTGACTTCAGCTGAGGTCAAATCCCTTTTGTGTTTGCTTTCTGTCATCAAGCAGCACAGGCAGGGAGGCTGGTGCAAAGGGAATTGCTCTGTCTGTCCATGTGTGTTCCTGTACTGCTCTGCCAGTGTCACAGGTGTGTGCAAGGCGGGTGGACATGGGAAGGAAGCAGGAGCTCCTGCTCCAAACCCCAGTGCACGTTTCAGATGGCCATGCTGAGGAAGAGGTACCCATGGGGAATGATAGGGCTTTGCATCCTCCTGGCTATTTTGAGGCAGAAAAAGCAGCAAAATTCACATTGCAAGTTATTTGTTTAAAGCTATACGTGTTTCTTATGGTGTCACTTTCTAGCATGTGTCATTGCAGTGAGATGAGTTAACTTCCTGCTGTACTTTCCTGGGCAGGAGTCATCTCACTCATTCCCTCACATAAGTTTGGTGTAGAGCCCAAGGCATTTGCTCTATGCTCAGCAGGGGGGAGAAAGGCTTTTTTGGAGATGCTCCAACCTGTCCTCAAGGAGGCGTTGAAGGAATTGGGGAGGTGATGGCTGAGCCAGTTCTCAGCCCGCACGGTGTCTGCATGCATCCATGTTCTGAAGACTGGCTCTGTGCCTCTGCCAGGTTGTATTTAACCCCACAACTCCCCCTCTTCCTCATTGTCCTCCCCAGCTCCCTCCACCTCAGCAGCTCGCAGCTGCACAAGGGGACTGGCATGGCCTGGCTGAGGGTAAAATTAGAGCAGCATCAACCAAAACAACTGACGGCCCCAGCCTCAGGAGACGAGGCCAGGAGGAGGCTGGGAGGTAGTGGGATCATGTGGAGTGAGCAGTAGACAAAGGAAGGAAGTTTTTATTACTGGGCCAAATCCTGAACTCCTTCAGTTGTATTTAGGCCAATGTCTCAGTGACTTTAGTGGAGCGTGGTCTGAGTAAAGAGAGAAGGAAGAGCTTCAGAATCTGGCCCCTGAGTAATTGTGTCACATGGGAAGTTTATAAAGAATTTGCAAGCTCACGGTGGCTTTGTTGAGCAGCAAGCAGTGCCCCTGGCAGCCAGGCTTCCCCCTGGGTCCCTGTCCCCTTCCTCTCTGGGTCCTTCCCTGTCCTGCAGTGGGTTCTCCATTCCAGCTGCTGGCAGGGTGAACAGGGGCTTGGCAGACCTTGCAGGGCACAGCGAGGTGCCCTGAGCTGGGCAGTGGCTCCTCAGGTTTATGAAGGTCTGTCTGCACCTTCACGAGACCCAGGAGACCCATGGAGCGTTTTGGGGTCCTACATCATCCTTCTGAGTTACAGAGGCACTTGGGCTCTCCATGTAGCAGGGAAATCTGTAAAAGGTTTACTGGTTTTATTTATTCCCCAAAAAAAAGCAGAGGGCTGTGTAGCAGAGCCTGGAAATTCCTCCACTAATTTCCAAAATTCATTGGGGGAAGCATGTGCAGACATTTGTGTGCTGATAGTGAGGTTCAGCTCCAGGCTTAGCTCTCCATCTGTGACTTGTTTTCCCCATTTCTGAAGTACCGGTGTCCACTGAGATGGATGTCACCTAAAAAAATAAATACTGACATCAGTGCAGGTCAAGTCAGTAGTTTCCATGAATGACAGTAAATCTTGACATTTACTGAGGCAGGAATGATGGTTTATACTCAGATTTGGAAACTGCTCAGCTCAGCCAGGCAGCAAGCGAAATCACACCCAGCAGAGGTGACGGCATCCAGCGCCCACAGAAATCCATCACTCACACCCTGCATCGTCCCAGCCGGAGCAGAGTCCCCAGAGGGGCGTAACTGGGTCTGAGTGGCCATCAGTCCCTTCCCCACGCTGCAGCCCCTGGCCCCTGGGAGGCAAAGGGCAGAGGTTTAACAGCACATCCCAGAGTGTGGCAGCCAGCTGCAGAGAGGGATGCTCCCACGGGAGGTGCACACATCCACACCGAGATTGCTCACTGCTGGGCAGGCACTGGGTCCTTGTGCTGGGATAAAGCACGGGGGAAGAAACCACCTTGCCTCCAAAAGGAGTTAGTGGCGATGCTTTGTAAAGCAATTTAGTTAACAGAGTGTGCATCTGGGCCTGATGCCTCCTCACAGAGTTTGTTGGCTGTTGCTGAACTGTCAGACTTGGCAGATCCTGGGCTGTAAGTGCTGCCTCTGGCAGTACCACTGATGCTGGGATGGGATCGGGGCATATCCTGGTCTTTCATCTCCACTCTGTGCCACGACATCCTAGTGTGCAAGGGAAGAGGAGTTGCAGCACACCCCGTAGAGCCTTGTTCTGGGCAGGCAGGCTCGGACCCACGATGTGTCCCCTTGAGTGACAGTGTTGAAGTGGGATTTTCCCCACCGTGTTTGCTTACTCCTGTGCTATGAGGACTAACAGGGGCACCACTGTTAGTGCTGTGCTGCGTGTAGCGTGGTGTCCGCAGTTTAAACACGAGGATGGAGTTTGATGTTCCTCAAAGCCCCTGTGTTGTAGGGAAGCAGCAACCTTTCCAGTGACATTGGTCACACCAGGGCTGCATCCAGCCCAAGATGCAATCCCTGCTGCCAAGGTGCCTGCCTTGCCCAATGTCGCCCCTCCACGACATTCAGCATGTCACAGTATTTATGGCTGTTCCTCACCCTTGGCTGCTTAGACAAATAAAGCTTGATGCAGCCTAAGGCAGTTAATCCCTGGCTCTCCAGCCTCCCAGCAATAACAAGGTCTGGGTGGCATTTGAAAGAATGCACTGGGGGAGAGGGGGAGTGCTGGGATCTATTTTTTATACGGAGGGGGAAATCCAAGCTTGCCTTCACTGAAGATAAGCGACGTGGCTGGGCTGAGCTCTGGCTCAGAGGTTTTAGTGGTGATAGAAGGCAGGAGACTCCGCACAGTGTTGGCCCCACGGTAACCTTTGCCAAAAGAAAAACACTTCTTAATACAATAGTGATTTAAAAAAAAAAAAAAAGAAAAATAAACAGGACCCCACATGAACTTAGGAAACCTGTTCTGGCATAAAGAGAGATGTGTATGATGAAATGAGCCTGAATGGCACTTGGAAGGGTTCTGGCCTCCAGACCCACATTTCTGGGAGTGGGAAAGGGCCAGTGTCTGTCCTCGACCCCTTGGTCCTGTGTGGTGCCAAAACACCCCCCCTCCCAAATGGCTTCTCCTGCATTTGTGGACCAAGCCAAGGTGTCTTCCCTTCATCCACACCTTGAATTCCCATGGGGCTAGAGAGGCCATCCCAGCCTTGCCCCAGGGCTCTGAGCATCAAGCACCTACCTCGTGGTGACCAAAGAGGGAGAGGCGAGGAAGTGGCGTGTTGTTTCTTAGCATGGTTTCCCTGTTGGTACTTGTGCTCCTTGGCTGGAAGTCATTAGCATGTGTAAACGCTTCCTTCCCATCGCGTCCGCTTGCGTGCTCTTCCCACTGCGCTGCGTGGCAAGGGAAGCACCTTGGAGCAGGAAAACAACAGTCAGCCTCTGCGCACTAACGGAGAGTAACTGCGTGTTTATGGAACTTGGTCACCCTGCTCTAAGCTATTTTTAAAAAGCAGAAGAAGGAGGTTTAGCTTATTGGCCTTCAAATAGCACCAGAGTCCGATACTGCCATTTAGGCTGGGCGTTTCATTGTAGGAATTGTGCTCTGTTATACAAAGTGTGACATTTCCAACTCAGCCTTTCTTGGAAGGGAATTAAATTAGTTTCATAGCTGCACGAGGGGTGTTATGTGGAGGTGGAGAGAGAAATCTGTGCAGATGTTAAACCGCCAGCTGATCTCAAGTGACGCGAATGCCCCAATACACTTTGGCTCTCAGAGATGATGATTATCATCTCCTGCTGCAGCGGGTCCTGGCTTGTGGTCACAGCCGTGTGCCAAGAGAAACTGAGAGCGTGTGCATCTGTAACTTGCCATCAATGTCCTGGACAGCCCCACAGGGCCAGATTTCCTTCCACCGCCCTGAATCTCTGCATCTTCAGGTCTCTTTGCCCAGCAGGGAGCAGATGGGATCACTGACCCAGGGCTGAGGTGCAGCCCAGCAAAGCACTATGTGGGGGGAGAGCTTTGCTGTGCTCTTTAGAGCCCATCCCTCCTGGGGTTTCTGCAGAGAACAGAGTAAGATTTCATTAACCACATCAGGGAAGGCTCTGGGTTTGGGCAGCTCTGGCTGTTTTCAGAAATGGCAGAAAGCCAAGCTGAGCTATGCAGTGGAGGGTTGAAATTTCTTATCTCCTACGTGCTGTAGGTGCATTTACCCCAGGGATCCCACCTCCCGTCCTGCTCGCGCAGAGGGCTCTTAGATCTGCAGCGAGCGCTCAGAACGCCTCGGTCAGCCCTCACTGCTTGTGTCTGACCTCGTACCTGAGCCTTCCTTCCTCTGCCGCTACCTCTGATGACTAATTCTCCTTTGAAGAGTGTGTGCCTGTGATCTTCCTGGCTCCCCTGGTGCCCACCCCGCCCGGGGTCGTGCCGACGCTCGTGTGTGCACGTGCAGGTGTGCACGGAGAGGCTGCGCGGCGAGGAGGGCTCGTGCTCCCCGGGCAGAAGCTCTCTCTGTGACCCTGACCACTCTTCCCTTTGCTTTATTATTATTATTTTTAGATTATACTCAGTGCTTGAAGACCCCTCTTTGATAATCAGGAAGTTTAAATTCCTCCTGCGTTTTGCTTGTGCTTCCTACTTTCTGCGCCCGTCCGCATCTAATGTAGCTTTTTTGTGTTGCATTGACTCTGGGCTAAATCAATTTCTTTGTTACCTGTTACCCTTAATTAGAAGGAATAAGAATTCCTCCTTTCTTGCACCAGTATATGTTTTTCAAAGCCAAAGCATCCCAGTTTCTGCTGCCCTACCCTCTGTGGCTCAGGCAGGAATGGAGGTACGTGGAAGCTGCATGACAGATTTCCAGGGAGCCTGGAGCAGATGGGGGGTTGAATGCAGGTTTTCCAAGGCCAAGATAATAATCTAATTGCAAAACTATTTTTTCCCCACTTACCCTGTTCATCAATCAGCTTCTCTTGCACTCCGCAGCTGGAGATCAACTTGAGGGTGGGTTGAGCTGCAGAGAACAGGCACTGCCAGCTCCAGGGCAGCTGTTTGGTTTGAGGGCTCTGAGTTGATTTCAGCTCACAGCTAAGTAGCAAACATCTGGATGCAGACTCCAGGAACATGAAGATGGAGGAGCAGGTCTTTTTCCACTTGTTACACTGTCTCCCAGCCCAGCTGCACGGCTTGCAGACCCCTGAAAAGGCCCAGCACAGTCAGTCTGGCACAGCAGGCCGGGCAGGAGGCAGGCAGGGCACCCCCGGCTTTGCTCACATGGGGGAAACCTGCCCTGAGCAGTGCTCAATCTGTCCATAAGCCAACAGTCTTGGGAAGAGTTAATCTTCAAAGGCCAGCAATTAAGCCCACACACATCAAGGAAAAAGCAAACCTGTGACTTGGTTTCTTCTTTCCAAGTGCTGCTGCCCTTTTCTCTCCATGCTCAGTGCTGACCCTCGGGCTCTGTCTGACTTCCCAGTCAGCTGCCTCTGCCTCCTCATCTCCCAGCGAGAGCTGGATGCTGAGGCCTCACATAGCTTGAACTCCATCTTCCCTCAACAGCACACCTGCAATTTGCTTCAGCAGAGTTCACCTGAGCTTCTGGAAATGGCTCATGATGGAGCTGTAGTTGATAATACTGAATCTGAGGGTCTCTCTCTGCTGTATCTCAAGACTTTTCCCTTCGTCTGTGTTCATACAGCAAAGTCCGGGTGCTGTGGGTGGAAGCCTCTGCCCAGGTGCTGGAACTGGTCTTGGCTTTGCCAAGCCCCAGCATGGGCAGTTGGAGTTCTGGGAAAGGGGACGATGCCCCGGCATGGACAGAGGGATCCTGGATGTACCCACTCTGTTATGGCAGTGGGTGGTTTAGAGACTCCTGGACCTGGATGTCTCACCTGGATCACTGTGTGTAAGAGCTGGTAGTGACTTGTCTTCCGGGAGTTTCTCTCTCTTTGGGAATCTCTCTGTGGGTATCCCACAGTGGAAAAATCCACAATTTAGCTGAGTTGCGTGAAGAGGTACTTGCTCATCTGCCTCATAACTCCATCAGGTACAGTGTAAGAAGCAGTGGGTTTAATTTCATTCCATCATTTCCCTTTAATCACTGATGGGCTGCCATTTCTTCTCACTGGCCAGATGTGTCCTTAGAGTTCCGTGGGTTTGTACCCACTGCTGCCAGAGATACCCAGAGACCCAGCAAAGCCCCTGGGGTTACACTTGGATAGTCACGGGTGGAATTAACCCCTGAATCCTGCAATGGTCAGGCAACTCCTGAGCAATCCCAGACAGGTAAACTGGAGGGAGCAGCAGTACAAGCCTTTCCCAAGACACTTGCCCAGAGATCCCAGACCCCCAGGGGGATGGCCCTGGCCCATCCTGGCCATCCATTTGTGCTGGCAATGCCTTATGCCAAGTAGTGGACTTGGACACTCGTTTCACACAAGCTGTGGACCATCCTTTGCATCCCTTCAAGTTAGAGATGTAATGAACGGTGTTAATTGCTGTTATCAGCCCCCTAAAGCCATCTGATCCCTCTGCTCCTTCTACGCCACGTTAATCACATCCTGCTGGGGCAGAGAATGTGAGCAGGGCAAGATTTTGAATGAAGTAAATTAAAACAGGAAGAGAAGCAACCTGACAGTCCTTAAGATGTGGGAGGATAATTTTAATTGAGTTTTGCAAGGGTTTAGCCGTGCAGTTAATAGGGGCCACTGGAAGAGGGGTGGTTATGTATGCTAAGCAGGGCGGCTCGTCCAGGGCTCCTGCAGAGCCACGGCGGTGGCAGAGTAGGAGCTGCCACAGGAATTTGGGTAGGTTTGAGGATTTCTGCGCCTTGGGGAGTGAATCCTGTGGACAGAAGAGGTCCTGTTCCTGTCCGAAGGCGCTGGGCTCCCTCTCCCCTCCCTGCGCATCCCGCTGAGCGGGAGCTGCCCTCTGAAATGTCAGGGAGAGGAAGCAATCCTTGGCTTGTTAGTTTCTACAAGGAAATAAAACACACAGATGGCTCGAGCATCCTCTATCTCAAAGGCAGGAAAAGGATTCTCCGGGCAGGAGCAGGCAGCCAACAAACGCAGAGCGATCCAGGGAATGGGGGACCAAACAAAGCAGCGTCTGGCCAGCCCTGGCCCGCAGCAGAAAGGGTGGGCCGGCGGCCACCGAGGGGAAACCGGCCCTCTGATGTGCCGGAGCATCCCTCGCTGGAGCGAGGGCAGCGAACAGGCGCTCCCCTGGGGCCCGGGGAGGCTGCTGACAGCAGAGATCCTGGAGGAGGTCTGCAGGGTGGCCCCGGCTGACCCGCTGCCCCCGGCCGGACATGTGGCTACCTGACACAGGCTAACTTTGGCTCAGGACGGAGCCTCTCGGGGAGGATGGAGTAGGGAGCGAGCCGGGGGGGCACGGGCAGGGAGAGGAAAGACGGCAGGAGACAGAAATGCAAACATGGCCTGACAGCCGTGGGGCAGGGGGAGGGGAGGAGGAAAAAGCAGGGTAAACCTGGCAGGATGGAGCAGGAAACCGGGCTGGAGCGAGCAGGGCGATGGTGAGATAGTGCTTCCTGCCGAGGGAGAGCGGCAGACAGATAAACACTCCCAGACAGGAGCTCGCTGACCCCTCTTTGGGATGCTTTGGGATGACGTGGTGGCAGGTCCCTGGGGCAGGGCAGAGTCCCAAAAACAGGTGAGAGCATGGTCAGGCACTGGGTGTAGCCGTGCTTCGCTGCCCGGGACAGCTGGCTCGGAAATACCCTGATATAAATCCCTGCCTGAAGGCACCAAGGGATGAGGACTGAAGGATACATGGGTAACTTTCCTCCTCAGGACAACCCATCTCTCTTGAAAGTGGCTCTGTTTCTCTTCCCTGATGGACTCCCAGCTTGGAAGTCGAAAAGCTGAAGGAGCCCAGAGACCTTGTGCCTTTTTTTGCTTCATTATCCAGTAGTGCAGGTGATTATAAGATACCAGAAAAGAACCAGTTAATTAAAGTTTATCAGCCATGAGAAGCTAAAGAGACCTGTTGGGGTGCATGCACTGAGGCCAAGCAGCTTTTTAGATTGAGGCCTGTTTAACCAGAGCCACAGGCGCTGGCTGTGCAGCTATGGAGTGCCAGGGGCTGGGGAAGCAGGATGGGATGCCCAGCCTCAGAGTGCTGCTGCTCTGGCTGTGGCTTCTGCTTGTGTTGTGACCATGCTGCTGTCATGTAATGTGCTGCTGATGTCCCTGCCCTGCCCAGCCCACTCCCCACTTGGCTGCCAGGCAGGGGGATGCTTTGGCTGAGGTCTCCCCTGGTTGCAGGTGCTGAGCTGGAGGAGAGCCCTGTTTCTTCAGTCCCCAAATGCCCTGTCTGTTTGGACACATGTCCTTCCTCCTCACCTGGCATTGCTGCAGACCCAGGATGCTTAGGGCGTCTCTGAGACTGGTACCAAGAAAAAAGCATTTCCACCCACTCTGGTGGTCCTCTGGTGGCCCCTTCCTCAGCCCTCCTGTTGGTTCCTGCTCAGGGGGCTCCTGCCTTCACACACCAACTTGCCCACAGGTGTTTTGGGGCAAAGATGATGTCTCATACTTCTGGTGGTGGACAGGAAGGATCAGACACCCAATAATGATGGTCACCTCTGTGTTTGTATTGACTGAATTTCTATAATTATTTTTCCCTTCTGTCCAATGAGAAAGGACACATGTTCCAGTTGAAGCAAATGAACATCTCATGCTTTGGGGATGTCCTCACAAAGTGGTGAGAATACAAATCTGACACACTTTGATTTGGTGTCATTTTTCAGCACTTTGAGGTCCCTGGATGAAAATTTATAGACCAAAGGATCAGTGGTCTTGCCATTGGCACTGCCCACCATGAGAAGGGGAAAGGTGCTGCCCCAGGCCTGAGTGAGCTCCTGGTGTGTGGGTTCAGTTGTGTGGCTGGGACTGCGATGCTGCTCTAGCACAAGACCAGGATCAGAGGGGCTGATCCTGCCCTGAGAAACACAGCCCCCCCTGTTTAACCCTTCTGAGGCAGGTCTGAACTGAGGGTCATCCCTGAGTTATGGAACAGGGAACACTTTCCATGAACCCATAAAAGAAGGGGCCTGCTCTGTTTGTCCTTATGCACATGCGTAGTTTGGGGGTGATTTTCAGTTTTCTATTATTATAATTTTTCATTTGTTCATTGCTTGCTCGTTAGCCTGTTTCCATCTCTGTTTTCATCCCAGCTTCACTGTGGGCATGGGTGGCTGTCACCCTGCCCTTCAGTTGTGTGGCAGTGCTTGGGCACAGGTTGCTGGGCAGAATCTGCTCCATTTTGGTGTCAGTTCCCACCATGGTTTGGGGCTTTCTCTGCCTGCTGTGAGGCTGGAGAGAAGACACCTGGTGTTTCATCCCTACATCAGCTGGAGCCTGACGTTTATTTCTCAGCCTCATGTGATATCTCACCTCTCTGCAAAACAAGCCTTCCTCCCTGCTGGAGAGCACCGGGAGGAGGAAGAGGAGGAGCTGACAGCCCTACTTCAAATTTCCCCTGCTGCTCTGCCAGCTGCCTGCTCCTCGTGTGACGTGACACTCACGCTTTGCTGCTCCAACCCACAGTTGGATGCTTGCCCCGTGCATGAGAACGAGTCACTCCATGGGGGAACTTCAGCCCTGTAAGTGGGAATTTGGCCTGGCTCTGCCTCCGGCACGTGGACTCCCCACAGGTCCTCCAGCACGAGGGCAGTGAGTTATACCAACACAGGGCAGGTGGGGAATTGTGACTGGAGCAGGGGGGGAAATGGCACCTGAGGTGCCGGAGTTAGTTCCTATGGGGCACATGCAGTTTCACCAGCAAATGCTGCTAATTTGGACAAGTCCAGCCTGGAAAGCAGGAGGAGAGGTCTGCAGAAAGTGCAGAGCAAAGCTTCTCCCTCTGCCCCAGTGCTAGCTACTGCTGCTCTTTCGCAGAGTCCCTGTTGGCCAGTGAGGTACCAGAATTTTACTGTTGGCCATCTGGGAGCAGAGCTTTGCTCACATAGTAACTGGTGCAAACAAAATTTTCCTTTTTAGAAAGTGTCCAGATCTTAAGTTCCTGCCTTTCTTTGTTGGACAGATCCTCATTGACTAGGAATTTTTATCTGAAAACAGCAAAGCAGAGATGGGGCGATAGGGTCAGGGGAGCTTTTCTGGGGGAAAGGACACTCTTTTTTCCCTTCCAGCCTATCTTTTGTCCCAGTACAGCACTGGGGTGGGCAGGCTGGGCTGGGTATGCAAGGTGCAGGGAGACAGGCCTCACCTGGACCGGCTTTGCTTTGTGCATGTTACCTTGCAGCTGCTGTCACAGAACCCCAAGGTGTGGTGGCAGCAGCGTGAGCTGGGCTGGTTAGCTGGGGACATGCCACGGCTATGGCCAGAGCGAGGCAGCTGGGGAAGGAAGTCAGCGAGAAGGACAGAGTGTGAACAGAATCCCTCTCCGGAAAGGCGCCCCGTTAATCAGTCAGCAGGGCCGACTCAGCAGAGAGGGAGGGAAGGGGAAGCAGAGAGGGACTGAGGTGGTGCGTGGGGGCTTGGGGGAGGATCCGGTGCAGGGCTTCCTGTGAGTGGGAGCAGACTGAGAGCAGGAGCTGTGTTGTGCCATACTGCACCATAGCATGCTACACCTGCACCTTGTCCCACACACAGCCTTTGCTCTGCTCCCAAAGCCATAGCACGCTGTGGCAGTGCTGGCTCTGGCACTGATGCTGCTCTGCAGGGATTCAGCATCTGCAGCCGTCGCAAGGCAAAACCAGGCCCCATTCAGGCTTTCCCACAACATGCCCGAGGGCGGAGAGATGAGGTCAGGCTGAAAGATGCCCTGGGGTGGATGGCACTTTCCAGGGTGAGCTTGGCTTCCCCCTAAGGCAGGGAGCCCTGGATGCAGGGTGCAACTGAGAGCAGCAGTGGTGTCAGGGTGCAGAAAGAGGTAGAGGGGCCTGAAAATGAAGCAGCCTCCAGTGATAAGGAGAAGGCCCTCAGTGCAGCCTGGCCCCTTTCAGAGCCACGCGCTGCAAGATCAAGGCAAGGAAAACTGCTGGGAAACGTGCTTCTCTGGAAATAGACAAGGTGTGAGTGGCTGTGGGATCCTGCTTCCTTTTGCCGCATCCCATCAATCCCCCTCTGTTTATTTTAATATCCTGCTGCCAACTTGCTTGAAAAAAGCTGCAACCATCTTGAAAAAACAAAGCCAGAGCTGCCGCATGCCTTTTTAATTACATTAATGCTCTCCCTGTGCAAGGGCACAATTGGATGTGCGGGAGAAAGTGGGGTCTGCTTGGAGGGCTGAGGAGATAAAGCATCACAGGGGTTGGAGGTGGGGAAGGAGGGACTCAGAGGAGAGGAGACACTCCATGCTCTGGAGACATCTCCCTCGCACCCTGGGATTTGCCAGAGACACAAACCATCTGTGTGTCAGTTAGCAGAGATTTAATGGCCAAACCCAGCACCAAGTTCAGTGCTGGGGAGAACGAAACGCAGGAGAGAGCCATAGCAGGGCACACGCTCCCTCAGGGAGGGAAAGGGCAAGGCCAGCAATGGGGTGGATCCATCTGGCAAGCACAGAGTGATAGAGAATTTTTGCAGGGAAAGCTGATGTCTTTGAAGATGATTTTGCAGGCTGGGAATGGCTCTGTGCATCCCTTTGCCTGTCCTGGATGCCACGGGTGGCTCTGGGCATTGGCATCCCAAGATGCCAGGCTTAGTGTGGGGCACCAGCATGAGTAGTGGGTCCCCAGCATGAGCCACTGCAGGGAGTCCCCAAAGTTCCCAGCAGTCCGGGGCCAGTGAAGAGGCTGGATGGCCACAAGATCTGGCCCAGCAGGGCTGCCAGCAGCAGGAGTGTCCCCAGCCCTGCGCCACGGTGCTTTCGGAGTGAGCAGTGGTTCCTTTTCCTGTTGTACTCACGGAGGGCCATGGACAGGATGCATCTGCAGGAATCCCACAGCCCCAACCTGCACAGATCGTACTTTTCCTTTCTTCCCCTCCACCCCCTGGTGTTGTTTGCTAACAGGTCACCAGGCAGCACATGAAGGGAGGCAGGGGGTTATTTCTGCTGCCGTCCTGCTCCCCCCAGCCCCAGTGGTGGAGCACAGCATTAGTCAAGAGACTTCTGCCACCTTGGCACTTATTTAGTGGTTCAAGCAGAGGAACCAAGCCAATTTTAAGACCCAATTCAGTGCCTGCCGCAGCCAGCACTGGACCTGGCTGTGCCAGGGTTTTGGGGATTACCTTTCTGCTCACTGCCCCAGAGCACTGACAGGATGAGAGGTTTTGCTGTCCCCAGCCAGCCCCATGCAAGCCATTATCTTCTGCAGTTTGGGCTAAGCACTGTGGGGGTGGCAGGCACCCCCAGCTGCTCCCTGGGGCAATGGACAGACAAACTGTGGCCATCTGGAGAGCAGTGTTTGCACTGGGATAAGTGTGTCCGGCATTAATAGGAAACGCAGCTTAGCAGACAGATTCCTTCCCCCACCTCCTTTTTTTAATAAACCTTGTTACATTTTGAAGGGATTTTACAAAAAATGCGGTCATTTATTTTCACAGCCCCGGGGCACATTTTTTCTGTGTGACATCTGACGTCCCCTCCGTCGGGGAAGGGGAGGTTGGAGGCGCAAGGTGGGGTGTCCTCCATGGGGGCTGAGCACCACGCAGCCCCAGGGACCACAGTGACACCGACCCGTGTGTTGAGTGACAAGAGATGGCTGCTGCTGTTGCTGCTGTTGTTGTTGAGGGAGAGGTGTCTGTAAGACAGGCCATGGCAGCAGGACACGCACGCAGGCAGAGGTGGGCCGGGACAGCCCCTGGGCTGACGCTGCTTGGTGTGGGCAAGTGGAGGGGAGGCGGGAGATGGCGTGGGGGGGAGATGGCTGTCACCCTGCTGTTGCCATGGGGGCAGCCATGGGGACACCACCTCAGAGCCGTGCGCAGGCGGGAAGGAAGTGGAGAACAATTGGGGAGAACAAGGCCGGCAGCCCGGGCCTGGCAGTGCTGGCGGTGCCGCTCCGCACGTCCCTCACCGCCGTGTCCCCCTCAGCAGCCGTGTCTCACCCAGTGGCTGTGGGCCCTGGGCCCTGTGACTTCTCCACCCGCTGGATCCCCATGCCACCCCTGTGTCTGAGAAGCTGGTGGCCATTTGTTGTCTCCTGGGTTAGGGTTCCCCATAGGGAAACATTCCTAGAATCACTGGATCATTGCAGTTGGAAAAGACTTCTAAGAACATCAAGTCCAACCATTAACCCAGCGCCACCGTGTTCACCACTAAATCATGTCCCCAAGTGCCACATCTGCATGTCTTCTGAACACTTCCAGGGATGGTGGCTCTACCACTACCCTGGGAAGCGTGTTCCAATGCCTGACCCCCTTTCCAGTGTAGAAATTTTTCCTAATATCCAATGTTAACCTCTCCTGGTGCCACCTAAGACCATTTCCTCTTGTCCTGAGGCTCTCATGGCTCTACCACAGCACTTCAGAGACCTGTAGTCCTAAGGTCACAGTTTTGGAAGAGAGGTGTCACAGCTGCTTGTGAAACACGTGGAAACGCCACATCCTTGAGACCTCTCCAACCCTGACAGATCTCTCTGATTCCTGGGTTTGAATGTTACAAGGGAAGGAAACAGACATACACAGAACACAGTTGCAAAAAACCTCATGTTTTTGTAGAAAGTCAAGCTAGCAGCATATTTTTGCATTCTTTTCTTCCTTAGCATTTAGCACCTACCTGAGTCACAGCCTCACATTCCATAACATTTTTTCCCCCTGTCTATTTCTGGTTAGTTTGCTTGTTTTTGCAGTCAACGAGACTTCTTTTGAATTATCTCACATCTCCAGAAGCTGGAGTTTTAAGATAAAGATCGTGAAGTAATGACAGTTGGCAACATTGTGCTGATGAAAAACAACAGTAATCTCTGGGGGTAACCGGTACTTCGAGATGTTTTGTCCATGAGGAGCTCACTTAAGGTGCGTGTCTGGCATGCCAGAGATGCAAACACACAAAAAGTGGAACTCTCCCTGAAAAAAGCTGGAAGAAGAGAATGATAATGTTTAACTGCCTGTCCTTGAGCCTGGATAATTTCTTGGAATGCCTGTCTGGTGGTGCAGGGAAGGGGGCTGCTGCGATCCACAGAGGGTTGGTCCTGTTCAGGTGACTGTACCTGAGAATGTGCCACGGGAGAAGGGCATTCCTTGAATGCCTCCTGGCTCTGGAGAGCATCTCTGTACAAACACAATTGTGGTTTTTGGGCATCCCTGATTTGTCCTGCTGATTACAGAAAGCTACATGTGTATGGAAAAATCTCCTGCCAGACTCCTTCCGGTTAGCAGAGGGGATTATTTCAGAGCCCTAGTCCAGGCAAGCTCAGTATCATTCACCTGGTGAAGAATGGCCACATCTGAATTCCCCAATTTCTGGTCTTCCATTCTTTTTCTGGCTCTCATCTGTGCTAGGCTGTCTGTCAGAGCCCAGGGACTGTCTGGCTCTGGCCCAAGAGCTGAAGATCTGCTCAATGGAGCCAGGAGGGCAAACCCCTGCAGGCAAACAAACCTCTTGTGTCCCTCTGAGCCAGCATTAACTACCTTGTAGGAGCAGATCCCAGGGGGATGTTCCCTGAAGCCGTTGCCCCTCTCTGGGCTCATGGTACCAGGATAGCTGCTGCCCACAGTGCTGGGCCCAGGCTGGTGAATGTCTGCATCATCCCCTCTGTCCTGTCTCTCCACAGATCTGGTGAGCAGCTATTCTATGACCCCTCCTACTCTGAGCATCACTGAGGAGGAGCACATCATCAACGCCAAGGACACGCTGACCATCACCTGCAGGTAGGCACCAGCAAGTGTGGCTCTGTCTAGACTACTCTTATCTGGTGAGTGTTGGAGGACCAGGCAAGGAGAGCCCACCAGGGACACCTTGGCTGCAGTACTCCTGCAAATTAGCATGTCTGACTAGAAATCTTCCACATCCCCCAAGTGTAAATTCATCTAATTAATTGAAAAAGAAGCAAAAGAAGTCTCAGAGGATTCAGTGATAACCTCTGCTGTAGTCTTTCAGAGAAGAAGAAAGATAGAGAAACATTTTGTGTGATTTGATAGCTTTTTTGTAAGCCCTTCAGGGAAACTTGTCTTCCTGACTCTCCTTGTCTTTCTCTGATGTTGCTTATTCTCACCTCATTGGGGCCACTAGGATTGACGTTCTGGTTTCTAAATCTGGTGGGACATTTGGGGGACACTGAGAAATACCCATGGGAGAAGGCAAGGCTGCCCTTAGTGGTGGCTATGAGAGGCTTCCAGCTTTTCTAGGAAGAGGAATTTAATGCTCTCTCTTTATATATGCGGGTGAAAAGAAGCCCCAGCTGGGCCAGGTGAAGAGCTGTGAGAGGAGCTGGACAGTCTCTGGTTGTTTTGGACACTGTGGCTCTGAAAAGATGGTGTGCCTGAACTGATTTATCCACACTGGGACACTCGGCTGTGCATGGTTTCTGGACTGCCTCCTGTCTCAGAAAGTAAAAAAAAACCATAAACAAGTGGGAGAATTGCCCAAGGTCAGTTTTCCTGGAGTTTCCCTTCAGCAGCTGAAAA
Organism: Monarcha castaneiventris obscurior; assembly: GCA_026261815.1. Classification (NCBI taxonomy): domain Eukaryota; kingdom Metazoa; phylum Chordata; class Aves; order Passeriformes; family Monarchidae; genus Monarcha; species Monarcha castaneiventris. The sequence continues at coordinate 6,192,385 of JAMPIT010000371.1, read as the reverse complement.
CAGACCCATGCTTGGGATCTGAATGCTGGGTCCAATGGGGATCTAAATTCAGCGTGGGCCTCAAATGGGTGTTTCTCAGTGTTATATATAACCACAGAGCAATTACTGCAAACACTTGGCTGGCATTGTGTTCATGTCTTGTCACAAACATATTTAACTTTTCCTGGAACAGATGGCATTGCTTTTCCTTTGTGAATCAGTTCATAGCCAAGGGAGAAGGACAGAGGAAAGGTTGTTGATTTTAATTACTGAACTGATTTCACTCGGTCTGGGAAGCTGAGTGGTTGTGGGCTTGTTTTCATCCGGTGACTTGAAGAGCCATGACATGTGCTGAGATGTAGGAAATGTGTGAATTGGAGGACTGTCCATGGCTGTCCGTGGGGGACTGTGGTCAGCCATAGAGCTACTGTGGAAGCATAGAGGAGCAGAAGGGAGTTTGGGGATTCCAGTGCTCTGCCGTGGTACTTTTCTCCACAGAGGGATGTGGGAACTGACATTCTCTGTTAAAACCTTGGAAGAGGGGAGACTCAGTGAAGTTATTCTGAATGAGCTTAGAATCAGGGCAGACCCTTTCTCAACAGGGGCCCAGAAAGGGACACAGAAAGCAGTTTCAAGACTGTTGTCTGTAGATTGAGCCAAGGCTAAAGGACATACTGAAGTAAGAGGTATGGTAAAAGAAAGTGACTTCTGCAGCTGTGAAAGACTGAACTGGCCAGCCAAAGAGCACAGAGCCATCTGCAAACAGCACTAAAACCCGCATACCCTCTGCCCATATTGCTCTTTGGCTGCTCCTTGCTTCTGCATCCCTCTGTCCCAGATGTGCTCCTTAGGCCTGTGCAATGTCCTTCACACCATCTGCAGGTAGATAAATCTCAGTATCTCCTGCATGGCTCAGAGGGGTCCCCTTTTCCTTCTGATCTCTCAGTCCTGTGTTTTTCTGTCTTGAGGAGAGGACTTTGACTGTGGGACACTGTTACTTCATTTGAATGAAGAGTAAATCTTTCCTGGTCCCTGGATCTCTAATTACACCCAGCTGCTTCTCCAACCTCTTCTCTGGACCATGGCCCACCCTGGGAAGACCTGGCTAGTGTTAATGGGAGCTGAAGGGAAAAACATGCAGACCACCAAGAGAACAGGCAAAGGAGAGAGTGGTGGGGCAGGGTAGGGCAGAAACAAATACAAAATCAAATCCAGGATCCAGGGATTTCCTGCTGAGCATCATGTTGGAGGTGACTTCAGTTCGACCCTGGTCTTCCCTTGAGAGCAATGTCCTCTGGCTGCTCTTCGAGCTGCCCTGGAGCCAGGAGTACGGGCCTGCTTGAAGCAGTGCTTCAGCAGAAAGATGAGCTCAAAACCCCCGTGTGAGTCTCCCTGGAGACCTTTCAAACTTCACCCACCGAGCGTGAGAGTCCTGCAGGCAACTGTGCTCTCAGGCTCCCTCACAGCAGCCTGGATCTCAGACATCCACAGCTCTGCAGCCCTGCTCCTGCTCCACAGCCCACCAAGCCTCATCAGTGACCAGAGTCCGTGCCAGGCCATGGGATAAGCAATGCCTCTGGAGCTGGGCATGCTTAACAGATACCCAAAAGCACAACACACACACCAGGAACCACCAGATGCTGGGGCTCTGCTTTTGCAAATGGATCACATACAGTCGTGTTCACTTGTCACCCAGCACAAGGCACCCTCGAGAGGCCCAGACAGAGCAGGGGACCAGTGCAGGAACATTCTTCAAAACAGAGATTGTGCCAGGGCTGGCTGAGAGCCCCAGGGATGTTTTGATCCAAGCATGTGGCAGAAGAGGGGGAAGGGGATGATGCCCAAATGGACAGTGCAGCTTTTATTAGCTCCCATCCCAAGAAGGAAGGAAAGAATATTGTGAATCTCTGCATTCATGCCCTCGGCAACCTGCGTGGGGGGAAGCAGAGAGCTTGTGCTGTTCCAGCTCATGAGCATTGGAGCAAATCCCACAGGAGCCAGCTGCACAACAGCAGAAACCTCTGCAGGGATCAACTTGGTCCTGGCTGTGCCATCCCATCCCATCCCATCCCATCCCATCCCATCCCATCCCATCCCATCCCATCCCATCCCATCCCATCCCATCCCATCCCATCCCATCCCATCCCATCCCATCCCGCAGGTGCTGGGCACACAGGTGGGGAGCAAAGCAAGAAAAAGAAGGGCAAGGATGCCCTTTGCTGCCCAGGGACCTGTTAACAGAGCTGGCTCACAGATGTGCAAACCCATCTATGGCAGAGAGGAAATATTTGACCCCAGAGCCCTCTTGGCTCCCGTGGAGGAAATGAGCACTGTGGCAGGGCTGAAGGAGCCTGAGGTTAATGTGAAGCCCCACAACCACTGCTCTGGAGCAGTATCCGAGAACACACAGCACCTGCTGCTCTCTCCTACTCGTGTGTGGCTGGTGTGAACATCCTCCATGGTGCTGAGGGCAATTTGGTTTGTCCCAGCTAAGCCACAAAGCCACAACCAGCTTTGCCCATCATACCACGCATGGGAGTTTCAAAGAGGATTGAAGAAGAGGGGTGCCAGTTGCAACATCTCCCTTGAAGAGCATCTATCCTGAAAAGATTGAGGAAAACAGCTGTGGAGAAGCCTACAGTGCATTTTTTTCCAGCTGGCATCAGCAGGCTCCATGGCCAAGAGGCACATTATCACCGAGCTGAAAGAAAACAACTTGGGAATAAATCTTGGAAGGTGACAGATAGGAGAGAGGGAACCATCCAAAACTGCTGCTTGGACTCTTCCCCAAATGCAGAGGGTAGATTCAGATCCATGTAAGCCTGGCTTGCCCTCATTCCTGCCTTCTTCTGGTCCTCTTAACACACCAGTGACACTTCCTTGGACTCACAGTAATGCCCACACCTTCTGCGTCCCCACCAAGTCTATGGACATTGAAAGGAAATGAAAGCACAGATGAAAGGAATGCCTGGGTTGAGCTGCCCACGGGCTGGTTGGCACGTCTGTGCACACCAGCCCATCCATGTTTATATAAATACGTGTCACTCAGCTCCTGCAGGCCTTCATGGTTAATGAAACAAGTGGATCTGATAATGTGTGAAAACCCCAGTAGGTAAACAAACAGAAAGCGGAAACGCTGGAGACCTTTGCAATTACCCTCCTCCAAGTGGAGTGCCAAAAATGCCTGGTCTGAAGCTCAGCTCTGGGCAGAGAGTGGGGATGGGCCCACGGTCTGTGCCAGTGCAGTGGGACTATGGACACATGGCAACAGCCATGGCAGAGGCCACCAGCTGATCCTGGTTTAGTGATCAGTTTTACTATTATTTTCCCTGTGCATGAATAGGATGGGAAAAACTCAAAATTCAGTTCTTATTTTTACTGAAGTGTTCTTGAGACTCTGGTACTTGGGAGAAGCTTGCCTGTGCTTCATGGACACAAGCTGCCAGAGCTGTATTTACCGTTCTGCCTCAGGCACTGATAGCATTTTTAGTGAAAGCAGAAGTTTGAGCGGGGTAAGAGGGGCTGTCTGGCTGTCCCCAAGGGCTCATCACTGCCTCCAGAGTCCTCGTGCCTGGTGACACGGGAAGAGTGCAGCACACTCTCTCCGAACTCATCTGCAGCGAGCTGGAAGAGAGCAAAGTTTGCAGGAAGATAAATCAGCTGCTGAAGACAAACACAAAGGGGCAGGTCTTTCCCCCGTGCTTGGACAGAAATCCTGTCCTCATTGCGTCTGAGCCATTGTGCCCTCCAATGGCACCTTATCTCACTTCCCCCTCGCTGTCCCTTGCTGTCTGGTGATGGTCACAACCTGCCTGTGCTTAAAAGCATCTGCCCATGGAGCTGCCCTGGCAGAGCCCTGGCAGAGAAGCTGCATGTGCCAGCACATCTATTCCCAGCTTGCATAATAGATGAACCCAGTTTCCCCTCATAGAGCCAATGGTGATGACAAAAGGCCATTTTTACCCCACAGCTGTCTCTCACGATGTCTTCTTTTTTTCCATTTCTTTTTTTTTTTTTTGCATGTACTTAAGTGACTTTCAGCTATATTGGCAAACTTTCAAGTGGGGACTAGGCCTTCCTCTGAAAGGGGCTCTGATTTCACAGAAGGAAACTTCCAGCCTGGAATAAAAGCTTGTTTTGTTTGTAGTAAACAAGTGCAGTTGTAACAAGCTACGGTGGCATGTGTGTGCACATGCAAGCTCCTGCTCTGGAGATCCTCAGCTATATATAAATACACACGTGCTCATTCTGTCTGGGGGTTTCTAGAGTTCCTGGACTTTTCTGTCTGTCTTTGGGCTGCTGGTGTACAGGCTTTGTGGTCATGCCATCAGAGAGGTGTTTGCAGCTCAGTGTCTCTGCAGAGGTGGGAAGGGGTGGCAGCCCCAGGCTAGCTGGGGTTTTGAGGGGCTGCAGGGCGCTGTGCAGAGCAAGGGAACCCCATCCCACAGCAACAGGGAAGGAAGCAGCTGGCAGCTGGCCAGAAGGCAGTCAGCTGAGCCTCCCCTTGTTTTCCCCTTGCTGTCTTTTATCCCTGACTCCCTCCTGCTTTTCTCTTTCTTGCCATCTTTCCAGTCTGCTCTCCTTCCCCCATTCTTCTTCCCACTCCATTCATCATACAATGAGCCCCAGCCAGCAGCTACACTGAGCCAAGGGAAATCATCACATCCATGTGTTTCCCTAATAGCTCTGGACCCTTTTAATAATGAGAGGGAATAGAAAATAAATTGAACCTTTCCTTCAGGGCCCAGTGTGTTTCCCTGTCCTGGCATTCATACCACTAGGACAGTGCCATGGGACAGAGGGGCCTGTTTGGGAGTGGGCTGATATCTTACAGCTTAGCATGGCCAGAGAGGTGGCCTGGGGAAGGGGATGAGCCTTTGTTTGCCCAGCACTTAGGGAATCTGGTTGCCATTTCCTCGTGCCTGTTTTTTCCCTCAGAGGATTGCCATTCCTCCGTGCCTCAGCCCGGGAGTGGTGGCTGGCTGGGCCACGTGCAGGGGTGCACAGGCACACAGAGCAATGAAGCCACCACCATGTTCACCATGCTCAGCCCAAAGCTAATGCTGCTTTTCACCCGTGTCTAGAGGCCAGCACCCTTTGGAGTGGTCGTGGCCAGGGGGCAAGGTGGATCCTGCCGGGAAGGAGGAGACCGAGTTGGTGGCCTCAGCAGCCCCCAGCAGTGGCCAGGCAATCCAAGAGGAAGACTGCGAGGGGACCGGCACGAAGCCATACTGCAAAGTGCTGGTGCTGACGGAGGCACAGGCCAACCACACAGGTTACTACCGCTGCTACTACAAGTACATTGATGCCAAAATCGAGGGCACCACAGCAGTCAGCACCTACGTGTTTGTGAGAGGTAAGAGCTGTCAGTGGTGTGCACCTGCAAGGCTGGGAGCTCGGGGCAGCCGGCGCACCAACATAATATCTGAAAGATTAAACGTCTCCTTGTGCCTCCCAGGGCAGAGCGTGGCTGCTGCAGCCTCGGAGAGGGGGCCAAGGGCTGGTTCCCTGGAAATGCAGGGGACCAGTATTTGCCCATGGCAGCAGCGCCTGGGATTCAATTATGTCCCATCCCAGGGGCATTGCTCCAGCCGGGTAGGAATGCAGGAATTCAAGGAGTGAGAGCCTGGCCTCAGAGATGCTCCACCACTAAAAAAAGCACAGGAGTTATCTTCTGGGCAGCTGGGGGCTCCCTGAGATGCTGGTGGCCAGAGGTCATAGTGTTTCATAAAGCTAAGACTGAAAGAGAGAGGATGAGTGCTACAAACACTCCATGTGCAGCCTCCACCTGTTCCCAGACCTGCTGGCCTGAGCTGCTTCACAGTGACAGATCCAGATGCTCCTCTCCACACTGTGCAGGGGCTGCCCATGCAAGCAGGGTTATGAGGTGTATTTTGGCAGAGGAGGGATGTTACCAGGCTTGGGGCTGGAACCTCAGCTTAGGGAGTGGCTGTGGGGCCAATACTCAGCGTCTCTGTGTCCCAGGGGTTCCTCCTCCACCATCTCCCCCACTGCTCACAGCAGGCTCCAGCAAGATAAATGAACTCTGTCCCCTGGAAACAGTTGGCTGAGCTATTTCTCTTTCCACCCCCATTTATTAGTTGGTGCAGTTGTCATGAGCCAGGCAGGTCATGACATATAAGATGCATTTTTCAGAAGTCCCAGGGCAAAGCCAATTTTGCCTCTGCAGCTATGCAGAGAAAAGCTGGGCAGCTGTTGGAGAGGAATTGAAGTCTGTTTGGGCAATTGCCTCCTCTTTCCATGGGCAATGCTGCCCACCCTAAGACAGGACAGAGCCTGCCTGGATTTCAGACATCTGTGAGTTGGACAGGGGTGTTCAGACACTCTAGAGGGTTGTATCAGGATGGAGACAGAAAGCTTCTTAGATACGCTGAAAATTAGTACAACCCCAAAAGCTTACGTGCAGGGAGGGCTTTTGCAAGAACTGATTTTCTTTGTGATCCAGCAAATGCCATTTTACTCCTTGATCCACCTTCTTTCACCTCCAGCCTCTCTGCAGCTCAGGAGCAGCTCTCCTGTTTACCAGAGAGTGCACATGGTGCTGCTTAGGGGCCATAAATCCCACACTGTCAGGGCCCGTGGGACTCACAGCGCCTGTGGACTGCCAGCACCTCGCAGCACTGCTGTGCACATGGCTACACAGCACATGTTCATACTCAGTCCAATCAGGCTGTCCCCTCTTATGGTTATCAAGCATCTAGGAAACCTCAGAATCTGCCTTTCCAGACAGGACAGGCTTTCAGGCAGGAGAAGGGACATGTCAGGAAAACCCAGGCATATGGTAACCACAGCCATTGCAGAACATTCAGATAAAGCCTGTTCCTGCTGAACTGGGCTGCAATGTGAGACTGTCCCTGGAGAGCTTGGAAGGGCTGATGTAAGTGTTGGGGATGTTTGGAGACAGGATGGTCAGACCACAGGTTTATCCATCAAGCTCATTTCTCATGTTAAGAGCTTGGTGAAATTGCCAGGAACAAAATATCTGTGCTTGCCTGGAAAAATAGGTTCTTCTGTATTTTACCTGCAGCTCAATTCTTAAATGAACTCTCCATGCATGCGTCTGCTTCCCATGTGTCTGGTTAGGTGTGTATTTTATTACTACAGACAGCACTGTAGAGACAAAATGCCTCATCAGGGTAGGACAGGCTATGTACAGCCCACATCTCATAAAGCTTAGCATATATTAATGAAGAAGATGCTAAATTATTCCCATCCCACCCACTAGGGCAGCCTAAAGGAAATTTGTGATGTTGTCAGAGAAGGGAGTTAGTGCATGAATCACAAGCTCATTGGCAGCAGAACCAGCCCAGTAAATCAGTCAGTTCCTGGCTGCCATCTGAGCTTGAAGGGGACCTTGTGGTCTCTCACCTCTGGCAGTTGTGCAGCTCCCCCTTCTCACATGCCCAGGGCTCGGGAGAGGAATGAGTAACATATTCACACTGGGAAGCAAATCTGTGGTTTCAGAAGTCAGCAATCCTGTGGCAGCAAAAAACCCCAGGAAGTAAAGATAAGAACTCTCTGGGCAATCTGTTTTTGTAAGAGCTGACCAATACAGTTTCTTGAGTGTGGGTTGTTTCACCTACACTTTAGAAAAAAGCACTTCACACAGAGGAGAGGCCTTTGCAGCATGACTACCACTCAAGCAGCAGCTTTATAGATCAAAAATTAAAGATTTATGCACTTAACAGTAGGAGCACTGAGTTGGATTGGATTGGGCCCAATGTGACTTGAACAACAGTATCCCCAAGCGAGGATCACTTCCAAATTCATCTTTGACTTGTCCTTTTAGATGGGTTGGGTATCAGAGGAAAAGAATCTCAGGTTGGACAAACAGAGGTCCTCATGCTACACTCCCTTGAAACCAGTGGTTTAGCTGAAACACAGGTGAATAAAACTAAGCGTAGGCCACTGGGATAATTTGGTCTGATTCCAGCATACCAAAAGCTGTAAAATCTCCCCTAGCAGGACTCTGAGGCAGCCCAGTGTCTCCCAGATGGAGACCCATCCCCTCCTTGTAGAGTCCCCTTCACCCAGAGGAAAATTTTCATGAATAAAGCCAATCATGACCATGTGCTGGATGGACATTTACAGAGGAGAGATGCTGGCAACACCATGCCTTCGAGACACTAGGAAGTGTGTCAGCATCCCATGAGGCATAAACCCCTGTGGAAAAGGGCAGGCAGGGGCTGATACTACAGAATTAATCACCTGTCACTGAGGCCACCAAGCAGCCTCACAAATCTTTGTCTCTTCCAATTTTGTCTTCATCCCATTTAGTCAGCCTGGGTCACTGCTGATTCTACGCTGGCTCTGCACAGTATTTAGTGTGACATCCCTGGCCTTGCTAAGTCATTCCATAATGATTATTTTTGGGTGGTTTTGCTCTTCCTGTCAATATTTGCGCTTGCAGCAGTCGGGCAGCAGTGGGGTGGCAGCCCTGGAAAGCTCAGCTCATGTGTTTATCTGCCGGCCGGGATGGCTGCAGGATGACATCTGCATACCATTGCGCTGCGGATCACTTCCTCGCCCGGCAGGGTCGCGCTGCCGGTGCTGCACCAGGGCAGCAGAGCCCCGCCTGCCCCAGGCCAGCCCTGTGCGGGGACACAGCCACCAGCTGGGCAGGCGCCGAGCCCAGGACATGACGCACTGGTTCCACAAAGGGTCACACTCAGGCAGAGACCTTGAGGGCTCCAGGAAAGGGGAGGTCATTTCCCGCACTGCCCAAATGTCACACAAGTGCTGCTGCACCGGTGCCGTGCTCAGTGCGGAGGAGCCTTTGCATTCCCAAGCTCCAGGTGTCTCCTCTGACTGTCACATGTGGCAGATGGGGCTGAACAGCTCAACACCACTCCCTCTGTGGAGCTTGTGCTGTGTTAAGGAAATTCGGAAAGCCTCGGTTTTTTACTGGTTTTTGCCTTTTCCCAGTTTTTTCTTCTTTTTTAGTAGTTGTTCTCCTTGCATCTTTTCTTCAGATTTTGAACAGCCATTTATCAACAAGCCGGAGACCCTCCTCATCACCAAGAAGGAGAACACTTGGGTACCATGCCTCGTGTCTATCCCAGATCTTAACGTCACACTGACCTCGGTAAGAGCTCAGTCTCTGGGAGATGTATTGCATTTGTTCTGCATTTGTAATTGCCTGAGTGGAAGCGGGACAGGCACTGCCAGGAAAGGACAATGCATGGGATACATTTTCCATGGAAAGTACAAGCCACTGGCTTCCTCGTTTTATTTGCTGGTTGAGGCTGTGTTGTCCAGCTCCCTTGGGCAGACCCCACGGGTTTCCTGCCAACCTTGCTTCTCTTCCCTGGAACTCTATAAAACAAAACAAGACTTTGTTTTAAACCCATTTCCCCACAGCATCCCCTGTTTGCCTCCTCTCTGTGATCTACTACCCCTCTAGGTGGCTGGAATCCCCACAAGGGAAGAGGCTGCAGCCCTGGGGCTCATGACTAAAAACAGGTCTCTTATCAGTTTGCTTTTGCTTTCACCTTTCCCCCCCCCCCCTTTTTTTTTTTACAATGCAAATACATCCTTCCAGGATGAGTGTTACTATTGTACAAAGGCCTCCAGGGACACTCTGGGGGCCACGGGCCTTTCCCTTGCCCGGGAAGGACACTACCCAAGGTCAGCACTCATCCCGGTGGGGCTGATGTTTGGGACATCAGCATCAGTTTCCTTAGCTATCTCTAGAAGTTTCCATTCCTGGAAGTCTCTGGCCCACTCTGCAGATGGGGAGGCTCATGGTGCAGGATGCGGCTGCTCGGGGTAGAGGGGAGGCCACGATTCCTAGATGGCAAACCCTCAGGGGGAGAGGGCAGGAGGCCAGCACAGCATGATGCTGCATCGTTTCTTCCCACAAAAGGGATGGGTTAGCCAGCATAAAACCTGGGAGGGGTGGAGTGGGAATGTTGTTAACGTCTTGTTTCAGTTGGCAAAATCTTGATTTTTCCAGCAAAATTTCTTCATCCACCCTGACGGAAAAAGCACTTTCTGGGACAACAAGAAGGGAATGCAGGTACCCACACACTTGATCAAGGACTTACTGTATGTCCACTGTGAGACTGTAATCGACAAGAAGGTCTTCAAATCCAATTTCTTCATCATCCATATAGCAGGTGAATATTTGGGAAGGTTCAGGGGAGCAGTTTGGGTGGCTCTGAAGTCCATCAGTGTGGCTCATGGGATGTTATGGTCCTCTCTAGCTACACAGACTCTGCATGGTGCTTATATCTCTTCTACTGTGTGTTGGACAGAGATACCCCATGCAGCAGGAGATCATTCCCAAACCTCCTGTAACTGCACAGTCTGAGTCCAAGAGTTACTGGATCAGAAATGTCTTTTCATTGCCTCTTCTGCACCAGGGAGTGAGCTGTACGACATCCAGCTGTATCCCAAGAAAGCCATGGAGCTGCTAGTGGGAGAGAAGCTGGTCTTGAACTGCACAGTGGGGGCTGAGTTCAACTCTGGCGTCCGCTTCCAGTGGACTTACCCTGGCAAACAGGTAACAGACTTACCAGCAAACAGAGCAGCTCCCCATGCACTGAACTGTTACTCTTGGAGCCACCCCCTCCTCACCCTTCATTGTTCCTCTTCACGTTGTGGGCAGGGCTCTGCTTCACAATCCTAACCACACTGTGCCCTGGACATCTTGGTCAGAGTGTTTTCCCATTTTTCCCCTGCAGCAGAAGGCAGACAGAAGGAAGACCCCTTTTCCTGGCAGAAAGCTCCCTCCTTGCAGAGGTGTTATTGCTCTGGGGTTCTCAGGAAACCGCTGGCTTCACTTTCACCAGTGCAAATCCAGAGCAAACATGATTGGTTTAAAAGAAGCTACTCTAATCATAGAGCCCTTGTTACCAAGAGCCTGTGAGGTTGTCCCTTCCTCACTGTGTTTTTCCCCTCTTGTATCCTCTGGCTTTTTTGAATGGTGAGACAGGGGAATCCCCTGAGAATATCATTCAGTTCACGAGGCTCCCAGCCTGGTTCCTGGGCTACAGATAAGAGCAAAACATGCTAAGATCTGACCCCAGCCTCCAGCAGTGAGTCCACAGAACATGTGCCCTTCCATGCCTGAGGATGGCAGTCAGTTGTGCAGAAACCTGTCCAGGCAAAGGCAAGCACTGAGCATCAGGAATCACAGCTGTGAGGAGTCCATCCACACAGCCCCCTCCTATGGATGTCTTTCATTCCCTTCTCTCTGTCATCTCCCACAGACACAGCGAGCAGTGATCGAGCCCGAGCGCCGGTCCCTGCAGACATACACGGAGCTCTCCAGTATCCTGACCCTGCACAATGTCAGCCAGCAGGACCTGGGGAAGTACACATGCACTGCCACCAATGGTCCCCAGATGCTGGAGGAGAGCACCGATGTCATCGTGCACGGTACAGCACCTGCCAGTGCCCTGCAGAGCCACAGGCAGAGCCCAGCTGCAGCAGAGCCATCCCCAGACTTCTTGGGCAGAGTGGCTCCTGCACCTCCATCCCCTCTGCTTTAGTGAAACCCAGCCCTCCTCCAGCCCCTCAGCCCTCCTGTGCCCCAGCACCACGCTGGGAGCACAGTCACATTCTGCAAGGTCCCAAAAGGGAGGGAGAGAGATGCCAACACCAAATCGTCCCAAATGCAGTGGAATGGCAGGACACACATATCTTGTGGCCCTGTGGCAAATGCGGTGCACCTGTGGCATGGCTGGCCTGAGGGGCACCAGCTGCGGGTGCACAAGGCACAATCTGCACTGGGTGGCTGTTTCTTGGCAGCAGAAAGTCATGGGGAAGCCCAGCCTTACTGCATTCCCAGGAGGGAGACAGAGGCAGCTCTTGAGCTGCCAGGATCTCAGCTGCCCTGTCACGACACCCTGCCTGTCCTTGGTCCTTGCTGGTGTGCCCTGTGGAGAGCAGCAGAGCTTTGTGACAGCCTGTCCCTTTGAGTTGTCCTCCATGGTTCCTTTTTTTTCTTGCAGAAAAGCCCTTCATCACCGTGGAGTGGAGGAAGGGCCCGGTGATAGAAGCCACTGCAGGAGACGAAGCCGTGAAGCTGCCAGTGAAAGTCGTGGCTTACCCCCCACCAGACTTCCAGTGGTAACTTACCTTTCTTAGCTTGAGCCACCTTCTCCTCTCCTTCTTTCCTCTGCCAAATGGAGAAGCCTATCCTGGCTTCCTTGCTAGGTCCCTCTGTGGCCAAGATTGTCACAAATGTCACTTTTTTTCCACCCATGGGGGTCCCTTCTCCCACAAGTTCTGGCTCTCAGCTGCACAGCCTGGCTTGGCAGCTCTGCACAGTCTGGAGGGCCAAGTGGAGTTCCCACAGGAGCTGTCCCTCTCATCCCTCTGCTGTGGCAATCACAGCCACCCAGAGGAACCAGGTAGTGGGATGGGTTGTGCACCTCATCATGCTGCACTTCCATCAGAGCTGACTGGAGATGGGAGCTTTGCACCCACTCACTGCTCAGGACAGAGCTACGACACCCCCAACCCCACACACATCCATATGACACAATGTGCAGACCCATAACTCAGGGCCAGGGAAGGCCCAGGGGTCTCTCCAGCGAGGTCCTCAGTGCTAGCGAGGGGCACCCTGACTGCATTCTAGTGGGGATGAGCAAACCCCTGCCCAGCTGCCAGTGGGACACTTCCTCCCGATGGCTGCATTTTCTCTCTGCCTCCCCGCAGGTACAAGGATGGAAAGCTAATTCCCAAGCAATCTCAATCTTCAATGCAGATCAAGGATGTGTCGGAGCAGCACGCCGGGACATACACGCTGGTTCTGCGGAACAGGCTGGCGGGGCTGGAGAAGCGCATCAGCCTCCAGTTAATCGTCAATGGTAAGGGGGGCAGGGCTGGAACTGGGGGAAGAGTGCTGAGCCCATGGTCCCAGACTTTGGGCTCCTTCAAGACCCAGTCCCCATTGCTGTCCTAAAGCAGTTGGTACCTACATCACCACTTTCTCCCCCATTGCTGAGGGATGATGTAGTTCCAGTCAGGCTGCTTCCTTCTGGCTTGGGTGACACAAGTTTTGTTACTGGCTCCCTCACTTTGGACAGGATATGTCCTTGCTCAGGAGCCACTTCCCAATTGCAGCTGGAGATGCTGCTGGGGGTGACCCTGACTGATGCGTACTTGAGAGCAGGGCAGCTGCCACACAGATGAAGTCTTGATCTGGAGTAGTTCCTCTGGGTAGGAAGCTCCTGTGGAGTTTTCCCACAGCAGAAACTGGTCCCTGTCATGCAGGAAACCGATGAAATGCTGGAAGGGCACTGCTGTCTGAGGATGTGTCTCCAGCAGGTTCTGTGGCCCTGTGCTTTGATCCCTGCAGCATCCAGACAGTTCCACTCACCAGAGGAAGGAGAAATGCTGTCACTTGAATCTGCTTCAATATGACCTGCTGTGCCTTGCAGGCCTGAGTTGCCCTGAGAGCCAGACAGCTGTAGTGCCCAGGCACCCTACAAACGGGCCTGGGGAGGGCTGTGCCAGGCCTGGGGATGCAGTGGCTGAGCCTGCAGCCACTCACAATGTCACTCTGATCCTTGCAGTTCCTCCACGCATCCATGAGAAGGAAGCCTCTTCCCCAAGCATCTACTCCAAGAGGAGCCCCCAGGCCCTCACCTGCACTGTCTATGGCATCCCGGCACCGGAGGTGATCCAGTGGCAGTGGAGGCCATGGATGCCCTGTCGGATGTTCTCCCGACGCAGCCTGTAAGTGCCATTTCTTCCAACACTTGTTTCTTGTCAGGCCACCATCTTGGTGTTATGGGCTCCTTGTGACAGTGGCTGTGTCCCCAAAAGTCTCACTTTTGCTCTCCCACCCACAACGTGGCACCTTGTGGGAAGGCAGAGTGGAGACACTTGTTCTCCGTGTGGGAGTTTTGCCCAGGCTGGCTGGTCTCAGACACCAACAGCTTCCACAGCATCCTCTGCATCCTCAGCCACCTGCATCTGTCAGGGGATGTCCACGGCCCAGCCACACCTCACAGCACCTGCAATGAAACTACTGGTCACTGTGCTAATGGGGAAACTGAGGCAGATTGCAGGAGAAATTGTCACAGCCCCGTGGTGAGACCCCAAGACAGCAGCTGGGGCTCGCACCGTTCCTGCCCCGAGGTCCCTGTGGTTTTTCTGTCCTTTGTCTTCTCCTGGGTAAAGATGGAAGCAAAAGTGCTCATAGGCAGCTGCTGCTTGTGGGGAAGAACTGCTGAATCCTGGGGAAGTGCCAGCTCTCTGCCAGCTGCTGGGTTGATTTGCCAGCAGGGTGTTTGTGCCAGCAGCACCAATAGGTAGGCAGGAAGGGTGCATGCCCACTGCCTGTGCCCTGGGAAGCTGAGGCAGCATCAGGCATGGCTGCAGTGGCATTTTTTAATGACAGCCTCACCAGAAGAAGGAAAAGGGATGCTGGGGAATTGTAGCCAGAACAGTCAGGGTGGATGACATCAGGGCGCCTGGAGGAAGTCAGGTCCTCCAGCCCTGTGCAGGCTTTTGCCAAGCCAGGGATGCCAGAGAGCTTTCCATTGCATGCAAGTGCACTGTGGCCCTGTCAGGAAGCAGAGGGGCCTGTGAATTATGAGCACTGTCTCCCAAGGCCACCATATTTCTGCCTAGCACAGCTCCAGAGGATACAGGAGGCTTCTTTCCAGCTTCCTGTTGTTTACACAGCGCACCAGTGCGTTTGCCCTGCCAAATGCTCTGCCCCACACTGCCAGCACACAGCTTTGCCACTGCTCCTGGGCCCTCAGCTCCCCTCTGCTTCCCTGTCACCCTAAGCCTCTCCCTCCCACCCCCACCCACGTTTTTGGGCAGACCCTCCCATTTTCCACCCCAACCTGCATTTCAAAAGCACCCTGCAGCATCTCAGATCCCTGACAGATTTGGGCATTTCTCCCCACCCATCTGTCTCAGCCTGAAGAGGTACCATCATTCCCCTGTGAGACACCAGCAGCACCTGTACTTGGGACGTCTCCCTCCTGGTTTTTGTTGAGTCAGGGGCAGCAGGAGCACCCCTGGGTGCTGTGCCCTTGTGTGTTGCACCATCTGCTCTCTAGGCCAGCACCAGCCAGTCAGTCACACCCCTGACTCTCACTCCCAGCAGGGCTTTAAGGCCTTGGTGCTGAGCAAAACGACATCAAGTGTTACCCTAGGCTCATGTGAATTGACTTCACCCCTGCCTTTCCCCACCCTTAGCAAGGAAAGATGAAGCCCCAGGCCTGGGGCTGAAGACATTTCTCAGGACACCTGTATCTGTTCCCTGTCTCAATTTTCACACCTACAAATTTTTGCCTCACAAGTGGTTGCAAGGTGCCCTTATAAAGCACATCAGAACTATGTAACTGAAAGACTCAGGAAATTTTGCAGAGTTGTAGGACAGGGCCATCAGTTCTCTGACACAAAGCTGCTTTTGCTGCCTTTTTCTCAGATGACCTTCTCTCTGTCTCTCTCTTCTTTCCCCTGCTCGTCCCTGGCTGCTGGATTAGCAATAGCAGGCACCGGGCAGCAAGGCGCCATCAGCGGGACCGGATGCCCGAGTGCAAGGACTGGAAAGATGTGTCACAGCAGGACGCCGTGAACCCCATCGAGAGCATCGACACCTGGGTGGAGTTTGTGGAGGGGCGGAACAAGGTGAGGCTGTATTCCAAGCCCATCCTGGGACAGGGAGCTGGAGCTGGGCACAGGATTCCTTTGCAATCAGATGGGAGAAGTGGCCTGGAAAAGAGCCTGGCAGAGACAGATTTGGGGAGGGCTTCACACCTCTGCTTCTAAAGTAAACCATCAGCGGCCGTTCCCAGCTCTGGGGCTCCGCAGTACCAGGCAGCCCCAGGGCGAGGGAGAGCTGTCATCTTTGAGAAATTACCCTGTGTCCAGTGAGGCTCCCACTGGGGCTGGCTGCACAGGAGGGATTTCATAGATTGCTATTGAACACAGGGTGTCCAGATAGGGAAGGCATGGAGGACAGATGATATGGGGGCTCCCATGGCCATTTCCAAGCATTTTGCATGAGCTGTTCTGTAAGAACCAAACCCTGCAGAGCATCCTGGGCAGGAGAGCAAGAGTCACAAACTGGCCAGGAAATCTCTGGCCTGGGGAAGGTGCATATGTCTGGTGGGGCATTTCATCTGGCTGTCCCCATCCTGGTGGGGTGAGGGTGGTTTAGACAAGCTGGTGTCCATCCGCTGTGGTTTTGTGAGTGGGAGCAATGTGTGGCCCACAAAGCCACTTCTCCATCACAGCATTTCCTCTCTGGAAGAAACATCTCTCCCTCGCTGCAGTGTGTGACCTGCTTGCTGCCTGTTTCTTTCTGTGTCCCTGGTAGTCACGAGTGTCAGGTCTGTGCCATGACGGGGTTCCTGTCCCCACTGGTGTCGGGCACCAGGCGCTCACAGAGGGATGCAGAACAAACAAATGGGCCCCTGTTTCCGAAAGTCACTTCCTGTTTTCCTACACACCTCTAAAGGCACTTCCTGTCCCCTGGCCTAGCCGGGAGTTCATCACTCTGCCAAAAGGGTGGCAAGGGCAGATGCTTCTCCTCCCAGAGCAGCTGAAGGGAGAATGAGGGATTGATGTTCCCCAGGGACACAAGCAGGGGTGGTGGGAGCTCCTGGGTGAGAAGCCCTTGGGTGCTACTATGGATGTGACACTTGTATTGGTCCTTTGTGATCCTTCCCTATTTTCCCCATTTTCTTCCTCCTATTCCTCAGCTGTGTCCTTCTCATTCCATGTGTTTGGTTGTAACTCTGCTGGAGCTTCAACTTAGGTTGTGCATCCCACAGATGTGCAAGAGCTCTGGGAGAAAAGAGCTCTTCCATTTACAGTGGGATGCTACATCCTCAAATCTGCTTTTTCTCTGTCTCCTTGTCCTTTCTGCCTTTCTTCTCTTACCATCCTCTTGTTTTTTATTCCATCTGTAAAGGCCAGAATGAGCCACAGGATGCACAGTGCACAGCCATGCACTGCAGGCAGCAGGATGATGTCAGATCAAGAAACCCCAACTCAAACATAACACTGCAGATTAGAAGGAAAATCCCCAAGAAACAGGAAAGGCAGCAACAAAAGTGCCAGCAATAGGGTCACTTTGGCTGTATGAATAACCCCAAGAAACGGAAAAGGCAATGCACAAAAGTACCAATAATAATGTCACTTCAGCTGTGTTGAGTATGCACTGAATGAATGACTGTTCCTTCTGGTTAACACAACCTAATACATTGCCCCTCAGAACGGAAATGCTTCCCAAAGTCTGTGGGATGAATAGTAAAGGCTAAGAAGTTTCCCTGTAGTAACACGTTAATTTTGCATTTTAAACACAGTCTCATTAAGAGGGATTTCTGCATGTGCTTAACTTGTCATTTAAACTGGAGCCTCAAACTGCAAGTCTCCTCTAAGGGGAGTGCTTGTAACACATTTGGTAGCTCACACATGTGCAGTGTGAGCCAAGAGGAGGAGGAGAGCAGCCTTATTCCTCAGCTGCTTTTCCTGGCTTATTTGGAGGCAGCATCCCCTGGGTCCATGCTCCCAGGATGGCAGCCTGGCTGTTTGCCCAATCTTAGTCATGTCTTGCTGGAAGGAGAGACAAGGAAGCTTTTAAGACCATGTCTATGTACACTTGGAATTCAAAGGGAAAAGATGATAGCTCTTCCTGAAGGGATGAGAGCTGGGATGTTTTCACAGGTTTGATTTCTCCTTATGGATAAAAGGAGTGCCTCAAGGTCTGTAAGTACCTGTAAATTCCACTGAACTCTGTGGGACACTAAGTAGTCACTTAACTGCAGAGGGCTTAGGGAATCAAAGCCCTAGTGTCCTTTCCCTTTCTTCCCGCTGTTATAAATAAAGCTTGGCAAGAGCTTAGCCATCCCCTCAGCCCTGCATCATGTTACTGTCCCCCTTGCTGAGCACTGTCCCCATTGTGACCTGAGGGGCTTAGCAAGAAGTTTGCTCCCATGGAGAGGCATCTATGCTGACTGGGCTCCGTAAAATGAAGCAGAGATTGGGAATAAAATCATGTTGTTGTTGCTCGAGCCAATAGATAAAGCTTGAAATGCACAAAGGGCTGTAGAATAAGGGGATGTTTTTGCATAGCCCTTTCCCAGGTACAGCTGTTGGGGGCTTTGCTATCTGCCAGAGAGCAGCAGAAATCCTACTTCTCTTCCTTGTTGCTCTTCCTAACTCCTCCTTATGTCCTCTTCCCCCATCAGACAGTCAGCAAACTGGCCATCCAGGAGGCCAATGTCTCAGCCATGTACAAGTGTATTGCCTCTAATAAAGTGGGTCGAGACGAGCGGCTGATCTACTTCTATGTGACCAGTGAGTACTGAAAAATCCTCCTCCCACCTGCATCAGCCAAGCTCTCTGCTTGAAACAGGCAGGTCCCTAGAGCTGCCAGATCCTGCCATTCACCAGGTCTTCAACAGCGACTGCTGGAAAAGCCAGCAGGAAAGCAGGGCTAACCCAGAGCTCTGCTGGGTGGCAAATCCCTGAAGCCCTGGCAGCAGATAGTGCAGGCACAGTTTGGCAGGCAGACCTGGGAATGAGCCAGCACTGCCTGTGCTTGGGTCCTGATGCAGCCCTGGCAGGTCCTGGGCAGGTCTCGGGCTGGGGACATCCCGCTGGCTCACGCCCAGGCAGCTCCTGGCCTGGGGATGTGTCTGGTCCAAGAGCATCCTCTAGTGGCACCGCCCGACCCTATCCCAGGCCAGGTCCCGCTGGCCCCAGCCGCCGGCAGTGATCCCACGGGATTTTGGTGGTGGGAGGAAGCTGAGAAACCAGAGCCCAGCGGTGTGAGCTGGAGTCATGGCCCATAGGGGGCTGTATGAGCCTCGTACCAGGGGTACCCCGTCCTGGCGGGAGCCCGTCCCTGTCTGCTGGGACAGGGAGCCCAGCAAGGGCACAGCAAAAGCTTATCTTAGGGAATGAGAATTCTGTAATAAAATTCCCAGCCCAGAAGGCTGGGCTCATGGTCCCTGTTGTAGTACCTGTGCTGTCAGAGCCACCAGCTGTTGTGAAGCCAGAGGAACATCTTCAGTCACTGTTTCACTAATGCTCCCCATGTTGTTGTCCAGGCTGCTGTGTCACTGCCTGCACATGTAAAAGTGGGCATGTGTGCAAACCAGAATGCTGCAGCTGAGCTGGGAGCAGGAACAGCCTGATTCAGACCTCCCCGGCTTATTTCGTTTTTGACCCCATCTTAATCTGACCCTGGCACGTGAGCATATCCTGTAGCACTCGCTGGGCTTAAGCTGTGGTTGCCAGCAGTTTGCATGACACAGTTCTGGTCTACAGTGGTTTCCTTCACCCCGGCTGAGGACAGGCAGATCTCAGAGAGCTGAGCCCAAGGAGACAATTTCATTGTGTCTGGCAGCTCAGCCATGAAAACTCATTCACATGTTCATTTCCTTCCTGAAAGCCATTCCAGACGGGTTCGAGATTGAGTCCCAGCCCTCGGAAGAGCCCATTGAGGGGCAGGACCTACAGCTGAGCTGCAATGCAGACAACTACACTTACGAGAACCTGCAGTGGTATCGGCTGAACCTCTCCAAGCTCCACGATGAGGAGGGCAACCCCCTCGTGCTGGACTGTAAGAACGTCCACCACTATGCCACCAAGATGCAGGGGGAGCTGCGCTTCCAGCCCGACTCCAACGATGCAACCTTGCTGCTCACCATCCCCAACATCTCCCTGGATGAGGAGGGAGATTACGTGTGTGAGGTGCAGAACAGGAAGACCCGGGAGAAACACTGCCACAAGAAATACATCTCTGTGCAGGGTGAGGGTCCACAGGGCTGGCGGGAGTGACAGAGGAGAGCTGGTGCTCTTGCTGCTATCAGCTTCCCAGTCCGTCCCCAGGGGAAGCCACACAAGCAAGCTAAACTGAAGGTGGCAAAGGCAGGGCACCTGGGTTCTCAAGACACCCTTCAGCAGGGGTCAGAGACCCAAAGCCCCCCAGGAACACAGATAATTCTTTTGATCAATCAGTTTCCCGTTTTCCCCTCCTCCTCTTTGTGCTGCTCCTCCAGCCCTGGAGATCCCCCGCCTCAAGCAGAACCTGACAGACATTTGGGTGAACGTCAGCGACTCCATAGAGATGCGCTGTAAGGTGGACGGCAACCACGTTCCTGAAATCAGCTGGTACAAAGATGAGAAACTGGTGGAAGAAGTGTCAGGTACAGTGGGCTGGGTGTGGATCACAGGCAGGGCATTATGTCCAGCAGCTGGAGAGCTGAACACTGCTGGGTTGTGGGAGTTGTTATGCCCAGATAAAGGTACGCGTTCTCTGAATCAGCCAAACCCTGGTTTTAATCACATTCTGTCCTAGTTTGATGCAGTCTCACTGGCCAAGTCTATGCCCCAGGGCCTGGCTCAACATTGTCTGTGCTTGTGCACATTCAGCTAGACAGCAGGGAGAGAGAAATCATTCATGTTCTTACTCTCAGCCCAGTGCCCAGCATCTCTGATTATGCAGGGACCAACCCAGATCTCATGGAAGGAACATGCGAAAGATCCAGACACATTGCAGAGGGAAAGCAACAGGTTCTGAAGCTGAAGCAGAACTTGACACACCAGCTGGACTGCCTGGGCACTGTCCCTATTCAGCATGATCAGTGGGGGATTTGTACTCTCCATACATTGCCTGAGGAAGGCCCCTCCAGGGTATTTCTGGGGCCATCAAGAGGAAAGCCTCTACTGGCTGCTGCGATGTCATTCTGCCATCTAAAATGAATCCGCCAAAAAATGCGAGCCTTATTTTGAGCCTGAGTCCAGTGTACTAATCTTCCCTCCCTGTGAGTGACCACCACAACCCTCTGTGCCTTACAGGGATTGACCTGGCAGACTTCAACCAGAGGCTGAGCATTCAGAGGGTGAGGGAAGAGGATGCTGGGCTCTACCTGTGCAGCGTCTGCAACGCTAAGGGCTGTGTGAACTCCTCGGCCAGCGTCTCTGTGGAAGGTACCAGCAGCCACAACACCCCTGGGGATGTGAAAGGGTGGAATAGGAGTTGTGGCCAAGGTCCCATCCCTGTGGCAGTGGGAGGCAGTGAAAGCCCCTTGCCCTTGCTGGTGGCATGGTGCTCTCACAGGAGGATCTGTAGTGCAGAGCATGTTTAGCTCAGGCAAACATGCCTCCAGTCACCCCACATCCTGATACAGGCCATAAGGAATGGCTGCGTTGGGGCATGGAATGCAAATCTCCGAAGCTATGATTTCCTGCAGGCTCTGATGACAGGACCAACGTGGAGATTGTCATCCTGATTGGGACTGGAGTTATTGCTGTTTTCTTCTGGATCCTACTTATTCTCATCTTCTGCAACATCAAAAGGGTACGTGACTGTCTCTGCCCCAGGCAGGGGGCGTGGCACAGCAGGGTTTGGGGCAGCACCAGTGCTGTGATGTGGGGCTGCATGACAGCACCTGCTAAAAGGAGGTCATTGAGTGATGCTTCAAATGCTCTCACTGCCGAGGACAGGGTGCATAAGGGCTGTGGTAAAGGAGGTGACTGGAAATGGCCTTTGCTTGAGGGGGTAGCAGGTGAAGGCAGGCAAAGAATCCAAATCCCATTTGGGAGTCAGCACCCAGGGCAGGGAGGGCACCTCCTCACCCTTTGTGTTGGCTGGTTCCTGCAGCCGGCCCACGCAGACATCAAGACAGGCTACCTCTCCATCATCATGGACCCCGGTGAGGTGCCTTTGGAGGAGCAGTGCGAGTACCTGCCCTATGATTCCAGCAAGTGGGAGTTCCCACGAGACCGCCTGCGCTTAGGTGAGCCAGACCCCCTCCCTCCCACTGCTCGCTGCAGCCGGGGCTTCCCACCAGCCCTACAAACTCACTTCCCGGGTTTCTTAACACACCTCTGTGGATTTCATGCCTCCTCTCTGCCTCAGGCTTCCCATCTTCTTCCCCAGGCTGTCCCTAAAGCCCAGCTGTGCCTGGGTAATCTCTTTAGGTCTGACTGTAGACAAGTCTGAGCCAACTGTAAGCCCAGACCCCCTCAGTATATCCACAGAGGTATTACTGAAAACAGAAGACCCCTGGGCACGCTTTAAAACACATCCCCATATTTTCCAAGTGGGAGTCTGGATAGAACAGCCCAGTTCACAGCAGGTACCCCGAGTTCAGGACCAGGATTGCATCCATTATTGTCCTCATGCTGAGACACCTACCTGCAGCCTCTTCCCTCTGTCTGCCAGAGTTTAAAGGGCAGCAGAGTACCTCTAAGGCACAGAGCAGTGACATTAGTCCTGGCTGCTGTGCTACAAGGGGTTGTTTACCTTTTCCACACACAACAACTTGTTGCTTGTGGGCAACAAACAGCCCCTCACTTCTTCATGGCCATTTCCTTCCTCTGCTTTGTCCATGCCAGCTCTGTCTCAGTTCCTCCCATCGTCCTTTCTCTTATTCTCACCAACGCAGTAAGCAGCCGCCTGAAAGGGCACATGTTCCACTCCTTCCTTTTCCATTATGAAGTTTTTTCTTTCTTCTTCCCACGGTTTCCTGCTGGGATTTTTGTTTTCCTTCATTCTATTCTGCCTGTTCTGCACCTGCCTTTCTTCACACTGACTCTCCTTGTCCATAGGTAAAGTCCTGGGTCATGGTGCCTTTGGGAAGGTGGTGGAAGCATCAGCATTTGGGATCAATAAAAGTAACAGCTGTGAGACTGTAGCAGTCAAAATGCTGAAAGGTATGTGAACAGTAAAGCAAAACATGCAAAGTGTGTAGACAGCAATTAATGAGGCACCTGCCAGGGAACATTCACCCTGTAAATGCTTGTCTTTTAATTAATGGTTTCTTGGCCTCAAGACAGTTGATCCTCTTTGGCCCCATTCAGCTGCACTGGGAGGCTGAAGCAGCAGTACAGACAACTGGGATTTGGGGAGCTCCGCTTTCAGGGAAATTTAGCTGTCTGCAATGGCAAAGAATGAAATCTGTCTCAAAGGTTGAACAGGAATCCAGAGCCCCTTTTTGGCAGGTCACTGAAGGAAGCGTTGCTCCCAACTGCCTTCTTCCAAATGTGCCTGTATTTTGTGTTTATGGGCTGGATCCAGAGCTGGGTAAGGAAGCAGGTTGCAGCTCTTATCCAGCTCTGAGGGCTAAATTGGCTTTGCACCCAAAGCCTGGTCTATCCAGAGTGAGATTTTAAGCTTTTATAGCCCTGCTTTCAAACAGGCATCCAAAACATTATTCTGTAATTTGGCACCAAACAAAATACTGAAGCAGTCTGTGGCCAGAAGTAGCCTTTACATGGAAATCAAGTCATGGCTCATCTGAGCAGTATTTACTGCTACAAGTGTACTGCTGATCTGCACAGCAGAAGGAAGCCTGGTGTGCAAGGTTGCTTTACAGTCCTTTGAGGCAAGGCTCTCATCTGGCCCTTCAGCTGCAGCTCAAGAGGATGCTTCTGTCTCTCAGGCTAAATTTACAAACTCTCAAGTAAGATAAAATGCATATGGGGTGTCGCTGTTCCCACCACGGACAAGTAGAGAAACGACACAAAGTTCAGGCTCAGGGATAAATGGAAGCGATTTCATAATCTTTCCAAAGGCTTTTATATGTTAGTTTGCAAGAGTGTGTTAAATGGCATAAAGTAATTGGTCTTTTGGCCATCCAGCCCTTGAAGGGATTGGTCAATTTCTAAGATACCCATTCCTAAGTATTTATTTAGTTGATACCATAACAATACTGCAAAACAACCTGCAGGTGCAAGTTTACAATACTGTAGCATTGTTTAAGATAATCTGCATGGGAAAGACAGAACTCTCAGAAAATGCTGCAGAGAGCTGAAGAAATTCTCTGCTGATGCTTTTTCAGCATCCATATGTGGGGAAGCTGGAAAGTATGAAAAAGGCACACAAACCAGAGAACATGCTCTGGGGGTAAAAGAGAGGGTCAAGAATTGATACGAATTGGACACTTGAGAGAAGATGCAGTACAGAGAGATGGCAGGAGCATGACACTGTGTTTGCTATTGAAGAGGAATCATCAAATGATATCTGGGTTTAAGTTGAGACAGCTCCTATCTTCAGTTGTGATAAAAAGAATCAGATGTCTTTTGTTCCTAATTTTCTTTCAAATTGTTTCATGGCTTGTTATCTCTTTTTAGAGGCCAAAAGGGCAGAGATTCAAACGGGTGCATCCCCATGAAAGTCTCAAGTGATCTTTTTCACTGCAAAACTATCATAAAGAAAAATCTGTTGGGCACAGATTGTGTTGTCCTTTGTTCTGGGTCCCTGCACTTGCAGAGAGCACACTACATGTTACAGCAGGGATCCTGGGATCTCCAGACAAGGCTCAACATTTCATGTGGGAACATGCAGTAACAAAATGTATCGAGGCTTTGAGGTCACAGCCTCCTCAGCAAGATTCACATTAACATGCTGTTAGAGAAGGGTGGTGAGGGGGAGTGAAAAGCTGTGAGGAGGTGTCATGACATGGTCTGTGTGTTTCCAGAGGGAGCTACTGCGAGCGAGCACAAGGCACTGATGTCAGAGCTGAAGATCCTCATTCACATCGGGAATCACCTCAACGTGGTGAATTTGCTGGGTGCCTGTACCAAACCCAATGGTAAATGTCCCAGGGCAGCAGGCTGTGCCCATGCCCAAAGAGCAGAGCTTGTCCCCTGTGTCTTTTTGCTGTCCACATGTGTTCACAGGGACATGTGGGGAAGTTATTACTGTGTTTGTGTGCACTTAGAGCAGGTGTCACACCTCACCAGGGCTGCACATCACACAAGTTGTGGCAAATTCTTGCCCTAACCTTTGGTCTCTTCTCACCAGGTCCACTCATGGTTATTGTTGAGTTCTGCAAGTATGGAAACCTCTCCAACTACCTGCGGACCAAGCGGGAAGGGTTTAGTCCTTACAGGGTGAGTAGCTTCCTTTGCCCCTAGGGGCCTGTCTCATGTCTAGGGAAGGAAGATGTGCAGCCTAATACATGATCTGACAATGAGACAGAGATACCCTCTGTCCTTCTTTCTGCAATGGTAGATGCTTTCAGAACAGGAACAGTCTGTGCAGCTCATGGGTGCAGGGGTTACAGCGTGTGTTGCCTGCTGAGCGTTTTGGGTTGTTCCCTTGCCAGGAGAAGTCTCCCAGGCTGCGTATTCAGGTGCAGTCCATCGTGGAGGCAGTGAGAGCAGACAGGCGGAGCCGCTCTGGGACCAGCGACAGCGCCATCTTCCACCGCTTCCTGATGCACAAGAGCCGCACAGCACAGCCCATCCAGGAAGGTAACACTCCAGCCTTGGCAGTAGCTCCTCACCTGGACCAAAACTATTCCAGACTTGGCTAGCTTGGTGAATGGGTAGGGAATATCAGTGGGCAGCTGGGACCCAGCCTTGGAGCTGATCACTGTTGCATGGCAATTCCCTGAACAGGACTATTATATCATCTGTTGTCTCTTGTAATAGACACCAGATACCCAAAATGGAGAATTAAATCCCTTTAGGTATTTTAGCCTGAAGAAAGGAGGACTGAGTGGGATCTTGTTGAGTCCTCCTTAGGACAGAAATGATGAGCTGACCATCAAAGCCCCTTCTAGTCCTGTTCCCCAAAACTCTGTCTGACTGACGTGCTGGAGGCTGGACTCACTCTCCTCACACTTGAGCAGGTTCCTGCCTTGTGCCTTCTGCCACTTAAGCAGAAAATCTTAGAGGGGAGCTGATTACTCCAGTTAGGACTGAGGACTAACTGTATTTCACAGAGGAACTGGCTATATCCTGCAGTCCCAGAGAGAGGCAAAGAGGACAACAGATCTCCAATTGTCTAATAATTTTCTTTTACTTCTGGACAGTGGATGACTTGTGGCAAAGTCCCTTGACAATGGAAGACCTCATCTGCTACAGCTTCCAGGTAGCACGTGGCATGGAATTCCTGGCATCCCGAAAGGTGAGTTCAGCTTTCCTTTGCTCACCTGATCTTTTACGCGTGCCTAATGAGAGAGACCTGACTACAGACACTTTCAGGTGATACACAGAGAGATTCAGTGATTTGTCTCACACTTCTCAGGAAATATGAGAGAGTCATGTGTACACAAAGCTTGGATATTAGCTCTCTTGCATTTCAACCTCTCCTTAACCATCCCTTTTTGAAATTTTTATCTTTATCTTCTTCCCATTTCTACCATTCCCCCATTACAGCTCAGGTTTATGGGGGAAGGGAGGTGCTGTACACTTTCTGATTGTGGCTCCTGTCCCTCTTATTTTGCCCCTTCCTCTTTGTGTGCCCTCAGTGCATCCATAGAGACCTGGCAGCCCGCAATATCCTGCTGTCAGAAAACAACGTGGTAAAGATCTGCGACTTCGGCCTGGCCCGGGACATCTACAAAGACCCCGACTATGTCAGGAAAGGCAGTGTGAGTACCGTTTTCTCAATACCCTTTACAGACTAGGCCCCCTTGATGAAAAGATGAAAAACCAGGAGTGGAATTACTTGCATGGCTGGGACCAGAAGCCACTGGACCAATGACATGTCCTGTCCTCCTCCACCAGCAGATCTCTGTCTCCTTCCTGCTGCCCCCCAGCCTGTCATTAACTTACTCTTCCTTATACTCTTTCATCCTCCTTTCAGTGTCTCCATCCCTCTCTCTGATGTAATCAAACCTTCATTCCTCCATGGAGAGAGGAGCAGGGCTATCAGCTCTGATTTCCTTTCATCCATTTTGTCCTTTTGCTACAAGGGCTGTCCTGGGACATGTTCCCTACTGAACATTTGTGTCTTGCCTCTCCTGCAGGCCCGTCTCCCACTGAAGTGGATGGCTCCAGAAAGCATCTTTGACAAGGTCTACACTACCCAGAGTGATGTGTGGTCTTTTGGGGTCCTTCTCTGGGAAATCTTCTCACTAGGTGAGTGTTAATGAGGGTCTCATGCTGCTGAGGGAGACACCTCTACCCACGTAGCAGTTTGTGGGCGAGTCTGTGCAGAACAGACATTCTGAAGCACGTCTAAGGACTGATGGGAAGTGACATTGATGTAAGCAAAAAAAATATGGAGGCCACATCCACCCATGAACAGAGTGATGGGGACACAGGCATGCAGAGGTGGCCTCCAGCTCACTGAGGCAGAGAAGCCTGTCTCAGGCAGCACTAAGGATTGGGCTGTGTATGAGAAGTGACCACGTCTCAGTGTTCTGGGATGAAGGGCAGTTGCAAAAGGGTGGTCTCAAAATGACTGGATTCCAGTGGCACGTTTCATGTTCCCACCCTTCTCTGAACCTTCTTTAGGGGCATCTCCATATCCTGGAGTCCAGATCAATGAGGAGTTCTGCCAGAGGCTCAAAGACGGTACCAGAATGAGAGCCCCAGAGTATGCCACCGCAGAAATGTGAGTCAGAAACCTCAAGGATTCCAACACTGGTCAAAGCAGAGGCCTCTGTGGCAGGGCAGAAACCTACCAGATCCCAGCAGAGAGCAGGACAGGCCCCTCTGTGGGATGCAGACCTTTCAGCCAGGATAGGGGATGAGCCAACACATCCTTCACTCTAGGCCGCTGCCTGGAGAGCAAAGAAGATGGGTTCTGATCAGAGCTCTCTAGGTATCGTAGAGAGCTCTGGGATGGGTCTGTAAGTGAGCACTGTGCTTTCCTGCTCTGGAG
This sequence comes from Monarcha castaneiventris obscurior, assembly GCA_026261815.1. Taxonomy (NCBI): domain Eukaryota; kingdom Metazoa; phylum Chordata; class Aves; order Passeriformes; family Monarchidae; genus Monarcha; species Monarcha castaneiventris. The sequence goes on along the minus strand of JAMPIT010000371.1, from coordinate 6,164,832 downwards.
GGTATCAGACGGGTCTGAATTAGTTCCTTGCACCCTGTTATAATAAATGCATAACAAACCAACACCCTGCCAGTAAGTCCACCTGGCCAGTGTGCTGGGGGTGCCAAGCTTTCCTTCCCAGTGCAGGAACTGGCTGTCCCAGTGGGCACCATGTGGGTGGGAGCTGTGGAGTCGGGCAGGAGGGAGTTTCTGTGGCATAAAACCAGCATCTCTTCTTGGCAGCTATCGTATAATGCTGAGCTGCTGGCACGGTGATCCCAAGGAGAGACCAACTTTCTCTGACCTTGTGGAGATACTGGGGAACCTTCTTCAGGAAAATGTCCAGCAGGTGAAAACCTCTCTGTATCCCTGCTCTGCTCCAGACAGTTCTTTCTTCTGTCATCACCAGCTCCTTCACTGTGCTCTCAGCTGTCTCCATGGTCAATGCAATACCTTTGTGTAGGCCAACCAATAACATGGAGATTCCTGGGTCAGAGGTCTATTTCCCAGAGCTGTTGGAGAACTCATTTCTGCAACAGTCTTTTAGCTGCATCCTCATAAAACTCTGTTCCTTGCAGGGCAGAAGCCCTCTCAGTCGTCATTCTAGTACTTCCAGCCTAATCCCCAGATGATTATTTGAAATTCTTCAGCTGAGTCAAGGCCCTGGTACTTCTGCCTCCCACATGCCTGCATAATGAAAACCAGGACTTGACCAGGGTTTCTGAAACTCTGTCCTCAGATTGAAATGTCAGGGCCATGTGAAGCAAACAACTGTTACATTACAGCAGACAGTAATACAGATTTCTTTGAATGTATTACTAATCACTTCCATGTGGAAACTCACCAGGACATTTAACTGTGATGAGTGTGCAGCTCTGATTTTAACTTTTTCTTGATGTTCCCTTTCAGAAAATGATAGCTAAATGCTTGAGTACTATCTCATCCTGACGTTCCTGACTTTAACCTTTCAGCACTGGTTCCCAGCACAGGCATGACTAAGCCAAAACAACATTGCCCTGGAGCACAGTACTCTGTCCATGTAAACTGGAGAACTATGGGACTAGGTTGTTTTCCTGCTCACACACACCTCCATGCATCACTCACAGCTACTTAATGCAAAGGTCACAGAAATCTCCAGCCAGATATTTTGTCCCAGAGAAATAAAATTCATAAACCAGAAATTTTCCCTCCCAGCTCTAACAGCTTCTGCCTGTGGCGCCTTTTCTTGTGAGAAAGTCCTCCCCTTCTTGTAAGGCCATTTACTGTTCTTCCTACCAGGAAGGGAAAGATTACATCCCACTGAACGACTCTCACAGCTCAGAAGATGATGGTTTCTCCCAGGTGCCTTCCTCTGCCCAGCAAAACTCAGATGAAGAGGACTTTGACATGAGGATACGCTGCCACAGCCTAGCAGCAAGGTGAATCCCCTCCGAAAAGGGCAGAGAGAGCCCAGCAGGCAGCCAGCAGCCTGACCTGTAAGGGAGCCTGAGGGATATGGGGAGAACCCAGATGTTCAAAAACTCCCAGGTGATAAGGTGTGATCCAAGCATTTAAGCCATAGCATCTTGCTTATAAAAGCAAAATGACTTTATTTTGCTGATGAGGACGTGCTGATTTGTAAGCCTATGACATTCCTTCTCCTCCAGCTATGCTGCCAGCATATCTGTTCCTAACTGACCCGAACAATTAGTCCCAGGCCTCTCCTCCCTGGTGAGCTATGATAATGTGATGCCTGATCTATATGCCATTTTCTGCTTATCCATTGTGGAGAGGTCATTGGGGCCTGATTCAGTCAGGAAGTCTGGGTGTTCCCCACTGCAGAAGTAGTATGGGGTTATGAGGCCTAAGGTGACCCCATTACCCTCCCCAAATCCACCATTTGGGTCATCCTCCTCCCTGTATACTTTAGTCGCACAGTGAGGAGGTTGGGTTCAGGCCCTGTTCATTCAGGACATCGACTCTTGCCTTTACTGAATGCAGTACGCTTTGGTTGGCAGATACTACAACTGTGTCTCATTCCCTGGTTGTTTGACGGGAGGAAATCAGATCAGGTGTCCATCCAGGATAAAGACATTTGAAGAGTTTCCCATGACACACACAATGTACAAGGCACACCCGGTGAGTAGCATCTGAGTGGATTTGAGCGGGGGACAGCTCTTTTCTGATACCTTTACTGCTAAGACTGTGGAAGGAAGATCACTCCTATCTTATGTCAGTCTGTCTGTGTCATTCCTGTTCAGTCCATCCAGTCCTATGCACATTCATTTCTTCATCTGGCACACAAGGGTTTCTCTCCCCCACAGTTCACACTGCCTTAGTGGGAAACAGGGAGGTTAGATATGCAAATGGGGGGAATATAAAGGACCTCAGAGAAGACCCTGCCCTTCACCCTTCTCAAATCTGTAAATACAGCCTGGTTAAGCACCCTGAAATCCTGCCAGGACTAGGTAAACCCAGAGTGCTTATCTGCAGCTCCTGTATCTTGACCCAAATGGCTGTGTGCAGTAGGGATCCACCTGGTCTCGCTGAACTGGACTGGTACTGATATCTCCTCCAGTGGCAAAACTGAAATCATAACTTTAGTCTCAGAGGAAAATATCACCTCTCACAGATTTGATGGTAATACATCTTCCAGCCAAGGAACACACTTTTTTTCATTCCCCAAAAGTGGCACTGAACTAAGCACACAAACTTACCTTTTTATGTACTGCTTTTAAGAAGGTACCAAAGAAAATCAGATTCAGCAAAACTATGGAGCATGCTGGTAAAGTGCTCCTACCTCTTCTTCCCCATCACACATACACATGATCTCATCTCCTGAATGATTTCTCCTCCCTTCCCACTCTGATCAGTCGACAGGGATGTTACTGATAACTCCTGTTGCTTCCTTCCAGGACAATCAGACAGACAGTGGGATGGTTCTGGCATCTGAGGAATTTGAGAGGATAGAAAACCGACACAGAAAAGAAGGTGGATTCAGGTACTCCTTAAGCCTAGCCACTGAGGCCTCCCTGCTGCCAAATGCAGTGAAACCAGGAGGCAGCTCCTGGTATCTCCCCATAGGCTGCACTGCTTGGAGCTCTCAGCTGTGGGCCCTGAGCCAGATAAGTCCACATACTCCTTATTGAGAGGCAAAATACAGGAAGAACAGACAAGCCTGCTGTTTTCTAGGGTTTAAAAATACAAACTGTGCCCATCAATGAGAATGTGCCTGTTAAGATAACAAGGCACAGTGGAGTGGTGGTGTTAATGAGACTGGTAAGGCTTATTGACATTTTCTGGTATGTATCAGGGCTTGTTCAAGCAGTGGCAGATGGGATGGGCAGAAACTATGTGGCTGCCACCTTCCTCCCTCAGCCCTGATCCATGGGGTACAGGGCCCTGGTGTGGTGGTGCAAGGATGGGACAGGCCTTAGGAATTCCCACATGCTGACATGGAGTCTGGCAGGTTGAGCTGGCACTCTCAGAGTTGAGGATGTTATGGATGGTTATGTCCTTGCCCCAGGCTTTGAAACTGGGTGAGAACCTGTGCGGCTAGTCTCTGCCAGAGCAGGCTGAGACCTTGTCTCTGTGACAGTGTGTTGAGCAAGCCATGTCACCTCATATGTAGACAAGGCCAGTCCCAAACCTCTTCCTCACCTCCTCTGCCTCCCAACATCAGATTGGACTGGTCATTGTCTTTTCCCTTAGCCATAGCCCTGTGGCCTTTCTGCTCTTGTATCAAACCGTCTCCTGCTTCTTGTCCTCTTTTCCCTAAGGCATGTTCCTGTTGTCTCCTACACCTGGTGTCCCGTCTCCTGGAAAACACTGCTACTCTTAAACCTCTCCTTGAATGTGTCCCTGCCCTTGCTCTTAAAATTTCTTGCCAGTCACCTGGTATTGGCATGCACTGAGATGGGCCAGATGATTTCCTCCCACATCTTCTTCATCATCTTCCTTTGTTTCCTTTCCCCCATCCTGGCAGTTGGTTTGTATCAATTGCTGTTATTCCTGCCAGGTCTTGAAACAATTAATGTCTCTTGTCTCTCACTATTCACTGGTGTCCCAGCCCTTCCTTGTATCTAGAAGGTATTCCAAAGGTATCTAGAAGAGCTGAAGTAAGCGTACCAGGTTATGTGTAGATTTGTCACAAAACATACAGGCTGTTCTTAGATTTAGAGCAAGGCCTGGTTTTGTGCTTTGAAATGCAAGTCCATTCCTGACCGTGTCTCTGCCCCGTGCATTAGAAGATGAGATTTTCTGAAGCTGGGATCTCTCTAAGCAGGACAGAGGTTTTCTAGGAGTGCCAAGGTTAATTCTCTGTGTCTCTCTCCCTCACAGCAGTAAAGGGCCCAGTCGAACCATGGAGCTGTCAGGGGAACAGTCGGACCTGCGGGGCAGATGTCGGCCATCATATGGGTCCCAAGTCGGAGGCCAGACTTTTTACAACAGTGAATACGGGGAGCTGTCAGAACACTCTGAGGATGGCAGCTGCACCCCGCCTGGAGAGGGGGCCAGTCCCCCCACTCTCCACGCTTCCTTCTTCTCCGAGCAGTACTAATGGCACCTGGAGGCGACAGCCAAGGCATCCCCCCTCACCCTCCAGGCATGTCATCAGGGTCAGCCAGAGCTGCTCCTTCAACCTATGCCCAAACCCAACAGGGAACCTATCCCAAATGGACGGGGAACACTGATGTCCTTGGAACCACAGCATGAACCACGCAGCACCTCCAGCTGCAGCTTCCCCGTGCAGTGACTGGAGAGAGCACCTCACTGATTCCTCGTGTCTTTTATTCCTGTACTTCAGACAGATGCATTCTGCCGGAGAGTGGGTGCCTGTGTTCAGCACTACGGCACCTTCTGCCTAACATCCAGCCTCCGCTCAGATCAGCTTCCCATTCAGAAAGCCCATTTCAGGTCAGATATAAATAGATCCGTCTTAGTCTCAAGTTTCTTCCTGGTGTGCAGCCTGAATGTTTTTCCTTGGATTGCTTCCTCCTCCCCTCATCATGATGTCAGCCGCTGAGCTGTGGAGCAGAATCAAAGGGAAGAAATCCCTAGTGGTATTAGCAGCAAGAGCAGGGCATTTTAAAGAGGTGTACAGAGAGATCCCAAGGGATCTTTGTAAATGTTCATGCATGCTGCTCATCCTGAGTAGGTGCCAGCCTCTCCATCTCCTCTGCAAGCAACACCCACACCCCGCTTATCTCTTCTGGGGGGAAACCTGCCAATCTGCCTTATCACTAGGATTATTTTAGCCATCTCAACACAGCTAGTGCTGAGTAGGTCATCAGCTGATGGCTGAAGTGCTCCCGGTGAGATAAACAGCAACTCTTTTTGCAGGCCCTGTGCAAAACAGGTTATTTTATGATCTCTGCTGGGAGCAGGTTACTCACAGGTCTGCTGCTCTCACCCTCCCTTTCTCCCAGAATGGTGCTGAGATCATTTGTTGCTCGAGTGAGAAATTAAAGCAAAGCTGGGTTAATTTGAGCTGGCTTCTAAACACAGAGTCTGCTGGGAGGAAAAGGATCAAAAGGGCAGGGAGTGAAATGTTTATTTTCAAGCTGCTGCAAAGCATTTTGGAAACAATGGAAGGAACAGTGCTTCAGCAATAAGGTGCTCTGGGTTGCATCCCCTTGTGTGTTGACATCACTGAACACATGGAGCACAGCACCTGGCCAGGGATCAAGCCCTGATTCTCCTGGATGGACAGTTCTGCACCACGACCTTTCCTGTCTCCCAAGTTCCCTGACTCAAAGGAGGCACTCTCTGCCCAGCGGGCTCCTCTCCAGTTTCTTTTGTAGAGCTTCCAGCGGAGCATACTTGTCTCTAGAGGATTAAGAAACAGCTATGTGCTGACGAACCATCTCACTTTGGTCTTTTGTTTCTAAGAGATACCACGTGAATTCAGAGCTCTGGGGAATCTCTGCAGCCCCTCTCTATAGATTCCTGTACTGCTGCCTCACTACTTCCCACCTACTTCTTTCCATCCTGCCCCCAATCCAAGAGCTCAGCCACAGAGCACGGTTACATCACCGCCTCAGGAGTCTGGGTGAAAAGGCTCATTTGAACAGCTTGTCATCATCTCTTCTCCCACATGCCCGTGGCTGGCAGAGCTCTGTGCACCAGGGCATCTCAGCACCAGGGAATTTCTGCTTGTGGGCCACACCCCTGTCACAGAGCCAAGGATCTGGACTTGTAAAACTGTGTTTCCTGTCAGATGTACAGCTTTCCCAAACTGTATTTCTTTTCCAGCAGAGGGTTTTACGCGTTTCCCAACGTAAGCCTGTGAGTCCTTATGGATGATGTTGCCAAGTCTTAATTATAGTTCTCCACACAAGTGTAATGGGGAGATTTATTTAGCACATGGGAAAAGCACGCCTGTCATTCAAATTCTCTAAGCCTGTGTAGCTCGTTCAATGTTCCCCTCCCTTTTTGTGTCAGCAGGATGACATGGCTGCAATTTCCATGGCAAGAAAGAGGCACAAAACCAGACCAGCTTGAGCCAAACTGGCTCAGGATGTGGAATTGGAAATCGTGTATGACAATGAATTCCCTGACTTCTACTGGTGTCCCCCGAAGCTGCCAGGAATTTGAGCATCTTTAAGTAATTGTTATGACTCAGTAAGAATCCTCTGGCAGGAGCTGCTGGAGAGCCAGGACAAGGAAGTAGGACAGCCAACAGGGTGTAGGCCAGATCAAATTCTCCTGCCCTCATCTTGTCCTGCTTTTTGAACTGGTGATTCCCTTGGCAGAAGGAAGGCTGCATGTGCTTCGTGCTGCTAGAGGTTTCCACTGGCATTGACATGGGTAGGTGACCAGCTGAGCTAAATTCAGGCTGCTTGCTGGGTGATGTGCATCCATAGGACCCAGACTCTCTTGTTTCCAGTGCTCCACAAAGACTTCTCTCCCTGGAAATAGCCCCATCTGACAGAGGGCCCAAGAAAGAGGACTAAAAACAAAATAATAGTTTAAAAACAGAATTTCAAAGTAGCTGCAAGTCCCTATCCATATGTGAGGGATAGGTATGTGCCAGCAAAGCATGACATTTTCTGGGCAGTAGCAGGATTCCTCATCAGAAAGGGGACAGTGGCATCTTAGTGCCCAGGCTGGTTGTCAGCAGGGACATCCAGCCAGTACAGCAGCACTTTTTCTCTAAGTTTAGCTGCAAATTGCTCACAAGCATCCCTGTGAAGAAGGGTTATGTTGTTAAAACCTTTGCTAACAATCCTCTGCTTCACTCTGGGGAAAGCACTTCTGTGTCATCTGATTTTTGAACATTCAACTCCACAGAAGTTTATTTTCTCTCTCTTGCACCATCTTGATGGGGGATGGAATCAGATCCTATTGTATCTGTGTCAACAGCATTGCATGAACAATGCAGCATGATAGGAGCAAAAGCTGCTCCTCTTCAGGCACTCCTGCTGATGAAGAACAACTGTACTGTGGGATACTGAAGAGCTGTTGAGAGAATTAGACTTTTGCTCTCTAAAGGTATACTAAAATTAGATGTGCAAACCTGATAACCCTTCCCACTCTCTTGAATTATTTCTGGCTTTTTATTTTTACAGTCTCCAGATAAGCATGAAGTGAAGCTGGTCTGTTTTGGTTTTAAGATGTGAGACAGGAGTGTTGTCTATCTTTCCACAGCAGCAAGGGAGTATTTCAGTGTTTCAAACCCAAGGTTCGATAATTGTGCCTGCTCTGTTAACAATGCACTCTCTGTTTTGTTTTGTTTGGGCTTCTTACTGGAACTCAACATTGAAGCTAAGCTATTTATCATCATCACCTTCCTTTAAAATGCCTGCTCCCACTCTATGCTCAGTCTCACTTTTCCTTACAAAGTATTGGTGTTGAGAGGACATTCCTCCCTCCTGAAAACAAAGTGTTGGGTCCCCTACTTGCAAATACACGTGTGTCTCTGAAGAAAAACCTATGTATCAAGTAACACTACATTTATATTGCAATATTTTAACCTGGTACCTGTTGTTGCTCTAGCAGCATTCAATGTTTCAGTGGGCTGCCTTTGAAGCAAGTAGGCTAAAACAGGGGTTATATGTGAGTACAAAGCATGGTCTGTGTGTGTGTGTGAGTGTGCTGTGGGTGAGTGTGTGGGTATTTGCACGTGAGTTTTCCGACCAGTGAGTGTATGTGAGTGATTGTAACTCACGTTGAGTCTTGTCTCTGGAAGTTCACGGTTATATATCAACTCAATTAGAACACTGCTTCCTTTCCTCTCTTCCTATAGTACTTGTTATCCTTTGTCATTAAGAGTTTTGTTGTAATATCTAAATGTGAAAATGAATAAAGTCATAACTGGCAGCTGCTCTCTGGTTCCTGGGGCCACCTCTGCCCCTGGGGCAGCCCAGCCCCAGCCCAAGCCATCAGCACATTTTGGGTTTATTATTTTTACTTTTGTGTCCATTTGCATTTCCCCGCATCCTCTTGGAAACAGCTGGACCTTGTGGCGTTTCCATCCAGGATGAAACTCCGTCTTTTCTCATGGCGAGGTCGGATTCTCTTTGGCTAAGCTCTCTGGCAGGAGCAAGCAGAGCACCCAGCCCTGTGCCCCGGATCCACGATCCTCACCCGCTACCTCGGCCCTGGGGGTCTGTAGCTCTCCTGTCCTCTTTCACCACGCCAGGGGAACCAGAGACCCTTCTCCTCAGGGAATCAAACCCCTCTTGGACCCCCTTTCTCAGCTCAACAACACCCCTCAGACTCCTCCTCATGGTACCGAACCCCCACAGACCCCTCTTCTCCAGGGCATCAAACCCCCTCTGGACTCTCTCCTTCTCAGGGCACCCAACCCCGCCTCGGACGCCCGTTCTCCTCAGGGCACGGACCCCCTTGTCATTATGGCACCAAATTCCGTCCCGGTTCTCTTTCTCCTCACAGCACCGACGCCCCGGCCCCGGACCCCCCTGTCATTATGGCACCAAATTCCGTCCCGGGTCTCCTTCTCCTCACAGCACCGACGCCCCGGCCCTCGCCCCCTGCGAGCCCCGGCGGTGCCGCTGGCGGCCCGCAGGTGGCGCCCTGCCCCCGGCGGCCGCGGGCCGCGGCGGGAAGATGGCGGCGTGCCTGTGGCCGTGTCACAGCAAAGCCGAGGGCGGGAGCGGAGCAGGGGCGGCACCGCGGCTGAACGAGGTGTTCCCTGTGAAACGGGACGTAAATGGATTAATGAGCATTTCCCTAAAAAAAAAAAAAAAAAATCACCAGGAGTTGAAGGGACGCTCAGGCACAGCTCCCTCGTTACCCCTGGTTTGACCTGTGAAGGCACCAGCACCATTTGTCTGACTAAAATAATGTCCCCTGAGGAGCCGTCAGTGGCAGAGGCACAGCTGAGGGGACAGAAGGAGGATATCTCCGCTCCTCTCCACCGCCATCCCTTCATCCAGCTCCACCATGGGGTGAAAGCATCCAGAAGGACCTTTTAATTCTCCTGTCCCCATCCAGGGACTTGCCCATCTGGGGAATGAGGAGATAGAAGCTGTTGTGCTCATGAAATATCCCATTTTGGTGCATCCTGGAGCAGTGCTTGGGTGCTGCTCTCCTGGGGCCATGAGCAGACCCCCTTGGCTGCTCCTCGCCTGCCTTCCAGCCCATCCATAGGGCATCCATAGGACAGGCTGGGAGGCAGGTGAGGAACAGCCTCCCAACTGTGTGAGGAGGGGTAGGGATCAGGATGGGGATTGAGATGGGGATAGAACCAAGGAGGCAGCCCTCACACAGGCATTGGAGCATCTCTCTGCAGCAGAAACAGCCCACAGGAAACCAGACAGGGCAAAATAAAAACCAGCCATTTCATGCCGTTAGCAAAGAACAGGGGATGCTCTGGCTGGGCCCCTTGTTTTGCTTCTAACATGACCCGTGAATGCTTCCTCAGTGCTTTTCAAAAGTGCTTTGAGATCGTTCTCTGAAGGTCAGCGCAGTGATAGCGAAGAATCCTTCGGGCTCCCAGGACTTCTTGGCCCCTTCTGAGGATATTTCAGCAATAAAGCACATGACTTTGCATCAGAATGATGCAGAGCTCTTAGTGCTGAGAAATCAAAGCAAGAACAGCTCCAAAACATGTTCTGCACACTGCAGTATCAGTGTGTCAGCCACAGCTCTCATCCTCCGGCTGGGATGAACGTTTGGGTGAAATGAGGAGGCGATCAATAGCGTGTGGTTCCTCAGCCGGCATTTACCAAGAAGAGCAAAATTAAATTTAAAAAAAATGTAAGCAGAACATTCAGTTTCTGCTTCAAAATCATTTCCTGGATTGTATTGACATTTCTATAGAGCTTTGCAGAAACAGCTTCTCAGAGGATTTCACAGAACCACACATGCCTTTAGCAGAGTCCGTAGGTCCCTTCTGCTCCAAGATGCAGGTTTGCAAGCACACTGCTTTCCTCGGAAATGGAAGAGGTCTCTCCAAGGACAGGATTAAACTACTTACATCTCAATGAAATAAATAGACTGTGCTTCGACAGTGTAATCTTACGTGCGTGCGTGACCAGGTGCATCACTAATGAATAAAATACAAAAGCTTCCAGAAGAAAACAGGTTAATAAGATGTTAATAAGATGCCTAGGTTAAACACCAGGCTTATCTGAGGGTCTTCCCGTGCAGCTGGGGAAGTCACCAAGGAGACCATATCTCAAAAGAACAGCTCCACAGCCATTTTTTGAGAAACTTAGAAAATAACCTAACTCACTGTTGTGCAGTAATTGTTCTCTTTGCTGTAACTAATTTTCAGTTAGTTTGCCTTTCAAAATCCAAGGAGGCCATTACACTATTTTGTTACATCTCCCAAGAGGCTGAAATCCTTAAAACTATGTTAGTTGATCATTCATCAAACCCTGTGTTACAGTATTTCCTGGGATTAATATTTATTAACAATATTTGAGTGTTTGTACAATTTCCCATTTTAGTATGTCAGAAGCGAGTAACACCAAATTGGGTAGGAATGACTGAATCCTTACACACATGCTGTGCTGTTACTGCCCCAAAAGCCCTTTCAGTTCTACCTGGGCAGACTGAACACATCCCACCTCGTTTTCACACACACACAGCTCTTTCACCCTCTCTTTCTGACATGCTTTAAAACTCTTTCTTTGTATCTTTTTGGTGATCAGCGCTCCTGAACTGGAAATACTTTTCTGAAAAGATGCTGAGGAACCATGGGAGCCTGTATGTGTACCTAGATCTTAAGCTGCACCAGGGAAGGTTTAGTTTGGACATTAGGAAGACTTTTTTTCACAGAGAGGTGATTAGATATTGGAACTGACTGCCCGGGAGAGGTGGCGGTGTCACTGTCCCTGGAGATGTTTAAGCAGAGACTGTATGTGGCACCGAGTGCCGCGGTCTAGTTGGCACGCTGGTGTTTGGTCACAGGTTGGACTCGATGAGCTCAGAGGTCTTTTCCAATCTCTCTGATGCTGGACTGCTGTGATGTAATTCCTCATGGAACCGCGGGTCGCTGGAGCCCGGTGTCATTCCAGTAATCCCAGCCACCGCCGCTCCCCGCTGCCCGCGCCCCGCTCGCAATGACGTCATACACCGGGCCCCCGCCCCCTGCCTGGCCCCGCCTCCCCAAGGGCGTGGTCCTGGCCTAAGCCCCGCCTCTCGTCCTCGTGGCGCGGGGCGGGGCGTGCGGCGCCTGCGCAGAACGCGGGGCTGCAGTCGAGGCGCGGGCGCGGAGCCGGTGGCGGAGCCGCGGGACGGTGCCGGGGCCCCGCTGCCCCCGGGGCGAACCGGGCATGAAGCGACGGCTGCCGGCTGCGGGCTCTAGGCTGGGCACTGAGCTGCGCCGCCCGCCGCACTAAGTGGGCGACGAGCCCCGAGGCGAACCGAGGCGGCGCGGCGGGCCGAGTCCGAGGCGAGCCCCGCGGCCGTGTGCGAGCGCGACTGAGGCGGCAGCGGCGGCTTCTGCCGGCAGCCTTCTCTGGGCTGGCGAGGGGCTGCGCGGGGAGGGGGCCGCGGCGCCGCCCCCGCCTCCTCCCCTCCCCTCGCCCGGCGGGAGCTCCCCAGCGGCGGCGGGCGGGCGGTATGAGCGCGGCGCTCTGAGCGACCGGCGGAGCCCCGAGGGAACCGGTAGAGCGCGGCTTTCTCCGAGCAGCCTCCCCTGGGAGCCGCGGCGGCGGATCGGACTCGGCTGGGACCTGCCATGACTCCCCTGGCTCCTCCCATGGCATGAGCCCGAGCTCTCCTCCCCGCTCCGCCTGCTTTTGGTCTCTCTCCGCTCCCGGGCTGTCAGATGGGATAGGACACACCCGGGCGTGCGGGGCTCGACGCTGCCGTGGGGGAGCGGCGGAGGCAACCGGTGACGGCCGTCGGCTCGCCTGGAGTCGAAGATGAGCTGGCGGTGGACTCGCCAGCACTGGAACGGCGGCTCCTCCGTGCTGCTGCTGCTGCCGCTGCTGCTGTGGCACGGCCGGGTCCGGCCGGCCGGCGCCGACAACGCCAGCCAGGCGTACTACACCGCCCTCATCAACGTGACGGTGCTGAGCCCCGAGCGCGGCGGCCCCACGCTGCTGCGGATCGACCGCGGCCGCTACGGGCAGGACTCCCCCAAGGTGGAGGTCAAGGGGCTGCTGGTGACTCCCGTCCCCATCAACGGAGGTAACGCTTCACTCGCTCGCTGCCGGGTGGTTGGTCCTTGCCTGGTCTGGGCAGGCTTTCCTAGACAGTTCTGACAAACGAGGAGGAAGAGCTTGCCCAGAGGAAAATAAGATAAATCCATGACCTGAGAGTGCTGGCTTGAAAAACGGCTCTGCAAAGCATAATATGCTTTCCAGCATGGATCCCACTAGATTGGGCGTATTGAGCGGTGAAGGTGTTATTCCTTTACTAATTACAGAGAGGGTAGCGGTGGTTGACAGTATTTGGTTACAGCATTGCCTTGAATCTTAGAACAGCTGCATAGCCATCTCGCTGTGCATCTGGATGGCTTTGGCAGCTGCATGAAGTCACAGTTTTTCAGTGTGCAATTCCTAAAAATGCTGTTTAAGCTGCCCATCAAGACTTGGAAGGACTGAAGCTATCAAGTTGTTGCTCTTATAGCCAGCCCAGAATGCACTTGTTTGCAGAACTGAACACTGGATAGAGTGTCCAAATAGTTTTCTTTTCATTAAGCGAAGCTGTTGTCCATCAGTTGGTTTTTTGATAAATGTTGAGGTTTATAGAGAGCACTAATTTGAACAGTTGAGAATATTGTCATGGTTTTTGCCTGAAGTGAAACCGATTTCTTCAGTAATAGTGATATAGTTTTAGTAGTATCTTATTTTAAAAACCATTCTTGACATTGTTTAAACTGCCATCTTTAAGAATTGGGCCACTTGATGGAATACAGTGGTCCCAACGTGTCTCCTGGACAATAAACATCTGAATAATGTATTAAGTGAAATATTGTAGTTAGTTAAAATTAGAGTCTAAGTGGTGAATACTAAGAGTGTTTTAGAAGAATTGATAACACAAAACTACTATTATTAAAAGCTGTAGAGAATTTGACAAATCTTAAGATCAGGAAAATACTTTGATGCTTCTTCCGAACAAATGCATCCTGCTAGGCAGCCTCTGTAAGCTTCTGGTCCGGATGGATCAGGCTGTGCGTCAGCAGGTGCTTGCCAGTCTCACTGGAGCTCAGTTTTATTAGCTTTGCAAAATACAACTAGAATATATTAATGGGGCAGATTTTGGGGTGGAAGGGTGAGGAAGCAGAAATTGTTGAGGAAGTCTGCTGTAAAACGATTTTTATTTGTACTTCAAATCTTGTCTATCAGCTATCATTAAATATGTTGCAGTTCTTCATCTCCTTCCTGATATTCCTCACTTACATCCCCACACAACCCCCATGAAATCAGGAGTCTGTCTTGAAAGTTTTAGGCATGTAAACACTGTTATTGCAAGTAGTATTTTTACAGGTTTTAAAATGCAGCCTTTTAATATATGCAGAGTATCAAAGCACTTTATTTTTTACGAGCTGCATTATTTGTCAAGAAAAACTTTTGATACTAATTTCCTTTTAATCTGCCTCTGTAACTTTTTCTGCTTTCTTTCGGAATGCCTTCACTAAGGTGTGATTAAAACACTGAGGGAGGCTTTGACAGCATTTTCACAGGCAGCTAATAATGAGAAGAGCTAAATAAAATAATGAGCAGTCCATAAACAGCATTTTTATACCTACTGTTAAGTACTGTGATGAATAACTATTGAGAAAGCACAGCAGGAAATGTGAAAATGTCAGAGCTGACATAGTTTGACATGGTGCAATCATTAAAACTTTATCAGTTTTTGAGGAAATTCCGTTTTGCCCTTCTGTCTCAAAACAGACAACTTAAAGCAAGCACAACAGCAGTTGTTTTTCTTAGTTTTAGATACTCTGTTCTGTGTAGGTTGTTATATACTTTCGTTTTATTTTAATTTTGCTGAGGTGGTTTAAAAATGTTCCATGTAGTAAGAAAGACTGGAATATTTTATGCTTTTAGTTAAGCTGTTCTTGAACATCATCTGCTTTTTTATATTCAGATTTGATAAAAGATGATGCAGTCTTGCTGAAAGTAATTGCTCTAATGTTTTTTTTATCAGCCTGTTAATATTGCTGTAGAACTCATTTGCAAAATTTTTTCTAATAGCTCTAAACATGAGTAGCTGCCAGCTACTGCTCTTAGAGCAGTAAGTGCTCTCCCCTACTTTTCATGTACCCTCAGAAGAAAAGGACTCTGCAATTGTTAACAAGTTTATTTGAAAATACCTTGAATTTGAAACTGCTTTGATGTCAAGCATTCACCCATTTATGGGCTATCTTTGAAATTTTCACGCATGTGGGTGATCTGTTAGCACCTTGATGGCATGGACCATTTTAGAGCTGAAGTGTCCTTAATTTCACATTTTTACATGCTCTGTAAAGAATCATAGAATCACAGAATGGTTTGGGTTGGAAGGGACCTTGAAGATCATCAAGTTCCAACCCCCCTGTCATGGGCAGGGATGCTTTCCGCTAGACCAGGCTGCCCAAAGCCCCATTCAGCCTGGTCTTGAACACTTCCAGGAATGGGGCATCTTATTACATCCCTTACTCATTGCCTGCAGGGAAATAAATGAGTTTACTAATTGAAGA
This sequence comes from Monarcha castaneiventris obscurior, assembly GCA_026261815.1. Lineage (NCBI taxonomy): Eukaryota > Metazoa > Chordata > Aves > Passeriformes > Monarchidae > Monarcha > Monarcha castaneiventris. The sequence continues at coordinate 6,149,768 of JAMPIT010000371.1, read as the reverse complement.
TTTAGGGCCAATGATCTGCTGCTGACCACACACCATTTGTAATAGTACAGCCTGTGATTTTAAGTTTTCTGTGATGTTTTCTGACTTCTATTCTTGAATATGCCCAATATTTTATGTACTGCTTTTCGAAGATGCCAGTCCCATGTGATCACCCATCCTTTAAATCTCAGCGCAGCATGACAGTCAATCACTTCTCCCATTTCTCTTGCAGGATTTCTTTAATGGAATTCAACCTTGTCATGTTAATACATGTATTAAAACTCCTTCCGTGTTCTTTTAATAGAGCTCGTATGAAATTGATAGGGGCTTTCAAAGGCAATGTTCCCCTGGGAGTGGGGTGGCAGTAATTGGCATGACCGCCTGTGAATGTGACTTGTGAAAGTGCAGCTCCAGCAAGCTCTTGGTCACAGTTGGCTGCTGGGTGTGTATTCAGCACCTGTGTGGGCATATTTTTCCAAGTACATTAAATGCACGATAGCATAGTTTATTTATTAATCTCTCTTCTATTCTTCTACTTTGAGTTTCTTTTCTTACCTCCTCTAACTTGTTAATCTCTTCTCATGACTTAATTTCTTATTAGAAGAGTGTTTTAAACCACTTCTGGATATGAATGCTAGCAGAGTCATAAAAAAAAAAAAGCTCCTCTTGTTCTGCATGGAAGGACAATAGTGAAAGCCTGATGCAGGTTTTCTGATAGTTTAGTAAAGGCTTTTGGTATTCCTTCAGTGGGTTTCCAGAATATTTCTCGCTCAGTTCCTTACTCTGTTGTTTGTGACTTTGTGCAAGCAGACATTTTCATAGAATCATAGAGCAGTTTGGGTTGGAAAGGACCTTAAAGACTGTCTAGTTCCAAGCCCCCTGCCTTGAGAAGGGACACCCTCCTAGACCAGGTTGGTCAAAGCCTCGTCCAACCTGGCCTTGAACATTCAGCCCAGTCCTCCCACAGCAGCTGCCTGGGTGCTCCTGGATGTCTGTACATGCACTGTGCAAGTGTTGAGCCCTGTGCCACTCCAGTGACCTGTGCTTTTAATCCTCTTTGGTACTGGGTGCCTGACACCAGTTGTGGTGCATATTCCTCTTGCCATGGCAAACCAAGCTAGAAGCCACTGAAAACTCACCTTAATGGTTCTTGGTGGAAACTGCAGTGCTTTGTGGCTTAGTTGCCTCAAAAACATTCTCCATGGGAAGCAGGACTCTTTGTGGCTGTTGAGTTTGGGTTATTGCTTATTGTGCTTGGATTCCAGTGTGAGGGCTGGAAATGTCAGTCTTGTGTGCTCTCGAGTCCCCTTGCAGGTGGTCACACCTTGCTGGGAGGTAAGGTTTTGTGCACCTTGGCTGGCTTGGGAAGCAGGCAGGATGATCAGGAGTGGGGCTGATAGGAAGGGAAGAACAGCAGAGTCCAACTTTAAAATGTTAAAATTCACTGAGCCAGTAGGTCAGGAACGAGGGGGTGAGGAGGGGTGGAAAGGGATGGAGTCTAAAGGGCTTGTGGGGAGGTGATGGTTGTACAAAAGCAGCTTTGGAGAAAGAGCTCGTAGAAAGGAGAGCGCTCCCAAAGGGGTAGAAGGGTTGGGGATGGGCAAGGAGGCTGAAAATGTGAGGAAAAACATATGATAGAAAAAGGTGAAAGTGTGGAAGAAACAATATTGGCTCCGTGTTAGGAAGGAGGTGTATCTTGTGCATGGTGCTGTAAGTACAGCATTCTGTAGCATCTGGCACTTCATAAACATGTTGTGTGAACAAGTTTTAGCTGCAGAAGATTTGAAATGCCAGTGTCCTGGTAACTGCAGAGCTTTAGGCAGCATTCAGACAGAAATTCTGGCCCAGAATCCAAACCAGTAAGGCTTAGTAAAATGCAGCAAGCAAATGTATCAGTAGAATAGGGTAAGAAAAATCGTGTGCCTTCATCATTGGTTTCGGTATCCAGCTTATTTAGTAGTCATTAATTGATAGCAAAAGTGGAGGTTATATATTGGAGTTTATCACCATAATTGTAGAATACTTACTGAGCTAACAAGATTAAATCTGAACTATTATTGGACTCTTCTAAGCTTCAGTGATTTTCTTTTGTTTAACTTCCTCCCTGAAACCAGATTACCTCTCATTCAAAAAGTTTCTTTTCGTGCTAAAGCCAGCTTTAGTCAAAGCAATTACCTGAAAGAGCTATTGAAAATAAAACGTTGCTGTACATAACATATTGATTCATTGGCACAACCTTATAAAGTAAGATTATGACTGGCTTGAATAAGGACTGTGTTTATAATAACATATTGATAATAACAGTAATGCACTGAAAGAAAATATGTTCATCGTGTGTATTAAGCCCTAATGGGATAGCAAATAACTAGTACCATTCCTTGAAATAAGAATCAGTCAGAACTGCTGTTGCCTCTGAATTTGCCAGCTGAATTCCTTTTCTGGAAATTTTATCACAGGTTTATAATTAATGTGTTGCACAAAGCTCTCTTATTTTACCTGTCAGGTGTTCTACATAGGACCTCCCTGGGCAGCAGAGCTGTAGGGAGGGAATGCTTCAGGGTGCAGCCTGCATGACACTGCACCTTCCTGTGTTATTCTATGGTTTCTTTCCCAGCAAGCCTCTTGATCTGCTGTCCCTCAAAATACTAGTGGTGTCTCTCCAGCTATTGTATTACAGTGACTGAAGGTCAGACTTTAAAATGATTTCTGTATGTGTAGCTGAGACAGATCAGCTCTGGCAACTGGCGCTGGCTTCAGAGAGTACAGTATTAGCTAAGATGAAATCAATAGCAAGATATCTGACCTTTAAAGGAAAAAAAAAAAGAACATAAAAAAACCCTGCATAGAATAAAATGGTTAATGCCCAGAGAGTGGAGTATTTCTGTGAAAAGGGGACAAAGTCTCATAAACAGCCAGTGCAGCAACCTTGGCTGAAGGGGGGTGTCACAGTTGTGTTCACAGTGATGCAAGAGCAGCAGGAGCACAAAGTGTGAGAAAGAACAAACCTAGCCACAGTTCAGAGCTAGGGGACAGTCTGCATTCAGACAGGTATGCACTTCTGACAAAGCCTCTGAGAGCTGCTCTGTTCATTTCATTTTTACTCCCACAAAATGGCTCTCATTCTGATAGGGAGAAGGCTAAAACATGGTCAAGCAATTGGAAAAGAAGAGGAGGAAAGTACTGTTGTTGTGCTGGTGTGAGCCTGCCACTACTTCTTCAGTAGTTGAGGAACCTTGGTTGGATCTGTTGCATTATTAACTATTTTTTTCACATGAATCCCTAAAATGCTGTCACAAACCTTAGTCCTTCATCAGGAAGGGGTCTTGAATTATAAAAAATGCTCAAGGAGAAACAGTTACACAAATGAGCCACCCTGTGTATTCTGCAAAAGGAAACTGAAGCTCTCCTAATGCTGAAAACAAACATGAGCCCAATGGTAGGTACTTAAATCACAGCTGATTCTTCTGTAAAGAGGCTCTTCTGTGGTGTTGGGACTTACAGTAGGGAGGGAGATATTTACAACATCATTGTACGTAGCTCTTTAACCCAGCAGGCTGCCACTTCTAACAGAAAATTGGGGTTTTGCCAACACATGACGCATAGATAAACACAGAGACAGGCAGGGTAAATAGCTTATATTTCAAATAAGCCAGAAGAGTAGTATACCTATAGGGAAACTTTCTTGAATGGCTTTCTGTATGCTTATGTCTTCTGAACTTCCATGAGTGGCTTCTGGTCCTATCTTTTTTTGTGCAAGGGATCTGTTTTAGAATAATTTAATGTGAAGTTGCTTTTCATTCTGGCAAGTAACATTGGTTTTGGGCCTCTCACTACAAGAAAGACATTGAGGTACTGGAATGTGTCCAGAGAAGGACAAAGGAGCTGGGGAAGGGGCTGGAGCACTATGCTGATGAGGAGAGGCTGAGGGGGCTGGAGAAAAGGAGGCTCAGGGAGGACCTTCTTGCTGTCTAAAACTCCCTGATAGGAGGGTGGAGCCAGGTGGGGTTCAGCCTCTTCTCCCAGGTAGCACGTGGCACAATGAGAGGAAGCTGCCTCAAGCTGTGCCTGGAGGGAGTTAGATTCGGTATTAGGAAAAATTTTGTCATTAAAAGGATTGTCAAGCACTGTACCTGACTGCCCAGGCCAGTGGTAGAGTCACCATACCTGGAGGGATTTAAAAGGCTTGTAGATGTGGTACTCAGGAACATGATTCAGTGGTGAACACAACAGTGCCAGATTAGTGGTTGGACTTGATGATCTTAGAGGTCTTTTCCAACCCAAACAATTCTGTGATCATCCAGGTAATACTTGCAGCTCATTTGTTGTTGATTCTAGTTGAACTTTGGATACCAGATCATAGATGGCAGGGTGTAGTGGAGAGCTGTCAGTGATGATTCTGGCTGACCCTGTTCATGTGTGTCTCTTGCACTGCCCACTGATATTCCTGGCACATGAGCTGCACAGGGGATGTTTTATTGTAAACATCTCACTATTCTAGAAAGGTGACTGTGATTCTAAGACTCCCACGCTTTTTGGACTATCTTCAGTCTATTGAAAAGACAAGCAGAACACCCCACATTTTTTACTATTGTTTCTGAATTTTATTTAGTTAGAAGTGGAAAGATTACTTAACATTTGTGTGGTGTAATAAAATGCTAATGCCACGAAAAGTGGGTTGTGACTTTTTATTAAATCTCAAGTGACTTGCAGACACTCAGTTCAGATTTATCTAAAGCAACCAGATTCTCCTCAATATTTCTGTATTAGTTAAATAGTACTGAGATAATATTGTCAGCTGTTAAATTTTCATCAGGATATGCTGAATATACCTTGTCAGGAATAACATGCTGTAAGCATTTGGGTGGTGTTTGTTGGTCTATATCTGGAAAGCTTTAATCTCTTAATATCTTGTTTCCTAATTCTCTTGCTTTATCCAGTAACATTTCATAGCTCTGTCCACAGCTGAGAGAGACTTTGATCTCTGCTGTGGTAGAAAATTTTGTACTACTTTTCCCACAGATGCAGTTTCTGTTATCTCTTACTGCTTTCTCTGTTGCTTTTTAAGCTAAAAATTTTCAAGCTTACAAATTTCAAGGTGCCTACATGAATTTTGAGAATGCTGCCTCCTCATTCAAGGTGCTCTTTGTTGCTTTTATGGTTTTTCACTGTCATAACCCATTACCTTGTTCTTGTGGCCATTTTTGCTTTCACTTCATATGTTAGTTTTGATCATGATTGTACTGAAGCAAAAAGTACATAAGCTGTAGGATTACTGTTTTTAATAATCTTATATATTTTAGGTAAATTTATGTTTGCCATAGTGTCTACTCTCGGAGTTACTTTTGGCAGTTTGAGGGGATTCTGTGGAATTGTAGCTATCTAGAAAATGGTATTTTCCAATAGATGTATCATCCTTGAGATTCTTGAGTATGATTTCATGGGAGAAGGATGGGATTTTTAGCTTTCAAGGCTTGGGGAACTTCCTATCGCAGTCTGCTGGTGCTTTCCCCCTTCCATGTTTTTGAGTAAAAATATTCAGAACAAGGGAGAATTGTGCATTAAACAGCTTTTATCTTAACTGAGGGCAAAAAGCTTGGTGGCTCATGCACTGTGTTGTGATTCTTACACATTTTTAAAAAGGACTGAAATTCCCTTAAAAATACATACTGTTCTCAAATTTAAGATTACAAAGACAAGCTGCAAAAGTGCAGTGGGCATGAATGAGCTCTTCTGTGGTTGTTGATGTTTGTCACGGCCATCACCAGTGAGGCAAAGCAACACGTGGATCAGTGCTAGCTAGCAGTTTCCACAGGGATTCAAGTAATGATGTCAGGGTAATGGAAGAAAACACTCTAAAATTTGGCTTCAGTCATCTGTATTTCAGATTTTCCCTGATGCCTGTATGAAACAGAAATACAGCAAATAGCCCTGAGATGTCTAATACAGGTTTGAAAAACAATTGTGAAAAGGATGTGCTGATAACTGGCTCCCCACCCTCCTTCCAGGGGAACAGGGAGAGGCACTTCTTGTCCAAATTAAGAGATGCAATGACTTCCTGTACGTCTGCCACAGTATAGATTCATCTGCACTAGTTTTCTTTAGGCAAGCAGAAAATCTTCTTTCTTGTTTCAGAAAACATCTTTAGCTCTTTGAATCTCCTTTGTTACAGGTTTTAACCTCAGCTATGTTGAGCTGAGTGCTTAAAAAGACCTTTTGTTTTGTTTCCAGCTGATATGTTAAATTGGATATATTTTTGGTGGTAGATTTTTTGCTGAAATCTCATAGTTGTGCTGAACTCACTTCTTGAAAAGGAAAAAAATTATGGGACACTTCATTTGAATTGCTTTTACATGGCAGAACTGTAATGTTTTCTGAGCTATTATGCAAATAAATTGTTTGTTTGTCTTGAAAAAAATCACTGTTTATCCCAACTACTTTTAGTAGCCAAAGATTCTTATACTCTTGGCATGTGAAAGGATAAATATATTTGCATTATAAACTGCCAATGGCTCTAAGTTTATAAAATCCTTTAATGATATGACCACAGTGTATCAGACTAAACTGTGTTTCCAGTTGTGCAAACAGATCCGTCTTTTGTCAATTTCAGCTGCTGTGAAGTTATCTTCTGCCTTGGGTTTTGTGCCTATTGTCCACAGCTCTGTGGGTTTGGGTTGTTCCCGGATATGTTACACCATCAGAAAGGACAAAAGAGCTTTGCACACTGTTGAACTCAGACATCTGGCATTTGCCATTTCTGTTACTCTTCCTTTATACCATCTATACCTGTTTAGCTGATGAGTGCATTGCGTTTGCAAACCCATTTGTTTCTCTATTAATTTGAATACATTTCCTTGTAGACAAAATGTGCATATGTAAAATGCTGATGTTGGCTGCTGGGGTTATACAAGATCAGCTTTTAATATTGTCTTTTTTTACAGTAGCCTGCACATGGCAGATAACTCTGAAATCTTGTTTTCACAACCTGCTTTGTTTAGTTGTACTTCCCACTGCAGTGATATTTATGGCTGCATTAGAAAGAAAAGACTTGTACTCCCCAGAACGACTGATAAACAGCTGTTTTGTAAATGCCTATAGCAAATGAACCATATTCTAATGTTTTGTAGCCTCTAGGCAGGTATTGATTTGAATGTGAATTCATTGTTCTAGCTGCACTGGAGTTAAAAATAGCTTGTGTTAGTGAGCCTAATTCTCGGGCATATAGTCACAGCTTTCAGTGTGTGAGACTGCTTTTTTAAAAATCTTTTTTTCCTAAGAATACAGTTATCTTCAGACTTTTTAAACAAGAGGATAGTGGCTTCCTAGCATATAGCATTTAAGTACTTCAACAAGCTTGGAATTAGGATTTTTCTTTTTCCTTTTCTTTTTTTTTTTTTTTATTTTTGCCTGTTACAAGAAATTGGTGTCTGTGTAAATTTGTTTCCCGTTTCAGTTGCAGATCGTCTGGGCTGTGATCCTCGAACACGTTTCCAGGTCCCACCAAACACCAAGCAGTGGATTGCTTTACTACAGAGAGGAAACTGTACATTTAAAGAGAAAATACTGCGAGCAGCTTCACATAATGCCACAGCTGTGGTCATTTACAACAATATGTCCAGTGACGAACCGGTCACGATGACGCATCAAGGTAAATAAAATTTAATCTCCTTCACTATAATGCTTTTGCCATATAAACTATTGCTAAAGAGCCCTTGGCATTGGACAAATGGTATTTGAAGTAGCCCATTCTCTAATTATATTTGCATGTATATAATATAGTGAAATAAGCCCATAATTCTGAAAAGTTATTTTCCTTTAGTATATGTTTATCCAATGAGGAGCACTTTCCTCTGCAGTGGGGATGTGGGTGTGTTGGAGTGAGGAAATGCCAGTAAGATCCGAGGAGCAATCTTTCAAACCTTTCTGCAGAAGAGAAAGTGACATACATCTATAATGGAAGATCTAGAATTTAACAAAGCATCTGTACCTGAAGAATTCTGTAGCAGCATGTCTTCAACTCGTCGTTTTGGTGGGGACCTTCAAATGTTAACAGATGTATTTTGGGATCTGAGCTTGCATGCTTTTTTTAATGACAGTTTACAGAGCGTTCTCTTTCTGCAATGAAAGTCTAAGTGCCATACAGGAATCAACAAAACAGTGATTTGGAGGGCAGTTGCCTCTGTAAATTGTCTGGAATAATGCTGGAAGTCTGTTTTTCTAGAGAGTTCTACTTTTTTACAGCTGCCTGTGTCTAAAATTTTACTGTTCCTAGTGACTTTTGTTGCTGGAAGCCTCATGTGTAAACATTTTCCTTGGTTAAAAATTATTTTTGCAATTCTGATAACTTTTTCATTTTCCAGAAGGTTTTCTCATTCTGAAACCATCTAGCTTAATCAGAAAAGGCATATCTCTATATTTGGTGGTGGTACTGCTGGCTGATTTTTTTTTTTTTTTTTTTTTTTAGAATATTTTCAGCCTCTTAGCATAGGGGGTTGCTTGGAAACTAGAATTTCTTAATTATTGCTCTGCATATTGTCACACAATTAGAATTGAATTCTTTTACTAAAGAAATGCTATGGTTGTTTCTTCCTTTTTTTAACAAGCAAAATGTCTCACAGGGGTTTGACCTTCCCAATTCTGTATGCCACAGGAACTTTGCAGGGGGGTTTTAACCTCCATGTAGCAATTCAAAGCCTGTTAACAATTGATTTTTATCTCAGGTACCTTCCTTAGACATTTTTACAAGTAATCTGCAGGCGAAAAGTCCCATATTCAAATGAAACTTTTTTTGCTGCCTTTTTTTTTTTTTTTTACTTTTTTTTTTTTTTTTTTGCCCCCCCCACTTCTCTCTCTACAGTTGTGGTGCCCTTCTAAACCTTCAGCTCTGGACTCTTTGAACTACCTGTAAGAATGTAAATTCCGCAGTCTCTATTTAACAATGATTTGTGAGTTTTCCCATAGCCTGGAATACCTCAGTGTGTCAGGAAAAAAGGCTACTACAACTAATACAGCTTTAGCATTGTTGGTTCTATTACATGTTAAATCATATAATGGGTTTGATTATAACTTTAATACCTTCTTTCTCATAATGCTCTTAGATCTGGCTCTTGCTTTCACAGCAGTAGGATGGGGTCTGTCTTCTATTAGGAAATCCTTATTCACTCCCTGTTTCATCTCAGAAGAACAGTGTGTTGCCTTTGAAACTTTATCAATAGGCCCAGTAGTTCTGGTTGGTTGAAATACCACCTCAAGATGTAAAATAAGAGAGCTTAAAACAGTGTCTTATAAGGTAGCCAGGCAGCTGTTTGGGTAGTTGATATTTGGGGAAAAGACCAATACGGTCTTTGGCATGGCGAGTTCCAAATATTTACTCTTACTTATAGTAAGCTTTAAAAAAAATGTAATTACTGGAGATTATGCCTATTTTAGCTTTGTGTATTTGAAATATTGGGTTTTAGGTGCATGTGCTCAGTTTACTCTGGAATATCTGTCCTGGTTTGGGCTGAAGGCTCTGTCTCTAAACTAATATTGGACTTGGAGTGTTCAAACTACATGACAGACTAAGAGTAGTTTTCTAGAACTGAAGTAGCACCTGTAATGAAGAGAAATCCTGCTCCACAGCCTTTGTTTTGATTGTGTTATGGACATGTAAGGGATTTCCTTAGCAATCACTTTGCAGAGCTTCCTGCAAATAACTTCCTTGTGGGTTGATGGAGGAACTGCAAGTGTGTGTAACTGAGATGTAGACTGGTCCCTTGGTGTTAGCCTCAGCACAGGGAGGGTTTGGAACCCAGCATTCCCCTTCTCAAGAGTTGTTCCAAGTGGGAGAGAGATTCCTGAATCTATGCTTATGGAATGAGTCTTTTCTAGCACTGTGTGTAAAGCAGACTTGCACACATTCCCTGGTCTTCCTATTTCTGCCTTTTCAACCATATCAGTGCTGGTGTGCTTTTTAGGTGATGAACAACCATGTCATCTCAGGGGTCTCTTCCAACCTGATTGATTCTGTGGGAATCTGTGTGGTCTGCTAATTAGATATTCCAGTGCACTGCATCACTTCTCTTTAGTATTTTCTGTCCCTGAAGGTTGGGAGGAGCTGACCCTGTGTGTCTGATAGCTGTTCTGCACTGATTAAGTTAATATGTGTTAGAGCTGATAGCAAGTGAGAATGAAGGTGAGTCCCCAAGTTGGTGTTAGCTCCACATGATGTCTATTGCTGTGCAGTATTCCTCTTTTCTTTAAAAATGCAGTCCTCACAAAACAATTTTGCAGCTGTGTTATGATGACCAGGTTAATGAGTCTACATTTCTTTCCATGGACAAAGGAGAAAGTAGATCTTGTGTTGTTTTATATTACTGTAACATAATCTTTGTACTGCTGCATAGCAAGCCTTAGAAATATTCCATCTTCCTGGTGAAGCAGAGGGGAAAGCAGCAACTGCTTATAATGCACACTGTGAACTGCAAGCTTTTCCTGCTTGGATATTTGCATGAATTCCAATCACCTGCTTAGACAGTGTCTGTGGTAAAAATAAATAACACATTACACAGATTTATGTATGTTGCCCACCTGCAGAGAGGTGATTCCCTGTGAAAAGAGCTTAGGAAGCACTTTTCACCTGTAGGATTAATATTTTATCCGAGCTATTTTATGCTTGAATACACATTTGAAAATTTTATTCTTATGGAAATTTGTTCATACTCCAAATATTACTTAGCAGAATGGCAATTCCTTCTGGTGGCTGGATAACAACTGTCACTGTGGAATCAGTCTATCATCACTGTGTCAAATGAACAGTTTCTGCTGCTAATAGCAGAATTTGCTTTCTCTGGTGTCACAGTTCACCGAGTCTCTGCCCCTTTGTTTTCACCTTTGAGTTTTAAAGTAGGTAATGACCTTCAGGAATTGGTCAACTTTTTTTAAAAATACCTGTACTTCTGTTAATGTTATTTGCAACATTATTTTCTTTTCTTTGTGCATGTTCCTGTATATGTCACTGTATACTTATTTTACACAATCCTGTAGATGTCTGCTATCAACCTAAGCAGAGGACATCTTTCCCAGCATAGGTTTCGTTAGACAATGATGTCACTGGCAGGAAGGCAGTTTTATGAGTGGTTTTGCTTGCTGCTTCTGTTAAAGCAAAACTGATACCATCTAATGTAAAAAAGAGCCTGTGTGGTAGACAAAATATGTAGTAGCTGTCTCCTTTATAAGCAGTTATGGGAAGAGGAAGAAAATGGAGGTTAAATAACATTTTAATTCCTTTTTTGTTTGTGTGTGGTGGATACAATCCTGTTAAGTACAAAGTAGTTAAATCTGGGGAGGTTGGAACTGGATAATTTTTAAGGTCCTTTCCAAACGGAAACCATTCTCTGATTTTATGATATTGAATTTCTGTCTTAAAGTCTAGACTTTTATTTGGATTTACAGAAAAGAATATAAGCCAAAGAAGCCTTCAGATTTCATACTTAGAATTTATGGAACAAATATAGACAGAAAAAGAGAAATGCATATAGAAGAGAGTGTCAAAATGAAGTTGCTGGATTCCAGTAACTATGGTTTATCAGCACCTAAGAAATTTCCAGAAGTATATAAACAACTTCTAATATAACACTGTTTTTAGAAGATTTACCTGATACAGGTCTTGAGAACCAAGATGCAGATGTGTCATCAACATCAATCTTCACTGCTCTTCTAATGAAACAACTCATTAATGTTCTGGAGGAGCTTGTTTCTGTTCCACGATGTGCACAAGTGATGTTTCCCTGCCATGGCGCTGTGCAAGAGCTGTCCAACATGGGCTCTGAGAAACAGGTTCCTTCTAAGGGAAGGAATTTTCATGGCCCTCTATCCACTTAAAAAGCATACTAGCATGGGAAGCAAGGGCTGTACTTGCTTTGAACTGTGCTAAAGCTGCCTGTATGTTCTGTGGATTGTTTTAGGTCAGTGGGTCAGAGGCAGGAGGGACAGGAAGCAATTTGAAGTTGTTGCCATCTAATGGCTATTCCACATTCTTGCCCTCATTTGCAGTGGGTACAACAGACTGCAGAGAGCCAGCGGTCGAGGTGCCACTGTCCTCTGTTGTGGCACTGATCCCTGAGCAGCTCATCTCTTAACTCTGCTGCTTGCCTTTTTCTCACAAATGTCTCTTTATGTAACTCTCAGCTGAACTGATGCATGAAAGCTCTGGCAGGGTGCACTGCAGATTATCTTGCACAAATGTGTGCTGACGAATATTTTAGCTCTATACCAAATCCACTGCAAAACTTGCCCTGGATTACTGAGACCTACTTTGAATCCACAGGTCAAAACTAATTTTATTGTATATTACAATATTATTATTAAAATGTATTATTATTATTTTCTTAGAATATTAGTGAAAAGGAAAGACCTGAGGCATTAAAATTGAAGCTTTAAAAAAGGCCAAGCAATTAATAGTCTAACCATAGTTTACATATATTTGATCATTTTTTGTTTGTTTGCTAACTGAAAATATGGAGGATGAGTGTCAACAGCTTTATTGTTAATCATGTTTCCCACTACGTTCCTTGGAGGTGTATCAATCAGGAAAATCTGTCACATGGTAGATGGAGGTGTCTGACACTTAGAGACATGGAGAGGAGTGTGTTATTCTATACCATAAGGAAGCACTTCTCTCTTCAAGGCAATCCAGGGAAACCCCTTTACAGAGCCATCATAGCCTTGGTGCCTTGCAGAACTCCTTACCAGTGTTTCTGTGTCATACATACCTCACCCACAACTGAAATAACAGAAGTCAGGCTCATTTTAACTCAGCCAACTGAAAGGGTAATTAGTTCTGTGACTGTGAAAAGGCCCACGGGACTGTTAGTGACTGTAAGTAATTACATTCTTCTTCTTATCCAAAGTCTGAGCTCCAGCAGCAGAGTAATTCCCCATATCTATGGACTCAGTAGAACCAAATTTATGATAGTAATCTATGAATATGCTATTTATAAATCTCTCAAAGTATTTTGTAGTGTCCTTGGGTAAGGCTGTCTTGCCATTTCTCTTTTGTGCTTTGCTGAATTTGTTTGGAATGACTGCCCATATCCAGATTGATAGATCTGTGCAGAAGTTGTGTGTCTATAGAAGAAAATACATGAGCATGACAAATTGCCCTTTTTAGAAATCCCTGGGTTTTTTAGCTGCACCATCCATTAGTGGGAATACAGACTGCTGTCCAGAAATGGTAAAATGTAAGCCACCTGCTAGCACCTGGTTACACTATGGAATGCAAGGGACAATTACCAAAATCCAGGTGTGTCTTATATTGATGAATGGACCAGTGAGGTCTACACTACATTAATGTTATTGATGAATCAAGAGTGTGACACCGTAACAGGTTTTGGACAGTGTTCAGAAGTACAGAAAGTGAAGAAAAGTTGTGTTCAAATTAGCAAAAATATCTTTTCAAGATAGGCAGATATAGATACTTCAGAAATGTGTGAAACTGTGACATAAAGAACCTTTTTATTCAGTGGTGTGTAATGCATTAGGATTACACCATTTCCCTAGTCAAAACTTAAAGTGATCCTTCATCTTTTTATTAATTTGCATTTGTTCAAGGTTTGAATATAAAATTTGGTCTACTTTGTTAGCATACTAATACCTTAACAGTACAAGTATTTATTCCTTAAAAGAGACTGCAAATCAGTTTATTCACCATAAAATGTGGTTAATGCTATGTAAAAATGTAAGTAAAAGAAAATAAAAATCTGTGCACAGATTGTGGAAAGGGGATGATCAAGTGATACATTTCTTTGTGCCAAGCTTTTTTTATTCTTCCGGCATTATTTAGGTGGAATGTCCGTTTCCTTTAAAAAAGATAAAACTGTGATGCAAACAGATGCAAAGAGACATTGCTAAGACAGGAAAGAGTGTGAAATGTCCGTAAAGTCATTGCAACATCTCTCTCCTTTTCCCTTGTCTAGGCTTGGTTTTCCCTAGTGTAAAGAACCCAAGAAGTCACATGCACTAAAATATATATATATAAAAATGTAATTCCCAGAACCTACATGTCCTTCCACAGAAAGGGAATATGTGATATAAGTGGAATTATCAGGGCAATTCAAAGGAGGGTAGCACAAGAAACCCCAAGCCCCAGAACTCAATGTCCTTACCATTCTAGGGAAACTCTGCTGCAGTTCAAATTCCAGGGATTTATAAATTCTCTCCCCTTCTTGGCCCGGCCATGGGTCTGTCCTCTTGCTGCCCATCAGAAGCATTGAAGTAGCATGTTTGAAGACTGAGCAGAGATTCTGGAACTTGTGGGGCTCTAACAAAAAAAGGTGGGTGCATCTTGTAGCTTAGTAGAGAATCTTAATTATTCTAGCAGTGCTTAGTGTCATATGACTTGGGATGGAGGATAGAAAGGAGCTCCCTGGGTGAGGCTGGTGGAGGGGAAATGATCTGCAGAGAAGCCAAAACCCAACGCCTCTTTTGAACATGCTGAAGTTTTGTTGTATCTTTGAGAGGCTGTGAGTGTTGGTTTTCTGGAGTGTGTTTGGTGTAGGACAGAGTCAGCATGACCTTGACGAGCTTGAGGAAATCCAGGGGCGTAGCTCACCAGCTCACGTGTATCAGCAGGATTTGGACTTGTGAATGAGCCAGGATGTGGCTGTGACTACCTGTTTTGATTGTATGCAAATTTCTCCTTAAGAAACATTTCTCTGAGTGTCAGAATAGAGCAATTGGGTTATGAAATGATGTGTCAGTAGTTATCATCTAAATACAGCCCAACAGTTTTCTCAACTGATTTTACAATTTAGCTCTCCTTTTAGGAACTCTGGTCAGAGTAGATTATAAAGCTGATCAAAAATGCAGCAAAGACATTATACTGAGGCATTGTTTCTTATTTAACAAAGAAGGATAGGCTTATAAATTTATTATTTATCACTTATGGGCTTAATTTAACGTGCTACAGGCTAGCACAACAAGAATCTGATTAAGCTTTAATATTTGTTCTGAATTTAATTGTGTCACACCCATCTTTGAAAAGCTGTTCTTGCTGTTTCTGGTTTTCTAATCATATGCCTGAATCAATGCCTGCTTTTCTTAAAGGAGCAGGACTTTGTGATGGTCCATCATGTCTGCAGTACAGCAGTGCCTGGCATGTTGCAGAACACTGAAGTGTGTGTAACCGTGTTTAGAGGGCACGGAGCAGAACCCTCTCTTCACTGACAGAGTGAAATCTGTTGAAGCTTTTTGCTACAAAGAAAAGTTCTGAGTGCTCGTCAGATACACATTGATAGTATTTTATAGAAGCCTGTTCCTCACTGAACTTGAAATACCTACTTACTTGTCCTCTTGAGTAGACAAAATTCAAGTTTTAGTTTCAGAAGCTTTTTTTAGGTTGTTTTGAATAGGTTTGTGTGGCAAAGAGACTTGTGATTTCTCCAAATACCTGCTCAGTGTTTTGGGATAGCAAGTTGTCCCACTGCCTGTATTTAACCGAGGCATCCTGTAAAAGCCTGACGTGTGGGTAATAGTTTCATATGCTGCTGCCCTTTATGATTTTTCTCATAGTAATTTTGTAAAATGTGTTCCGGTGTCTGACACTATGTAAAATAGGCATCCTAAAGTAAATGTTTGCATACAGGCAAGAATTCAACATTTTCAATGTTATTAAGGCAACAGGAAGACAAATGTTTTAAAATGCTACCAGTCTCATTTTAAAATTAATGTATATTCTTGGCATTAAATTCTTGTCTTGTTTAGAATGCAATAACTGTCAAATATTATGGGCTTTTTCTGTTTTCAGAAGTATTTGATTTGGGATATCTCAAACAACATATTCTACTCTTGAGATTGCTCATGTGTTGACAGCTTGGATGTGCTCTCATTACTTTCTGATTAAATCAAAATAAAAATATGTGCAGCTAGACCAGTTTTAATAACTCTGAAGATATGCTAGGGCTCATCCTCTTGGTGTCTGCTTTCCCATAAACCTGTTTAGAATTTAAGAGTTATTCTTCACAACGAATTTCTTTGTTTTGCATCAGATGAAAATGTTAAGGTACCTGATAAATTTCTGGGTTTTCCCACTGTTGTTAAATGCTGTGGAATTTTTATTTAAAAACTCTTCTCCCCAAGCCCACTTTTTCTAGTGGCACAGCTTTGCATACAGGTCAGTATGCCTTTTCCTTATCCTTTAGCTCATGAGTTCCATGGATTATATCCTTTATGGCTGAATCCCTTCCCTGGTAGAGGTAATCCTTGCTTCCGCCTCTGCTCTGATGCAGCTCAGATGTCTTCTGGTGTTTTCACAGAACTCACAATCGGTCTCTCAGAATTTCATATACAGCCATAGCTTTCATTAGAGTTTTCCTGCTTTCTTTATCGCTTTCTGGGCTCCCAAATTCTGTTGGAGTGGTTTCACTGTTAGTTAATGTTATTCCAAGAAATCTGTTGCTCACAGTAATAGGACTGATCCCTTTCCTGGGTACTGAATATTAGGTGTTGCTGTCTTTTTATTTCTGATATAATGCATTCAGAAATGCTTAGCACATAACTACAGGATTTTAATAGAAGAATAGGGAAGTCTGGTTTGTGAAGACTGGCAGTTTTATTTCCAATTATGTTATCATGATGATGATCCTATTGCTGCACTCAGAAAGGCAGTGTCATTTCTATGTCTGAATCCAGCTTTCAAGTGACTGTCTGGACCATTCTTTACCTTTATCAGGAAATGGGGAATTTGTGTTTTCTAAGGAAGTACTCTGAAATTTTCACCAGCAGAATTATTCAGGTAAATGTCTGCTAAGTTTAGGTTTTTCAGAAAGAAGCGATGAAAGGATTCAGTTGCAGTTAAATATTCTCTGCTATTTAAAGAGAGGACAATATTCTTTCGCAAGCATGAGATGAGTGCAGTCTGTGCTTCATGCTGTGTCTGCAGCATCAGCAGCCACTATCAGAGATTTACTGCAAGGACTTTAGCTTAAAATATCAGCCATTAGCAAATCACTGACCTTTGTTATGAGTATCTAACTTAATTCTCAGTTCTCTGCAAACCTTGTTGCATCAAATCACAATAGTTCAGTGCCTCTTACAGGTGGTCTGACACTTTCCACACTCGAGATGGGATCTAAGGTTTTGCCCTCCCCATCTGTGAGACGGTGGGTGAAGCATTGCAGCCTGATGGGCAGGTGCATTTTGCCAGGCTCCCATTCCCTGCAACCTCCAGTGAGTGCTAGGTGGAGGTGTCTGAAGTCTGCTCTTTGAACCATACCTGTCTTCAGCTTTGGCGTGGTATCCTGGACATAGTTATCCGTATTTTGAGCTTCAGACAAACATTTGGTAGTCAAGAATTAACAAAAGCAAACAAACAAACAAAAAAGGGGAAAAAAAAAGAAAAAAAGGCAAAACCAAGCAAAACCCCCAAAAAGACTCCCACCAAACAAGCAAACAACAACAAAAAAAACACCAAACAAAAAAAAAAAAACCCAACACAACAAAAGCACCACAAGTATTTGCTTGTGATGACACTTCTAACATTTCTTTGAGATTACTTCTTATTGACTTCCTAAGCATGCTCTTTTAGAATTGCTAGGACATATGAGTAGGTCAGTGAGAGGGCAAAGCAGTTTCCTTACGAGCTATACAGGAAACTTCTGGATGTTGCTGTTTTTCCCATAGTCTTGTTTTTAGTGTCTTCTCAGCTCTTAAGTTCTCTCTTCTGCTTTCACAATGTAACATAACACAGATTTAATGATTAGTCACAACTTCATCCCTTTTCATACACAGAGTTGTATAACTATCCTAATTAAACATGCGCATGATAAAATTGCAAGCTGGAAAGAGCTGCCTGGGCTTGGATGATAGCAATTAAATGATTTATGTTTACAGGCATCAATATTTATCTTATGCCTACCGTCTGTCTTAGCTTCTCATCTATAGTTCCATGTGCAGTTCATTGGCTTTAGTAAGCAATCCAGATTTTTTTCTCTGGACACTGTGCTCTTGGCTGAGGAGAATCTTGCTTTTTGAAAGATTATGAAGGAAGACCATATTCTGAGTTTCACAAACAGTCTTTCTGTCTTCACCTGAGGATTTTTTTCTGCTAAAGTTTCAGAAATAAAAGGTTTCAAGGTGCTTAAAATAAATGAGTCACTGTCTCCTCCTGCCCCCAATTGTTCTCAAACAGGCAGTTCTTGCTAAAATTATTTAGGGTGATGCCCCTGACAAAAATACGGATGAACCAAGTCCCAGTTTCCACTGAGCTTCAGTATGTTAAACAGACACAATTTATTTTTCTTTTCTGCAGTTCTCCTTGGCTCTGGCAGGGTCAGAAGCAGCAGTAGCACTTTGGCTGTTCCCAGTTGAGTCATTTGGAATGCAAATCACTTTGCAGTGATGCCAGAGGTTCCCATTGTGCTGGGCTTTATATAAAACGCGTGACAGATTGTCAGCTTTGTCACATTCCCCGGGCAGCAGGGAATAGGTAGAGGCTTCAGCTTTGGATTCAGATAGCACTGGACTAGTATCAGAAGATCTTTGTCATCTTTGCATTGCAGATAACTATAAATCATGTTAGAATATTACATTGAGTGCTTCAGCTTGATATTTTGATACTAACATAATTTCTCAGTGCAAATAAATTCCTTCTGGGGAAGCTCAGCAGAATGTGTGCTCTGGGGAATACAGTCCTCCTGAACCCTTCCCTGCTTTTCTTCTTTGTCTGAACTAGATATGAAGAGCAGAAGTGAAGTCTGGGGAAAATATCAAGCGGTATAAATTATCTCCTCTTGATTGATCTTGCACTATCTGAGCTGTAGGGATTTGGGGCTGCAGGAGCATGTGCTTAATCTACATACAGGATATTGTACAAAGGGTGTCTCTTGTGCTGTAAAAATGTGCTGCAAGTCTGGGCAGGAACTGTCTTCCCAACTGGACAAATATGAATCTGGGTAGATTTCCACGAAAATAAAGATGGACTTTTACTCTGAGCTTTGCTGTCTATTAAATATCTTGGTACTGAACTTGGTACAGAAGTGTCTCTTGAGACCTGGATTAAAATTGATCTTGTGTGAGTCTGTGCTATACTAGAGATTAAATAAATTGTGTCGAGTTTTCATTGCTATTCAGAGCTTTTGAATTACTGTGGCACTGTTTCAAGAATATTCGGAAGGAAACACTGAACTTTCTTTTCCTATTTAGCCCCATGTTAGCAGGACAAGGCCTGAATGACTTTGCCATTTCAATTTTAAATAAAGAAAAGTTTAAATTTCTTGAGGAAAGCAATTTGAGGGCTGTGGAATGTTTTTCAAGTATTGTGCAAGTATTAATTTCTGAGATTATCAGTTTTGATTCTTTTGAGTAATTCTGTTAGCACAATTCACATCACCCACATTAGTGAACTTAATAGGAAAATTGATTATAGTGACTGTAAATGTTACTGTTTAGCATAGTGAATGCAAAGAGTAACAAGAGAACATTTAAGGCTTGTTGCACAACTCTATTAAAAGTCCTCATTGTGGAAAAATTACGTAGCTGTCACCCTGAGTTATTGTGCCCAGGGTTTCAAAGATGCTGCTCTTTTGGCTCTTGAACATCATTTTGTGGATACAGTAGCTTCTTAAATATTAGGTTTTGATTAAAAGACTTTGAACAAATGCCTTGTGTTAAAATAGGACCTCGTGTTCTCTACTGTCACACTAGGTTCTCTGTAGCTTAAATCCACTCAAAATCCAGAATCTTGTTGCTGAAGTCTTTTGCCTTATACAGCTCCTCTCCGAGGAAATGTGAATTGGAGGAAGCAGATGGAGCAAGCAGATGAGCAGATTTTGCAAGCATTTTGAAAATAGGTCTTGAAAGGGTTTTTAGTATAGGAAGCAAATAAGAATGATGAATAAGAATGAAACTTCACAAGGGTTTTTTTTCTTTCTGGCTTTGGTTTTTCTAAAACTTTCCTGTCTTTGAAATTGGAATTACCCTATGTTCAAGATCCTCTTTTTTTAATGGGGTTTTTGCTTTAAAACATGGGTGCTCTCTCTGCTCTACCGGTGATTTTGTTCTTTTTCAGCAAGGCTTATGGTTTTCTTATTATCCTTGTACCAATAATTTTCCCTTTGGGACAGGAAATAGTCTAGAGGCAAGACACTATGAAAACAGATGGGCTACACATTGAAAATGGAGCTGATGAAGCTGACAGCCTCTTTGCGATCCTATCAAGCGTGTCTTTGTATGGGTGGTAAAATCAGCAGTCAAACTTCTGCCAAGTTTTTTCAATTCTCTTTTACTTTGCAGCCACATAACCACACAGGAGAACTTGCATAACTCTCCCCAGCAACATCCGCAGCACTGCCTGTGCTAAGGGCGCTCGAGCAGTATTCTCATATTCTCACTCATCTCCTAAATGTTTTTCTGAGAGTTGCCTGTTCAGGTGTTCACGGCTTCAGATATGGAATAAATGTACTTTTGAAAGCTAGTTCAGACTGCACACAGTAATTACAATGTGGGAAGTACTGTGTAACCAGCAGTGGAGGTCTGTTACTATGTGTGGAGCTGCAGAGAGTTTGCATGTTAATGCCCTAATTTGAAAATCTGTGTTTGAAGGACAAGGCATGAGTAGAGTGCCCAGTAGCATGTTCCATGTGCCACAGATGGCTTAGATTAAAACCTCTTGAGTTGTCAAATGGCTTTGCATTTGGAAAATCTTGTGAGCAGCATGCCATGTTAATTTTAAATATTAAAAAAATATTTTTTCCCTTTTTATAGGAACTGGAGACATTGTTGCTGTCATGATTACAGAATCGAAGGTTAAGGAGATCCTGAA
Organism: Monarcha castaneiventris obscurior; assembly: GCA_026261815.1. Classification (NCBI taxonomy): domain Eukaryota; kingdom Metazoa; phylum Chordata; class Aves; order Passeriformes; family Monarchidae; genus Monarcha; species Monarcha castaneiventris. The sequence continues at coordinate 6,128,995 of JAMPIT010000371.1, read as the reverse complement.
TTACTTGGAAAAGAATATCTCTGTCCTGATGGCCATAGCAGTGGGGTCCCGTGTTCCTCCAAAGAACTTCAGTCGGGGCTCTCTAGTCTTTGTGTCAATATCATTCATTGTTTTGATGATCATTTCTTCAGCATGGTTAATATTTTACTTCATCCAGAAGATCAGGTACACAAGTGCACGTGACAGGAATCAGGTAAGGGGTCTCTTCTTTTCTCTTAAGTTACGGAGATAATATTTCTGTATACAATAATCAATAGAGAACAAATAGTTTTTAAGCAATGCCCGTCAAACTGGTATTCAGAACCTCTTTGTTCCAAGGCAGAGCATGTTGCCAGACATGGATTTTTATGTAGCAAAGTGTTTTCATCCTGAGCAGCACTGGTATAGATCCTAATACATGACAGGAAAGAATAGAACTGAAGTAAAATACTTGAGTTTTGGTTAGTGTAAGTCCAAAAGTAAGATGAATTCTGTGTTGGCTGAGTAATACATACTGGATGTATGTTGGGAGTGGGGAAGAAAGTTAATTTGTGAATCAACTTGTGTGGTATGGGGAACACTGAGCAAATGATACGGACTCTCTCCATGCTCTTAAGGATACCTTCTGTAATAGTTAAAGTAATTCAGAAATTGTATAAAAGTATTCCCAAATCATAACCTATCATTAATGTTAGGGTAAGAAAACTAAGGTGTAGAGCTGCTTAGTGGGCTGTGTTAACTTTCAATTTTATTTAAGATCACCCTTGGTAAGGAGTGCCTACCTAATTCTCCTGGTCATATATTTTAACTAAAATTTTGTCCAATATGCTTTTCTTACATTCTTTTTCAACTCTTAATTTGTTTAAGAACTGAGTTATGTATGGCCATACTCAGGGACCTAGACTAAATCAAGTTGTCAACTCAAACACAGATTGAACTTTAGAAGTAAATGTTTTACTATTGTGGACTTACTGACCCTCCAGAGTGTGCTTGGCTTTTATTGAGAAGGGTCAGTAAACCTCAGGAAATCTGCAGTGTCCTCTTTGCCCTGTCTCTCTGCCAAGGCTAACTTAGAAACCTCCTGACCTCTAGTCACTGTCCCCCCTTTCCCCCAAATTACAGCTGACACCCAGCAGCTGACTGTGGGGCACTTCTTTGGTGTTCCGTCAGACCTAAAACAAATTCAAACTTACAAAGCCTTGGCGGTGGCACAGGATTTCCTTTTCAGTTACTATAAATAGTGTCTGATGCTGCAGGTCCCATGGGCATCCTGTAGATTTTCCTAAGGATGTCATTCTTAAATGACCACACTGTAGCCGGTACTTAGTGTGGTCCCTTGGGATGGTGAAAGTTTAAATATAACTGTAACTTAATGAATGTCTGTGGAATACTAAATTGTGCCTTCTCTATCCCCTACATGGCTCTAGGCTTCTTCCAAATATCCACATTTCAAAACAGTTGCTCCATTGGGAAAGGGCTCTTATGACCCTTTTTCTTTCTTTAGATTTTTACAAAGGTCAGGAGAAACTTGATGAAAATTTTATGTGGTTTAAAAAGCTGAGCTTATTAAACTTTAATAAGAAGGTGGCGACAGCTACAGCTTATTTTTAAAGAGCTTTGAGAGCTTTCACAAAGACTGTACTGTTAGTGATGAAATAACTTGGTTTAGGCTCTGATCTTGTTTTTAAGTTACGTCAAGGTGCACGTTTTTCTGGTTTTTAAATCAAAGCCATCAAAAACTTGCTGTGTTTTGTAGATAGCACAAGCAGATATTGGTATTTCATATGGTTATTCTTGCATGCTTCCGTTGGAGGTGTGAAACTCTTTTGCATGTGGAAGTTGCATGTTTTCCATCCACACAGTTGTGGGTTTTAAAGGCAAGCATATGCTCTGTGCCTGTGCCCTAACTTAGCAAAATAGCAAATTCTGAGCATTTCCAGTGTTAGCATGAAAGAGTATTTGTTAAAATTAGAAAATAGAAGAGATTGACCTCTTCAGTGGAAGAGATGAAAGCTACTTTTTAGCAAATTTATTTACGTAAAAGAACTTCAATATGTTGGAAGAGTTCTGCTGAGACATTATGCTCTCAATGGGAAAATAATCTTTAAAATTTCTTGTAGTGCATCTACAGTCACATGCAGTAGAACGAAATACAGATACTACCCACATTTATTTGGCCGGTAGTGTTAAGCATTTGAGTTAAATGCCATTTCAGCCTCGTCCCTCTCTTAGTAATTTTGGTTATGCAATGGTTATCTACTCCAGCAGTGTGCCCAGTGTGTTCTGTGTCATTAAGTTCTCAGGCCAATATGCTTGTTCCCGGGCATGTAATTTAGATCTGCTTAAATTGACCAAATTCTTGCATACTGAAGTTAGGGTGAGATTTCTGACTCTAGGAAGCATATAATTTCCCATCCCAGCTCTGCTTCTGATGCTGTGCTTCCTACATGGATATGCTTCAGTAGCTGGGACTGCATATCTGATATTTTTCAAATCCTTGCTCTGAAAAATACAAAATAAGAGCTGCTGTTCTGTGAAACCACAAGGAAGAAAAGTGCTTATGTAATTCTAGAGTAAGGGGTACAGTCAATTGTGATACAGACTTGTGAGGTCATTGTGTTTCTCAAATAAAAGCAACTTTCATTCCAGTTAGCATGCAGGGAAATGTGTTACACCTTATGAAGGATTTGGATTTCAGTTTTATAGAAGGTGGGCACAAAACCCCACACATTGATTGCAGGCTGCAGGGAAGGTTTTGAGAGCTGCATTCTCAGAAGCAGCCCCTCCCTTTCAAAGGTGGAGCACTTGGTACAGATTGGAGGGGAAAGAGGAAATACATGAACTTCTGTTTTTTAAGTCAGTTGTAAACCAAGTCTCACATCTCTGAAGGAAGATGACAGGATCTTTGTTTCATTCAGTGCCCACCTTTGGGACCCCAGTGGGTAAACAGTGACAAACAGCCATTCTTTGTCAGCTGGGAACTGGGCATTTCAGTAGGAATCAGCACTCGAATGTCAGAAAAGGCTCCTTCCATCCAACTGTGGTGGTCATAAAGCAGCATAAACAGCAGAAAAATAGTTTGGCCTCTGCGTGCAGATTGAGGTTATCTTCAAACCAATATTAATTTCAGCTTTATTTAAGTCTCTATTGGCTTATTTAGATTTCGTGACCCATCTTTTTTTTCTTTTATGAGATCCTGGTGGTTTTGGGTAATAGCAAGAGAGAAACTAGGTTACACTGGGAGGATCTTGTGCATCTCAGAATAAGATCAGCCTGCTCGGGGGGGAAATGTAAAAATAATTCAAGCTTAAGAGAACAAGCAGTATATTACAGCACACAGAATAAAAACCAATGTGAACAGAATACAGTGGAAATCATCAGGAGGGGACATTGCTTCAGATTTTATCCTGCAACCTGGGTTTGATTCGTTTTGCACATCAATGTTGATTCACTTCTGTGGACTTCTGTACAATCCATGAGTTTTATGCCCATGCTTATGGAGAGCATTTGAGGATTCAGCTGTTGGCTATTTTTCCTTCTCAACAAATCTCTGTGCTTTGCTGTGTTTGCATTTTGTCTTATGTGTTGGCCTGCTGCCATAGTGTGTATTGCAATGGTATTATTGAGTCCAAATAAGTCATTATAAAGGACACTAATGAAGCTTGTTTATCAGGGTTAATTTGTGTTCTCTTCTTTGTCACTTTATTAGCGTCGTCTTGGAGATGCTGCCAAGAAAGCCATTGGTAAATTGACAACCAGGACAGTAAAGAAGGGTGATAAGGTATAATAATAAGATTTCAACATGATAAACTTGAGCATCGTGTTTGATTTTTTTTCTGGGGAAACAATCTCAGTTTTTTTCTTTCCGTTTCTGATTAATGACTTTGCCTTTCTTGTTGGAGGCTTACTTTGTCCTGTGGCACAATAATTTGTGTAACTGTTAGTATTGGTGTGTGCTGTAAGTCTGTATATTTCAAAGAAGTTTTTCTTGCTTAAATACTATTTGCACTCCATCTGGCAACTGTGACTGAGGGTGGTTTTGTGTGCTGGCTGGCTGGGAGGGTGTCCTGGCATGAGTACATAGGGCTGGCATTGTTTATGTGGAATTCTTAAGCTTAGAACCTTTCCATATGTAAGTTCTGTAAAGGCAAAATAAATATAAAAGCCAGGTAATTGAAGATAATCTCTTAAGTAAAATACAACTATTCAGTAAGTTAAGGGGGAGCTTAAAGAGGTCTTTCAGTAAATGTTACTCCAAGAACATTTCTTGCTAGTATACAAACTAAAATATATGGTGTGTTATGTCATAAGCTTTTTCCACTTTTATGAGCAGTATTGCTTTATTTTTGATTCTGAAAGGAAAAAAATAATAATCTTGCTTAATTTTTTATCTTTAATTTTCAAAAGGCAGGGAAATTCTGGCTATGATTTGATTTTTAAAATCTTATTTCCTAGGGCCTTTGTATTGTGATTCCTTTTTATCTTTCTTATCAACACTATCAGCAGTGGGCAATTAGGAAATGATAAGAAAATTTGCTTCCAGAGAGAAGGCAGAGAAAATGTCTTTCTGTTCTTCCTCCCTCCCTATGTAGTTTTATTTCAAAACAGCCCACTGCACTAAATCTTTTCTGGAATGGGAGAACATACAGATTAGAGGAACTTTTCTGTGTGAAAAAAAGCTGTTGTCTTGACAGCATAAATTCAGACCTGGCAAGTGCTATGTAGGTTGCAGAACAGACAGCATGAGGTGCGCATGCAGGTGAACAGAGTGGGAAAAACCTTTTCCTCCTCAGAGGAGCCATCAGGATTCTCTCTGTGCTGCCCTGGCTGCTGCTGACCAGGAGTGGCTGTGGCCTTGCTCTGGTCCCTGTCTTGGTGTCTGGCTTGTAGCTGATTGGCATCAAAAAAAGAACAGTGAAGTTGAACTAAGAGAAGGCACAGCCTGTTTTGTGTCACAGGCCCAAACATTTTAAATATGTATTGTTGATGCCATATCTATATCCAAATGAAGTCCCGCCTTTTTCATTTGGAATTTTAAAATATCATATTTTAAAATATAATTTTAAAATTTTAAAAAATCTTAACTTCTGGAAAACAGAAAAGAGAGTCAGTGATCCTCATGTCCATTGTCTGGATAAGAACAATGATATTTCTGCAAGTAAGCAGCAGACACAAATATGGGACTACTCTGCAATCAGTAATATGTGCTAGTTCTGGCTGTAAAAATGAGCCCTAGAATTCTTACTCTGCCAGAACAAACAAACAAACAAACAAAAAAAAACTGGATAAAATAGCCCTGGATAAATGATAGCTCCAAGCTAGAAGTAAAAAACAAAAGGAAATCTAGGAAAATTTCCGCTATATTTTATAATGATTTCACTGAACATTGGAATAATTTAGGCCTTAGCTTAGGTTTCAAATAGTGATTTACCAGCTGAAAAAAAGGGGAGTTTTATATGTATGAGATGCTTTTCTTGCTTAAGTCATGTTGGAATATAATAACACAGTCATTGGATTTAGAGCTTGGTAAGAGCTACTTGGCACAAAGCAGTTCATGTACTAGTCACAGCTACTTTGGCATTTGTCATAGCCTCAACTCTTGACTTGAATTCTCATTCTATTCATTTTAGGAAACAGACCCAGACTTTGATCATTGTGCTGTCTGCATTGAGAGTTACAAGCAGAACGATGTTGTTCGCATTTTGCCATGCAAGTAAGATAATAAAGTTGCTTTGTTTGGAAACTGCTCTCAGTTGGTGCTCTTTTGCTTCATTTCATGTTATAGGTGCATTGTAATTCACAAATGCATTTGTTGGATGTTTTCAGTCCTAATAACAGCCACTTTATTTTAGACTGTGGTGCATTTGTTGGATGTTTTCAGTCCTAATACCAGCCACTTTATTTTAGACTATGGTGCCAGAAGGTGTGAAGGTGGGTGCTGGCACTGTTAGGACAGTGGAGATGAAACAAATATATTAAAGATATTAGCAGTGGGGCCATTGAGATTGCAGTGAGGTGGAGGGGTGCAGGTTTAAGGACCAAGTCATGAGCAGACTCAAAATACTTCAGTATAATGAGCCAGGTACAGCTGCAGCATTCTGCACAGTAGATGTGCAACAACTGGCTGCTGGTTTCTGAAACTGCAGGAAATAGAAATGCAGTCTTTGCAACCTTCATACCTCCTGACATTAATCAGCCTCTGTGTTGTCATCTGTCTTTGGTCTCTTCAATGCAGTGTGATCTTGGCTTGTGTCTGAAGATTTGTACTTGCTGGTGATTCTGCATTAGTGCTTAAAATGTAACAACTTCCTCCCCCTTTTATGGCATTGTGTTGACATTTACAGGTTCTCAGTTTGTTTCCATTCCAGTTCCATTCTTGAGTTGTTTTGGGACATTTTCTCTTTGAGAGATGCTTTTAAATACTTTTCTACCTGGTGGCTGATTTTGATGAATCATACATTTTGGTAGCTTCAAGCATTACCAAGGACATCTTTTCCCTTGTGTTCTGAAATGCAAAGCTTTCTCTGCATCTCCACGCACAAAAACCATGTGTAAGTTAGGTTGTGTTTATGCAGCAAGATCCAGTAACTTGGCTTGTGCTGGATACGTAAATGGTTCTGCATGATACTCCAGAAACAACAAAGTCATGTGTTGGAGTCGATCTCCAGTCAGGCAGCAGCAGCACATAAGAGCTCATTATTGGCCTTTTAAATCCTCTGCAGGCTGTTCTGAATAGCTGGAATATCTTCTAATGTGCAGTGTATTCCTATCGTCATAAAAGGAAAACAGTATTATTTTATATTTTACTGATCAAAATATGTGTGCATTATACTTCTGAAGCCAAAAATCTAATTCAGTTTACTGTTCTCTGTGTTCCTTACCTCTTGGACAGTAGGAAACAATGACCTGTTTTAGATTCTTAATGTTGTTTAGTTAAAATACTCTGCAACTGATTATTTAGAAACTCCAATTAAAATATTTAGGAATAGAAGAGCTTGGTCTTAGTTTGTAAAGGTTTGGGAGCTTTTAATCATGTGGGGGGTGTGTGTGTTTCTTCTTTACAATTCGGTCATTTTTACTCAAAGCTGATGTCCTCTTGCCCTAAAAAATGTACTCCCAAGTGTTAAGTAAAGATTTCAGAGTTACATCATTTATTGCTATCTCAAGTGAAGCTTGTGTAGGTGAATTAAGCCCTGCTCTTTTGATATGTTAGGCAGAAGCTTAGTCAGAAATTAGAGGAGGAACTTCTGGAAACTGCACACCAGTTTTGGACCACCGAGATGATTTTTTGGTAAACTGCCTCTTAAGAAAGCTTATCTTGTGTAGTTCAGGGTGGTACTGTGAGGCTCAAGGACATGGAATGAAAAGTCACAAGTCCTACTCCTCTGTGCCTTTCTCTTGATGCCAAACACGGGGCAGGAGGAGGTCCTTGCCAGTGAAGAGAGAATGAGTCTTCCCCTGTAGGAAAACAACTCTTCCCACTGAGCACAAGGCAGAGTTGGGATTAAAAGCCGACTTCCTTAGTTAAACAACTGCCCCTGTCCAAGCAGTGGATATGCTGCTGATACCCACAGATACAATACAGACCATTTAAACAAGGTGATCATTGATATTGTTTTAAATTAAAAAAAAAAAAAATAAAGTCCTTTTCCTTCATACACCTTTGGTGAGCTGCAGTCGTGCAGGCAGGGAGCTCTGGTCTCTCAGGGATAGTTACAGCTGTTCAGGGAGCTGCATGCAGGTGCACCTGGCTGCCACCTCAGCACATCCTGCCCCAGTGCAGTCTCCCATGTAAGGGGGAGATCAAGGCTCTTGTGTAGATCATTTTCTGTTCTGTTTTTCACAAGAATGTAAGGTCAGCGAAGGCTCAGATTACATTCCTGCCGAAGGCTGTATGACAACTTTTATGTTCACTTTCTACTTCTTTTTTACATCTCACTTTTCATTTGCTGCAGCTCAGCTTTTAAGTTGAGTGCAAAACCATCTAGTCTAGACACAAACAGTGAGATAGATGCTTTCCACAAGACATTTTTATATTTGTGGATGAAAAGCCAACTACTACCTGCAGAGGTGGGCCCAATAAATTTCAGATTCCGTTTAAGATTTTTTTAGTCTTCAGTGCCTGAAATGCTTCTCCCCAAATCTTGTTTTGGAGGTTTAACTCCTTTCTACTTTTTCATACTTCAACTTCCCATTTCAGTGCAGCATGAAATGTTAGTTTGAAAAAAAAAAACAACCCAAACAGCACACAGACAATAAAAGACAGCTTCTAGGCCAGATGAGAAAATAAATTGCAAGAAAACCATGGAGAAAATGACTTGACCAAGAGGAAGCAAATGAAAGGCTGAAAGTTCTTCTTACTGTGCCTGTTGGGGAAGCTGTAATCATTAGACAGTAGGAATCACTGACATGTGGCATCCTTGCTGCTTTCATCAATTTAAAAGCAGCCTTTCCCTTTAGTACCAGTTGTTCTCTGAAGTTAAGTATGGTTTGTCACTCTGCCTCAGCAGAGGAATCTGGTCTGGGCAGACACACAGCAGGCAAAATCTGCCAGCAGCTGAGCAAGTTGCACCTGAAATTCTATAGTGAAACACCACATTTGTGATGTAAAGTTCCGTGGCGTGCGGGAAGTTGTGGCCAATTTAAAAATAAATTATGGTGAAAGTGGTAGGAATTCAGCTGCATGGTTTGCAGTAGTTCATTTTGTGCTTCAGAGAGAGAAGTATGTTCAGTACCAGCAGCCTATGGACATACCTATAGCTTTAGTGCACTGAGGGACAAGCAGCCATCTGTTCTAGGCTTCCAAGCTTGAGGAATGTGTCTTTTGTGAATGTCATTATGTAAGTGAAAACTAAGTAGAGGAAGCAAATATCAGAGGGATCCTAGCAAAAGATGAACCTCATGGACATTTTCTTTATTCAGATAATTTTATTCTACCATCACGCTGTTGGATCTAGGGGCTGAACAGGCACTAGGTGAAAAGTGATCAGGAGTGGTAGTGTGAAGGATTAGTGAGAGATAAGGGATGGGGAGAGCAAAGTGACAGGTTAGAGAAGAGCAGAAAATTACATTGGAAAGGGCAGAAAGATGGCCTGGGAAGGAAGGAAGGAAGGAATTAACAAGGTAGCAAAAGAATTTAAAAAGTAGTGAATACTATAAAATAAATGGCTTTTGAGCCAAATTCTTAATTTCTGTCCTGGGCAAGAAGGAGAAAAGTGACAAAAATGACTAAACTAGATTTTCATATTTTTATCTATTTGATTCTCTGCTGCTGCAAATAGCTGCCTTTTTAAGACCAAATTAACACAGAGTCTTGATGGCCTTTCTGCCTCCTGCGATGCCTTGGACCCCAGGGCTGGGGGAGCAGCTGCCCCCAGCAGTAGCCAAAGATGCTACTTTGCAACAGCAAAGGTCCCTTTGGTGGGATGCTGCACCATCAGGGAAGGGTAGTGAGCTTTAGGGAAACAGCACTTGAAAATCATTCAACTCTTCTCCTTTTGTGATGTGCGAATTTAGAGGCCTTACACCACTAAAAGAGATTCCTAACTCACTTTCTCCCCTGTGAAATGGCTGCAAAGAAGCTGTGTTGTACAAGAGTTGGTGTTATGGTGTTTATAACCAGCTGGAGGGCAACTGGCTTGGGTGTGCTGACAGAGTGGAAAAATACCTGCAGGTCACCTGCCTGGAGTTGTGCCCACAAGGGAGGCTTCGTCAGTGCTGCCGGCCTGGCTGCCGGCCCCGCTTCCTCCAGCCCCAGGCTGCAGAAGCAGCAGAGGCTGTGTCACACCTGACTCCCCAGCGTGTGGCTCCTCAGGGAGCATCATCAGCTGTCGTGAGCAAGAGCATCTCACTAGGAACTATTCACGTTTATGGTCCTGGAATATCAATGACAGAAATAGGAAGATGGAGGAAGGTCTCTGAGAGCAAAAATTGCGAGGGCTTACTTTGTCGGTGTGAGGTTTTAAAATGTTTCTTGTTTGCTATCGTCATTGTTGTATAACTGCTTTTTAACTCTTGCAAACAGAGAAATCCAGACAGCCTGAGCCACAATGATGCTATCAGCAAACTTTTTAAGAGGTAGAGAAACTGTGTAAGTAGTAGGCAGAATCATGATTTCTAAATCAAGAACCTTTGGAGAACTGCACTTCTTTGAAACACATTAATAAACATCCTTGAAGGTTTAGGAACTAAAAGCAAATAATTAGGGGATCACAAAAACAATTGGGCTGTGTATATAAATATATCAAGTGCTAATGACTTTTTAAAATACCTTATAATATTTAATGGATGCATGTTGGCATCTACATCAGTTGCCTGCTTCACTTGATCTGAGTGCTTCTACAGCAGTGATTAGCCAATAATGATATAGTAAAGCTGTTTTCATACTTCTGTGGAGTCTTGATGTCTGCTCTTGCCCAAAATATTAAATTTTCAGGTTTGTTCTACTTTAAAAAAACAGACTCCAGAGACTTAAAAGAAAACAAGCAAATAAAAGTCATAATTTGCCTAACATAGAAAAATAGCATCTCTGTGTAGTTCAGAATATTTAAAACCATTTTGTATCACCCAGAGTTTCTAAACAGTGTTTCCTGTAGTTTTGGGAGTAATAAAGGGAATGCATTAAGAATAATAATAGAAGTGAGTCTATTTTGGGTGATAATTTGAACACAAGGCACTGCACATACCCTCTTTTTTGTGATTGCCATCTTGCTAGAGGACACAGGCCAACCAAGTGAATAACTGAGGTTCTTTAAGTTTCTATTCCTGCATTATCTTGGCTAGAGAGAAGCAAAATTCTTTTGCTCCCTGTCTATCTTCTGTTGACTATTTTACACCCTAATTCTGCATCTTTAGTTAGTACAGGTAGGACATACAGCTGTAGCTGCCTAGAACTTCATTATGTTGATATTCTTTAGTCCCTCCATCAGTCTGAGTAGACATAGAATGTAATCATATACTGTCTTTTGCAATGTTTAACAGTTTCAGGAGGCCTTTCAGATACTTGAAAGTGAATAATCTGGCAACAGGCCTCATTTGGTCTCTGGTGTTAAAATCCCAAAGGATAAGGAGCAAAGAACTCCCAGACTGCACGATGAGCTTTCTGAGGCACAGAGCACAAGTGTAACCCGAGTAAGGAGGGGACAGGGAGTAGCTCAGCTTTATGCTGCCTTGGGGGCACGCATGACCGCCTCTTGCAGACCCTGCTGATGCCTCAAATAGATGGCAAGAACTGCTTGTTCTGCCCCTGCCCCTTTCCCTGCTGGCTCCAGAGCACAGCTCTTCGCTGACTAAGCAGCCCTTGTAATTGCTGATCTTTGTCATGATCACCAGTCTGTCGTGTTTGGGTGTGCCTGCTCTTACTGGCTTCTTACTCTGCAGTCAGCACCACTGGAAATGAAGGATCAGGGCTCTTACCATAGGAATTATCACAGGCAGTTACTCGGAGTGGGTTTTCATGAGTATTTGCTAAAGCTATATTGGGTAGACAGTCTTGTGATATCCATGCCTACCATGAATATGCTCTGAAAAGTTCTTTGTCTTTTGAAAAGCTGAGGGCATTCATTTCCTTTACTTCCTTTAATTTATATACCTTGTTTTGGTCTCTGCATAGTCCTTCCTTGTTACACTGGTTTATATCAGTCCCAACACTGTTACATTATATTCATGTATGTGACTAAGGCTTTGAATGCAGTGTAGGAGGCAATGCAGACTGTTGCCTATTGCAGAGTTCCCTGCTGTGCAAGTAGGAGCACAATTTGCCTTTCCACCTCTGAAAGCCCAGTTTGCCTCTCCTTTTATTTTTATGACAATCATATCATGATGGACATGTTTTCATTCCTGATATCAAGAAATACTGATGGCAGGGGGAAAGCCTTACTTTTACTTCAATGTGATAATTATAAAAGCCTTTTCAAAGTCAAACAGCAATGTGTTTGGGTTGCTTCCACCGACTTGTGAACAAAATTGACAGCTGGTGGATCTGTGCTCTTCCTACCCAGTTTATGGTCAAATTCTGCATGAAAACTGAGGCAAGACTGTAGACAAGTTATGGTGGGAATGGCATTACCTTAGTTCTTTTACCTTACATCTTCTACTCATATCCACAGTAGAAAGGGGGGGGTGAGGTGGGAATTAAAATCTTCAAGTGTTTCCTCGTAATTGAACTATTAGTAAAGAGTGACAACAACAAGCAATTTTTTTAAATTACTGCAATTACCACAGAATACTGGCAATTCTAAGATTTGCATGTATTTTAAAATAAAATGAAGCAACTATCCAAAAGTTTAAGTAGTTTCCATTGTATAAAATAGAGTTGTTTGCAAACTATGTATGTACCTTCTCTGTTCTTCTAGGCACGTGTTCCACAAAGTCTGTGTGGATCCATGGCTCAGTGAGCACTGTACATGTCCAATGTGTAAACTGAACATTTTGAAGGCACTGGGAATTGTGGTAAGTTGCTCTGTTGTGAGCTCTTCTTCCTCCCATGTCTGAGACCCAGAACAGGAAGAGTTATTTTAGGGGAGAGAGGGGAAAGGGTGTTCCAGTACCCTTACTGAGAAAATATTAGGGGGGTTTTACCAATTTCTTTGCTGCTGATTTGTTGTTGTTCCTTCTTTCCCTGGTTGGTCATTGAGAATATATTGTTATATTTGCATTTATGGCAATTATCTGCTGGAAGTATGCTAGATTCGTAATCTTCCCTTTTCTCAAGTTCTTTCAACCCTTCCTTGTTATATTTACTCTGTGAATCTCATGTTCTTGTGGTCTCCTGTAGGCAGTCTTAAATTTGCACATTAAAATCCCCACCCTAGCCAAGTCCAGTGAGTTTTCCTCAAGCAGCTCATGTCTTATGGGATCCCTGAGGACTGCTTTGGTTGACCAGTTCACAAAGGGATAGCAGTGAAACCTCAAAGAAGATTTTTTTAATCTTTCCTGTATGAGGAAAAAAATACAAAGTGGGAGTGATGCTCTTTTCAGAGCAGGAGAAGAGCATATGGAGAGACTGTCTAAAGCGGCTTTTGATTCAAGACAGTGAGAATAATCAGGCCTCCGTTTTTAGCTGTGTCAGTTTCAAATTTGCACATTTCCTAAGAAATAGTAGCAGATATATTGTGGATGACCTGTTTTTGCAGTTAATAACATACCTGTGTTTTTAGAAGAGGATACAGTGGAATTCAGAGTTTGTCATGGTTGTGGTAAACAATACAGGCATAGGCTATGATGCCATGATGAATTTTGTCTTTTCTTTTATACCCCTGTTATGCCTTTTTGCAACTTCTGTATTCTTGATGCTTTTTGCCTACGTTCTTGGACTTGTTTGTTAAGCTAAGAGACTAAACATTTTAGAGGCTTCGTAGTTAGGGTGCCAGGGTGCCCAAACCCCAAGGTCCTCTCCAGAACACATTTTGTAAACTGAGATAGACCCATCCAGGGGAAGGTTCCTTGGGAGGGGGGGCTCATTTGAGCCTCTCATTGGGGAATATTTGATAGATATGCTAATTAGTAAGACCTGGAATGTAAGACCAGAGCTAGAAGAGGGGGACTTGGCGGTGGCGATGGTGGGGTGCACAGAGGTGTATTCGACCTGTTCGTGGTGCACCTAAGGATCCTTACAATAAATACCAAGGTAAAACCCTTTTTCTCCTTCTAACCGTGTTCGCCTCTTGATTTTTAAGACCAAGAAAGGCATCAGCTATGATACAAGACTACTTGAGTCCCATCCTTGTATCTCAGTCATTTTTTCTGCTTCTTCCTTCTCCTCTTAAAGAGGTGACTTCAGGCAGAAGTTGTTAATTCATGCGTTTCTCTCCTGTGTGACCTCAGGACAGCCATAGCAGCTAAAAAAAGTGTGTGTGTGTGTGTGGGTTTACTCAACATATATGTTTGCTACACGTAGAACATTCACCACTGTAACGTGGAGCTGTGTTTTCCCCCAGCCCAACGTGCCATGCACAGACAATGTAGCCTTTGACATGGAGAGGCTCACGCGGGGGCAGCCAGCGAGCAGGCGCTCGGCGCTCGGCGACTTCGGCACCGACAGCTCCCTCAGCCTGGAGCCCCTGCGCACCTCGGGCATGTCCCAGCTGCCACAGGATGGGGAGCTGACACCAAGGTCAGGAGAGATCAACATTGCAGTGACAAGTAAGTGTCCTTTGGCTCCCAGTACCGTCCTATGGCTTCTGTGGTGTGTGTGTCCCTCTGTGCTGCAGGGCCCTGGTGATGGATGTCCCTGCAGGGACAAAGGTGACCTCAGTGTCTCTGCAAGAAGCATATGCTCCTTATTGGAACCAATAACGTTAGGTATGACAGTGCCAACACTTCCATTATTAATGGTATATCCATTTAGATCCGCATGCAAAGAACCGTGGATGAACTAAAATGGCACCAAAATAACCTTCGTGAATTCGGTAACTAGCACGAGAAGCTGGATTGCCAAAATGGTTATTTATCCCTTCAGAATACTTTACATGCAATAATTTATACAAATATAAATATTTTGGCTGATTGCTATTTCTGCAGACATTTTTTTCCCCTGAGAACATTGCTACTGGAATTCTGACGTCACTTAGCAGGTGTTTTTTCTTACAAAATTTGTGAATTAAGAAGCATTTAATGTACCAACATTTGAGTATTGTCCAAGTGTTTTATAACATCAGAAAACCGTTCCTGCACTGCTTGAAAGCTCTTATCCATAAGAGCAGCATGGAAAATTTCCACTTACTGGAATTTACTTAGAGTTTTTAATGTACAATAGCACTATAATGAATACAAAACTATTGCATCAGTTTTCCATGTGCTGTACAGTCTCAACTTGATGCTTGAATGGTTGTTTTTCTGGCTGAATTGCAAAAAACAGAATCCATGCAGTACAACAGTCTAATTTTCTCCTTGTGTTTTGCTTATGTACATATGTGATCTAGATTTTGAACTTAGTGACACTGGTTACCACTGATACCTCTATACAAGGCAGTGAAACCAATGCAGTTCATTGGGAGTGTTTCTTTAGATGCTGTGTGAAAGTAAATGTCTCATTTTAAAAAAAACCTCACCTTGTGGAAAACATAGTCTATATCTAGAAATGTCCTGATCTGAGATGGGAAAATCCACCAAGCCAGTAAGTTGCTTTGCCATCCAGTGTTCAGCCTCTGGTCCACCTTGCACTTAGTTCTGTGGAACAAGAGCAGATCTGTTGCTGTGTTGCTTCCTTGTCATGGGTGGGAAAATGGTAGTTTTCTCTTTTTACTGATTGCCTTTTCAGAAGGTGTTTTTACTGTCTGTTCCCAGCTGTAGTGCTGCTTGTGCACAGATGGGATGCCAGGGTAAAATAAGAAATAACCACCAACAGTTCATTCTGGTAATGTTTATAAAGTAAAGCTTTAGAAAGGGCTCTTGAAATGTTTGTATTTTATGGATGACACATGCATTCTTTGGTGCATGAGAGTTAAACCAAAAGCTGTATTCAACAACAGTGTTTGTATTGTGAACTGTTACTGTATGCCAGGTTGATCTTGGGGAGAATTTTGAATAGTGAACATTCTTTAACAGACTTCTTTATACCACTTTTTTTGAATAGTGAACATTCTTTAATAGACTTCTTTATACTACTTTTTATTTTTTGATATGTGCGTGTCTACTCTAGTGTTGAAATTCTTTTTCTGCAGGTATATGTGTCTATTAAGTGGAAAACTCTAGTTATGTTTTACTGTTGAGCAATCTATCCTGATTTTTGTTGGGTTTTAAGTAACACTATAACATAAATTCAGGAGGGAGGGGGCGAAGACACAGTTGAAGTGTGACAGTACTTTGGGTGTGCCTGTGTGAAAGAGTTGCATCTCACCAAACCTAACCCAACCTGACAGTCGTCTTTCCAACTTGGGGGTGGACAGAGTTTTCATTACATTTTCCCTTGATCCTGCATTTCACTTTACATTGTTAAGTAACTTTTCTTTATCACTAACCCTTGGGCTCAGCTAGGAAATACTGTTGTGCCATGCTTTTTTCTGCACCTCTCTCCACTTCTTCTTTGCTAGCCTTCTCCCGTCAGTAACTCTGTGGCTTAACCTCCTTCTGCTTCACCTCCTGGGGCCAGTCATGGCTTAGAAGCCTCTTGCCTTCCGCCAGTGGTGTTTGAGGGAAATACTGGCATCGCTTTCTCCCACGAGTGATTTCCTCCCTTTCCTTTGTCAACAGAAGAATGGTTTATTATTGCCAGTTTTGGCCTCCTCAGTGCCCTTACACTCTGCTACATGATCATCAAAGCCACAGCTAGCTTGAATGCTAATGAGTAAGTAAATATTCAGATGTTTCTGTGCATTTCTGGTGGGTGTGTGTCATGGACAACATTGGGAATAAATACCAAGAGAAGGGGTAATACGCAGTTTTCAAGGAATGAAATTTCCTGCTTTTCTCAAATGTGAGTGTCTGTTAATAGCAGGTTTCAAGGTAAAGTCCCTCAATTTATATTTAGCTGGCTTGTCTGAGGAAATGTCTTTGCTAAGTGGAGACATGAAAAGGGGAAAACAGAGAATATTAATGTTCAGTTTTTGATCACTGGTCTAGGTAAACATTAGGTTTCTGCCATTAAATTCCCATGTTCAAAATTCACCTGCCAGAGCTAAAACTTACTACCAGCAGTTACCTTTGACAGTTTTCACCTCAATTTTATAGTCAAATTTCATATTAAACAAGAATAATTCTGTACTCCTAGTTGGCACGCTTTCAGCTAAAGGGGGAAAAAAAGGTGTTTAAATAGAAAACTAACTTTTTCCTCTTAGGTGAGGGAGAGATAAAAGCAGTGAATGCAGTGCTGTTTCTCCTTTCTTAAATTAAGGGAGGCTTGCTTCCATGCTTTCTTAGCCTATATAGAAACCTCCAGCCTCCTTTCAGACAGGCTGGACAAGAAATTACCCTAGCATATGACTTTCAGTCTCTTTTTATAATTCTGTGTGTGGGCAAATATAAATCTGTTCTGCAGATCTATTAACTAGGTACATCTAGCTATTTTCATGTAGGTGTACAGAATATCTGGGCTCAGGATATATGTTTAATCATAATTTAATTATGTATTTGGGAAGGCAAAGTGTCAACATCTGTTTTTGTCTCTGAACATCTTGACACAGCTGAGTTTCCATTGAAGTGATGATCTCTCTACCAGAAGTGGGGTGAGATCCAAAGGAATGCAGCCTGGAAATGCAGCTTCATAAACATTTTCTCTGGGTTTTTTTCCTTTGAGATAAGAGAAAGAAGGGGTTTGAAATTTTTTTTCTTTTTTTCCTTTTTTTTTTTTCTTTTATTGCTATTTGGAAAGTATAAGCTGTCCTTCTCAATGAGATTGTCCATCTCAATAAGATGGAAACATGTAATAATCTCCAGTGTAAAATTTTAGACAATCTCAAGCTAATCATCTTCAGGAGAGGTCCATAATACTGGTCATCAGGGATTTTTCATTATCACTCTTTTGCAAGTCTTCCTCCTCTTCATATGCTGATTCCAAAAGGGCTTTGTGAAGAAAACTTTTAGAACTTCAAACAGCCCTATCAAGTCTACTGATTATTATTTTTTTTCCATTTGCCAAAATCTTGAACTTGCAGCCATCAACCAGTAACTTGGCAACATGGCTGCAGCAGAACATAGTTAATCTGCCTGGAAAAGTAGCTTGGGAAGGCATGGGGCAAGATGAGCTGCAGAACAGGAATGTCTGCATTGCTGGGCACTTGCACGTCATTGAGAAGGAGGAGGAGCTGTAGCCCATGAAGTCTCATCCAGATGTGGGCACTGATAGCAGCTGCATTTCTGCCTTGCCTTGCAAATCTTCTTTTTGTTGCTCAGTGCCATCCGGGACTGTTTTTACTGCAAGGACAAGCTTGCACATTGGCAGGGACTTTGGGCCTCCAGCAAAGTGTTTTCACAGTGATGTTCCCTCAGTACAAACAAAGGGTGTGCTGATACAAGGAGAGCTCCTTTTCTGAGTGATAGGAATTGAAATGCAAGCACATCGAGAGTGTACTTGAGACAGACTTGAGAAAACTCACAACCACAGAAACCAGAGCTCCAAAAATCACTTACTTGGGTAACTGAGGTTCCTGGCTATGGCCTTCAACCTCAGCAGCTCTTCATCTGAATCCTTTGGGATCTGAGCAGCCTCCACAAGTGCTGCTGGGTTTGACTACTCATTTTAGACAGTTTAAAATTACACTAATGCTGAGATTTATTGTGTCACTGACACCTTCCCAGTGCCAGACAAAGAATTTCCTGTACTGAATATCACACCAGATATTTGGCAGCTCCTTCTCATTGCTTTTTCTACTAAACAGCATACCTGCTTTTTATGTTGCTCTCCATGTAAAAAGCAATGTTGGCATACTCTGCCTTTCTTATGATAGTATTTCAAGAGGAATCTGAGGGGTTTTTCTTATTAAAAAACAACAGTAGCAAGAATGAGGCCATGTAATATGCTGATGCAAGTAAAAGGCTTGAAATTCTGCTTTAAAACTCACCTAAAACCATATCCTTTACCCTTTTTTTTTGCTATGTCCTTCCCACAGCTTAAACATAGTTATTTAGAGCAATACTTCTGGAGTTGTGAATATATACATATTTAGCTGTGTATATGTATGTTTGTGTGTATGTATAAATACACACACATGCATTTTTAAATAGTTGTGACAAAAGTAAACATTGTCTAAGTGATAAGAAAATGAGGACCCAGCTCCTTTCTCTTGGTCTCAAAATAACCTTACAGTACTGGTATTAAAAGTTTTAGGCAGTGTTTGAAAGGAAGAGAAGCAGCATATTTTGCTTGCTTCCTAGGGAATGGTCAGAAATTGCTGTGTAAGTGTGGGTTTAAGCCCAAAAAGCCCAAATGTTGGATTGCACCACTTACAGAAAGCTTTCAGTAGCAGATTGAGTGTCCTCAAGAGCTTAGAAGTGCTCAGAGCTCTGGCTGTCCTGTAGGAATGATGTGACAAATACAGACATCTCTTAATGCTCTGGCTTTGTAAAATTAGTTATTTTTCACTAGCTTACTCTTACAGGAATTTTTTTTTTTTTAAAGTATTGGCAGTATTAACTTTAACATACATATTTTGTTCCTTTTTTTTCTGCCCTGCAGAGCAGAATGCTATTGAAGAAACGCTTTCCGGCCGATTGCCTCGGAGAGAGACACCTATTTTTATGCATCATTTATCGATCATGCAGCACAAGCAATTATTTAGTACATTTTATTTTTTCATAAAATTTGCTGATGCCAAAGCTTTGTATTAAAGAAAAAGTGAGAAATAAAAAAACTTTAATTATGAAATCTTACTCTGTGAGAATTTCATTTTTCTTGGGCTTTCTGTGTTAGTACTCAAGTTTGAGAGCATTTTGTAAATTTTAAAAGGTGCTTTATTTCCTTTGAATTATTCCATCTTTGCAGGTCTCTTATTCTCCATTCATTTGGGACAGAAGTAGTGTAGTAAGTAGTGGAAATCTCATAGAGTGTCGTTGTTATGATGCCACTCAAGTGACTTAACTGCCACTGAAGTGACAAACAAGTGTTGTTAGCATTCATTCCACACCAACTTGTTCGGGAAAAAAGCTGGGTCAAGATGTCAATTCTGCTATAATGGACTTACCTCAACTCCAGCTGGGAATTAATTTGAAATAAAAACATTTTCTCAGTTTCTCTTCCTGTAACACTCCCAGTCACCCTGGGAGCACTGCAGTATGATTTTTGCCTTGAGGCCTGGCATTGCTGGACATTTACACTGCTGTTGTCTCAAAACACGAATCATAAACCTTTTCTGTCTTTTACTTTCACCCCACCCTCCTTTTGATAAAAGTGAAGCTGTTCTAAACTGCTTCTTCCTTCCTCATAACAAGTGAAAACGCAGCGTTTTCCCCACTGCTATGCGTGAAGCCTCCTTTCATATCAATGGTGGGGGTTAGTTTTGGTTCAAATTCAGATCATGGAAGATTGATAACACTCTTTAATGTAGAAACTCTATGCAAGCATGTCCCTTCTTGCCACAGCTTCTGTGCTGGCAAGGAGGCAGAGGGAGAACATCTCCCCTTGCTGTCCTCACTCTGGCTGCTTCACAAGTTAGGCAAGCCCTGTGTGAGTAATTTCTCAACAGTCAGTTAAAACATGTGGGCTTGAGTCGCAGCCAAGTGCTAATGTTTGACTTAATGAGGTGGGTAAAGGAAGGTAACTAGTTGGGAAGGAAAAAGGAATTGACAGAAGTTAAAAACTATTCTGCGTTTGGTTGTTTTTGTTGTTCTCGGATCAAGACATAGAAACGGAATGCTTTCTAATTTAATTAAATGAACAGAGAGAAGCAATTTTGCTGTAAGATTTAATTTTTTTATGTACTGGGAACTAGAGGATTTAATTTAATTTTATTTTTATGTATAGGCACTTTTAGAATTTAGGAACACAGCCAGATGCTACATTAAAATAGTTTCTTAATTCTTGTTTGTCCATCAGGCTTCAGCTGAGAAGGCAACTTTTATAATAAGTGGTGAAGAATGTGATAGCTTCAGTGCATTTAATAGAATTCTTCTTCAATGTGTCCTTGTGAAATTCTGAAAGAAATATGAAAACAAATCAATAGAGCAGTAAGTGCATTTTGAAAGACTGGAAAACCCCATTGGACTTACTCATGAGAAGAAAAAAACCTCAAACATTCTGTGTCTGAGGGCTGTGTGCTTGTAACGTACAGCATGTGTCAACTGAGTGTTGTTGCCAAAAATGGAGGAATGTGGTTAGAGCATGATTTAAGGAACAAGCTATGATACATGTTTTTTTCACTCATCTCTCAACAGCAGTAGTAAAACTGATAAGTTTGTGCTTGTCTCCTGAAGCAAAATTTCTTAAGTGCTACTTAATGCTGTTGCACAGGGGCAGCGTGAGCAGTGCAGTGACCCAGATGCAAAAGGCACCATAATAGTTCCGGTTCGTGTTTCTTCTTCAGAACAGCAGCAGAAGGAGAAGTTGAGTGCTGTTTGGAACAAAAGGGTTGGCAGGACCTTTTAGTGCATTTCCCTCCACGGAGGATTTAAATAACTCAGCATCATCCTTTCTAGTTTTTCTTTTGAGCCTCTAACAATTGTCTCAACAAAATGTTAACAATGATACAACTTGTCACAGGTTACTTAGAGGTCAAGCAATCAGTGCATGTTTAAATGAAATAAGTATGTTCAAAGATGGACTCTGCATCATCCCAGAAACTCTTTTTTTTTTACTCTGGATAAACAGAAGGAAATCCCCAAAGTTTTTCATAGAATCATAGAATTACTTAGGTTGGAAAAGCCCTCTAAGATCATCAAGTCCAACCCAGCACTGCCAAGCCCACCACTAAACCATGTCCCCAGGTGCCACATCTGTATCTTTTAAATACCTTGATCCAGCTTATCTAGGTCTCTGTGGAGCCTTCCTGCCCTACAGAAGATCAACCCAACTTGGTTTTGGCTGCAAACTGACTGAGGGTGAACTCAATCCCCTCATCCAGATCGTTGATAAAGACATTAAACAGGGCTGGCCCCAGTACTGAGCCCTGTGGATGTGACTCCATTCCCCATTGCTCCCTGGGCTGAGCCATCCAGCCAGTTCTTAACCCATGTACAGTGCACCTGTCCAAGCCATGGGCAGCCACTTTCCAAGAGAATGCTGTGGGACATGATGTCAAACTCTACTAAGTACAGGCAGACACATCCATAGCCTTTCCTTCATGCACTAAGTGGCTCACCTTGTCACAGCAGATCAGCCTGGTCAAGCAGGACCTGCCTTTCCTAAACCCTTGCTGCCTGGGTCTGACCCCATGCTTGTCCTGGATGGGCCGTGTGGTGGCACTAAGATGATCTGTTCCATGGCCTTCCCTGGCACTGAGGTCAGGCTGACAGACCTGCAGTGGCCCAGATTCCCCTTCTGGCCCTTCTTGTATAGCTAGGTGTCACATTTGCTGACCTCCAGTCAGCTGGGACCTCCCCAGGTAGGTGGGACTGCTGGTAAATCATGGGAAGTGGCTCTGTGAGCACCACAGAGCTCCTCCAATGTGTCTCCTTCCTTTCCTGTCCCTTCTGAAGGGTTTTCAGCCATCTGTTGTAGCAGACTTGTGCCAGTCATGCCACCATGTCTCCACGATGGCAATCATATCATAGTCTTCCTGCTAAGCTGGCTTTGAGGAAAGGGTGCTTTATGAAATAGTCCCACTCTGTTATTCCTTAACTGAGATGGTGTCTAAAACAGATTGAGGTGGGGTGCTCTGATCAGATTTCCACCGTAAGACGCCTTTGTGCCTGAGGAGCTGTGGAAGGGACTGCAACTTGTGGCAGAAGATGGCCCTGATTAATGACTAAGGGCGCTAAAATACTTTCAGATGGAAAGGGAACACCAGGTGATGCTTAATCCTGGTGCACCTGCAGTGCTGTGTCTTGAGTTTTTGGCCTTGGTGTTGTGCTTGCTTTGGTGGCATCCTATAGTCTGTATAAAGATAATTCCAGGGTAGTGTGTTTATTTTCAGACTCAATCCAAGTTATCTGAAAAGTTCTTTTAAAGCATATAATGAAGAATAGTGGCAGAGAGCATTGAAGGATTCATTGTCATGTATTAAAACTGCATGCAGCCTTCCCATTTGTTTTCTGTACCTAAGGGATAAACCTTGATCTTTCTTGGTAAGTGCAAAATAGGAAGAACAGATTCATAAGCTGAATTTGGAACTGCGGATGTTTGTACTTGTCCTTAAAATACATTTATTCAGTAAATTTATCTGCTGGACTGACGCCACGTTTTTAAACAAACAGTAGCAATTTTCTGCATTAAGAGGAGCGTGGCTGGGTCACTGTGCCCTGCTGAGTCTGCTGCTCCAGCTGTAAGCTGTGGGCAATGCTCCTGACCTGGTTAATGGAGCACCTGAAGACTGAGCAGCAGCTGGTTTCTCAGCTCTGGGCTGGCTGCTCTGGATGGGAAAGGAGACACTTAGGAAAAGAAGGAATGATGTGTCTCAAAAGTGATGTGGAAGCCAAGAGATGTCTATCTCTATGGAAACATTCAGCCTCCCTGGAAGTGGGTGGCTTAAATTTCTTTTGCCAAGGAGGACAAAAACATCACAGTAAAGAATTTTAGAGGTGTTGGATATACACTGCCTATTTCCAGATTAATATAAAATATTTGTTGTCAGATGACCTGTCTGCCTGTTGATTAAATCTCTCCCTCAAACCTGCTAGAGTGGAAGTCTGGGTGCACGCAGAGGAAATGACAGCCTGGGCTGTCTGCTTCCTAATCCTGTGTTTGATTTCTGTGTAATAAAAACAAGAGCAGCCTCAAGCCTTTAGAATCCCTTTGGTTTGTTTGAGCGTTGGTTGTGCATTACATTGCAGCAGGTGGAGGAACGGGAGATGAAATATCCAATATTCACGGCTTATTTCAACTGCAAAATGAGACTCGCTCATCAAAAAGTAAATGATTTGACTCATAACACAGTCTTGAAATCAGTTTATCTGGTATAATTTTAAAGCAGATTCAGGGGTTTTTTTTGTTGAATCATAGAATCACTAAGGTTGGAAAAGACCTCTAAGGTCATCGGTCCAGCTGTTGGAGACAGACCATGATCATCTGGAAGTCTCAGCTCCAGCTTTATGTTTTCTCAAACACTCGACCTTTAGTTATTTTTTTATTTTGTTTTATTTTAAGCATTGCCCAGTTTTAGAAACCTGTAAATTTGGGGGATGGTTCAGATCCAGAAAATGGGCATTTATCATTCCCCACTGACTGCTTCTGTGAAGTATGTTCCAAGACAGCCCACTTGTTCCAAGTACCTGGATATATGCTCCTGGCAGAGTGAACAATTCACTCCTGTGCAGTGTAACTGTTAATTCCCCTTGTTTCAGTTAACTACAAGATGGAAAATTAATTTGCTTATGAGAACGTCCCATTCTCACTGCAAATGGTGGAGCGAGTGTGTGCACTGACTTTTGCTTGTAAAAGAGCAGCAGATCCATTGCCCAGCTCCAGTTTCCTGCTGTTCTTAGCAAGGATTTGACCTGGGCACACAGTCTGTGTCTTTTGGATGAGTGGGGAAGGAGAAAAGGTGTTTTGGACAGTAGCAGCTGAATTCTTCTTTTCTTATGTCTTCTGTAAGGTCTTTATTTCAGAATGGGGTAGGCTGGGCTCAAAATTTGGCAAAGAAAGGGGGATTTAAGCAGCTAAAATTTGCCAGGGCTAAAACTACAATTCCTAAGCATCTTGCTTCATTGATGCTGGAAACTGGAGGCACCGTAGTTTGTTGAATGCCTTCTTGATGAACTTGGAAGCTTTTCAGTTGCCTCCAGTTTGGCTCAATGTAGCTGCCTGGTGTACTGTAATCTAAGCAGCCTTGCTCCCAGCTAATCCCCCCTGGGATTGAGAAACCAGGTAATGAAGTGTTTTGGCCAAGGGCCTGATCTGATGATAAATGCTTGCAGAGAGAATCCTCTGTACAGCAGGAGGGCTGGGCTCCTTGCAAAAACACATCTGTGGATTCAGCCACAGGAATGCCCGGCCACCGAGGGAAAAAAATTAACTTCCACTGCCCACTTTATCAACAGCCCCGTGGTGCTTGTTTCGGGTATTGCCAGCGCTGGAAAAGAGGGTTGGGTCTCCTTTGGTTATGTGTAAGGAAATCTGTAGGTGGCTGTTTCTAGAAGGTGACTTCTGGATGGAGTTTGCTGAGCTCTGGAGGAGGTTGGGCTTCCAGCAGCATTGGTGGGATGATCCTTGAGGAGCCCCTCCCTCTGCCTGCTCATTCCTTTTGACCTGGAGCTGGAGCACTTTGTGCTGGTGCAGGGCACAGTGCTTGGGTGCTGACCAGAGGTTTCTGGGTCTCCTGAGGAAGCACATCACTGCTTTACAAGACTGTTAAATCAACAGCCAGCCCTGAGTATGAATCTCTGGCCTGCCCCAGCCTTGCTCAGACCTGACCTGTTTTATCTGAAAGAGCCATTTGAGGTGGGACTGTTCATGCATATGGAAAGCAGTTGCTTTAAATTGGCAGGGGAGCACACAAACAGAGGTAAAATGTTTCATATGGTTGTTACTGGTTCGTGCTAAAGGGTGGCTGTTTTTTCCATGTGTGCTGTGTTTGCATCCAGCAGACAGGTATGAGGATGCTTTACTCAGTTCTTCCCTTGTTCGTGTGTGTTGCTAATGTGGTTTTGTTCTACCTCTTGCAGGCAGTCACTTCTTCCATCGTAACTCTCTGTCCCCTCGAAGCCTGGTCTACGAGAGTGAGTTCTCAACCATCGAGCCTGCCTTGGACATGTACGACGAGAACAAAACCTGAAAGGAATCCATGCTCCTTCCTGGCCCTTTTTCCGTTTTTTTCATTTCTCATTCCTATTGTTGTGTACTCTTTCCATGGATCTCCTTTGTCTGAAGAAGAGCTGCTTTTTCCAGAACACGAACCCGCCTTCTCGATTGCACAGACGAAGACCAGCTGTGGTGGATTCTGAGGGTGGCATCTTTGAGCTGACAAAGAGTTGTGCGCAAGCAAGGTTGTCTGATGGAAATTGCTGAGTAACAGCATGGGGAGCTGTGTCGGCCCAGCCGCGGCGATGCAGGAGAGGTTTTACGGTGGCCCTAAGAGTTTGTGCTGAACTGCAAATGCATCTCTTACACAGGCGTCTGCTGTTTCCAATTTTTTAATTGTCCAGATGGTTGGGCAATGTCAGAAAGGGAACTGGTTGTAGAGGAGATGGCCAGTGACTGGTAAAAGCACTCGTATATCTCGGTCAATCCATAACCTTACTGTGAAATAGCCCCTTCTGAGAGGGATCTTTGTAAGTGCATTGAGTTTCCTACAACCCCGTTAACCCCGGACAGTGGCGAGCCAGTCTGACGTTCAAGCTGCAGAGAGGACCTGCCTTTGCAGAAAGTTTTCCAGGAACTTGATGCTTGGGTTTTTTCTCCAATTTGATTGAAGCAGGAAAAGAATGGTATGCACAGAATATACTTTTGGTCCTTCTGTGTGCTTTCTGTAGAGAGGACATTCACAGAACCAGCACTTGATCTACCTGAAAACCATTAGACTTTTTGAAATACGCAGGAATCGAATCAGCTTTCTTTCTCATGTAACTTTTTTTGGGGGGGTGGGGGGTAAAAAAATCCACCAAATTTTTCACTGAGGTTTTTTAAAAGCCAGCATGTTGGCATTACACAGAGAAGAAAAGAAGTAAGCTTCTTATCCCACTCTCCTGTTGAGATCTGCAACAGTTACTTAACAAATACATTCTCTGAGCTGTACCCTTTCCCACTGACATCAATAATGGGAATGCAGAAAGCAGGAGAAGAAAGGAAAGCAGCTACTGCTTTGACACACTGCAGGAAAAATCAATTTTTACCGGCATGTGACAAAAGCGGTGGGGAAATGGATATTGTTTGTAAGCTTCTGCGAGAACAATGCAGAAATGGAGAGCAAGAGAGGAACCTCTGGAGCTAAGTCATACACAGCGTTCCTCAAATGAGCCGACGTGGAGGAGCAAGCACTTCTGCTCCACCTTTTCCTACCGGACAAAGCATAGCTGTTGATGAATGTTTGGATTTTTCTCCATTGCAGTCTAAGTTACTGTAGGTGTAGAAACTCATTTGTGTCCTTGTAATGTGAAACACAGTTTCACCCTCTGTACAGGAATCTTGAGAAATCAGTTAAGCCAAAAAGAAAGGTAAGACTTATCCTGCCATGCTTTAATTTCACCTGCTTTTGCTACAAGCAGGGGAATTTCCCCTCCTTTATAATGTTTTTAATTGTATAGCAGTCTGCTTAACATATATCCTTTTCTGAGGTGTGGTTCAGCTGTGTCTTTAACATGGATGTTCAAGAGAAAAAGAAAAAACCCAGCTCTGTAAAATGAGGAAATGAGCCTCTTTGCCGAGCATGGTTTGAGTTTTGTTGCTGTGCGTCAGCTTTATTTAATCTGATAATTCAAGAGTGGGTGGCGTGAAGTGTAGGGAGGTTTTTCTCATAATACCCACATTGATATTTACCGAATGCACTTTTATTGCCATTCAGCTCACTCTGGAAATGCGCTGAGGCCCCAAGCTTTTTTAAAGAGCACAATTTTGACACCCACTTTCTCCTACAAAGCAGAAGTGAAGGTCACAGGAAGTGCCACAGTGTCTGGGGCTGCATTGGGTCATGGTCAGCATCCCTGCTCTGCTGGTGACTGTGCGAGGCCGTGCGCAGCTCCCCATCCTGGCCTGGCTGAGCTGCACCCGGGCCTGGGCAGAGCTCCCCAGCCCAGCCTGACTGAGCTGCACCCGGGTGGGACTCAGGGGAGGCAGAAGGGCTGGTTGAGCAGCCCCTGTTTTCATAACTACGTCTGCGAGATCGCAGCGGGGACGCGTGGGAGCGGCGCCTTGGGAACGCAAACGCCCCAGAGGAAAATCACCGCCTCTCAAGGGTGTTATGGGGCTTGTGTTTATCCGTGGAGGGCAGTCAGGTTACGATAAACCCAGATACCTGGGTGTTCCTGGTTAAATGCAAACACATCTTGGTGTCTCTGACCAGCACAGAGCTGCTCCGCTGCGGTTTTGGGTAGGACAGGCTCTTGCAGCACTGCGTAGGATGCTGGTGCCCCAAGCAGATCCTTCCTGTAGGGGCTGCCCCGTCCCGACACAGAGATTTCCCCTAAGATTTCCCCTAAGGCCACTGGGAATGTCACTGGGGCACAGTTTCAGCACAAAACCAAAACTGATGATTTCTCAGCTCCTACTGTGCCAGTTTGCACAACCTGTGTGCCAGAATATACAGAATGGAAATACAGGCATGGAAATTAATTTTAAAAACTAGAAAGCACAAAGCCCTCAAAGATAAAATAATAAATAATGTAATTTGTATTTTGCTAAATCTTATTTCTAACTGAACATCTTGGTTTTAAGCAGGGGGAGGGCAGGCTTGCCTCAGTGTAGATCAGGATCTGGCATAGTGATGTAAAAATGGATTTGTGCTGTAGCATCTTGGATAGGGGAGCTGACATTTGTAATTGACATCCTGGATTTGGGAAATCTTGCAACAGTGGAAAAATTAGAAGCTTGTTCAAGCAATCGGTGCACCAGGACATGCTGCAGCAGGCCTTCCCCCAGTTAGTCATATTTAGGAGAAGAGGGGGAAAGGCACCTCAGCAACATGGGTGATTTTTTCTGGGTTGTGCTGGTAAGTGTGAGGTTTTCCTTTTAATATTAATCAGTATATAAAAAAAGCTTGATGAGCATCGTTGTTCTTGTTCTGCTGCAGTGGTGCTGTGTGTGGTTGAGTCATTTCACAGAAGTAAAATATATGGCAACCTACCAAGGACTGTAAGTGCCAGTTACTTGGAAAATAATTTTTAAGGCAAAAAAAAAAGTGCTTTTTAACAGGAAAACATTCAGTTTATGACTTCTACATATAAAAAAAGCTTTTATCTCCAAGTGTTTTCCTAAACTATTTAAACCCCAACACTTCACTTTCCCTTTCTCAGTTTCCTCTTCTATGAAAGTTTTGCATGTTCCCATAAGACATTTGTAAAATCAAGGTTTGCTTGTGTTCTTAGAGGATAATTGCCAGTAAAAAAACAGACTGTAAGTGTGCTTTTTACCTATAATACACAACATTAAATATTAAATTTGAAGCATGTTAAAATTTACCTAATGACCCTCACAACTGCTCCATCCAGTGAGCTCATGTGTTGGAATCTGCATTGTCCCTTTGCTCTAGGATGCTTGCCCTGGCACCTGAGGATGCTATAGGAATAGCCAAGTATCCTACATTAGCCAAAGAAAGACCAAAAATAGTTTAATCAACATGTCTAGGACTATGTTATGAGAGTTTTACACATCTATTTCCTTTAAACACATTCATGTATAATAGTGCAAGGACTTTGGAGAGCCAAGAGCATTTTACCAGCTACTGAAAAGCAGAGGGAATTTTGCAGGAAACATGGGTCACTCTGAGGCTTCAGGACTTGTTCAGTCCAGTTTAGGTTTGAGGTAGTGCCACAGTCAGGTCATGAGCTGAAGGATGAAGGCACCAGGGTTGAGCTGAAGTTCAGGCAGCTCTGCAGCCTGATTACTGGCGAGTGAGTTGACTTAATTATTAAAAATATTTGTTGTTTTGCTTAGCTAATAGTCATTTGTTTTTTACAGCATAGAAAATAGCACAGCAGTTCACAAGCCAAGGCACAGTGGGGCAAAGGCAAGAGCCACGGGGCTGCTGCCAGCCCTGCAGGGTGGGGAGAGAAGGACAGGAGAGCTCAGGGCAGAGACCTCAGGAAACACCTTCAATTTCCCAAGTAAAGCTTTTGCTTCTTTTTCACCCTGTATTACCCAGCCATACTTGACCTAATTTTCCAGCCTGAGCGGTGCAGAAGAGTGTGTGATGTGCCATGACAGCTTGCATATGTGTTGTTATATTTAAAGATATCTTCACTTTTTCCTTTCCCTGCTAGACTTGCTGCACCGCAGGGCAGCCTCAGCTCTGGCACACTCGGTGGAAACTGGTGAGCAGGGGAGGGACTGAGAGAGGGAAAGATGCTCCAGCTAAACAGACTGGGGGGAGATCAGGGGAGAGGTAGACAGTACTTCATTGTGTTGGTGCTCGTTTCTGCTTTTATTCCCTTATCTTTGAAATAATTAGGAGAAAAAGCAGTACTCCCTACCCCTTCCATGTGGGATGAAGTGGTAAGAGCAGGGCTCCAGATGGGATTTTGCTCCTGGTGCAGGGCCATGATGCTCTGTAAGCCCCAGCCAGCTGATTTCCTGAGATGTTAACCAAAAACCCCAAGTTCACAAGGATGTGTCAGGTTTACCTGGTGCTTGTGAGGTGCACTGGGGAGATGAAATCTGCTCACAGGGCCTTTGCAAAACACCACTAATTGACACCCTGTTATCTGTCAGTTGACTGATCCTTTCATTAACCTAGTCTTTGTAAAAGCCTGCAACATTCCCAGACACTCTTAATTCTCCCAATTAATCTCTACCTTTCCACTCCATCAATTACTACTACTGGCTTCCTCCTCCTCTGGAGAGCTGGGTGAAGGTCCCTGTTGTGCAGGCACTGCTGTCCACATGTTTTCCAGCATCTTCTCCATGATTGTGTCATCGCCTCACTGTGCCATCACCTCACTGTGCCATCACCTCACTGTGCCATCACTGTGCCAGCCAGCCCCTCCAAGGGGATGCATCCCTCCAAGCCAGAGTCACTGTCTGTGGGAGCACAGAGGTTCCTGGTGGGTGTGGTAGACAGCAGGGTGTGTGGGATGTGGGCTGTTGTTGTGGGATGCTTGTTCTCTGGATCCCCGAATGGAGCATCCTTTGGCTTTTCTGCCCGTCAGCTTCATGGCAATGCCCACGTGAACAGAAATGGATCTGTAGGTTCTGCAATAACATCTGAATATTTTTTCTTTCTTACGGCAATAATGTCCAGGGTCTCTGGGCTTGGGGGCCATGTGGTATAAAGTTTTGCCCAAAAATAGTCCCTTTCCTAAGGAGTTAATAGTGAACTATTAATATTCCTACAAAGTGAGAACTGCATAGTGTTTTATTGAAAGTTGAAGCTGCTTAGAATGGTTTCAATGCAAGGCTGAGGTGTAACATCAGTTAGTGTCATACAGCTAGGACTGGGGGTTTGCAGCCCAGAAATCAGATGGACATGTATGCAAAGGCTCCCTCACTCCTGCTGGGCTATTCCTTTCTCCACTTGTATGCACAAGCTTCTCAGGAGCCAGGAGCTTTTATTCTTTTCCCTGAGCTCAGCTGTGTGCATTTATGTGCCATTTGCCTTTTTATTTTTTTCCCTGCTTCTCACATACTTCGGGGCTGGCCTTTGCTTGGCTCTGACTTCATCTTCAGCTGCCCAAACCCCTCGGGGGGACAAGAGCCATTAACTCCCAGCAGAGCATCTCTGCTGGGCTGTGTTAAGGCATGGATCATCAGATTTGCTGTGGATCCCCCGTGCTTGTGTCTGTAACACCCTCAGACTGTCTCGGGCAGTTAAGAGCTGTAGCTGCCTGCAGACTTCCCACAGACCTGGGCTGCACTGGGAGGGAGGATCATACAGAAAACAGCTCAGCAGCCCTCCCATGCTCCAGCACAGGAAAATCGGGGCTTGAAAGTAAACTTGTTCTTTGCTTCTGTTAAGCCAGAGTGTTTGGGGCTGTTAAAGCAAAGCTCCTGGTGCAGGTTCATGAGGTCCCAGCAAGGCAGTGCCCCAGCCTGTCGCTTTCTGCTTGTTCTGGAAGGTGCTACATGAACGAGAGGCCTTTCCTGTGCCACCACATCAGCAGGCAGACTTTTCCCACCCTGTATGTCTAGGCTTAACTCCCAGCACTGGTAAGGTCTGTCACACCACTCCTATAAAGGGGAATAACCTTTCAGAGCAACATGAGTGATAGCATTGCTCTTCTGCTTGTCCCATCAGCCCTGCTGCAGTTTGCAAGTAGATGTTAAATACTAAAAGCTTCTCTGTATGACTGTGCCTGTCCAGGACCACCTGCTCAAGGCCGTGGCTAACTATGCACTGAATCCATCAAAACGGGATCATTTTATCCCAGCAGAGAGGGGACACCCCGGCCTTTGGGCACAGGAGACTGCAGCAAACAACAACAAAAACCCCAATTTGCGTGTGTGTAAAATGGAAAGTCTGAACTGGCTTGCTGCCAGGTGGGTCACACCGGTGTGACCACATAACCTGAACACGCCAGCCGCTGCCAGGGGTCTGGGGACGCTGTGGGGACACAGGCACACACAGTGCCCTCCCCACAGCCAGAGCTTTCCAGCCCCTGTGGAAGTGTAGCTTGCCAGCAGCAGAACTTGTTGACTTGTTTTGATGTAAGTATAACACTGTATTGTAGTTACGTGGTATATGCCGATATGTTCATAGTGTATACCGACTAGTTAGGGTTTGCTAATGTACTACATTTCAATAAAAAGCAATTTAAAAATACAGAGTTTGTGAGTCTGGTGTTTGAAAATGTGGGAGGATGAAAGCATAGCCCAGTGACTCCAGTCCCTCCAGCATTTCTTGTAGAGCTGTCTTAGAGGACAGTGTGGAACAACATTGTCTAAAGATCCATTTTCAGAGAGGATTTTTCCCACTCTGGTGTAAATACTTTTTTATTTTGCTGTACTAGTGCCTGAAAATCCCAGGCCATTAAGGACCACATGGTTCCAAGTGGCTTATGCTGGAGACACTAATCCACTTTCCCACAGCTTTTGCCACCTTAAAGATGGCACATAGTATCCTTCAGCATCTTCTCCCAGTGCTCAAACCCTTCACACAGGACATCTAGCCTTCAGAAACCACCATGCTGCTCCCCAAAAACAGCCGTGCCATTGAGGAGAAGGCACAGCCCTGAAGGCTGAGCCAGCTAATAAATGTTTATATTACAGTAGTGTACAAAGGCTCCGGCTGGGATTAGGGCACTGCACTAACAAAGAAGATAGATCATCCAGGGTTAAAGGATTTATAGCCTAAAAAAACCGCTGCATTCCCGCCTTCCTGGGAGCTGGGCAATAAGCACAGAGATGGCAGATGTCAATGTTTTCTGCTGTTGTAACACTTTCAGAGTTTGCCCGGAGGCTCTCTAATGGTTATTGAAACAAGAATAGCAGTTCACTAAATTATTGGGAAGCTGCTCTGCAGCCAGGGGATGAGAGGGAACTGCATCTCCCGCTGTCCTGTGTGCTGCAAAGATCATCCTTGGACTGGGCCACAAGCTTTGAGAGGGCTGCAGAGCTGCAAAGTGAGGACCAAAATGAACCAGCTGCCAGGAGGGGGATGCCAGGATCCCCACCCTGGGCTCACAGCACTGAGGTGCTGGAAGTGCGTGTTCTTTGGAGCAAAAAGGGCACATTAATTCCCATCGTCCCTGGGGGAAGATGGAAACATCGCCAGGCTGGGCAGGAGAGCTGGACATGTCCCTGCTGTTCCAGTGCCCGACCACCCTCCGGGGTGGGTATTTTTCTAATATCCAACTTAACACCCCCACCCCTGCCCCTCCCCGACACAACTTCAGGCCGTTCAATTCCGGTCTTTTCAATGCAGCCACAAAGGGAGAGGAGCTTTGCGGAGCGCGGAGGTGACCCCCGCCTGCCCACCGAGGACAGCACAGGGAGGCGGCACCGGGCGCCGTCCGGACACGGGGCTCGAACCCGCGGCCTCGGCGCTGCGGCGGCAGTGAGGGGGCCGGGCCGCCAGAGGGCGCGGTGGCGGCGGGCGCGGTGTGGGCCCCGTGACCCGGCCCGGCCGCTCCCCCCGCGCCGCTCCCGCCCCGGCCGGGCCGGCCCAGCCCCGCGGGCCCCTCTGCTCCGCTCCGCTCCGCGCCGCGCCGCGCCGCTCCGCAGCCCCGCCGCGATGTGGCTGGGCCCCGAGGAGGTGCTGCTGGCCGGCGCGCTGTGGGTCACCGAGCGCGCCAACCCCTTCTTCCTGCTCCAGCGCCGGCGGGGACACGGCAAAGGGGGCGGCCTCACGGGTGAGGCGCGGCGGGGCCGCGGGGAGGCTCCGGCCCGGCCCGGGGTCCGTGAGTGCGGGGCGGGGGCTGGGAGGGCCCGGCGGGGGGAGAGAGGCGCGTTCCGCCCGTCTCCTCGCTGTGTGTGACCCCGGAGCCCCTCGGCCGCTGTGTCCGCCCCCGGCCGGGGCTGAGCCGGGGCTGAGCCGGGGCTGTCCGCGGTCAGGCCCGGGGAGCTGCTGCCGGGGAGGACGCATAACTGACGGGCTGCCTGGGACCGTCTTGTCCCCCTGTCAAAAATGGCTTCTCAGCCCTGCTCGCGTTGCCTTGAATTATTAAGGTGGTTTATTTGCATATTTTATGTGTGTGTGTGCTTTTTCAAGGTGTAAAGGATGACAATAAGACGTGGTTTATATTTAGTAGCAGTTTGGAAGTTGTGCTGTGCATGGGCCGGGGGTGAAGCTGAGTGGGTGCAGCCCAGTGGCAAATACCCCTGTGTGTGGTGTACAGCCGTGTTTGTGACATAGACTGCTAAAATAACATGACTGTCACCAAAGCACAATGTTAACAACAACAACAAATCCCCTCACTTTAAAAAACCCCATTTATGTGCAGAATGCTTTCAATTTTGTGAATTACAAAAATACGCATTTTACTTTAGTGAATTACACCCAGCCAGTGTCATGTATTAGTCCTGTTAGACGAACTAATTACAAAAATGGCGCAGCTGATAGACATCCTTGACATAATTCATCTTTTCACAGTGTTCAAAATTATTTTTAACTGCTGTGTTTGATGTCACATAACTTGTGCAGTTTTGCATATAGGCCTATACTTGTAATGTACAATTTTCCATTTTTTTCCAAGAAGAAATGATGCCTGTTGCTATTATCAGAACATTTAAACTGATGTGCTCCTGATGGGTTGAAGCTTTGAGCTGTGTTTACTTTTTGAGCTCGTGTGGCTCAGTGAGAGTCTTCCTCAGAGCTCCTGCTGGTTAAAAGCCACGTGTCCTTAAGGAACTGTGCAGCTGCACAATGACATCTCAGAGTTAAGAGTGGGATGTTCAGCTGAGCTGGAAAGGTGTTTGAGTTGCTGTCAGGGTGAAGTTCTTAAACATCTCATTACCGGTCTGTGTGTCAATATTTGACACGTTCAGTATTGTCCTAGGAAGGATTTAAAATTAACTTCTAATCCGTGTCCTGCCTAAAACTACACAAGAAGCCCAGAGCCCAGACAGATCCTGCTGTGCTGGATACATACGTGTTTGGTTTAGGTTTGTCACATGGGTTTGCTGTAGATGATGTTTCACTGGAAGGACACTCAGTGGTATATTCTTAATTTGCTAATTGCTACACAGATAGCCAAGAGAGATAAGGGAGAGGAAGTGGCATGTTTCATGATAAAGAATCAGATAGGGATGAGTACAGTTGGCACAGGCTTACCCAAACTGTGAGAGCTGGGAACTGAGACCGGACCCCCCACAAAGACATAGCCCAAGGAGCTCCCTCTCCAAGTTCTCATACTAGAGAACTTTTAATTGTGAGTGTGTTGCAAAATTAATTTGCATTAAAGATGCTCATAGTGCATTGTCTAGAATAACCCAGCAAAGTATCATCTTAGATGTTTGCTTTATCTAATTGAAATAAATACTTAATTGAATAAATGGATTTGCTTTGCAAAGTCTGGTCCATCAGCATTTACTCTGGAAGTGTCTCCTTTCTTCTTTAACATATATACAGGGGTTTTTTTGCTTCTGTATTGCCCAATTTTGAGTTGCTGACATCTTTGTTTAATTAAAGAATTCTGGAAACAACCATGAAACCTGTGAGCACCAGTTTTTCTAGATCTACTTGATTCCATTTGGACAAGTTGTCTGCTTTTGGCATTGGTGATGCTGAAAGATAGAGTGTTGAAAACTCTTGTGTCTTTTAACCTGGTAGGCTTAAAAATCACTATTAGCAACAGAAACCCCACAGAGGAAAATACATTTCACTTCCATCAGAAAACTCTCCTAGGAAGGCTGAGGATTATAATGAGGCTTCGTAGGCATTTAGTTGCTGTCTAAACTTTGTCCATTGCCAGTAGGACAGGCTGCACTTGGTTTTTAGGTAATTTACCTGACAGTTACTGGATGTGTGTCTTCATTTTCTCAACCAAGTGTCACAGCACTTCCATCACAGCTGTTCACAGACTGTGAACATCAGCATCTGCAGTGATGATCCTGTGGTTTTGCTTAACCCAATTCTTTGTTTTGGTATTACATTGCTGTAATTTCTCTCTCTTTGCTTCCTAGGTCTCCTTGTGGGAACACTAGACGTGGTTTTGGATTCCAGTGCCAGAGTTGCCCCATACCGGATTCTGCACCAGACTCAGGACTCTCAAGTGTACTGGGCAGTGGCCTGTGGTATGTGACTCTTGATTTGAGTTATTTCCTTGTCTTTTTGGTTCAGATGACCAGTTATCCCACATAGGAGTATTCTGTGACTGCTCAGGAAACTTGCAAGAGTTTCTGATGGTGTAGTGGAAGATTCCAGAAATGACAGAACTCAGTGTTTAAACTGTAATTGGGGAAACTTGAAGCTGTGCAAAAGGTTCTGTTTCTGCAGATTTTCTTTCTTCCAAGATGTACCTTGTGTTGGCAAGGTTGTAGTGAGATTGTGCAGAGAATAAACACATGCTGGTTTTGGTGGGATGATGAGTGTTGTGCTGCTTACCAGGAGCACGGCACAAGATGGGAGTGTGTAACGTTGTTCAAGGTACCAGAGGTTCTTTGGGGACCTTCTTAACTGTCTTGGTCCAGTTTATGCTTTTTCTACTATTTCTGGCCTGGAATAGATGCATATATAGATCTGTAAAATGTATTAGAATAGTATTTTTCTTAACATCAAGGATCCTTGGCCTCTTTTACTTGCGAAATGTAACTGTTCTTTTAGGATATCATAATGCAACCATCTGATGCCTGTTGATGAGCTTTGATTAAAGCTTTATGTCCTAATACTTGCTAAAGAGGAAATATCTTTAGACATACTTGTTAGATCAACTTTGTTTATAATAAGAATCTTCACTTCTCACTTTGTGGTGGAGACATAAAATCTGATCATGAAGAAATCATTTGCTAAGCCCACAGAGGCTGATGTCTTCTTGTTCCTGTTCCCACCTTCTCCCCAGGCAACCAACACAATATTCTCCCTTGCAGAGCTGCTGAAATTCTGCAGAGGAGAGGTTTAGATGTTGCTGTGTTTCACAGAAACTCAGGTTCCCTTTTGAGGAGGGTGGAGGCAGAGAATTAAAAAAGACAGAAAACAAAATGGCAGGCCAGGAGCTGCATAGAAAAAAGGAGAATGTTTAGTGCAGGTCTGTAATTTTATGGTATCTTGACACTCAGTAAGTTATTTTTGTTCAGTTTCAGGAGTGTTTTAGTTGATACCCTCTGTATTTAAGCAGTGCAGTATGTAAAAGTGGGATGGGCTGGGTAACACCCAAATGGAGCTTGATAAATTATTCTCCTGGAGTAAAGTATGTTGTCTTCATCCAAAGTAATTTTTTATCATATCTGGTTCTCATTTTGCTGTCACAGTAAGAGTACTGGCATTCCTTTAAAGTTATAAAATGTATATGGCTGTCTAGTTGAATTGGAAATATTTTATTTACAATTCACTGTGTGTAAATACTAGTGGGCAGCAATCTGGTCACACGTGCAGCTTCAGCTGTTCAGCACTTTGTTTTTATAATCCTCCTTGTAGGAATTGCAAACTTTTACTCCTTCATGTATGCCATTCTAATGTTGTTCTTACAAAGATGTCAGTTATTGAGGCCAGGCTTATTTTAGCAATTTGTCTGCTGTCAGTTGATGAGAGTTGCAGCTCATGAAACAAAACAGGACACGGATTTTATTTCACTGCTGTTGTTGCTGAACCTGTGGGATTTTTTCACAGTCAAAGCATCCTATAATTGATAATTTTGTGCCCTTAAAATAAACCATTTTGTATTACTCAAAATCATTTATGCTTTAGAAACATTGTCAGATACTGTGGTAGATGTCAAGTAAATTTATACACAGAGGCAACAGAACAAACTTCTGTTGTTGTGCACATTGGGCCATACACACAAATTCAAATTCATATCCCTGCAGTCCTTTCAGACAGGACAGCTTATTTGCTTCTAGTTTTATTCTCAGATTAGCTAGCATTGGGTTTTTATGGTTTGGTGTCCAACTACAAATATGTGAAGATGATTTTATGACTGAAGTTGCCTCCCAGGGAACTGTTTGTGTCATTTGTTTTTCTTCTTTTCCGTCATTAACCACACAGAGTGGTAAAATGTACTCATAGAGAAACTGAGTAGTGGCAGGCATGCTGTCAACATTTTTATATATCCCACTGCATAAGTATGAAACTAGAAGGTAAATGTACTGGAATATGGCAAAGAGAAGCTTAAAAATGTCTTTGACTTGGATTTAAAAAGATTTCATTTGCTTTTAACAATGTTTCTTATCATGTTAAAAAACCTGATTTTTTTAATCTCTTCTGCTTTTTTTTTTCTGTCTACACTATAGTGATAGGTATCAACAGAGAGGAAGAAAAGACAAATACTTGAAATAATTAACGGAAATTAAGGCACCTTCTTAAAGAAAAATTCTTTAAATTGGTTACAGAATGGAGCTTGTCCTTTGTGAACTGTTGTAGACTGTGTGGTTAAAGACGACTAGCCGTTGGATAGAAAGTTAGCTGAGAGGTTTTTACTTAAGAAAGCAGAGGACTTTTTGACATAAATGTTTTGGTTGCTTTTTGATTTGTATGCCTCTGCTGACCATTGCCCTTGGGAAATGGAATGTCTTTGTAGGTGTAAAAAGTCCAGCTGTTCTGAAATTTTAAGGTTCTTCTGGTAGTTCATGATCTTTGTTCTAGAATGCCAGTAATTAAAAGAATGATTCTTGACTGGAACTTCGGAATGCTTTTTGTCTGGGCAAAAGGCTGTGTTTGGTGTGCATTGGCAAACAGGCTGCTCTGTTGGTCGTGTGCTCATTATCCTTGGTGACACTGAGGACATTTTATTAGAAACATAATGCTGGTGTACATAAAATATCCTCGACGTGCACAGTTGGTGTGTGTGATTAATCCTAATCACTGTTCTGTAATTATTCGTTTCCTGTGAATTTGGAGGAAAAAAAGGCCTTGTTCTAATTTTTTTTTTTCCCCTTGCCATCATCTTTCTCTCCTTCAACTAGGATCATCTCGTAAAGAGATCACAAAGCATTGGGAATGGCTGGAGAATAACTTACTGCAGACTCTGTCCA
This sequence comes from Monarcha castaneiventris obscurior, assembly GCA_026261815.1. Classification (NCBI taxonomy): domain Eukaryota; kingdom Metazoa; phylum Chordata; class Aves; order Passeriformes; family Monarchidae; genus Monarcha; species Monarcha castaneiventris. The sequence goes on along the minus strand of JAMPIT010000371.1, from coordinate 6,090,282 downwards.
TCTTTGACAATGAAGAAGACATCACCACCTTTGTCAAGGGCAAGATACATGTAAGTGACATGTTTCCCTGAAGGACTTCCAGGTCCTGAGAAAGGATGGGGAGATGGTTATAAGAATTTTTTACCCTTTTCAGTCATATATAGGTATGAAAGTGTCATGGAATGCATACAGGTCACTGTCAGAACACTGAACAAATATATTTGAAGGGGAAGGGTTATGAGCAGTAGATCTCAAGGAACAGCCTGCTTAGGATGTTCCTACTAATCAAAATATAATACCACTTTAAAATCCGTGCCAATTATGCCTTTGATGCAGGGAGAATGTTTAACAAGGATTCCCTCTAGCAACAAATGGAGCAGAGAGAATTCTAGTTTGCAAGCAATGTATTTGCCCTGCCAGTGGTCTGAAAGGCACCTGGGTTGTAAAGGAGCTGCACCCCAACTTCCACTGACTCTGGAGTCTGGTGTCTGCTGGTTGTGTAGTTAACACACTTCAGATTCCCAGCCCACAAATCCTCCAGAGCAGAAACTTATAAATACAGTTCTTTATTGAACTGCAGGAAGTTGCATCTGTTTCAGCTCTCCTGTCAAATTCTTTGTATTTTCTGTGTGTGTCTGTGCGTGAGAGAGATTGTGGTCATTTGTTTTTCCTTCTGGCCAGTCAAGATCTGACAGATTGCAGAGTTTTGCCCTTCCTGGCAGATGATCTTCTTCCTGTTGAAGAAGCATGTGTGCAAGTGAAAAGATGTGTGCAAGTGAAAAGAGACTTCAGTTCTCCTGCAGGGTGTTCCAAGTGTTCCAAGCCAGCCATGAGGAACTCAGTCAAACATTAGACATGAGTGCTTGTGGCATGTGTTCAGGAGTGGATCCCAGACTCCCATAGTATCTGACTGCCCTTTCTGCATGTCTTTGCTGTTTCTGACATGACAGGAGGACCGATAAGTGCTGTGTCCTTTTCCTTTGTGCCTTCTTGGATTGCTGCTGTGACCTTTTGCTTTGTACATTCTTTCTGTCAGCAGGCATGTTCACTTCCATGTCTCCTCTCTCCTCCCTTGTCCTTTCAGGGCATTATTGCTGAGGAGAACAAGAATGAGCAGCCCCAGAGTGAAGAGGATCCAGGTAAATTCAAAGAGGCTGAACTAAAGATGCGGAAGCAGTTTGGGATGCCTGAGGTGGAGAAGTTGGTCAATTACTATTCCTGCAGCTATTGGAAGGGACGTGTCCCCAGGCAGGGCTGGCTGTACCTCACTGTCAACCACCTCTGTTTCTACTCTTTCCTGCTGGGCAAAGAGGGTGAGTTATGAGCCTGCAAGTTGTGTTTCTGTCATTTCCCTGGATCTTTTTGGTGCAGTTGATCTTTTGTGTGAACTCATTTTTAAGCTGACAGGTTTTTTTCCTTTTAGGAATCCTTGAGCTCTGCCTGGCTCAGCACATAAATCAGTTCTTGCTCTCACAGGTGGTTCAGTGCTGTTTAGACTGAATGCCTGAGTCATTTTTTAAAATGTTTCTCAAGTTGTATTATCTGTTTTACTCAAACTGGATTACTTCTTACACATTTTAGTCTGACTGGGTTAGAGAACCAGGTAGCATTTTTATCTTGGTGAGTTTTATCTGGAACATCCATCAGGACCCAGTATTTACAAAGCTTGATCTCTTGAGTCCAAAGCTAATTTGCTGGAAAGAAAGAATGAAAACTTCAGTAATTGTAGTTGAAAGCACTTATTGGATGGGAGATAGTCCTTTTGGAAATGCATTATTTCTAGTCTAGTTAATCCCAAAGGTTATTTCCAAGTATTTTTGGAGAACTCAGTAAAATTGTGAAGAAAAGAACTGCCCATGTGTAAGAAGGGGAGAAAATCCTGCTCCACTGAGAGCTCACAGGCTGCTTGACCTTCATTTCTGTTTGGTTGTTGTTTTGCCTCAATTGTAATAATAGTATTTTTTTAATTATTTTTCTCAGTTACACTGGTGATCCAGTGGGTGGATGTAACCCAGCTAGAAAAAAATGCTACACTGCTGTTTCCTGAGTGCATTAAAGTAAGCACAAGGGACAGTGAACTCTACTTTTCCATGTTTCTCAACATCAATGAGACTTTCAAGCTGATGGAGCAGTTGGCCAACATTGCGATGCGGCAGCTACTGGATAACGAGAGCTTCCTACAGGACAAGTCTCTCCCGAAGCCCAGGAGGCCTCTTAAGAACATCTCTGCATTAAAAAGGTATATGTTCCCAGCAGTGAGAAAAGTGGATAGATAACAGGGGATTGTAAAAATGAATCTGCATTATTTTGTAGCTCCCAGGTGCTGCTGGGGTTTTCTCACTCTAGGGGCTTCATCACTTATTTCAGTCATTCGTCCTCTGCTTGTTCTCTCTTTTTCCCCATCCCAAATTGGAGCTGAATTCACACACACCCTTGTGTCTTTCTCGTGCTTGGCTAGGCACTGTCAGAAGGACTTTTCAACTAGAAACTGTTGAAGTTCATATGTAAAAAAAAAAAAAAAGAAGGAAGAAAATTACACCAGCCCCTTTGTCTGAAGTTAAAGATTTATAAAAAGAAACAGATTTGTATTGTAATAAATCCTCCCACTGGGGACTGTTCTCTGCAGTTTCAGGATCTGATGTAACATTTCAGTTTTGCAGATGCACTTGCATATTTTATCTTGTATTGCAGGACATACCTTGTCAGGGAGGCATGTCTGAAGGCTGAAAGAGGAGTCAGAGGAGGGGTGGCATCTCAGTTAGAGAAAGGAATACTAAGAATACACAGCACAGTCTGAAGGTTGTGATTAGAATGAACATTTGACATTAGTGTTTGAGTGGGTTTTTCCAGTGAGTAAGAAAGCTTCAGGGTACTACCCTTTACTTTTCCCCAGAGACCTGGATGCTCGAGCCAAAAATGAGTGCTACCGTGCCACTTTCCGGTTGCCCAAGGATGAATGCCTGGATGGACATACAGATTGTACCTTGTGGACACCATTCAACAAGATGCATATTCCTGGCCAGATGTTTGTTTCCAACAATTACATCTGTTTTGCCAGCAGGGCAGAGGAGGCCTGTCATCTCATCATTCCTCTCAGGGAGGTGGGGATTTCTTAGCTATATGTTAAGACTACAGGCCTCTCTTCTCTTTTGTGTCCTTCTGTCTTTTGTGCTGTGCTTTATGGATAATAGAGAACATGCTAGGTCCAAATGGCTCTTGGCTTTGTGTTCTAGGTGACAGTAGTTGAGAAAGCAGATAGTTCCAGTGTCTTGCCCAGCCCTCTGTCCATCAGCACTAAAAGTAAAATGGCCTTCTTCTTCGCCAATCTGAAAGACCGGGATTTCTTGGTACAAAGGATCTCTGACTTTCTGCAGAGAACGCCGTCCAAGAAACCCTGCGGCATCGACAGGGAATGGAAGTGGAATGTGGCTGATCCCAGCAGCGAGGTACTAAGGAAATAGCTTGGAGGAACTTCTATCAGCTTTTCAGAGCAATGCTCCTTACAGTGTGTCTGCACTGCTTGTCACCAGCCAGTGCTGTCTCTGTTTGGCCACGAGCAGAGGAGGGAGCCTGAGTTCAGACGTTTTCTGTTCTTTTGTCCAGGAGGTTCCAGAGCTGCCTTCCAGCAGCCCCCTGGCCGTGAGCCCCATGTCTGCTCTCAGCCATCGACCTGTCAGCTTCTGTGCTGGGCAAGTGCCAACAGCCTCGCAGGGACTGCTCAAACTCTTCAGGAGGGATTCTGAGGAGCTCTCTGGACCCAAAGGGGTAAGTAATATTTTTATGTAAAACAATGTACTTTAAACAGTTTGCAGTAGGTTGCTGATTTCCTGGCCTGCTCTAGAATGGAAATTCATTTTATCCCTGCTCAGTATCACTGCTCTGTGTGTCACAGTGATAGTGCTGCACAGAGGTAACTTGACTGTCAGCTTACTCTGTTTGTACTGACATACCTGAGATACTTGACCAAAGGCTGAGAAATGAGTGTTAGCAATGTTCTGGGATGTGAATTCATGGCTGTGAAGAACAACTTTTCTTCAGAGCAAGAAAGCAGGGAACTGGTATCTCTGCTTGTTAGTTACTCATCATGATCCATGGTTCTGCCTGCATTTATGTGGAGATTTGCAAGGTGTAGTTGTAAAAACTTGACTCTAAGCAAGTTCATAACTGATTCAGAGCAGCACAGATTAGTATATACATTCTTTGCTTTAGCAGAAAGAAGAGAGGCTTTAAATGTCACAGTATATTTTTCTTCTGAAGTGCAGGCCTGAGTATACCCAGAAATCACCTATCCTACAAACATAAAAAAGAAATAATCTCCTGAAATAGCCATACTTGTTCCTTTGAAGGCAAAGGAGAAGATGAAGGAAGAGTCTTGGAACATTCATTTCTTTGAATATGGGAGAGGGATGTGTATGTACCGCACTGCCAAGACGAGGGAGCTGGTACAGAAAGGAATCCCAGAGAATCTTCGTGGAGAGCTGTGGCTCCTTTTCTCAGGTAGGATGTTGTGCTGCATATTTTGGCAGCAGGAATAAGCTTTCTGCACATCTCAAGAGGAAAAGGTAAGAATCTTAGCTCATTTCAGAAGAAATTAATGACAGGTTAATTCCATCTGAATGATACTTTGTGGTGGCTTTCTTTATTATCCTTCTAGCTGCTTGTGCTCTTTTGTCACTGTTTCAGTGTTGGGACCTTGACTCTAACATGATTTAACAATGTGTTTGTTGCTATATTTTCACATCTATTTGTAGTTCATGAGTTCATGCAGTGCTCTTGTCTCCCTCATCTCTAAAACTGGGCATCTGTATTTCAAAGCACCAGAGGTAAAGCAATGTTTGTCATTTCAGGGGCTTGGAATGAGATGGTGACTCATCCTGGTTACTACGCAGATCTGGTGGAAAAGTCAATGGGAAGGTACAACCTCGCTACAGAGGAAATTGAGAGAGATCTGCACCGCTCTATGCCAGAACATCCTGCCTTCCAAAACGAGTTGGGAATTGCTGCCCTCCGCAGAGTCTTAACAGCTTATGCATTCAGAAATCCAACAATTGGCTACTGTCAGGTAGGAAAGAAGTCTTAGACTTGTTACTCCTACACAGTGGCCAAGATTGACTTGGACTTTTTCCTGCAGTTTCTTGTTCAGGTTCAAGCTTTTTCTTCATGCTGTCTGTGTAGTGGTGAGAAAGTAGGGAAGAAATTATGCTGCATCATCTCTTAAATATCCTTTGAACACAGTATTTAAATAGACTTTTCACTTTGCTGTTAGATGTAATGTCAGTGTCTTTAATAGTTTTCCTGCCAGAGCTTTTACATAGTTCATCAGAAACATCTTCTGGTTTCATTAAAAGGAGCAGTTAAATCAAATAAGTGATGTTGCACATGGACAGTATATTGAAAATTAAGTCATTCTCTGGTTTGTGAAACAACTTGGTGGAAATTCAGGTTCATTTTTTGTATTGCTGTGGTGTTGAAGGGTCTCGATATGTTGTTCTGTTATGACCAAATTCTTACAAAGATTTTTGAAGACTTTTAAAATTATTCTTGTTCGTGGTGTTTACTGAAAGTGCGTGACAAAAGGTCATCAAATTATTTGCTGCCTCACGAACAGAGGAACTGAAAACAGGAAGAAAAATTGGCTTAAGGTCATCTATTGACTCAGATACCAGTAGAAGCTGGAAATAGATGTGACTCGTAGTGACAGTTTGCTGTATTCATGCTTTTAAGTTTAGCTGGTCTGTAGTAGCAGAGCTTTCATGACGACCTCCGTGTTTTTCCCCTGCACCTGTTTGTTTGCTGTGCTGGCTCCTAGGCCATGAACATTGTCACCTCGGTGCTGTTGCTGTACTGCAATGAGGAGGAGGCTTTCTGGCTCCTGGTGGCTTTGTGCGAGCGGATGTTGCCAGATTACTACAACACAAGAGTAGTGGGTGAGTCCTTGTCACATTCCTGCTGCAGCCTGGGTTTTCAGCTACGGTTGCACCAGCATCTCCCAGGAACATTTTGTTGTTCAGAATTAAATGTGATGCGTTTTGAAGATAATGAAGCACAACTCTGCACCTTTCAAAGTGGCAGGGGTGTGATGGAGACATAGGAAGAGACACTATAGGCCTCCAAGGTAGTAGGTACTACCTTGTAGTAACAGGGAAGATGAAGTCACTATAAATTGGTATCAGGAGGGATCATTGGCAGTAAGGAGGCATATCTAGCAGAAAATTACTGCTTTTTAGTTTTCCCCATCTGAATGATGTGTTAAATCTTTGGAACAGCCTCTCAGGAAAGGCTAGTGAAAGCACCACTTCATGGGCTTTTAAAGTTGATTTGTCTAATAGGGTACAGTTTGGTGTAAATACTATAGTATCAGTAATCCTCCACCCCTCCATTCAGGGCAAATGCACAAATTAATGAGAGGTTCTGTGTCTAAAGGCTCTGTGTCTGCATGCTCTGCAATGTAGGAATAGTCTCATTGGTTTTATTGAGAACAGGGAAAAAAATTAATGTCTTAATTTTAGTTATGATGTTCAGAGACTTGTATGAAATTCAGCAAATTCACACTGTTTCGTTTAATAATTGCTTAGCTTGGTACCATGGTACCACCATTTTGAGTTCTACCATTGTTTTGTTTGTGTGTTTCAGGTGCATTAGTGGACCAAGGCATCTTTGAAGAACTGACACGAGAGTATCTTCCACAGCTGTCAGAAAAGATGCAGGACCTGGGAGTGATCTCCACCATATCCCTTTCCTGGTTTCTCACTCTCTTCCTGAGTGTGATGCCCTTTGAGAGTGCCGTGGTCATTGTCGACTGTTTTTTCTACGAGGGAATCAAGTTTATCCTGCAGGTGTCATTGGCCATACTTGATGCCAACATGGAGAAGTTATTACAGTGCTGTGATGAAGGTGAAGCCATGACTATTTTGGGCAGGTACCATTCATTGTTCTTATTTGTTATAGAATAGTTACAGTGGCCTTTTAGTCATCATCTCTTTCTACCTAATAGCAGGTCTCAGTTAACACCCTAAGATGAAACTTGAGCTCCAAAGAGGCTTGCTATTGCTTTCTGCAACAGCTGAAATTAATTGTTGGCCCAACTGTGAAGGAATCCCATACTTCTGGAGTTGTTTTGTCTTATAATGCATTCCTGCATCTCAGTTTGAATCTGAACTCTTAAAGGTTTTTTATTTGAAATTTGCATAATAATTCCGCTTTGCTATTTAGAATAGATTCTGGCAGGAATCACTTTCTAGAAACATAAAACATTATCAAGCAGATACCTCCCAAGTCTAATATATGTAAGATTTTCTTGTTTGAAATGGGAATCTCTTTTATGTGTAGCAAGATCTTCAGCATATAACTAGAAGCCCACTTTTTTAAAAGACTGAATACCCTAAAACAGGGTAAAAATCAACTTTACTCCAGGTACTTTTAGGGTAGCATTGCAGATTAGATGGGAAAAATTAAATTGTCTTTCATGTTTAGATTAATGATACAAAGATGTTGGGAGTAATGCATATGGGATATTACTTCTTTTCCTGGACACTAATCCTGGAATCTTGCATCTGTTCTCATTTTTGTACACAGATATTTGGACAATGTAGTTAACAGACAGAGTGTCTCTCCCCCTATTCCCCACTTGCACGCACTGTTGACCAGTGGAGATGACCCCCCACTTGAAATTGACATCTTTGAACTCATCAAAACTTCATATGAGGTAAACTTCTGGCTTGGTTTTTGCCCAAGAGATTTTTTTCTCTACTAACATCCCATTTTATACTTCGTGCAGCCAAAATCTGAGCAATGTTGATAGCTTGAGGTGCTTAAGGAGTGCAGGCTGAAGCCATTGTTCCACCTGCTTGGTGTGAGTAGAGCCTGACACTGTTGGCTGTTGCAGAGTACAAAGAGTCTGCCTAACACCAGAGGGACTAAAATGAAGACTGCAAATAAGGAAAAAGTTACAGACTAGAGATTGCTTCCTCCTTTGTCAAAAAAGTCTCCATTGTTGTTTCTGTTTGAGGATTGTTACTGCTAGGGAGTTAAGGAGGGAAATTCAGGGTAAAAATTGTGAAGTACTCTGCAGAAACATGGAAGCATCCCAGTTCACATGCATAGGAATCCTGTTCTGTGATCCACATTATGGTAATAGGAAAGTGACCCCAGAATGGTTCCAGTGCTGTTAAAATATCTCTGCACTGATAGAGGTGTTCCTCATTATTCATACTGAGCACAAACTGATAAGAAGTTTAATTTTGAATGATGAAGAGAACACAGGTGAAAGTCCTGGTGTTTGGTAGTTCTTCTCTGCTATTCTCTGCTAAGTGTGAGATCATTTCCCTCTTTATCTCCTGTTTTTCACCCCGTCCCCTTCTGGCTGTTTACAGTCAGGCAGCTGTCATTTTCCTGGGTGTTTTGTTTGCTTCTTCAAATCTGCCATCTCTGTTCTTGGTTTCTTTTTATAAAAGAGTGTCACCAAATTCATATTACTTGTCTGACCTAGTCCATAGAAAAGCTTCTTGACTTTGGTGTTTCTGGCTGAACCTCATGGGGGTCCTAGAGGAAAAAAAAGGGCTGGAAGGAATGACAGCCTGTCTGTTCTCTTATCTCTGCCACAGTACAAGACCTGTATTTCTGTCAGTCCTGACAGATCCTTTTTCAGCTTTTCTGTAGACACCTCTGATGTTGGATTTCTCATGAACTCTGAATTCTTTCTCTTGCAGGACAGGAGTGAATAGGGAATAGAGCTCAAGTTTTTTCTCATCTTGCTGCTGGTAAAAGGCTTCTAGTGGTGGTATTAGGTCATCTCTGAGGGGATACTACACTTGTTAAAGAATATGTCATTGAAGATTGGTTGTTCTCTCTTCAGGAGATGATGTTGACCTGATCTGCTTCTTTTCTTGTAGAAATTTAGCAATCTGAAGGCAGATGACATTGAACAAATGCGTTTCAAACAAAGGCTGAAAGTGATCCAGTCTCTGGAGGATACAGCCAAGAAGAGTGTGGTATGTGACTCCCAGACTGAATGAGCTACCAAATGGCACATTCATGGAAAGTGTTTTGCTGCGAGCATCAAGAAACTTCGTGCTGTAGCAGCCCAAGTTTTAAATGACTGAAAGAATAATTGAATGAGATGTTTGGCACACAGAGAGATAAAAAACACCTGTACGCCTTGATGTTAGGCCTGCATGTTAGCACTGCCTAGTGCTGTCTGTTTTACTGCTTGCCTGGAATCTTTGAGAAAAGCTTGCTAGCAGATAATTATTTTACTGCCATTTAGAGAGTGTATTAGGGAATTTTACTGAGGGTTCATGGCCAAAGGGGAGTGTCCATATTTATTGCCGTTATCTCCCATGTCCTAGGTGGAGAATCTCATCAGGGTGTTTATTTCACTGTTGTTCTTTAATGCACCCAAGTCAAACCTTTGAAGATAGAAACAAGAGGAGGGGCAACACAGTCTGCTCAGTCAGGTCTGCACAAACAGGAAATAAGCACAGTAAACTACTGAAAATGTCAGCAGTTTCTGCTTGACTGCAAACTGCCTTCCTGATTGGTTTCCGGGGGTATTAGAATGGTGATGTTTTCCTTGCCATTCTGTGTCATATCTCCTTGCACTTGTTTTCTTCTCTTCTATATTACACAGATTTTTCAGTGAGTTGTATTTAATTTTTCTTTTTGAAGTAAATTATTCGCTTTATTTTGTCTGTAACTACAGGTCCGAGCTGTGTCTGGTGACATTGGTTTCTCTATGGAAGAACTAGAAGAGCTGTATGTAGTGTTCAAGGTAAGAAGCCTTCCTTGAGAGTGAGGAAGAATGTTGTGACACAGAGTACAAATAGCCAAATAAATTGAAAGGGAACCAATTACTTTGCTTTAATTCTTAATGTGACCTATCAGAAACTGATGTGGCATTCTGTTACACATGGTGCCAGTAGGACTGGCCCTGTTACTATCTGATTAATTATTTTTAACTTCTTCCCCCGAAGGTGGCCAAGCCACATTCACAGTATTTGAATGAGTCTCAGAAAGAAACTGTGGAGCCTATGAAAAGTAACATCATGTAGCACTGAGAATGGGGAACTAGGATTGACTGTACCTGAGTTTTTATTCTCAGGTTTTCCATTGACCTCATCTGTAATTGTGACAAGATTACTTAAGGGCTTTGCCTCTATTTGTCAGCATATGTATTTTTAAAAGAATTATATTACCCAAGTGCATTTAACAAAATCATTTACCAAACTCAGTTGTGCTCTGCTGTAGACTCAGAAAGAGAGACTTAGATATAAAACCTGCATGCTCCCTTTGCAATAAAGCCTGAATGTCATTTTGTTAAAACCTGAAATCATGTTTTGTATTTTTCACTTTAAATTATTCTTTGTGTTTTTCCTGGAATCTCTGTCTCTTCCTTCATTTCATATTATTTTGTAGTGAAGTAACTCTGGGAATAACAAGGCAGATAACGTGTTCCCTGCAATGTCTCTTCTTTGCTTCCTCAGTGCTGTTCTTGAGCTGTAACAGTCTCCACTCCTGTGGTGCAGCATAATCTGCCCTGTTAATCCTTTTCCTCCAAAGGCCAAGTACCTGATGAGCTGCTACTGGGGGAATAACCGTGCTGCTGCTGCCCGCCGGGACCAGAGCCTGCCCTACCTGGAGCAGTATCGCATAGACATGGAGCAGTTCAAGGAGCTGTTCATCAGCCTCACCCCCTGGGCCTGTGGGGCACATACCCCTGTGCTGGCAGGGCGGCTCTTCCGCCTCCTGGACGAGAACAGGGATTCTCTCATCAACTTCAAGGAGTTCGTCACAGGAATGAGTGAGTGGTGTTTTTGGAGAAAATGGAGTGCTGCAGAAAATGTGTCTGTCCTTTTCCAAGAAGAGAACTAAAAGGAGATAATGGTGTGTTCACTGTCATGAGGGGAGGATGACAGGAAGCCTCAAGCTGGACAAAATATGCCTTTTTGGTGTGGATTTCATTATTGATTCTGCAAAGGACTTCGAGCAGTCATTGTATGGGAATTCATCCTGGTTTGAACCTGTGAGCAGAGGGTGATTCTTTATCATTAAAGTGCTATTTTTCTTAACCTTTTTTTTTTCTTTCCAGGTGGGATGTACCATGGTGACCTCACTGAAAAACTCAAAGTACTCTACAAACTGCACCTGCCTCCTGGTGAGTGACTGCTTCTGTGTACTGCTGCTATTGAACAGGGGCTGCTCTGACATCAATTGACATGGGGTGCCTCGTGAGTTCTGCTGATGAAGTGGGTCATACTGCTGTTCAATTAGCTTAGAGATCTTAACATTTGCTTCTCTGTGAATACAGCTCTGAATCCAGAGGAGACAGAGTCTGCTTTGGAGGCCACAAGTTATTTCACAGAGGACATGGCAACAGAAGGTAATGCAACACTGCTGCCTTTACCTCTCAATTAGGCAGGAGTTGCAGCATAGATCCATGTACTCTGAACAGTGATTTTGTGCAAGGCATGGTCTCATGCTGGCAATGTGTTAGGATAGCCAGTGTGTTTCAGTTCACTGTCTTTGTTGCATGATGGGGAAGAAGTTTGGAGCTAAAACTCCTCAGTGCCCATTCCATGCAGGATACAGCATGCTCTGAAGCATGGGCACAGACTGCTGAGGAGGAGCAGTGTGCTTTCACCAGCCCCTGTCTCCCACCATGATTTAGGTTTTTCATGCAAGTCTCATTGTCGCTCTTCTTGTTTTTGTTTTCTTCTCTGTGTCTGTCTATGTCTGACCTTTTCTTCTGTTTTATCTGGGATATTGTCCCCTCAACCCCTTTTTCTGCTGCTCAAGTATCTCCTTTTGTCTCAGAGCTGGATATCTGCCTACACTGTGAGTCTCAAGGTCAGTCCATGGATTATGTGCATGCATTGAGCACGGCTGTGGTGGTGGTACCACCTGCCAGCCCAGTGTGCTGATGTAAATACCCTGAAAGTATTGCTGCTGCTGGTCTCTCATGATGCTCTCACTGTTAATAAAGTGCTATAAGTAATTAAATATCTTTCAGTATATTCTGCCTATTGAGTTTCAGCCTTGTTCAAAATAGGTTTAGTCTGGCTTCTTTCAGTGGAATTCATCTCATCCTAGAAACTGGTGGTCAAAAAGATGCTCAGAACAGAGTGGGGGGTGCTAGGCTTGCTGGCCTGGATAGGTGATTCCTGTGCCTACTCCACAGTCTTCCATTTTAAAGGAATAAGGATGCATGCCATTGAATTGCTGAACTGCTGGTAGACTAGTCTGCATTTCTTAAAATACAACATTAGGGATTGTCAGATAGGAGGTCAAAGTGTCATTCATGCTAAACATTTACCAAAATACAGTGATGCTCCAAAAAATCTAAGTACAAGAAGTAGTTGTGCAGCTTGGTGTAGGTGGCTGATTTAACAGTCTGAGTTGAACCAAGACTTCCTATTTGCTCTAATAACAATATAGGGAACCAGAAGTGAAGTTCATGAAGCTGCACTGCAAATTGCTCCCAAAATGTCAGTTCAGGCAGTGAATGATTGGGAGTGTAGGCATTAGTCACATATGTGCTCAGTAGTGGTTTGGGTTTTTTCCATTCATTATCTTGCTTTGGATGACTGAACATCTTGTCTTTAAGCCATCACATTGCTTTGCTATCTTTCCTATCTGTGTTTTCATGCCTTCTTTTAAGACCTCTGCCCTCTACCTCAGCTCTTCAACCCACTTTTTAAGTGTGATTCTTTATCCATCTCATCCCATCAGCCTCTTGCTTCCATCCTGTTCTGTTCACTCCTCTAACCATGATATGGGAGTGTGAGATCTAACTTCTATTAAACATACTCTTGTATAATTTTAATTTGTATATTGTGTTGTCTTAAGTTCTCTGTGTGTTTTATTGCTGAAAATCAGCTATTAATTGTTTTATCATTCCATAATTTTTAGAAACCCAAGAAGATAAAGGAAGGAGAAATGAGAATGGTCCAGAAAAAGGTAATTTCATCATCAATAGACCACATTGTAATCTCATCTCTCTTGTATTATGACCTATTTGTTGTCTTGTGCTGATCAAAGAGACCTTGCAAAGTGTCTCTTGTGGACAGAGGTAAAGCAGGAGGTGAGCTGGGAAATAAGTATCCCTTACGCCTTACTGCTTCAACTCTTTTACATACCAAGATCACAGCATTTGTAAATCATGTTGGGTAAGTTGTCAGCTCACAGAGTTCATCTTTGAGAAGTCAAGCTCCTGCAGCACTGTTTAATTTTTTGCTCTACTGAGCTGGATCAGATAAACCAGCAGAAAACAATGCAGCCTTCCTGGTAGATGCTTTCCTGGGCTGTCAATAACACCTTCTTCAAGCCTGATTTTTGCTGGCTCAGCGTTCACTTTGCAAGTCTGAAACCATAAACCACCTGACTAGTGGCTTGTTCTTGCCTTGCAGAGGAGAAAGGTACCAGTCCACAGGACTACAGATACTACCTAAGAATGTGGGCCAAGGAAAAAGAGTCCAAGAAAGAAACAATTAAAGATCTCCCCAAAATGAGCCAGGTAAGAAAGGAATATAAAGGTTTCCAGTTGGATCACTGGCACCTTAGTGGAATTCTGCAGTATGTGCAGCCTTTGTGCCAGCGTGTTCAGTCCTTGCCCATAGTTTTCCCTGCTGTTCTGGTCTGGTGAGCTTTAGAACCTCTAATTCCACACATTTCTGTTGAATTGTGCAATGGATATGGACAAACTGCTTTTTATCAACCAGTCAAATGTAATGGATTCACTCTGCCTCACAGACCAGTTTTTCCTATAAGAACTGCACTCTGTGTTTTCCCTCCAGAGCAGGATGTTTCAAATATGCCATCAGTCACAGAAACTTGTACAGCTTTTTTGGTTTTGTGTTGCTTCGAGTTACAGCTGCTTGGTGGAGAGTGAAGAATGTGGTTACAGAAGAGAGAGTCACATGACTGGCGTGATCTTTTCTGTCTCTAATTTCCTTGATGGGTGCTACTTAAACCAGTTCAGAAATGCTTAGAAGCTGACCACAGAAGAGTAGCAGAATAGATGTAAAACTTCAGGTTTTCTTAGCATTAGTGAATATGTGACTACTCTGTTCATCTGTCAGTAGAAAACCCACCACTATTAAATTGCCAGCTGTGTCTCAATTTAGCTGCAACAGAGAGGGGAGAGTTTGCCTGTGTCAGACTGTTCTGAACTTGGTGGGGAGGCAAATAAGCAGTGAGTCATTTGAGATGGTGCCTGTTGCTTCATCTGCCACTGAAAACTTTTTTCAGTCTGATACATGATTACTTGGTCTTTTCTTTTAAAGGAACAGTTCATAGAGTTATGCAAGACCCTTTACAACATGTTCAGCGAGGACCCTGTGGAGCAGGAGCTGTACCATGCCATTGCCACTGTGGCCAGTCTCCTCCTGCGGATTGGGGAAGTGGGGAAGAAATTCTCCAACAGGCCCACGAGGAAGTCTGAGGACTGCAAAGCAAACAATACCCAAGATCCTGTGAGTGAAGAGGAGTCACCAACATCTGACCAGAGTCAGAATTCAGGAGTGGAGCAGCAACCCCAAGGTGACCATGAGGACAAAGCCAGCGTTGATGCTCTGCCTGAAAAAATACAACAGGAAAACCAAACTCTAGGAGATGGGTCAGGGGAAGGACAAGGCTCTCCTTTACAGCTGCTATCAGATGATGAAACCAAAGATGATATGTCCATGTCTTCCTACTCCATGGTCAGCACGGGCTCCCTGCAGTGCGAAGACATCGCAGATGACACGGTGCTGGTTGGCTGTGAAGGCAGCAGTGCAGCTGCCAGGTATGGCAGCACCATTGACACTGACTGGTCCATCTCCTTCGAGCAGATCTTGGCATCCATGCTGACAGAAACAGCCCTTGTAAACTACTTTGAGAAAAAAGTCAACATTCTCCAAAAGATCAAGGATCAGAAGAAGGTAGAGAGGCAGTTCAGTTCATCCAGTGACTATGAACTTTCCTCTGTGTCAGGGTGAACTCAAGAAAGCAGGAGTTGTCTTTGGGAGATAAAACGGGAAGATAGTGTGGCAGATGGCAAGATGGTTTGGTATTTTCTGTTTGGGGTTTTTGTTGTTTATTCAGAGACCAGTAACTACACAATTACAATAGAATCCAATTGATATGGGGCTTCTGACAGTGACTGTTTTGTGTAGATGTTTCTTTGGCTACTCTGGCTGAGAGAATTAGATTTACATTCTTGAGAGCCATTAGAACCTAATAGCCCCTGACATATAGAATTACCACCATAAATTATGCATGTCTGCCTTTTGCTATCTTTTATTTCAATGAAGTTTTATTTCAGACAGTAACTGCTCCTTGCCTGCCCTTGTTTGCTGTAGGTTCCTGGGTAACTTGCACAGCAGATGCAGCCTGGCTTGAAATCATGCTCATCTCTGGCTGCCAGTCCGAGAGCTAATGCAGTGTAGTCGAGTGCTGTAGGACTCTGACCTATAAATAATCTTGTACGTTCTTGTAAGATGTTCTGTGACTCAGCAGCTGTAAAGCAAATGTGCCCCGCTGCTCCCAGCACCCTAAGATCTAAACACAGACATTGCTCAGACCTGCAGGTTTCTTTCACATGTGATTTGGCATTTTCATAGTGTACGATCACTTACTTTCTCCTTCAGAATTCAGGAGTTTTCAGGCAAACCTGGTTTTCTAGCATTTGCTTTTCTGTTTCTTTGAAAGCCATTGGTTTTAGTTTGTCTGGGAAGCCACAAGCTCCTTGACTTCAGTGCAGAAATGATACTGAGTCAATCAGTGGGCTCATGATGGTTATAATGAGGGAATAAGTTCCTAAAATAGAAGTCAGTGAATCAGCCTCAGCATTCCAGGGCAGTGGCACACTGGTCTGCTGGACTTTCCCTGTCAGTGTGTTTACTGTTTGTCACTGATTCCCTGCTTTTCCTAGCTAGTGATGGGTCCAGTTTGTAGGAGGACCCATAAGAATACTCCAATCAGTCAGCCCTTACAAATGCTTGGGGCTGGAAGTTGTGCAGGAGCATTATGTCACCTGCTGCTGCTCAGTGTCCTTTCTTGAGAGTCTAGCAGTGGACATGCTCGTAGAAACGACTGCACATCCAAGGCATTTGTACCTAAAGGGGAAGAAGTTAGAGCGGCGTGGCTCTGCCATCAGCCCCTTAAGAGAAACCTCGATGCCAGAGCTCATTCCAGTTAGAGACAATCTGGGAGACTGAGTGTGTGCTCTTCTAAATCAATTAAAACCAGAGGAAACTACGAGTTGCCCTTCTGGTAGCAGGGTGTGTTCTCCAAGGAAGGAGAAGTAATGCTGTTACTACAGATAAACTCATCTCAGCACAAAGGCAGTGGCCTTGCAGGGGCAGGGCAAGAGATGCTGCTGCTTGGCCAAAGCAGAGCCCGCACTGAAGGCGAGGTTTGATCCAGCTTTTGGCTGGCACTTGGGATCTAAAGGTAGGAAGGACACATGTGGATGTTCCCATTTAACACTACTTGGTGTGCTACTCAGTGTTAATTCATCCTCGTGACATTTTCGGTCTGTATTCACAGCTGGTACATATTTCTTATTTCTCTGCCTCCTCTGTCCTGTATCACTGGAGAGCAGCCATTAGTAAAACTGCTTTTACTAATTATTCAGTAATTTATTGTAATTTTTTTAAAGTACAAATAATACATGTGATTTTACACTGTCTGTCTTACCTGTCATGTATTCAATAAATGAATCAGAATCCTATAGGCTATTTGGCTGTCTTTTATTTCTCTCTGAGCTCATGGAATATTGCTGGTTCTTTACCCATTTATCAGAAAGAGTGTGTTACTGAAACTGCGGGAAAAACAAAAACTCTCCAACAACATTTTTAGTGTTAGAGAATCAAGGCATTACTTTATTCTGGCCA
This sequence comes from Monarcha castaneiventris obscurior, assembly GCA_026261815.1. Taxonomy (NCBI): domain Eukaryota; kingdom Metazoa; phylum Chordata; class Aves; order Passeriformes; family Monarchidae; genus Monarcha; species Monarcha castaneiventris. The sequence continues at coordinate 6,073,432 of JAMPIT010000371.1, read as the reverse complement.
GGATGTTGTTCTAGCCAGGATGTGCAACAGAAATAATTTCAGCCACACATAGCCCGGATGTGCAGAGAAAACCATTCCATGGCACATGGCTCTTTACTTCATTTTTCAGGTACTTAATACCGTCAAAACCCATAGAATTTAATCGGTTCAGTGTTCATTGGTCCCAAGTTAACACAGTTCTTAGTATTTGGTTTCTTTCTGGTTACAGATTTCTTTGCCTGCGATGCTAATGTGCTCCTCATTCCTTGGTTCTCTTATCAGTCTTTTCCGGACCAGGTGTCGCTGACCGTGCCAGGGGTGATGTTTGGAGCTGATGGTCGTTAATGGTGATTATCTTTTGTGTATCTTCTGTGCTACTCCCAGTCTGTTGAGATGTTAAGCTCGTCACACCTTGAGTGATGAAACAGTCCTTTGAAAAGAAACTTAAAATTCCTTTCCCCTGGGGAAGAGGCGAACAAAACCCCTGATAAAAGTTATATAAAAAAATTTAAACTTGGTATATTTTCCAACAGGTAGACTTGGTGTGACTGTACTCTGACTTTTCTTTCCTTCCTTTTTTCTTTCAATTTTTCTTCTTTCTTCTTAATTTCTTTTCTTCATATTGTTCTTTTTTCTCTTTTCCCCTTTTTCTTTTTTCCATTTTTTCCTTTCTTTTTTTTCCCTTTTCCTCCCGCCTTTCTTTTCCCCATTCCCCCGCTTCTTTTTCCTTTCCCCCCCATTCTTTTTTTCCCCCTTTCCCCCCCTTTTCCTTATTACTCCGTATACTTACTTTTTACATAACTCAGACCAGCACGTCTCCAGGTGGGTGCAAACCCGACCGGTGCCGCTGCGGCTGCAGACACGAAGGGAACGCGCCGGCCCCGGCAGAGCTGCGCCGCCGCCTGCACGGGCTGAGGGGGCTCCGGCGGGCGACGTGATGGGTTTGCTTTGGGAGAGGGGAGAGCCCGCCCCGGGGCCGGGGCCGGGGCCGCTGGTCAGTCCCGGTACCGCTGGTCAGTCCCGGTGTCGCTGCTCACTCCCGCTGTCTCTGGTCAGTCTCGGTGTCGCTGCTCCGTGCCGGTGTCGCCGGTTAGTCTCGGTGTCGGTGGTCAGTCTCGGTGTCGCTGGTCAGTCCCGGTGTCGGTGGTCAGTCCCGGTGTCGGTGGTCAGTCCCGGTGTCCGTGGTCAGTCCCGGTGCCGCTGGTCAGTCCCGGTGCCGCTGGTCAGTCCCGGTGTCGGTGGTCAGTCCCGGTATCGCTGGTCATTCCCGGTGTCGCTGGTCAGTCTCGGTGCCGCTGCTCAGTCTCGGTGTCGGTGGTCAGTCCCGGTACCGTTGGTCAGTCCCGGTATCCCTGGTCAGTCCCGGTATCTCTCGCTGGTCAGTCCCGGTATCTCTGGTCAGTCCCGGTATCTCTCGCTGCTCAGTCCCGGTGTCGCTGGTCAGTCCCGGTGTCCGTGGTCATTCCCGGTGCCGCTGCTCAGTCCCGGTGTCGGTGGTCAGTCCCGGTACCGCTGGTCAGTCCCGCTATCTCTCGCTGCTCAGTCCCGGTGTCAGTGGTCAGTCCCGGTACCGCTGGTCAGTCCCGGTATCTCTCGCTGTTCAGTCCCGGTGTCGGTGGTCAGTCCCGGTGCCGCTGCTCAGTCCCGGTGTCGGTGGTCAGTCCCGGTGTCGGTGGTCAGTCCCGGTATCTCTGGTCAGTCCCGCTATCTCTCGCTGCTCAGTCCCGGTGTCGCTGGTCAGTCCCGGTACCGCTGGTCAGTCCCGCTATCTCTCGCCACTCAGTCCCGGTGTCGGTGGTCAGTCCCGGTACCGTTGGTCAGTCCCGGTGTCGCTGGTCAGTCCCGGTATCTCTGGTCAGTCCCGGTACCGCTGGTCAGTCCCGCTATCTCTCGCCACTCAGTCCCGGTGTCGGTGGTCAGTCCCGGTACCGTTGGTCAGTCCCGGTGTCGCTGGTCAGTCCCGGTATCTCTGGTCAGTCCCGGTACCGCTGGTCAGTCCCGCTATCTCTCGCCACTCAGTCCCGGTGTCGGTGGTCAGTCCCGGTACCGTTGGTCAGTCCCGGTGTCGCTGGTCAGTCCCGGTATCTCTGGTCAGTCCCGGTACCGCTGGTCAGTCCCGCTATCTCTCGCCACTCAGTCCCGGTGTCGGTGGTCAGTCCCGGTACCGTTGGTCAGTCCCGGTGTCGCTGGTCAGTCCCGGTATCTCTGGTCAGTCCCGGTACCGCTGGTCAGTCCCGCTATCTCTCGCCACTCAGTCCCGGTGTCGGTGGTCAGTCCCGGTATCTCTGGTCAGTCCCGGTACCGCTGGTCAGTCCCGGTACCGCTGGTCAGTCCCGGTATCTCTCGCTGCTCAGTCCCGGTGTCGGTGCCCGGTGCCGCCGCCGGGGGGCGCTGGCGGCTCCCGCGGGGTCACGTGGCCGCAATGGCGCAGCGGTTCTGGGTGCTGAGGTGCTGCTGCTGCCGCCGCTTCCAGGGGCAGCAGGTGGGGCCGGGCCGGGACGGGACGGGACGGGACGGGACGGGGGCAGTGGGTCCCGGGCTCTGACCGATCCCTCTGTGCCCTCCCAGGCCAAGCGCAGCGGGCGGTGGAGCTGCAGCGTGTGCGGCCAGCGGCAGGCCGTGCAGAAGGTGAGGGCAGCCCCGCAACCCTCAGCCGCCTGTGCTGGCCCTGGTTCGCACCTCGGTGGCACCGGGGGTGTCTCCTCACCTCGTGCTGTGCCCCTCTGGCTGCTCCCTCAGCCCTGTCCTCATTCATTCCGTGCAGGTCTATGGCCAGGGCTCGGGCCTGGAGTGCAGGCGCCACGTCCAGAAGCTGAACTTGCTGCAGGGTGAAGCAGAGGAGGCGCTTGGTTGGACATCTTGGTACAGTGTTTAACCTTTACCTGCTCGTTGCTTTCGATGTGCTGCAGCTGATGTGCATCTTCACACACTGGGTGCCTGTTGCCCGACCTGAGCATGTCACGGGAGGGTTTTCTGGCCTGTTGAGAAGCCTTGACCGTGCCAGTTTTGTCCTCACCTCATAGGAGCAAGGTCTTTGTTGGGTTTAGTGTCCAGCATGTTTCTTTTGACAAGGATTTCTTTCAGGTAACTTCAGGTGATCAATAGCGTATGTTGGTAAGGCCTTTACTCCTTAATACATATGCAATAGCGTTTGGATTTGTTGTGTTGTTTTTTGAGATTTGTTTAAAATTTGGTCTTTCTTACATACTGTTTGATGAGCTGACTGTGGAGACATTCATTTTACAGTTTACATCCCCAGAAAACATCAATTTGAAGAAGTTGCTGCCTAACTGTTGGCATTTAGGGGGTTCACACTGTGAATCTGTTGAGTAATCAGTGCTGCTATTGATAAAAGACTTGTTCAGTGCAAACACTTCAGTGTAATTCCTGCTGGGCTGGAAAATCTGAGTAGCACCTTCCTGTTTATTTAATTCCTGAATCTGTTTATAAATCATCTAATCTTGAAGTGGTCTTGAACTGGTCCAGCCTCCTTTTTACTCAGAGTTATTTTCAGAGATCAGTCAAGGGTAGTTGCATAACTGAGTTGTGACTACACAGCACTTCAGGGCTAAGCTTGGGGAAGAAACCTTATTGTTCACTTTATCAAAAAGTGTTGCTATTTTTATTCTCAAAGAATTGTGAAATTCAAACCATTGTGAAACAACTTCCCTTTTTCCTTGCTTTCATGGGATAAATCTCTTGTACCAAACAAACAGTTATATCCCTAATTGTGATCAATTAAAATTTATCATTTCATGATTAGTGGCCTTAGATCAAACGTGCAACTCTGTATAGCAACAAGGAGGGCTACCCTCTAACTAGATTTAATCAAGTATTTGTGCAATGTATCTTGCAAATCATTCGTTTGGCATAAGTTTTTCCATGGATCCTGCTTTTTCTGATATGTCTCCTATCCATGCTTTCTGTTCAATCCCTTGTGCTATGACTGGGTGATTTGAAGCCTGTAAATCAACAGACAGGGGTGCATTCTAGAAATTGTAGTTTAAACTTCTATTTTAGGTGTGCAGAAGACTCTGTAAATGACAGCAAAAATAGAGCAGCACAACATGAGGACAGTTCAGTCCAGCAGGTAAGATCCCTACAAAGCCAAGGTAAATACAAACCCATTGTGTCCTGGGTGAATCCCAGTGAAACCAGTGGTCCCTTGATGTGGTTCAGACAGCTGAAATGGTGTATCAAATCAGAGGCTCCTGCAGAGGGAGATGTACACAAGAAACTGTTTCACTAGGACCTGAACCTGGGAACATGATACAGGAACGTGTCCTAAACTGAATCATGACTTGAGGCATTCAGCACATGTGAAACAATACCAGAACTGAGAACCCCCATGTTTTGCTGTTTTTAGTAATTCTACAGTGTTGTAGGAGGGAAGGACAGAAGGCAGTCGCTGGACTAAGTATCTGGACCAGAAGAGTGAGGATCAGGAAGATGATGAGGAGGAGGCAGCTCTAGAAAGGCAACAGTTCTGTTCCCAGAGAAAGAACACTGTGGGAGAACAAAGGTACAGAGAGAACTTGGTTTTGTAATTCCTGCCCCCGAGTGGTGACACTTGATGAGGAGGTGTGGGAGGCAGCTCATCTCTGAGATCTGAGCTAAGTGCAGGTTGCAGTGTATGACCTGCGCTGAGTAGGGCTTTGGTATTTGGGGATAAAGAGCCACGCATTTTATGAACCTCTATGGTGATCTGTGAGAAGAATCACAGTGGATCTAATCTGTCCTCTTTGTGAATGGTTTTCTTGGCCAGGAAACACCAGAAGCGCTTCCTCTCCCGTGATGTTCCAGAGCATGCAGAAGAAAGTGGAGTTTCTCAGCATGTCTACCAAGCCAAAAAGGTTAAAACCAGTGAGGTATTTTAGCTATGGAAGATGCTTCTGACCTCTTTTGCATCATCATTTTGAATTTTTATGAGGCTTTCTCTGCTCTTCTGCAAGCAAGCCAATGAATGACTGGGGAGAAAAAAAATACGTTGCGGGTTTCTCTCTGAAACGTTTTATTCTGACAAAGCCAATGCTACCTTTAATGCTTCCATGCTGCATTTATAACTAAGTTCTCTCCCTTCTTACAGCACAAGAATTGCTTTGTAGCAGTGCCTGATGGACATGATGGGGATGCTGGTTCTGGAGGCAGTGTGGTTCCTGCTGTCTGTGAGTCTGTAGTGCCTGAGGAGAATCCACAGCCCTCAAGCGCTTGTACCAAACCATCCAAGTGGGGAAAATTTCTCTCATCATCTGACAACTCTAGTGAAAATGCTGCTGCAGTGACCATGGCACTGCAGGAGGGCAGTGGAGGTGTGGGGCTGGACAGCACCATGGCTGGGGGGGCTTGGAGATGCTTAGGACAGGCTGGACAAACTCTGCCTCAGGGTACAGGTTTTGCATTTAAAAAGTGTGTTGCTAGCACTGAGGATCTGGCCTCAAGACCAGCCAGCAGCAGTTGCTCAGTTGAGGATGTGCTCAGAGAACCTCAGAGCCAGGTGCTAAGGGCAGGATCTGGTGCTGACACCACTGCAGAAAGGAGGGGAAACACCCTTATTAACTCTAACCCCGTGCCAAAGCTGAGCAACATTTCCTGTGAGCAACTGTTCTGCACAGGTGAGGAGTTTGATGATGATCTCTGAGAAGTTCAGACATCTTTAGCACATCTTTCTTGTCTCTAATGCATTTGATTTGTTTGCTGAGGCACAGTTCTGAACTGAAAGTGGTTTCACTCAAAGTCATAGAGAACTGCCACTATTAAAGTTGTTTACTTGCTTGATGGTTGTGTTTGGGAGAAGGGAAGGAGGGGGAAGAGACTGTTGCTCTCAGGTTACAGTGTTGTCTAGCAACCTCAGCAGCTAGAAATAGGAATGGAAGTAGGTCAGCTTGGGGAGAAAAAGCTCCAGGCTTTAAGGATTCCTGGCCAGTACAATTAAGTTGTGATTGACTCCTTACAAACTACAGCTCTTTTTCTCTGGACTGCATCTTTGTTTAGGTCTCCCATAGCAACCCTTTCTTCCAGAGCTGCAAGCAAGCTCCAAAGTCAGCAAAGGGATTGCATTTCTCTTCTTAAATGTAGCCCTAAGTGCACACCAAAGGCAGTGTTTTTAGCCTAGTCCAGTAACTAATATAGCTGTGATACTGAAATACTCACACAGACATCACATGCAGTAGTATTTATTTTTCTTCCATTCTACAAGCACTGAAGAACATGAGACAGAAACCCAGAGGAGGAAGAAAGATGAACCATAGTAACTGTGTAACAAGGTAATTTGTGCTGCGTTATCTGCTTTCAGCTAGAAAAGTGCTTTTTGTTACTACTACAAGTGAGGTGGCTGCTTAGAATACTGGATGGCATCTAGTGCTGCCCCTATGTCACAGTTCTTGGTCTGCAGGAGCCGAGTGAGCCATCCACCCTCATCAGAGAAACCCATGGAGAGCATCTGGGACAGGGACTCAATGAGGCGAGGGTCTGCTTCTGTGAAGAGAATAATAGTTCAGAGTTCAGCTATTTCATGTCATTGGCAAACCAGGCAAGGCTCTAATAGCACTCTGTGAGGAGACATGCTCTTCTGTGTCTCCCAGGAGTGCAGATGTTTGAGATAAACAATACATAATCAGAGCTAAGGAAACTGCTTAGTCAGGCTCAGCTGGCCTTGCTGTGGGATTCAGTGCTGCTGATCTCAGTTAAGGGGCCTTGGATACTGTTACTGCTCCCACCAGAAAAGTGCTGCCCTAAAGCCACAGGATGTACTGGTCCACATCCTGCATTACACAGCGCTCTTGAGCAGTACACAGCAAGGACACAATTGAGGTCAGCACCTATCTCGTGTTTTTCAAATGGTGTATTAGCCTAAGGTCAGACATCTGGTTAAGACTTAGCAACACTCAAGAGAGGAACCACCTGATCACCTGTAACGGTGCAAGAGCTGCCAAAGCCGCTCAAGTCAGGGACAGGTTTAGCTCTAACTTACACCACCTTGGTTTCTACCACCTCTGTAACAAGTCTGCTTGTGTCAGGCCAAGCTGGCAGTTACCAAGCCAAAGCTACTCAGTTATGAAACCTGCACACATTCTCCTACCTGGGGGGAGGTGTGGGTAGAGAGCAGCTTCTCGCAGTCCTGTAGGTCCTGGATGGGGAGGATCCCGAGGCACATCCAGGGAGCTGGGACCATCTGTGTCTGGCATTTGCAGAGACTGCAGTTCACCTGTGGAAGGATCCACTTCTTTGGATGATAAGTGGGTCCAGTCCTCCTCACCCCCCGATGAACTGCTGGACTCACTGTGTTCCTGAAATGGATAGAAAAAAGCTCCAGGTGCTATAGTGCTTTCCAGGCAGGATGCACACTCCTAGTATCTATCTGCCTTTAATACAGAGAATTACATCCACAAGAAGTCCCACCACCTTTGCTGTAAACCTCTAACAGTGCTGTGTATCACTTAATCTGCTCTTATTTTAATGTTCAGTCCCACCATGCATGCCAAGTGATGATACTCAATTACTGTCAGAGTTCCTGTACCTGGGAGTGGAAGCTGCCATCTTCCATCTGTGTGGGCACAGGATCTATCACCATGTCTTGTATCTGTTCTGCAACAACATTTACTTGTGTAGCAGAGTCTGTATTATTCCAGTCTGCTTTGGTCTGAACATTCTGAGTTGGAGCACTGCTGGTTGCCTCAGCATTGGTCTTCTCTTGGTTGCCAGAAGTGGGAGTCACTTTGCTTCTCTCTCCTCCGTGTTCCACATCGATATCAACTTCAATACCTAAAAATGCGTTTGAGGCGGACAAAGTCTTAGAGATTTTTCCAAAGCACAGTACAAAATGATCCTAAATGGATTAATCCTGCTCTACACTCTTAAGGTTCCTGTCATCCTACAGTTTGCCATGTAGCATGCAGGAATTAAAATGCAAAGCCTTCTTTAATAAAGAATAGCTAAGCACCATATTGTCATCCTCTACACAGACAAGTCATATATTTAAACAGACAGGGCAGGAGTTACATCTGTGTCCACATAAACCAGACAAAATCCAGAGTCACCACTGACTTGAAGTCAGAGTGCTGACATGTTAATGAAATCCTTCCTCACTTTCCCTCAAAGACAGGTACTGAGTGCCCATTCTAAGCCTAGGCATTATTAGTATCCAAGTGTAAATTAAGCTTTTGAGGCTCAGGAGACAGTTCCAAGACCAGTCACAACAGCTGACTGCTGCTCCTGTTAAACAGACCTGTAAACCAGTCTCAGGGACTGTAAGTCACTTACCCAGGGGGCTCAGAAAAGCTGCAACACTCTCCCCAACATTCTTTAGGAAGGTGACATTGGGGTCCTGAGGTTGGCTGTTAGTAGAAGCTTCTAGAAAAACAATTTCTGTTAGCACACACAAGCTCAGAGGGAAAGGGCACCTGCAGAGGGTGCGTCCCCACAGCAGCTTAGTGCTCATTCCTGTCACTCACATACACCACACAACAAAGCACTACAGAGAAAAACTAACTGAGCTACCTCTGGAACAGAAAGGCAGCATTTAGCATTGTTATGGCTCATTAGCCATGCTGAAAGGCAGATCTGGAGTAGAATAGTGACATGCTTGACCTAACAGCTTGGCTTGGTTTGGTTCCAGATACTTTATCTACATCCTCATTGATTGTGCGGACCCAAACACACCTTAAAGTAATCATACTTTGTGCCAGTTATTTCAAGCAAATTAGCTTAGTTCCTGTTGTTTATTTTCCCACCCAGACTCTACCCTGTGCTACAGAACCTCAGCTAGTCCGAGGCTCCACCACCACCTTGTCTACCAGGGCATCTCCTCTTACCTTCTGCAGCAGGTGCACTGGGGGCTGCAGCAGTGGCTTCGGCTTGCTCCGAGTTCTGGCAGGGAGCTGCAGGCCCGGGATACCCCCAGCAGTGCATCCACGGGAAGGGTGGAACACCATGGCGCATTTTACGGAGCCAGCGTCCTCGGGGAAGCCACTGTAAAGGGCAACATTCATGTGACACTGTTCACACAGACAGGTTCTGAGCAACTGAAACTCGTAACTTCAATTTGAGGAATCTCCCATTCATCAGTTCCCTTCCACAGATTTTCCTCACCTCAAATGGATTAAGCAGTGGGCTTTGGAACATCACCATGTTGTGCTCCTTGTGGATTCCTTTCCCCTCACAGGTGCTACACAGGTCATAGTCTGGACAGACACTGCACTTGAACCTGGTCCCCACCACGGGTCCCTCACAGCCATCACAGATGACATTGGGGTGCACCATGTTGCGGGGAGGCTCCTGGCTGCACTGTGAGCGGTGCTCCCGCTTGCACTCCTTTTTCTCTGTTAAGAAAAGGAAACTTTGCATCAAGAACAGGTTACTATTTACAGGCTGTAAGTCAGGCAGAAGAGGAAGCACAAACATCCCGTCAAAGCAGGGTTGACTTACTAGGTCAGTTTATTTTTACACTGGCTGCCAAACCTAAGCCAGGCTCATGTAAGAGACCTTAAACCACGTGCAAAGAGGTTTTGAGAAGATACCTTCCCCTGAAACCAAGCATGCCTTATCCTAAATATCTCTTGGCATGCTTATTTTAGATTAGTACTGCACCACCTCATCTGGCTTCTCATCCTACCTTCCCAAGCAATGCAAGAACGAAATGTTTCTGGAGAAGGAGTTAGGAAGGCGGATACCAGGAAGCATAACATGAGAACAGGGACAACAGGTGTGGCTCACTAGATGGGCTGCAGATAAAAGCTTTGAGGGCACCTACCTGAACACAAGGGCCTAGCAAGCCACTATGCACTGGGAGAGGGGAATCAAGGCTAACAAGTTGTTGTGAATATTTAGAATACCAGTGCCAGTTTAGTGTATCCAGGGAATGAGAATGACAACAGAGCCTCGCACTGGACCAGCTGACAGGGCCAGGAGGAAACTTGTGGTCTGTTTATCCCACCTCATCAGGGAAGATTCCATGTTCTGTCATATTACACTGCCCTTTATTTAACCTCCCCACAGAGGCCGCAGCTTTCACCAGACCCTTGAGGACACAGGGATGGGCCAGGGCTGGCTCGTCCCGTTTTGGGAGCGCTGCCAGGAAGCGCTCAGCCCAGACCCACTGCACCCTCCGGAGCTGCGCGGCCGTACCTTTGATGTAAACACGGAAGACGCCATCCTGCACGTAGGGCATCGCCATCTCCAGCTCCTCGTCGGTAGAAAAAGCGATCAGGTCCCCGTCCTCATCTGTAAAGGGCGAAGCGCAGGATGAGGGGCCCGGTCGGGTGTCACGGGGGGTAACGGGGTACCCAGAGCCCGCACCGAGACCTGCCACCCCCGGGACACCCCCCCGGGGCCCGGCCCGCAGCGGAGCCCCTGCCCCCTCACCCTTGTAGTGCATGCGGAAGGCGGGCGGCGGCCCGGCCCGCAGCAGCCCCTGGAAGAGCTCGGCGACGCGGTCGTAGATGGCCCGGTAGCGGGCGGGCGGCGGCAGGGAGAAGCGGCGGATCTCGCGGGCCGTCTCCTCCTTGCCCAGCAGGTAGGCTTTCACCGTCAGCGCCGCCATGGCTGTGGCGCAGCAGGAATTGCGGCCGAGAGCCGGGACAAGCACACACAGGGCGGAGCGAGCAGCGCCTACAGCGGCACCTCCCGCGGCCGCGCTTATATCGCCTCAGCACGGCCCCGCCCCGGGCAGGCTGCACCCTCAGCGGCCCGCGCTCCGCCCGCGCTGCCCGCCGAGCCCGGCCCGGGCCCTCTCCGGGTAGCGCCGAGGGGAGAGCGCTCCGGGCACGCTTTCCTGCCGCCGCCAAAACCTGTGGATACGTGCAAATGCCCGTGTCTGCCCCTGCCCTGCTCGGCCCCCGGGAGCAGCGCCTGTGCCCGGTTCGCGCCCGGGGCAGTGCCAGGAGGGTCTGGGGGCGCGGGGTTGTGGTGGGCACCAAAGCACCAGCGGGGCCTGGGCGGCCGCGAGGGAATGCGGCATGGACACCTCCTGGGTGGCCTCCGAGACACAGCGCTGGGGAAACAATCGCACCGTGGGGCAGCTCCGGGCTGGCCTGGTCCCGTCACCGTTCGGCAGCGGCCACCAAGACACACCGAGCCACGTGCTAACACGGCCCTTGGCCATCCTGGCCCTGCTTGTCCCTGCCATCAGGGCAAACGGGGCCAGCTCGGCCGGGAACGGAGCTGGGGAGCCACGCGCCAGCCCTGCTCGTGCAGCACCCACCAGAGGGGTTTGCGTGCCGAGCGTGGCAGGAATAAATAACTCTCCCCAGAACCCCGTGTTTTGGAAGGGGGGCTAAAAATAAAGACACTGGTGTAATCACAACTGACATTCAGGAGGATGTGCTGTGGCCTTTCCAAGCTGGTTGGCAGCAGTATTTTTTTGCAGATCAGATGTAGTTGACAGGCCTCTTAATCCAGCCACAGGAGGGTTCAGCTGGCAGAACACACCGTCTGTGCTGTCCAAGCATAATTAAATAATGATGGATCAATGATTATTAGGTTCCTTGTTGGTGTTAATTTCCTCTCACCCAAGGGCCTGACCACTCTGACTCTTGGTGCTGTATTTCTTGATTTAAGATATTAAGAACTTAAGAGAAACTGTGTCACGATTTATCATCTTCTGTAATCAAGAGAAGCATAAATTTTAATTTCCACATTGGGAAGGTAGTTTATTTCTTGTCATAAAGTATATATGTTAAAACACTTGGCCCTTCATGTAGAGACATTTTTGGCATATGTATGGCAATGTTGAAATTGCAACCCTTTCCTGGGAAATAGTATTTACAGTGGAACAGTTTGCCCCATTTAAGTTAAAATGTTTTCTAGAAAATTCTGCTTCTAGGTATGACATGGCTAGTATTTCCACCACAAAGCAGTGAGTTAAAATTTAAACACCAGCTGATTCACGTGGAAGCATGGAGGAAGCATGGATGTAGGAAATGATTCAGCAGCTTTTACAGCAGGAAATATTGAAAGGTTTGGGCAGGCAGCAAAGCCATATTGCACTCACCTTCCCTTTTGCCTGTTTGCTGTGTGCATCCTTATGTCTGAAAGCTGATGACTTGACATTGTTGGATTATGTTTTTTCTCCATAAAATCTGATGTGGCACCAGCAGAAGCAGGACATGCAGTACAGGACATTCTGCCAGTGTTGGATCTGCCTCACCAACCAGCACGTCCAGCACGTTCATCTCACGTCCTGTTTCTGAGGACCCCAAGGGCCACTTTTGGTCTCATCTATAAAGCCAGAGATTCGTATGTTGAGACCCAGCTCCACCACATTCATTCCTCAGTTGCCGCTGTCCCAGACAGCACCAATTCCCGTTTCCTTCTCCATCCCTGCCTGTGTTTGAGCAGTGTTTGAGGCACGGGGGGTTGTCCTCAAGTTGCTGTGTCTTTTCATGTCAGTTCTGTCTCCAGGCTAATTGATTGTTGCATTTATAATTATCAAGCAATGCGCTAAAGTAAAACCAGAAATCTGAGTTTTCCTCTGTGTCCACTTTAATCCAGTTCTCCTGGTGGGACATGCTGAGTCACGCTCAGCTTTCTGGGTATGACATCATGCACTTTTACAAAACATAAGGAAAACAGGCTTTCACCGGTCTGTTGTTGGCTTACCTCACCGATCACGGGACAGGGGTGACTCAGTAAGTCTCCTCCTCGAGGTCGGGGATTTCCTCCCAGCAAGCCCTTCCCCAGCTCAGACCTCGCTCTCCCCCATTCCCTCCAGCCCTGAAATCTGCCTCTGGCCAGTTCCTCAGCCCCCAGAAGAAGCCACATTGAGGAGCTGCGCTGTATTCCCAGATCCACTTGAGAAGTTTCTTCCTCTGTTTGTAAGCTGATTTGGATTTTGGCATTCTCAGCGTGAAAGCAGTGGCTGTGTGGATATTTTCTTATGGTTCCTTAGGAATCCCATAGCAGCACAGGAACCCCTGCCCAAAAAGTGGCTTGTTGGCCCCAGGTGCTGAGCAACCAGCTTCACAGATGGGTGTAGCAAAGGAACAGTAAAGGGAACAGGAAAAAAACAGGAAAAAAAAAGCTGTTGGAGTTCAAAAATTCAAGTTAGAAAGGAAAGGCTTAAAAAGGAGCAATTAGCATCCCTTCAGTGCTCTGCCTTCTCTCTACACCCACTTCTGCTGGGAAATGTTTAAAAATATTTGGTGAGTTTTGTTCCGAGGGCACAATCACCAGAAATACTCCTTATGTCCAAACTTCACATGTTTGCAGTAAAAAAACCCTGGGGGAAAGAAGGTGGGGTGGGGGAGGGGGGATGTCCAATCTTTTCCTTGCTTGCCAACCACAGCAGAGGCGGGTGAGGATTTTCCAGAGGAAACTTTCCCCTGAATCATTGCCTGAGGCTCCCATCACTGTCCCAGCACTCCTGGTTAGGAGGGGAGGGTTTGGCCCCTGTGCCCCCCCGGCTCTGGCAGGACAGTGTGTGGTGATGGAGGGACCACGTGTAGCTCTCCGGGCTGCACCAAGTGCCCCATCCACACACTGCGATCCCGCACGCTCCTTCCAGAGGCTTCTGGAGAAGTGCAGGATGCTCCAGACATGTCGGGTCAGACGCTGGTGACTCAGCCCGGTCCCATGACCGCTTCCCTCCTCCTCCAGCCCAGTGAAAACTCTGTTCATGCCTCGGAAGCAGAACCCTCCTTCCTCACTGACACAGGCAGAGCAGAAAGCTGAGCGGGGAGATTTTTGCTGTCTCATTTTTGAGGCTGAGCTCTCCTGAACTTTAGCTGTGCCACGTCAGGTGTTTACACAGGCTCAGCAGCGTTTCTCATTGTTGTGACGTGAAACTTTTAAGGGCAGAAAACTCAGGGACAGTTTTTTCACTGAGAGAGAGGAGCAGGTAGAAGAATGGGTGGAGAGCAGGCACAAGGGGTGTCATGCAATTCCATAAGGATCTTATGTTCCTGAAGGTGAGAAAGAGCTTTTTGCAACCTACGCAAATTGCTTGGGGCAAGTGTTGCTTTGAGAACCTGACTTGTAGCTTTTGCTCTAAATTAAAGCATCAACATGTCAACACATTGAAGGTAAAGCACTCTGTTGTCATCCTCTCTCATGGCTAAGGAGATTTGGAAACATTTATACTGCAGTGAAACAAGCCCTGGTGATGTTTGAACACAGCAGCCTATATAACACATAGAAAATGAAAATATTTTGTTTCTTGCATAAAGCAGGCTGGTAAGGACCAAGCCTGAAGATGGGCCAAACTACAGAGCCGAGCTCTTCAGAGCACCAGATAAAATCAGCTATAAATATGGATCACGTTTTCTACCTAGACCTAATAAATGTTTTCTCTTTCTAATTTTTGTAATGGCCTCAGGACCTGTGGATTGCTATGGGAGTGCTTCCCAATGAGGGCCCTCATTTCTGCAGCATGCTCAGCATTGCCAACATCAACTGTTCAAAGATCATGAGATCACCTTAAGAAAAACCTTTTCTCTCTATTTGCTGCTGGAGTTTTGTGTCTCTGCAGTTCACATTTTAATCTTTGCTCTGCAAAAGGACCAAAGCTCAAAACTTTTCAAAATTTGCTCAAAACTTTAAAAACAGAATAAAAGACAAAACTGGGAACAGAGGGATGGACTTCAAGAATAAAAGGGACCTTTGCAGGTCTGAGAGAAAAATGGCAGGTGCTGCAATTTGGCTTAGTCCCTCATTTTTTGCAAGAGAACCCAAGGTTTTTATCATGAGAGAGTGGTATAAAGCTCATTAATTTCTTCAGACTTTTATGAAGACAAAGTATAACAGCAGAAATTGGATTAAACTTTATCCTTGGGAAAGAGTCTAATTAATTGTCTTGGAGAAATTATTAATGTTCCTCTCTTGTCTTCCGCTGCAGACACACCACATATCCCAAGTGGTGGGAGCATTTTGCACCTCTGAAAATAAACAGCCAACATTTAATGGACTAAAATGTTTCCCCACCAGCAGCTCTTACTTGTCTGCCACCTCTCGGGGGGGTTTTGCCATTTATTCCTGTGGATCTGCTGTTGGCTCCTGGGTTTGACACGTGGGTTCGAGGTAAGAACTCAAGTGGGCCGGCTGGGACAGAGCCCCTGGTCTTTGCTGTGATGTGCAAGTGCTGTTGCTGCTGTTGGTGGAGGCTTCACTGGCAGAGAGGGTGCTGGGCTGGGGGCTGAGCCTGGGAACGTGGGAGCTCACCATGGAGCTGGACAAGTGCTGCCCTGAGTCTGGCACCTGCTGCTGGCTCATGTTCCGATGGGGACGGTTGCTTGGGCAATGCTTTGTAAAATCCAGGTCAGGATGCACAGATCCAGGCCCCGGCCCCCGGGCTTTTTTCAGCATTCCAGAGAGTTCTGCTCAGGGCGTTTCCCTGCTCGGGGTTGTGCCCAGTGTGAGCAGAGGTCTGTGCCGGGGCCCTGTAGCTCCTCCCTGGCTTCTGTCAGTGGAGGGAGGCAGAAACTTTTGATGCCGTCCAAAGGGCTCCCTCTGCCGATTTCCTTCCCGGATTTTCGAACCACCGGGAGAGGCCATTTCAAGATTTGAAAAATGTGGTTTATTTCATGAACTGGAGAAGATTCTAAGGATGCAGTTAGACAAGACCATAACCTGCAGAAACGGGCGACCTGGGCTTTTCCTCATAACCCTGAATGGCCCTCAACAGGGCACCCAGAGCACCTGGAGGCAGCTCCTGCACCCTCCTGGGCGCTGGGCTCCCTTCGCCGCTCGCCTTTCCAGAAGGAAACAGAGCAGAGGCCTGAGGACCCATTTGCCAGATTTTCCTGTTTCAGGATTCCCTTGTCTGCTGGAGTGTTGCTGAGAGGAGATGTGCCCACAGAGGGCAGCTGGCTCCCAGCTCATCCCTGCCTGCCACCTGGGATGGCTCCGGGGCGGCATCCAAGCATTGCCACTCCTGCCTCTGGCACGGGCACATGCCTTGCTCTACATTGCACCCTAATTGCTCCAAACATTTCAAGCAACAGACTTCGATCACTGGAAGCCAGTCCTACAATATTTACATGTCTGAGAAATATTTACTTGCTAAAAGAGCCCTGGGGAATAGAAGATGGCAACTTTCACTGGTTCAGGAATTATGTACCCGTGTACAGGGCACCTGAGCTGCCTGACCTCATGCACACCCACAGAAACAAGTTCAGATGATGAAGGCAAATAAATGCCTGTGGAGCCTGACCTCACTGTACAGTCTGTAATGAAATAAGCTGGACCCATTAACAGAAGAAAACAGAAGCAAAATAATTTTTAATCTGATTTCTTCTGTCCTTCACCCAGGAAAGCAGGAGCTTGAGGTCATAACCCCTGAATGCCAGGTCCTTTGGAAGAGGGATAATGTCCTTCCAGGCAGCAGCTTCTGTTTGTGATATTCATCTGGCCTCGATTTTCTCTCAATAAACATTGGATGCTGTTTCCTTAACCAAGATGAAGCACTTCTGTGGGAATGGCAGTGAGGATACACTGCATGACTCCAGGGCCTGCTGCCCCCGACCTCATCCTGCACCCCCCAGCTGTGCACAGGGGCTGAGCACACACCTCCATGCTGGGGCACCCACGTGTGACACTCCCGGGATTGGGCCATTCCCGGGGGTCTGTGTGTGGGGATGTGCATCACCCCGGCACAGCCACAGGTACGTGCACACCCCCACACACTGCAGACAGATGGACCCGGGCACATGTTCACACACACACAGACATATGGACACAGAGAGAGATGCCTATGGACGCAGCTGTGTGCACACACACACACACACACACACACGTACAGACCCACGCAGGCACCCACAGATATCTGTATCTTTGTAGGGACATATGGATGGGCACGAGGAGGCAGGCATGCATCGACAGGAATAAGCAAAGGATTACAGGTAGGTACCTTTAGATACGTAACCCATGAACATGCACTCTTGCACACACATGCGCATGTGCATGCAGATGTACACATACACATACACAGATGGACATGGACACACACACACACATAGGTGCACACACACACCCATACACACACACAGATACACACACACACACACATAGGTGCACACACACCCATACACACACACATATACACACACACACACATACACACACAGACACACATAGGCACACACACACCCATACACACACACACACATACACACACAGACACACATAGGTGCACACACACACAGACACACACACACACATAGGTGCACACACAGACACACAGACACACACAGACACACATAGGTGCACACACACCCATACACACACACAGATACACAGACACACACACACATAGGTGCACACACACACCCATACACACACACACACACACACACATAGGTGCACACACACCCATACACACACACAGACACTCAATCTCTGATCATCTCACACACACTCTCACACAGTCACACACTCACACATACACAGATACACACTGAGACACAAGCGGACCCACACAGACATGTGCAGACGCATTCACACTCACTCACACACACTCACACACACAGATACACACTCAGACACAAACAGACACACACAGACATGCGCACAGTCTCACTCACTCACTCACTCACTCACTCACTCACTCACTCACTCACTCACTCACTCACTCACACTCACATACTCACACTCACCCTCACCCTCACCCCGCCCCTCTGCAGTCCCGCATTCCCCCGCACGGGGGCGCCCTTCTCCCGCTCCAGCCCCGCCCCTCGGCCTCGCCCCTCGGCCACGCCCATCTGGCCCCGCCCCTGCCCGGCCCCGCCCCGGTCGGGCCCCGCCCCGCCCCGCCCGCCCGGCGGGCCCGGCGCGGGCGCTGCGTGCGGGCGGTGCGGGCGCTCTGCCCCGCTCTGCCCCGCTCCGCTCCCGCTCTCGCCTCCGCGCTCCCCGCTCCGCTCCGCCGGGGCCCCCGGGGCCGCCGAGGCCGCGCCGCGCCCGGGACATGCGGCCGCCCCCGCCGGCGAGGAGGCGATGAGGCTCCGCAGCGGCACGGCGCTCACGCTGCTGCTCGGCTGCCTGTGCGCGCTGCTCTCGCTCTCCTGGTACGGCGCCTTCGGCGGGCACAAAGGTAAGGGGGGCTCGGCCGGCTCCGCGGGGACCCGGCCGCCGCCCCGCCGCCGGGGAGGGGGTGCAGGGACTCCGCGGGTCGGGCCCGGCTGGACCCCGGGAGTGCGTTGGGATCCAGACCCGGTGAGCATCCTGCGGGACCTGGGGGATCCCCAAGGGCAGGATCCTGCTGGAGCCCCAGGGATGCGGACTCGGCGGGATTCTGTGCGCCTCTGGCCCCGCGGTACCCCCTGGTCCCCACGGGACCGTGACCCGTGGGACCCCGGGGGCGACTACCCGTGCCCAGCTGGGCGGGAGGTGCCCCCGCCGGGGGTCCCTGCTCGTTCCCCAGGCGCGCTGTGGCCAGGGGTGCCTACGGAGGGTCGGGGAGCTGTGAGGTGCTGGACGGGCTCTTGTCTGGGTCGGGGCGCGCTTGGCTTGGCTTTGGGGATGTGCTTTCTTTGCACACTCATGTTTATGGCCAAAACCTTCATGGGCGATGGGAGCCAGGTGGGTCAAATCTGCGTGGAAGGGTGGTGGTGCCAGAAATTGTGGGGAGCTCTCAAATGCTGGGGGTTCTTTGGGCAAACTGATGAGGGGAGATCTGAGCAGCTCTGCCTTTCCTGCATGCGTCTGTTGTGGCTCGATGCTGAGTCCAGTAACTTCAGTGGATGTGGGACAAGTGTGAGGGCTGTGGCTTCAGCACACAAATATTGGTGCTGGCTTTGCACTGCGTAGGTGGCTGCAGAGCAGAGGTGCAGGGCCCTGTCCCGCCGAGGCTGCGGAGGAATCCTGGGCAGGTGTTGCAGAGATGCTTGCTGCTCGTTGTTCCTGACAACACAATAGTTGCTTTTCTCCACGCAGTCTCTCGCTCAAGCAGTGCACTGGACTTACACTGGTCTGGAGGACAATTCTGACATTTGCTTCTGAATTGTGTCTCTGTACTGTGTATGAGTGTGCAACCTCCTATGCCTGTGGTAATCACTCAGCTCTTCCAGTTCCTGCACTTTTAGAGGTCATTAAAGGCGAGTGGTCTGACCAGCCAGCCCTTGTCTCTCTCATTGTATTTGCCGTATAAGCATCTCTCCCTGCTACAGGTGAGAAGCAGCTTTTCTTTGAGTGTAAGCTGTGACTTGATGGATTTGCAATCCTGTGGCACACCATGCACCATCTCAAGGTGCAGCTTGTGCATGGTGCAAGGCCAGCATCAGGGCTGGGGCAGCTCAGGGGAAGGTTTTTTGGCTCTGATGGGCAGGATGACATGAGCCCGTCCAGCCCCTTCCCTGGCAGCAGGGCAGGAGTGCCTGGGGTGTGCCATTTTCTCCTGGCAGCTGCAGCTGTCTGACAGGTGGCTGCTTGGACTCCTCTGCCTCATTCATCACTGAAGGCTCTCCTGTTGTGCTGCTAAGGCGGTTTAAGTCCCACTGGAGCTGCCTCCTGCAGAGGTTTGGGTGACAAGCGTTTGTAATGCAGGGGTGCTGCCTCGGTACCAGTGGATTGGTTTGCTTCTGCTGATCAGATTTCTATCTGGCCAAAATGTTTGCATAGCCAGGTGTTGGTGTTGTGTGTTCACACTGCTTTCAGACAGAAGTGCTAGACCACAGTAGCTGTGCAGGGGCAGAGGAACGCTCTGAGAACTGCCCTGTGGTTACCCCTGAGCAGTGGCTTTGCTTGCGGCTTCCTCTCATAAATAAAGCAAAAGCAGTGTGCAGCACTGTGTGGGCTCCGAGCAGCCCCTCCTGCTTTCAGAAGCAGGGTGGCCAACCCCACTAGGCAGTCTGTGCTGTCTGGGCTGTGTTGTCCTTTGACACACTTTTGTTTTTTAACAAGCAGCTTTTCCCTGTGGCTCATGCATGTAACAACGCTGGGTACCAGTGTCCCTGTCCCCCTCGGCAGGACCCTCCCCGGGATGCACAGTTTCCTTGGGCAGCAACAGATTGTCAGCAGCACACGGCGATGGCTACAACAGGTCACAGCCAGCACGGGCGGGCTGTGTCAGCACAGCAGGTTTCCGGCTATTATGGTCATTTACGTATCAGGCTGTTATTCAATACAGAGCTGGAGAAGACCTTGAGAGGTCATTCAGTCCATCTCCTGCCCTCCGCAGCATCGCTGATAACCGACCCCTTCCTGACAGATGTTTGTCGTATTCATTCTTAAAAACCTCAGATGACAGGGACTCCTAAGCTCCCCAGACAATCTATTTGACATTTAGCAGCTCTCATATTAGGTTTTTCATATGGTTCGTACAGAAATGTCTTTTTCTTCTGTTTAGTTTCAGGATTGCTCTTATTTTTTCTATTTATTGGGCACAGGCAGAAAAGTTCCTTCTTTCCTTTGCAGCAGGCCAGCAGGTATTTGGAAGTTGCTACTGTCTCCTTTACTAATATAGATTAAACCACACCGGTTCCTTTGATCAGTCATGTATTCTTGGTCTGCAGTTGCTCTTGTTACTCTCTTCTGGACCATCATCCTTGGTGAGGAGTGATGGTTAACCTGGGATAAAGGGCTGAAGTTGCTGCTGTATTTTTGCTCAGAAGATTGAGGGTTTCTTCATATCTTTTACAAACAATGACCCTGTGTATACATCCCACTGTGTGTGCTTTTCACTTTTGCCATAGGTAACTCACGTTTACATTTTCTATCCCATCAACCCTTCAACTATTCCTCTCCAGAACTTTTCCTGCTTTTCATTCCTTGTCTTGTGTTTGCCTGGTTAATTATTCTTACCAAATTGCATTACCTCACACTTGTCCTTGTTGAACTGCGTCCTTTTTTTTTTTTTTTTCCAGAATGCTTCTTCTAAATTATCGAGATTGTTTTGAATTTTTGTCCTCCTGCATGCTTGCAGTCCCTCTCAGCTCGGTGTAGCCTTCCAGGGCAATCAGCCTGTTTTCTCTGCCATCAGCCAAGTCGTGGTTGAAAATACCAATTGGTGGGGTGGGTTCCACTGGAAGATGCTTCAGTAGGGTCCTCCCAGTCTCTGCTCATAGAGCAGTGCCCTGTTCCCAGGTGGTCTTCCCAGCACTGGTGGTCCCACCTTCAGACAGCTCAGGCATCCCTGGATATGTTATGGGCATGTCCCATCAGACACTATCAGAGGTCTCTTAAATCTTTGTTTCTTCTCCCCTTCCTGCAAGTTCTGACACCCTGTCACAGAAAGAAATACGAGAGATTTGATGTGATTTGTTCTTGATGAGCAGAGGTTATTTCTTACTCAAGTTCTCCTTGTCTTCTAAGCACTTCAATTGAACTTAAGCTGATTATTCTATAATTTCCTGCTTCCTTGTTCCCATCCCTGTATTTTTCAAAGATAGGCTTTGTGTTTGCCAGTCCTTTGTAACATCAGTCATCCCCTGTGAGCGACTGGAGACAATTCCCAGTGCTCCTGAGTTGCTGCTATCGTTGAGTTCTGGGGAAGTCTGGCAAGGTGTCCACATTGCCTCCAGTGGGGGATAATATGATATTAAAACACATGTAATGCATTGCACAGTCTGCTTGTCTTCCCACTCTGTGTTGGGAGGACAAAACAATTAATTGAAAGAAAATAAACCATCTATAGAGCTGCTTTTCCGAGACCAACTCAGGGCTTGTTTACCTGCTAATGGTGTTCTGCCGTGCTGTGGTTATTAGTAAAGTTTTGACCTCATGGTCTGCAAAAACAGATGCTGCCTCTTTCCAATTATAAATGGGGTTTGAAATAGTCTGCTGGAGTGGGAAGAGAAGGGCAGCCTCAAATAGCACAGCCACTCACCCAGGCAGCCGGTGTCCAGCATCACGGGCTGTTCGGAGGTGGGCCACGTGCTGTGCGTCATGGTCGTGGGTGTCTTGGCCAAAGTCTGATATTCTCTTTGTTAATTTTAGATTTAAATATGGTTTAACTTCGCAAAACCATGAGCTGCCATGCAGACAGCTCTTTTGCAACCTGGTGTCAGGTGTTGGATATGTAGGGTTTAAGTGTGGAGAATCAAGCCTTTGGGAAGGCACAGGCAGGTTTGGGTGTTAATGTGCCCAGTGTGGGAGCTCCAGGGGACTCAGGACTTACTGAGGGATCAGTAAAACCAAGAAGGTTTCATGACTTTAGGTAAGTCCCAAGTACAGATGGGATGAAGACAAACAGTTTAACCTACCTGCAATTAAATTGTTGTGGTTTTTTTCATTTCCAACGGTAAAAACTGTTCAGTTCTCAACCATAACGTTTGTTCTTGTCTTGACTGACTCACCAGCCATGTGCTGCTTACACAGCCCTTCTCTTTGCCCCTTGCAGCCTATGCCAGAGCCATACATGCTGCAGGATATTTGGGTTTTAAGTGTTGGGATTTGATTTTTAATTGAATAGGAAATTATAAACCTTGTATTGAACCTTTTAGGAGACTCCCAACATGCTGCCCATTGGAAATGCTACATTTCCAATTAGAGGCTGACATTGCACCTTCTCACTATGGCTGTGGAGCTCAGGGCAGGCTCTGTATCCGTGTTCCCTGTGCAGGCTTCCCCTGGCAAGTCTTCTCTCTGTCAAATTTTAATGATTTCTAGTTACCCACTGCCAGCCAGCTCCTGGCTCTCATTGTAAAACACCAACTGCAGTCAACTCTGTACCTGTAGATTTGCATGCAAAGTGGGGTTGCCCTTTGCATGGTGGCTTCACACCCTTGAGATGAGTTGTGACTGTGTGGTGTCTTGGACGCTCACCTTGTGGAACTGTTTTTAATGGATGTTAGGCGGTGCTTCAGAGCAGGCGTGCACAGCTCCTTGAAGGACTCGCCACACGCATCCCGGGTGGGTGTCTTGGTGCAGGTCTGAGCACAGGGTCTCTCCCTTGGTTTGAGAGCACGGTGAGGAGCAGGATGCTGGGTTTGGTGGCTGTGGGGCACTGGCTGTAGTGTGGACGTTGCTCTGGGGCAGCAGGGAGGGCTCAGGCAGCGTCTCTGCAGGGAAATGTTGCTCGTGCAGTGCCGCGCACGGCGGGATGCTTCGCTCGCCGGGGGTGTCCTTTGTGGGAAGCAAACTTTGTCCCAGAGGGACGTTCCTCTGAGTGTGTTTACAAAGTCTTCTTCTATAGTGCGTAAAAGCCGTGAACGCTAATCTGCTCTGGAAGCAGCAGAGTCAAAGCCTGATACCGTTAAATATGAGCCGTGTCCTGCGGCATGTGGGGTTCCTGCTGCTTTTTCATTTCTGTTGCCTGCACCAGCTTGACTTCAGGTTTTTGTAGTTTCTTTGAGGTCTTGGGCACTGCCTGCAGCGAAATGGATACGAGTGCAAGCCCTGGTTTGAGCTGGGATCGCTTCACTGCAACCCTTGCAAGCATTTCCCAGGAGGAGAGATGCCAGCAGGAGACCCAGCGAGTGCCTCTGAGGGCTGAGGAGATGCAGGCGAGGACCTGGCTAGGGAACCATGGAGTGTAGTAATCTGTCATTAAAATACATCATGATTAAAAAGATATGCAGGAGCATTTCTGAGAGTCTTTACGTGGCCTGGGTGGTGCTCAGCAGACACTGTGAAATTGGTGGCTGGAATGCAGCAGCATTTGCAAAATTATCGCACCTGTGACTTGAACAAATTCATCCCAAGAGCGAGAGGCACTGTGCAATCTGTTGATATGCATTTATCGAAATAAGTCATTCATTGTCTGAAGTCACCTGTATTTCTGTTTTTATTTACTTGCAAGTTTTTTAAGGCCTTTAAACAGGGCTCTTGACCTGTATTGTGTATGCTCTTGCTGTGTTCCATTGCTGCTCCCACAGTAAGAGCTGTGGTTGTGTGATGGAGTTGAAGTTACAAGGGCTTTCTCCTAGCCTGTGTTCTTCAGCATAGACTCGGGTTCATGTCCTTGTTGTTCTGTGTCCCTCACCATCTTAGAAAAGTCGACTGGCTGGTTTCATTCCTCAGTTCCCATCTGCTCTCTGGGGACAGTGACATGTCTTGTCACAGGGGTTTGGAGGACACAGCCACGCTTCCGTGACAGCAGGGTCTGTGTCAGCGCTTAGGAGAGGAGCAGTCAGAGGAGGTTAACACACACACCCCCAATTACATCAAGTACTTCTCTTGGTTTACTTCTGTTGCAGAACAAAGCTCATTTGTGATTCCCTTTGATTCATCTAAAACAAATCATTGATTTGTACTTATATCCTGAATGTTCATTGATTATTCACTTAGTGTTTAATGTAAAACATCTATAGCTGGCTAGTTTAAGTGAAGCTGCCAGTCATCTCTAGAAAGCCTTGAAGCCACTAAGTGCTGGGCAGATTGCTTTAGCAATAGATGGACAAGGCTGCTGCAGGTAGACTTGGATTATCCATGGTTCTCCCTGTGTACAAAACTCAAACTGGTCACCGAAGGACCAATTTTTCTGATTGTGGTGTAAAGAAACACAAATAAATATCCCCACTGGGGTACCTGGCTAAGCACAGGCATCCACAGCCAGCAGGACTTTGAAGGCAACCCTTGATGCTGAGCTTCAAAATAAAACCTGCCTAAAAATACTTGGAGATGATGCTTAATGTTCTAGGTGAAGATTTTCCGTATCATTATTGTGCCAATTCTAATGCTGAAGTTTTCTTTTTCATGAGACAGAGACCAAGAGGTTGGGTGATTGGGTGGGTGAAGAGGGCTGCTGTGGTGGCAGAACTCACTGGGCAAATTAAAGGATTGTGAAAAGTGTTAAAATAATCAAAGAGCTTCAGTGGGGGTGGGCAGGTTAGCACTGTTAGGAGGAGAGGCTTTTCAGGGAGGGCTGATCAAGCATCTGCTTAGCAGCTTCCTGATGCAGGCAGAGGACTGTCATCTTTGATAGAGGGAAATAAATTTTTTCTACCTTTTCCATTTGAATCACATCATAGGGGGATTTTTATTCAGCAGTGCCCTTCTTGGGTTTATTTTCGAGCTCACATCAGGCTTCCCTTGCAAAGCAGGAAAGTCTGGGAGTGGCAGATTCCTGTATTAAATAATCTCTTTCTGCATTACTTGTGTCACTGGCTAATTCTCCTTCTGTTTTGTCCTGGTGTCAAGTCACATTTGAGTCTCAGGATCAGTGCATTAGCATGGATGTGTCTCTGATGCACAGAGACAGCTCTGTAACTCCATCTTCTCTCCTGCCTGCCCCTGCCTTGGAGTGACTCCCCCAGTGTTTAAACATTCCATCCCTCCTGTGCTATGTACAGGATAAATACTTACCTAAAGGTTAATCTGTATTTTGAAGTGACTAGACATGCACACAAAAATGTCTTGTGCAAGATATTTTCATTTCTGGTTATATTAAAGTGGACAGCAGTAGCATTAAAATGTAAATCATTAGGCTTTAGAGAAGCTTCTGGGCAAGAATTAATCTCCACCTGTCTTTTATGTTCATGAGGAGTTTTGTTGCGTTGCAGTGTCCATTTACTTGTGGCTATAATTGTCACTCTGATGGTTTAGGAGTTGTTGGTAGTGGGATGGATGCTGAACTGCCAGAAGAGCACAGTCTTGGTTTGTGTCAGTGCTGCTGCCTGGTCCGTACCTGTTCCTCAATGAATTTTCAGATCATCCTGATCACACCTTCAAGGCTGCCTTAGAGCACTTAGGTTTTTCTTCTCTCCCTGCGATGCCAAGAGCTTTTTGGAAGGTTCAACCTGTAGACCCTTTTTTGTCACTCACTGCTTGTCCTTAGTGGCAGTAAATCTCCTGTGTATTGTCACTGTTCTGAGGAATGCCATGGCTTAGGGAGGAGCCAAAGGTTGTAGTACCAAAAGGTTGTGTAGCCTTTAGAAGCTCTTGTAAATAATCAAAGAAATGCTTCTAATCCTGAGAAATGAGCTCCTTAAAGATCTGTGTATATGTATTTTATGTTGTGAAAACCAGCAGTGGTTTAGTTAAAGCATAGTAGTGAGGCCAACCCTGCCCTTACCAAGAACTTCACACAGAAGTTGGAGAAGTTTTCTGAGGGAGAACTAAATTTCTTTATTCCTCTCCAAAAGACAGTCAGGGAAGCAGAGCAGCTGTGCAGTGTCCCCAGGGTGTGTCCCCATGTGAAGAACAAGAGCAGTGTTTGTCTGTGTCCTTTGCCAGGTGAATGGATGGATCTGGTGGTGGTTGAGCTCTCTCAGACTCAACCACTGCCACAGACAAGTACCTGTCAGATGAATTATTCTGTTAATTCTGGCAGAAGTGTTGTGGTGGTCTCCCCTCCCTCTGCTCTGTGCCCAGACTGTGATCTTTTACTTTTATTTGATCTCGCCTTTCATGTTTTAACTATTCCTTTTTCGTGCCATCTCTCATTGCACTCTCTCGAGCTGGCTTTGATATCTTTTCTCTTTGTCTTCTATTTCCCTCAGTTTTCTCTCTTTCTTCTTCCTTTGATGTTGTAGAAAATGATGGATGGAGATCTTCCCACGTGTTCCCTCTCTTAACCTTGTCCAATTCAAGTTATCCACTATTTGAAGAACTTTACCAGATACTCACCTAATAGTGTGGCTTCGGTCACACCAAGCAATGATTTTGGGTAGAAGCTGGTTTAGGCTGCCTGGGGAGGAGATGGTGCTGGTCCTTGCACTGAGTGTCAGGGGTTGCTCTGAGTCCATCTGGGTCTCAGGAGTGGTGGTGAGGCCAGGCACAGCCCCTCAGGACAAACCATGCAGATTCCAGAGTGAGGATATGCCATGGGGATTTTTCCCCCGGCGTCACACGTGGGCGGCTGGTGCTGATGGGCAGCAGGAGCTCCTCCTGCACTTCATGTATACAGCTTCAGCTAAATTGAAGGAAAAGCAAAAATTGTGTTTAAAAGGAGATTAATTTGCTGACTTTGAGGAGCGAGAAGTATTTAGGAAAAAAAACTGGAAATGCAAATTCTGGCTGAGCACAGGCTTCATCATTTGGTGGCTGAAATTCTCCACTTTTTCGTGCCAGTGAATCCACATGAAACATGTATTTTCCCCGAGCTAAAGAGCTGACCTGGGTGGGGGAGGTAAGTACTCAGAGTGGTGGATGAGCATAATTAGGACATGGATTGTGGGTTGGCTCTGTATAGATCAGTTTGTGTTTCGTTAATGTCTGGTTCCACCCTGTCTGTCTGTTTTATTGGATTAATTTATTACTTTCTGAAAGTGCCTCTCCAGTGAGCTAAAATATCTATTTACTGGAAGTATTTGGTTACCATGAAAAAGTGCGTTTGGCATGTGTTTGGCAAATATTAAGTACTTTCTTCTGTTTCTTTTGCAATTTAATCTTCTATTTATCTTGGGTATTGATTGCTGAAGGCCTGGTAATTATTTGCTGATTTTGAAAACAATGATTTTAGAGGCTTGAATTATTTTTGTAGTATTAATCATTACCTTGGTGTGCTTGCCTCAAAGGATGGGCTCTTTCTGACAGCTCCAGGGTGGACATTTACTGTCTGAAATTATGCCGCCATCTTAAAATAGCAAAATCATTACTGGTGTTTTGTTCCCAAAACTAAGCAGATACTTGCAGAGATGCAAACCTGGCAGTTGCAGTCAGCTCACAAATTTGCTGTTCCTCTTGATGGGAGGAGTGGCCAGATTCTGAAGTCAAATGAAAATACGGTTGTATTCAGTTTCCAAATTAATTTCATGGTGTGTTGGTCCCAGCTCTGGCGCAGGCCTGGTGGGGCGTGGGGCAGCCCTGCTCTGCTGGCAATGGAGCTCTGCCGGGGGGGAGAGAGAAGCCACACTCCAAAGGGTCTCACACTTGCAAGTGAACGTGGTGCCATACATAGGCACATCTTGCTTTGGGGGAAGGTGAGAAATTGAAGAGTCTCTGCTGGGAGCTGAGTAATTGGCACCTGCTATTATTGTGTCCCTCCTCCCCCTTTTAATAACTTGTTTATAGAGATACCTCTCCTACAGATCTCATTACACAGCCATAAAGCACGATTCTTTAAAAAATACATGCATTCCTATTCATGTCAGGTCTGAATACCTACCTCCTTCATTTTCCATAAGGAGAAGGGATGGGTTTTGTGGTATCCAGGCATCTTTCCTCTCTGCTGGTCAGAGTCTTGGCTTCCTGTGAGGAGACGAGCTGTGTCCTTGCCATACCTGGATGGAGATGTATTTCTTCCATTAATACAAAACCTGGCAGGCAGTTAGAGTGGGAGAGGAATTTTTGTCTTCTTGTTGTTTTAGGCCTTGAAGCAAGGGGTTGTGTTGGCTGTTTGAGTGATGCTGGCCTGATCTCCATCGGAGCTTGCACAGTGACATACATTGCTGGAGAGCACGAGAGGCGACGTTTAGCATACGCCCCTGGGATCTCCAGCGCAGTGAATCCCACTTCCTGCTCATGCATCAAGTGATACGTTTAATTGGTTTTAACAGTTTCATCCTTGTTCTTTTATTAGTGGAACGTGGTGCAAAAGGAAGCTGGGAGCGTTTTTGGATCCTGTCCTGGGTAATTCGATGAGTAAGTCTTGCTGAACTTCATCTCTGTGCAGGTGCAGTGATGCATCTCCTGCAGGGGATGCGGTGGGGAGAGGGTCTCCTCCTCCTCCTCCCAAACACGTGTGAGGAAGAAAAAGGAGGAGAGGGCAAAATCATATCCATGACAATTATTTTTCGATTCTTTTCATCACCTTATAGAACAAGAATGATAAAGGGAGCCTCAGAAAAGAGGGCAATCCAGCAAGCCCTGGCAGGGATGTAATCTTTTTTCTTCATACCGAGGTATAAAGATAATTCCAATCGGGATTGAAACAGCGGATGGCAAATAATTCTTGAACAATCCGCTTATGGTGTTCCAGGATGCGAATGAAAACCACTAATGGGATAAAGAAGGATCTAGATAATTATCTTGTCTGCATTAAATCCCATCCTTTCAGGAGAATACTCTTGTGTGGACACCAATTTCATGTGTATCAAATGCTAAAGCTGACTAGACATTTTCAGAAGCTGGCTGATTCCAACACAGACATACTCTCTTGGTGATGATATGTCTTTTTTCTACCTGGTTGGTCATAATAAATCTGATTTCTGGTCTCTGCTGCCCTGTTTCCTTTTTTCCCCCCTCCCAGCAGCAGGTTAAAGCTGTGACACACATTCTCTCCAGGGCAGATTTGAAACCTCCTTCATCTTTTTCCCCTTTCATTTGCTCGGCTGTTTTGAGAGACTTCCTGGGGTTTTTTTTCCCCTTTTTACAGCTGGTAGTGCTGTTGTTTTAAGTCTTGACAGAAGAGCTGCATGTAATATTAAGGTGTGTGAGATATTTTTTAAATTGATCCATTTTTTTTTCCCCATCAAGAGCTCTGCCTTTCAGTGTGGGGGATGGCACTGTGCTCCAAAACAACTCCAGTTGTTCAGTCAGCTAATGAGGCTCTTATTGTAGACTCTTCGTGTTTGAACCTAATGGACACCCCATGGATGGAGTGGAGGATGGCAGAAAGGAACAGTTTTGTCATGACTGGGACTGTGACATTTGGATGGAGTTGGCTCAGTTAACAGCATTCAAAGCTTTGCGTTACAGAAACTCTGTCCTCTGAGACCCCATGGTCAGAGGAAAGGACGACACAAACGCACCTCTAAGAATGTGCATGACAGAAAAGCACCTCTAGGAAGTGGCTGCTTCTTCATTATCCCCACCTGCTCAGGCTGCTGCATTTTCCAGCCTCACATTAAGTGTTCCCCAAGTGATCTGAGGCATGTCTGAGCTGGCTGCAGCATCTTTTGGTGAGCCAGGCTGTGTGTCCCACAGTGGGAGCAGTCTGGAGACTCTCAGCTGAAGAAGGCTGCCCACGAGCTGTCCTCCAGCTGGAAGAGGAGGGCTGGCAGTTGGCACCATTCCTTTGCACTCCAGAGGACAGATGCTGTTCATGGCTGTTTTGTCAGGGAAAAAGTCCCATCATTCATTTGGAGAGTGCCCAAATGCAGCTTCTCAGTGTCAGACCCTCTGAAACCACAAGGTTCCCATGTTTACTTGCTGTCATGGCAGCATTGTGAAGGCTCAGTTGTCTTTAGATGTACAGAAGGGCTTCCTTGCTCTTAGCGAGAAGTCAAAGAAGAAATTCTGTCCTGTCCAAGGTGGACTTGGGTTTCCAGTCTCCCTCATGTGGCAGAGAGAGGTTACAAGGGCCAGTTGTGTGCTGAAATCCAAGGGGTTGGTGTGTCTCTTTTTGCTGTGAACTGTAAGTTGCTCTTGACACCAGATTTGCTGTTCACACCACCGTGAGCTGTCACTTGTCTGTCCCAACTGGAGGATGTCCTTAGAGGCACATGAAGCTCAGCCTTTCCATACCAGGCTTGGATTTGGGACAGGTAGGCTGCACAAGGGTGTGATGTGCAGCTGGGCACACCCCGATAAAGCACTTCCCAAGCAGGGCTGTGTGTAGAGAAGAGGCTAAGTGGGATCCTTGCAGCCTCTGGAAGGCTCTTTAGGAAATGAGTCATGTTTAAAAAATGTGGTCATTTTTTGTTTTGGTGACATGCTTCTAGAACAGCAACTCTTAAACTGAAATGCTCACATAGAAGTCAGTATCAAGGTTTCTTCACCTCCTGATCAGAGTTGTGTGCCCTATGGCTCTCGGAGCAGGGCTGAACTTTAACAGTGATGCCTGGTGCAGGCTTTTGCCTAAAAATACTGACATTCTGCAAGAGGAGTCTAGCAAGGTCTGACAGCAGATTCCTAAAAATCAATTGATTGCTGTTTAAAATAAGATACCCATCCTACACACTCGTGACTTGCACAGAGATCTTGATGGGCATTTTCACCTGGGTCTTGGTATCACTGCACACCCTTCAGATGAACCACTCATTAAGAAATCTCATTACTTGCTCTGTTAAAGGTGTCTGGTTAGCTGAGTTGCTAATTGAAGTGTCCTTTCTTCAACCCAGTGTTGTGATGGAGCAGCTCCTGGAGCTGTTACACCAGGTGTTACCTCCACAGAGCATTATAAATGATCTCCTGCCATCTCCTGCTTGGGTGAGCGCTACCCAGAGAGAAACTGTGATTTTTTCCGGATGTCTGCACAGCTCTCAAGTGACTTGCACAATGCACACACACAGAAAGGCAGATATTTCATGTCTCTTTGGAAATCTGTCAAGACAGTGGCAGATCACTTAGCCTGTGCTGTCTGTTCATAACTTCTAAAATGCAGGTCGAGCAGTATTGCTGTAATAGTTAAAGGTCAGGCAAAATTACAACTTTTAGTCCTTTGTAGCAGCTGTGGTCATCACAGGAGGTATTTTACGCCTGGGATTGAAACTTTGAGCACTCGTCTGTTGTTCCAGAGTGCTGGTTAGTTCCTCTGCAAGCCTGCAAACCAAAGGTGGCCATTTCTGCAGGTACCCCTGATGGTGACCTCATGGTATTCAGAGACCCCCAGCTGAGACCAGGATCCTCACTAGTGTGCCCTGAATGTCCTGGGTGCACTGGGAAGCCTCCCAGAGAGCTTCACCATGGAAAGCTGGGCCAGGAGGAGTGGGTCCCTGTAGGTGGGGTGGTTGTCAGTGGCAGAATTTGAAATCCACATCAACTCATCAGCATCGTTTGGTTACCGAGGTCACTGCAGTGCTGTGATGTACATGGGGGTCATTTGCATCAGACTTCAGGATTTGATGGAGAGGAGGAAAGGGAAGATGTTGACAAGAGAGAGCTCATAGGTGGGTAGAATTCAGATCACTGCCAGCCAGTGCAGAATGGGTCAAGAAATTCTTTTTTCTGCTGATGTGTGGCATAGCACACTGGCGAGAAGGTGTGGATTCAGTACATGCACTTTTGTTTAGTTTGGCTTCCAGGAGAAGTCCTTATCTCTTCTCCTGCTGCCAGCTTCTTTGGAGTTGCCCTCTTTCCCTCTGCTCTGCCTACATTTCTTGCTGTGATTTCAATTATTTATACCATTTCTCTTCCCCTTAAACTGCTCCGCTGCCTGTGCACTATGGAAGCAGCTGTCGCTTCCCAAGCCTGTTCTGCTGATGTGTGAAGAGCTGATCCCTCTGCACACAACCTGTTAAGAGCATTTCAGGGCTCTTCAGTGTGGGCAACTATGTGGATGTAAAATTGCAATTGGATCTTACCTTACGGAAGATTTTAAGTGTGGCTGGTGAAGTAATGATCTACTTATTGATGTCAAATAGCAGGAGGGAGCTGCTCAGGGTAACAAGGGGAGAGGAGGAAGAGTTTTGCAGAGCGGTATGTCCCCTTCTTTTGGTGAAAATTAAGCAGCTTAAAACTAGAGGTTATTCTTCTCTTGGTTCCACCAGTGTGCATTCAGCAGAATCTCATTAAAATAATTTAATTTATTATTGACACAGGCTGATGTCACAGAGGTGACAGGGAGGCGCGGCCTCACACGGCTGGTCTGAATTCAGAGCTGAGGCTGAGAGAGGCAAATTTAGCCATTCAATTTAGTCCTCCCTCATTTTTACCTCTGCAGCATTAAGCTTGGAGAATGAGCAGAAAATGTTTAAATCCCTTTCTTCATTGCTGCCATGTTCAAACTGAATTAACTCTCATCCAAAGGCAGCCTGTGCTGTAGGAAATATCTGCCATAGTCCGAACTGTGTTTTTAGGTCAGAATTAAAATGTATGTAACTGTTGAGCAGTGAGTAATGAATACTCAAATCCTGCTCTTTGCCAACAGTTGTTCTGCAAGATGTGATTTGTACACATCCCTTGTACCTGTGCAGGTACATGAATGTGTTATTAGAACAGGAACCAGCACAACGTGTCACAGGAAAGAATGGTTATAAGGTGAAGCAGCTTGCTAGAAATTTAAATAATTTTTTATTTCAAGCCTACATTTATTTATTTGACTTCTACAAATGTAGCTTCTAGGGTGTACTAGTAATTGATGTGAGGATGCAATTGTATTCATGGCACATCTGTGTCAGGGGCAGTATTTATGTGCAGTGGCTGCTCCATGAAATATTTGTTCTCTCCTCTTGGCTCCTCCATCCAGTAAGTAGATGTGAGCTCTCAGGGAAAGTGCAAACAATTTTTAGAGCTGTTCTAGATAGAGTCCTAAAGAATTTTTTGATTGTGTAACTGAAAAGAGCTTTTGAAAAGACAGAACAAATCTCAAGTAAAGAATGGCCAGGGAGAGGCTGGTGCTTTGCTGTATTTGATGGGCTTTCAGTCTGCTAATGAAGAAAGACTAAAGCTCCCACTTTACAGAGTATTGTCTGAGGACTGAGACTCTTGGGATGTGTTTGAGTTCAGGGGCTTCCTTCTGGCTTCTTTTGGGTAGAGACCATTCAAATTTGAAAAAATTGCTTAAGTTCCTTAAATTGTGTCCTGTCTTTCAGTGGGAATTGCAGAGATAATTGCAAAGTAAACTGAGGAGAGACTGACAAAAATGAATGAGGCAGAACTTTGGGCAGGACTCGCTGTGTGCTGGTCATTCTTCTGGTGTCCAGTGGCCAGTGTTGGTGCCACGTGTATTTCAGAGGTTAGTTACATGGTATTGCCAGATTCCCAATGGATTAATGGATGTTTCCATTCGGACTGACAGCTCCTGAGGCCCCACAGCAGTAGGGGGAGGGTGGTGTTACTCGCTCCGAGACAGGGAAGTGGATTGATGAAAAGCAAAGCCCTCTACAAGGCTGCCTGGGTGTCATTCAGCCCATTTCACAGGTGGGAAATCAGGGCACAGGAGAGGTTCCCAACCTGCCGGCTGCATAAATCCCTTTGGAACCTCCCTCCGAGCATCCCTCCTGCAGCTCCTCAAACACAGAAGCCACGTCTACAGAAGGATGGCTTTGTGTTTCTCTGCTGGCGTATTTGTTACTGGAAGAATGGCATTTATTGGGGTTTTTCTGGGAGATCTATGCTTGTTCTGGGCTGGGAAGTCTGTGGGACTCGGGGCAGGAACCTCGGGCTGTGCCAGGAGGACAGACGGAGGGAGCATCCTCTCTGCAGCTTCTCACCCTGCTCAGCTCTGTGTTCTTCAGCAAGGCTCCAGTGCCAGACAAAATACACGTGTGGGGAGGCAGCTGGTGCCAGAGCTGCTCGAGGAGAGCAGCAGTTGGCCATTAGTGTGCTCAGAGGTTGGGTGGATTGATTGTGCTGCTGTGGAAACCCAGGGCCAGGGGACAGGGGCGGAAGGTCACACCACAGGCTGCTGTCGGCGCAGAAGAAAGAGGGAGATTTTTATGTTTTGTGGCGCCTCTTCTCCTACTTTGGAAAAAGCTTTTATTTTATGTGTCTGTGTAAATGCTTTATAACCCAAGTGCTATGGGTACTCTGAATAATTGCTCAAAAATTGATGGTGAATTTTGACCATGTACAGACAGTGCCTTCAAGTTCCGAGGATTCTTCTCACAGATTGTGATGCATTTTTTTACTGCATTTAAATGAGTTATTTTATATAAATTCTGAGTGCTGGCAGGCTTACAGTCACTGGGGCTTTTATAAGCTTGTTTTTTCTAAGGGACTGAAACAATGCCCTTCTTCCCAACAGCTTTCAAACTCTTAGTCTCACTTCACCCCAGTGAGGCCATGGTACAGAAACTCCAGAGGTGATGCAAAGTCCTCTGGGTATTTTGAAGGTAGCCAGGAGAACAGAAGAGAGATCTGTTGATGGCTGTGTCAGGCATAGGTGAATCTGTACAGAAAGTGTTATCTTCATAGCCCAAGCCATAAGAAATTCTTTAATCAAAGCTTTTGTTTGAGTACAGGATGTTCAGATATTGGGTTCCCCCCAGGGGTGGGGTGTGTTGGGGTGGCTGCAGCCAGCAGCATTCTCTGTGCCTGGTCAGCAGCTCAGCCCATTCCTCGTAAAGCCCTGCCAATGCAGAAAATAAACAAGAACAGATTTTTTGTGCCTTGTCGCACTTGTAGCAAGAGTTAGAAGTAGCAACAGAAAGAAAATATTTGGGAGGGGGAGGGGGCAGGGTTAATGGGCCCACCCATTTCAGTATTCCTACCTCTGGCCAGAGCCTCATTTTCTAATTTTTGTTGCTCTGGCTGCTTTGTTTTTCCTTCATTGCAATCAGGATAATGCAGTACAATAGTGCACTAAGAATTCCAGCTATTCAATTACCTTTCAGAAGTTGACTTAATTGGCTCTTTAAGTGATAGCTCTCTATTGTGTGCAATCAGCACCACTCAAGGAGGGAGCAGGAAGAGGAGAAGGCTTTTGTTTCTAATCAATAAACAGAGGTCTTTGAAATATTGCTGCTTGCAATTTGTATCACTGGTTAAATTACACTGAAGATGATCATCTGCCCCTTCCTGGAGGAGCACAGCTCTAGCAGAGTAATAGAGCTTTACTGTTCACAAATGTGGACTGTTTTACTGTGTTTCAAGTTAACCCAGTATTCTCCCCTTGAATTTTTTTTTCCCCCCAAAGCACTAAAGAAAACCAAAACCAAACTGCTGCAGAGCCTGGCACAGATGCTTTGGGAAAGTCTAATATGTAATGACTAATCATTTGGTTTGTCCCTCATAAAGTATGCAAATAAATATGATACCTGATGATAAATAATTCGAAGTCGAGATAGAAGGCAAGGGGAGATTATAGAAGGAATAAATATGTGTAAACCAACCTTAAGAAAAATAAGCAATCTCAAAAGCTTAAGCTCTTCTTCCAAGCTGCAGTCCATAGAAACAGCTGCTTCTTGGTGCAGGTTTGCTTCCAGTGCTTGAATGCAGGGGACTTCAGGCCAGCAGGATTTTCAGTTTGTAGTCAGTTTGGCCAAAATTACAACTCTCAGAAGCTGCCCCCCTTGCACAGCTCTGTTGCACTTCAGGTCATCACTGAGCCTGGTTTAGGCAGCAGGAAAGTTTTGCCAAGCACACCAGATTTCTTTTAGATATATATTTTTTCGTTTATTTTTTACTAGTTATTGGGTTAAAAGTGATCATCTGCTTCATAGTTTCATTAAAACTAAAATTACTAGTCATAATTAACTATTTAGTCCTAATTAAAAGTATTTTGAATCCAGAAAGGTCTTCTTGAGATTGCAAGAGGCACAAGACTGGAAGTCACGCTCAGAGCCCTGGTGCTACCAGTGCCCTGGGGCAGTTCCAGCTCCCATCTCCTAATCCATCCCCTCCTGTGGGGGTAGGTGAGAACTGCAGATCCAGACCTGTATGGAATCACAAATGATTAAGCATCCTGCACACTCCTGGGTAGGGTGCATGTCTCTCTGCACTCCATTTTCAACACCTTCTGTAGGGAATTTCATTTGCTTTGTGGGAGCAGCCATGGGATGTTCTCTGCAGCGATTGGCTTGCTCTGACCAAGCTGGGATTTAATTCATTAAAGATGCTTCTTCCTTTGCTCCCTGCCCCATCCTGGTAAGAGATGGATAATCACCCTTCAGTGCAATGTTCTTGCAGCGGGAGGGAAGGTGGTGTTGATCCAGATTTATAATCCTGCACGAAGAGCAGCCTTAAGATCATTTCACGTGTCAGCTTTGTGGGAGTTTTCACTAAACTACTGTGGAGGTAGCTTGATTTTGCCCTTTTATCAGCCAGAAATAGCAATGCTACAATGTCCTGCTCCAACTCAGCTTTTGGCAGCATTCCTGAAATTGCCAGCAGCCTTCTCCTGGCAGCCGCTGGCCGGTGTCAGGCGCCTTCGTGCCCAGACGCCCCGACAAGGCCGCGTTTGTTCGCCGAGGCCTGGTACGGTCCTGCCTGGCTGGAGGAGTGGAGCTGAATGGTCATTTTGTGATGACAGCAATTACAGCATCCATGCCGTTCCCCCGTCCAAGTGTTTTACTGATGGTCCCAAGTGCCGGGCTGGTTCCACACTGACTTTGCAGAGCACCGTGGCGCTGGGGGAGCGTGTGGCCCCTGCTTAGCAGATGCAGTGGCTGTTGGTTTGCTCGTAGTTTTGTCTGTGTTGAGTTAAGCAATGTAGGGGAAGGAGGGAAAAGAAGCAACTTTTTTGTTGCCAATTTACTCTGTGGCTTCTTCGGCTCCTGGGAGGGGCTGTTATGATAAAGTCTGATATATTTTCACATCTGCCTACGAAAAATGTAGGATTTATCTTTCAAATGAAATTTGCTCTGCTGCGCTGCCAGCAGGGTTTTTTTGAGTAGCTATTTTTGTGAAATATAACCCGAGAATTTGTATTGGCTTAACACTTAAAATGTAGCCAGGGGAAGATGGAATATCCATCTTTATTGTATTTGTTTCTCTGTAATGAGACGTTACTGTCTGTCGTAAAGGAAGTGGTTCTCCAGCCCAGGGAGCATGCCCAGTGATTTTCTGCTTGCTCCATTAGCTCGTGTGCAGACCTCCTGATTTTTTATGTGCATGTGCTTTTCTACTTGTTTAATCCTGCCAACTGCTCTTCTGGTTGGAAATCCATTTCTATAATGCTGGGTATTACACAAATTTGTTGAAGCTCTTAATGCCGATAAAGGGGAAGGGGGGTGAGGCTGCTTTGCCCAGTCAGCCTGAGCCAACTTTCTCCTTCCCATCAGTCACACAGAGCTTTGGCTGCAGCTCACTGAGGGCACAAAATGCACGCAGTAAAGAAAAATAAAGTTTAAGGAACAGCTAGAGTGCTGTAAATGTCGCTTGCATTTTGATTTACGAAGTCCAAGCACAGCACAAATTGGATGGCTCGCTGTGCCCTGTGGAAATCTCTTTGTCTGCCTTTTTTTGCAATATTTCCATAACTACTAATCATGGTATTGTAGCAGAGAGCCCTTCTACAGAAAGCTTTTTGGTCACTGCTGCTGTTTACTATGACTCTGTACAGCGTGTTAATTGCAGCTCCTCGTTGATGGGAATATTCATCAGGAACTGCAGTGTAGATGCCAGCAGTGATGCTCTGGATTTTGGGGTTCTTGTGTGCGTGATGCTTTGGGGACCAGAGCTGGAGCAGTGAGAGGCATCCTCCCTCTCTGTGTGTGATTTGCAGTGTTTGTGGAGCTGTTTCCAGCAGGACTGAGCACATCCCTGTCTGTTGTACTGTTCTGGTTGTTTTAATCTGTTGAATTCATCTGTGGCACTTTGCCTGGTGGAGAGTGGTGGGAATGTTGTCAGCAGTGGCAGAGAAGGATGCCAGGCTGCTTTTTTTTATTATTATTTGCAGTAAAGCCATACAAAGTCCATCCAGGGCCTCATGACAATGGTTTGAGTAGCTGTCAAGCATGCATGTACCTTTTGTTTAAGCAATGGACCGGGTGACCTGCTCAAAGTTTAATGTGAGTTTATATACTTGTGTTGACTTCTGACTTAACTATCCAGTTCTGTTAAAAATAAAAGGAATAAAATCATTCTGGCACACTTTGATAGCTACAGCATTTGGAAACTCTTCAGCTTCTCTCTCTTCTCTTTCCTGATTTCTTCCCAAGAATAGTTGCAACACTTTCTTTTTTAGGACTTTGCCCTAATAATTACATCTACGAAGATCCGCTGGGATGGGTTATCCCACAAGCAGGATTATGCCCTTAAATGGAAAATAAGCCACCACAACAGCCAAAGTTTGGGGAAAAAAATACTATTGTGGGAAAACAAGGTTGCTAAATGTGTTATTCCATGTTGTGGAGCTGCACAGTCAGGAAATGCTTGTTAGTGCAGAGAGGAAATGCTCATGTCTTCTAAATGCTTCTTGCATTCTTTTTTAATTGTTGTTATAGTAGGAAAACATGGCTCTAATAAAATACCAACTACCACCCCCTCTGTAAGAGGGATAGGAGGTGTGAGAAAACGTTAGAGGTAGAGGGAGAGGCCAGTCATGCTCTTTATTTGCTGGGTTCTGCTCCTCCTTTTCCCCCCAAGCCAGCGGGGGTGCAGCTCCTCTCCAGGCTGCCCGTCCGGTTCCCTGGCCCTGCTGCCTCTTGGCCAAAGATTTGGGCTAAATAATCCAATTAAGACTTGCAGCTTATATAACTCTCTTGGCTTGAGGCAGCAGCCGGACTGACGGGGATAGAAGCACATCTGGAAATAGTGTACTAAACATGCTGCCGCGGCTGGAGCCAAAACGGTTTGGACAAATTTGCTCATACGCACAAGATGTCCTTTGAACAACAAGATGAGTGTGCACGGCCTCCTTGCTGAAGAAGTTGAAGTTAGAAAATGCTCCTATCCATAAATTGTTTCCCTGGCTGGGAAACTTAACTGGCTTTTTTCCTCCCCCTTCTCCTTTGCAAGATCATCCAGCTCTTCCTTTCGAGCTCCAGAGGATCAGCCAGGCCCTGTAGTACACTGATCATAAATAACACATATGGGGTTTTTTATTTCAAAGGTGGGAAGGACCTCCAGTGTTATTTAGTCTAACTTCTTATCTGCTACCCATCATAGGAGTTGCTTTTTATTTAATCTGAAATACAGCTTGGTGTATAACTGGAACACA
The DNA here is from genome assembly GCA_026261815.1 of Monarcha castaneiventris obscurior. Classification (NCBI taxonomy): domain Eukaryota; kingdom Metazoa; phylum Chordata; class Aves; order Passeriformes; family Monarchidae; genus Monarcha; species Monarcha castaneiventris. The sequence goes on along the minus strand of JAMPIT010000371.1, from coordinate 6,034,224 downwards.
GCTCTGAAGACGCAAGTATTTTTTCTGAGAATTCATTATAACCCTGGTAATTTATCCTAATGGTTAATGACACTATTAAAACATGAGCATTTTATGTTGGCTCAAGGGTTGGAGAGAAAATAGAATTCAGCCATTCTGTAGTTCAAGTTGTGTGCCCAACACAAGCTTAGAAAAAAAACTGCACATTTTGGCACTCTTGGATGCCTCTCCTTTTGTTGGCATCCATTACTCTCAGTAGGGAAGTTATGGGCATTAACAGCAGAACACATTTCCCTTCATGTGCAGTGATATGTGCTTATAGCTTCATTTTATAGTCTGCTGTCTAATGTTAAAGAATTTATTTGTCAGGTGTGCAAGTCTGGTTTAGCACTCACGTCCTGCCCGTTCCTGGGTGCTTGGACTGCTGCTTGTCCCAACACCTTCCAAATCTGTGCTGAGGAAGGGTTGTAGAAACATCACCTCGCTGAAATCTAATATCAAACACAGACACACACACACAGACACACAGCATTCATGGGCTTGACCTCAGGAAAACATGCCCAGGGAATTGGCTGCAGCGTGGGCAGTGGCCAGGCTGCCAATGAGTGGTGCCAGAGCTGCAGAGGTGCTGGAGGTGGTTTGGCAGAGGGTGTGTTTTGGTCCCAAGAGGGGACGTTGCTGAGGCACAGCAGTGCAAAAGCAGCACTCTGTGGCATCCTGACCCCACTGTGGCTTTTAAAGTGGTTTAGCCACTTCTGGGTGGTGTACAAGGATATGTACCTTGGCAAAACCCTCCATGCCAGGGAGGTGGTGCAGAGCACTGGGTAGCTCTGCTGGGGCTGCTCCTGAGTCTGAAGCAATGCAGGGCTAATATGATATTTCTTCCAGCATACAGATTTGTAGGGCTGTCAGAATGCCCCTGCTCTCACCAGGCTTTGGACATGGCCACGGGAGCCTTGTAGGAGTATCTTTATAGTCACAAATACCCACATGCTAAGTCATGATCTTATAGTTTATACATTTTGGGGTTTTACATGTCATAAAACTAAATAACGAGTTCCCCTAAAGAGGCTGTATGTCTTGAACCACTTCTCCCAGCCCATGCCAGCTGTGGAACTCCCCCATATCCACTGCTCGCTCAGACATGGGTTTGCTGGCAATGATAACAGAGCTGTGCTGCCACTTCTTCCACATTGCTGCTATATCTGACTGGCTGCCTGCACTTGATGTTTTATTCCTAAAGAAGAAAGAAATTGGATTAGATTTTCTCAGCCACGCACAGCAGTGATCCTGGGTAGCAAAGCTGATCCGTGTGCAGGAAGCTTTGGGAAGCTGGGCGTGAGGGTAAGTTATTAACTGGGGACTCACCCAGGGTGATTTGCTTTATGGATATCTCAGGCATTCCAAAGGACTCCAAGAGGTGTTGAGCAGCCTCCATGGGCCTTGAGAGACCATTTCGGGTGCATCAGGGATACCTAAAGCACCTCAGTGCAGAAATTACCTCGCTGGACACTGAAGTCCAATAAACCTCTTTGTAGAGAGGGAAAAAGGGCTCAAATTTTGCCCAACAGAGTCGTGCTGCAAGTTTTAAGGGCAGTTTCCTGGTGGGTGAGTCACACTGCTGTTTTCCCTGTGCCATGCTGAGCCTCGCTCCCCTGTGGTGGGATTTTTCGTGAGTTTTGACCTCCTGGCACCCCTGGGACAGGCCCTGCAGTCCCTCACACCCAGTGGTGTAGTTTGCTGTGATTTCTGCAGTTTAACTCCTTCAGTACCGACTGTGGCTTTGCTCAGCTGTGCTTGGGATTTTTGTTGTGCAAAAGCCCTCTCCCTCCTGTGCCTTTGCTGAGCAGCCGTGGCCTCTCCGGAGCTCTGTGCCCTCTCTTGTCTTCCCCTCACACCTCCTTGAGTTGACAGCCTGATCCGATGTCATCCTTCACATGCTCCCGTGAGGATGTCTGGCTGCACTGGTGCTTTCTGGGCTGTGTGAGATGCAACTGTTTAATCATGGAAAACTCTCCCCTTGGGCTCTGATGCTGTTTGCTGGGCACAGCTTCTGGCAGCCCATCTTGCATTCTACTTGCAGCACCCAAACATGTCAAATTTCTGTAACAAAGCTTCCCTCGGGGTGGAAGGTCTGGAAAACTGATCCACAGCAGCTCACATAGCAATTAGGTTACCTTATACATGGCACCAGTAAAGGTAATGGTGTGTGAAATACTGAAAACCCAAATCCATTTAAATAGACATGTTCAAAGGGAACGTGAGGTGTGAACAGGGTGTCTGTGCTCACAGGGAGCGTGAAGTGTCTTCTGCCAGGACTCAGCAGCACTTTAAGAATAGTTGTGAAATTAAGCATAAATACCATGGTCCTGTGGTCCAGGCCCCGGGAATCACACCTATTAGGGGAGGTGGTAAGCAGCAGGCTGTAAGGCTCAGTGCACTGCCTTTAAGCCTTTAGGTAAACCTGACATTGCAAGAAAGCAAAGTCTCCAGAGATGTGGTTTCACAGCCATTTAAACTGTTCTCGTTTTGGGCTGTTGCCCAAAAGGGCATCCAGGTTCCCATGTGCTTCCTTTGCATCACTGGCTCGGTCAGCAGGATGATCTAACCCAAAATTAAGCCTGCAGCAAGGATGCTAAATTTTCCAGCTGGATCAGACCATGGGACCATGGGGCTGTCTGGGTGTTGGTGCCCTCTGAGGAGATGCAGGGAGCACCCTGCCCATTTTGGCACTCCTGGCTCTCTGAAAGCCACTTGTGACACCTTGCCTGGAGCTCGGCATGGGGGAGTGGGAGATGCCAGTAACATTTCAGAGCAGCAGCTTGTTGAGAGGCTTTCAGGCATCATTTAATAAGCAACCAAAGGTCTTAGCAGTAGGACACCCGTGTAGTCAGCATCCTCCTCCCCTCCAGCTGTTTATTTTCTACCCTTGAAATGTCCTGCAACCCCCACCTTGTGCTGTGCCATCACCAGCATCTGTGTTGCCTCTCAGCTGAGCTGATCTGCTGGAATAATGCTGCTGCTGCCGCTGGCCTGGGGCTGGCAGGCAGCTCTGCAGCTGGGCTGTTGTGGGGTGTGGAACCAAGGCTGCCTGGTTCTGGGTTAGTCCCTGCATTTTGGAATAGAGAAAAGTTGATTTACTGCAGGATACTGTTGTTGCTGGCAAGTCAGGAATTCTGTCTTTGTACTTCCAGTGATGTGTTTTTTGCAAGGGGAAGAAATAAGGGTGGGTTTTATGCATTCTAAAGCAGCTGGTCTGGCTTCGTGAGAGAGGGTGCCGACATTATTTGATAACCCTTTCTCATGTTTTCTTGGCTGGTGAATGACAAAAGGGAGAAGTGGGTCTTCCTACTCTTTTAGTGGTATGTTTTTCTTCGTAGGAATTATCCTAGCCTATAAAATGAAACAAGAGCTCTCAGATAACATCAACAACTATGGTTGGCCTAAGTGTTCTGTTTTATGGCAATGTCTTGTTTTTTCTGTGGGGAAAAGAAATGTACCCCATTAAGTGCTCATGTTACAAGCCTGCACCCCAGGGGATAAATATTTCAAATATTAATGCTGAGTAATTTTTAAAAGGTTCTGCCTGCATTTTATTTTAAGCATTCTGCAAATTATTTAAGACTACTAAAACAAAATGCTATTTAGATCAGCTCATCCTGTGATCAGTATGTGGTGATTTTAAAATCTTCTCTACCCAACAGCATGGTTGTGCATCTGATGGGGCATTGGTACAATAGGAAAATTGGAATCTGGTGGTGGCTGTGGATCTGCAGGTAGACAAAATGTACAATTTACATAAACAGCGGAGCGAGGGGAGCGCTCTCAATATCCTTTCACTCCAGTACAGTCACATGCATTGCAAATGAGTTACTCTTTTGGAAAAAGAAGTCAAACCTGACTTGCATTGAAGTTCTCAGCTATTAACATCAGCGGGGCCAGGGACTCCAGCCAGAACTTCTGTGATTTCCTTGATATCCCTCTTAGTACATCACTCTAACTTTTCCATATGTGTTCTCTGATTTAAAACACAGCAATACTTTATTTCACTGTTGTAGAATTCTTTCATACACTCAACCCTGCCAAAAGCTTCATATGTTATTGATTAAACAAATTCCCACTGTTCCAGGATCTCGGCTGCTCTGAGTCTGGTGGTAACTTTAGTGGAATGATGAGTGCAATGGTCGATTCTACAAGGAGGTGGGGAAATACAAGGCACCAGTACTTACTGCTGCTAATCAATAAACTCACCTTCAATTTGCAAAGTGGAGCTGCTTTTTCCACCCGTCAGTGCAACATCTCTCCTGAGATGGGCTGAGCTTGTCCATCAGCTGTGAAGTGCTGGTGGCTCGGGTTCATTTGTGGGGGGGATAATGATGATGTTTGATTTTAGTAATGTTGGGAGAAGGATTAACAAGAGTTTCATTTCGACTCCTTCACAGGCAATTACCGACAGCTGCTGCTAGAGAAAGGGCGTGATGATTAACACAGTGACCTTTGCAAGGATTGACTTTCCTTCTTGGAGGGATTCCTTTTGGATGGACTTGCGAGCCATTAGCACTAAGCACAGAGCAGGATGCGTTGGGGCTTTGGGGTTTGGTGGAACAAGGTCTCTGTTTCACTATTAACTTAATTAGGTTATAATAGAAAGGGTTTTCCTGTTGGGCTGCGAGGCATTTGCTCTGCTTCAGGGTTTTCTGCTTCTGTAAAGCTCCAGAGCTGGGCCTTGCCAGCACCCGTGGGGACTTGGTCCTGCACGCTCCAGCCATCAGCTGTTCCTTTGGGATTGTTTTGGTTCATGAGATTTTACTCACTGGCTTTGCTGCCTGTTGTGAGAACAAAGTGAAAGGGGGAGAAATGCAGTCCAGAGGGTTTGGTGAGAGCCAAGCAAATATGATTTGGGCTTTTCCTGCATGCAGTGGTTCACAATCCAGCGTGACAAGTGACATGGCCCACGGCATGGTCAGTGCCTGGAGCTGAGCCTGGACCCCAGTGATGCACAGACGAGGCTGCTGCAGATTCCTGCACATTCATGTTCAGAGCAGGAGAGCAGCACCCTCTCCACTGCCAGTCTATTCCTGCTGCCCTTAGGTGCATCCAAGAGCATTTTCTGTGCCCGTGCCATGTAAGGAAAGTGCATCAGGCGAATGCATCTCCTTTTAAACCATGCTTGGTAGGACTGACCACATGTACAAGCTCCAATCCTTTCCCATTCCCCTTTTCCCTGCTTCCTTTCCACCCCTTGCCCAGGTTTGCCTGTGTAATGTCCTCACTTAAAAATCCTGTCAAGCTGCAATTATTTCGAGGTTTAATGACCCATGATTTCTGTAATGCTTTATTTTGTTCACTTTCAGCCTGTTTTTATTCCCCAGTCAAATAAAGGGTATTAAAAAACCCACCAAGTACAAAGCCTTCACTTTCCATTTGAGAGAAAAATGCTTCGAAAGCTGTATTTGTGCTACACAGGTAAATAATTAGATTGCTAATGAATTAGCTTTGCTTTGAAGACAAAAGCTTCAGTGTTCCTAATTAGGTTGTGAGGAGAGACATAGAAATGCGTGGCCTTTCTCCCAAGGAAAAGGGGAGAAAAAGGGGCTCCCAACCCAGCCGAGACCAGGGACCAGTGGCAGGATGGTGTTTTACCCGCCCTTGGGCTCAGCACCTTCCAGCTCTTTGACATTGTTTAAATTCCTCAGTGAATTCAGAGAAAAAATACACTTTATCTGTGCAACACATTTCCTTTTATCAGTTTCAAATTAATATTTGAATGAAATGGTTACTTACTGCTATGTTTTGAGACCAGGAGAATGGAAGCCTATGGTATATTTTCATTATATCACTCTATTTTATATGCTTTTCATCATAAGACCTATTATCGTGCCCTTCCTAAGATTAATTATCTCATATATATTTTCTTTCCTCACAGAGCAGGGGTTTTTTTCAGGCCTTTGATCATTCTTATCACCCTCTCAAAAGCCCCTTTTAAGTCTGTATTAATACTCTTTTCAGATGAGGTGAAAACTATTCTGGGATTAGGCAGCATCATTTTAATAATGTTATAATCTTCATACTATTATTCCCCATCCTGTTCACTAACCACACTAACATCTTGTTTGCCTCCCTCCCTATCCCCTTATTTCCCTGTATTGCTGCTGCCTGCAGATTGGGCTGCAGACACTGATGCTGTGGCCTCCTCCCTAGTTGATATTGTTTATTAAGAACCATGCGAAAAATACCATGATTTCCCTCCCAGTTAAATTGCATCTATCAGTTTTGGTGTTGCTTTGCCATTTGGTTGACCTTTCTCCTGATGATTTGCTCCTTTTCTGGCTTTGACGAGCTTATCTCCATGTCCACTCCATATTTGGCTACTTCACAAATTCATCTCCTTCCCCAGATCCTCACTAAATCTATTAGCTGGTGAGTTTAATACCAATCCTTATGGCTTCCTCTGGATAGTTAACCTTTTGCTATGATGAAAATTCACTGTTTAATCCCATCTTTTTTCTCTTTAGATCAATGGCAGCATTTGCCCTCTTCCCCTTTCCTCCTTAGCTGTTTCGAAGCAAAATGAATTGCCATCTGATTTCTTCATCTTGTAAATCCCTTGAATGGGTTGATAAAACCCCAGGACAAATCAGAAGGACTGGTGCCTTTGTCAGAAGCTGATGGTTGTTTATACCTGCCGGGAATTTCCTCTCCTGCCAGTGCTTTTGTTTGGCAGGTGAAGCCCAGGGGATTTGCAGTGATCCTGAAGCCTTTTGTATCCTTCACTGTGATTCACCCATGGAGCTTCGATGCAGAAAGAGATCCCAAACCTGCTCTGCAGGTACCCAAGATCAGTCTGACAGCTTCTGCTGCCTCCTCTGCCCTGATCCGAGGCATTTTAGGCAGAGGTGATGGACGTTGCTGTTTGCATTCCTAATCTCTGAGTTTCTACATCCTTGCTTTGGAGCCTGCATCACCCCTGGGGAGCCTTTGGATTTGGGCACAGGCACCCCTGTGACTTGCTCTCCTCCTTGGAATGGGGAATTGTAATGTTCACCATCTGTGTTGTGTTTCAGCATCCCCATAATGGGAAATCTACTCATCCCCATCTCTGAAAACTTACTACTTAGGACTTTGGAAGCAAAACAAAAAGCTTATTTTTTGCAATATCTGTGTGCATGTTGTCTGAACTGAATCTCCAATGCAAACAGTAGCTCATACTTTGGAATAACAAGGTGCAGGGGATATGAATTTTCCTCTCTCCTTCTGATGACGTATGTGCTGAGACAACATTAAACTCCAGCGAGGAGGCACGCAACAGAAATATGATCAACACCTACTGCTGCAAAAATAGTGACTTAAAGGTGCCCATGTTCCCTAGGGAGGGACCATCAGTGGGGAGATGCATTGCATTTCTCTCTCATTACACGGAGCTGCTGAAGGTTGAAATGCTGTTAAATATACCACAGGCTCTTATTAAATGGCCATATTAAAGAGCACAACATACACACACACCAGATTGGAGCTGGGGAAAGCGCTTGCTTTATTTGAGGATCATTTTTTCAGACAGGCTGACTTTTAATAAGCCTCTTGCCCTGGCTGATGAGTTCTCTCAGCGTGACTCTGGTGCCGTGGGATGCTCAAACCCAGCAGCTGACCCAGGGGCAGCACAGGAGCCTCCACTGACTGGGGGGGATCTTTCCCACTGCCATAACCCACCTGGGCAACCGGTGCCTTTTACTGCATGGGTACTGGTTTTTCTAAGGTGCTGTAGACTCTGGTAGCTCCAGAACAGCTCTTGAGCACAGGCTCCAAGTTGGAGCATAGTGGTGGCACTGAGGGATGCATCGGGGTGGTGGGGGCATCAAAATGCATTGTTCAGGATAGCATGTGCTGTAGGTGCTGACTGAACTGGAATAAAGAGTAATTAAAGGCCAGAGGATGACCACAAGGAGCTAAACCATAGCTGCTGGTTTTGACAGCTCTTTTGACCTCCAGTGCCCATTATGCCCCATCCCTGGGAGTGTTCAAGGCCAGGCTGGATGGGCCTTGGAGCAACCTGGTCTAGTGGAAGGTGTCCCTGCCCATGGCAGGGGAGTGGAATGAGATGAACTTTAAAGTTCTTTTCAAGCCAAACCATTCTGTGACTCTGCTGACTGGGCCTCCCCATCAGTGCCAGTGCCAGCACCACCTAACCCAGCCCAACTGCTTTGAGCTGGGAAGCCCACATGCCACCCCTCTCCTTCCCTAGTCCCTGCCCTGCCTGAAGCTCCCCACACCTGTAGCTATTTTCCCAATAATAATCAGCTTTCTAGTGGTACTAAAGACTCTACTTTCTTACTTTTCGCCTTGGTGGTAACCATAAATTGTAACATAACATAATTTTTAAAACTTGGAAAACTTTCTTTAAAAACTTTTTTGCTTTAAAAACCTTTTCTTCTTTAAAAAATGATGTAAAAACCTTCTAATAAAGAATCTTGGGGTGTATTTATAAGCAGCAGCTAGAAAATGTCTGCTTTGACTGAGTATCCAGGTGGTTTGGGACACAGTGGAGAAGTAAATGTCGCATAATGTTTACTGAATAGAGCATCCGTGTTTGCTGTGTGGTGATGGCACTGCTGAAACACTCACACTTTCTATGCAGATGAATCAACCCCCAACAGGGTAATTGCAACTGCTGGAGCCTTTTGGGAGGCCCACCCTGCCAGATACCACCCACTCCCCAAACTCTACCCTTGACAGTGTTTGAATTGTTGCTCAGCGTGTCTTGGTGCTCAGTTCCTTAATGCAAATCAGGTTCTCAGTGGCTGCATATATCCCACGCTGCCAAAATATTTATGATTTTAAAAGATGAGTCTGAAACTGGGAGCAATGACCTGCTGGCTCACAGAAGGAAAGGTGATGTGTCTCTCAGCTTTCTCATCTCACAGGGGCACCGTTCGTGTTTTTCTAGATTTGAAGGAAAAGACCTGCTCAGTCTTCATCCTGCCTTTGGTGGGGGAGTGGGGAGGGGCTGATATTTGGATATTCTGGATGCTAAACTATCCTGTCTTTTTTCTTACTGCTACTTAAGAGTCTCTTTGCAGTGTTTTTTTGGGGGATGATTGGGGGATTTGGTTATGGTAAGTCTCTAGAGCTGGTTTGTACCTTTTAAAGCCAAATAAGCAAAGGACAACATTTTGCTTTTAACCGTATAAAAAGGTTATTGTGAAGCTGCTGCAGTCCCTGTGTACCTGTGTGCAAAGTGCCTCACACCTGTGTGCTGCACCAGCCATCAGATTTCCATGTGAAGCAGGACTGTTCCTTTTTTGCATCTCAGGAGCTGAATTTAATTCACCGATACGGCACAGTAACTCCCTCTATCCATTTTAATGGTCCAGTGAAATTCTGTTAGCAAAAGTCCTAATGAATGTTGCGATTCAATCAGGGCAATCTAGAGTGTAATGCGTGGAGCGGTGCCAGCATTATATAAATCATTAAACATCAAAACGTATAAGAAAAAAATAAAATTCCCTAATCATCATCTAACTGCAGGAGCTGCTGGGAATGGCTGGAGGCAGCTGGGGCTGGGATGGGGACAGTGCCTGGAGGTGCCTGGCTGGGATGGGGACAGTGGCTCACAGCCTGGTTCCTGTTCTTCTCTGTTAGCATTTTTGGATAACACAGGTGCTCTAGCATGGAGAGGTGGTTGTTCGTGTGCTCCTCAGTCCACCCAGGCCCTTGCAAGTGCTAGAGGGGGAAGCATTTATTTCTTAAAGGGGTGCTTTAAATATGCCTAAAATGCCTACAATGAGGGAGAACAGTCGTTACAGAGACATTTTCTGTAGGCAGATGAATTTTCTGCTCCAGGTTCATTTACGTTGTAAGGGAAGCGCACTTCTTGCTCTTTTGGCTTTGGGAGTTTGTGCAGCAGCGGTCAAAAGGTGCAGCTGTGCTCTTGAAGCCAAGATTTTACAGAGATAAACAGTTTAGAGGTTTGAGGATTGTTTTTAGTTTTTAAACCAAGTCTCTTGAAAGTCTTCCTAATGAGGAGCAAGTCCAGCTAGCAAAGACTGTGTTTGCTTTTGAAAAGATTGAATTGGAGGGAAATCTCTGGCGTTGGCCATGGGTCCACTCTTCTGGGAGAGGTTATCAGCAGAGAACAAAACCAAAAGTAATTGGAACTGAAATATGGACGTGTTTAAAATGCACTGCAGACTCCCTGGGAGGTTGGAGTGTGATTGGAAAGATGAATGCAAAATACAGGATTATAAAATTCCTGACTGTGTATATATATATATATATTGTGGATGACTGTGTGAGATTTCAGGGTGGGGGTTTTATTGGCACTGATCTGATTTTGTGTCTGTCTGCTGGTTTAGGATCAGATTATTTTGCTTTCACTCAAAAACTGAAAGTGGATGTGGATGCAGTTGTCCCAGCCCTCACCTCTGCTAGTAAACATAGTTTGCACTTAAGAGTCACTTGAATAAGAATGAAGCCACAGAATTCTCTATAATGGAGAAATGTTTTTTATTAAGGGGGTGCTGTCTTAGATGGATAAATCCTTTGGGAAGGCTGCAGGAGCTCAGCTCTGTGGGGCACCCACAGGCTCCTGGGGAGCAGCCCATGAGCCCCACCAGCTTGTGCCCATCCCTTGCACCCTGCTGCATCCTGACTGCTGGGAGGTCACCGAATGTTCTGGCTTGGAAGGCACCCGCTAAGATCATCAAAGTCCAACTCCTGAAAGGGCCTGTTCAAGCTGTCCCTGCCTTTTGCTTCCCTCGTGGTTTGTGTTGTTGCTCAGCAAACCCAGCCCAGGGTTCTCAGCAGAAAACACAAAGCCTGGCAGCTGTGTCCAGGCACAGCCATGTGGGGGGACATCGGTCAGTGAGTGATGCTCAGCTGGACACTTCCTATGGCCACCGTCCCTCAGCCTTGGGCTGCTCCCCTCTCCAGGGATCCCCTCTCAGAGCTGCTCCAGTGGGCATGGCATGGACAGATGGTGACTGGCACTCAGCTGTGCCCAGTGCTGCTTCCCTGCCCTGCTGAGCACCAGCTTGTATGAGGATGCCTGATTCCCACTTGGAGCCTCACAGCCAGCCTGCTTCTAAAAACAGATTGTGAAAAACCATTGAGTGCAAATATGGGCCCCGGCAAGGTGAGAAATGGGTTCTTTGCACATGTGTGCTGCAAGTTTGAGAGGTTTTTGGTCTCCCAGGTCAGTCCTGCAGCCTGTCACCTAACGCTGACTTCCTTTCTTTCTTAAACCTGTATATTTTAAACCCAAAGCAATGTGTTATCTCTCAAGAAAAAATAAGCTAAATCTCTTTTTTTTTTTCGATATAGCTAGGAGTTTTTGTCCTGCAGTGCTTGAGTCTGGGGATATTTTAAGAGCTCTGTTATCTTGTGCTGGGAGCACAATAAATATGTAGATAGGGAGTGCTGCTGCTTTGAAAGGTAAGTAAAGGGTCTGTGCTGAACTGACACTAGCTGGAAAATTTGTTCAGCCTAATTAGCAGCAAATCACTTCTGTGTCCAACCTTCCTTGTAGAGATGGGAGCCAATCTGCCCCCCCCCACCCCCCTTATCCTCTGCTGCCCTTTGTGGTTTTTCAGAGCCCTCCCCGGCTGAGCAGTGAGGGTTTTTGTGAGGACACGGATCTGCAGCCACGTGTCATTGCGGGCCGACAAGTGCAAAATTACTGGAAATTCATGGGAAACTGTACACCCATCTCGGGCTTTGTCTGGGATTTTTCAGGCTGTCATCAGAACCAGTCACGATCGATCAGCTTTTAAATTTCATGAAATTTTAATTAAAGAATGGAAAGCCTACGAAGACATCATATGACAAGAGTGCTGGAAACAAATACAATTTCACTTCCAACCATTAACCAGAAAAGCAGCAAATGGTTGACTGCACATCGCCATTGCAGTCTAAGGAAAGTACAGCTCTTGGCTTTGGCGGGCAGGTCATTAGTGACTGAATAATCAGTGACATTTCCCTTCTAAATCTGACACAAATGAAGCGCAGTGCTCTGGAAAAAGCCATTAAGTGCAAAGCCTCGCCTTTACTCTGCTCCAGGTATTGCAGAACAAGATCTAATGGCAGCCTTTAGCTGTGATTTGGCTTTGATAGCATCCACAGGATAGTAACCCCCCAGGATGCCAAGAGCCAAATGCTTCCAGCCTTGCACAAGCCATCATGTCGTGCAAAAACAGAAAGTGAGACTTGTTCCTTGCTGGTGTTCCCAGATGCAGCCAGTAAAAGATACAAGTAGGAGAACCTGTAATGTGGAATACTGGAAAGCTGAACAGTGTATTCTTATGCCTGAGAGGTACCAGCAGGTAAAGGTCTCACTCATTGTGGGATGAGTTTTTAGAGCCTGACATCCTCCTGTGAATTCCCTTGGCAGCTCTCAAAGCTGGGTGTTAACCTGTTTTTCTGCACATTTGAAAATGTTTTCTTGATGGGAGTGGAAAGCGAGCAGCGCCACACAGGAAAAAGGAAGGACTGGTCTTGTTTGTGTCTATCCTTTGAATTTCTCTGAATAACGTGTTGTCAGATGGACAGAGTCATCAAATGGGTGTAACTTCCTCTGCTCCTTCCCCGTGTGCTGTGGCTTTGAAAATAATGTCAAAAGGTTAATAGGAGCCAGACTGCCTTGGGGGGGTCTCTTGTGCTGAGGCAGTGAGTCTTTAAGGAGGTTTTTCTTGGGGGAAAGACTGAGTAGGGGAAACTTTTTCTCGGCAAAAGCATTACCAGTAGCTGGACTGGGAAGCACTGTTGTCTTGGAAACTCTGTGCATTGAAGCTGGATGTGTCTGATCTTCAAAATTCCTTTTTCTTCATGGACCCCAAAATAGAAGTTTTCAGTGCAGTCAGGGTATCTTTTTCAATTGCTTTGATTTATATTTAGCCCTGCGTTGGGAAGTTCCAGTGCAGTATTTTTGATCATTAGCTCTCCTAGTCGTGTTTGGGTTAAGAGTCTACTATTCAGTGGATAAATCTGCTTTGGGTATAGTCCTGTGAGTTATAGTCTTACTGAAAACACATGAATGACCACAGATAAAAGTGTATTTTTAATGAGCAGTTTCATTAATAATGGGGAAAAAAATGTCCTGGGAAGGTTCGTTAGTGGCTCACTGATTTCGCTCCCAGCTGTTGTAGTCAGTTCTGACTGAAAGCTCTTGATAGTTTTATTGCTCTGTTTACAGAGCATGGGATAAGATGTTGTTTCAAAACAGAAAGCTTTGTTGCCCTATCAGAAGGTTTTTTAATATATTTATTACGTTTATGATGCATCCTAAAGGTGTGTATCCAAACACTTGAATTTATATAAGCAACCAGGCAGCTATTGCCATGTGATTTTCTTTATCCTGACATGTTTTGGAGAGGTTAGATTCCCAAAATCTCTTTTGACTGTTAAAATTTGGGGTTCTCTTCCAAAGCTGGAGGAGGTGCTGTCTGCACCCTTGTCTCACTGCAGGGCAGCATTCCCCCTTGCCAACATCTCTCTTTCCATCGCTCAGGATCCCCCAGAAGATGGTTGTGTTTATGTGGAGCTGGGGAAGGCTCTGGAGCAAAAGTCTGATAAGGAGCTACTGAGGGAGCTGGGGGGCTCATCCTGGAGAAAGGGATAGATTGGATATTAGGAAAAAATTCTTCAGGAGAAGTCTGCCAAGCACTGACAAAAGCTGCCCAGGGAAGTGGTGGAATCACCATCCCTGAAGAGATTTAAAAGATGTGTAGATGTGGCACTTGGGGACATGGCTTAGTGATGAACTTGGAATTGCTGGGTTAAAAGTTGGGCTTGATGATCTAAGAGGCTTTTTCTAGCCCAAACTGTTCTATGATTCTATTTCTACATGACCCAGAAACCCAAGTTGAAAGCAAAAAAATGGAAGTAGCTTTGTTATTGTAGTCCTGCAACTTAAACTGCGCTCCCTGTGACCCTTTCGCCAATGGGTGCTGGACCACAGCTCCCTAAATCCATAATTTAAGGATGGGGGAGGTAAGGGAGGCATGAGTGAAACCCTTCTAAGCACAGAGGACAAAGGTTCTCTCTGTTCTCCACCCGCAGGTGACGTTGTGGACATCTACCAGCGGGAGTTCCTCGCGCTCCGGGACCGGCTGCACGCAGCCGAGCAGGAGAGCCTGAAGCGCTCCAAGGAGCTCAACCTGGTCCTGGAGGAGATCAAGAGAGCACTCTCGGAGAAGCAGGCCCTGCGGGATATAAACCGGACCTGGAGCAGCTTATCTGGTGAATAAATAGACGTTGAGGGTCTGGGGCTGTTTTGCAGCTGTTGCTAAAGAGGAGGTAGAGAGGTGTGTGTGTGTGTGTGTGTGCAGGGCTGCGGACAGGAGCTGCTCTTCTCTCCCTCGGTGCGAGCAAATTGTGGAATTCAGAGGGACTTGGGAGCTCTTAAACTCCTGTTTAATTAGAGGTGCATATGCATCATTAAACACGGATTTGCCTCTGCCGAGGATATTTGCCAATTTGCTTGCTTACAAGCTTTTTTTCTCCTTTGCAAGTCATACACACCGTTTCCTATGGCTGTATTCAATCCATATGGAAAATGGGTATCCAAAGAGAGGGGGGAGGAAGGAGTTAGGCTGGCTGAGCACCCCTCGCCAATTTATTTGTTCTTTTTTTTTTTTTTAAGTTGCTCGGTTGAAGAAAATTGGATCTCTACAGAAAGATCTGATTTGACCTTCATTTTATCTTCATTCTCCCCTCTCCTTCCCAAATATTTTGGGAGTTCTTTAAGGCCCTCTTGGCTCCTGCTGAACTTTAATTGGGTTTGTGGTAGCATGTTAAAGGTTGGCCTGATTTTTTATAACCCAGCAGTAGTCTCGGGTGGCCAGGCTGCTGTAAAAAGGCTTTTTGCCTTGCAGTCTCTTCCTACCTACCGTGCCTTGCAATTGATTCACTTTTCCTTTTTAAGACGAAACCAAGTTAAAACTGTGGAATATCACCAACAAGAATGTGCTGCACCTTCCCACCATCTTCCATCATTTGCCACATTTGCTGTCAAAGGAGAACAGTCTGCAGCCAGCCGTGCATGTGGGACAGGGGCGCACTGGAGGTAAATGGGAATTAGTGCTGCTTCTGGTGCTCTTCCTCACCTTGGTGCCTGTCCCTCCCCTTTCCTCCGGGCCTGGCTGTGGCACAGATACGAGCAGGACTGGAGGAAGGGCTGCATGCATCATGCAAGCTTCCTTGGTTATCGTGACATGTGGGGTGGGTGAGCCATGTCACGCCTGCAAGTCTTCAGGGGAGTGCTGTCTGTGCTCTTGACTGGCCCTAAAATGTTCTCAGTGCTTCTGCCAGATGTTGTTTGCTGCTTTCCATATCCAGAGTGCCCTAGACTTTGCCTAGGACTTCACATGAAAGCATAGTTTGTAGGGTGCTTCATGGAGACTGTAACCCATCTAAGGAGACAAATCCCATTGGGAACGGGACTTTGGTTATTTGATGACTCCCCCCTGCTCCCAAATCCCAACCCAAGGCCAAAGACCTGACTTGTGCCTCCTAAACTGGAGTGCTTTTGGCCATGGGAGAGATTTGGAGAGCAAGAGGAGGTCTTGAAGTTGCTGTTCACAGGTTGAAAAGGCCCCTGGAAGGGGGAGGGATTTTGGGTGCTTCCTTAGAGATCATTCCTTCAGGGAGAAAAAGCAGAGCATATCTGACTGCCTGTGGGTGCCCTGCCAGCCTGGCACACTGAGGTGCTGCTGGTTGGCACTGGGCTGAGGACAGGAGTGTGTGATCCTGCACAGCCCAGGAACCCACCAACCTGCTGCTCATTGCTGGTTTTTAATGACAGAGCCTGGCACTGACCAGGTGAACCATGAGCTGTTCATGGGAGCAGAGCAAAGTGTCTTGCTCAGCACAGCCCCCTCTCTAAAATCTCTCCGTGGCCCTGGGCAGTGTCCGTCGTGATGGGAATCCCCAGCGTGAAGCGGGAGGTGCATTCCTACCTCACCGACACCCTCAACTCCCTCATCTCAGAGCTCACGCCGCAGGAGAAGGAGGACTCCGTCATCGTTGTCCTCATTGCCGAGGTAAGACAGAGCTTTGCCAGTTTGCCCCATTTTCCCTGCCCCCATCCCTCTGTCTGCCAGACTCAGTGCCAAACAGGATGCTGCCCACCCGGACACCAGCTCTGCCACTTGCTGGGTAGATAAGCCTGGCCTTGGGCTGCCGTCCAGGGGTCAGCAGTGTCTTGCTCAAAATGAAACGCCGGTTGGACCAGAGAGGGTCAGGATGTGAGCAGGCACATGTGTCCCATTGGCAGCTGCTGGTGTAGCACAGCTCACCTCAGTCATGATGCCTCCTGCGGGCTGCTTGAATGGATATTCACAGAATGAGCTGGAGCAGCCCCAGGACCATGTCTAGGAGAGCAGATCCATTTCTCCACATACCTGTAAGACGGCACTAAACCCTTCTTGAAACCCGGGAGTCGATGATTTGGGGTTGAGACTAATATGCCTCTTTGTACCCGTGCCTGGAGCCCAGAATCAGTTGCTGAATCCAAGGGCTAAAAAGCCTTGATACATTAATCTGCAAGAGCTGCTTTTATCTATGGGTTTAGATGGTTATTTTTCTCCATGGCTTTCCTCTCAGGATTATTTTCTTGAGCCTGAAGTGCATTTGTCTTAATTTCCAGAAATCCGGTGAGAAAGATAAACCTCAGTAGCCTGTTACTGGGAGCGGAACAAAGATGAATGTCTGGGTTTGCTGCCTGTTTACCCATAATTTGACATTTTGAGTAGCATTTGGTCTTCAGGGCTCTGGCTGGTATTTTGTACAGGGAGAAAGTGTGCACAGATGGGTGCAGCCCAAAGGGCCCAGGACAAGGTTTGGTCCTGGCCATCATTTGGCTCCCTTGGAGCCAGGACAAGTTTGGTGACTGTTTGTGCAGTGGGTAAGTTGAAGCCTGAGAGGTTTTGAGCAACTTGACCAGACCAGCTTCTGTTTTGGACTGCAGTAATATTACTTTAGTTGACTTGAAAGTAAGGTGCACACTGTGATAGCAGCTCCTGTGATGACAAGGAAAGTGACCAAGGAAAGATAAATTAATTCTGATCCTGTGAAGTGCAGGAGCACACACACCATATCCCAGTAACAGCCACGGCAGTTGTTGCAGATCCCTCTGGCCAAGTTTGGTCTTGCAGCTGCACAACATCCTTCTGTGCAAGTGTCTGCCACTGCTGTGCCTGCTCTGCCTCTTCCCAAAGTGTTTCTCCACGTACCTGCAATTGTTAGAGCTCCTTGGGCATGGGATAAAGAGTAAGTAGTGGAGAGGGTGGTATGAACATGAAGCAAATGCTGAGTAATTTGGAGACTCAGCACAAGTGCAGCAACTGAATGTTCTTTCTGGGGTAGGGACTTCTCATTCCCAGGTGGCACTGCTGGCCACTGCAGGTGTCATCCACAGTGGCTGAGCTGCCTGGGAGAGGAGGGGGCTCCTCAGCTGCCTGAGGGGAGCCCTGGGGGGAGATGGCTGGCTCGGCTGTCACCAGCCCACTGTTTCAGACACTTGGAATGGAGCTGCATGGTTCCTGCCAAAGCCAGGAGCATCTTTCCTGCTTTTGTTTTCCCCATTGCTGTTTTCTTGGCACGCTGAAGTAAGAAATCAGTCAAGCACTGGGACTCTGAGCCCTGTTAAGGAAAGGGACGTTTTCCTCTCGAGAAAACCCTCGCTTGTCTCCGTGCCAGCACAGAAGTGCTGTGCTCAGCCTGTGACACACATCCCGGTGTCTCATTCTCACCTCGCCCCGCACCAAGCGCAGCAGCAGCTGGTCCTGGCTTCTGCAATGCTGCATCAGCAGATCCACCCGGGATGTGCGGCCTCATGATCCGTATGGCTGCCCAAAACAATGCCACCACCAGGAAACAGGAACAGTTTTTGCTCGTGGGTCTCCTGCCTTTTGTTCTGTTTTTTTTCCCCCTGTCACTCTGCAGATGGTTTCTGTCCAGTGCCTGTCCCTGTGCTTGCACTTATCTCACCCGCAGACAGCAGCGAGGGTGCTGACAACCTTTGTCTCCCAATCGTTATGGGTTGCCACGCTGATTGTGGGAACAAACTGGGGCTTTAGGAAGAAAAGTGTCAAAATGAACCTGAAATGAAAAACTTATAAATAGACCCCTCTTTTTCACCAAAGGGTACAGAGTATTCACTGCCAAGAGTATTCACTTGGATGCAAGCCAGTGTGTGTAGGGAAAAAATAAATAGCGCAGAGGTTAAAACTTGTGCAAACAATTGGTGCTGGCAGGGGCAGAAGTGCCAGGAGAGCACATGGGGAAGATGTGCAGGATCTTGTGTCCTTTGGGATGGATTTTGGTGTGTGGTGCCTTTGGTTAACACTGACCACAGAGGAGGGCTCCTGGGAGCCTATCAGCATGGGAGAGCAGTAAGGCTGGATAAAAGGAGACATGAAGGTGAATGAAGATGATACAGATGTGCTGACAGTACCCTGGGGTGTATTGAAGAATATTTCTGAGCCATGGGGGACACAGGCTGAGGCTGAAGGCTCTAATACTGCTTTTCTTTTGTTTTCAGACGGATCCACAGTACACAGCCGGAGTGGCAGAAAATATCAAAAACTTGTAAGCATTTCCAAATGGCTTCAGTGTATGGCCTGTGCCTGCAGCAAGGCCAGGGAACAGCTTCATTAAGGAGAAAATACACACTTTTCTGCTTCCCTTTTGTATTTTGTTGTTGCTTGGGGTTTCTTCCTCTTTTTAAACTCCATGCTGTCTTTGCTAATGCTGCTTCCACTTTCTGCTTGTTCTAAAATGCATCCCATATGAAGCTTCCAGGAGGCTGCTTTGTGCTTGCAGTATTTAACACACACGGTCATTTCGTTCTGTTTTGCTCCTTCTGTCCTGGGGCATTGTGAGGAGATGGATTGTTTAGATTTCCAGCGATCCTGGCAGTTGTTTCAGTGTCTACTGCAGCCCTGTACTTGCTCTGTGCAGTCTGGGCAGTGTAGTAAGCACACACAAATGCTCCTGCCTTATTTTGCTTTAAAATCCATGATCCATCTTTCTTCCTGCTCCAGCCTGTTTGTTTTCCCCTTGTTCCAGGCTCTAGTTACATTTGTCTCTCGTGCTGGCTGCTGTTTATGTCCTGGAGCCTCAGTGGCTTTTGCAGCTTCGTCTGTGGCTGTTTAAGCAGAAGCTGGTGATGGATTATTAACCCTGAGCCGGTGCTGGCGTTAACGGCACCAGAGCTCGGAGGCAAAGGGAAAAGGTGGTGAGAGAAGGGGCAGTGACTCCCGTCCAGCTCCTGCAATTGCTCCTTTCCAAAGGATCGTGGCCGCTGTACAAAGGAGAAGGGAAAGGGCAGCACATCCTCCCAGCACCCCTTGTCCCCGAGCCAATGATGGCAGAGGGGCTGGGATGTGCGTGGGGAGGGTTGTGTTCCCAGGCACTTGCAGAAGAGCTGAAACAGAGCCCTCCATCTTGCTGTGCAGGAGCTGGCAGGGCTCCCCTCCTTGTGCCTGCTGGCAGGAGGACGCACTTATCGGGGGATAATGGACTGATTGTCCAATGGATCCTGATGAAATTACCGGGCTCTGCTGCACGGAGTGCCTCTGCGTAGAAGTCCTGAAACTTTAATTGACTTAATGATTTGATTTCTCATCATCCCCCCTCTCCAGTGCCTCCTGCCCCTCCCTGAGTCACTGAAATTATATTTCTTCCAAATTGAATTGAGGTGGTGTGGGGTCAGGGCAGGCTGGGCTTCTCTCGCAGGAGGGAGAAAGCTGTTGCTGTTTCAGCGCAGTGTTTTGTCAGCTCAGTGAGAAGCTGCTGCTTCACTGCTGCCTGAAGAAGGGAAGATTTGAAAATGTTTGCTGAAAGACCTGCCAGTCCCAAGGAAGGAATAAGGAAGGGAACAAGAAGTGAGAAGTTTTTGGCAGTCTCGCTGCTTTGTCTCTCTCTGCCCCATCTCCCGTCCTCCAGGCTCTGCACAAACAAAGGAAATCAGCCTTGCACCAACTGTTCTTGAAAAGGCAGTATAAAAATAACTGGTTTTCCTGCTTATCTCTCAGTTAGAGCAGTCCCGGGGTATTGCTTGCAAGGCTGTTGTAGGTGCCTACTTTTCAGATGGGTGACGTTATTTTCTGTTTGAGTTTGACTCTTTAAAGGTTTCTTAGCTGCATTATAGGAAAAGTAGATGCTGATTTTATCAGCATAAGAGAACTAGGTAGACTTCCTGCTGGCTCTCTGAACTACAGCACAGCAGTGTTTTAAGCAACTTAGCAGAAATGTATAGCAAAACCTCAGCAAAATTAATTTTAATTACTGGTGCATTTGGAAAGTCTCTAAATGCCTGTAATGCCAAGTCCTTTCTTTTCTGAACCAGCTTGCAGGTCATTTAATCCTGTAAAGAGTACATGGTGCTCAGGGCTGTCTTTAAAGCTGACCCGTGTGTGTGCAGAAGGGAGGAGGATGCTGGGGGGGAGCATGTGCATGTGGGGCTGTTAGAGACTGTGGGAGGGAGAAGACAGCTTAAAAACTCCATGTCAATCCCTGCTGATGTCTTCTGATGAGGCCTGGAAGTGAACTAGATACCAGGGGAGTTGTACCTTAGAGGCTGTGCTTTCTGTTTGGTTCTGTGGCTCAGTGTTTACCCAGTGATTTGGTCTATGAAATGCTGTGTCAGACGTGGAGGTATTTGTTTACTGCTGCTTTTCTCCCTCAGATTCCCAAAGGAAATACACTCAGGTCTCCTGGAGGTAATTTCCCCATCTCCACATTTCTATCCTGATTTCTCCCACCTGCGGGAATCCTTTGGGGACCCCAAGGAAAGAGTCAGGTAAGAACGAATGAGCTTATAAACAAGCAAGTCCTGAATTTAAGAAACTGTAGCAAGTTCCTCACTGACTTCAGCAGGGAAAGCTCTTCTGCAGGGCCAGGCAAGGACTTTAAACTTGAATTATCCAAGAGTTGGGAGGACATGATTTGGTGACAGGGGGATGAACTGGCACCAGCTTTGCCAGGCTTGCCTCGTGCTGTGGTGTTTCCATCACCAAGTGAGGGGCTCATTTTAACCCAAATTACTTTCATTTTGGAAGTCCTTGAGGTTTCAAGTAACTCTTAGCTGACCAGGGACCAAAGGGAGAGGCCATATGCCATCGCCTCTGCTTCCCAGAGCTGTGTCACCTTCCCATTTCAAACCCAGCCTTGGCAGGCTCCCAGAGCACCCACTGTCCCAGAGGAGACTGATGCTCCCATTGTCTTTGTCTCTTGCAGGTGGAGGACGAAGCAGAACCTGGACTACTGCTTTTTAATGATGTATGCCCAGTCCAAAGGCATTTATTATGTGCAGGTGGGTTTGGTGCTGGTGCTGGAAGGAAGATGGATGTACCTGTGAGTTCACTGTACTGGCTCATGCCAGCTGAGAGAGAAGAAAGAGCACATCCAATTGTGTGATGCAGCAGAGTGGGAGTGGGTTTTAACCACAGAGGTTCCAAAGCTGGGTTTCTAAAATACTTTTAGGCTTGGAAACCTCCCACTTAGGAAAGGCAGACATCCTTGTTTCTCTACCTGTTAGATTGAGTGAGAAAAATCTGCTTGGAGCACCTTCCAAAATGAACTGGGTCTGTGCCAAAGCTTTCCTCTGGTCTATGGTGTGAGTGCTCTGCATAGAGAGACTGTTGCTGGGACCTGGATGGGGCATTGGCACTGTGTCCTTTTGTCTTGCAGCTGGAGGATGATATTGTGGCCAAACCAAACTATCTCAGCACGATGAAGAACTTTGCCTTGCAGCAGCCCTCTGAGGAGTGGATGATCCTGGAGTTCTCTCAGCTGGGGTTCATTGGTAACATTCTCCCCCTCACCCCAGTCCTATCAGGAGCAAGGCACAAGAGCCTACTGGCTCTTGCCAGCACTACATTCTTGGCCCAAGAAATTGTCCCCACAAGATGGTAAAATACTTGGACTTGATCCCCCCCTATTTTTGCAATGACCCTTGTGTTTGCACAGCAGAGAAAGATCCTCACAGCTGGTACTGCCGATGCTCACTTTTAGTAAAAATAAACCTGGTGAGTGACCCAGCCGACAGCCGAACAACTTAGATATGACCAGTAGCTTTTAGGCTGGATGGGATCTGGATTTGCCTAAGAGTGTGCAAAAGGAAGTTTACATCAGCCCAGAACTATTTTGGGAACGGCAGTACATGGTTGCAGTAGCAGCTTGATCTGTTATTTTGGATACTAGTTTGACTGGCTTAAAACTTGTAGTTTTTGAGGCAGGAAATGGTCTGTCCTGCAGCTGGCTGTATGTTTTTCATCCTTGTTTCTCTTTACTGAATGGGAGAGTTTTAGACCTTTTGATGCTGTTGTGACCTGTGAGACTGTAATGCTTTCTAATTCTGCGACGAATATTAAATCTGGAACTGCATTAGCAGTGTCAGCAGTGCTGGTACATAAACTGGAGCCACGTGTTGTTTCCTTTACACAGAGAGATGGACACATCTAACCTCCATAGCCCAGTCTCCTGAGTTTTTCTTTCGCAGCTCTGATTCTTGACCATTTCATACCATAGCTTCTCTCTCTCTATCTTCTCTCTCTCTTCGTGCTGTAGGAAAAATGTTCAAGTCTCTGGATCTGAGCTTGATTGTGGAGTTCATCTTGATGTTCTATAAGGACAAACCCATTGACTGGCTGCTGGATCACATCCTCTGGGTGAAAGTCTGCAACCCTGAGAAAGATGCAGTACGTAAACAATTTCTGTTGAAGGGAAATGCTCTGTTGTTGAGTGGGCAAATGTACACTTGGCTGTGCCTCCAGAGGATCTTTTCTGTGAGCTCTGGTGCTAACTGCCTTTGCACCGAGCCGTGCCATCCCTGTGGAGCCTGCTGCAGGGTGTCCTTGAGGATTGTGTAAGTGGAGACCTGGGAGTTCAGGCTTTTGTAGTCTGCAGCTGCCAGAAAAGGCATTATTTCTGCATCTAAGCACTATAGGGTATTCCTCCTCCAATCCTCGAGGACAGGAGTCATTCCCCATTCTTCTGTGTTGTTTTGCATTCCGGTGTGTTTCTCTCCCTGAAGCTGTTTCCCACTCACTGACTACAACCCCAGAATAACCCTTTGACGCCGGATCCATGTGCCATACCCGCCTGGAGCACTCATGGAGACTGCCCAGAGAGCTCACCCCAGACGACCCAGAGCAAACCCTCCTTGCACAGTCTGCTAGAATGAAGCCAGATCACACAAAGCTCTTGTCAGGGTTTCTAGGAGGGTGCAGAGAGGTGAAATGGGCTCTGTTTTCATGCTGCCACTCCTTTTGCAGAGCCATAAGCCCCTGTGCCCTGTGGAGGTTGTGTTTGAACTCCAGCAGCAAGGGGCTAAAGCAAGTGGGAAGGGCAGAGGAGGAGTGTGTGGCAGCAGATGTAAGATGAGCTCAGCACCAGATACTCTCCTGTCTCCTCTCTGAACATACTGTATTTACTCAAACACTTGCTCGCCCTCCTCCCCCGCTGGAGAACAAGCAGCAGAGTCCCTGTGCAGAGCTCGGAGCCACTGGCTTAGGACAGCCCTCATGGTGACAACCACGTTGGGGTGACAAATGGCAGAGCAAGTGGTCACTCTGGGAATTAATATTGTATTAATGTGCTGGGGGGATGGACCATTCTCAGAGCTCTGCAGAACAGGGGCAGGGATGTGGTTTAATTTGGCCTGATCCCTGGCAGAGGACGCAGCATCTGCTCCAGTACCCCTTGTGCAGCAGGACCAGTCTCGGGTGATGTCCACTGAATCCTCCTGAGAGTTCAAACTATGTGCTGAGGTGTGACAGAGCAATCCCCAGGACTGTCTGGCAGCCCCACAGTCTGCACAGCTGTGGGCAAAGCCGAGTTGGTGAGATGCTGGGATGGGGCTGGGAATGATGCTGCTGTTTGTGCCCCCACCTTCAAAATCCTCAGCTTGAGCACTGATTAAATGCAGATCCTGCTGCGCAGGATCATCTTCTCCTTAACTCATCTGTGCTCATCTTTTCCTACCTGATGGAACCAAGGTTTTCTCAGGGGAAACCGCAAATCTCTTAAACATGTTGCCTTTTTAAAAATTAACCTACTTTCCATGTGGATTTCTGGCTCCTTTCCCCCACTGTTTGCATGATTAACTCTGCACAGCGCCCTTTCAAACATGACTTTTCTCTTGTAAATCCCACTGTGCAGAATCAAATTGGTAGCAGGGAGAATTTGTCTTTTTGATTGAAAGTTTGTTTGACCTGAGCTTTTGGTAAGTGCTTTGCTCCTTCTTTTTTAACTAATTTTAGATTTACCTGGGGTAGAGCTGTGTGAAAGGATGACCTTCTTACCACCAACTGAGCTATTCCCCCTCCTGGCTTGTCTGTGACAAGGCTGCTTTCAGCAAATGTTTCTTTAGCAGAACAGGAAAAGGGGAGAAAGATAAATCAGGCAATGCTGTAGCTCCCTCCATTCCCCTTCCTCCTCCTCTCCCCATCCAGAGTGAGATGGCCATGATGGAGTTGCATCCAGAGTTGCTAACAGCGAGTAGGGTCAGTCCCATTAGCATGGCTAGTTTTAATTTTCTAATGTAACGTGATCTGGATTAGGGGATTATCTCTTTTGCAGCTCGCAAGGGTCATGCCTGGAATTTCCCAGCTCCTGGCCCGTGGTGGGGGCTTGGTGTGGCACCCTGTCTGTTCCAGGCATCCGGCGACACTGTGCCCTCCGTGGGGTTTCTGCTGGGTGGGAGGCTGCAAGAGCAGATGGCATTAGGGATGTGCAGGCATTTCTTTTCTTGGAAAAAGCCAAAGTCGGATAACAAATACCCTCTCCATATAGCTTTTAACCTGTATTTTTGTCCTGCTCCCCCAAACTGAGAGAAATGAGCTATTTTAAAATGTGAGTTCTCATCTCCCCACACTCTCAGTGATTTTCCCTTTTGTCCTTTATTCCCTCTCCATCGTCTCTCTCCCTCTACTCCATGGTAAATCACTGCCAGGATTGCAGTTGCATCTCCAAGTTTATTTATGTGGTGGATAGGCGTGAAACAGCCCAGCAGCTTTGACGATGGCATGTGCTGTACATCTGCTCACAGCTCCTGCCAGCAAACTGGGAACTGCCCATCCAGAGAGAGCCCACACTTGGTACCTGTTCACCTGGGCTCTGAATCATCCCAGGATTTCTGTTCCTTCAGACATCAGGGATCCCAAGCTCTGAGTTGTAGGAAAAATGCTTTCCCAATAAGCCAAGGGCAGAGGAAACTCAATTCTCTGGCTGTCCCTCCCTGACAGCACAGAGGGGATTTGCTCGGTGTTCTAAGCTATGCTTGGCAAGGAGAAATTTGGCACTTAAACCTGGACACTGCCCAACAGAGCCTGGGGGTGAGTGGCTGAGAGTCATGGTCCAGTTTGTTCAGAGTGGTTAAAAGCCCTCTTGCCAAATTAGAGCCTAAATAACACAGAAGGGCATAGAGATGGAGGGCAGGGCTGTCAGTCACTCCTTGTGCCCTTTTCCATCCCTCTTGTGGGTCACAGTGGCCCACAGAGGTTTGAGCCTGGGGCACTGCGGGGCTGTCTCATTTCAGAAACACTGCGACAGGCAGAAGGCAAACCTGAGGATCCGCTTCAAGCCCTCGCTCTTCCAGCACGTGGGAACCCACTCCTCCTTGGCTGGGAAGATACAGAAGCTGAAGGTGGGTACCAGCTGTCCAAGCTGCAGGTGGCCTGGCCTGCAGGCACCCAGGAACTGGCTGCCTTTGGGTGGGGACATCAGTGACAGCAGCTGGTGACAGCTGGATTTCTGTGCAGTGGTTGTGTTTTATTCTGAGTTACAGTGAGCTCAGGTAGCTCCTGCCCCTCAGAATGGCAGTGGTATGCACCAAGAGTCACTGCAAGATTTTAAGCCTTGGTACCTGTCCTGGCTACCCATCTTGAGTGCCAGACCACGGACCAGGCAAGTCACTTTGAAAAATCTGCTGATGAACGTTGAAGAGATGACTCCTGGGTTGGTCTGACTTCCTTCCTACCCCTCTCCATGTTCCTGGGATTTGGTGGTAGGCGAACTAGTGCTCACTGTGTAAGAGCTGGAATTGTTGATGTGTGTTTAAATATGAGCAAAATGCAGCTTCCCACAACTACAGGTTGTGGAGACACATCCCTGGACTGTTCTGTCTGTGTGATCTCCGGGGAAATGGGTGGTATAATCCAGTTTGTATCATAGTGCAATGTTGTCAGGCCATGTAATCCAGTCATTTTATGCTATTGTCAGCCTCCCAGCCACTCTCTCCTCAAGTGTAAGGACTGTTTCCAGAGCTCCTGGGACAGGGACAGGCATTCAGGGACATTTGGACAATGAAGGGCTCCTTGGTGTGCTGGATCAGAGCACAGAGCAGGGGTGTTTCTCTGATCTGCCTCTCCTGAAGCTGTGTCCTGGGATACAGTCAGACATTCCCCTGCCTGATGCCTTCCCCAAATTACTTCCATCTCTCATCCTTCTGTGCCCTGCAAATCACAAAATTTTAATTTGCAGTGCCTTGTAGCTGGGGCCCTGCTTCCTCATGGGCCAGAGCAGCTCATGGCCCTTCTCTGCCCTTTTGCTTTGTGCCCACCAAGGACAAGGACTTTGGAAAACAGGCACTGCGGAAAGAGCACGTCAACCCTCCTGCTGAGGTGAGCACCAGCCTGAAAACCTACCAGCACTTCACCTTGGAGAAGGCTTACCTGCGGGAGGATTTCTTCTGGGCCTTCACTCCCACTGCTGGAGACTTCATCCGATTCCGATTCTTCAAACCGCTCCGTATCGAAAGGCCAGTGCTTGGGGGGTCAGCAGGGGGGTGTGGGGACACCCCAGAGCAGGTGGAGACTTGCTTGACTTTTGCTCTCCTGGCAATTTAAATCAAATTTCTTGCCTGTCTCCTGTTTGGCTGCCCAGGAGAGAGCAGTGCCCTTCTAAGGGAAGGCTAATTTGACCCTTTCTCAGTGGGGCCACCTTTGCCAGAGCCCTTTGCTTTCCTGCACTTGTGAGCAGTCCATGGTTTCACTAATCTGGTACAGAAAGTCTCCTGCCAAATCGTGCTGTGGGCTCCTTGGGGGAAGGTGCCTGTTAGGTTGAGCTGTTTGATGATTCGGATGGGGTGAAAGCCATCGTGTGCCCCCTCGCTCAGTGTGCCTTTCCATGGATTTGGTCTCTGTCACAGGTTCTTCTTCCGCAGCGGGAACATCGAGCACCCAGAAGACAAACTCTTCAACACGACCGTGGAGGTTCTGCCGTTTGACGTAAGGGTTTGATTGAGACTTGAGGTGAGGGTGGAGTGGGAAGCAAAAGCAGCTTGAGAGAAGGGAACTGCTTAAAGCCATCAGGAAAACCTTTACTAGATTTGAGTGCCTCTTTGAGGTGCTGGCAGGGAGCCAGGGGCTCATGCCTGGTGTGATGCCACCTCAGGAGCGAGGTGCTTTGTTGAGCACGGCTGTGTGAGCCATCCCTGCCTGCAGAGGGGTGCTCCAATGGGTGGGATGGCTGCAGAGGAGGGCATGGAGCCAGAATGGTGCAGTGGCAGCAGCAGCATGAGGACTGCAAATGTCCCCTTTTTTGGGCATGTGTCTCTGGGTGCCAGGTATGGGACGAGATGCCAGGGTTTGCAGGCAAGGGCAGTTCTGGGGTTGCTCCTTTTCCTTGGGGCTTTTGGGTGACTCTTGCCTCTGGCCTTGCACAAAACTCCTCTCCTTCTGCAGAGCCTGCAGTCAGATAAGGAAGCCTTGCAGGAGGGAAGAGGCGCAGTCAAATACCGCAGGACAGCGGATGGCTACATCCAGATAGGTACAGCAGGGTGTCGGGTGGTAAAGTTCTGGCTTTGATAACACAGCCCATGTCCTCACCTGCACATCAGTCTAGAACCTTAGAGCTGTTTGCTTGGCAAAGAGTAATTTCTGCTTGCCAGGAGCCAGGTTGGAACAGGATTTAATTGTCATTGTCTCCTCTCATCCACTGCCCTCCCTCTCAGACCAGGTTGTCTTCCTCAGATAGGAACACACCTGCATTTCTGCCAGTCTCTGCTCAGAGCTGGGAGCAAATGATGCAGATTATCTCTTTGCTTAAGATGGGGTTAAAAACCTCCACCACGGGCAGTTTTGCAGTCTGTGTACTCACAGCACTTGCAGGTCAGATTTTGTCTCTTGCCGCCTGAGCTTGTTTTAGTGCTTGCCCTGCCCTTGTACAAAAAGGAGCAGTTGCAGCCTCCAGAGACCTGCCAGTGTGTGGTACAGCCCTGGTATCCCTGCTGTCTTTTTTTTTTATTAAGTAGACAAATAAAAGAAAAATTTCCTGGCACATGTAGTGTTTTGCCCTTTTCTCATTCCTCTGCATGCTGGCTGGTTTCTCCCAGTTGCATTTTCAAAAAAAAAGAAATCACACCCAAAAAAGTGTGTCAGGCCACTCTGTCCCCTTTCACACAGCAGCGGTATGTAGCCAAATACTCCCCATTTTGTTTTGTTTACCTGATTTTTCTTCTCCAAAGTGTGGTATTTTGCACTGTGTTGCCATCCACGCTGCTGGTTTTTAGCCTGTCCTGTGCTGGGGAGTGGCAGGCAGGGGCTGCTGGGGCTGTTGGTGGTGCCCCTTGGGGAGAGGGGAAGGTGGAGGGGCAATGCCAGAGGACCATCCCCGTGTCAGCCACCTGCTCTCCCCACCAGGCTCCTTCTCCAAGGGCATCGCAGAGGGCGAGGTGGACCCATCTTTTGGGCCACTGGAGGCCATCAGGCTGTCCATCCAGACCGACTCCCCAGTGTGGATCATCCTGAGCGAGGTAAGCCGAGCTCCCTCAGCACCTCCCCAGCCCTGCCCTGCTCATCGCTCTGATCCCATCCCTCTCTTCTTTCAGATCTTTATCAAAAAAGCAGAGTGAAACTAGCATGAGGCAGAACGGACACACTCCTGGATCCCTGGTCCTGCTCCCTCCCTCCTGCTCCCTCCTCCCCACGGCGCCTTGCCCGGACCAGGACAGCGCAGGGCCGGCTGCCGGAGGCGGCACTCGCCCACAAACTGCGGCAAAGCTGCTGCTGCTGGGCCGGCCCCTCCATCCCAGCGGGGCCAGGACGGGCACCGGCTTCTCCTGAAGAGGAGCAGAAAGCAGAACCCGACGCCTGTGCGGAGGAGTGGCTTTGCTGCGCTCCCTCGGCCCCTCAGGGCGCCGGCTGCCGCTCGGGACACACGGACACGAGACAGTTTGGGGTCGGGATGAGCTTTAGTGGGCGTGGGGACAAAAAGCACCTTCAGCCCTGGACAGGGCAGTCTTTGGCTGTGTTTGGGGACAGAGCAGGTCACGCTGAGTCCTGCCAGCTGACCCCGCCGGCGCGCTAGGATGGAGGCGGCAGGGACCAAGGTCTGCCTTGCCCTCTCCCAGGCAACAGTCCTGGCCACAGCTGAGGATTAAGTGAGGGCAAAGACTGACCCTCCTTCAGCAGAGGAGGAACGAATCCAAAGGGGTTGGAGCTATGATTATGGCAGGGAAAACAAAAAAATAAAATACGCCACACTGTGCCTGCCAGCATTGAACACAGCCCCTTAACTCACAGTGAAGTCTCCAGTGTCTTCATGCCTTGAGATTGAGTGCAGAAACTGTCTTTTTTAAAATAACTATTTCAGTTATTGATTGATGTGGGTTTTTTGGGGAAGAAAAAAAAAATAGCAGAAGTAGCCCAGTTCAAAAATAGTAGGGATTAGTGTAAATCCCAATGTCCTTTTCAGCTATACACTGGAATGCATTATACTACTTTAATGTGCTGTATTTTTTATTATTGGATACATTTGATTTTTTCAAGTACATCTCTCTATATAAATATATAAAATAATGTGCACTGTAATAAAAGCTAAATTTAAACCTTTGGTGCAGCAGTGAGAGTCACTTGCAGCGGGGCTGCTTTAGGCTCCTGCAAACCCCAAGTTCACAGTGGAGGGTGGAATCCAGGGAGGGCAAAGTCCTACTGCAGGGTGGGTGATAAGGGAAGCTGGGGCAAAGTAAAGGTCATTCAATCAATGCCAAACACAGACTTTAGTACTTGGACTAGGGTCAGGCTTTTCTCCCAATGTTTGGATGTGGTTTTAGACAAGCTTACCCATCCTTTTCAGTTAATCACAGTAGCTTTTCCTATAAACCCAGTCCCCAACTCGGATGTTCTCACACCAGTCTGAGCACCTTTGACAATCACAGGTGATTTCTAGTGAGAAAAAGAATTTATTTTTGTATATCCATGGTGTGATTCTTCAACATAGATCATTACAGCAGTAAGGAGGAGAGACAGCAGCATGTGGGTCAATCTGTGCTCCGTGAGGCAGAGCCAGAGGCATTTTAGAGCAGACAGTGCTACAAAGCCCAGCAGTGAAGCTCCTCAGCAGGGGCAGGGACTGGAAAGCACTTGCTTTCTAGAAGGGAAATTATCTCTGAAGAGCAGAGGAGTGCCAGTATCCATCTCCCTTCAGAGGGGAGCACAGAGCCAGGGAAATAGTCTCTCTCTGATCATGCCACATGACTGGCTCCCCTGTGCCAGGGGCAAACAGTGGTTTTTGGGGAAGCCATGGCCCCTCTCACCAGGCAATGCGTAGCTGGAGAGGCCATGCCAGTGCTGACATCCATGAGGAGGAGCTGGGCCACAGGAAGTGTGCCAGGAGCCCGGCCAGTGCCAGCCCCACCAGCAGCCAGAGCAGCCAGGCACTGGTGTATAGTGGTGCCAACCTGGGTGGGAGAAAATGCTGTCAGGCACTGCCAGCCCAGCCAGGGCACGAGGCACACTGGCAGGGCTGAGCATCCCCACCCTCCTTTGAGACAGGGAAGAGGTGACACAGCCATGGGGGCAGGAGGGGAGGAGGAGGAGGTGGTGAAAATCTGCCTGCAGTCCCACCCGTGGGAAGGAAACCTGTTCAGGGGCCACATCCTGCTCCCAGCCTCCCTGGGCTGGTTTGGGGTGCCCACTGCCCTGGTCAGATACTCACCGTCCCTGTGCAGCTACAGTGTATCCCTGGAAGTACTTGAGGCGTGTGTAGAGGTACAACAGCCCACACGCCGCAGTCACACCTGTGGGGAAGAGGGGAGTTGAGTTCTGATGGGGATGGGATCCCTGGACACTGCTGGAGCTGCATTCCAGCATGGGCACCCCAGCAGATGGGGCATGACCAGAAAACCAAACACAGAGTTATTTGGCTTTAAACCACTGTGGGAGCTTAAATGAGCTTTCTTCCTTCTCTTTTTGTGAGAGATGAACTTCTCTGCCCCACAGAGTTGCCCTGGGACTTGGGTTGGTAACATGGTTTTTCTCCTCACAAGTTTCCTGTGGCAGCAACCAAATTCCCTGAACTCACTTGGTAGGGATAGACAGTGGATGAGTAACTGTTTGGGTTATGGTTTCTTGTTCTGACATAGCTCTGCCTCAGCTGCTGGCACCCTGGGACAGCCTGACCTTGTCCAGGAGAAGCAGCACAAGGGGACAGCCAGGCTCTGGTGAAGGAGCAAGGGCTGCCAGTGCCTGCACCTCCAGGCAGGAATGGGCTCAGCTGCTCCCAACAGGAGCTGGGGCACTTCTTGGTCAATCCAGCTAAAGGGGAAATTTGCTTTTCATGAACAACAGCCTCACAAGCACAGAGAGAATGTGCCTGAGTCACAATGGGATTTAAATTGGGGTTGGAGTTTTTTTGTTTGTTTGTTCACGTGGTTTGGATTGGAGTTCCCCCCCACATCCCTGTTACCTTGATGGAAGAAGATTCCAGCAACCCAGAGGAGTGAAATGAAGATTGGGAAGTACTCTGAGCAGTTTGCCCTGGTGAGAACCAGAGATGAGAGTTAAAATTGCCTCCTTATATGTCGGAGCATGGATAACCAAGGCTCGAGTAGGGAATGGGAAACTCACATCAGAGCAAACTAAAAGAGCTGATAAGAACCATCGCTGTGCTGTGGGAAAAGAGCCTTTTCTGTGATCCAGAACACCCAATATCTGTATTTAAGAGAAAAAAAGCACCCAAACAACACACAGTGTTCACCTCTCCTGCATTCACATGGCCCTGGAATGATGAGCTGTGGCTGAGATGGAGATTTGTCTTTGCTGGACCCTCAACAGGCTCCATCCCATACACAGCACCATCACAGACAGCTGCTGCACCAACAGCTGCTGGGGGAGAGCCTCCTTGTCATATTTAAGGAGCTTTCTCTTCCCCTTGGGTGAGCACAGCCCAAATTTGGGAGTCACAAGTCACACTCCAAGAAGGAGCCTTCTCTCAGATAAAATTCAGCAGAAAGTGGTCAGATCTGCAGCCAGGTTTTCTTCTTCCTTTGTCCTTTAGTGACAAAAATACAGATTTTCTGCAAGAAGGGTAGGAGCTGTGCTATTAAAGACACGGATTTTGCTTCTCCTACACTTTACTATTCCCTAGGCAATTTAATTTTAATTTTGGCCAAAAACGGACTAACCTTTGGAGAATGGAGCCAGGCTGGGAGGTGGAAAAATCTGAACAACCTTATGCTGTAAATGCCTCAGTGAAGGGAGGCTGCCAGGTTTCTCCAAGTGAGTAATACATCAATACCACTTTTTCCCATTTTTTTTCAATACATCAAGTTATCCATTTGTATACTATTCCACAAGGAAAAGAGGAGAAAAACCCACAAAGAAGCAATACCTTCTCAATCCAAGTTCCCCTAGGTCACTTTCTCTGCCGATTACAGCCAGGGCTTCCCGGAACACCACAGCCCATGGCATGACTTGGTTAACTCACATTTAATAGTTAAGTATTTAATTAAAAGCCACATCAGCAGCTCCCCAGCTGGCAGAGGCTGATGTCTCCAGGCAGGCTGGCCTTCCATGGCACCACAGAAGGACTGAAGCTGGTGTTTTTGTCACTCCACAAATGCTTCCTGTGCGCTGGCAAGGGAACGCAGCTGCTTTGTTCGGGATTTAGCGCCGTGCTGGAACCACCCTTCACACCAGCCCCAGCCAATTCCTTTCAACCGCTTACAAAACAGAACGACTGAGATGAAAGACGGAATCTGGTGCTGGAAGCCGAAGGGATCTGTGAACATTTCCAGTTTAGCTCCAGCATTGCTCTCTCCATAGGAACAGAGCAAAAAGAAACAGCCCTCGGCAGGGGCCCATGAGTGCTGACTCTCACAGTACAATGGCTTCTGAAAGGGAAAAAATTAAAATGCCCTTGTAGCTGGTTCTGCCAGCAAGGCCCTTTGCTTCAATTCAACAGCAAAACATTACAAGAAAATATCAGGTTATTAATAAAGCTTTGGCTGCTCTCACCATTTGGAGCCAATGGTAATATTAAATTTAATGACTCTAATCGTGAATGCTCTGCACCTCCTCCATACGGCCACTAATTTGTAATTTGGCTGCCTCACAATGCCAGAAGGAGAATTATCATGGATTGGCAGAAACACTGTAGCCAAAGTGCTCCAAATCACAACTCAGACCTTTGCACACAAAGCATTGAAAAAAAGAATCTAGTATCACTAGCAGTAAGAGGAAAGGTGACTTGACCAGTGTCTCCCAACAGTGACAGTTGACTCAAGTCTTATCAAGACAAAGTTACTACAAAAAAGTCAAAATCTTACTGAGCTCTGAAGGTCCGCTCAAATTCAGGGTGACCTGTTGTTTCAGGAGGGGAAATCTTGTACTTCCGACGGGCGTAGATCACCTGCATTGCAAAATAGGCTAAAAACAGAACACAAGGATGGTAACAGACCGGCAGCGTTTATTTAGCCTAGCTTTATCTGGCTTGGAATCAAGTAAATGGTTAGAATAGAAGAGATTATATGATCTAGGTCCATAGTCCAGGGCTGTCACATATGACCTGTAATAAATGTGCCATTTATTTCACATGCGTGGTTTAAATTCAGGTTTGGTTATCCCAGCTGAGTGCCAGTGCTGGATGACACTTTGCATCATCTCACGCCCAGCAGAGCCCTCAGTGCTGCTCCCCAGATCAAACACACAACAAAACCTTACCAAGTCCACACTGAGTCACAGAATTATTTCTTACCTTGCACTTTGTGTTTAGAGTATCTGTGCACCCTCAGCCAGTCTGATGGGAATGATGTGCAACACTGCTATTCCTAGTGGGTGCAAAGGATGGCCCAGGCACAGAGCAGCATCCAAACTGTCAAGCACTGGGATATCATCAAGTCAATTAGAGATGCTCTTAATCATGGCAATAAAAGGAAATGGAGAAGAGGGTGATTTTTTCTTGCCCCTTGCATGTGCAGGGCAGCCCCAAGGCTCCAGCAGTTCAAGGAGCAGAGGTGCCTCCCATGCCTGTGCCATGTTTGAGCCAAGGCACTGACTCAGCGTCTGCTACATCAGTCCTTTGTACATTTGTAAAGGACATGGAAGTCACTTCAAAACAATGAAAACTTTCTAACATGAAGATTTGGAGTGTTTCACTATTTATTGAAAGCTCCTACTCCCACAGGCAATTGCTGATGCTCTGAGTGTTTTATTTAGGTGCACTACTACACTGTTGCTTTTATTGAAAACTCCTATTTTCATATAGGAGAACACTAAATTATGAAAACAATTACTTTGGTGGCTGTGGTGGTATCACTGAGATGCTTGTGTGAGCAAAGTCCTCACGTAGCAACAATAGCAGAGTATCGCATAGAGAGACAAGGAGCAAGACCTGCCTTGGGGACTGTCTTACTGTAACAGATAAAAGCAGAACAGCAGGATAGAGAAGGGGAAGTAGGGACAGATGTTCCAAGATTAGAGGCAAGACATGCCTGCAGAAAAGCATTAGAACATATGTAGAAGGGCATTAGAAATGTAAATAATCTGCTGCTCTGTGACTTGTGTATCACAAGGTTTTAGTTACATAAATACCAACAGTCATTCCTTTTAGAACACATTTAAGAACAATTAAGCACGTTCTAGTGTCTTCCACGGTGATCCAGCCCTAAACAAAAGGTGCTGACAGAGCAGGGTGGGGAGAAACAAGAATGTCCCCCTCTCTTTGATTCATTTGGAGCACATTGGTCATGGGTGAGGGTGTCGTCCTTCCCCAGAGGTCCGGTGGGACATGACCCAGCATTCCCTCTCTAAATCCAGAGAGATGTAACACACAACTGGAATTCAGCAGCTGCTGGCAGAGCTCTGGGAATAAGATGAAACCATGACCCATCCTGTTACCTCTTCACATCAGGTTATCACCTCTCCTCCTCCTTGATGCTCTCAGGGTCTCATCCCAGTCTCCTCTCCAGAAATGGACTGAGCTGAAGTTACAGCATCATGAGCAGCTCTGGCTTGTGGCATAAGCCCAACTGCACTGGGCAGTGCCCTTCATCCTGCTTTGTGCCATCTGCAGCTTTCCTAATGTAGGATTCTTGTGACTGGTGAGTGAGGGAGGAGTCATTTCAGATCAAACCTCTCCATCAGCTCTACAATTAGCATCTTGCTTCTACACAGGGGCTAATATTCAGACAAGTCCTACACAGATCCCTTACACTTAGGGATGGGTAACACACAAAACAACCACCCAAGAGGAGCAGGAGCCTTTTGGAGGATGGCTGGCTGCTCCCCAAACCTGGCGTAAGGGTGAAGCACTAAGGATGAAGAATCAGTCCCCAAAAGCACTTCTCAGAATGAGGTGTTGAGAAAATCCACACTGCATGAGCCTTCTCAGCACAGGCTTCTGGAAAAAAAAGTGTTCAATCTGCTCTGCAGGACCTTTCAAACTATTTTTTTTGTGATTCATGTCTCGAGGTTAATCACCTGTGTTGATTCCCATGTGGCTTAGGGGCTCAGCTCTCCCTGAACTTTGCTCTTCAGTGGAAATATTCTTCATTCTCTATTTGATTATGTCCACAAACTTGTCAAATCATATCAGAGCCGCTATCTGCCACATTTGAGTGAACCTGGCAAACAAGCCCTGTGGGGCCTGACAGTGACATTGCCTAAGTTTTCTTTCCTTTGAAGCCATAAAATAAAGGAGGCGGGGGGAAAAACTGGAGTAGAATAATTTTGCTCTGTGGTACAATGTTCACCACAAGGCTGGGGCATGTATCTATAGAGTGCTAAGCTCAGAGTTTCACTAAACTGAGAATGACTAAATTAAAAAGGGGAAAGTTATTTGAAAGAATGTGGAAACTGCAGGCTCCCAGGAAATTTAAAAGGAAACACAAAAATTAACCGATGCTGTACCAAGGTCAGATGTTAAATTACATCTCCCACACCAGGAAGTGACGGAGGAGTGTCATAGGGAATAGCCCAGGTCCATGCTTCAGTGCTCACCTGCTCAGAGCGAGTCCCAGACCTGTAACTCACCCACAGAATGCCCTTTCAAAGCATGCAGAGAAAGGCACTGCACAGCTCTGAGCCCCAGTGACACAGGCACACGTATTTCATAGAGTAGATGGAAAGGAAACAAACAGTACTCTGCAATTGCTCCTTGGCTTCCCATGCAGAGGCCATAAAACCAGGATACGTTATCCGATCGAACACAGATCGGAGGGTGCCAATGCCTGCTATTTATCTGCTGGCTTCACACCTGGCTTCCATGCCATGAAAGGAAAATGCTTAAGGCTGCAACCTTTACAAAGCACTTGAATTTCTCATTAAACAAAAACATTTGAGGCAAAACTGCTATCTACAGATTTGCTACTGAGGGTTTCCCAAAGGAAAAGGGCTCAGCAGGATTTCTGTAACTCAATTTCAAGTTTTCTTCACGTCTTCTCTTTGCACGCTAAACACTCGCTCCATCCCCACTTAGTTAAATAACAAAAAAATTCATAGTACAAAAGTGTCTTCTGTTTGTAGTCACAGTATTTCTTTGTAAATTGAGTGGAAATTACAGATAATTCAGAAGTCCTGAGGTCTTTTTTTAAGTGGCACATTTTGTTTTAAATAATGCCTATATTAAGAGATTTATCATCTGATGGCTAAAAGCACATCAGGCTGCTCAGAGATTCACATCCATTTGTAAGCAGAGATGTGATGGCTGTATGGTGAATTAATACAGTAATAATAAAATGCACAAACTTTCCTTTATAGAAATGTGAAGCTTTTAATAAAATGGGGGCTCTGTCCCCATCCCAAGCAGGGAAATGACCATCCTGAAGCCCAAGGGGAAGAGACTTTGCCCAAAGGACCCACAAACAGAGCTTGGCAACAACACTGTGCTAAATGGTCTGAACACAATGCATCTATTTAAATTAGAAGTCACCAAGCTCCTTTGAAGAGCTCTGTGTCTATTTCTAATCAGAACCTGCATTAGTTTCCCAGTTACTGTGCTCTCAGTTCATCCTGTCATCTGCTCTGTGCCATAGGAACACACAAGGATATCAGTCACAGGGAAACCCCTCTGTGCACGAGGCTCTTTCCTACACCCACACCATGTCTGTCTGTACACTGACCTCCTCACCAGCCTTTATTTACTAACCCGCCTCTATTTTGGCTACCTCCAGCCACTGCAAGTTACAAATTACCTGCTAGAATTCAATCACAAACTGGTTTACTTTAAGAACATCCTTTGGAAATTGCTTTAAGTCTGAAAGTTTTACTTGCTGGCTTTGAGGATCACTTCAGTCCCTCTTAAATAATGACCACCCTCAGGCATGACACTTCTGCCATGGACAGCCAAACATTTGTTTCATTTTACCATTTTGGAAAACAGTGACCTTCACTCCACAGACACTCCAAGCAAAATACAGGAACCACACCCCACAAAGTTCAACATAATTAGCCTAATACCATCTGGCATTGTACAAAGGACATTTACCTTGCTCCAGGACTCCCAGAACTGTGACCGTGGCCAGCAGGTCTATCTGATCTCTCATGCTGCTGACTGTGGAGCAAACCCCAGCCTGATGTGATGGGTACAGCTGTCCCAATCCTCTCTCCTCAGCACCAAACAATTCCAGAGCTGCCTCTGAGCATAGGTGTTTCCTCCACCCACACCTTAACTCAACCTTAACTCTCTCCGCACCATGGAGAGTTGTGGTTTTCCAAAGCAGCCACCCACCAGAAAATATCTATTCCAGCCAAGTGCCTTTTGCTGAACAATGGAGCAGGGAAGGATTTTGCATGAACAAACTGTGAAATTCTTCTAATTACATTTACAGATTTTATACCATGATTGAATTATATGTTGCCAGCAATGGAAAGATGATGGAATTCTTTCCAGCCCTTTTGTTGCCAGTTTTAATGAGCTCTGAAGCATCTCAATTATGTGCAAGGTTGTAAAAATTATTAACAAGCATTTACAAATTAATGACTTGACCTTCTGCTCTTATTTCAAGTAGTGGAGTTGACCATGAAAGATTTGATACACTCCGGCTGGAATAACTTAATTTTGTTACCAGATTCTGTAATTTTAAAAGAACATTCACATACTTTATCCTACTAATTACAACTCGAAGTTTACCAAAGAGTTCTTTTCTAGCACCCATTCACCCTTGGTAGTTTTCTGATGCTTTAAAGCAATACAAACCTTTCCCTGGCAAACAGACAAAATAAAAGTTCTCAGTTCTGAAGGCAGCAGATGAAGTAGAAAGATACAGACCCTGAGAAATGTTATATAGACATCAGAGTTATAATTGTAAAATATAAAATTTGAAAACTGATGTTTTAGCCCTGAGTAACCCCAAAAGCCTGAAAGAAGTGGGAGTAGCACAAAGCCTTATTTTCAAAGTTAAGCTTCCTAAGGCTCCTTTATCCAGTTCTGGCCTGTTTAAATGGACTTTCTGAAACTGTAAGAATTGGTAAGACAAAGCAGCAGAATTTGAGCCTTAGTAATAGGCTGAGCAAAAATTGTGTGTTGGGATGAAGGGAAGGAACCATTTCACTAGGAATGACAATGCTGAACTCTGCTCATCTCATGCAAATGTATAAAGTCACACCATGTATATTTAATACACTAGCAAAATATTTATTTTATAATGATAAAACAGAAGTGAAGGATTTCTTTTTGGTGTGCACCAGTAATTGTAGTAAAAGAATAAGGGGATTAATGGACTCTTTATACATTTCAATGACAAAAATTCATAAAGGTTAGCATCAAATTCAACTGTTCTCCATTTACAAGCATAAAACTTACCATAATACCCCCCAAACACATATATAAAGAATTATAGTTTTAAAATCTATAAAAAGTAAAAAATATACAGTCAGAAGATCTAACTCTTATTCAAATCTTTAATATAAAATTGTAAACATTTATTTACACAAAGGAAATGTGTATAACAAAATTTTGAGCACCCTTTTCAATTGGATCGTGGTTTTTGGAAGGCAGTGGATGTTGCACAGTGACACTCTCACCTTGCCTGCCCAACCAAAACCGCAGTTTATAAATAAAGCCATGGGCGGCTGGCTGGGCTCAGTTCAGGGGAGATTGGTTTTATTGCTCTGAAGCTGCAGCAAATGGAAAGCCCGAGTGCAGACACAGACAGTGACACGTTACAGGGCACGAGGGCAGAGCCCAGCCCTGCCCATGCACCCATGTACATCAAAACCGTATTTTCACTTCCATTGAACTGTTCCAACCTGGTTCCAGTGGCACCGCATTCCCAATGGTCCCACTGCGTTCTGTGCACAGGGACCAAAGCCAGAGCCAAGGGCTGTTGGATCCTGTTCACACATGGAGACCAATGGGCATTGTAAGCCAGTTTGTCTAGAATCACACTTAATTTTACTCCAAATGTACCATGAAAAGGCCCTGTCATCAAACCCAGATACCTTCCTGAACAAACCCTCTGGTCAAGCAGAGCAATATCCACCTTAGCTTCCAGAAACAGTGGAGGAAAGAGCACACCTGCATTTTCCTGCACATTTTGCTGGATTGACTTTTTGGTAGTAATGCAAACAGATGTCCTTGTCCTCCAATTAAGAAATCACAACTGGATGGATTGTATTTTGACTTATTCAGAACAAAGTTTGTGCAAAATCTACTGGAAAACAGAGCAGATTTCACCACAACCTAAAGAGGGAGAAAGAAAAGCTGAATCCTACTACCCTGTTATTTCTGTCAAGTGTTTGTAAGGGGGAGAAAAAAACAGTGACATGGAAGGATGCCACTTGAAATTGAGGTCCCAAGCACCCCCGACAGGAAGGGAAGGCACACTGGTGCAAAGTTAACCCTTAAAATGAAAAATACAGCAAACACTCCTTCCCCTGCCATTGCTAGTTTATATCTATACTCTTCTAATGACACTTACCTTGGACCAGTTTTTGGTTTAACTTAATAGTAAACCAAGCTCACTAGCTCTTTTCTTAGATTGCCAGTATAAAAAAGCTAGCATCAGTTATTTGCATCTCAACTACTTATTCTAGAAATTATCGGAAGTGTCAACAACCGAAGTCACCAACACCTTCGTCTTCCCATCCAAAGACAATCTTTATATTATCTTTTCAAAAGCTCTATGAGGGATTAGGCCTGCTTCAGTGAAGTTTTATCCACTGTTCAAAGGTGGGATCCACTGATCAACGCACATCTTTCATCAACAGTTCAACATGATAAAACAGCAAATCTGATCAACAGAGCGGAATTCACCCACACTAGCTAAGTGTGCTGGACAAACCATGTTCCATGCATATTTGGAAAGGGTTAAAGTATTAGTGTTAAAAAAGCAGTTTTCAAAAGTGCAAATTGTCTCATAAAGGAGCTGCAGATACAGTAAAATATTTTCCTTCTTTGAAACCAATGATATCTTTCACTTCCCTTCACCCCCTCTGGAAAAAACCCTCTCTCACAATTCTGCAATGCAGAAAACTCCTGGAGAAGCTAGTCTGTGTTGAAAGAAATTGCTTTTAAATCACTATGCTGGGTTTGGTTACAAAGTTTAGAGGAGTTTTCCAAGAAAGTGGATTTAGAAAGGGAAGAGGTATTTGTGCATTTAAAACAAAAGCTTTCAACTTTATTTTAATTTTAAAATAAATGTTAAGGCAAGGTGGTTTGTTGGTGGATAAGGGATTTTTTTGGTAGAGAGTAAGGACTTCGGAACATTGACTGTTCCCATTGTGGTTTTTGTCCTTTCTGGGACCAACCCAAACGTATGGATAAGAGGTCTCCTTGGGCTGAGCTGAAGAACCAGCATCTGCTTCAAGGGATATTAAAAAAGTAAATCCACCAGTCTATAGAAAGATTATCAAACTTGTAACCCAGTATTAAAAAAACAAAGCATTTAAAGGGGGAGACTTCCATATTGGAGCAACCCTGATGAAAGTATTCTCCCTGGCTGCCTGTGTTATTATTGCTTATAAGGACTTTCCACCTCCCAGCCAAATTCTTTTTTCCTCATTTTTATTCTGAAGTGACAAAGTCTTGTGCTCATTGCTAACTTCAGGGGATGAACTGATCTCAAAGGTTAGTTTTACTTTTTACAACAAAGAAAACTAGATGAGCTGTCATGAAGCAAAGCCTTCATTTAAATACAACTACCTTTGGAAATAAGTTATGAAGAAACAGGTGCAAAGTAAATGGCTTTACAATTCATGTTAGACCTACTATAGTTTAAAAGTTCTCCCGTAAGAAATTCCCCCTTTAAACACAGCAAGGTACAAGCCAAGAACTGTGCCTCTCTACAACAGAGTGCAAACTGCAGCTTAAAAGACTACAATCTATGAAGATGACTATCTAGACTAACTGGCCAGGTTTTAATACTTTCTCTCAACTATTACCAGCATCTAGAAATATTTACTGTGAAATATCACTTGCTTACTGAGAGTACAGGCACATGCTTCAGCAATGGGGAAAAGAAACAATTCCAAACATTTTGCAAGCATACTCAGGTGCATACAGCCTCTTCTCAACTAAAAAGTTAGAAGTTTGATGGACAGTACTATAACAGCATGTCAAGCTATGAACAAATAATTATTGCAAGTAATAGCTGCAGACTAAGCCCTAAACACAATTTGTGCAACTATTTGCGTTCTTTCTGCACTATTTCTGTGGAATTTTTGTTTTGTTTTTAAATAATTAAAAAATTTAGTCTTAGAACACTGCAAGTGAGATTTCTGGAAGGCTGGCTAGGACACAGTATTTTTTGACCTGTTCAAGTGTGTGACTCCTCAGAGACCGCAGACAAAGCACACTCCTCCTGCAGACCTGCTTGGTGCGCCGTGACCATGTGTCAATGCTCATTGAGAAGCAGCTCCAGTCTTTTTCCCAACCATTTACCTCTAATGCCTGCAAGTCTCCTCAATGCCACAGGTTTTTTGGTCCAAGAGTTGTTTATATCTCATGAAATAATTAAAAAAAGTAGAACCCCCGCCCCCAGCCCCATTTTAATGAGTTCCTAACAACTCATCCAAATCGTTCATCCACTCCTCTGAAGTCCTGTTTTTCAGCAAAGAGTCTATCAGATCTGTGTCACCAGTTAAGTTCTGAAGTCCATTGTTGCCTGACTGGCTGCTGTAGGCGAAAGGCAGCTCCTGACTGGTCGTCCTCACAGGGTACCCTTGGCTACAGTGCAGGTTTCCTCTGTTGGGAATTTGTTGATTTGGGTTCTGGTTGAAAGCATTCAGGTCTGGAACAGTCTGGTTCATGCCAGGCAAGACTTGCTGTGAGGGTACCTGCTGCTGTGCGGGTGGGTTTGTCCTCGGCTGCGCTCCCAAAGAGGATGACAACATCTGCCCAGAGACGGCAGCGTTCATCGAGGTCATGGGCCTGCTGGTGCTTAGGCTTACCTGAGGCATTCCCTGGGCAAACTGCTGGTTGGACATCTTTAGATGTGCTTGCTGCATGTGGAAAGAGGAGTTAGCAGTAAATGGTCCTAAGCCACTGTTTGCTTGTGTCTGGTTGTTAATATTAGGGATACCTTGGTGTTGCCAAGATGGATTTTGAGCCCCCATAGCAGCTGGTACTCTTGCCATCTGTGGCTTAGATAAGGTTGGATTCAGTGCACCTTTATTGTGCTGCTGAGAAATACTTGAGTTTGGTAAGGTGTTCTGCCCATAGCCAGCAGGAACGGCAGCAGCCTGGCCCAAGCTGCCCTGTCTCTGCATCGGTGTCTGTCCATTGGCACTCGGAGCCGCGTGCTGGGGAACCATCTGGGTCATGCCAGAGGCCAGGTTGTACAAGCCCCCACGCTGCATGTTCTGCATGCCGGGGTACTGAGACACCCCCCGCTCCTGCTGACTGGAGCCCGACTGGAGGGGAGCAACAGGAGTGTGGCTGGGTCCCATCTGAATCATGTTCTGGCTCTGAGGAAACATCCGCGGACTACCGGAGCTGGACTGTCCTAAATTACTGACCCCAGGCATGGCTGAAGATGACCCTGAAATACAAAGAAATATTTTGTACATTAAATACCTCACGTTCATCCAGAGCCAAGCCAGGCTTGTAGGCAAAGTAACCCAGAAAGGAGGTGCAGCTTCATTTGTATAAACTGACCTCTGCAAGCAACACACAGAAAGTAGAGGTTTAATTACAGAGTGTCAACTGTTGCTCCAGTTAGCACCTCCACCTTGATCTCAAACACAGATATGCCAATGTCCTAAAAAAATCTAAATACCACTTCTAAGAGCTCAGCATCATTAATTAAAAAAAAAATTATGACTTTAAAGGCAGGACTCTGATATTTCTTTGTGAACAAAGGTTAACACATACACTTTGAAGTGCATGCACAATTTACTAAGCTGTTAAAAATACCTCTAACTGCACACACATACACACAGTGTCAGTCATTCCATGCATACACACTGCATCTCTTATCAGACAACTGTAGGATTGCCAGTTGGGCATTTTCCCAATTCCAGGAATATCTTCTATTTATCTAATATAGAAATATCTAATTCAGAAATTTTTGGTCAAGTGTCTTTTGGATTTCCACAGTGAAATATTCACTATGTTAATATGCAGTGCTGATAACCAAGCAAGGTGATTTGGAAAAATGTCTTCTCAGTAAACCAAATACAGTCCTTTGTTATTGCAAATTCCGAGTTTAAAAGTTTCTTCCTGTAGAAGAAACAGCCCCCTACTTGAAGCACAAAAAGCAGAACAGTTCTGTAAAGTGTAGTGCATGTAACACCCTCCACAGTCCTTACAGTTGACTGAGGGAAACCTACCTACACAATTTCTCTACTTTCAAAACAAAAAGTAAGCTACAGAACTTTTTCACGTTTTATGATAGCTGAGGAGCACTGGCTTTCCATTATTATTATATTTGAATAAAAACAGAATTATCAAAAATAAATTCAAATAGAATTCAAATTATATTGAATTAATTATCAACAAAGCACATCATAAAAAGATCAGTGTTGGGGCAATGGATGGGTGGAGGAGGACTCTTACTATAAAAATATTTGCAATGAAGAGATAGTACACATACCAGGATTTAAGGTGCAAAAAATAGTTAGTCATCATTACATGGAAAAAATAATTTCAATAGTACCAATGTCCATTATAGCAAAACCTACTCTATTTCCAATAGTTGTATGCCTATCTTTCTATAGAAAAGTGGGAAGAGAAAGAAATATTTCAGTGCAATATTTGAAGGATGCTACTGGTCCCGGTGTCAGCATATAATCCTTTTGTATTGGCATCGAGTTCTTTCAGTTAAGTAACAAAACCCAGTTGGAGCTGCACTCGACACTTGCACAGGCATGAACACTGCCAGGGTGAAGGTATTACATTTCCATTTGCATCTTTCCCCTTCAGTATTTATTCCTGAAGGAACATGGATAGTAAGGAAAGAAAACGAAGGGAATTAGCACTTTTCTTGTCCTCTAGGTTTATGAAAAAAAGGAAAGTGGCTTCTTGATGACCCGTCAAGTAACAGCTTTTAAAGTAGGAAGATGAGTTTTTGTTTTCTAGTGCTTCCACATTTTTGAACCTATTCCAGCTCAACAGTTACAGCATTTTTTATTTAATACACTACAGACATACTAAGCTGCTTCTCATACAAAAAATCCCACGTAGGACACTTAACATGTAATGGAGAGAATTCAAACTGCACTCTGTTTTAAAGGTAGCAGGGATAAGAATGTCAGAGACTTTTAAACTCATCCTAGAGATGAGAGAAATA
Organism: Monarcha castaneiventris obscurior; assembly: GCA_026261815.1. Classification (NCBI taxonomy): domain Eukaryota; kingdom Metazoa; phylum Chordata; class Aves; order Passeriformes; family Monarchidae; genus Monarcha; species Monarcha castaneiventris. The sequence continues at coordinate 5,989,301 of JAMPIT010000371.1, read as the reverse complement.
ATACACCACTTATTTTTCTTTAATGAGAGCCTGTGATAGATACAGGCAGTAGTGACGTCAAGCTTCAGAAAAAAACCCTCTGAATCCTAATATATCAAAGATAGAGAGACTTTCCAACCTGCACAATGAAATAGTAGTACAAAAAAGGCCTGTAGAACAATAAAGGTACTGAAGAATTTTACTCATTTCCCAAACAACACTAAGAAACAGAAGCTTAAGTTGTCCCAAATACCTGCGACCATGGAAGCTGTTAATTTGCAACTGAATCAGAGTCCAGGTAAAGAGCTTTTAAGGCAGAATGACGTGTAGTAAATTAATTAAAAGCTACCCAATCCAGGAAATTTGAAGACACCTTGTTTTTTACTCCTGATATTTTTTCTGCTATTATTTCAGAGTAAACTGCCATGTTCACTCACCTGTGAACTGTCCAACCTGTTGCTGGTATGGATTCTGTGGCTGATCCTGGTACTGGGGAGGAGGCCGTGTCAGATGCCGCTGCAGCTGCTGCTCCTGCTGCTGCCGCTGCTTCTCCTAAGAAAGGTCCAATGCAAGACAATTTGAAAACTAATCAAGCTTTTTCCAAGGGCTATCTTGGATAAAAACAAGCTGTCTGCATATTTCTATGCACAGCTGGTAACCAAAGGGGCTTCTGCAGCCCTAAAGTCACTTCAGACTTTGTTCTCAAGGCTCAAACACAGTCAATTTAATTTGATGAGTGACAAGACCAGGATCTCAGATACAACAGCAGGCACTACAAGAGTTACTGCAGTGCATGTCTGAAGCCTTTCAAACTTTGAAAATCTGAGATGTTAGTCTCCTAATCAGTAACATAATCAACAGGCACTTTTAGCAATACTCTAAAGAGAAAAAGAGGTACAGGTACAAAAAGAGCAAAAGTGAGTGTATTAAAAAAAATAACATTTACTTTTTTGGTCTTTATTTCCAATATATTTTAGACCCCTCTTCAGAAATCAATAAAAATGCAAGTCAGAAATATAAAAAATATTACACAGCAATAAAAAAACCTGAATATGTAAATATTTTCTAGTCCTTGTGTGCAAACATGAAAAAATATACACAAATCCATATTCTCATATATCACAGGTTTCCCTACAAGATTATGGAAAACTGCAGAGCTAAGTCCATAATACAAGTCATACAAGTTTTGCAACCATTGCTTCAAACCACTTTCTTAACAACACAGTGATAACTGAAACAAACCCTACTCATGACACAAAATAATTGTGCCTCTTTAAAAGCACGTTTAACCCAAATTTATGATCAAACCATTTAAAAATAAACCAAGCAAATTTTCTATTAGGAAACTTTGGGGAAAAATGAAATAAAAATCTTGAGGGGAGTGTAGATGCAGTGATAGTACACTCAGATCTTGACAGTGTTAACAGCCAACAGGCTGCTTTTACAATATGAAATGTATCAGGCACAGCATCTCTGTCCCCTTTTACTCAGATACCTTCAGTGAGACTGAAATTCTGAGAAAGGCCCATAGTGCTACAATGCACAACCCCCTACCTATCCAAAAAGCTACACAGAGCATAGCAGGGAACAGAAATTCCCTTCCAAGAGTGTTGGGGCAAAGACACTTTAATGAAGAGACTGGTGCAATGTAACAAACAGCAGATACACATCGCTACCACCCTTCTCAAATGTCTCCAGCGGCGAAGCTGTCGAGACACGCACAGGAATGAAGAGGGCAGGCTGCTTGACAGAGGACCTGCTGCTTGCAGGACCAGTCAGACCTGAAAGAGGCTGACCACGGAAGCCAACAAGAGATGCCATAGCTCTGACAGAAACCAAAAACTGCAGAACCTGGCTTGGGTAAAAAAAAGTAAAAAATACGCAGAATACCAAGTGAAAAGACAAATTTATAGTGGCAGGCAATGGCACTGAAGCTACCTGAAACTACAAATCTCCTCCAAAGTAGACATCAACAGGTTCAGAAATCTTTTTGTAAAACTGCATCCAGTATCACGTGTATCCAAAGAAAGAAACATCAAATCAGAATGCTAACAAGACCTAGCTTGACTAGGCAGTACAAGGCCAATAAATGTGGCAAATGCAGTTATCTAAAGCTGTTCAGCTCCAAAGCAAAGCTGCTCCTTATTCGGGACCAGAGTCCCAGCATCACTACACAAAAATGGAAATTAGAGAAGTTAGTTGTAGTTACCATTACTAGGGCATGAATGAAGTATTTTCATAATACTGATATTTACTGCAGCAACATGTGCTGGCAAAGCAAAAGCAAATAGATAGGAAAAAAAATATTTCAATGCTGTGTTTGAGATATGCTACTTATCACCTCCCCACTGTTCAGAGATATCTAACACCTGTTAGGTCCATTATTGTCCTAAGGAAACATACTGGGCCACAGGTCTAAGAGCTCTAACAAAGCTCTAATAACCACCATGCACCAGACATGCAAAATCACAAGCAGGAGGTCACACTCCATATTCCCTTTCTCCCCACCTGCTCTCAAAGAATACCTGTTTGTTTACATTTTGGGAGAGTAATGATTACTCATCTTTGACATTTGGTATTACCATATAGGTCACCAAAGACTGATTGATTTACTAAAAAGTATTCTAAGCTCACAGATCACATCGAGAAAATGTGATTTTACTGATGATTTGGGCATTCTCTGTCTTTCAGTCTTTGATAACATAACTCCCCCACAGAATTCCCTTAGTCCAAATTGTTTTAATCCGAATATTAAAAACGTATCTTGAACACACTCAAACACTGCCAACCACATTACTATGTTTTGTCTACACTGGCTCAAGAACTGAAGGGGTTTTTCTGTCACCTCTACTGAGACCTCAATTTTAGCAGGATGTCTCCGGGTGATAAAGAGCCATTGGCTAGGACTTGGCACAGCCACAGCTCCACAGTCCTGCAGATCCTACTGCAACCTTTCCCTGCAAAATGGGCTTTCATACATTTTCTGTTCAGAGGAGACTGTATCATTTCCTTCTTAAAGCTGATGGGCAGCTGATTCAGGGAGACCTTAGAGCACTTTTCAGTATCTAAAGGGGGATTACAAGCAAGCTGGAGAGGGAAGGGGTCTCAAAAGGGCATGCAGTGATAGAGCAAGGGGGAATGACCTCTATTTGAAGAAGGTTAGGTTCACATCAGATGTTAGGAAGAAATTATTTACTGTGAATGCGGTGAGGCATCAGAACAGGTTTCCCAGAGAAGCTGTGGCTGCCCCATCCCTGGAAATCTTTCAAGGCCAGGTTGGATGGTGCTTGGAGCAACCTGGTCTAGTGGAAGGTGTCCCTGCCCATGGCAGAGAAGTTGGAACTGAGATGATTTTTGAGGTCCTTCCCAACCAAACCATTCTATGACTCTAAAACATAAAAAGCTATTTTATGCACCAAAGCAAAGCAGCACAAATTAAAAAACCAGATAGCTGACCCCTCTCACCTGTTCTGCCAGCAAATGCTGCTGCCTCTGTTCCATTAGGAATTGCTGCTGCTTCTGTTGCTCCATGAGCAGATGCTTTTGTTGCTGCTCTCTCTGCTTCTGCTGGTCCATCAGCATTTGGTGTTGCTTCATCACTGCTGCTTGCTGCTGATAAGCTGGGTTGCTGTGGTTACCTGCCATGGAGACGTTTGGAGCCTGGGCACCCACCCCAGGGCCCGAGACAGAAACAGGAACACGAGGAACAGTAGGAGCAGGGTTCTGATCCTGCAGAACACAGGAAAAGTGACAAAAGTTACAGAAACGCAGTAACTTTTTCACTTGTGAAGCTTCTTATGGAAGCTCAGCTAATTAAAGACAACCAAACACTCATCTATACAGTGCCAGACACAGAACTGCCAGTTTGGAGTTAGGGTCAGAACATTTAGGAAGAGAGGCTTTAACTTCAGTGTCAAAGTACTTCCCAAACTCCAGCTCAAAACAGGTGAGTATAGCTCTGTGTGCTCCTTTTCAGGCAGTTACAAACAGCACTTCACACACCCCAGCTTCAGTTTACTTTGGTAGCAGCTTTTCAAACACTACATTGTCTATTTTCATTATACAAAACATTTATTTAAATCCTGCCTCTTCTGTCAACATTTAATACTGCAAGTGTTTATGTCTCCCATCCTAAAGTTGCTTTCTTTTAGTATCAGAGAATTTACTATTTGCAGGTAAAGGGGAGAAGTCTTCCACTGGTCAAAATGGGTCTTAAAATATTTTTCCAGCAGCCCAACCGCCACCATACTCCACAGACAAAAATATTACTAAAGATAAGTCTGATATTAGTTTTCTTAAGTCTGCATTTTTTGGCTTTTTTTTGAGACTGGAATTTGGGATAAGCAAAAATAACATGGAAGAATTACCATTCAAGATCTGATACTGCCCTCTTAGTACCAGCAAATACCTTTGAAATGTGACAGTTTTCATCATTTTAAAGCACATTTCAGCCTCATCTCTAATTGCACAAACAAATGTTATGTTCAAGTTAAGAATTCAGCTAATGGGTTTGGCTGTTGGTTCTCACTTTGCAGTTTCATAAGGAATCATAACCAAATGTAAGGAATGCTATGCAAAGTTGTTCTGTGTGCAAGCTTTTGAGAAATTCTCCCAAAGCTTTCATCAGTATTTCTGTTAGTTCAGTGCAAGCGTGGCAGTGTAGATGCAAGGTCACCCTCATGTTTTTCAGTGAGGGGGAGATGTGACACACACAGTCGTCTCTACCCTTCTTTTTCCATCAAAATGCTGTTAGACTGTTACTTCTGCCAGCTTTCAAAGAGATGTTTTTTGGTGCTTTATGAAGCAAACATTGATCTCAAATTTTTATTTGTACACTGGTGTGGTCTTTATCACAGACTAATCAGAGCTTTTTCACAGGTTTTTTGTTTTGTTGAGGGAAATATGACTAGAGTTGGATCTCAAACGGCTTCTGCTGGAGGAGCTTTAATCCTTGTAACAAATACCTTTTTTTTAACAAGCCCTCTCATATGTGCATTCCAGGTACATGTTACAGAATCCCAATGAGTCTATACTTCCACCCACTACATAAATTTTCACCTGCAGCACACCTGTAGTAACAGTTACATATAAGGCAAAGGAGCACCATCTGGAATTTTCTGTCACAGGAAAACCTGAAGCATATGCTTCAAGCAAACAAACATTACTATTATTCATTCTTAATGATATATTTCTCTCCTATGCCATGCTTCCCCAATGCCCAGAGACTTAACCAATAAAAATCCTTAGAACTGAAAGGTGCCAAGGAACACCCAAGAAATGAGGAATGCAGCCCCCACTTCCAACTCTCTGCAAAAGTAGATCTTTTTATAGTAAGCCAACTCTGACACAAGTAGGGACTAAAAACAAGGTAAAGAAATCAAAGCTTCTTTGAGAACACTGTTTAACACTACAGTTTTATATGAGTTATTTTAGTCAAAAGTTTACAAAGCATCTATTTATCTTTTTAAGTAGAAGCTTCTGTGAAGCACGACATAATTTGCTGCCCACAAAGTATATTAAGCTGGAAATCACATGTTACATGACCTAGAACCCAGTATTAAAAACTGTCCCCAGTGGAAAAAAGACCTTATGATTCTTGTCTCAGCTTATTGTATACAGAAATTTTCTCTTTAAAATCAATGAGAACATTTGAAACTACACCAAAGAATCTGTACTCCAGCCTTACCTACCCAACAACCTTAAATCTGCTACTGAACAAAGGTAATTCAGGACATTCACCTGACCATGTGGCACTCGGTAGGCAATGTTTCCAGACTTGGGTTTCAACAGGATCATCCCATTTTGGTCATCACTCACGTGGGCCAGTGGTGGCTGCTGGCGCTGCTGGAGGTATGCCAGCATGGGAGTCTTGTTCTGCCCAGGCACTGCCACCCCCTGCTCACACTCTGCTTTGTAATGGGAAAGAGGTTTAGTGTTCCCATAGTCCAGCATAGACCCTTGACTATTCACAGGGTTCTGGTTCAAGCTGTTTTGCTGATGACCCAAAATGTTCACATGGTAATTGCCTCCAGCTCTCGGTGAGCTTTTATTTCCCAAATTAGGCATCATGAGTTTTTGATTGTTGAAGTCTGGCTGATAAACTGATGGGCTAGTGGGATTTTCCATGGTATATGGGACAGCCAGTGGACTATGGGAAGACCCAGACTGTTGCCATGTAGACATCTGATTTGTTTGGTGGACTTGTGAAGCTTGTTGTTGGTTCTGCAACATCTGATCTCTCTTCTGCTTGGCAGCAATCTGCTGAAGTTGATGAGCAGAAGACATTTCTTTGGCACTTCCTGCACACTTCCCAGGTAACAACACAGGCCTCTGGACGTTCTGAGAGTGGTTTGATGCCTGCATCATGGGCTGATTAGGATTTTCAGTCATTGACTGACTGGAAGATGGGAACATAGCCTGAGGAGTACTAACCGTTGTAGAAGCGGCACTTACAGGTACAGAAGGAGCAGCAATAAATGCTGAACCTGAAGAAGTGGATCTAACCTGGGGAGATCCCAGCTGTTCTTGTTCAAAGGGTGCTGGGGAAAACTCAGTCTTTATGTTAATATCTTGCGGCAATGGAGTCTGTGCAGCTGAATTTGAAGAATCTGCATCTTTTTTGTCTTCAAAGTCATCATTAAAGAGATCCTTCATGTCTTCATCGGGCACTGATCTATTGAGCTCCTCAATAAGTTCCTTCCATTCTTGCTCATTTAGGTTAAGATCAGGCATCAAATTATTCTGAGATATGGAACCTCCTGCTACAGGATTCATACAGGGGAGCTCATCTACGGGTTCCTGCTTCAGCTCTTTGTTCAAACTCAGAGGAAATGAGTCATCAGCATCACCACCTCCATTCATCTGCAGGCTGGAATCTGGAAGACACTTCTTGTTGATGCCATCGAGCCCCATCGGATGTTTCCCATTAAGTTGTAAGGTATCTCCAGTGCCAGATTTCTTGTCAAGATGATGGAGTGGAGACACAGGGGGCATTCCATTGGAAGACCCACTCACTCCAAGACCATCATCACGACGCAGTTTCTTGGACACAGAAAACACATCACCATAGCCATTCTGCTGGTCTCCATTCTGAGGGGAAGCAGCACTGTCAAGCTTTCTTTTCACAGTCTCATGGAGCTGCTGAAAAAGCAAAGGAATATTTTAGCTATGTAGTTCTATGTTACACAGATCTGGATTTTTATCTCTTACCAGAACATTGTCTAGCTCTGAATAAAACACTTCAGAAAAAAATCAAAGATTGTATCTTTGTTCTGGTAACATTTTGTTTTACAAGTCAGCATATGAGACAACTTCCTCACTATAACCTCTTAGGGAAAATTTTCAAAAAAAATGTACTACTTCAAAGAGTGACCCCTCCTTCAGACAAAACTAAAGGTGCCATATACTCTGACAACAACAAAAAGTTAAGAAATGGCTGTGAACTGGAATATGTTATGGTTTTTCCTATTCAAAATGAGAAAAATATCGAAGAATGTTAAGAATCGAATTTTAGATGAGAATAAAAGCCCATACTTTATTTATGTACACACACTGTGTAATTGTTCCATGAGACTGTTTTATAAAGCAGTCTCACATTTAAATATTTATAAAGCAGTCTCACATTTAAATATTTAGAAAAAAAACGAGTGATTCTAAGTGATAATAACTTTTAGAGAAGAACTGTGTATATAAATTTTGTAAACAATCACACTTTTGGCACTGAAGCAAAACCAATTTGTCACTTAGCGACCATTGCTTCACACTTGTGGAAAATGCGATTCAGAGTTCAGCCAGTTCTATCACAGCAGAGCAAGTTCATTCCTTTCCTCCTTTCTCCTGAAGTATTTACCAGCTGCTCTGACCACCAGAGCCCCAAGCAGCTCCACAGTTGGCCTCTCACAGATGGTGAAGGCACAGATTCTTTTTCTAGTAGTGCCACCTAGAAGCGACCAGCGGCTACAGCAGCAGATTCACAGCCACAGCCTGAGTGCCTTTGTTCCCCATTCTTTTCTTCCTGCCAGCATTCTTGCAAATATAAAGTTCTTTCTATTGACCTCAAAAGCATCTGAAAACAGAATTCCTACACACATCAAAGGTGACTATAAACTTTTCCTTCCCTCGGGTGCATTCTGTAAAAAAATTTGAGCTTTGCTGGTGCTGGAACGCTCCACCAACGCAGACAAACCTGTAGGGCAGAGACACTGCTCCGACAGCGCAGGGAGCTGTAAGAGAGAGCTGCCAGCAGCTCCCGACCTGGGTGAGACGTGGTGGTACATCCCAGCAAGACACACGACAGGAATCCCCACCAAGAGCCACCCATCTGAGGCATGGGGTTGCTGAACAACAGCCCTCTCAGATGGCAGGAAAGCAGCTCATTAAACAAACCCCAAGACAAGTATGGTTCTTTTCATATTACCTGCAGTCTTCATAAGGCAGTCCACTAACCCCTGGGGAAAGCTGTCTTATCCAAGCAAAAATGGGAAACCTCAAGATCTCAGCATTCAAGCAAGAAGCTGTATGTAGGGCCAGCATAAATTATCAGAAGAATTTTACACACTTGCCTGGGCAACAGCATTCTTTGATTTACAGACAGAAGGACTGGTTCACACTTAATAGTTGGTGCTTTTTTTTGAATGGTCTACAGTTAGCTCATCTTTGGGGGAAAACAACCTCAGACCATCTGTTTAATTCCTGCACAGGTAACAGCAAAAAATCCCCACTATTTGTTTAATGCTTGCACAGGTAACAGCTAAATTTTATTTTTATCTGTGGGACAGCCTCCAGCTTCCCTGGAGACTGTGATCTTCTAGATGGCTCATGGAAAGAGCAGCAGAGTAGCAAGATCAGCAGAAGACTGAGTAGGATGAGGTGAGGTGTACATTTGGAGAGGAGGCTGGAACTTGAAATCACTTAGGTTGAACATTAGGTCTTTCAGCTTGGAGTAGCAGCTCTCTAGTGAACTTTTCAAATACCAACTTGAAAAAATAACAGAAATTTACTTTTTTGCAAAAAGGCAAAACAACAGAGAGCAAAGAAGCTCAACTCCATCACAACATTTGGCTTTCAGCAAGTTTCCAGTTGTTTACTTTATACTCCCACCAGGAAAACTGAAGCTCAAGGTGGATGAGTAACTTGCCCAAGGTTATATGATGAGTCAAATTACTCAAACTTTGGGAATGGGTCCTCCTTAATTCTAAATAGTTAGGGAAAAAACCCACTCCCTGAAAACTTACATAAAAATAATAACTTCGTTTTGTAAGCTACAGTCACTGCAGTCTAGAAAAAGATACAGACCCCTAATATCCAGCACAGGAACTCTCATATCTCTATGGGTTTTAACAGTCATAACACTCAGATATCTGATCCTTGGAGACATTTTGACTGTAAGTTGCTCAAGACAAAATCCTCCTTTCACCTAAAACTGTATTCCTTTGGCAAAAAAAGGGAGATTAAGTTCCTCCCCAGTTTGTCTGTGTCTATCCAAATAATCTGGTCTGAGGGGGAAAATAACAAGCTGCATGTGAGATACAAGTCAGACGGCAAGCAATCTACATATCAAGCTGCTCCAACAGAGTTCTCAAGGCAAGAAAAACCTGTTCTCTTCTGCCAAAACTCAGAGAAAAAACCAACCAACACACGGGTGAAGTAAAGCATAGCTTGCTATTCACTAAGAAAACGCTTTCAGCTTTCATTTTCTTGTTCATTACCATCCTGTAAGGCACAGTGGCCCTCTGGTACACTGTCCATGGTTTCCTTAGCAGAATCAATCACTTTTATTTATAACACTGAGCCAATCATTTCCACTGTCACAAGATGAGATACTGTATTCTCATTGTCTCAGCATATTCAATTTTCCAACAGAAGATGAACTTCTGAGATCACTGCTATCTAGCTATGCCTAAAAATATAACCCCAAAAGCATTTATTTCAAGTATTTATATCAATATAGGAGCAATGCAAGGCAGGGGATGTGAGCAGGCCTCGGTCCTTTGGCCCAGGACAGGACACAGAGTTTGTCAAAGAGCCACTGAGGGGCCACAGGCTGCACCTCCTCCACGTCACATCACCTGAGCTGCATTTTATTCACGTGAACAGAACACACAGTCCTCAACGTGGTCATAAACAGTTCCTTGGCAGGAGCACACATGCCCAACTGTGGATTCCTCATGCACAGAACACAAGCCGACAAAACTCAGGTGCCATCCATGACAACTAAAGGTGTCCAACACAGCAGCCTCTGGCCATACAACTCACACACTGACAAGGACACAGGCCCGCAATGCCAGAGATGGATGCACGCCCAGGCAAATGACAAGGCTGCCAGCAGAAAACAGACAGCACACAAAGCATTTTGATATATTCGATCTCTGTCTAAAACCCACCAGTTTAACCACAATGATGCTCAGCCCTACTGTGGTCTCACTGCAGGGGGAAATTGACTGACTTTGTAAAAGCTGTCCAAAAACTACTACTGAAGCCCAACAAGAAACCAGAAAAGCTTCAAATTGCTTAATCTATTGCTTGTCTGTTAGCACTGGCAGAGTTCAAAACTTCAGAGGCCAGGGCAGTGCTCTCTTATTGCCCTGGTGGGAAGGGGCATGAATCACTCATCAAAACAGTGGTGCAAAGTTGTTCTGATTGGTTTTGTTGGGTTTTTTGTTCAGGTTTCCTTGTTTGTTTGTTTGGTGTTGGCTATTTTTCCGCAGACTCAATACCTGAAACTAAATTTAGATAATCATCTGAAACCAGTGACATTTCAATGCGTTAGAACTTAACAAGCATGAAAGTTTAGTTCACATTGTTTGCTTGAAAGCAAGAAATCCTTTACCATTCAGGACTGTTAAACTGAGAACAGTCAGCTAAAGTCCTTTTGCAAAAATCCAGTACTTTGCTATACTTTTGAGCCCTGTAACTGAAGTTAGTAAATATATCTATATAAAAATACAAACTGTATGCAGGTTTCATTTTAAGAAAAACCAAACCACCTAGTGAACATGACAGAGAAGAAACTTCTTAAAAATCTGGTACTCATACTGTGCCTTTAAGGCTTTGTATAATGTTCTTATTTAGTTTTTTAAAGCATCTGTTACAGAGATTTAAACATTCTTACAGGATTCAGTAGAGCTTTAATTTTTTGTATTTTACTTCAAATTAGTTTACCATTTCAATATAAAAATTAAGTCTACAAGGATTTGTCCTGATCTGCCAGCATGAGAAATATAATGCTGAGCATTTTCAAAGAAGAAGTGCTGTATTAGCCTGTAAGCATAATTAAAAACTAGCTGCAATATGGCTCCTAGCATCCTCACCTAGAAGGGGAAACCAAATCAGAATACATCTATTTTTCTGCCATGGAAGAGGCAGTACTGCAGCACAGATAAGCTCCCATGAATAGGGTTCACAGTAGGTCCTCTACAGACACTGATTCTCCTCTCCTGCCTCGCCAAGGACAGGAGCAACAAAGATGACAACTGCTTAAGCTGGAACAACAGTGCAAATACCAAACAGTAGGGTATGGATTTTGGATAGGAAACATAACATTTTGACTATGCACCACAGTAAGAACTCCCCGTTTACTGTGCATCTACCCACAGCTTCCAAACTTGCATTCCCCCTGCAAGGAAAGCATTTTATTACCCAGTGTGCTCCTGCATTCCACTGCGCTGTCAGAACCAAACTGCTGGACTCATATTAATTTTTACTTTAATTCCAGCAGACTTTTGTATTTGGGTGACTGCCTGCTGGAGTGAAGAAGGGCTGTGGATAGGCATGTCTATAAATATCCCAAGCCTGCATTAGTCACAAGGGGCAGCTTCTGCTACAGGAATTGTTCTGCTGAATCAAAAAAACTCCTGTGCCTTCAGCTGCAATGCCAGATCCTCCACCTCACTTGAACTTAAACAGCAGCAGCAGCAGCTCAGTCACTCCCAGATCCTTACAACTTAGGAAGCATCACTGCATATCTAACTAATCTGGTAAGGGAAATGTTTCAAACATAAAACAATACCTCACACAGAATTAAAAGGAGACAAAGAAAAACCTGTCTGAGTTGTTGGGCAACAAACTATCAGACTTGTCAGCAAAAACAAACAATGGTGGCAAGACTACACTGCACCATAGCTATATATAAATAACATGTAAATAATTTGCTATTTTTGTGGTAAAATATAATTTCACAATTTAACACCCCTATACCACAGCTTACACAAAAATGAGATCTTTTGAACTGCAGAGTACCAGCCTGAGCTTTGTTAGAGGAATGTCAGTACACTCTGGGCAATCTATTCCCCTTAATTTATTACTTTAGGTCTTTGAACCAAGAAACACTGCATTGCTTTCCTTGGACTTAAATTTCATTTAAAACTTTTCACTTGGTGCCTTTGCTTAATTTAGAATTTAACTAATATTAATGTAAAACATCTATTACATAAATGCTGCTCTTCAGCTTTAACACAAAGCATTCTCAAGACAGGCCACTGACTAGACCTTCCGTGCTCATTCCAGAAATACTGTTTGTGGTTTTGTGGCAGTCCTAGACAAAGCAAGCTCTCTGCACAACAACTGCTCTCAGGTGGGGAAAAAAACCCAGTAAGAAACAGGGAGCAGCTCCCCTTCCAAGACATCACATCATAAAACAAGGAGTGGAGATGAAAACCCAGATCTTGCCATTCTCCTCATTCACATGTCAGTGAAATGCCTTCGGTTCAGCTCAGCCATACACTGCCTTATAGTTTACCACAGAAACATAAAGAAGCCAACCCTTCTCCTGTAGAGAATTTAAACAGCATTATTAGATCAACTTTCATGTATCAGAACCTGGCAGAGAAAAATTGTTCTAGGAGACAAGCCCTGTCTCTTCCCAACTTCCCTGTTTCTCAAAAATGTAAGATTAACAGAGCAAACACATCATCCAATATCAAGCATCTTCTACTTTGAACACAGCCTTAATAATGTCATGTTAAACAACAGAAATGGGAAGTAGATGTCAACACTTGGATTTCCCATTAAATAATGGTCTAGAAGTTTTTTAAAAGTAGGAAGCTAGAAGGTTTTTCAACATTTTCCTCAAAGGAAGGACAGGCCTACATGATGCACAAATAATCCAAGGTATTTCTGTATCAATACTGTATTCTCTCAGTTTCCATAGCTCAAATTTTACAGCTGCTTAATAAGAAAATAAGGAAGAACCTACCCCTTACTTCTCTTGTAAGCAAGATCCATCCAACTTCAGGATCTAAACCAGAGAAAAGACTAATGGAAGAGAAAATACCTGATTTTGTCCACATGACAAATCATACAAGACACTAAGGAGGAAGTGGTGGTGCCAACCTGTTCCCTGTGACTATTGTGGATTTACAGAAGGTGCTCTGCCCACACTGTCCACACTTGTGGCAATGCCACTTCATGTCCTACTACTACAAGCCCTCTGATGCTAGATCACGAAGGCCTTCACCTTTACATGAACTGCTCTCTCTTTCAGGGACCAAAATAAATGCTTCATTAACGTTCAACACAAAGTACCAATTTCCAAGAGCAGATTCATATGCAGATTCACAGAAAAATCTGGATTGTTACAGCAGCAACAGCTGATATAATGCACGTTGCACTGAGCTAGCAGCATTCTTTGGAAAGGAATGTGTTCAGGATGTTTTAACACAAGATAATTTTGGTGTTCATCCAAACTTTATTGAACACTGGAAATCAAGCCCATGTCCTTCCCATTCAAACCACGTTGCTTGGTCTTGATAATGGCAACATGATGGGTAGAGGTAAAATACCAGCCTAGAGAGGGACCTTTTGGGCCAGAGGAATTACATTAGCAGCAGAGGTGTTGTTGTTGTTGTGTTTTTTTCCAAGACTTGAATTACTAAGCAAACCAACTTTATACCCCAGTAACGAGGTGATGAATCAGCAGCTGCAATTAAGCTCACAGTCATGGATCCTAGGAAGGAAACAGCAGGCCAGCCTGAGGAAGAGTCATTCATACACTAAAACCCTCTTCTGTTGTGCAAATTGGCCACTGGCAGCAGCTTCCTGTACAAGGGCTTCCCCAGATGTGCAGTGCACTTCAGAACCTGCTGCTGTTGAGAGCCTTCATTATAATGGATGCTAATTAGATCAAATCCACATCCAAAGTGATTTAAGAGAAACAACACCAATGAATTAGAATCATCTTTCTTTTAGAAGATCAATATGAAGCCGTGTGGAGGCAGTTTAAGCAACAGGATTTGACATGCTAAAGAGCCCTGGGTGTAACGAAAATACACATTATTAAGGGGTAGAGCCCCATATGCAAAATGCCTGAGAGCCTAGCAGGAAATAAACAGAATCCCCCACCAAGTCTTTAGATAATAAAAACCAAGTTTGAGTAATTTTTGTTTTGACACAAGTTTAGATTCAAGATCAGTCTGCTAAACAACAGCTAACTGTAAAGTTTTGCAGAATCAGTGTCAGGAATGCACGAGGTTTCCTCTCTTCCTCAAGCACCCTTCTGTAGCAGCCCTCTGAAGTGCTCTAACTGTGTCACAAGGCCCTCAGTCTTCTCAACAGGCTGCAAGTCCTCGAGTCTCATAGGTGTATTAGCGAGAACAGAGGTAATTCAGTGAAGTAACACTTTCAGTTTATCTTGTAAATACTACAAACTGCACCCAGGCTGCCTAGTGCTGGCCACAGTAAAGATGACATTGATACACCTGGTGTTTCAGTATTTCACATCATGTCCTGGACACTCAAGTACACAATAAGCTCTATAGTGATTCTATTTTAAAAACAGTAATTGAGGTCCAAGACAGAGAGAAGTCCATCCTCCTTCCTTTCTAATCCAATCAAATACACAGAGCACCTTAAAAATACGATTTATTCTATATATTAACCTGGAGATGTCCTAGGTTAATCCAGTGTCCCCTTTTAAAGACACTCAGAGCAGTACTGAATCATTTTCATGCAAGCCACCATTTAAAAATACCTGGTTTTAAGGCAGACAGGTATTAGGACAGGCAGCCTTTAAGAGGTTATCCTACTAACCTACATTACTGACACATTAGCACACAGCAGTATATTTAAAGGGCCTAGAATAAGTTAAGCAACAGCTATCTTGATATACAAACACGGCTGTGTGAATATGTCCTGACAACCAGAAATGCTAGAGAAGCCAGAGAAACATTAAGATTTTGAGCTAAGCCAGTTTTTAATGGGTGGAGTGGGATTCTCATAGTGTTCACACCCACTACAGTGAGTGGCAAACAAGCAGCTGCCTTGCCACTGAAATACTTTCCAATGTGTACCAAAATTAACAGACACATTATTTGTCTTAAAACTCCCCCCTCAGTAATAAGCATATCGTTATCAAGTGATTCCACAAAACCCTGACAACCCAAATTAAAGACTTAAGCAAACAAAAATCCAAATGCACCGCAGTATTAATGCCCTTCTGACAGTTTCTGCAGGGGCACTTTAGGTGAATTAGCCAGAAATAAAACTCACAAAATATTCTGAATTACTGAAGCATCAACAGAAATCCTACCACTACCCCTACCCCACCATGCCGCAGTTTTTATATACTCTTCCAGCGTGCAGAGGTGACGAGCGAAAACAAAACAGCCCTTATCGGCTGCGAAGTTGTAACAGAGCAGACAGGGTACTCTGCAAAGCAGCCCCAACCCCAGCCGCGAGAGTTTGTTTTCCTTCCCCTATCCAGCTCCAGACGAGAGGTCCCGGTGCCAGCCGGGCACGGCCGCCGCTCCCTCCCCGGCCCCAGCACCCGGCCCCGGGCGGCGCTTACCGCGATCAGGGCGCTGCTGCGGCCGTGCTGCTGCTCTCCGCTCGCCGCCTCGCCGTCCAGCCCGTTGGCTCCGCTCCTCTCGGCGCTCCCCGCGGCGGCTGCGGGCGGAGGGGGCGCGGGCGGCGGCGGCGCCGGGGGCGGCTGCCGGTGCTTGCCGGCCCGCTTGGCCTTGGCCTGCAGGCAGCGCTGGTGCAGGGCGAAGGTTTGCTGGCGCTCCAGCTCCAGGCGCTCCGGAGACACGGCCTGGTAGCGGGACTCGCAGGCGCTGTGGTGCCGCCGGCAGAGCTCGATTCGCCGGCGGAGCCGCTCCATCACCGCGCTGTGCCGCGGCACCACGAACTCCGCCATGGGGCAGGGGGGCAGCACCATGGGCCGGGCGGCGAAGGGGCGGCCGCCGCCGCTCACCGGCTGCTCGCTCCGGCGCCCGCCATGGCGGGGCCTCCGCCGCCCCTCCCGCCGGCCTTACCTGCGCTCCCCGCCGGGATCGCCCCGGGTCCTCCCCCCGCCCGGCCCGGCGCCCGCTCCGCTCCCCCCCGCCCCACTTCCTCCTTCTGCCCCGAACCCGACGCCGCTTCGCTGCCCCGCTCTCCCTCAGCCCTGCCCGCCCCGCGGGGCCCGGCGGAGCCCGCCGCGCTTCCCCCGCCGCCGCCCTCAGGCGCGGGCCGGCCCGGACCCCCGGCCCCCCATTGTTGTCCGCGCCGCCGCCATCTTGAAATTGTTTTTCCCCTCCAGAACCGAGTTGAGAATAAATGGGCGGAGCTTCCTGGGTGGGGGGCGACGTCACGGCGCGCGGCGCGTCACGAGCCGTGACCGACACCCCTCCTGACCAATAGGAGGGCGCGGAGGCGCGAATTAAGCAGCAGGGGCGAGCTGGAGGCGGTGCTCGGCGTGGTTAAAAGGAACAGGTAGGGAAGGGGCGGGGCGTCCAGGGCGCAGCCAATCAGAAGCGCGGGGAGGCGGAGCCACGGGTGAGTGACAGGGGGCGGACAGGCGGAGCCCCCCGGGCCCATGGGGAGCGGCGGCCCCGAGGCCCCGGCACCGCCGGGCCACCGCCCGGGCCACCGCCGGGCCACCGCCGGGCCACCGCCCGGGCCACCGCCCGGGCCACCGCCCGGGCACCGCCGGGCCACCGCCGGGCCACGGCTCTGCCCTGCAGGACCGCAACCTTACCTGGCAAAAGCCTGGAAGAGAGGCACGGCTCACCTCACCCTCTAACCTGATGAAGACTCATCCAGCTTTGCTAATTAGACAAAAAAAAGCCAAACAGATTTAAGTTTCTTTATTTATTAGTTTTTACATTTTTTTTTTCCAAGTTGCTTCTACAAGGACCTGTTTGAAATGGACATGGAATCACAGTGGTTGTGTCCAGCAGCACTAAAAAAAGAAAACCAAACCCAAAACAAAAACCCAATCAACCAAAAACCCCTTTACCAAACCACGAGGGAAGAAGGGTATTGACCATCAGTTTGGGATGAGCAGAGCAGTCACAGGTGCCACGTGCGGACCCAGAGCTGAGTTTGTGCAGGAGGAGTAAGGAAAGAGCAAGAGAAAACCATGGCCATGTACAAGTAGTAAGCACTTGCAAGAAACCTGCCTCAGGCCCAGGAGTCAATCTTAAAACCAGACATGCGTAATGCCTTGGAGAGGTCACAGGCTCCAGCTGTGACAATTGAGTAGTGAGCAGCGCCAGTGAGGGTAGATCACATCCAGGGACACTGCTGGAAGGGGTTAGTTGGTTAGAGGCACCCTGATCTAGCAACTGCCCCTACCAAGCATCAGCTCCAGGAGAAAAACTGCTCTCAGCACTTCTGCCTCGTGTGTCAGAGCCCCCGGGTTTTGTTTTGATTCGGGCTAACACTGCCCGCCCACACCCCCCCCGCTATTGTCAGACACAGCACGTCAAGCTCAGCATCCTTTTCAAGAGCTGCCACCCTTGGCTGCACAGACACAAAAGGCCCAAATACACCTTCAAGTATCTGTAACAGTTCCAAACCCAGTTCACAGGTTACAGCCAGGTGGAGTTTCACTACTCTAAAAAACACAGCTATGCTTTATGCACTCAGGAGAAGTAGGTAGCTATTTCCTTTTTTTCCTCCAAGACTTTAAAAATAAGAGCAATTCTAAGGTCAAACTGAGGCACCCAAGCCGGAAAGCAGGATAAAAAGTAACTTGAGTTGTCTATCCATTTTGGAAAGTCTTCATTTATTGTAGTGATTATTTAAAGCATACACTATGGTATCAAAAAAAGCGGTAACATGCAGACAGGAGACTTTTTCAGGAGATTTAGCAGAAGCAAATGTAGATTTACAATTAGCTTTAATATAATACTATTTAAAAGCTGATAGCAGATCTCAAGTTCATTTTTGATGCTTTGAAAGAACACGTATGCACATGGATTGTTTGGGAGTTTAAGGCAATTTGCATATTAAGATAAAAAACCATTAGATTAATTAAATTTTTATGTTGTGCTCAAAACGTTAGCTGAATTGAAACCATTTATACATACTTCATCTCAAAGGACTGAGAGTCATAAATAGCAGCTGCTCCTTGATAAAAATACAGTCCTGAGAACAAGCTAGTAGCAATGCTTAAGCTATGACATCTTCCATGTCAAAGTATAAGCTATTTTTGCAATAAGGAGCAGTATTGACCAGGTGTTCAACAGGCAAAGGCATTCTAAACATGCAATAGCTCCCAACAGAAGTCTGAAATTACTTCCAGTATCTTGCTTACAATAGTTTATTTGTACACTGCAGAGAGATCAAGAAATCCTGCTATGCATTTGTGATCACTAATATTTCAAACACAACAACCAAGGGATACAACATAAGGACAGGCAGCAAAAGGTGTTTTACAAAAAAAACCCAAAACCCAAACCCAAAACAAGAGTCTTTTAGTAATTGGTTAGATTGTTTGCAAGGTAATTGGAACACTCTTCCCCCCACAACCCCTGTGAATTATTCCACACACTATACCTTATCATATGACCAAACAACACTGGAGTGTTTAAGTTCAGTGCAAGAAGAGTAATTTCAGGACATTTAATTTCATTCTAAACAAAGGCAAAAGTTTATCTATATAGACATCCAAACGCCAACATATTTGGTACAGTGTAATGAATTACATCCATCTCACCCTCAGAGGTAATGCTCTTGTAGTGCTCACCTGCATTCCACAAAAGAAAAAGTGTTTGAAACAGTGTAGTATGGTAGACTCAACACTTTAAAAAAAATTTATTCAGCTGGAATTGGAACTTCCTAACATTCACAATATAATTTAGAATGCACTTGTTACATGAAGAGCAGAAAAAGGACTTAAAACAGTTTCACATACCAGTTAAGATATTCCACATGCTCCTTCCCCACCTACAACAATACTGACATCTTGGTTGTGGTTTTTTTTCCTTAACAAACACTCAGTTCAACTTGTCTACCTGCCTACCTCCCCCATTTCTACAG
Organism: Monarcha castaneiventris obscurior; assembly: GCA_026261815.1. Lineage (NCBI taxonomy): Eukaryota > Metazoa > Chordata > Aves > Passeriformes > Monarchidae > Monarcha > Monarcha castaneiventris. The sequence goes on along the minus strand of JAMPIT010000371.1, from coordinate 5,970,083 downwards.
CAGACATACAGTGACAACAGTGAGAGGATATGGGACACTGACTTACTCAGTGTTTGGACCCTGGAAAGGAGTAGGCCTAGCTGAGAAATCGAGTTGGACAATGAGCTGAACATGAAGTGCTTCAGCAACTGAGGCAAAGCTGGTCTCAGGAAGAGCTGTATCGTCACAGAGATGAAAACACCAGTGGCTGAACAGAGGGCAAAGGGGGAAGTAGCCTAACCACACCTCCCCAACAACCCTCAGCTTTACAAAGAGAGTTCAAGAACAAAGAAAAATTGGTTGTCTGCAAGCTCTGCAGGATTAAATGCCACATTAAAATGACCCACTCCAAATCCTAGATCGTTTGTCAACACTTAACAGGGCTTTAGCCATGCACAGTATGCATATATTCTATAGACTGCCTAACCCCCTCCTCCTTCCACCCCGTCTTCATCTTTCCCCTCCCCCCAAAAGAATGAAGTTGATTGATTAGAGAGTTTCACTACTGGTTTCCCCATACATCCCCCCCTAGTTTTCTTTTCTTTTGAGGGCAGGGGGGGTGTCAAATGCATTGACAACTTTTCTTCAAACAATTACCAAATTTCAAGGGGTATAAACACAGTGGTGCATTTAGGAATTTACATATTTGTAAAAAAAAACTAGTTATAAAACTGCATTTTTATCACCTAGCACTTTCAAGATTCATTGCTATATTTCACTAATTAATATATTAAATTAAGCCAAGGTTTGAGACTGGAAAAATTCTACCAATCTACTTAAAAACAGAAGAGAATATTTAAAACCAAAAATGAAAAGGTTAGTTATGTTACATTCCAAAATCCACAGCCCATTATATTAAATGCTTTCTTTCTACAGGAATGATGCTCTTTAAAACAGATGATTGCAAATATTTTACTGCTAGACACTCCATTACATTGGATAGTGTGACTGGAACCTGTGGATGGTGAAATCTTGAGGTTTGTCCAAGTTTCAATGTAAGGTGTCCAAGGTCCTCTCCCAGAACCACGTTTGAAAATAACAACAAAGAAAAAAAGAAATCACAGATCAAGTTCTTATGACTTTTTTCAATCTTTCCTTGGCTTTCTGTTTCTGGGTGATCTATTCACAGTTTCCTCCTCCTGCAAGAAAGTAATTTGTGTAAACATCAACAAAATAAAACTTAAATATACCCTTATTAACCATTTTGAGAAAGTCTATGGAGAATAATCTACTTTCACTTCTACATTAGAATTTAGTTTTTGAGAAGACCTACTGCTGTAAGTACTTTGTGGCAAACAGGCAAATTCCTCGTTTTCACAGTGGATGTACACTATTTGTTGGGACTGCTCAACAGCTTCTGCTGCTGGGAGAATCCTTTAACTTCAAGCAACACTCCACCCATTTTTAAGTCAGCCATTTTATCAGTGGGGAGCACCAGTCACATCCTGACTGCACTCAAAGCTGAGTAAGCCTTTTGCCTCAAGAAGACACCTTCCAACAGTCCCACTCCTCTCTCATAGCAGGCTCTACAGCAGTGCCTTTAGCAGGGTGCCCAACTCTGCTGAAGTCAGCCACAGCAATTCCTATTCTCCAGGGTGATTAAGTTTTCCAAAGTTCTGAACTGTGAGGGGGGTCACATGAGCCAGGTTAACTTTTAACACTCTAGTAAGGCCTGTTCTACATAGTCTACGAAAGAAAATGCACAAGCTTCCTACAAAGATCAAGCACTCTTACCTCTGATGCAGGTTTCCTGTCTTCTTCCTCCTCCTCTTCTTCTTCCTCTTGACTAGCACTTCCTAGATCAGCATCACTTTTCTGCCTCTCTTCTAAGGGGGGGGGAGAAAAAAAAAAAAAATCATTCTCCTTTCTGACTTCAGTTCACCATTGGCTTTATTCCACATCTGCCAATCCAGCTGGTTTATTCTATCGAGGAGAACATTGTTCAAGATTATCTAGTTTACCTACCAAGCTTTTCCTCATTTGCATCCTCCTCTTCCTCATCCTCTTCTTTTTCCCCTTTGTCTTTTTCTTCTTCTTTCTCATCATCCATCACATCAGGCTGAGGAGCATCAGTCTTTTTGTATTCTGCAGCACTTGGCTGTTTCTGAAAGGCAATGTCAAACCCAGGCAATTATTTGTGACATTTGTGTTTAACTGAACCTCTTTTTAAACATGATACTAATTATCAGAGGAAATGCATTACCTTCCCAGAACAGCAGAAAAGGACAACAAGGAACACTGGCAAAGCCACAGTGAGGATGTAGACTACCCAAAGCCAGGGACGCTCTTCAGCAGCTGCCATCATCTGGCCCACAACACCAGGCTGTAAGACCAAAAGAACTGTCAAATTTCATCCCATACAGCAAGCTGTAGCAGCTAAGTTTAAGCTACAGAATCTTCAAATTGGTTTTTTGCAACTTTAAACATTAGATTTCAGACCTCAGAAAAACCTCAAGCTAACCTGCACAAGTACTTTTCCCATAGCTTAGAAATTAAGAATTAGGCTAAACAGTCCAAATATCAGAGCAAAAACTCAGAAGAGAGCAGCGAGTACTTTTAGTTACTTATAGCAATCATTAACATACTATCATTATGAATTAAGGCTCCAAACTGGTTTATCAAAACCCTCAGCCTTGGCACATACAGGTATATATTGACAAAGGCTGTGAGAGAACAGCAGAGGTGCTTCTACTGTTCCACTCAGCAGCACACAATTAAACCTTCCTCTCTCACCTCTGCAGCACCATCAGCTGCCTTTTTCAGTCCCCATCCATCACTTGCCCAATCATCAGCCACAGCTCTTTCAGTGCAAATGATAAAGTTGTCAAAAAAGATGTCAGATGTCATGGACCATAACTCAAGTCCCACAGCACTGAAGGGAGTCATCTTGAAAGGTTCCAAGTCTTCAAAAAAATCTGGGTTTGGGATCTTTCTAGGTTTCCATATGCCCTAGAAAAGACAAAAGACATTCAGCATCACCTACTAGAAGACAAACTTTAGTTTTCAGCCCATTATGAATGGAGAGATATAACAATCCATTGCACTTAATTACAACATCTACAGGTGCAACTTAACAGGCTTTGGGAATCAATACAATGAAGTGATGCCTGGAAAGAAAGCACTTTGCATCTGCCCACTTGAAACACAGTACAACCATGACAGCACTTGAATTCTTAATTACATCTGCTTAATCTAAATAATTTTGATTTTTGTAATAGAAATTCTGCATTGGCCACCAGCTTAAGCAATGAAAACACCAACCTGATAGTTCACATTATCAATCATAGGAGGCTTCCATTTGCCTTTGTAGTTTGGATTGTCAATCATCGGGCGCTGCCAGGTACCACAGCCAGGAGCTGCCTCACATTTAGGATTTGCAATCTGAGGTGCCTCCCATTCACCATCCATATCTTCATCCCTGAAAAGGCAAGTTCTGTTTTGAAGTCCACCCCTTCCCTTCATACAGAGTAAGGCTCAGACAATGTCTGATTTCTGGGAAAATCAAAATTCCTACCAAAAAATGGAGATTCTGAAACTTTATATAGCATAGGTGTGTAGATAAATATACTGCACAAGGAACAAGGATTTCAAAGACTAACTGTGATGCACAGAAGATCAACAAAAGCCAGTCCCTGAGCACAGCATCCCCCACTGTCTTTTCCAAGTAGGTTCTACTCCAAGATGAACATCCCTGCCCTGTTCTGCTTACAGTCACAGAAGAGTTGAAAAACACAAAGGTGAATGCAGGACACGAATCCTCAGACCACTGCCTTCTACTTCTGAAGAAAAATAGCCCCAACGGCAACTTTGTCAGCAAGCAACAATGAACCACAAACATCAGTACCAGAGTCATGAAATATTTGCTGCCATTTGCAACAGGCAGCAAACTCACCAATCTTCAGGTTTCTCAGCATCAGGGTCTGCTACATATTCTGGCTCATCATCCAGCCAGCCCTCTGGTTTCACAGCGTTTTCATCCGCGATCTTGGCAGGAGCATCCTCATCCCTTGAGAGCAGAGCATTATGTGATAACATACAAAACACGTAAGAGTTCTTAAGCCCAAGGCATGATTCTACAGACTCTGAACAAGCCCACTGCTCTAGACAGCCAGCCACCTTCCCTTCTGTTAGGGTCACTCCATGATTTCAGAAAGGAATTGCCCTGCAATCCCTTACCTACACATGTGCCTCATGGCGTATCAAGGTGCCAACTGCAAGGTACTACTACTAATTTTTTTTAAAACCAGTCTAGAAAGGGCATATTACAGCAAATGCCATTCTTAGCAACAGCTGCAAAAACACATTTGTGCTTGAAATTGAGTCTATCATTTACAAAGCACAGGTACAAAGCCAGAAATCCAGGATCAGTTTCTGATTTAGGAAGTCGAATTTTTCATTACCTTAGGTATACATTGCACAAACAACTACAAAGATCCTTCAGTTATACCTTCTGCAGCTCATCTTTTGATCTCATCAAGGATTAAAGCAACAGGTAGCATAGGCACTTCATTAAAATCTTCTTCTGTGGTCAACACAGGAACGGGAGCACTAAACAGGAATTCCCAGAGGATGTGGAACCTGTCTGCCTTTGCCTATTGAAGTGCTGTTAAGATGCCTAAACTGACAGTGTTTTGATTACAAGGGTGAGACTCAAAACTTTCCATAAGTCACATGAGAAAGACATTTTGATCAGCACCAAATTATGAGGCTAAGAACTCCCTCAGTTCCACCCTTCCAACACCTTACCAGTCATCTGGTTTAACAGCATCTGGGTCTGGGATTTTTGGTCTCTCATCCCAGTCCTCAGGCTTCTGGTCATTTGGGTCCTCAATCTCTCGGGGTGGATTCACAGGAGGAGACATATCATTTAGCAAATTCCCACTGTTGACAACTGTTTGATCGACCAGTATCTCAAAACTATTGTCAGGATTCAAGACTGTAAGGAAAGAAATTGAAGTAGTCATTGCATGTACGATACAAAGCATGAGTCACAAGGCATCACTCATCCACACTGTACAACCCCAGCTACCACCTACCCATCAACTGCTATAAAGAAATGTTAAGAACCTTTCTCCTTATGCCAAAATACAACTAGTGATGATGTACCACATCTCACCCTGTGAGAAGGCAGACTCCTGGCAGAAGTCCTACTTTAAATGTTAAAAGCACAGAGGTTTGTACAGTGATTTAGCAGTTACCACAACAAGTTGACTTTGGCACAGTAAGTATTGCTTTAGTAGTAGCAATGTATATACTCATATTCTACTTGAGACTGAGACTTCCTACTACTGACTAACAGGATTTTAATCTCACTTCTTTATCTACTGCTGTCTCTGTAGCAGGAAAACCTAGAGATACTCCTAAGTACTTCCTGAAAGATTTTGATCATAGCTAATATACCAGACACTATTTCAAGAACTCCTGAGTTTGTCTGGTACATGAAAACAGAAAAAAACCCAAACAAAACCAAAACAAATAATGATGCTTCTACATCTAAAGCTTAGGGTACCCTATGTTACTCAGAGGCAGCATTCAGGCCGTTTATAAATGCTGATAATTATTTCAAATATACTTAGTTCAAGTTACTTACAACTGCCCTGAAATTCAGTTCTCCTTTAAGTATTAAGTTCAAGTCGCATGACCTTTCTTACATGAATCAAGACTTCCTGGAAGGATGAAATAAGCCTTTGTATAGACAATCAGTTTTTGCATTTGAAGCTTTCAAGTGGCTTTTAGTTGTATGGTGCATTGGCACAAGTATTCACCTGGCTCACTTTTTGAGCTTTTGGTGCAGGAAATGTAGTAGTTACTAATATGCATAGTTAGCAGTCACCATACCTAAAGTATAAAGATGAGTCTTCTTATCAGTAAAATAAGTCTTGAGATCTGCATCTGGACGCTTCGCGTGCTTCTCCTCATATTTGCCGGTCTTTGGGTTTTTGTGCCGGAAGATGAAGTGCAATTTATAGTCCTCTCCACATTTGTCAGGGCCAAACATTATTGTATATGGAGTTTTGTCATGGAATTGATCCTTTAAAAACAATGCAATACTTCACTCCATTATTTCAAAATACAACTCATAAGAATTCCCAATACATTAGACATTATTCTGCAACTTGGATAACAAGCCCATGAAGTCCCTGCACTAAAGCTTATATTCTTCATACAAAAGAAATCCACATGGAAAACACCAGCTATTCAAGTGCTGTCCAAAAGATTAGTGTAAGTGATACCCACAATGTTTAAGTATATCTCTACATTACAATAAAGTATTTTAAAAGTTATCAATTAGACCTATCAGTTACTGGAAATAAAGAAAGACTAGCAAGGCCACTGAGTTTCTTTCACACAAAGTGATAAGCAGCACTAAAAGTGAGGCCAAGTTGCATTTAGTTTACACTTGTGAACTGGGGTACTGCCTCAATCTAAGTTCTAACTGGATATAATCACCATTGAACTCTGCAAGTCTATTTCTTCTTGCTAATGTTATCTGAAAATTCAATGCACATATGAAACTGATTAGGCAGCCAAGTTGTGTTCTTGGATGTTCGTGGTTGGAGTTTTTTAATAGTTTGGAAATTGTATTAATAATACAACTCCAATGAGACTGCAGAAGGAAAGGAGAAGGATGGAAAACAAGTCATAAAAGGTACATCCTATAAAGTGCAGGAAAATGGCTAAAGAAAACCCATAGGCTACAAGAGCCTATGCAAGGTTACCCAGCAGTTCAGCTTTGTCTGAGCAGGCTAAACCACTTCAACAAATGAGAGGGCAAAAAACAGTTTTTAGGTGTTAGGAGCTGCCTACTCTCCTAAGCACCTCCTGTTTGGTTCTAGAACCCAGGAAAATCTGAAGTACTGCAGAGTTTGGCAAGGGTCTACAACTGCTCAGCTATTAGGGAACTTCAGAGTTTCCACTCAAGGGGCTGTCACATTTCAGTACTTACCCTCTCCAAATGAAAGCACTGGGAAAATGCTAAGTGCAAAGTACTTGGGCAATCAGGCCCCACTGCCTTCATTAAAAGAGTTTGTCCAGGAAGAAGCAAAGTGAAAAAACTTCAAGTTCTTTCACAGCTAATAATCAAAAATAGTAGCATTACTCACCAGGTTCAATTCAGGGGTTTTTGAAAGCAATTTCACATAGGCCCCACCACACTCTATTCCATTTTGGAAGTTTACTTCATACCTAATTTTAGTTTTGGATAGAAAAAGGGAGAACACATTATACACGAGGAAAAATTATTTTTGTAATACACAATTACAGTTTTTTCAGTACAAATTAACAGTAACACCGTTTTGTTGTCGTTTGCTTTAAATCGCCCAGTGACTATTAAAGATACAGACATACAGATATATAAAGATATAAAAACTAAGAAAATTTTCACAAGAGCCTGAGAAACAGTTAAAAATTGAAGATTTAGAAGACTTATCTTGACAGAAAAGATTAAAGAAATTGAGTGCTGGCCTAGAAGATAATGACCTAGAAGTAGAGAGAGGGAAGAAAAAGCTTTCCACTATGTAAGACACTTCAACAGGGATTGAGGCAAACCAATTACTTTCCCCACAACTGCTATGGTAGACAGACAACTCAATGCACAAGACTACCAAAGCAAAAACAATTGGATCCTAGGAGAAGCCCCTTTAGGGTTATATACATACAACATCATATTTAGGGATGCCAAGGAGCCCGAAAAAGGCAAAACATCGTTGTCAGGAATAAGCTAAGTATGCTTGATCTTCCCACAATGCCAGCAGCTGGAGTAGATGACCATTGGGCTTTATTTTTAGCCTTGTATTTTGAGCCAAAACTAAACAGTGTAAAGCAAAGTGACCAATTCATTATCTTGTGCCAACATGAATTTGTTTACTCTTTGTTTAAAATTGATAATATTGCTAATAATGCACAATTCAAATCTTCTCACTGAACTATGTTTTTCCCGACTTGCTTGTCTAACATACATGCAAGTAGATTTTTCTACAACAGTCATGACCAGAGCTACGTAAGGTGCTCATCTTCCATGGCAAATGAACTAAGACACAGCAAGGAGGAAACAAATGCATCTTTATCCCTCTGTCCACTTCCTCTCAGAAACAGGGGGCAGGTTACTGCATAAGAAAGTGCACTGACCTACTTACAGACCAGCTTTCGTTCAAAAGGACAAGAACTTCCACAATTAGCTGTACAAAAGTCAATTGCCTGACCTTGTTACTACAATTAAATCAAGTGAATTGAAGCCACGAGACAGGTTACCAAATCCAGTTTGCAGAGACTTCTTCCTTTTTCAGGCTTCAGAAGGACCCATGCTGTTACTAACTCCTCACTTTGGGAATCTGGCTTACTATTTTACTGTTGCTCAAAACAGTGTAATAATATGTTATAGCAACTTGTGTCATCTAGACCCCCAGTCAACAAAAGCTCAGTTATGGAATTAACCTCAGCCTGCTATCATGTCACCCTGGAAACAACAGAACACCAAATTATTCTTTACTTACTGTATAATAAGGGGTTTGGTATCAAACACAAATGGCTTGGAAAGTTTGGATGAAATTGCATGGTGCTTGGCTCGGGTTACCATTACAAGCCCTTTATCTCCTGGAAGCTTAGTTTCCTTCATGTCTTGGACCTCCCATTTACCTGGGGAAGAAATTGACCAAATGTTAATTTATTTTAAAATCTCCAAGTGGATATTTTGTTTAAATCAGAACTATGTTTTATATTGTTAGCCAGGTATATAAACACCCCTCCCATTTTCTTCAGTAAATATAATTTTAGCTGAGAAACAGAAAATAAAGACTTGCACCTCTTTTTCATATATGACAAAAAACAACAGAAACATTTGTCATCCAAAACCTGGGTTTGACTCACCATCATATTTGGCAATCTCATCATCTGTATCATCCTTCTTGGCTCTGGAAAGGATCCATCTAGAAGACAGATATCCAATGGTCGGAAAACCATACTTTCTCCACACACACACTAAAAATCCTGCCCTTAAGATAAGGCAGCCCTTGCAATCTCATGACTACACCCCGGTATCTTGATCCCCTGAGGAGTTCTATTCCCAAGCCTGCAAACTTTTCTGTGTTTGCCTCTTCCCACCCCAAGGCAGGACCATGGCCTCATGAGCAAGTGCCTTGCTCCTGTAAAAAAACAGAAGTAGCACCGTACCATCTTCACATCACCTGAGGAAAGTAAAAAAGCCACATGCAATGGCCTCACCTCCCCTTTATGACTAGAACTTAAGGAAATACTGATTTAACTCAGCATTTTAACAGCTAGCCTCAAGAAGTCATTACTGTAACCCCAACTGAACAGGGGCCCTTTGATTCAGTTTTGAATAACATGGGCTCTGCAGAGAGCGTTTCTCTGCCTTTCACCAAGATTTTACATTATTTGCTGTACTGAAACATCCTTCAGATTATACTCACCCATCCAGAGTTCCTTTATCAAAAGATTCCGCAAAATATACTTCACCAGTTGGGACAGGGGGCCTGTAAGTAACCTATTGGAAAAAAGGAGCATTTATGGACCTTTCAAGACACACTTTCTATTCCACAGAAATACAGGCATGTAAAGCTCACACTCCCTTCTACACTTGAGTACAGATCACCTGGATATTCTTGAAACATAAATACAGAAATTACGTAAATATTGCTGCTTGTGCCAAGCTGTTGTGCTCTTGTTTGCAACTAAAACTCAAGTATATACCTAACTGGAAATATTAGCATTAACTCATGATACTCCCATCACAGATTTCAAGGTTAGATCTGTCTTCTGGAAGAACATGGGGGACATGAGAGCAGGAACAAAGCAGCCAACCTTAATTCCAAGCCCTACTCCCAGATAACATCTTTAATAACATTACAACACATGAAAGGTTAAGAAAGTAAAGACAACTCTGATCAGACTCACATTAACCAAAACACAAGCAGTAATTCAATTGTTAAAAGAAGTTCTATGCCAAACCTTTGGAGCTGGAGGAGGACTGCTTGTTTCAGACTTTGACTCTTCTACCTCCTCAATACCATCATCCAAGTCATCCTCAATATCAACTACATCATCAGCATCATTGTCTTCATCCATATCATGTGCCTGAACAGCAAGGGTCCCAAGGGCTAGCAGGGTCACACACAGTAGCCATTTCAGCTCCATGTTCTGAACAAATAAGACAAGGCAAAGAGGTCAAGCCAGCACTGCACGCAGAGCAACGCGTTGCTTCTCATGACAAATCCGAGCATCCAAGGCAACAGGTGAAGTGCAAACTTATCTCTGCAACTCTGTTATTTACTGCATCTGCCTGAGACAGCTCTAAAAGCTGGAGAGGAGCACAACATAAAGCCAAGTATTTAATACCAAACAGACGTTAACTAAGTGGAGAACCATGCGTGCACATTCTGCAGATCATAATTTTGCTCTTACACTGCCACAGCCCACAAGCAGGACAGCAGACACATACATGACACCACAACACATGTGGCTATAAAAGCCCAAAAAGAAAATCTATTTCGTGCTTATGAAAGACTTTAAATACACCATGCAGGAGCTCAAGCTTCCATTCAGTCCAGAAATTGAAATACAATTTTCTAGTTTTTTCAAGCAGAAAGCAACCTGCAGAGTAATCAGTCCTCATCTCCTGTTCAATATTTTTTTTGTCCTTTCAAATGCAGAACTCCGGTGTTTCCAATCATCAAACCCCTTCCCCAGGTTTTATTGTAGAATTACTGCCAACAGTCATTGATACTACTGGCAGATGCTTATAAGCAGTTGAAGCTCCTAGAAATTGCCACTTGATTAAATTCCCTTCTTTCAATCTCTAAGTTAACAAGATGACCACAGAGAGTAACTGTTAACTGAAGCCTTAGAGAATTAAAATATTACACTTAAACCAATTCATAAGGTGGTCAGCACCTTGGCACATCTAACACATGATAGACATTGGCAAGTCATAGCTTAAAACACCTTGTAAGTAAAATGGGTTTCAATTTGACTTTCCTCCTAGAAAAACAGTAAGATCACTGCATCTTTATGTTGATACAGAAGGGAACACTCCTCAGTTTTATCTGCCCAAAAACCTCACAACAACAACAACCTTTGCCTTGCTCACCTTTTCTCCTTTGAATCCCACTCCAAATTTTCCTTCCAAAACCAGAGTTACAACTGAGACTAAATTTTTTTGAAAACAAGTATAAAATAAAGCATCCCCTCCCTTCTCCTTCCCTTACACTCCTACCTCACACTGTAGCCCTGCAGATGTTCAAACATAACTCAAGCAGAGTTAACAGTGCCTGTAGGGGCTTAAGATCATGCTAGGAAACAAACTTTCAATTTTTCAAAGCACGTTTACATTCTCAAAGGCTTATCAGCACTATCCAATACTCCAAAACTATGCTGCATACCAGATCTACCATTCTTAGATTATTCTTTAACTTACCTCTAATGACAGAGAGAATGTTTTATAACTACAACAAAATTGTATTTTAAAGACTTGAGCTGAGGTCGTGTCCAGTTTGTCACTACAGCAATATGCAACTGCAGTCAGTTTTCCAACAATAGTGATGGCCTTGAGGATTATTGTCCAAATCCATATGCACAGACCTCCCCTGCTCAGTTCAGGCAACTGCACCCAAACACCTCTGAGCCAAAAGGACAATAATTCCAGAAGGAATAGCTGACAAAAACTTTCAAGGGCTGTTATATATGAGCACAGCTTGTTTGCTTAATGCACAGTGTACAGCCAAAACTGGAAACAGTTTCAGACCTCAAAACAGCTCATAGCTCTTAATATTAGCATGAGAGCCACAACACAAAACCAAAGACTGAAAACGGTCAAGCAGACATCAGTACCCTTGGAGCTGCAAATTCTTCTTGCACAGATAATGTGTTCTTTGAATAAACTCATACACACCAGCATGAAAGCAGTACAGAAACAAGAGCCTGAAACTTCATCTGAAAAAGTGATCTTTAGAGCTCTGGATGCGCCCTGTGTGACTGAAGCAACCATGGATGAGATGCTACAAAACCACCTTTCCACGGAAAGGGTTTCATTTTGTCTTACCTTACCAATAGGGCCTCACCAAATATTTTTTAAATAGAGCTAAATTCAAGAAGATTATACAGTTTTATAACTGCTTTCAAATTATACCATGCAATAGAATGAGCATGTCATGATTTGGAAAGTGATACAACAAAGTTAATCTTAAAAATTTAGCAAGATTAAAAATGAGCCAATTCTCTCCTCTCCTAAGAGGAGGGAGAAGTTTCTGCACCCCTCCTCCCCACCTTGTGCAAAGGGTATTAATGGTTTAGCATGCAAGTAATCCTTTAAGTAATCTCACCAGTAGCCAACCAGCATGAAAGTTTTGGTGAAAGAATTAAATTATCCCCCACAACTCTCCTGCCAGTACTGACTCCATATGTAATGATTACCTACTTCACAATCCCACCTCAACTACAACCCTTTGGAAATATTTGTCAGCAGCAAATGGACTTTGGTAAATGCTCACACCCAAGCGGCAAAGGGGCATGGCCTCAGAAATTCTTCTGTCAAAGCATCTCAGTGAAACTGGACAATTCTGCCAGGGACCACACAGCAGGGGCAGAAGTTTGCTGCTGCAGATCTGTGCTCCTGACACAGCCACAGCATCTACACTGCAGGTCTACACTTACCATTTAATGCTCTGTCTGAATTTGAGGCCTCGCTGAACCTCATTTCAAGGGAGAAGTATTTTCTGGTCAAGTTTCACCTCCCAAAAAAAAGAAAGCTAAAAAAGTCTGAAGAGAAGCTAATTCAGTTTCACATCCTTACTTCTTTACAGTCATTGGCAAGCAGTTGTCACAAGTTTATATCCCTGCAGAAAGCTGCTTAGGACACTTCCTACATATTAAATCAGCCCAAAATTCAACATAAGCTACCACTCATATACCTTGAGTACAGGCTGGTAGCTTCTTTTGCAACTGCCAGTTATCATGCCAAACTCCTTATTCTGTTTAACCTGAAACAATATAAAAGCTGACTAAATTACAGAAAAAAGGCTCTATGCTCTCAGAAGAGCAATTTAAGTGAAGCACACATTTTTGATATTTAAAAAGCTACTTCTATCCATAATGGATGTACTGCTACAGGAGAAAATTTCAAATTCACTTTACACAATCCTTAGGGACACAACATAAACACAATTATGCCCTAGTAAATTAGGTTACTCCTAAACAGAAGAGGAGGGGAGGGGAGGGAGATGCAACTCAGGTTTTATACAAAACAGGCATAAATCAATTTTTCAGTGGAACTTTTAAGTTGCTGGCAACTACAGGTGTTCCGTTAGTCACCTAAAATGTAGTCTAACCTTCAGACACACACACCTACCCTATTATGATCAGACTTCTCCTTTAAACAAGTGTCCAATTTCCAAACAATTACCATCCTTAGCCATTTTTTACTCTGCCTGCACCTCCCTGCTTCAGGTTTAACTGTGCAGTATTTCTGAAGGTTGGTGTATTTCTGATCATGCAATTGCTGAAAGCCATTAACAAAGGAACACTTTCATAATAGGTGAGAGCTTCTGACGTCTCCATTCTACTTCAGTGCAACCATCGCTTTCACCATAACAACGTTTCAACTCAGAGATCACAACTACAGGTACTTTTATTTTTTTTAAATAAGGACTTCAGTCACTTACAGATATTGGCACACCACTCAGATGGGAGGGAAAACTACTGTAATCCCGAAGTACTAACAAGGAAGAGTTTGAGACTGTCAGTGCTACAGATTACTTGTTCTCTGTCTGCACACACCCATGGCTGGCTTCTACCCCAGAAAACTTCAGAGCTGACACTTAAGCACTGTTCACCTGATTGTCAAAAGGCTAAAACGTTTTACCCCAGAATTTACAAGATCTATAGCAGAGCACTGGAAGCAGACTCCTGGAACAGCTGCACTACAGACTTTACTTTTTCACAAAGTAGAATCAAAACTAAATTGGAGTGAGATTCAGAAATAGAATCAGCTTCTTGCCCCAAAAGCAGCACTCCTAACATGTAGGGTTAAGTGATTGCTACCTTCAGAGTTCAAGGCTTTCAAGAAAGTCATGCATCTTCAAAGATTAAGTTTTATTTAGAATTCCCCTTTCTCTGGCCATAAAGGAGAAAGTTCTTCTTTATTATTGGCATAACACTGGAAACACTCATACAACAGACAGTTGTCACTATTCTCCCTAACATACATGTCCCATGTGAAATTGCCCATAGAAAAGACCTTCAAGTCCTTTGCTATCATTCTTCCAGAACATACTGTTTAGTAACTTCCCTGTCAGGTCAAACAGAGCCTGCAAAACCAGTTTAATCATCTCCTTGGTTACTAATCTATTTCAGTGGTTCATCAAGCCAGTTCTTAATACAGCATATTTCAGAATATATATTTGAATGGCTACTGGCTATCTAGTTTATTACTTACCTTTTTTTAAAAATAATTAACAGTCAGACTAAAGAGACCGTATAAAAATAAGTCACTTACTATGAACTACACCTAGGCAATTTAACTGGATGAGCATCAATGGTTTCTATTTCAGCAGTACCTGAAGTCTCAGCTGAGTGACTCGCAAAGGAAGAGCAAAACCCACTAGCAAAGTCTTGTGTCCCAAACACTGGGCTTCAGTGTGGTATTTACAGCAGAAGCACACCAGTGAAAACAAGCACAATGCAGCCTCATTCAAGGCAAGTATTAGGGAAGAAAAAATTTAAAGGCAAACGTAAAGGCAATTCATCACAACGCAAAAAAATAATTGCAAGGAGACAAGAACAGAAAGGCTGAGACACAGATATCCATCTTCCCTCTCAAATGAGAGTTCTGTGGGTTTTGAGCAAAGGCTTGGTTACCCTACTTGGTAGTGCACAAATTTCTTAAAGTCAGAACTACTGAAGAGCAGAGGAAATCTCTACTACACCTCACAATCCCTCTGCCTTCCACATCCTGCCTCCTCTGCGGTGCCAGGGTAACTGTTTACACAACCTCATGATGAACCAGCCGCTGGTTTAAGAAGGCTCGAAGTCCTCCTGCCATGTTATTTTAACCCTGAATCAATACCCCAGGCCAATCCAGCAGCAAAGGCAGAAAGAGTTGTAGCAGTACCGGTGAAAGTAAGTAGCCGAGGATAGAGGAAATAAAGCTGATGGCAGCGGAGTCATCTTAATGCCACAGTTCCAAGTGCAGGTCTGTCACCTACACCTGCCTGATCTGTCTTTATGCAGACTTGGGGGATGGGCACCATGCTGAAGCTGAAGACTGTGGGGCCAAATACTGTAATTTCAACAACCAGTACAGTGCCTCAGCATCCCTCTAAAGGGGATAGAATAAAATTATGTTCATGTATATACAACAAGTCATATAATGCAGACAACACTTTTCCCCCTGAAATACTGTTTTTCAGCTAGACAACTTCCAGCATTGCGAAGATTCTGCCTTCAACATCATAACTCAATCAATAGCAGACAAGGCTAAAGAAAACCACCTTACTAACAGGAGAAGAGGCGTGGCTTGCCCTCCTACCCCCACTTTATTTTTTTTTTCCTTAAGTAAGGGGTGGCTAAGATACACTGTTACACGAGGAAGAAGTCTCCTGGAAAGGATTAACCAAACCTCTCCTGCAGAGCCCCAGAGAAAAAGCTGCCTCCTGTTTGGGTTGTAGAGAGCACAAACCAGGCAAGGGATTAGGTGTGAAAAGGGACAGCAACAAAGCTTGCTTTTAATAGGCATTTGAAATATGCCAGTTTCTAAAAATAATGTACAACAGTGCAGATACAGTACAGGAGCAAACAGCAGATACTGTTTGTCAGCACAGATACCCTTCCTGCAGAACTGGAAGTCCTTGGAGGGCAAAGACAGAACGGTGAAGTTTTTTGACCTCATAAAACAGATGGGCTGCTAGGAAAATTATATTAGGTGGGGGTGCATCTGGAGGCACCCCAAGATCTTTCAGACCATCACACCTAGAAATCGATTCAAGTTTGCCCTGCTACAGAACTGATTCCAGCAAGAATGGGCTGCTACCACATTTACTACCAGAGGCAGAAAATCAGAGGCCTGAAAAGGAAGTAAAAGGCAGGGCTAAGTACAAGTCTCAGTGTATTCTCTGTAAAGGATTTATTAATTTACTCGGGGGAGATGCTGCAGCACACCAAATGAGAGGGTAATCTGATGGCAGTTGCAAACTTTCTTACTATTTTACATTAGATTCCCTTCCTAGGAGGGCAGTTGATCCCAAGAAGCAGTTTACATATTATACACTGCTTGTGATGTTGCCTGTGAATTGTATGAGTTATCTTCTTCATAATGTTGGGTTTTCTTAAAACTGGAAATACTAAAATTTAATACAAAGTTTTACTCAAAGCTTTTCCTAATTTTATTAAGCGTTTTGCATAAGCCCATCAAATACAGCCAAATTAACAATAAGGCGGTCTTTGAAGTCAGGTACCTCAACATGAACCTAGAGCAATATATATATATATCAACCTATATTTAACCATTATTTTATCTGCATTAGCTCATACATTATTATAGTTCTGCAGTCTCTTTCCGGTATTTTAGCAACAACCAAGACCACAACGTGCAAAACTGTCCCATAAAACCCATGTGTTAAGTATGCTTACTTGACGACGTTAAGTAAACACACTGCATTTAGAAATACATCACATGCCTAGGGACCAGTTTTCAGACATCTAACATACTCTAAATAAGTTCCAGAAAGAGTTTTCCACGATGATCTGCAGAGGCTCTGCAGCATTCATTATGTTAACACTCATCATATTGATGTCTGGACCTTCACCATTACTACTACCATTAATACATGTCTGTGTCCCTTCACAACCATTATCACCTGCAGCATTTCTGTTTCTGCAGCCTAGAAAGTTCTGAACCACAAACCTGCATGTGTAAGTTCACTCTTTAGAATGAGTACAGGTAAGAAAGCAGTGTGCTGTGCATGCTTTAATTCAAAGGTGTGGGGTTTTTTTCTTTTGAAAGCACACAGTACAATCTTCAGCCAGAAATGAGAATTGACATATCATTTACACACTATTTTAAAGACACCTAACGCGAACAATATTTGGGGGACAAAATTCAAAGCAGGCATTTCAATTCCCTCAAATTCTCGGTTCTTCCTGCTGCAGATTCCTCGCCTACACTTCACCTGTTGGGCCCCCAGCTCCGCGCCCTGAGCTCCCCCTTTCCAGAGGCTTCTCCTTCCCCTCGCACAGCCCCAACCAGGCCCACGCCACGCTCCGCACCCACCCCCTGCTCTCGCTTTGCAGGGCTTCATGGGGAGCACGTCCAAGATTATTTCCGACACTGGAACACGTAGTCAGATAAAACCTAAACCACGCGCTGCCCACATCAACCTCCGACCCTCGCCTCCCTCCCGGTCCCACCCCGCGGCCCTGGCACGGGCCGCTGCCCAGAGCGGCGCTCCCAGAACTTACCAGAAGAGCCGCCGCTCCGAGCCCTGCGAGTGCCGAGCGGGACCCGGCATCGCCGCCGCAGCCCCGCGCCCGCCCCCGGCCGCAGAGGCCTCCCCAGGCCGTCCCTCTCGCCCTGACTCCCGGGGGTCCCCGCCTCCTCCCACCCCCGGGATGGGGCCGGGACCGCGCACGGGCCGCCCACCCCCCAGGGCCCAGCAGCGCCCCGCCGCACATCCTCCGACAGGCCCGGCTCCCCCACTGCCTCACACCGCGGGCGGGTCCGTTTCCCGCTCCCCCACCCCGATGCTCCGGAGCCGCAGAGGCCGTGGAGGGAGGGCACGGACGAACGGACGGACAAACTCACCCTCCTCCGCCGCCCCGGCCACCGCCGCCGCCGCCGGGCTCCCCTCACCTCCGTCACGTGCCCGCGCGCCCGCCGCCACCCGCCTATCTGCCGCCCGCCAGCCCCACCCCCGCCTCACGGCGCTCAGCTTCTCCCATTGGCGGACGGCGCGCCCGCCCGCCCGCCCGGCCGCCCGTCGTGCGTTTTCATTGGCTGATGCCGCCGCCGCTCAACAGCCGGCCCGCCTTCAAACACGCCCCCAACGGCGCTGC
This sequence comes from Monarcha castaneiventris obscurior, assembly GCA_026261815.1. Classification (NCBI taxonomy): domain Eukaryota; kingdom Metazoa; phylum Chordata; class Aves; order Passeriformes; family Monarchidae; genus Monarcha; species Monarcha castaneiventris. The sequence goes on along the minus strand of JAMPIT010000371.1, from coordinate 5,952,044 downwards.
CCTTCGTGGAGCGCTGCCATTGGTGGCCGCGGTTGCAGGAAGTGCGGGCTGATTGGGTGCTGCGGGGAGGCCGTTGGGATGTGGGCGGGGTCCCAACGGGTCTGGGTCCTGGGGCTCTGCGGTGGCTGGCAGGGCGGTGCGGGCGGTAGGGGGCGGTAAGGGGCGGGGGGCGGGGCCACCATCGCCTCACGCCCTCCCCGCCCCCCCCCCGTCCCCTCACGCCCCTCACTCTCTGCCTCATAAATACCGTTGTATTAAAAAGCCGTCTTTGTGTCTTCTCGTTCCTTAAAAAGGCGTTCAGGTTTTCTTGCCTATTTATAAAATTTAGTGTATCCGGTGGTTTTTTTCCCTCAATTACAAGCCGTGGGTTTAATAAAATAGTGAACAGTGACACACACTCCACTGTGTTCGGAACATGGCAGTTCTGCTCAGCAGCTGCTTGCCCAAAGGCCTTGTGCAATTCTGGAACCTTTAAGCCGTTCTGTGTTTCGAAAATGAAAGTAACGTAGTTCTGTAGAGGTGAAATACCGTGTAAATGTTGAATGTTTATACACCGAATCAGTATAGAAACACAGGAAAATGCAGAAATGAGTGTCCCTGCTGTGCCGATGGGACAGGCAGGCCGAAGGAGGTACCAGGTTTGATGGGACCACATGAACGTGGTCAAGATTAAACTTGAGGAGTCCCCGTGTCCTGCCGCACTTGCAGCCATGTGGGAGGGCAGTGAACAAGGCCCCACAGCCTGAGGAAAACAGGCTCCTGGGACCCTGGAAATTACAGCACCTTTGAGTTGTCTCTGAGCTGCACCAGCTGAGAACAGTTCAATGGAAAAAGCTGTGACTGAATCACCCAGTTCAAAACGAGCTCCTGTGTGATCTGTGGGCCGCAGCCTGTGCCAGGAGATAGGAGGTATTCTGCAGTAATAACAAATCCAGTATTACTAGGAGGGGCAGGAAAAAGTAAGAAAGAAAAGGGTGGTTTTTTTTTTCCTTTGTAAACATAAATCTGTTTTGAGTTGATACAATGAGTCAGCAGTATAAGTTTCCCCACAGAGAAAATTCCACCGTGTTAGGACAAAGCAAGCAGGGCCCCAGCATTCAGAAATAAGGCTCAGCATAAATGAAATCAGCAAATCCCTGCTTGCACTGAAGTTTGGAATCAAACACATTTTTCCAGAAAGACACCAAGCTGGCTCCTAAACTGCTCTGTTGAGCTATACCCAGACTGAGCAGAAGATGCAGACAGGCAGGGAAACAGTCGCAAACAACAGGCAGCACAGGAGATACCAAATGCTTAAAGAAGAAACTAAAAACACCATGGAAAAATACTTTAAAGGGTAACAAAGCAGTATATTTTAGCAAGCGCCCTCCTCAATCTAGGCAAACCTATTTTTCCACCAAGTATCTTTCAAGCCTTTATTTTGAAACAGGTTATTAACTCCAACACGACTGCAGGACAGCATAAATACTCCTGCTGAAATCACAGAAGCACCAGGAAGTCAAATATACACACATGCCTGTCACGCATGCTTCCCCTTTCTCTCCCACCCTTTCCCAAAAAAGAAAACATTCCTTCCTTTTACAACCTGCTGAATCATGGCACAGGCAGGCAGCCCTGGAGCTGGCTCCTGCCTGTGCTGCTTTGTCATCGATGAGAACAGAGCAATGTAAGTTAAAAAAAAAAAAAAGAATATCCTATGCAGGGATTTTTCAGGTGTTTGAACTTAGATAAAAGGAATACAGAATGAACACAAGAGAGTGGTAATCCAGAAGGAAAACAAAAGGAATGAGTAAAGGAAACAGAAGAAACATGCACAGAGATTTAACTGCTTTGGCAGATGAGAAGGTGGTATTTTTAGACTCTGGCGTGCCAGGGTGGAGAAGATGAAAGAAAGAGAATGGCAGATACCACATGGCAAACATGACATTGTCAAGGAAAAACATTTTGGTGTGTTCAGGCTTTATTGCAGCAGGTTTGCTTTGTCCCACTGACAAACAGTCGGGAAGTGTGTCATTTTCTGACTTTGGCAGTACAGTTGGAAAGGCAGAAATCAAGGAGTGTGGTGAGACTGTCAGAGCCTGAATATGCACACCTCAGAGGTGAGAGGCAATGCTCAGTCTATAAATGCACTAGAACTTTGAATAATTCAGTTTTGGGGAACTTTTCTTGTCCTGAGTGTTATCAGACAGAGAAACCTCATGTGCTTTCCACTGGTGCTTTCTTAATTCCCTCTAAGTCAGTCTCTGAAGAGTTCCTCCTTCCTTAATCCCTGCAGGGCACTACCACATTGCTAGAGTTCTTGCATTTCAAGCACTAGTAGTACATCTTTTCAGACTCATCTCCTCTGGAAAACTGGCAAGAAGTGAGTGGAAAATCCAGCAGGTCAGTGTGACAGGAGGGACACCACACTGGCAGAGAGCAGGCAGTCAAGGCAGACAACTAGTGAGAGAACACTGACTTTTGCTCTTTCAAACTTTGATCTGCAGGAGGGAAGACAAGCTCACATCTCTGTACGGGGCAATGTCCATGTACTCTGGAATGCTTTCCATGGAAAACACATTTTGTTACAAAGACATCTCTGGAGAGCATGCTTGAGAAAAGGATGGGAAAAGATGCACGGGCATTATCACAAAGTGGGGGGAGGATAATAATCTAAAAGGGAAATAATGAAGTCCTGCCATTTTCAGAGCTAATAAACAGGAATGTAAGAAGTGTTATTAATAAATTGTAATAAGATGAAGCAGATAAATAGAAGAAAAAAATCAGCAGAGAAGCAGTAGCAGAGCACTCACAGAGGGATGGAAGGAGACAGGCAGACACAGTACTGAGGTGGAAGAAGACAATCTATCCACCTGATACAATTTGCACAAGCTGGGAAGTGTCCCTGGGAACGGGAACTTTGCAGAAGACTTCTGGGACCCAGAAATTCAGTTACCCAAGACAAGACAGTAGGTGTAGGTTTAGTCTGGACATAAGGTAGGGAAATCCTGATGGTTTTTATGGGTTGTACACAGCTTTTGTGGCTCCCATAGGCATTGCACCAGTTTGCTGGGCACCATTTGGCCTCTACTGTGCTCCTTTCCACCAGTTCTTTCATGGACCTGATAAAGGTTTGCTTGAGAGTGGCTCTTATATTGTGGCCTCAGAATTGTGTCCTCCCTGAGGGTCTCATAATTGAAGCATTTGTATCCGAGCATGGTTGCAACACATGCAACAGGAGTTGTTCCCTCACTAGGGAAAAGCAGGTTACCTTTTGGATTTAAACACAGCATCCTCCAACCAGATGAAGACTTGCCAGCAACAGCAAGAAGCTGCCACCACCTTGGTGTCCTGAGGGCATCAGCAATGCCCAAAACCTTTTGCAAAGAAGAAAACACTTGATCCCCATGGCTCTCTGAGAGCCAGGGCACAGAGAGGGGCTGTGTGTGATTAGCAGCAAGGCCAAAAGAGAAACACTATGCTGGAATAGAGTCTTTCCACTTTAGCTCACATGTTTCAGATTCACTGGAGCAGAGAGTGACTGACAGTAGCTGCTCTCCCCCAGCTGCTCATGGCTCTGTGATAATTCTTCTACGATAACCTCTTGTGAGTCAGCACCACATTGCATGGTACTGCTGGGGGCTGTCTGGCTCAGGGCTTGTGCTTTGTTTGTTTGGAAGCAGTTCTTTGTTTTGAGGAACAAAAGAAACCCCAAAAACCAAGAAACCCCACAAAAAACCTTACAAACCCACAACAAAAACAAACAAACAAAAAACCACAACTCCCCCCGTAACAAACAAAAAACCACAACTCCCCCCGTAACAAACAAAAAATCAATCAGTTTTCAATGGTCAAGCTTCTGAGTGTCTTAAGTTTTGACAGATTGATTGGATGTGATTAATGGCAGCTGGAATTCCATTAAAACATAGAATAACCCAGGGAGAAAGGAAAGAGGTAAATGGGTTTATTATTTAGGGGGAAGAGGGGCAGGATGATGTCCAGACTGACTCTAGGAAAGAAGCAAGGAAGAAAGGATCTTCTTCTCCCATAACAACATGTGATTGCTCTGGGGCATGGTGAGGCCCCATGGCCAGGATTGCCCAGGAGCCCCCCACTCACATCCCACTCACCCATTGGCTTCAGGAGACAAGAACTGCTCCAGCCCTGCACAAGGAGCCAGGCACCTGGAGCCAGATGCAGCTCTGGGCTTACCAAGCTGGCCTCAGCACTGTGCTCCCTCTCAGCTGCCTGCTTTCCCCATTGCATCCTCTTGAAAAGCAAGCAAAATCGTGGTGGAGTTACTGCATTCCTGACATGCCATGTAAACAGCACAAGGCCACCACCTGGAACTTCTGGCCCATCCTAATCCCAATTTACTGAAGTCAATAAACAAGGAATTAGCTGTACTTAACTCAGTAACCTTTCCAGACTGGCCACTCTCCCACTTGCACTCATCAGCCCCTGGAACTGAAGACGCTGGACAACAGAAAACATACATTTCAGTCATTTTAATGGGTCTTTGTCTGTGTCTGTCCAAACCTCACCACTCTCTTCTTTTAAGGAAAACAGAAACACAGATGTGGTCGGTACTTTGGACGCTGTCTTTTGATCCCTATTTTTTATACTTCCCTACTGTTTTCACTTAAATCTTGCATGTGGTTTTACACTGAGCCTCTTTCTATTACCAGCGTTCCATCCTCCATGTGGTTTCCTCCTGCGTGCTCTTGTGGCTGTTCCGTGGCTGGTGTTGGGCACCTGTCCCAGCTGAAAGCAAATCAACTAAAAGACACATGGTTTGATCTCTGCTGGATTAGCAGAATTGGCTTTTTGAGGAGCAGCATGAATGTAGATGTGCCAGAACAACTTGAGGAATTGAACCTCTAATGTCCAGTGCAACTGCTGATGAAGGCAGGTTGGTGCTGAAATACTCCACTGTCAGAACGGCCCAGGTGTGACATACGTCCTATTCAGTTGTCCCTGGTATGGAGCATTACCTTCTGGTGGATGCCCACATGGAAAACTGAGCTTGACAACCTACTAAATTGCCATCAAGTGCTCAGTAGGTCAGAGAGCTCTGTAATGTGCAGGAGGGACTTGCTTCTCCCAGGGAAAACCTCTTTCCAGTAATAGCGCCTTCCCCATCCTGAATGAGATGTAGGGAGGAGCAAGGGCCCGCAGGGGGGATCACGGCACAGCTGCACTGTGGCTACGGCGGCTGCAACCAGCCAGCAAGGATTTCATGTGCATTCACTGTATCCCTAATAACCACTGAGTCACAGACTGGAGCTGCAGGACAGAGGGACTTCGCACATTTAGGTCCCTCTCCGAAAACAACAGCAGTGCCGCAGCCGCTCAAGGGGAGTGGTCCATGCCGGGGTGGAGTCCACGCATATGCTCGCCCCAGGAGGGTTTTAGCAGATGGGAGGGCAAGGCAAGTCTGATGCACATCTATTTTCCAAAGAAAATAATAAGAAAATTGCTTTCTCTGTAAATTGTAGTCTCCTGTGCTTTCCTAAGGACAGCGAAGGGGGCTAGACGAGGGAAGTGTAACAAGGCAGGTTATAGTCAGCAGAGGGAGAAGCTCCTTCCGTTGTTTCTCCCTGAGGCAGGTCCTGAGAGCACCAGCTGTTCCCAACCGCAGTTCCTCGCTGCCTTCTGGTGGCAAAAATGCATTATGGATCTCCCTCCCAGCCCGGGATTCTCCTCCCAAGCCGGCGCCAAGGCACTTGCACAGGGCGTGTGGTTTGGGGCCCCGTCTCACACCCTTCCTGGCCTCGCCTGCCCTCCCCTCCCTGCAGAGCCGTACTAAAATTCCGCCTCTTTTCTGCAGGAAAAGGCTCTATTGTGTGCCCGGAAGGAAGGGGGTAAACAAACCCTGTGTTTTGAAGGATCCAATTCTGCCTCCAGAAATGAGACATGTCTCCAGCGCTTCTCTGCCTCGCAGGAGCTTCCAGCTCCTGGCAGCCCCTTGTTAACATCCCCAAAAAGTGCAGGCACCTTCAAGGCTCTGGATGCCCAGGGTTAGCTGGTCAGAAATGGTGAACAGATTTCCATCCCCGGTTGCTGGGAGCAAAGCAGCCAGGAGTGAAGGGCTTATAGGATTTGCTGCTGCTTGTATTTGTGATAGACATCTCCTAGGAAAAGATTAGCTGCAGGGTCCGGAGGTGGTCCCACGCCTGCCTGGCCTCTGAAGCCCAGCAGGAACAAAGAGTGTGCTGAGGACTTTGTCACTGCCTGATGCCCGGCTGCCAAGCTGTGCTGTGCCCAGGGATAGCAGTGGGTTGGCACAGATGTGGCAGCAGGATGAAGGGAAAGACCACAGCAAGCCCCTGCTTCCAGCCCACTGCATGGAGCTGTGTGCAGTGAAAGCGACCTTGGCAGGTCCAACCTGGTGATCCTCCAGAATTTTCTGTGGGAATGTGCTGCATTTTCTTGCATTGCTGTGGCTGGCAAAATAACATTACAGTGATGTGTGCCTTCACTCCCTTGGTTACAGAGGAAAATTTACTTTAATTCATTTGTTGTCTGTCTGAGCTCTTGCCCAAAAAGTGTCTAGAAATGGGCAAAAAGTGTGCACTGTGGAGGTGTACTGGAGGTTTCTTTTATGAGAATGTCTGTGTTTTTATTGTATCTTGTCCGGAGGCCCTTGAAGTGTAGGGTGAACCTGAGACACAGCCTGTGGTGTCCTTACTATCTTTGTAGACAACTGAAAACCCTTTGGGTGGGAAGCCAAAGCTGTTCACACCACCAGCAACCACCCTGAGAACCCTGCAGCCCTACCCCACACCAGAGGTCTCTGCTTTGGAGCTGCTTGTTCATGATGAAGTAGAGACAAGGGCCCTGATGACTGTACTGACGCCAAACATTTCTGCCCGTTCTGACTCATTCCAAGGCAATAGCAGAGCCTGTCCTCTAGGCTCACCTACCGAGTCCTGCTGCCACTGCAGTTTGATTATGGGGGAATGAAAGGAAACAATGCTTAGTGCTATTTCAGAAACGAAAGAACCTTTTTTAAAAGCAGATATAGGCAAGAGTATGTCAATCGAAGGAGACAATAAGTGAGAATCTGTGATCCACAGGGTTTTCTTCCAGTTCTGAGTAAGGAGACTGAGCAGCATAGCCCTAAGGGTGTGATGTTCTTGCTGTTCTTTACTGTTTTGAGCTTAGCTTCACCCCAGTCTTCAGTGCAGCTGACTGGAAAGCTGGAAATTGTTAAAACCCCCTAAACATGGCCATTCTAACAATATTTCTAGGAAAAACGGTGAGTCAGGAATGTTGAAGCAGCACTGTGGCTGTGTGCAAGTGCAACAAGTGGTGCAGTATTCTCTGCAGAGTTGGGAGATGCAGAAACCCAAGGGAATGCAGAGGCGGGGATTTAAGTCAGAAGTGGCTGGCTATTAAAGCAAGCAGAAGTTGGAGGATGAGAGGTTTCCTTTGATACTTGGACAGATAGGGAAATGAAGGTGGTCTAGTCAGTCACAGAAAATGCTTGGCACAAGAGGGAGAGGAATGGTTAAGGTTACACGAGTGAAACATGACAGCCTTTGCTTTCGTTTTCAAGTCAAATCGCTCAGAATTAGATCTTATCACTCAAGACTTGAATTAATCATGGGGCAAGTATTATAACTGAAAGAAATAGATCGAATTATAAAGGCAAGCTGCTATCAAGCTCAATGGAAACTCGAAAGAATGAGGAGCAATGAAGAGAGAGATCTGATTAAGATTAATGAAAATACCGGCTGTGCCTTAGGGAATGTTGATGTTCTCAAACACAAATTCCAAAGTCAAAAATATGGTGCTTTAGTTTTCCATCAAGAAACTGGGCTGGGTAAGAGCTTGAATTCTTTCAGAGTGGGCTAGATGAAGAAGCTGAGCTGAGCTGCCCCCTCATTTGACTTTGTAGAAACTGTGGGTTATAACTATCAGGTGCATATCAAATAAGTTCACTATTTTGATTTTACGTTTCCAATTAATTTCTTTCATTGATTCTAAATGTCTCCCCCATCAGACTCTCCTTTTTACAAGTGCATATACCTGGAACTGGAATCACTCACTGACTTACTTTGTAGAAGCTCAACATTCTCTTCATTATTTTGGGGTACTTTAATCTAAGACTTTGTCCTGTGAATGGGTACATTTTTAATCTGTCCATCAACTCAGTGACAAGGACCTTTCCTTTTGTTTCTGCTGGACAAGCCCCATCCAAGGTAAAAGTTGGCTGAACTGTGAGCTTTCTGCAATCCTAGATGGACTTTTGTTATAGGATGTTTTCTGATACCTTTTTACAAGGCACCAAAAGGAATCAGGGATCCTTTTCCTTTTATGAATATACAAATGTAAATCTGAGGCAAACCCAAAAATCCCCAAATTAAATTTGACATTAAATTTGTTTCTAATTGTTTAGTAATTTTTTTTAACTGATTACAAGCCAGGGTCTGCTTTCCAGCTCTTCATAGATTTTTATATATATATAAAAATCTGTATATATATAACAAAAATCTACCTGTACGTATCTGGTTAAGAAAACCTATACTTAGGATGAAGATCACTGGTATGATAAATGTTGAATTCTGAAAGTGTTGATCGTTTGAGGACTTTGGGAGTGATTTTAACTGATTTTCACAGGAGTAAAAAAAAGTGTTCTGCAGCTGACTGTGAGCTGACTGTGTTAATATATTGTAAATATTGAACCTCTGGAAATTATAGGCGGAGATTTTTCTGTTTGCTTTAGTAATAACTTTAACACTGGTCACTGATAAGTGCTTTCGTTTTTGATCTCTGCAAGTGCTGAACAAAAGCAGTAAATTGTGATGTAAAACAGCGAATACCAGCACTCACATCAGGGCATTCAAATAGCTCAGCTCAGGCTCCTGTGTGCTGTGCTGAACTGTGCTTTGCCTCCCCAGACCCTGGATAAAAGCCTGCTCCAATCCTGCAGCGCTGGGAGGCAGAGAATGGATGCTGTCCTGCAGACTGAAGCTGGCATAGCCAGGAGGCATCAAGCACTGGCTTGGCACTGAGAATTTTCCTAACAGGAGTGGCTGCCATCAAGATTAGGCAGCATCCCAGTCCTGTGCAGTATGGGGCAGATAGGTGGATGCTGGAAAATGGGTGTTCTAAAGTGTGATGCAACAGGCAGCGGGACGCACATCCCAGTACTGTCCATCTCACGTTATTGCCCTCACAGGCACAAATCTAAACCACTATGACCACATGGTTTGAGCATGATGGCTTCTGAGGGATTTGTATCACTAAGAAAGTCTTCCTTAAACATTGAATGAACCTTGCTGTAAGAGGGCAGTGGAATTATGTCAGGAAACTGGAACAGTGGAATACTTTTTGTGTAAAGGCTATAGGAAATTCTGGAATTACAGCAGGTTCTTTCTGCCTTTTTCCCCAGCAGAGGTCCAGGGTGCCAGTAGAACAGCTCTAGCAAGGAGGTCGATAACTGCCCACTCATTCACTCAATGAATCCTCTTCTTGTCAGAGCACTTACAGACACCATCCATCCTGTTTCCAGGCTTTGGGAGGCAGAGTGACCAAAGTAGCATCACTTCAACTGCCACTTCAGCCTCCCAGTGGTTAAAAGCAAGGGTGTGCAGGCAAGTCTGGTATTTAGCCCTGTTTCTGGTCATTAAATTCTTTTACACTATTGTGTCATGCAATCATTTCACACCCTAAAAATAAACCCAGCTTGTTCTAAAGCAAGTCCTTTGTCCCAGTGTGGGATTGGTCACCAGTTTATGACTGCTGAGAGGTGGCGTCTCATGTTTGGCCAAAGCTGCCTGTTGTTGATACTTCTTAAAGGCCTCTGGGAAGAGAAAGATTTTCTAACCCTGTCTGTCTGTCCTGGCATCCCAGGGCACAGCCCCTCACTGCCTGTGTCTGTGGGCCAGCACCCCCACTCCCAGCTGGGGAGGCTGAAGTTGCTCAGAAGATGCTGGAAGAAGGCTGGTGCCAGGATGGGTGCCTGGTCCCAGTGGCACCTCTGGGATTGCTCTGAGCCCAACTTTGCAACCCAGGAGCTGGGACAGAAAGGGAAAGACTCAGATGAGTCTCCACTTTTGGTACCTTAAATGGTGCCCCTCAATTTGAGGTGCTGGGAATAGGAGTTACTTGCCCTTGCTGGGGGACAGCAGAGCTGGGTCAGCCTTCACACAGCATCTGGGCTCCATATGAGGCTGGAGGAGTCACATCCCTGTGGAGCTCTCCCCAGGGACTGTCCCCTGCCCCACTCTCCCTGCAGTTGCCACCAGTGTCAAGTGCACACAGGTCAGCTTGACCTTGGCCAGTCTCTGACACACAAAGGTCACGGCAAATGATGGCCAGTAGCCAAAAACCCATCTTCTCCCACACTCACATCTTGCTCCCATGACCCATAGTTGCTGCTGTCTCCCTGGTCCTGTGCCAGCAGATGTGGTGGCTGGCTCTCTTTAATTTCTCCTTTTGAGATGGGAGAAGAAACAGAGCCTGTTTGTGTTCCTCTGTGCTCAGGGGTTTATGTGGCCCAGGCAGACTCTTCACTCTGCTTCCACTGCACTTGCCTCACAGCTGCAGCACGGTGTGTGTGTGCCTCACTGGCAGTGTCCCAGCCGGTACCTGGGCTCCATTCCCTGTCCAGCACATCACTTGGGGCATCTTCTGGGGGCATGACAGTGAAGAAGAACACTCCAAACGATGGTCTACTTTCATCCACAGCATTTGCCTTTGATTCTTTCTGAAGATATATTTCAAAACTTTTGAGCCTGCTGACGTCAGACGAGCTTTTCAGAAACACATCTGTTTCCTGCCCTTGGTGCTTTCTGCCCTTGCACAAGCTTGTCCATGGGCCTCATGCTGATGTCTGGACACTCTGTGGTATCACCCTCTGTTTTTGTCTGGCTGAGCTGTGGCCCAGTGTTATGGACAAGGTGACAGAGGGCAGGCCACTCAGCAGGACTCGGGTTCAGGCACAGTCCCACAGCACTAAGCAAGGACAGAAGAACATCTCCAGTGAGGACCTATGGCAGATCTCCCCCCAGACCATCTCCTTTCCCTCAACCCCATGTGGGACAGAACTTTGGTGTGAAAAGTCACCATAATGCAGAGGGAGCAGTGCCCTCCTGAGTGCCCCATCCGTGAAGATATGACCTTGCACAGCAACACCTCCCCACTTCAGGCAAATTCCCCTGACTCTTTCCCTGTTTCTGACAAAGCAAGAGTCTCTTCTTTGCAGCAGGCCTATTAGGAATTCCAGTCTTCCCCCTGAAAAATGTCTCCTTAGAGCTGTCCTCACTCTGCCCCTCTCCAATGCCTTGCCCAGCTTTATCTCATAAACAGGTAGGGCCAGCCAGCATCCAGGTGTGCTGATCCAAACAAGACAGAAATGCTAAACAGCTCTATTTCTTCACCTCTATAATTTAGGAAAAGGGAAGCTGTACTCCATGACCACTCTGCAGCCTTCAGTGTATTTTGATGTACCCTGTACACTTGTGATTTTTTCCCCGCATCATTATAGGACAATACTAAGTGTATGTTAACATAAGAGCTTCCAGAGATGTTTGAAAGGCTTGTTTGTCCCTCTGCAAAGGGAAATCCTCCCCCTCCCTGACACATGCACTTATCGCTCCAGAGATTTATTCTTCGAGCTAGCCACTTTCTGGCATTGTTCCTTTTTTCTTTATTAGCTATTCCTGACTCTGTTGAACAGGAGGTAGGAAAATTGGCAAAACACATGGAAAAGGCTTACCTTATGTGACAATAACACAAGACAAGGCACGGCAAGGAAGACATTTAATTAATATTTTTAACAGATGTTGATCATAAATGAAGGGGTATAATTCATTTGCATATACCAGTGCCTTCTGATGATGAATTAAGGGGAGAGTTTTGGCATTGCTTTTATACTGATGTGCCTTCCAGTCAGACTTAAGGTGCATATGGATAAAGCTCATCAAACTCCATTTGAAGAAAGCTTTAAAAAAATTTCTCCAAACTATCCCTAAATAAATGAGTATATATATTCATTTAAGTGGTTTTCCAAAGACTCGGCTTTCTATCTTGCTTTTCAGAAAATTACTTTTTATGTTTTCCCTGTTTGATCTCTAAAGTGAAGCCCTTCACCTTTACTGAGATGAGAAGTGCTGTCAATAGGTGCTTGGCTGTGGTCCTGCTCCATGCAGTAGCATTCAAGCAGCCCAGAGATTGGCTTGGCCCCTAGAAATTTTGCTATATTTAAATATTTGTGAAAATTTATGTGACCTTATTGATCTACCATAGATATATAAATGCCAGGAATATGGTCTGAAATCGGTCTGGATGAACAGGCTAAGGCACATCTCCAATACACACTGAGTTTGTACTCCAAGAGGTGAGTTGTATAATGCCAACCTGGATGTTGCTGATAAAACCAACCACCTGCTCTTTCACTTTGTGAAAAGAGGGACCTCTGGATAGATTCTCGTTTTAGGAAGACATGCTAATTCTTGTTACACAAAGTTTTTATGGTTATTTCAAAATGCAGAACCTCGGACACATTTCAAAGCACTCAGGAGATCTGAGCCAGCTCATGCCTTGCTCTGAGTCCTGTTGTGAATCACAGAGCAGAAATTGTATGCAGATGTCCCTAGTTCCTGGGAACATGTGGCCAGTTGTGCCTTCCTAAGGGGAAAAATAATGAATTGGGGTTTTTTTCTTGCCATATTTTTGGCCTGTCCTTTCTTTCACAGATGGAAAATCCAAGAATTCCAGGAAAATCTCAACACGTGTTAGTCTGAGTTTAAGAGAATCCTCTGTGGGAATGGGAGGTCAGGAGGGCACATCGCCAACCCCACCACCCCACCCTGAGGAGCTGTACTTGAACAGACTTGGGTTGCTGGGGCCTGAGCTCTCTTTCTTTCTCTTGAACTAGGAAAATTCTTTCTTCTCTGTGAGAAAAAACTCTTTTGAATGAGCCCTCCCCTCTTTTTTTTCTGTGTGGTTGTTACAAAGACAGTAACTGTTCTCACAAGCAGTTCCACAGTCACGGGTTTGGATGTACACAGTGGCTGCAAAAGGATTCGGAGGAAAGGAAGCACAAGTATGACCTGCATTAGAAAATACTTGATATTTGTGGAATAGGATTGGAAGAACGAGGCGCCTCCATGCTTCACAACTGAAGGGTAAGTTGCTCATCTGCAAAATGTTCTCCCTTCCACTGACAGAAAGCTCTCAAGCTGTTGTACTCTCCTGAAATACATTTCCAGGGAATGTTACTGCATGTAACGGTGCCGGACTCAGCACTGCTGGCTTCTCCTTGTCCTGCTGCTCTGGGCAAGTAATAGGTGCTGTAAACTCTATGGATGCTTAAAACTCCAAGGCATTGTGTTGATCATTTTTCTCCCCAAAGATTATTTTTAATCCCTATTGGTGTCGCAGTCCACCTCAGTGTGCATCCCTGGAGTGAAAATTAGGAGGCAGAAAGGATTACTGCCTGCAGGAAGAGGTGGCAGAGGTAACCATGGGCACAGAGAAATGCCTCCAGGGATGACTTAGTGGGAGGTGTGATGACACAGAGTGACGTTCACAGGGCATAACCTGGAGTGCAGAGCTGGGGAGTGGGAGAAGGTTACAGCATTTCAGTAGCTTCTGCTCAGCAAATCCACTCTGAGGTGCACCTAGGACTGCAGGACTTGTCTTTGCCTAGAAGGGAACTTGTCTGTGTCAGCCTCGGAGGGTAAGGTTTTGCAATACGCTGCAGTCCACAGGTGCAGAGGCTGCCCACCCGTGACAGTCTGTCATCCAGGGGCATTTGATGCTGGGACCGGCATACTTGTGCCTGTTCCTTGTAAGCACTGAGGGAGAATTGAAAATAAAATTAGTTCTGATGGTGAGAAACAAGAAAAACGTTGTGCTCTCCAGGAGTTTAAAAACAACTTGAAAAAAAATTATGCTTACGGAGGAGGGGGGAGGAGGGGGGAGACATCTGTGCTTGTTTATTCATTCATATTTCTATTAGCCTTTATTATATTTAGACCATGCTAGATGATGACACTAGAAGTGTTTTGTGTCTAATGATGATCTGGAGACCAGGAATGCTCTGTGGCAGCCTGTGCAGCTCCTCCTTGGCCCAGATTCCATTACACACATTTGACACTGTTGGTGCAGCTTACACAGCACTGTCATCTGATGGAGGTGTAAACTCAAATCTTTTCTGTTCAGTTGTTTTCTTTATTTTCTTTCACTAAGAGTCTGTTATCAGACAGGAGCAGAGGGAAATCAAACATCATTAAGCGCTGCAAGACCTCTGCCCTTCTTGAGCTGACACAGGGGAGTTCTTAATTTCTTTGACAACTAAACAGAAGAAAACAAAACACAATGTTCCTCATTTTTCTAAACAGTCGCTGCAATGAAAAAGGTTCAATTCTGAAATACAGGAATTAATTTTAGAGCTGGTGTTTGAAAATCAATGGGGTGTGTATTTGATATTCCAAAAAATACTAAGCTGGGACATTGTTATAGCCATTTCAGGTGCCTTTATACCTTATAGAGAGGCAGAAAACCAGAACCAGCATATTGCTTCTTAGAAAGCCAATCAAAGACATCAGGCATACAATGTAATTTCTGTAAACTGCTTTAATATAGCTTTCTATAACAGTGATGTTCAGCGATCACTTTGTCTTAATCTGCTTTCCTTTTTCTCTGGTCTGATGGGAGAATTCTTCGAATGAAGGGAGAGGAAGGAAACAAACCTGGTGGTCCCAGCAACTTTTGTCTGTGCCAGCTTTGTGCTGTTAGATGAGAACTAAATAAATGGGTTTCTCCTGACACGTGAAAATGTAATTTTCTTTTTGCTATAGCCTGATGAATTCTACAGGTTTTCCCCACAAAGAACTCACTCTGGTGTTTATGGTGAGAATTCATTGGACTGAGGATTGATCAGAAGCCTTAAATGCACATCTCCCAGCCCTTCTGGGACAAGGGCTGGCTCTGAAACCCCCTCGGTGGCTGGCAGTCATTCTGCAGGACCCATCATCAGATAAAATATCACTGTGCAGGACAGATCTAGAGACTTTTTATACTTTATCACATCCTGTCTTACCCTCTCAGAGGGTTTTTCATGCAGGGGCTTTATTCGAGGCTGTATCAGTGTTGTGGCCCTAAGTAATTCTCTGTGCCCAACACATACTATCCAGAGCCTATGTCGGATTATGTACACAGGGATATATACCTTGGAATGTTGCCTGTGCTCTGGTGTGACAGAGCAGCCCAAGCAGGACTTTGGTTCCTCCTGTAACATCAGTGAAAGGGATGTGCCTTGGCCTGAAGCAGATGCCCTGGGGGCAGTGGATTAGTGGGCTATTGAGATTTGTCCATCCATTCAGCTCCCAGTTCCCTTATCTGTCACATTTGTCTCCCTGCTGGCTTTTCTACTTCCTCATAACTCCTTTCGTGGAAAGGAGCGGGTGGGAACGGAAATACTCCATTGATTTCCATTTCCACAGTGCATGTGGTAACAGGCAAGCCAGGCTCCTCCTGGGTGTCAGTACCACATACAAAATCTTTGCTTTGTTTGTTCAATTAGAACAAACCTAGGTTGTCAGCTACCATCGCCAACTGCCACATCAGCGAGGACTGAACCTGGCCAGAGGAACTTCTGATCAAGAAATAAGATTTTCTAGGGTCTGGAGAAGTCACTATGTTGGATCAGATTCATTGGCTGGCTGCTGTGACAGTCCTGGGAGTCCTGGAGCAAGGTAGGGACCATTGGACGTGTGTGCTCAAATACTTGCTGGATCAATCTGCTGTAACTCCACTGATTTTCTTTTGCTTTCATGTTTAATGTCTCCTGTTGCACTGGCACTGCTTTTCAGACAGTGAACTGATGTCTTGCCTGGGTTCTGGGAAACATTCAACCAAATGGTGAATGGGAAGCCCTTTCTCTGAACTGACCTACCCCCTCCATTCAGAAAATTTTTGGTAGATCTTTCCCTCTACAAACATGTAGAATTTCCCTCTTTGGGTTTACAGCAGCTCCTGAAGTGCATGTAGATGTGAGCATACAAAGAGCTCTGCGATGTGAAAAGGTGGAAGGGCTGTGGTGGATCACATGGAACATCTCCCAGCCATGGGTCCACATTGCATGACAATTTAATTCAGCATCTGGGTGGCTTATCTGTGGCATCAGTTCCATCCCTACACAGATATCAGAATTCAGAAGGGGAAGAAAATTAAAAGATTGAAAAAAACTTGAAATTGTCAGTAACTAAGTGCATCTGAATTGTGTAACAATTTCTGTAGAAATTACCATCTGCTGATTATGCAAGAAAGGTACATGACTGTATATTCCTTGCTTCAGTATAGCTCTGGGTCATCCCTTTTCCTTATCTAAAAGGTACTTGAGATTTTACTCTAACTTTCTCTGCTGTGTGGGGGTGTGGGGTTAGGAGACTGAAGATCTTTTTCCCCAGCCTCTGGCCAGCTCCTGACCCTACCTTGCCAGCCATGGGACTGACCACTGCTACTTTTCTCTCTTTTGCTGCAGCCTACTTCTTCCTCCAGGTGATCTATGCTAGGAGGTTGTTTGGCATTTCACCTCCAAAGATATCAGGCCCTCCTGAATTTGAAAGGATCTTTCGAGCACAGTAAGAAACTCTTCTTACCTGATGTTTGTCAGATCTCATGTAATCCCACTGCCTTTCTCCTGCTTTGCTATTCCTTTCCTAGGACTGCAATTAAGCAATTACTCACCTCCCTCGAGGTTAATTAATAGGCTGAAGAGTCAACATCAGAATTGGGTTAGCTTTTGAGTCCTAAACCAGCCATTGCTGATAGAAACTACACAGGAATCTGCTGTACAGTGAAGGGCTCCTAAAGACATAACCCTTGGTGCCTGAGACTTAGGCTGGTTTTATCCAAGTGGTGTCCAAACCTGAGGCAGCTTCAGCCCTGCTCTGAATCTCACTCGTGCGGGAGGACAAGTTCCCAGAGAGATCTCAGCTGGAGCTGGGATGAGGATAATCCAGCATCTCTGCTGTGGCTTCTGCACTAGGGCTGCACTGGGGAGGGAGGAGCTTCCATTTTTGTTGTAGCTGACCACTGGAAAAAAGCAACTGAGTAGCTGGAGCTGGATCCCCTCAGCCATCCCCTTCTTTGCTCCTTCACCAGCTGTCTTGGGGTGACTTAATTTGGGCACTGAGCCGACAATATGGGATAAGGGGTGGAATGTCTTGGGGTGATTCCATTATGTGTATCCCCTACCACGGGTCTATGCCAAAAATTAATTTTGTGCCTTTAAACTGAGCTTGAGAGGGAAGGGGAAAAAAAACCCAACAAACCAAATGAACATTTCAAAGCAGTTCCCAACGACACAGAGATAGACACTCCTCTGCATTCTCCAGCTGCGGGAACACGGAGGAAGCACCTTTCTTTTTGCTTCTTCAGCCAGCTCTTCGGGCTTTTTTTTTCCCTCTGGTGTGAGATGGAGAGTGAATTTTTTTTTCTTGGGACTTTGGTTTTTCCATTCTTCTCTTCTGGACTGTTCAAACAACATCAGAACACATCAGGAGAATTCCCCACTGAAGGGCGGGGGAACCCCACGCCAGCTCTGAGAAGGAGGGACCACACCTACAGATGGACTCTGAAATCTTCCCAGGTTCCTCTCCACAGCAAGAGATTTTATTATTTAGCATTATTATTCTTCTCCTGTGTGTTTGTTAAATAAATAATTTTTATCTCTTTCACTTTCCTTCGAGGAGAATTTCTTTTTCCCGAACCTGGTGGGGGGGAAAGGTGGTTGTAACCTGTTTTTCTCTCAGAGGATATATTGCTAGATTTTGGCCAAACCGGGACACCAGCCTAGACTCAGCTTCATCCAGCATCTTTTGGTGCTACTGTGCCTTTGGGAGGACAGGGCATGGCATACAAACAGTCCCAAAGGTTATGTGCTCCCTCCAACTCCTGCACAAACCCTAGGCTGCTCTGGCCTTATCTGCTCAAGGCTTTGGGGCATTGACAACAGGGTTTGAGCTGCAGAACTTGGGAAGGGGCAGTGGCAGTGGTTCATGGAGCCTTTCTGTGCACACTCAGACCTGGGAATCTTTTACTTACTTTCTTGTGCCCTGGGGACCCTTCCACTGTTTGATTTCTGTGAATAAAGCTGGGACAGGAACTGCGGGGAAAGGTGCAAACCTGGAGGCTTTTTATGACAACATCAGCTCTAAAAAGAAAAAGCCTCCAGGGTCTGGAAACTGCTTGGGGAAGCAAAAGAGGAAGAGCTTCCTTACTTTCCCTAGTTTATGACCTTTCTCTTTCCTGCCAGGGTGAATTCCTCTGAGTATTTTCCCATCTTCCTGGTACTTCTGTGGCAGGCTGGACTCTTCTTCCATCAAGGTGAGAATATCCCATTACCTGGTTTGTCACTGGATCTGTTCCCCTGAGTGCTGCCTCAGTCCACAAGTTTGGTTCAAAGTCTGAACAATAAATTAAGCCGTAATTCTGTCTCCGATGGGAGGGTAGAGCCAGAGGACACAGAGTCTCTATTCCTTCACTTTGGGCTACCTCCTTGGTTCCAAGTAGCTCGGAAGAGCCTTTGGTGATGGTCACTGTCATCTCTCCTAAACACAGGTCTGGCTGCAGCCTTGGGTCTGCTCTATCTCTGCGCCCGCTACTGCTACTTTATGGGATACAAGACATCATCCTCAGAGAGGTAAACACACTCACACACACTCTTGCATGCTCTTACACACTTACACACTCACACTCTTGCACACATGCATGGATACATTCTTGCACACTCACACATGCTCTTGCACACTCAGGCACACACACTCACACACTGCAGCACTCAGGGGAGCACATGGTGACTCCTGAGGGGGTTGTATTTGGGAACATAATGTGCTATCGGGAAGCTCAGGACTCTTGGGTGCTTTGGGGTTCCTGCATGACTCAGCCTTGTCTCTGTGGCATAATGTGAACATGGATACAGGGCTGGGGCAGCGACACAGGTACTGGACAAGGCTGGAGCTTCCCCAAGCCCTTTGGGGTATGTGTGTTTGCTCCCTTGAGGTGGAAGCAGGGCATGGGACCCCACACAGGGGGCAGGGGACAGCCAGGGGCTGCCTTTCCACCCCACTTCTGCAGGGGGGAAGGGGCTGTTCCCAGGCAGGAAGCTCAGTGCCAGCAGCTCCTCTCTCCCACCAGGCTCGCCCCGATGTACTTCAGCGCTGGAGTTCTCTGGATTCTCATTGCAGTGTCAGCCCTGGGCATCCTGCATTTCTTCCTCTCTCACTACGTAGGGCTGAACATCCTCCAGCTTCTCACAGCATGACCCACTCCTCTGTCCCTCATCACTGTCCTCATCTTCAAGTCCTGCTCCCTCCTGCCTGCCTTAGCAGACCACCTGCAATTCAACAGCCCCCAGTGAGAAATCCACGCTCACCTGAGCTTTTAACACCTCCTTGCTCACTGTTCAGCACTGGCAGGAGCATCTGAGGTCTTCACGAGATATTTTTCCCCCATGGCACTTTATGTGCCAAGTGCTCCACATCTGGTGGCTCTATCGTGTCTGATGCGGAAACAATAACCCAAAACAAGGACAGTTCTAGGAAAACTGGACATATAAAAGCAATCTCTTCTCAGTCTGAGTTTCCCAGTGAGTTGCCAAAGGGAAGTGCCATGTGTTCCCCATCCTCCAGTAGCTCTGCCTTCAACCCACGGCACAGAACACGGATTCATGCCAGTTTTCCAAGGCCCACACCTAAGGAAGGTATTTGTTTAGAACTAGATGTGGGTTGAGACATAACAAAAGAGGTGAGGGGTAAACTGGAGCAGCCACCATGTTGTGTAAAAGTCCCTTACTGCCCTCATGCTGGTTTTCAGCCACTGCTGTAAATCAGACTGTGCAAACTCATCACCACTGCTGTGTGTGCCACTTCGAACTCGACCCAGTGACAACGGGCACAAATAAAAGGTTACTGAACTTGCTGAAGTGGGTGTCTCTTTGTGAGTCTGCAGCTAGCAGAGAGCACAAACATGAGTGTGTGAGTGCAAGGTGGCTGCCTTTGTTTCTCTGATGTGCAGTCCAAGGCAGCAACCCTGCATGCCATAAGAGGAGAGCTCTGAGGAGGGAGAATCTGACTTTTGGAGATGTTGAGCTTATGGATTGAGTGCTGATCCACTCAGCACCAAAAAGTGGTTTGCCCAGTGCTCAGGTCCCACCTGCATCAGGAGAGGCTGGATTTTCATGAGTCCAGTATTCACAACACTGATGCTTTTGGCCACTGGTGCCCTCATGTTGGTGCAATAGCTCAGGAAATGCCAGCAGTGCTCTGTATGTCATCACGGGGGGAATTCACACCAAACCCAGAGAGTGAAATTAATTGCATGAGCATGATGCCAGTCCAACCACATAGCAAAGCCCACTGCTCTCCCCTCCTTCCCCCAGCAGTAGGCATGTCTGGACTGTGAGAACAAACAACAGGGGGTTTTTGGAGGAACTGATTCATTTTTCACATTGTTTCTTTTCCTTCCATGCATTTTAAATTGTCTTCTCCAGCAAAGTCCCCAGTCCATTTCCTTTTCAGGCTCTCCTGCCTTGGAGTCGTGCTGCTGCATTGAAACTGGCAAACACTGCAGGGGAAGGCTTAAAGCCAAACAAAAATAACTGTATAGCACTTGTCTCTGCAAAGTTTTCAGTCCAGCAGGGCCCCATCCTCACAGGAATCCTCAGGTGTCACAGCAAGACAAACAATAACTTTTTCTCCTGGTCTGAGCATAGTTTAATCCTGGCTTTGCCTTAGCAAGGTCAAAGAGGAACAGATTTCACAGTGAGATTTCACTTAGCCTTTGCATTAACAGGTCCTACCATCTCCTAAAGTTGATCCCCAGTCCTCACCTTTTTACCAGTATAACCAGTCACCTCACAGAGAGTTAATGCAGAAGGACCAGCTCCAGCTGCTGGTGCAGGTCCTGACTCCATGTCAAAACCCGGCTTTCTGGGGTTAGTCTGAGTGAGTGCTCACTCGTTCTGCAGACACAATCTCTTTTATCCTACAACCGGTTTTCTAAACCTGCTGTATCAACCTGGAGCCACTGCCCACCTCAGCCCCGCTTGTGTCCGCTCAGTGTGTGACAGGGCCGCAGGATGACTCAGAGGAGGGAAATTAATGATTCAGCAGTGAGATTGTAGCCGGCTTCTCCCCTTGGAAGCACAGAAGACCATTAAAAATCCTGGCACAGCACAGTCAGGCTCTGGCCTTGGTGGCTGCCATCACCAGTTCTGCCACAGAAAATCTGACGGGCACATCATCAGCCCTCCAAACCACTGTCAGAGGGGCCATTTCAGGTGCCCCAAGCAGAAGGGAATCTGCTCCCCTCCACCAGGGCTGCTGTCATTGCTCTGCTGCTTCATCAGTAAAAAAAAAAAAAACCCGCTTTACACCGATCAATGGTTCAACCAGACGATGATTTTGGGATTTACCAATCCATGCTGCTGCTGCCCAGCACTGGTGCTGTATGGCACCAGTTTGCCCACCTGCCCCTGCTGCAGAGGCGCTGAGGGGCCGCTGGGCTGGCACGGGGTGTGCTGAGAGGCAGCACCTGCACCCCGGCTCCCCGTCCCGCAGGGGTGAAAGCACCAGTGTAAGGGTGACCAACTTCCAGCGCCACTGCTGCTCTTCCGTGGGCTCAGATCCTCCCTCTCAGCGCTGACAGGGAGCGTCCCACCGCTGCCCCCGCCACAGGGGACAGGCCCACGCCGCCAGCCCCGCTCCTGTCGGGATTCGTGTCCCTATTCCCCTCGAGATTTCTGTCCCGGCTCCTCCCGGGCTTTGGGACCGCCCCGGCCTCCGCCGCTTTCCCCCGGCGTCGGGAGAGGGCGCCGGTGCCCCGCGGCTGAGCGAGGGCGGGGGCCCGGGGGCTCGGGAGGCCCGGGGGTGTCCAAGGGCAGCGACCACCGACAGCTCTGGGCCGCCGCCTGTGCCCCAGCACCACTGGCTGCACCCCGAGGGGTGCCCGGGGCAGCGCTCACCGGGCAGCCGGCACAGCCACGGCTTCTGGCCCTCATACACAAATCCGCCTCCTGCAAGTTTGATCCGTGCTGGGCCAGGCTCTGGCTTTAAGGTTATTGGGTAGGGGAGTGCTGGAGCCTCCCAGGAATCTCTTGGGGACGCTTACCACAGACATAAAGAGCCCCTGCAAAGCGCTCTGCGGACTCCAGAGCTCCTTCCTGCTTCCTCCCCTTACGGGTGCCAGTTCACTGCCAGCAACGGGGAGAAAAAACGTTTGGCGTGCGGTATTTGGAAGCAAATCCACTCTGATAGTGCCACAGGCTCCCAGGATAAGCAGTCAGGCGGATGGGAGGCCAGCAGAGAGCAAAGGAAACCCGCAGAACCAGCGAGAACTTTTTTATCACGAGAGATGCAGAGGCTGAACTTGTAAACAAGCCTCTGTCGCCGACGGGGCGGGTTCCACACGAGTGACGGTGAAGTGCAGAGCTCCGTCCCCGCACAGAGCAGCTGCCACCCGCCGCAGGCACCGCCGGCACGCCCGTGTTCCCATTGCCGCCTTCCCAGGATCCCAGCCAGGTTCCTGCAAGGCTTTTGGACCGCGGTGCAGAAGTTTGTAGCTTATTATCTTGAAAATTTCAAGGGCACCCACGTGTACTTCCCTATCCGTGACGTGCTGTCCCCTGCCGGATACGGGCACGGACAGGTCTAGTGCGGGCAGCGGCGGCTTTACAAGTGGCCACCAGACTGAAATACTGTGTCCTGGCATGAGGAAGAACAGCACTGGTGCCCCCAAGCCCACGGGAGAGCCCCCCAGTCCCTCCGGAGCACGGCTTGGTGGGACAGATGGAGGACACTCTTTAATTTCCCCGGGAAGCAGGGCTGCTAACTTTCTTTGGAGGGTATTTGGGAGGGAAACGCCCGTGGGGCCGGGAAAGGAGGGTGCAGCTGGTGGCCCCGGCTTTGTGGCACTGGCATGTCAACCAGGTTTCCATGGCATCAGCATCCATAACACGGGGCCAAGGGGAGGGAGAGAAGTAGGTCAGACAGGGCTAACAATACCCAGACGTGTCTATCTGTGGCCCAGCCTGATCCAGGAAAGGGGTGAAACGGAGAAGAATGGGAGACGGAAAGGAAAAACGAAAAAAAGGAAAACACAAAGTATGCACAGTCTGAGCAATGCATTTCTTTCCCTCAGAAAAATAAGAACCTTTTAAGGCCACCTTTGTGTATCAGCGCTGAGCAACCGAGACTAGCACCCACCTCCTGCCCATCTGACAACAGGCTACAAGGGAATTCAAATGCTAATTTGGAGCCAGACTTCTCAATGGGCCTTTATTTCTGCAGCAGCACCAGGATCAGAGCTTTGGGGAGCCAGCCGGCAGGAGCTGTGAGGATGCAGTCTCCAGAGCAGAACTGTGGGACACTTTCCTTTCCCCTCACCTTTCCTCACCGTCACTTTGTTATCCCTTGTCTTAGTTTTACTTGTTTACATGCAACTGACTTCAAGGGCACAGGGAGTTGTGAGTGAAATGCCCCTGCTAGCGATCCATTTTATGTGCTGAGTGTGCAGAGGCCTCGCTGTCGTTGTCACAGCATTTTGGGGGTTGCCTGCTTTGCAGTACAGTCATTTTGAGCTATGTGTCCATCAATGCCAAAAGTAGGAAGAACATTATGGGCAGTGAGATCCACAACCCTCTTGATCCGAGTAAACATACGGACACACAGACCTGCTGGGCTGGCATGTAACAGAACAAGGTCAGGGGAAGGAGTGCCTTGGAGGGGGAATTAGAGAGTGTAGGTGCAAGAGCACAACCCTCACCGGAGAGGCTGAGATGGACCGGGGTGAAGAGCATAACTGTGGCTGACCTGTGTCATACCTGCAGTTTGAGAACACTGTGCTTGGCTTAAACATCACCTCCACACCATCACGGAGGAGATGCAGCAGTGGATGCAGGCACAGGGTGTTTCAGACAGGCCAGTGAGAGCAGGTCTCTCGCCAGCAGGCAAGTTCTCCCTTTACATTAACCACAGACCATAACCCAGTGCAGTAAAAACCATTCCTGCACTCGATAGTGGGGTAAAGTCTAAGCAAAACCAAAGCTATCTGCAACTCCGTATGTGGGAGGCCAGGAAAATCCACACTCTAAAGTTACAATTTGCCTCATTCTCATCAGTTTTATACCTCCCAGCTCCAAGATAGCTCCAAGAATTCACCTTTCCCCAGGTGCAGGCAGAGCCACAGTATATATAAGACTGACAGGGCTTAACATGCCCCTTTGTGAATGCCCTCCCTCCAAAGGAAAACTGACCACCTGCTGTGGAACCTTAGGGAAGTGCATACCCAGCTCCAGCCCCCACCGATGCTGTGCCAGACTCTGTGTTCTAAGGGACTAAAGGTAAAAGTTATGTAAGAAGAGCAAAAGGGTCAGCACTCAGGAGGACTCACAGAGCACTTCTGGAGTGAGGGAATGAAAAATCTGTGCCTGAGCATGTGCATCAGCTGTGTTGTTTTGATGTTGTGCTGGTTGACAGGAGAAAGCTGGGTAACCCCAAATTACTAAGGGAACATTGCCTGCAAGGGTTAGAAGTCAGGGATCATCATGAGAGCTGTTGTGGTCTCTGCTTCTGAGCCTGCAGTTGGCGAGTGGCTAAAATAAGGCTCCATTTCATGAATGCGGTTGGCCAGAATAACAAGAGCTCAGGACTGTTGTCTGCCCTGATACAATACCACAGCACACTCTCCCAGCATTGGACTGAGTCACCCCACCATTGTGTATCTACAGCTTTGCAGCTCGTTCTCCTTCTGGGAGGGCGCAAAGAAATGCAGACAAAGCTCCTTGGAGGTATGTGAATGGCCACTTTCCCACCTCTCTCCTGGCAGCACACAGATGAACTGCCAAGGTGCTGCGAACGTTCTGCCTGAGTGAAGAAACCTTCCCCGGGAGCAGCCTGATGAGCTCAGCACGGCGCTGCTCAGCCAGATGGCTCCTGGACCAGAGCTGACTCATGCCCACAGAGCTCAGGCAGCAGAGCAGGCAGATACCCGCAGCACTCTGTAGGAGACACCTCACCTCGGTTGGCCCTGCTCACACAGCAGGGCAGCTCCAGCTTAGGTTAAAACCAGGTGTTCTGCCCACTGCCGTAGTTCTAATGCTGCAAAAACGAAACGTTGGCAGGCCTGGGTTCCACTGACAAACAGAGAAACACCAGGCTGGTGAACTCTCAGCCCAGCCCTGAGAGGGTGCAGCCATCGAGGGAGCAGAGCAGAGGCAACTCGTCATTCTCACGGTGGCAAAGGATGGTGAGCACAAGCTGTGGGTAAGCTGCTGGCACAAAGAGAAGGGTGATAGCTTCAAACAGTGCAGCAGTGGCCTCAGAGAGAACGAGGGACTTGGGATTCTGCTTTTCACTAAACCAGTGTTTATCAACCTCCCCAACTGTTTTCTAGCTTGGCTTCTTAGTGAATTACAGTTTAGGAAAGCTGGGAAACATGAGGTCCATCAAATCTGTGCTATATGAATAATAATATGCGATATGAATAACAATGAATAAAGGTAAAAAAAAAAAGGTGAAAAGGAAGAAAGGTATAATGTAGCCAAAAATCCTCTTAAATTCTCCAAAGCAAACATGGGAGGGAGGCTGCACTGGCAAGGCTGTGAATTGGCAGCGTTACTGGGTGATGAACGTGGCCACGTTATCTAATATGGCAGAACACACATCATGCATTTTTAATAGCATTGTTTAGCTTCTATTTGTCACAGCGTCACAGCTAGAGGCTGTTTCAAAAGCCATGGGAAATAACAGAAAGGTTATAATTGAATGGTAGGGCTTTTGACTGGAGGTCACACACACAGAGAAACATACAAAGCATTGGTAGTATAAGACTTCCATGTATTCCCTGTTTTCAGATCCCAGATGAAAAGCAAGTCAGCTGCTTTTCAGTCAGCTGCTGAGAGTTAATCAGGTTTGCAGATTAACTGTAAGATCCTGAATTATAGGTGCTTATATGCAAACATGAGGCACATGCAACACACGTAGCTGAGACATGAAAAATGAACTTTGTGATGGCGGCAGCAGAAGAAAAGGGTAACATTTAGCTAAGAAAGGGAAGGTGCATGCAGTGATGATGGACACTGAGTTCTGTCATCTCTTCAGTTTAGGTATTTAAGTTCTGATCAATTCTCCCTGTAATGGCAAATGATGACCCAGGAAGAATCGTTGGTAATTATTTTTCGCATTGCAAAAATATCTCCAAAACCTACTCAGAAATGAGCATCTGCTTCCCTCCCAGACACACAAAGTGACTCCATATGCTTGCATGACGAGGGAACCCTTAAACCAGAGCTGCAGATTTTCTCCATTATTTTCTTGCCCTGGAAAGAAGCGTAAGCAAGATAACAAAGAGAGACTGGTATAAAACAGAAAATTTTTGAACAGGTAGCAGGTTTCAACAGCTTTACTTTGGTCTAGTGTGACACTCCACATGTGTACTCAGCTTCATGCATCTCTCTGCAGGCTGGACTGGGGCTCCTCTCCATGAACCTGTAGGGAGTTCGGGATGTTTCACAGGGGCTGTGACTATCTGGCAGATTGCTTCTCCAGCAGATTTCTGCTCTGGAGGCCATCTCTTTGCCCATTTTCTACCTGATGCACTACAACACCCAGCAGGCTGAGCTCGGCTTGGATTACAGCCCTCACTGCCCCAGCTGACTTGAATGAGGCAAAACCTTCTGGGAATGCAAATGGGAAAATGAGAGCAGCTCCTCTCCCCTGCTGTCCGGGCAGCAGGCGTGCCTTTCCCATTGCAGGAATGAAACAGTGGAATTTTGAAGTAGAACAAAGCCCTTTCAGAAAAAAAAATGTACCCAGAGCTGCAGCGTGAGCTGTGACAGACACGAGTTCAACTGGGTCTGTTGGAGGGGAAGGTGCAGGTGTCAGGGTTGCACCATAAAACAAAAAGCCAGGTAAACATGATGCCTGAGTTCTACAAGAAATCATGGAAGGAAGATCCTGTACCAATGTTTCCAGGAAGATTTTTATCTCCTGTCTCCCTCACTGCAAGTGCTCACATACCATGGGACCACCCCCATTTGCAAAAGCACTTGGGGCCTCTAAAGAAAAGGGCTGCTCTGTCAGCAGTTATTCCATTTGAATTGTTAATTACTTTTTGTCTTTCAAACACAGCATATACATTGGCTAATCACAACTCTTCTGATAACTATTTATGTCTTTGCTTGCCCCTGCTGCTCACAGTCATGTTCTTCCTCGGGAAGTGGCTGTACCAAACTTACTGTGGGATATATCAAAGGCAGGTTGAGTTTTTGCCTAAGATTTGTAGCAGTTACATATTTGCAAAAAGAAGTCACATGACCTTTCTTCTAACACTGGAAGGATATCCAGAAATTTTTGTCAGTGTGAACACGGGATGATTTTAATTTCCTAAGAGACCTCTAAAGAGAGGTTTTACATCAGAATCCTGTTTAACTAAATAAACATAAGATCAAGAAAATACCAGGCAAATCAGGCTTCATTTCTCACTGTAAATTAGATAGCAAGAGAACAGCCATTACAGCTCTCTTTAAAGCCATTTAATCACATGAATCATGATGCACAAACAACAAAACCCCCATTTTCTGTCATTTTCCAAATGCAGTAATGGGGACTAAAAATACCAATCAAGACTAATAAAATGACACATAGTAAATGTACCCCAGTGTATGAATATTAATACACACTACAAAAAGCCAAAAAATGTAATTATCTCGCTGCTAGAAACACGAAGGCTTCAACAGGGATTAGCAAAGGGATTTGCTTTACACTCACAAACACTCGGCCAGAAACAAAGCTGGGAATCGATTCCACATCTCCACAGTCCTAAGGTCACCTGTTATCTGTTCAATGCCACCCGCTCCCTTGCAGCTATTTTAACCTGAAGCTGCTGCAGCTCATCACTCTTTGTGGTCTGGTTGGGAGAGCGCGATCTGAGGGCGCAGAGGGCATGTGGGAAGCGGCCATTCCCCGCACCCACTCGGGGATTCCCAGAGGCAGCTCCAGCACAGGAACCTCCTGCGCCAAACCCAGACAGCCCCAGCGGTGCCCGAGCGGGGCCTGCTCAGGCCGGGCTCCGCTCCCCGTGCCCGGGCTGGCGCACAAGGCCCTCAGAGGTGCGGACGAGCCCCCAAGGCCTCCCCGGCCAGGCCCCGCCGTGCCCGGCCCCCGCCGCGGCGGGAGGCGGAGCCGAGCCCAGCTGACACCGGCGGCGGGCGGTGCTGCAGTGCGTGGAGCCTCCGATCGCCGCCGGAGTCCCGCGGCTGCAGCTCGCCGTGAGCGGGGGTGCCGGGGCAGCGGGGACGAGGAGGGGGCGGCGGTGCGGGTGCGGGGGGGAGGGATGGGGCCGCCGCCATGTTCGGGAACCGGCGAGCGGAACGGGCGGGGGCGGGACTCGAACCGGAGCCAAGGCGGCGGTGAGACTCGAACCGGGGTCCCCGGGGCCTCGAACCCAGGCCTGGCGATGGGCGCTGGGGGCACAGGGGCTCGCGGGACCCCCGGGCGGCCGCGCGCTCCCCCCTCCATGATTCCCCCCCCACCCCCCCGCACCGCGCGCGCGGGGGGCCGGACGTGACTGGCTGCGTTCAATTTGTCACGCGGCCATTGGCTGGCGGGGGCGGGCGGCTCGTGACGTCAGCGCGCAGCCCTGCGCGGCCGGCGGCCATTTATAGGCGCGGAACGGGCGCTGCGCAGCCGGAGCGAGCGGGCGGTACCGGGAGCACCGGCGGCTGCATCGCGGCCCATCCCCGCGGGAGTGCTGAGAAACCCCTCGCGGAGCCCCGATCCACGTTCCCCGAGCGCCCCTTCGGCCACCGTTGAGCTTTTGTTTCTGTTCGCGCAGCGCCCGAGCGCCCCCGCCCAGCTTTGTTCTTCTTGCGGCCCCTGCGGGGAAGGCGCGGCCAAGATGGACCCTTGTCACACCGAGGAGACCGAGGGAGAGATCCCCGGCTTGGGTAAGACCCAGCGATGGCGGGCGGGGAGAGGATGGCGGGAGGGAACCTGGCGGGGGGGATAAAGCGATCAGGCCCTCGCGATGCCGCCTGCCCGGGCCCGGGGACGCGGAGGCCCCGCGGAGGCCTCACGGTGGCGCGGGGGAGGGGGGGGGCGGCGGGGATGGGCCCGGCCGCGTGCGCCGCTCAGGCCCCCCCGCCGCGTGCGCGGAGTCGGGCGGGGCCGCGGGGGCTCTCCGGGGTCGCTGTCCCGCCTCCAGCGCCGCTGCCGCGCCCGCGGGTCCCTCCCCGTGCCGGCGGGGCGGGGGGGGGAGGTGGGGGTGAGATCGCGAGCGAGATAAGCGTAAAATTACAGTTTATTACAGGTCTAACGTCCAGCCTTAAGTAACGTAAGTCCGGTGGAAACGGCCACTCAGTAAAGCAGAAGCTGAAAGTAAAGGTTTCTGGACGCCATAACAGTTTCGTCTTAAAATGGTGAACCCGTGCCAGATATTGCAAAACAACCCTGCTCAGCGCCTGCTATCTGTTTACTGGGTGTCGGCCTCTGACAACCGCTGAGCTCCCCCGCGGGGATAGCCACTCGAGAGGCAAAATGACTTATAAATCTTTATTAAGCAGCAGAGAATATACAGAAAAAAACATTATCAAAGAACCCCATATTTGTTCTTTTTAACTGTACAAAAAAATTCTATCAAAACCCACACAGCTCAGACAAGGAAAAAAAAAAGCCAAACACCAGACCATATTTTAACATTTCAGGCTTGCTTTAAAATAAGCTATACAGGTAATGCATTTGTTTAAAGTAAATTTTTGAACACACAGATTGTTGTGTGAACTTCAGGAACTTGTTACCCGCATTTGTTTTCATCTTCTAAAGAAGTCAGGAAAGACTTGACCTATCAGAAAAAAAGCATTTGTATTAATCGGTGCACTAAAAGCTGAAGTACCAGGCTTTTCCCTTTTTTTCAAAAAGAAAATTGATTTGTTTGTTACTGTAGTTTTCCAGTGATGTTTTGCCCTTGTATTTAATTCATGACCTAAAATGAATATGGCCTTTCAGAGGGGCAAGGTAGAAGATGGCAGGCCTGATTGTCTGTTAAAAACGAAGCTATTAATTGCAGGTTTCCATGAGGATGTAATGACAAATACCTTTACAACTGATCATTGTGTTCCCCTTCCCAGTTTATTTAGAACTATTTAATTGAGGGAATTAGGCTTGGCTTGAAGGAGTCATTCTTCAGTAATCTCAAATTGATGACCCAGAACCAGATGAAGAAAATGGTTTATAGGGTTTGCTAGGAGAGCACTTCCTCGTGTGCCTTTAAGTATTATGAGGGGTTTTTTTTCCCATGGGCTGGCCAAACAACTCCATCAGAATGTCTTCTGACATTTACTTCTAAGTCTTGCCTTTCCTTGGAGCTGGTAAACACCGTTTTGACTGAAGTGACCTCTCTTTATTGCCACCTTGTTTCCTCAAGTGGTTGTTTACTCTCCCTCCCACCTCTGTTTGGAAGTACCACTGCATGCATGATAACTGCAGAAGCAGATACAAATGCCCCAACCTTTGATACTTACTTTATCAGTTAGGTACTCCTGTTTAATTTTATCGTTCTTAAAATCTTCATTAACATCCAAAACTAGGATTGGAATCTCCTTAATGTTCTCAAAATCAACTCTGTTAAAGGGAAGAACATAGTTTGAGTAAAAACTGCATAAAATACTGTGTATACAAGACCTCTGCTCTTGATTCCACGTGCACCCGAGATGTTAAAGCTGATGCCCGTAACTTAAATATAAAGCCCACATCAAGTTTTTCCTTAATTGCTCTTATATTTCACAAATCTGGACTTTTAATATCTATCTTTTATGTACAAGTGGGGAGAAAGGTAGTTTTTACCTTAATTTCCTTTCTCATTCTTGTCACAGAATCAATTACCAGGACCTGATTTTGTAAGATGGAGTATTTTTTTTAAAATCTCCCTTGCCCTGTGTCTCCCCCACCTAATCCACTTAACCAAGATGGATTTTTAAAGCCTCCTTTCATGGGGATGACCTCTTTAACAGGTTGTGAGACTGGTATTTAAAATGTCTTGGACATAAGCAAGACCATTTTGGCTTCAGTTTAGGAACAGATGGGAGCAGTAGTTAGTCTTTCTTCTTAGTGTGGAAGGCATTTCTAAAACGCAGTACGTGTTCTGAACAACATTCTAACTTGTGCTTGTAGACTTCAGTGTTCCTATTACAAACACAGGAAGTGCTCGCTTACAAGTTTGGGATGAGTACACAATGTAAACATTCCCAAAATTCCACACTATGCACTGCCTTCTGTCTCCTAAGCATTTGGGTCATCCTATGTGAAACTTCAGCAAGTAGATCAAACTGATAATACACTTTTCCTGGAATTGTAGTGCTTCCCATTCAGTAGAATGTTTTGGGCTCCTCTAGGGGAAAATCTAGAGTCTGTTTCCATGTTTAGAGATTGATGGGAAAGCCAGTAAGAATCAATAAGGAAGTTGAGGAAAGGTGTGCAGAGATTACTCAGTTGCTGATTAGGTTTCTTGTGTGTAACAGGTCTGCCAAAAGCCTTTCTGATTATTGTTTAAATTGAAGTTAGGATTAATATTTAAACCTCGTTGAAATACAGTCCTGCTAGTTTAAAGGTAGTTGGGGCCTTGTGTGTCCCTTACATTGCAACACAAACTGTGTAGTGAGAAATGTATGTTTGGCCCCTAAACGCCATTTTAAATGTCCTATTCCTGTGTCCTTCCAATTAGCAAAATCCATATCCTTGCTGGAGTTACAACTATAAAGCTTCCTAGTTGAAGCTAATGCTTAACAAAGGTTTTAAATTAGATGAAGTTCCGTGTCTTGAAGCCTGAAGTGGGTCTAAGTCTACCCAGCTGCCTGAGTGAAGCTAGACTTATGCTAAAGTCCATAAAACTAAAAGTTTAAGGTGGGAAAGAGCCTTGCCTCCAAGTTGAAACTTGGTACAGAAAGTGGGTTCCTACCTCATAGTCCTTTCATGAAGCCAGATTTCATGTTTATAGTGCAGGTTTTCCAAATACTCAAGCTCAATTCCTTGCTCCTCATGTCTTCCCCTCATCTGTAGCCTTTCCATGCATTTCTGGAAGAAAAAAAGAGTATAAACCTGGTCATTAATCATGTGTTTGTTGTAGGTTAAATCAGCTAAATGGATCAAGTGGTCCTCAACTTGGAAGGACTAATGCTAGATATTAGTGAGCATTAATTTTAGATGCTTGGCTGAGCATAAATGAGTTAAATCTGGAATAACTTTTTTGCACCCTCTTAAGACTCTGGAAAATTAAGTTGGAACTGAAAAACCTTCATTTTTAGTGAGCATACCTGAGGTGTGGTTCTGAGATAGATCATGCCATCCAGTTCTATATCTGATTGAAACTGATTCAAAAGCCATGTGTGCCAGTCCTGATAAATAGACCACTCTGCTTCATTAATGTTTCCAGACTCGAACAGGTTAGAAGCAAATACGTATCTGCAATGAAACACATCAGTCTCATGCCAGGAATGACAAAAGTGAACTACCAGAACACTTGTCATTAGAACAGAATGATGATATTGAAAAAAAATTCCTTAATCAAGCCTGCTGTTTTGCAGGTAATTGAGCTAAATATCAAGTGTTTCTTCAGCTCCATGTTTTTAAAGACCTGGAAGCTGTTAATGTGAGTTCTTACTGTGCTGTGAGAGTAATTACCTGTCACTGTACACAGATCTCTCGAAAAATTGCACTGGATGTTCTGCTTCGAGTAGCTTGGCTGAGACAGGTTTTAATTGTGCTTTTACTCGGCTTAAGCAAGCATAAGTCTGAAATGTGTAAGCCCATCTTGTGGGTTTGTCGTACATCATTTGAAGTAAATTTCCTCCACTCTTCTGAGATGTTGAAAGTTCCTAGAAGGCAAGAGAAGAATGTTAGTATGAATTTACTGCTTTTCTCAATCCAGACTTCTGGTATGTTTACGTAAGAATTCATGGCCTTTTTTTTATCACTAAGGAAGTGTTAAGGCATAGGACTTGAGGGACTTCTTTTCTTGAGTTGGTGGTGGTTTTCATAACAGCTTTTTTGAGTAACTTGTTTAATCGAGTTCCAGATTTTAGTGTCATTCCTGTGGAGTAGGTGATGTGATTTGGAATATACATTCAGTAGTATCTTGCCTTTACAATTGGAGTATCTGACCAACTGTGGTATGATAGTGGGGATGGCTCTGGCTGCTGCAGACTAAGTATAGCTGGATTTTGGCATAGCTCCCTGGCTGTGGAACTCCCTGCAGTTTCTTCCGGCCCAAATCCTGCGCACCTACCTCATGGTCGTCCTCGGCTGTCTGGATGTTGCACCACTTAGCGATGGGCTCGGGGATGATCTCCCACTCATCGCTGTGTTTCTCCAGCAGCCTGACAAACGTTGACTTCCCCGCAGCTGCGGAAGATGAGAGCAGTTGGCAGAGGGGTGGGGGTTGATTGCTCTGGTGCTACCGAGGGACGCGGGGGGGCAGTTGTGAGGGCTGTTAGCGGCTGTCGGGGCGCGGGTGCGCCGCGGAGCAAACAGCGCTAATCTGCGGAGCCAGAGGGGCCGCGCCCGGCCGGCTGGGCGGGCGATACGGGCGGCCGAGGCACAGCCGACATTTTAGGAGCTGCTGCGGCGGGCGGGGCTTGGGGGAAGAGCGGGCGAGCGGCCGCGCAGGCGCCGGGACTTGGCGCGGGCGGGCGGGAGCGAACGGGAGCTGCAGCCCGGGACGGGCCAGGGGACACCGGGAGTTTGTGCTCCCGATCCCCCCCTGTGCCTCGGTGTGATTGATGGGCACCCTTCCCGCGGGGCTCCCCCTCCTTCCCAGCCGTGCTCCGGGCTCGGGTCCCGGTGCGGCTCTCCCTGCAGAGCCCCCCGCTGCCCTCAGAGCCGGGTTGACGAGCGCCGCAGCCGCCCGTCTCTCTCCCAGTCTCCCCCAGCATCCCAGCCCCTTGGGGTGCTCCCGGCCTGGCGTCCTCCCTTTCCCCCGACTCCCCTACCACTCTGAGCCGCTTCCCCGCGCCGCCCAGCTCACCGATGTTCCCCTCGATGGAAATCTTCCTGAGGCGTTTCTGGAAGCTGGATTCGAGGGAGCCGGCGGGGCTCTGGCAGTGCCGCTTAGCAGGGGTGGACATGGCGGTGCCGGGCGGGAACTCAAGGGGTTTCCAGCTGCTCCAGCGCACTTTAAGCGTCCCGCCAGCCGGTGGGCGGGATGGCCGCTTCCCGCCAGTCCTCTCCGGGAAGAGGCGGAGGCGCTGCCCCCTCCCCCGCCGCTCCTGCCCCGCTCCTGCCCCGATCCTGCCGCCGCGCTGTTTTAAAATGGGCGTTCGGCAAGGGAAGTGGAGAAGAGAGCTTTGTGCAGGAAGTGGCTGTAGCACGGTTCCATTCACTGATTTAATTTGCATTACTGTAAACAAGTTCGCCATGTTGTTTGATTTACTTACGTAAACTTGAGCATGCACTTAAAAAAGAAAATTGTGAAAAAGCCTCCAGCTGTGGGGGTGGGGTAGCTGTTAGTAGTCCGGAACACGTCAAACAGTTACGTGAGAGATGAAGCAGTGTAGGTTCACAGTCTGTTTTGGCACTAACTGGAGAAGAAACACTCGTGGGTGAATGGTGTTCATCCAGAGACTGCTCAGAGCAGCTTCTGGGCTCCGAATATCCGTGTCAGGGGCTCTAGGAGCCTGCTTAACTCTAGGCGTGGGTGCTCTATCACCCGCGTAGACAAGTTGAAACGTGACTACTTATTCAGGGGGAAAGGGGATGGAGGATTCTTAGATGACAAGTTATTCCAGTTTCCTCTTTCCTCCTCGGTAATACAGAGATTCAGGGTGAAATCTAGCTAGGTCTGGTGTGTTTGGAGGAAATGGGAGGGAATTAACTTTTCCTTTCTTTTATGATAATTGTGACCCGTTGTCTCTTCTTTCCCCATCTCCTCCAAACACACCAGGCTTCAGTGACCGAAGCGAGCAGATTGTTTCACGTGGGGTAGCGTCAGCCTTTGAAGCTGGTAAGTGCTAGTTCCCACACACGGTGCGCAGCCAGAGCTCCGCTGTCCGCGCCACGCGGGAGCCGGGCCGGGCCGGGGCGGGGGCGGCGGAGCGCGGGGCATGCGCAGTGCGGCGAGCGGCGCCCAGGGCGCGCGGGGCCGGGGCTTTGTTCGGCGCGGCGGGCGGGCGGCGCGTGCGCGCAGGCGGCGCGCGGGCAGGGGCGGCGCGTGCGCACGGGCGGCGCGCGGGGTCTCGGGGGCGGGGCCGGGCCCCACCGCTGCACGCGCGCCCCGCACCCGCCCCGGCCACGCCGCAGCCGCTTCCGTGCTCGGCGCGGGGCCCGCGGTGCTCGGTGCCCGACCGCCACACGCCGTTATTTGCGAGCCGGCCGCGGGCGCTGCGCCATCGCCGGGGGCCGCGGGCCCGCCAGAGCGGCGTCTGGGATCGCGCTCTTTGTGCGGCGGAAGGCCCGGCCCAGCGGAAGCGGGAGCATCCGCCGCCATTTCCTAGCGCGCTCTCGCCACAGGCTCGCCCGCTCGCTGCCGCCTCACCGGGACTAGGCGCTCTCCGGACAGCGGATCAGGCTCGGAGCCCTAGAACCAGCGCGGAGCCCCACCATGTGTGCGTGCGGGGAAGGGGCAGGGCGCGGGCCGGGGGCGGGAGCGGCGCCGTGTGTGTGAGGCGGCAGCGCCCGAGGCAGAGGAGGCTCGGGGAGGGCCGGGGCATAGGCCAGGGGGGCCGCCGGGCGCTCTGAGGGGGTGCGGGTGGCGGCCGTGCTGAGCAGCATCTCAAAGGGCCCGTTCTGGTCTTTGCAGCAACCACAGAAGCCGAGACGGAGCAGAGCCTGACCCCCAATGTGATGCTTAACCCGGAGAGCAGCGAGGGATATGTGGTGAAAGTCCGGGGGCTGCCTTGGTCCTGCTCCACCGAGGAGGTGCAGAGGTTCTTCTCCGGTAAGTGGGGCTGTGGGGGAATAAGAGGGGTGGGAGAGGCGCTGGGCTCTGCTGTCACTTCTGGGTCCCTTCCAGGGACACTGTGGCAGTGGGAGTGCTGTAGTGAGCGGTTCCAGGAGGCATTCAGTGAAGTTTGTAGTGCAACAAGTGCTTCAAGCAGAACCTGGTATGCAAAGCCATGCTTGTACTAGCATGAACTGAACACAAAGGGGCTAAGTCTCAGAGTTGGTGGAATTAGCCACAACTGCCTTTGCTGTTTGAGCAACCAGGAGAGAGAAGCTTCTGTTTTAAAGTTCAACTTGAAGCAAGAATTTTGAAGCTAAATCAGTTTAGTTCTTGGCATTGTCCCAACAGACTCTCTTGTTAAGTGTTTAGTGTGTCTGTGTCCTTCCCCAAATTATTAGCATTCTGCAGTAGTAAATAGCAGTGATAAATAACATGCTTTTGGCAGTGACTGGAGCTTTTAAAACTGCATCAGGAATTTTACATACTAGATTTGTTTCTGATTTAGTTTATTACACTTAACACTGATAGTTACTATTTCTTATTTCATGCTAATAAGAAAGTTATGATCAAAAGCAGGTAGTAATTCAACTTGAGGCACAAATGCTTTGGAAATGGCTAATTTGCAGTCATCCTTAATGTTGATCTGTAGGCTTGACTAGAACGATAACCTTAGTTAGTCTCTTAGTTAATTGCTCATTTTAAAGTTGTAACAAGAATGCTGCTGGTTTTGTTGTGCTGATATAATTGATACTCACTACATTTTTCATTTTAGGGTCTGTGAAACTTCCAAAGCAATACTGTTCTTGTAATAATTAACCTTATTCTGGCCTTCCTGTTTTGTTTTCAGATTGCAAAATTCTAAACGGGGCTTTGGGTATCCGTTTCATCTACACCAGGGAGGGCAGACCAAGTGGAGAAGCATTTGCTGAACTTGAGTCAGAGGAGGATGTGAAATTGGCCCTGAAAAAAGACAGAGAAACAATGGGACACAGATATGTTGAAGGTTTGACTCAGTTGGTCTAGTAACCGACTACATTGTGTTTGTGCTTGATGGGTTTTTGGTTAATTCCTTTTTTTATCTCTTTAAAATGCATGTGAAAGGACAAAGGAACTTGCATATTATAAGTTGACTAGTTTCAAGGCAAATGACTTTAAAAACTCTTGCTTATTCCAGAATGCATTAATTCTAAGTGCCTTTTACAGTTTTCAAGTCAAACAACGTTGAAATGGATTGGGTTCTGAAGCATACTGGTCCCAACAGCCCTGATACAGCTAATGATGGTTTTGTACGTCTTAGAGGACTCCCATTTGGCTGTAGTAAAGAAGAAATTGTACAGTTTTTTTCAGGTATGTGGGATAAAAGTAGTAGCTGTAGCACTATTGGTTTATGCTAAAAAACCCCAACAAGCCAAACAAGCATGGATTGCCCAGTAGTACTTCCAACAGTATTATCATGGGTGTTAAAAGTAAATAAATCAATTCTTCACTAGTTTTCTGGGCTTCAGGAGTCCTTTGGATCACTTCCTAAAGTACTTGATAATTAAGTAATTTAGGGAGTGCCAAAAAGCTGCTCTAATTTAAACTTTGTGAGACATGCTGTTCCAAGTAAGGATTGTAGAAAAGTGTCTTGCTTTCTAAATAAAGCTGAACAGTTCAGGTGGGAGGATATTTCCATCCTCAGTCTTGGCTGGTTGGCCCTGGTCAGTGAAGGATGTAGAATATCCTCACCACTGGGCTCTGTGTGAGGAGCAGGTTCTCAGTTAGGGCCCATGACCTCTTCCCGACATAGAGGTAGTATTGAATGAAATTCCAGAGAAAAACGACCTGCTGAACTCTACCCAAGAACAGATTTCCACATCTGCCCCTTTGTCTTCCTATGGGGAAAAAACTCCACCAAACCCTTGATGATGCCTAGCTCATAGTTTTTATGGGTGAAGAGATAATGTCTTGTTTTGACTAATTTTTACTTTTTTGCAGCTGTTTTATGTTTTACAAACTGGAATTAGACTATTAAAATGTCTAAGAATTGAATCTGTTGATTGTTTAGGATTTCACTTGTTACTATTTTCAAAATACTAGATTTCTAAATGTTTTGCTATAGTGAGATATGATTGAGCTTACTGTTTTGCTTTAAAATACAGTAGAAACATTTCCAATTTTACAATCTCAGAACCTGTTTTTTGTTTTCTGAATTGGTGATGTGAACAAGAGCAATTTCTAAGCATATGCATTTTAAGCTGTTTTTTTTTTCTTACATGGTGAAGTAATTCAAGCTTTATAAGTTGTTAATGTGCTTAATAATGCAAAATGTGTCTCTGCTATTCAGGATCTAATACTTGAAAATTACTTCATGATTTTTTTCTTAATTAAGTGCTCCTAAAGATTTTTAAAAAAGTCAATGCTGAAACTTGATGTTTGCATAAGACTAATTATTTTGCTTGAGTGACTTCTAGTAAAATTACTTGTTCTTTATAAAGCTGTTTAACTTGCTGTGTTTGAATTTAAGTTCTCTTTAAAAGTTCATCTTAAATACTTTCACAGAATTGACGAGGTTTGTAATGATGTGTGAAGTTCTTAACACACCCTGCATTAGATGCCTTCTCTGAGGGGCTGTCCCTGACCCTCAGAGCGTTTCTGAGCTCTGCAGGGTGGGTTAAGAACCTGAACTGAATGGTATGTGATCATGGAGCTCTTTGTTGACGTGCCTTTTTTTATTCTGGTGTTCTAGAATCAACATACCATTCACTTAAAAGTGTTTAAATTCTGGTGTTTTTAAAGCTATAAGAAAAAACTCATGACTGGGCTTGTGATGTTAATATTGCCCCCCTACTGGGGTTATTTGTCCTTGGGTTGAAGGGTTGGAAATCGTGCCAAATGGGATAACATTGCCGGTGGACTTCCAGGGGAGGAGTACGGGGGAGGCCTTCGTGCAGTTTGCTTCACAGGAAATAGCTGAAAAGGCTCTAAAGAAACACAAGGAAAGAATAGGGCACAGGTGGGGATGGATGGTTGGTTGGCTCTGTCACTTTTCTTATGGTAAACAATTAAATCCATATTCTCTCTTCTGAAAGTGTTAACATCCAAATCAAAATAGTATTTTGGTCTCTAACTCGGTGATGCGTAAAGGTATTGATTGCCACAGCGCGTGTGGCACAGACTGTTCAGATCTACCCAAAAATACAAGATAAAATTGGGCTAAACTAAAATTTGTTTTGGAAAATGAGTAATTACAGGCATTCAAAACTATAGCTTGGAAATGACAAAGTTGAGAGACTATGGCTTTAACTTCTCAAATAGCACCAATTCTGCCTTTAGCTCTAAAGACATGCACAGTATTCTTACTACCATAAGAAAATGTGATACTTTCTAAACTTGTTTTATAAGTTGAAATGTAACAAATTTACTTACTTGTATTAATCTTCAATGTAATAAGCATAGCTTTCAAGAAATTGTCACAAAGGGTTTTTATTCAATTTTACTTGTGACTATTTTTCATTGAAGCATGCACCTCTTGCCTATGCTGAATCACTGAAGCATAGGCTGGGTTCAGTAGTACGTGCAGAGCTTTTTGTGGCATTCTGATGGGTTAAACTCTCGGTGGAGATCGGGTTTTTAACCCTCTGTTTCCGTTGCCTTGAGCAACAGTGATGAGTTGAGTGGACACCAGTCCCTCCTACATTGTTTGACTAACACCTTAAATTGGGGGGAGGTGGGTGGGGAATCAGTATTGCTCCCCCACCCTTAAGGTTGGGATACTGCAAAGTATGAGGAGCACGTAAACCCTTCAGTAATTTTAATTTCTTGAAAATACCCTGATTTAAATGTAATGTAGTGCTTATAATAGAATGTCATTGCCTATATAATGTAAGGAAACCTGGCTTAAAATTAATGCCAGTGTCAAGGCTATGACTAAATGGCTTGTTGTAATGTGAAGTTGTGAGGTGGTTTTGGAAGGCAGCAAAGACTGACTTCTCCCTGTGCAAACACTTGTAGGTACATTGAGATCTTCAAGAGTAGTCGAGCAGAGGTGCGCACTCACTACGACCCTCCCCGCAAGCTGTTGGCAATGCAGAGACCTGGTCCGTACGACAGGCCCGGCCTGACGCGCGGATACAACAGTCTGGGTAGAGGAAGTAGCTTGGAGAGAATGAGGCGTGGAGCCTATGGAGGAGGTAAGTGCACAGAGGCCCAGGGAGCTGCTCGTTTGAAAAGCAGCAACTCTTGGACCTGGTAGTGTCTCCCCAGCTGTGTATGTGTCCTTTGCCTTAATTCTTGTAGAAGAAATGAAATGTTGTAGTAGTTGTTGTTTGCAGTGTGTACTGTGTATTTGGATCTTTCTGTAGTCGAAATGAAAGTTTATTTGGATCTTTGTGTAGTTGAAATGAACATGTCCAATCTGTTTCTAGGTTATGGAGGTTATGATGACTACAATGGGTATAATGATGGCTATGGGTTTGGTTCTGATAGATTTGGAAGAGGTAAGAGATCTCTAATAGGAACAGTAACTGAACTTACGACATGTCCCAAAAGAAACTAAAATACATCTGAAAGACCTAGAATGGACTCTTTTCTCCGCAGGGATGTCGGACCACCGGTACGGCGACGGATCGTCCACCTTCCAGAGCACGACCGGCCACTGCGTCCACATGCGAGGTCTGCCCTACAGAGCCACGGAGAACGACATCTACAACGTGAGTGCCACATGCTGCTCCCCAGTGCATGGCTTCAGGTCCCAGGGTCCTTGTGGGACATGCCAGCTGCCCTGCAGTTGGAGTGTTCTCTGGAGAAAATGGCTTGTTGTAAACCCGAACTGTTGCATTGGTGCGTTTTAATCTGTGTGACTGTTCTGTGTGTAGTTCTTCTCACCTCTGAACCCTGTAAGAGTACACATTGAGATCGGACCAGATGGCAGAGTAACTGGAGAGGCAGACGTTGAATTTGCCACTCACGAGGACGCAGTGGCTGCTATGTCCAAAGACAAAGCAAATATGCGTAAGTCCGACTGCTTGGAATAGGTGGCCTTAGGGATCTGACAGCCCTGCAGTGTAGTGAATCTGCTGCAACTGGAGTGCCAAAGATTGTACTGCAGCTTCACTTGCAGTGAGCTGTGTGGGTTTGTTGTGAAATGCTCTCATGGCAAAACTTTCTTCTTCCAGAACACAGATACGTAGAACTCTTCCTGAATTCTACAGCAGGAGGAACTGGTGGTGCCTATGGCAGTCAGATGATGGGAGCAATGGGTATGTAACAGTCTCACTGCACTTCCAAACAAGCACTTGCTATTGAAGGAAGCTGGCTCATTTTGTACAGCTCTTGCTTATTGTGTGCATGGCATCAAAACTGAAATTCAACATTCTGTCTTAATCACACAGTCAAGGAATCGGAAGGGGTAGTCCAGGATTGGAACACTAGCACATTGCCAGGTATATAAACCTTTTGGGAATACGTTTGCGTTTTAATAGGTTGAATAAACTTGTGGTGCTGAGTGTGGTGTGCCTGGTGGGATGAATGGCTTCTTGCAAGTGTGGTAGTGCAAATTCTGGGGGATTCCTGTCCTTTTTATTCTCCTTCCCTACTGGGGACACCAGAACATAGTTCGGTGATGGAGGGATGTGTCTGTGGCACGTGACCTGCCATTCAAGCTGAGTCTTGGTGGTGAGGGAGAGAGATTTGTAATTGGGAGAAATTGTCTGAATTGCTGTGGCAAACCTTAAATCGCTTAAAAATCTAAAATGTGTGTTTGCAGCACAAGTCTTTAATGCCTGTTGCAGTTGTGCCTATAAGACAGATACCCTCCTGACACCGAGCTGGGCTGGTTTCAGTGATGAAGGTGGGGTTGGTTTCTGGGGGGCTCCTTTCTTGAGGGTTCTGGGGTGGGGGTGTGTGGATACACTGCTGCTTTTATAGTACTTGGTTACAAAATGTTTGAAGTTCTAATGCTGATACTGAAACTACAGAAAGGAGTGTAGACAAGTGTTGAGGTGAAGAGCAGTTGTTAGTTTAAACAGGCATCTGTGTGCTAAACCACAGCGCTGCTGTGATGTGATGCACAACCAGTCTGGAGCAGGAGTAAGTCTGCAGGGCCATGTACAAATGAGTGACTCCAGTTAATGAGCTGCTCTGCTTCTGAAAGAGCAGCCCTCCTGTGTGAGGTCACTTAAAGCCAAGTTTAAGTCTTTTGGGGTATGTTGCAGTGCAGATCAGTCCTGTTTACTATAGTCCATAGAAATTGTAAAAGTAACTTCTGAAGTACTTGTTGCTGCTTGATTGCAGGAATGTCTTTAGAAACCCCATCACTTTCCTTGAGCATGTTAAACTTCCCTTGGTGTGAGCAAGGTAGTGCCAGAGTGCAGGGGCTGTTGGTTGGGTGAGGGCTGGGTTTGTTGATGGTGAGCAGATCTTGACCGGCAAGTTTTTAATGTTTTTACTCTTAACTTAAAAGGGAGCCAATCCAGTTATGGTGCTCCAGGCAACCAGCAGCTGAGTGGGGGTTATGGAGGAGGATATGGAGGTCAAAGCAGCATGAGTGGCTATGGTAAGAGCATTTCTTTGCTGGTTTCCATTGGGCCAGGTGCAGCTGGTTTAACATGCCCTTCACTGGTGTTGAAGGGTTGTGTTATAACTTGGGCAGCACAGGCTCTGAAAATTGAAGATGTGGCTACTGTTAATGTTGGGGAACTGGGGGGGAATTGATTCAAAGCAGCAATGGGGAGCTGAGGGGGGAAATGTGGAAAACTGTTCTGGAAGGGACAGGAAATGCCAGTCTCCAGACTCGCATTGCTCTGATCACTTCTTTTCTTAATCTGAAAGCTGGAGACCAGCTTTGTTTAAACACATTACAAATGGGGGAGGGGCTCATGGGAGGCTGGGTCCTCCCTGTTCCCCCAGAGCAGTGGTAAAGCTCTGGATTGGGAAGGGGGGTGATGCAGAGCTCGTGCTGTCGTTGAACATCCGGTAACTGACTTTGGGTACGGAGCTGTAAACTGACACTTTGCAGCGTTGGGCACGGTAGACGGTATTTACGAGGTGGCCCAGCAAGGACAGGCGTTGGGGCAAGGATGCTTCGAGTCGGCCTGAGGCAGCTGTGAACCTGCTGTCGGTTTCCCCCTCAGACCCCGGGAGCCAGGGCGCCATGAACAGCAGCTACTACAGCAGTGGGAACCGCGCATCCATGGGAGTGAACGGCATGGGCGGCATGTCCAACATGTCCAACATGAGTGGTGGCTGGGGAATGTAACCAATCGCTGACTTTTGGTCACATCTTTTTTAAAAAACAAAAAAACAAAAAACTAAGTTTAACAGTTTTGCAATACGAGCTTGTGATTTATGCTTTACTGTAAGTGAATTCAGGATTGTTTTAAAACCTTTCAGGTTCAGTATTTTTGAACATACAGAAATGAACATTCATCTAGGATGTAATAACCAAGTAAAGACTATAACTGTTAAACAATTTGGAGCGTTTCTCAAGTTAGTTTTGTTGTAGGAGTGTATTTAAGCAGTAAGCGTATTTAGGTTAAAGCTGTTTGAATTATGTTAAATGTTGCTCTTATACCATATTACATCCAACACTGTTTTGAATACATGTTGAAAGAGACATGCTTTTTTGTAAAGAACCAATATAGGAGCTGTGTCTGAAAATCAAAGTGAACATTTGGCATGTTAGTTCTAGTTTATTTCTTTTAATATCCTGTAAGGCATGTTAAAGCTTTTTTTTTTAAGTTAATGGGGGAAACATGTTGAGACGCAATACGGCTACTTTAGGATTTTGGTCTTGGTGTTCGTATAAAATTCTGAGGCCTTGATTTAATCTTTCATTGTATTGTGATTTCCTTTTTAGGTGTATTGCGCTAAGTGAAACTTGTTAAATAAATCTTCCTTTTAAAAACTGGAACTCACTCCTTCTTGACCTCCAGCTTCTTGTAACTACACTTGCACCCATGTCCTCTGTGACTGTTGTGCTCTTGCCATGCAGCTGCTGAGCAGTGACTCCTCACTGAGCGCTGACCCCTAGAGTGTTACTGTGACAACTGGGGGGGGGGAGCAAAGGAAACCACCCCCGCTGCTGGGGGTGCCCAGTGTGTGTTGGTTCAAAGCACTGCATGTGCCCTGAGCAGGGGGTCTGGGCCCTAAAATCTGCTGGGGGGGATGAGAG
Source organism: Monarcha castaneiventris obscurior (assembly GCA_026261815.1). Lineage (NCBI taxonomy): Eukaryota > Metazoa > Chordata > Aves > Passeriformes > Monarchidae > Monarcha > Monarcha castaneiventris. The sequence goes on along the minus strand of JAMPIT010000371.1, from coordinate 5,907,964 downwards.
ATGATTCTGTACTTTCCTGTAGGCATCAGTGGACTCGGCAGCTTACTGCAACCATGTTTCAATAAACGCAACTTGTCAAACATCCTGCTTAAAGATGTGGTTTTGTAAGCAACTTAGTTACGACTTTTTGAGCACTGCAACTTCCCCTGAATTAATCTGGAATCTGTTTCCCTGCAGTGGCGGTAGTACTTCTATTTGCCCTTGGTAATGAACCATTTGTCCTGAAGGGTTAGGAACCTGAGGCCCCTTTCTACAGTGATAAAAATGCCCTCCTCTTCTGTAATAGGGGAGCTGTAAGGGTGGAATTGTGAGCACTGGGTACTGTAGCCATGGCTGTCTGCCATGAAAACAGCTGGCTTCCTGAGGGGAATGCTGACTGAACCCAGCTCAATCGACTCGTGGCCCTGCTGTGCCTCTGTCAGAGCTGGGGAGATCTGAGCAGCCGCGGGGCAGAGTGGGGGATCACCCCTGGGTTTGCACTGTTCCACATGGAGCCTTTGGGAGAAGCTCACTTGGTCAAAGAGCTGCTCTGGAAGCCGGGGCACTCAGGGGTGTTGTGGGTGCTGCTGGGGACAGCGCTGCCTTCGCCCTGCTCCTGGTGTGAGGTGACAGCCCCGTGTGCTGGCACAGGGAACACAAACTGCTTTGGGATCCCCGCTGCAGCCGAGCCCAGGCCTGGCAGAACAGGGAGCAGGTGCCCATAAACACCCCTGGGGCTGGGGCAGCAGCTGCTCTGCTCTGTCCCAGGGGTGGACACCGTGAGCTGGAGTCACTGCTCTCTTTTTTTCCTGGAAAAGGGCAAAAGCAGTTCCAGCTGCAGAGCAGTGGCTCCATCCAGCACCTTCCAGAATACCACAGTGTTGGTCAGGTGTCTGAGACATGTTCTGGTATTTTTACATGGCTGGACAAGAACGTTCTCTTCTAGAATCTGCAACTGACAGGTGTTAAAAATTAGAACTTCACTCGCTTTCAGTTTTTGCAAAAGACTTTATTGTGTAACTACTGCACTGTGGTCACAGCGACTTCCAGAACAAGTATAATGTGCAGTTTTTGACTCCGCAGTGAACTGAAGGCACATTCATTGACACTCCTTATAAAGCTCTTTCTATTGACAATTCATAAATTGACCTTTTCCTCTCTAACTTGGAGCAAATACAAAACTGTACACGAGCCAGGGAACAGACAGGAGCACCTACAGTGAAGGTGAAGAAATGAAGTTCATGTACAGAGACAATGATGTCTACAGGGATCAAATAAATGTAGAAATGCCATATACAAATTTTAATACAAATATCTATAAAAATCAGAAAAATGAATCTTAGTTTCAAATAGAACTTTAGGGGAAATTACAGTTGATATAAGCTTCTTAATTATTCCAGTTGGAGAAGCATTAGCTTGCACAATCCCTACAAATTAATTTACACTGCTCTTACAGTGGAAATTATCAGACCAGCCAGTCCAGTCTGCTGCACAGAAGACACCTGCAATTCAGAATTAAAAAAATAATGGCTACTTTCCAATGTTAAAGTGGCTCTGTCAAGGGTTGGGAGAGCCTTAGGAGGAGTTAGAGGAGCACTGCTGGAGCAGTAATGTGTGACAATTATCACAGACACGGACGGGTTTCGGGTACGATGGCAGCGCGAGTTCGTTACTGGAGCAAGTGTTGCAGAAGATGTCCCCGCAGTTTCTGCAGTGGTGCTACAAAAACAGAGTCAGAATGAGCACAGCTGTCTGAAAACAGCATTAGGAAGAGAGAAGTCAGGCCTCGGGCACTGTCCGAGTCCACCGAGTCCCTCCCAGCAGCACTTCCTCCCGCGCAGGGCCGAGCACAGGCTGCGATCCCAGCGCAGCCGCCCTCCCTGCGCGGTCCGGAGCTGCTCCCGCCCCGGCTCGGGGGAAGCCAGGAACAGGAGCCGGAGCGGGCCCGGCCAGGAACGGGAGTCGGAGCGGGCCCGGCCAGGAACGGGAGTCGGAGCGGGCCCGGCCAGGAACGGGAGCCGGAGCGGGCCCGGCCAGGCCCGCGCCCAGGGCAGCCCTCCCGGTCCGGCTCCCCGCGGAGCAAACACCATTTGCTGTCCCACACCGAGGGGCCGGGCACTGAGCAGCGCCGGCTCAGCCAGGAAGGGAGCCTGAACACAGCCACAGCAGCTCCCCACCAAAGACAGCACCCAAGCAGGGGGCAGTATTATTTTTTTTTGGGTGATAAATGCCAAATTATTCCCTATGTATTTATCATGCCAACAAGATTCTGAGTTGAACAGGTTCAGTCTTCCCTAGCAAAGTATGCAACAGCACCACTTTTGTTTTCCATGGATTATTTAAAATTAATCCACTGAACAGCACTACCTTCCTTCTCGAGATGGAGAATTCCTTTTTACATTGCTTGCAGTGTGTTGCTTCGTCATCCTTCAGCCACGTATGACCCTGGAAAATTGGAATGAAACCCACAATGGAGATACAAATAAACTTTAAAGCATTTTACCAACGTTGTTGGTATTTTACAAAAACTACCTTTTAAAGCAGAATAACCAGGGTGAAATTTGAAGGTATTAAATGAAATTCATATGCTTAGTCAAAATATCTGTAAGATGTAGAGTACCTTTAGTGCTTTATTTACTTCTTTAATGTCTTCCATCTTCAGCTTTGATCTGGAAAAAAAAAATGTGCCCTGCATGACTTTTAAGGTCTTCCCTGCCATTCCACTGTCCAGCCACTGAACCCAAACCCCAGTTCTTCAGTCAGCTCCCTGTTACCCCTCTGAACCACTCACTATCACTGGGAAACTTTGTCAACTCGGGGTTTGCCCCTTTTTCAGTATAAACAGAAGAATGTAGGAAAAGCACAGTTCCACTATAAGAACTAAACATTTCCTTTAATGTTTCCTCTCAGCCAGCTCACTCTGACAAGATCCTCCCTCACTTTATTTCATGGCTCTTTAGTTCCCCATACATAGTAATTGCCTCCTAAAATGCTCACATAATTGATTTTTATAAGCGGATGAGGTTTAAAAGTCTTGGTATTAGTCTGATACTCCACTTACATCACTTAAAGGAGTTCTGTCCCCTAGAACTTACTGGCTGAGATGAAGTCCCATTTCTTGAAGAGCTTGCTCTTGCTCCTCACGGACCTTCTTCAGCTGCTGCTTCTCATCTTGCAGTTTTCTCAGTTCCTGAAAAATCAAGCACAAAATCAAGTTTTTTGTGCACTGTTTGACCTATATCCTTGATCAGTCTACCCGAACTACTCAAGCAGTTCACGAGAAATCAGCTCCTTTGCAAATCCCCCTATTTATAAGGCTTGATTTTTAAAATTACATGGGGGAACTACCCATGTTCTGCACAAACAATAGAGTAACTTAACCATATTTACCAAAAAGAGGAAGACTTTCAGGCTTTGAACATCCTTGAACATAGCTAGAACATGGCAGTCCTGTGCCAACATAGGAGCACACAAACATACAGGTGTACAATTGTGCCCTCACAAACTGATGCCATGCATGGCAGCAAATCCTCTTCAGGTTAACAAGAATGTTCATGTTTAAAAAATAAATCACATTCAGTTGTTCTGAATGCTTCAAGCTGTGCATACCTTTTTCAGTCCTTCCATCTGTTGCAATTCTGTTTTAAGCAGAGCGGTTGCATCTTTCTCTTGGTGCAGTTCTTTCTGCAAAGTTTGTCTCTGTTCCTTTTCAGATTTTAACTCCTTTTCCAGAGTTGAGCTGTTTAAAAATAATTCATTCTAAAAAACCCCTATAGCAGAAGAATATCCTACAGCACTTAAGGATAGCAACAGTGTGAGAAGTAGAAATCTTGTCCAAAAGAGGGCAAAACTAGAGTGGTGTTCTGGGAAAGGAAAGAACAGGCAACAGACATCAAAAATGTTGACACTGTTAACATTTAACATATGTTAACATTTTCAGGTCACAGAAAACAAACAGCAATGAAGGGTTAGAAGAAAAACAACCAGCCAAAAGACCCCCAAATAAACCAATCCCCATGAGTAAATATTTCACTACCTGTTTTTAAACTGTTGTGTTTAAAAGGGACACCCTACCCTGAAGCCTGAACAGTGGAAGCAGCTTTTTCTGTCGGTATTAGAAATCTTTAGAGGATTAACATTCCCTAAGAACGCACCCACAAGTCCCTTCAAAAATCCCAATCCCTTTGGATGACAGTCAGTCTATGCTCAGCCTACAAGCATGACCATACCTATCTCCTGATTTATTAAAAAAGCAATTGAAAGCTCCATTGCTAGTTGGAATGGGCAGAATTTTGCTGCCACTGTGCTCTAAATTGGATGTTCTGTAAAAAACATGTCAAAATCCTGATGCTAACTGTGCACGGTACAGAAGTGCTGTGCTTCCCTGGGTCCTGCATACATCTGCCAGTGCTGAAGCCAACAGAATTTCAAAACTACCCCTCCTTAGACCTGAGCATAAAAGGAGTAGAAAACACCTCTTAAAGAAATGGCAAAGGGAAGGAAAACACCTGCTCAGATTAAATACCATTTGCTGTCCAGCTGGGCCATCTGCTGCCGACACGAGTCGAGCCTCCCAGCCAGCTCCTGCTTCATCTTACCGCAGCGTTCCTCTGCTGCCTGCCTGGCCTTCTCCGCCTGCTGCAGCCTACACAGGAAGGAACACGGACATTTGTTTCTAATTCACTCCTTTCCTGCACCCTCTCGCCCTCTTCTTTCAGAGTTAGCACAGAGATCTTTGTAAAAGCTTGAACTGAAAATGCTAGTGAAGAAGAAAAAACGACTTTCGAAAGCAGTTGTTTCTGAAAAAAACCCCAAACCAAAGTCACACCTGTTCTTAAAGTGAAGTGAACATGTTTTTCAACAGCCTGCCTCAGGAAATAGCTATGGTTTTCCAGTGGGTCAGTTATGGGCATGTTTGTCTGGGAAGAGTGGACAGCAAGTGCAAAGGGATGAAGAGGAGAAAGTAAAAAAGCTCATGCTGGCACGCAGGCCCAAATGGCTGTGGGGCACCTGGAAGGTCATCCTGTAAAGGTTTATACTGGAAACTTTCTACTGACTTTAGTGTTGATTTTCTGATCTTGCAATTATTACCTCTCTTCCATTTGTTTCATAGAGGACATCATCTCATTTGTTTTTCCTTCAAAAGAGGATATTGCTTCTGTTTTCTGTTGTAACGAACACTCTGCATTCTGTAGGAAATAGTGAACAGTGTTTAAAGTCTGCCACCAGACAAAGAATGTTCAGCTTGCTAAAGGCCATGCCTGGCTCTGACTGGAATGTGCAAACAAAATGCTGATAATGCCAGAGTAGACATTGCTCCAATTGTTTTGTTACAACCTCAGAAAAACCCAAACCACCTTAACTAAGTTTTGACCTATGAGATCAGCTACAAGCCAGAAATGTTCTCTTCAGAAAATGCTTGAAGAAATAAAATCAGATTAAATTGACAGGATAAGAATACCAATGATGATTTGAATGTAACAACAGCACTCAGTGGGCATGGAACCATGAAGCAAAAACAAAAAAACCCCAAATAAATACTGCTTTCAAAAGTAAAGGCACATCTCAGCACTGGGATTTCACTGACTGTTGTCTTGCAAGCGTCTGGGAAGGAGGCAAAGACCTGGGTAAAGTCTGAACAGGCATCAGGAAATAGGCCATAAAAATTGAGAGAAATCCCCTCTGGATTTCTGGCACCAGGTGTGGGAGAGGAAGGCTTGCTGAACTCTTACTTCATGCATGGAGAGGCTAGCTAAAGTTTTATTTCCTTAACGGAAACAAGCTGTGTATATTTTGTGTGAGCACTACTACTCCATTACTACTAGTACTCCACTACTCTATGTCCTTGTAGAAATGCCCATCATGCAGTTTCGTCCAGCTGAAAAAAAGACGTAAAACCACAACCCACCCAAACAAGAGAAACCCCACAAAAGCCATCCCCAGCCCCCTGTACACACCTGAGATTTGTGAAACATCTGCAAGTTAATGGCCTTCACTTCTTCTAACTGTTGGCGAAGTGCAACTAAAGTGTCTTGTTTTTCATGAGTATCTTTTTCCAGAAGTTTCATGGCAATTTCCATTTCTGTTTTCATTCCAATTTGTAGCTCCAACTCTTTCTCTAGTTCCTTACAAAGAGATTTCCTAGTTACTGCTATGTAGCTATATGTCAGGGATAAAACCCAGATAACCCCATACACAAACTGTGTCTTTGCTGTAATAATGCCAGTGGTTTCTTAAAAAGAGACTTGCTATTTCCAATACTCCAAAAGCCCCAATTGCCAGCACCTTACAGACACTGTAAACAACCAATGCCCAGCATCTTGCTTGCAATTGCTCAATGAGTTCCAAACAGCTGCAAAAGGTGCACAGCTCTCATCTTGTATTTGTACTGTTACAGTAGGCTGAATCCCATGTCTTTCACTTCACTTTTTATAGTTAAGTTTCCTTACCAGCCTGATTTTTTTTTCTTCTTTCAACTGCTTCCAAACATCACTGTACATTTCATCAAGACCCTGGCGTGACTGCTTGTAAGTATCCAATTCTACTTTTGTATCCTCTTTTGTTACCTACAAGAAACATCAGCTACATAAGATCACAAAGTATTTAAAGTATCCCTTTAATTCTTGTGTGTAACAGAGTATTTCAATGTGCTATTTCAAGGAAAATCCTACTGTTTTACAATCAATGCCCCGGCAGACATTAATAAGCTGAAATTTCAAAGATGCAGTAATGATAAAAATACATTAATATTTTATACTTTTTACTTTAATACTTCTAATACTTTGAATTAGTTCTTCCTTCTGCAAGTGTATTTTTGGGTGTGTAGTAAAGAACAGTAAAATCTAATGCCTGAGCATACAACACCCAAACCCAGTGACCTGCACAGCAACGTGCTCAAGTGTGCTAAGCATTCCAGGTCACAGTGGTTTGGGAGAACTCACTACAGCTGATCAAAAGAGATCACTTATTTTAAGGATCCTCATCATCTCTAAGTAGGTGCCCCACCTCTACACTTTTTTCACTCCGCTCACGAATTAATTCATTCTGTTGTTTTAGCTGCTGCTGCTCTTCCTGAAGAGATCCAATTCGGTCAGTAGCTGCTGCAAGCTGTATGAAGAGAACAGATCTATATTTAATCACTGTGCAATCATGCAGCATCTGGAGCAGTTCTGAAGTCAGTAGCTCAGTCTCTGTCTGCAGCAGCTCTCTGCTCACTTCCCCTTTTGTTCTCCCCAGGAGCTGCCTGACCCTTCTGCAGCTGTACCCACTGTCAGCCAAAATTAATATGCCCACTGACATTTGTTGACCATCTTCTGCTTCACACCCTCATCAATTATTTTTAAATATTAACTGAGCAAAGAAATGCACTGCAGTGTAAAAGGCTAATATCCACCCTGGATCTGTGGTATGAACTAGGAGTCACGCCAACCCATGCCAGCCCATCCAGTCCCCACATCTCACCAGTATCTACTCAAATATTTTAGGTGTAAGGTACAGTCTTAGGGAGTTTTGTCTCTGATGAAAAAGAGCTGTGAGGAATGTTTAACAGCCCAGATACAAACCTCTTCCTGGAGTTTTGAATTGGTCTTTTCTAAACAGTCTATTTTGTTCTGGAGATCTGCAACTGTGCAACTGCAGCAAGGAAGAGAGATGCATAAAAACAATAAATGAAGTGTCAATCCTTAACTTTTACTCCTATCCTCCAACAGTGGTTTTACAGTCTTGCATTTGTTAACAATGAAGTACTTTGGTGAGCTGGGAAAAAGTCCTGAGGAAGGACAATTGTTCCTCTTAAGCACTGAGAGGACCATGCCCTACTGCTGGCAGCCCTGTTCTGTCTCAGCTTTTGCAGTCTTAACACCTCTCCTGCTCAAGAGGGGAAGGGAGACCTGCTCCTCCCACTGAGCAGCCTATGGGGGAAGAGTAGAGACTCTTCCTCCAAGGAATGAATTTCCAGATGCACTCATAATAGTTTCTCTTGAAAGAAATAGCTCCAAAATGTTCTGTTAATCAGTCTCAAAAAAGGAAACTATTACATACACTTGCTTTCTGCATTGCATGTGCCGTCAGAAGATTAAGACTACAAAATGAAACTAAGATTTCTGGGAAATAATCAGAAAAGGCATTTCAATATCAACCCAAAATCTACAAGACTGACAGCAGAGACATTCAAAGTCATGCTGGAAAAGCTAAACAACTGTTTGCATATGAGAATAGATGAAAATCCCACCTTAGATGTCGGTTCAGTTCTTCCACATAATGTTTCTGGTCAAGGACAGCTGTAATCCCTCCATCTCTAGTTATAAAAGTGAGAATTTATTGATTGAGAATAAACTCTTTCATTCTAAGGTGCTATTTTGTACTAGGGCTTTCAGCACAGACCTGCAAACAGAGCTAAAATCTTATATCCTTTCCTTATAAAAATACTTGTGTCTGAGCTGGATCAGAAGCACCAGGGAGGCAGAGCAGCTCCTTGGCTGCTTCTCAGCAGCTCCACATTGAAGTGCTCTGAAGTGACAGAAGCACATAAAATATGAAGATCCCTTCATTTGCTACAGGTCTTAGAAGACCTTAAAAGACCTGACCCAGTACTGCTAACTGCAGTCTCAAATCTAGTATTTAATTTAAAATTACTTTTCTTCCTCCATAACTGATGTCTCCCTCAAAGACAACTACTTAATTGGGAGGGTTTATGAAACTGTGCTTAGAAACAAAGCAGTGAGTTAGCAATGGGTGACTTGGCAAATCATCTCTTCTAAAACCAAATAAAACCCAATCTAATATTTTGTGTACTTTTAATCTGGTCCCAGCTCAAGACTCAAACTCTCCAAATTGTTGTTAAAACTACCGCAAATTCAGTCTCTGAATTGTTTAGGTAAAAAAATCTAGTTTGGGTTCTCCTTTTTGGATGATTAATAGTTTGAGATCTCCAGCACTCCCATCCTCCCACAGACTGTCTGACAGGTTTGTTCTACAAAAACTGTAATGATTTAGAATTATGAATTCACCATACATACTGTTTGCCTTCACTGTCCTGTGTTTCCTTAAGGTACAAGGAAAAATCAATCACTCCAACCTGAAAAATATATTTAAGATATTAACACACCTTCACAGTGCAATTATACAAAGAAGCAGGCATTACTGTATATTTGGAATATGATAAAAATCTGAAGCTTAGATTTAGGGAGACAAATAACACCTATATTCTTCCCAGCTGATGCAAATATACAAGCTAGTATTTGTCATAAAAGCATCAAAGTAACCATATGATGTGTGACCAGTTTCCTGGCAGTTAATTAGTTTTGACAGTATTTCCATAAACTGCTACTTATTTACTTTCTTTTGAGTCACTGAGGGAAACACAACAAGCTCCAACACAGGCCATGCTGGAAAGAAATCTGGAGCCATCTCAATAAAGTATTTATAGATGTACTTAATTCTACTGGAATCTCATACCAACTGATCCTATTTAAGCTTTAATCTTCACCTGGGAATCCAAGTCTTCTCCTTTCAAGCAGAGATTTGCATCAATAACATTCAGTCCAACCAGCAGACCCACAATAACAGCTCCTTCCTCCTCCATCATCAATGCATCAGGTTCATAAAATTCACTGGAAGAAACAGTATAAGGCATCACTGCACATCAAACAATTATAATGGCACTTCCACCACTGAAATCATATAAACCATAATGCAGCCTTTACAAAACTCAGCTGAGCTCCCACTAATTCATTGAACAAAGCAGAAGATTTAGAACTCTCTCAGAAAATACTCTGCAAGTTCCTCTGTAGATTCACTGCAAAAATAATTAACCACTTGCTTCTCTGCAGGCTGCAAGAACAAGCTTAAACTGGTCAATTAGTGACTCTCCCTGGAGCCACAGGAGGTGTCAGGGATTCAGGAATACAATGGAATTCAGGAATACACGTCTGTGCTGTTACCTTAACAGATGTTTATGGTCCAGGAGTACTTTGAGATAATCTGCCAGTTTCTTCTGCATGAGTGCTAGATACAGCCAAGCCCTCCCTCTGCCCACAGCAGTCCTAAAAATGAAAAGTTGCATGTTTTGGTAAAACCAAGGTGTTTATTAACTAGATTTTTGCAATTCAAAATTCTCACTTTACAAAGTCAGGGGAAGGACATTATTTACTAAAAAACAACAACAACAACAAATCTCCAGGGAAATGAACTGTTGTCTCCAGAACACAAAAGCATTTAAGTATATTCCATTCTTCAGGGAAAGTATATTGCAAAGTCTTCCTAATTTGAAAAACCATATATATTGTCTACTACCATCATTACCCAACCATTGATACATCCTAGCATTAAAATCAAGTCTATTTCAACCATCCTGAATTACTCAAACCAAATATTACCAGCACATGCACAAAATGACATAAAATCATGAAAGGGGGGAAAAAAAGAGGAAAAAAATACCTGTGAAGACTTTAGTTGCTTTTAGCAAGGTTATAAAAGTTTCCAAATGCTGTTTTTAATCTGACAGCACTGTTTGAGTCAGAAACTCTGAATATTTTGAGATATCCTCCTTATCTCTTAGAGAAGTCAATGCCTCCTACATGGCCTATTTTTTTTCCTTTGGTAACAAGAGCTCGTTAAAGGAAGCCAAGAGACTACACGAAGGATTCCTTTTCCCAGCAGTATGAACAAAATGCATCATCCCCAACAATTAACTTACTTCAACTCTGGCAGATTTTTAACACTAGTTGCTATATCTGATGCTTCAGGACAAAGTTTTTCCACTAGCTCCAAAGGACCAAAAAACGATTTATTCTGTCCAATAAAAGTCTTCTTCACTAAAGGGAGCATACAGAGACATTTGTGAGGAAAAATGACAGGCTTCCAATTCCAGAATTTTAGACAAATTTTACTTTGTTACCTTGTCTTACCAGCTTATAACATGTCTGTGGAAAGGGGGCATTAAAAACACTCTGATAGTTTAGGAGGCACAGAATACAGGGTTTACAAGGGTAACCACATAGTTGTATCTGTAATACCGATTAACACTCTATGTTTATAGAATTAATAATGTCATTCAGAAGTCAAGCTGGAGCCACAGCAGGACATGACAGAGACTCCTTGACCTGCCTCTCCTCAGCCTGGCAGCCAGTGCCCACCTTTGAGCCCGTGCTTGAGGCAGTGCTCCAGCACCACGAAGAACTGCTGCAGTGGTGGGAAGTCGGAGTCCAGGGTCCGGCCCAGGCTCAGGGCTGACTGGATGAGGATTTTGATGCTGAGCTTCATCATGTTCATGAGGTTGGCACGTTCCTCCATGGTGTGACACCGTGTATCTGGAGGCACACGGGTGAGGAAAGGAAAGCTGCTTTACAATCACAGAATCAATTAGGTTGGAAAAGACCTTTGAGATCATTGAGTCCAATGTATGATCAAACTAGGCCAGGCCACTGAGTACCAGGTCAGTTTTTCTTTGAACAGCTCCAGGGACAGTGACTCTACCACCACCTTAGGCAGCCCATTCCAATGTATAATAACCCTTTCTGTGAAGAAATACTTCCTAATGTCAGACCTAAACCTCCCCTGCTGCAGTTTAAGATTATATCCTCTCTTCTTATCACTGTTTGCCTGGGAAAAGAGACCGACCCCTACCTGACTACACCCTCCTGTCAGGGACTTGCAGAGAGTGATGAGGTCACCCCTGAGCCTCCTTTTCTCCAGACTAAACACCCCAGGCTCCCTCAGCCGCTCCTTGTAGGACTTGTGCTCCAGAACCTTCCCCAGCTCTGTTGCCTTTCTCCGGGCCTGCTCCAGCCGCTCAATGTCGTTCCTGCATTGAGGGGCCCCGAAATGGTCACAGCACTCGAGGTGCGGCCTCCCCAGAGCCGAGTACCTGGGGAGAATCCGCACGGAGACGCTGCGCAGCTTTTAGAGACCCCTCGCCGCGGCGCCCCCGCTGGGCCTCCATCCTGCGGCGGGGGCGAGCTGGGTAAACCCCCCCGTCAGTGCGGCGCCCAGCCCCCGGGGCTCACGGCCCCAGCCCCCGGCCCGCGGGGTCCCTACCTGAGCGGCGGGGCCGGGCCGGGGGTCCCGCGGGGCTGAGGGACCCCGGCCCGCCGCGTTACCACGGCGACGGCGCGCGCGGCGGGGGCGGGGGCGGGCCGGCCGCCATCTTAGAGCGGAGCGAGGGGCGCGGGGCGGGCTCGTCCCGGCCGGGGCGTGATGCAAAATGTGGAGCACTCACAGATTTACTGGAGAAAGGATGTTCTTCGATCGCTGTACAATTTCAAGCCTAAGCAACAGGAAGGGTGATTTAACCCGTGAAACAGCAGCTAACGAGCAAGGTGTAAGTGACGCCCAGGTGTTACGAGGGCGAATCACTTGTCGGTAGAATTGCCTTGTTAAGATTTAGGGCTGGACGTGCTGCAGTGACCTCAGACCCGGGGCAGGTTAAGAAAAGGATGCAGCACTGGCTGTGGACTCAAAGGATGCAGAATCTATGTGCCGCAAGGACGGCCTGAAGCTGAGTCAGCGGAGGTTTAGTTTGCGATCTGGGAAAGATTACTCAGCCAGAGGGTGGTGGGACACTGGAATGGGCTCCTCATGGAAGTGGTCACAGCACCAAGCCTGAGAGAGCTCAAGAAGCATTTGTACAACACTTTCAGACACATGGTGTGACTCTTGGGGATGGTCCTGTAAAGGATTTGGACTCAATGATCCTGGTGGGTCCCTTCCAACACATCATACTCTATGATTTTATGATATTTGGCAGAACCCCCAAGATAAAGAAGAAACTCATAAAGCCATTTCAGCAACTGTGCTCAATCAGCTCCGACTGGGTAGAAGGTAATTCTGGCAGGGGCAGATTGTGACCACCGACCCCAAGAAACCCACCGACCCAAAAGAACAGGTAGACTGAGCATTTGGGCTAATGAGCATGAGAAGCAAGGATATCATTGGCCAGTAGAAGACAGAATAGTAATTAATAAGAGAACTTGGGAATTTGTAGCCAATGAACATTAATACCTTTGGTTGCTAAAATAGTGAAAAGTTTTGGTAGTCATGCTGGCTTTGTGGATTTAATACCCAGCCCCCTTTTCTGTATAAAACTGTAAAGAAATCAAATGTCTCCACTCTGTGTACGGATTGGCCTCTTGCAGACCAAGTGAAAGAACCTGTTTTGGGACAACAGGGGGAGTGGGACCAGGACTGGGACCAGTCCCCTTGCTCCTTAAGGCACCTACACACTCTGACAGGAGCTGCCAACCCCAGCCCAATAGCCACCAAAAGCACGTTTTAAGCCACTGCTGTTTCAATAGGACAGTCTTGCTGTCACCTCTGGGTCACACATGGCCACATTCTGCAGAAACAGCAGTGGCAGAAGCCCCAGCCCTGTGTCAATCACACTCAATATGGTTAACACTGTTTTTAATGTCGTGCAAAAACCTCTTTGGCATTAATTTTACCTTCCTTTTTGTGCACACAATGTTAATTTAGGGTTAAAAATGAGCAAAACTCCTGCTTGTGTCAGAAGAGGGAAAACAGGGTCATTCTAATCTAACTGACCTTAATAACTACAATACACACAAAATGCTGCAATCTCTGCAGGCTACTGTATAGTTCATTGTATATATATTATATACACTATATACAATAGTATATATAGTATATAATCAATATACAGTATACTATATATACACACACATATAGAAAGAGTGTACTGTATATTGTCTACAGCCAATGGATGCCTCAAAACTGTATATAATGTGTTGACATGAGGCTCGGGATTAAAAGCACGGTAATATTTAGAATTTTGATTTCAATATTGTCAGGTTACACATTAGGAACAAGAAAAAAAGCTGCACAAACAGAAAATCAGTGAGTTTTCTGGGGTGTTTCAAAGCAATGATAACCATTTTGATGGTTTTTTGAATTTGAATTTTTACTTATCAGGAATACTTCGCCTCTATGCCTTGCTCAAGATACACCTATTACCCACAAGACTTAAAAAAATAAAATAGCATGAATGAAATGCTCTTTATGAACACAATTTTAAACTAAGAAGTGTCTTAATATGGGTTTGCATTAAGTTAAATAATTACTTGAACAATATTTTTCAGACTGTTGCAAATTTACACGGTCAAGTACATCTTTTGCAAAACTGTGCAGGTCGGTACATGCAAAATAAACAGGTATTAGACACTACCAAAGCCAAGCATCAAAGATTAGGAACCAGGTTACGCCAGTGCAAAAGACCACAGACACGATGCTGCAATCTTTAAGAATGCAGTCACACCGTTTTGTATCTTATTCAACACAAGAGATTTGTTTCAACATCTTTTTGAAGCCACATGCCTTGTTTACTGTAATTATTCAGCACACTTTGAAGTCAGAAAACACTGAAGCACAAAGGAAAGCTCACAGTTCTCCATCCCTTGGTCTTTGGGACTGCAAGTCTTTCTTGATTTGTTTTCTTTAGATTTGAAGCTTCTGGCCTCTCTGCAAGGCAGGACACAAGTTCCTCAGTGGGAGACTCTGGTTTTAGGATGGGGTTTATGTGTTTAGAACATGTGATCAACAGATCTCAAGTAGCAGGTAGAGGTTATAGAATCTCTGGAAAAAGATGACAGCAGGGAACAAGCTCCAAGTTTTCCACAAGTGACCTTGCAGGCCTTGGCTTATTTCTTAAAAATACCTGCTTTAAATTAAATTTATAGTGCTTGGTCAAAGGTAAATAATATTGAACAGGTAGAACAGATGCCTTAGTGCCTGTTCACATTTCATATAAAGTTATTAACAGATTTTTTTGTACAGAATTTTCCATAAAACTCATCAACATATTATCTGAATCCTTTGAACAATTTGGGGAGGTGGTGGTGTGTTCCCTTACTTTACAAGGAAGAAGCTGAAAGATTATGGTAAAAGTTCCATTAAGTGTGGGAGCTTCATTTCAGGTAAGAGAACATTTTATTCCTTGCCAAATGCTGTATGTTGTTTTGAATTACATCTATTCACAGCATTATTCCAAATGCAAACAGAGAAAATGGGATATTCTGCACTTTGTCAGGTTAGATCCCAGGTGCACAAGATGAGCACTCAGGAAACAAACCTGTGAGAAGTTTGGTGTGAGACTTTGAGATGCAGGAAAAGAAAAGAGTCTATTTTTTCAAGACAATTAATCTTCAACTCTGACTATGCAACACTGAGGAATTTTCACAAAAAATGAAGAAGTCCATCAGCAGTAACATTTCCCAATGCTGTCATAACTCAGCCCCATGGAACTTCCCTTTGAATACTCAGTACCATTAAAAACAAAAAGGTCAGCACCAAACGGAGCAAAGCTGAGCTCCAGTGCTCCAGAACAATTAAGCACCAGTCTGAGCTCTGGAGTACAGGCTCCAGGCCCAATTTCTGCTGCATTTGAATGGTTTTGGGGTTTCTTTCCACGTTATGAATATTACTGAGATATATTTTCCATATGATTCAACTAAAGCCCTTTTAATTCAGCTCTAAGAGACCTGTTCCACAAACCTGTAGGGCTGCTAGATCCACAAACGCCAATGTTGAACAAAGCAAGTCATGGTTAAACTGAAGGCATTTTTTAGTGTAGTTAAAAAGTAACTTATAACAAATCTGTATCTTAGTTTGCTTGTCTAGTCTCTGACAGGAAAGTTACAGCGCATTCCTTCCCGGAACCAGCAGCACACGAGGCAGGATATGGAATTTTGAGAGATCCCTCAGTGCAGCCAGGCTGCTGGTGAGGGGAGCTTTAAGGAGAAGGAGAAAAGGCAGCAAATAAAACAAAAGTAAATTTCTCCAAACATAAGAGTTTAGGTTTCTTCTAGTTATAATGCATTTCTGAAGTTCTACATCTGTGTCGCTTGTTTAATTTT
This sequence comes from Monarcha castaneiventris obscurior, assembly GCA_026261815.1. Lineage (NCBI taxonomy): Eukaryota > Metazoa > Chordata > Aves > Passeriformes > Monarchidae > Monarcha > Monarcha castaneiventris. The sequence goes on along the minus strand of JAMPIT010000371.1, from coordinate 5,892,119 downwards.
ACTTCAATACAAAACTGCAGCATCTTATAAAAAGAAATTCAAAGTAACACCCATGCACCACTGACACGACCCAGCAGCACTTACGGGAGCGAACTCATTTGCGCACCACAAAAGCGAGTTTACTAAAGAAGCGGAGCCGTACTTGTCTTTGCCGGGCTGTCACTGCTGCCGGGCTTGGACACCAACCCCACCAGGGATGCGGACTTCAGGGCGCTGCCATAGCTCAGCGTCAAGTTTTCCGAGGCTTTCTTGGCCAGCGACAAGATCGGAGCAGACCACCTGGCTTCCTCCGGTTTCGCCTTCTCCTCGTTCCTCAGCTCGGCCGCGTCAGGGAGCTGTTTTTTGTCAATAACCTCGAAGTCTTCCTCCTTTCCCGCGGCGGGCGCGGCGCGGCGCTCCCCGGCAGCCATCTTGGACGGGTCACATGACCGCGGGCAGGGGCGAGGAGGCGCCCCCGCCCCGGGTGAGGGGTGGGAACGGGAGGGACCCGGGAGCTGGGGCAGGAACCGGGAACCGGGCAGGAACCGGGACCAGGGCACGGCCCGGGAACCCGGGCACGTCCCGGAGGCAGCGTGAAGCAGCTGCACACAGAGGGAAGGCTGCAAGACAGGCCCGGCCAGGACTGAGCGCTTCCCTTGGCGTTCAGAGTTAAAGGGCGTGAAAGATGAAGAAAGAGTTTACCTCTGAACGAGTTAGGAAAGTAACAAAAAGTACAGGTTTTTACTGCTGTGTCCCCAGACGTAATTTTAAATAAAAAGTTAATGTGTTTTGACATCTCAGATTCACACAGTTAAGTTGTGACAGCTTTAAGAGATCTCTATTACTCTGCCTGCGATTCAAGTCGTTGTAAATGAAAGTGGAGGATTGGTATGACAGGTGCACTGCTGTGAAAAGGGCTTGTCTTCGTCACTGACAGGGGAACACCACTACTCAGTAAAGCCACTTCATTAATGGATATGAGCTGTGTTTGGTAGAAAGACCTATCATGAAGGGGAACTGAAATTACCCCAGCATGAAAATTTGATCTTGCTATGTGCCTCAAATATTGATGTAGCCTACTGATGTATGGCTTGTTAACTGTTTTTCCATCCAGCAACTGCATGTGCTTGAGATGTGTCACTGGTTTAGTCACGAGGCTTTAGATGCTGCATGTGAGCTTTTAGTGCTATATAGAGGAAAGTCTTTTGGGTTTTGTGGTGGTGTGCTTTTTTTTTGTGGTTAAGAAATAGGAGAAGGAGGAGAGAATAGGAGAGTTGAAGGTCAATTTCCTTAGTCTTGCAGCAATATAAATCTTCAGGTCTATATCTTATTTTTTCCTTATATAAGCTACTTTATGATTGAGATTCTGTCTTCTTGGCTTCTTAGACACTGAGAATTTAACAACTTGTGTTACACAAAGCACATGGAAGCTCTTATATTTTTTGTTGAGAATTCAGAGATCAGCAGCCTCTTATTCACCCATGATTCAGATGAGCTAAGTATAGGCTTTAAGCTACTTCTGCTAAGGGCTGCTAGAGATCAGTTCTGCTCCATCTTGTGGACTCCAGCAGTATTGTGCTGTTTGTAAGGGAACAGCTCAGCTCTGTACGTTGCTATCTTGCAGTTGAATTGATGAATATACCTCTTGACAGGAGTAAGACTTGATAGTGATTTTCTGCCTTTCATTAACTACCCAGCATTAGAGTCAGGACGGAGAAGGTAGTCTTGGCTAGAAGCAGAATTCTAAGCATTAAAATAATAGGGTTTTTTCCAATGCATCTGAAGAATAGGGCATAAAAGTTTTGTGACTGAGAAAATAAAAGTTAACCAAGGCTCCTCTTTGCCTCATTATGTTACTCCCTTAAGATAACGATGCCTCAGACTCCTCTTTACAGCCTCACAACGAGCTATTTTGTAAAAATATGAAGTGAAGCTATCACATAGTCTGTGATCATATTTTCTTATGTTACTATTAAAGAAATATTTGATCATTTTATTTCAAGTGTCTGATTAGGAAGGTTTATACTGTGCATAATAAATGTGCTAAAACTTTTGCTACACGATTTAATTGTGCTTCACTTACTACTATTTGGTCAAAATTACTTAATCAGCCACTGATTGCTTTAAATGCCCTCTGTCCTCACACTTTTTATTTTCAAGCAAGCAAGAAGTCTTGTGACATTGTAAGGGAGCCCTAAGTTGAAGAGATTTGTTTTGTTTACAGAGTACAATTTCCTAAGGAGTCATTTGGGGCAGCCAAGGAGGGTGAAATTATTACAGAATACAGCTTTAAGCAAATTAAATAAAAAATTAAAAACGCAAAACTATAAGTGACGTAACTTTGGTTTCGGTTCACTGATTTATCAAGGAGGGGCACTATGCATGAATGACACTGCTTACTTTCAGCTGTGAGATTGGGCTTATTTTTGTCTTCTGCAGATGATGATAGTTCACCACTGTTTTCTTTTTGCAGACCACTGGTCCAGCTCTTGCTACTCAAGTGAAGATGAACAATGTTTTCTTTTGAAAGCCCATTTTGTGGCTAGTTTAGGTCTGCCATAAATGTCAGTTCTGTGTAATCACAAAAATACTTAAAATAGTTAGGGCTCATTGAAAAGTTAGTCAGGGGACTAAGTGACCCACTTACTACATTTTGCTTTTCCTAACCCTAGAAATCAACGTGCTTCTAAAGAAAAAATACCATTATGAGGCTGAGATAAGGAAAGATCAGTTCCTTTTTCATGCAGATCTTGCACGGCCTTGTTTGGTTTTACTGTCCTTCCCTCTTCTCTGTTTTCTTATGTGACAGGATAAAAATTCACTTTTGAAATACCTAAAAAATAGTGAATTCAAAGTATAGAAAAAGATTATTCTGAAAGAATTCCTATTTTAATCAGGAAATGGTACATTTTATACAAAAATGTGGTTAGCAGAATGGAAGATAATTTCAGAATAGGAGAAAATCAATTCTTATTCAATGATACTTAGAAAGACTATTTCTTTGGTTAATTCCTCTATTTCATATTTATTGCTTTTTTGGAACAATGTTTTAAGAAACTTTCTCTGCCATTTAACATTCCAAGTTAATCACACACTATAAATATTTAAAACCAGCAAAATGCCACTGTGTGCTAAAGGGTAAACTTTTGTGATTAGCTGTTATTAATACTTTGCATTCCTATAACTTTTTCAGTCAGCAAAACAGATTATATTACAAATGATGTAGTTGAGGTTTTGACCTTTAAAAGGCTGGTAGGAATAAATACCAAGTGTGGCTGTAGTTGGGAATAACATAAAAACCCCCAAACCCTGGTGTGTTATGTGTTTGACTGCATATTATAGAAGTTCTACAGAGCAATACAAATCACAGTATTTGTTGAGAAGAATTCAGTGCTTGCTGAGTAGAGCTGCATCCACAAGTCCTGAGCCACCACCTTGTGCAAGCAGAAGGCAAGAAGCTGTGCATAGACCCCGTGCAGCCATCCAGAGTCACCTCCCAGTGATTGCAGCAGTGTCAAATAGCAATAGGCAGCTCCTTGTACCCTTCTCTCCCTCCCCATTCCTCAAACTGCTAAAACATTCTTCCCCATGAGCACTGGGGTAAGTGAGAGCCACTCGAGGAATAACAGTACTAGGAAATGATAACATGTTTCATTTAGGACATCATCAAAAAAACCCCAAACCCTCAACACTTTCCAAAGCCAAGAATAAATTCCTTCATTATAACAGTGATTAAGTAATTAGCAATGACAGTTTTAAGTGTTGTTCTACCTCTATTGCAGCTACTTAGTTAAGATACTTTCCTATCACTTCTAATCAAAAAGGGATTTAAAGAAACACAAAAATTCCAGTTGTGTCATTGCAGCTGTATTGAGTCAAATTTTTTTTTTTTACTTTTAAAACCACAACTTTATGCTCCCTGATCCTACTGCACCAGCTAATGCCATCCTTGCAAAAACTCATTGGTACTGACAAAATCATCTGTTTGAAACTCCTTTCTAAAGTCGTTAGAGTCCCTAAGAGGACATGGAAATATTTATAGATGGAGATGTGTGTCATTGCAGTAAATAAAGGAAAAGACAGTAAAATATGGAAGAGAAACTTGCATTGAGATGTTGGCATGGAATCAAAAGAGCAGCAACTCACTCAGTATAAATTGATCAGCCAGTTAAGACCAAATACCCACCAGATATATGTTGAATGACAGTCTGAAGAAAAGTCCAGTATATTTATTGTTCTGCTCTTCTGCTCTGAACTATTGCCTGGGTTTTAGGAAAAAAAATCTTCTAATAGGAGTATCGACCACTAGAATGTGGAATATCAGAAAGAAGGTAAAAAGCAAACATACCGCTTTTTCTTTTAGTCATTTCACATTTGTTGGCAAATGTAAAAAGAGGCAGAGGCAGAACTTCCCAGTAGGTGACACTATGGCACCACTTTATTCACAGAGCAGCCTCTAACGCCCAGCAAAAACCACGTTGTGCAGCCACCTGAGAAAGTACCGGAGAGCTCCCAAGAAAAAGAAAAAAACAAGCTGTGATGCTCATCTGAGCGACCCCTGAAGCTGCTCAGTGAGGGAGGCCGTGCTAATAGAGACCTCTGGGGTGAAAGTTGCTTGGCTTCTTTTACAGGAGCTTCAATTTGTGGCTGTTGAATGAGTGTCCAGGAATGCTCACTAACGGAAAAATGGAATCCTACCTGTTCATGTATCAGGGTCATTTACCAGTTCTAGAGTTTTCTCGTGGGATTATGAAATTAGTAGTATTTTAGAAAAGATTTTTTTTTTGTTAGTAGTTGTTACATAATGTTCCAAGGATGTTATGAGTAATAAGGTTTGGATAAGTGGTATCATTTGGTCCAGGCTACAGACTAAATTAGGAATCAGACCACATCTGTTTGAATAGTTTAATTCCTAGACTTCATGACCTGTGTGGTTTTGGGTACATTTTTCATGGCTTATCTGTTTTGTTGGTTTGTGTTTTGTTTGTTTGTTTGTGTTTTGTTTTGTTCTCCCCCCTCCTTCCTTTCTTGTTTTTTTTTAGTTCTTACTAGCTTGGTTTTGTGGGGTTTTTTTGGGTTTTTTTTTTTAAATTCTTCCTACTATTGCATGCAGACAGTTTTGTATCAAGCACAATTTTGAAGGTTTTATAAAAGTGCTGTAAATTGACTCGACTGAGGGGCATAGGGTCAAAGGAATTATAAATGTGATTACAGGCTGAATCCTAGTAAGATATGAATGTGGTATCTTTGAAATGCGCTGACATTTTTGCTACTTAATGCAGTTTTCAACTAACACGCATGAGAATACTTACATGTGACTTAATTAGCTGAAGAAATGGACTCATATTGTTCTATTAGTGTAACAGAAATTATGCAAAATGTTGTTAGTTATTATATCAGCCAATGAAATACATTATATACTCCCTAGACAAATTTAGAAAAACACCTTTATGCTATACAAAAACACTATAGTAATTTTAATCATATGTTTCAAAAGCAAATACTGGAAGTTCATAAAGAATTTACTCTATTATCCATAAACTAAAGAACATTTAGGTGCTTGCATGCAGTTCTGGTGACACTTGAGGGCACAATGTGGCACAAACTGGCTCAGGTTTCTTCACAAAGAATTGAGATCCTATGACTGAGTCCCCTCTGTAAGGTACAGAGTTGGAAAAGATAGTTAACTAGTAGTGTGAGAAGTGCAATTCCTGACTTTTCTGCTGCCTTTGATTTTCTCATTTTCTGGTACCTCTGTGAGTGACACTGCATACTAATTAGTAAGATATTTAGAGAGCTTAAGCCAAAAGTGAAGTCAATAAATCTTTAGCTAGATTTTTCTTTGTTTTAAATAGAAACAATATCTTCTCTCTCTTCTTTCCTTTCCTTCCTCAGAGTGTTTTTCCTTGCAGAGCTGTAATTTAAATTTGGTATACCACACTTAGGGATAACTCCCAGACCCTTTCATTCAATAGGAATTTTTATGGGGTGAAAAAGGGAAAAAATGAACTAGGTGTTTTACAGATGTACAAAAGCACCTTAGTTACTGACAGAATCAAAGGGAAACCTGAATATTTGGTTAATGCAGGTGTGCAGCTCAGCTTCACCATGTCTCTGTTATCAGTTCCCCTCATGTTACAGGTTAGGCTAATTTCTCATCAGGCCTTTCCAAGCTTGATGGAAGCTTGAGTGGGCAAGTTAGATGTTAACAGTGAGATTGCTTAGTGATCTCTCACCAGAAATCCTTTTGAAATATCTTCACTAATCCATTTGAGGGAATTAATCATATGTAAGCATGTCATCTTTGGAAACAGAACTGAAAAACGTGGGGCAGTAGTCACTCTAGTGGTTTAAACTAGTTTAAAGGGCCACTGGAGTGCTGCTGTTCTCCTTTTTCTGCAGCTGTGTGTTCCCATTTCCTTACATAGCACTGATCCCCGCCTGACCTTCTGACAAGCCAGTGGCAGGTGAAAGCAGCAGGAAATGCAGGCTGGGGCTCTGTAGCCCCCCAGGGTGATCTGACTGCTTGCTGCCTTCTTGCCCCCTCTTGCCTCTGGCCTAACCCTTCCTCAGCTCCCTTGGCCACTGCTTGCTGAGCCATTTCAGTGCACTGAGTTAGCAGAAAACTAATACAACAACGGTGAATAGTTTTTCTGCTGATTTAATGCACTGACACAGCTCATATTTTCCAAATTGTGTGCTGGGAGAATCACTTCCTATATGAATGTCCTGTTCAACCCCCAGTTTTCTGCCTGCCCTGAGTTGGTCACAGAGGCTCTACATGGCAGATGTGCAAACAGATGATGCAAAACAGATGACAGAGTTACTACTGGAGTGTTTTATCTTAAAGATCGTTCTTTCCATCTTTTCTCCATCATAGGGATTCCTGGCATCATACCAGCATAGGGGCAAGAAGGACCAGAAATAGAAAGAGGAATCATTGCTTTGGTAAATCCCAAAAAGCTTCTAGTAACCAATGGATCAGAGACTTTGTGATTAGGAGTTGTATCTGAAGTAGCCATCTTCAGATAAAGAGAATATAGAGAAAACAAGATGTGGGTGTAGACTGAAAGCTCATATGCCCAACAGCAGAACCTCCCCAGAAACCTCCAAATTTTTTCAATTTTTTTCTGTTTAGATCCTCAGTTTATACTGTTCCTGACTTACACATTGATCTTGAATGCTGATGATACTGTCATGTAGGCAGATGTAACTTCCTTCCTCAAATACTGAGAAACAGAGCAACCAAGGAACCATGACAGGTTCAGCTAGAAAAAAAAAGAGAGAAGGGTCTAATAATGCCAAATGCACTTAATGTGCCACAGGTGGCATTGTTAGAAGTGCATACCATGGCAAATTTCTGTTGACACCTCACCTGATGTAATACAGATCTCTTTAAACTATCTCATATAATCAAGAGAATTCCTTTTTCTACAGCAGACAGGGGTGAATCTTAAAAGCGCACAAAGAGGAAAGTTACAGAATTGTGAAAGAGCCATAATTTATAACAACTTGGGTGGCAATAAAGAAGTGTAATGATGGCTTTAATGAAATAAAGTGGAGATCGTTAATCTTTTTAGGTGAAACTTGTTTAAAATTTCTAGCAGTGTGAAAGAAAGAGACCTCTAATTGAATTGCCACTTTGTGCAAGTGAGGAGGCAAAGACACCTCTGGTAGATGGCTGTGTTTTGTTAACAGAGAGTGGTAATTGGCATCCCACTGTTAAGATTCAGTGTCTTCCATTTTCCTTTTCCTCTTCGGTCTAATAATTTCAGAAGATTTTACAAATTGCCCTGACAGCTGTTGGAAATTGTTTAGTATTAGTAACTATTAGTATTAGAAATAGAAATAGTGTTAGTATCAGTAACTGTAGCAGAATTTTCAGGACCTCTTTTAAAAAGCAAAAAAAAAACAAACCCAAACCCTCATCTGAAAACGGCTCTATTGACTGAAGTGAGGAAGAAAAATGTGAAGCCCAAATGTAGTAATTAAGACTTAAGTTGAAAGTTTTGTTGTTTTTCCAATAAACATAAACCAAACATGTTTGTTTTTTAAGTACAATAAGAGCAATAAAATATCCCATCATTCTCTACCAATTATCACTTCAGGCTTTGATCTTGTCTGAATTCATAAGCTCTCAACTCCAGTACTGCCAGGATATGTTGGTATTGATCTCCCCTGGATCAATGCTTTATAATGGTTGAGGGCATGAGGCCACCCAAGGCACTGTCACATAATACTGAGGCCCTGCTTTGGTCTTTAACTGTGTCAGGGTTGCCATGTGCAGTCTGTAAACACGGAAGAAAAAGATCTTTCACTGGATCATATTGGTGGGTAACCACTGCTATCTTGGAACTCTCACAACAGGCTGACATTTCAGGTGCATCTCCAAAAGTTCCAATTATGGTGGTTCTTGCCAGTCAGGCGTCCCCTCCCAGGACCTCAGTGTTACTTCTTGGTGTTTTCTTTCTTAAAAATCCACCACCAGTTTCAGGTAAAGGAGAAAATCTGGAGATGCTGTGGAAGAAGATGAGTGAAGAGGATTTAAAGGCTGCTACATTGCTTGCATTTTACTTGCAAATTGAAAAGTCATTGAGGAATTTCATAGTGTCAGAAAAATAGTTGGCTTTGCTTTTTGGAGAAAATGTTATGTTTATATGTAAGAGAGAAACTGCTTGATTAAAAAACTTCACAGTTTACTATTAAGTGATACTGCTTTGTACTCATAAGGAGAAGCCTTATGGCTGACACACTGCAGGGAAACTTCAATCTTTGTTCCATTCCCAGGTCTGGGGTAGTTTATTTATGTCCTGACCCTTATATTGTTTATGATTCCAAACTTTGCCTTAGTTTTCTTTCTACAGAATGGTCACTATCTTCCTTAATTTTGTCTATGTAGGCTGCAGGCTGTTTGGAACGGGGACTTCTCATTGTATTACTAAATGCATGTATCATGCCTGGCACAACCAGAGCTAATGTTGTTTGGCTAAGTAGATATATATTTAATGCCATTGTTTTAAAAAAATATTGTAAAGTGCTGCTGTTGAATTGGAGTGCTTCCAGTTAAAGTTACTTTTATGTCTGGTTGTAGAGAAAATGTTTCACAGTGAAAGCTATAAATTTTCATTAACCAAAACGAACTAAATTTGCCGCAGGCTTCTAACTTCAGCTCATTATGTGTCTTGGAAAGTAAAGTATTTCAGTTATTTGTTATTTGTAGAGGCTGAACTGCAAAATCCTTAACTGCTTGAGAAATTATGTAGATATGATGGATCCCAGAATAAGAAAGATGGAGGGAAGGAAAGAGCAAAATTTTGTCCCAAACTAACTGGATGTGAGAGAAGATTTTGAACTAATTTGGAAGACTAGGATTGTAGGATAACAGAAAAGTTCTATATTTTTTCCTTCTATGACTGAATTATGTTTTCTCACCATTGTGCTCATATTTTATAAAACCCAATTAAAGAAAAATCAGTTTGATTCCTGATATAGGCATGGCCACTATTTTATCATAAATACAGCTTTTTTTTCAGGCTAGCCTCTGCTTAGTGCAGATACAAAAAAGTAATGGAACTGTGGATCTAGGTGCAAGTTAACTTTTTCAAAATAGTTTCTGATACTGATCTCTTTTCATTTGACTATGACACTCTGTAGAGATTCCTAATTAGCTAACTTCTTTCTAAATTCAATTTTACATGAGAATCAGAGCAGTCAGTTGTTTGATTTCCCACTGGTGGGGAAATGAGTGAGCAGCTCCATGGTGCTTAGTTGCCAGCTGGGGTTAAACCATGACAACTCATTATGTAAAGTTTTACTTCTAGAGCAGCTCTGAGATGCACTGAGCACAGAGTCCAAAGGGAAATACTTGCTTTGTGCCTAAAGTATCTCTGAAATTTATTAAAACCAGTTTTGCGATAGTTTGGAGGTAGTGCCTAGATCTGAACTTTGGGCCTTAATCCTCAGTTCTGCCTTCTGTATTTATCTTCCTCCTTTATGCTCCCTAAGTGAGCAGAGGTGATGGTGTCATGATCACATTGCTGTCTTAACTAAAATTTGCATTGCTTTATGGAGAGGAACTTCACTGGCATTGATTAAAGATATGATCCCTGCTTTTAGAGAAGGAAACAAAAAACCAAGTGATTTTAGTTCTTGCTAATCAAAATTTCAATCTCTGCAGTGAATAATTGATATGAGATCTAAATCTCTGTGAAGTAAATTTAATTTATACTCATGAACAGGACAGAAGCCACAGGAAGCTGGTAAGAATTTGCTTTGAGAAGTTTCCTCAGGGTAGGGGGGACCTTCTTCATGATAATAGTTGTGTGATTTATTGTTACTTTAATTTAAAATTCCAGAAAACCTTTATATTTCAGGACAAATCAAATGTAACATGCATTATTCTTAGGGATCATAGGAAGAAGAGATTGAATTGGGGCTTACAATAAATCGTAAGAAACAAAAAAGTCCTCAGATATTTTCCTGCACAGGTTAATAGATGTTCATTTTTGGTATTAAGTTTTGCAATATGTCTGAGCCAGAGCAGGAACTCACAACCTCCAAAAGAGCAATGTCACTTCCTACTTTTTTTTTCTGCTTATTTGTAATCAACATGTTCCTTCCTCCATCTTCCCTTGACTCAGGGACTCACCTGACACTTACCATGAGCTGATTCAGCTAAATCTGACTAAATGAGCAGAAAACTACAGCCCTCAAAAAAAAACCAAAAAAAACTCATCACAAAAAATCCCAACCAACCAACCAACCAACCAACCAACCAACCAACCAACCAACCAACCAACAACAAACACCACCCCCCACCCCAAAATCTCAGTGTTTTTCTGCTTATTTGGAGGGTTGAATGGACTCACTAAAAGTCAAGTGAGTGGCAGAGAACATGTAAGGATGAAAACATGTAACTGGGAGAGAGCCCTATTCTGTCCAAGGGAAATTATATATCATTTCAGTTACAGGGCAGGAACTTCTGTTATTAAATTGAAATTCCAGGTGCAATCCTTTTTATTTTTTAGTAAGTCTCTCCCTCTCACAATTTAAAAACTTTTAAAATGTTACAATATTCATTTTTAAAAAAATATGGCAAATATTAATTTGGAATATTACATTTTTGCCTCTTTTTTAGAAGACCATCAATACAAAAATCTAATTTTTTGTGAATTATGCAAGCTGGCAAGGACATTTTCAGTATCTGCTACAGTTTGAGAAATCTGTTCTATAGGTGGCACTTAACAATCTACTTTTCTTTAGCATATGCCTAATTTTTCTGATTTGAGTGCTCTTGCTTAGGAATAAAATAGTCAGAATTTTATCCTTGCCAACAAAAAATGAAGCATCTCAGGAAATGCCATGTTCCCATTTTTTGATTAATTCTGCTTCTACTGGTTTGACCTATTAATGACCAGTTGTGGTCATAGTTAGACCGGTGTGATTTCCATATCACTGTCTGCACATACTTGACTTTTTCCCTTGACTGTGATAGTTTCCTACCTGCTCTACTGCAGAGTTTGATGAAAATTTAGCTGCTGTGAGAAACATGTGGCACCAACACTGTGATGACTCAAGAACTGGCAGGGAGCCCTACAGTTCTGCTGAGTAAGTTGTTATTCCTGAGTTTGCAATTTAATAGCTTATATTTTTGCTGGAAAAATTTATACTATGGTATGAGAGTTATTGTGACTTCTTTTTAGTTTTCACATTATCCTACCTATGACTTTTTCTGTTGTTTTAGTATCAGTCTAAAATAAGAGTTTAAAAGCAGTGGTCTCCTTTTCAGAATCTGACAATCTTTCACACACCTCTGTCTCTGAGTTATTTCTGATTAATACATTGAATCGTAAAGGTCAAAAGAAAGAACTTGGTGTTATGTTTTTCGATGATGATAATAGAAAATATTATGAAATAAGAGCTGTGCCTTGATAGATGTAGTGATTTTTGCTAGACTGAATTGCTGTCTCAAAATTCCCAGACTTTTCAGTCTTAAAAAAGGCTTTTTTTTTTTTGTACTACTTGTAGAAACACTGCATTGTACAATAGGAAATAAAAACCAGATTTCAGAAGGTTTTACATTTTCCTTTACAGAGATACACTCAATTTTTATCTTAATCTCGAAACATTGTAACAAGTCATGGGATTAATTTCAAAGAACCTCAGTCTGCTGCTACCTCCACATTTACAAAAGAAACTTAGGAAACCCAACCTGGGAAACCTTCTTTTAATACAGTTCTGAGTATACAGTTCATTACTGTCCCTAAGACACTCAGATTTAGCTTGACTTAAATGTCAGAAAATATTATTCAGGTGTACAAGACACCAAAGATCACATGTAACTGGTATATTGAATCTTAATTAGCAGGGAGACCATATAAAACTCAGAAGCTTCTATGAACTAAGAAAACAATCCTGACATTCTCTGCTCAGCTCTGGATATTTGTTACTGACTTTGATCTCCAGTGATAATCTCCAAAGACCCAGGATTCTGGCTCACTTAAAAATTGGGTTTACTTTCAAACTTTGCTGTTAAGTCATTATTACCAAATAGCTGGAAGTACTAGAACCTCATAAAAAGTGTTTTATTTCCCATTACATGAGTTAGAGTTTAGGCAACAACATTACATAAAACAAAACTTGTTTCTTCTCTGCAGCTCAGTTTACTTAGTGTTAAATGTATTCTATGCATTGACACCATGTCCTGTTTGGCTTTTATAACAATCAGCAGGTTTGTGCAGGTCCCATTATGTTTAGAAAAGATCACAACATTTTTAGAAGATGTAATAACCAAATAGCTGTGAAATGGCCTAATGCATCTTTGCTTCAGATAAAGACCAGAGTCCACATCATAGTTAACAGACTCATCTGGCAAGTAGGGAAAAAAAATCAGTTTTTCTTCTAGATTTTCTTCTTTGATATTTGTTCTTGGCAGGATTATTTCTAATTAGATTGTTCTTTTTCCCAGTCTCAGAAGGGACACATACAGTGAGTGAACAAGCAGACTTTGTAGCTCATGCATCTGAACTGCAGCTAATAAAGTGCACTGACACTGCAGCTAAATTTGCATTTTTAAGAAGTCCATTGTCACGACTAATTACATAATTTCCTTTGCTATGGGAGAATGTTACGGGAACAATCTGTGAAAGACTCTGCATCAAACTTCAGATTATTTGGACTTTTATTATGGTTAAGCTTATGAATTTGCAGTGTGATCTTGAAAAATACTTCAGGTGCTCAGAAACCTGAGGTGAGTTTAGCTTTTATTTGAGAGGGCCACATTAAATGTTCTCTCATACTTCTCTTGTAATTTAATTGGCACCATATCACCTGCATTATAAAAAATTATTGGGATATCAGAATCTGTTTCTTTCTTCCTGACATTTCCATTGTTATGAAAAGCAAAGTTGAAATCTGATGTCAAAGAAGTTGGAAAATGTGGTTGTGTTTGTAATTAAACACAAGCAAAGCAACTCTAAGCCCATTTTTTCCTTTCTGCCTTGAGTAAGTAAAAACCATTCCTGGTATTTTCTGGGCAAGATATCTACCAAAATCAATGAACTAATGCACAGGTTTGCATGAAGTGCTGCAAAAGTAAATGCACCAGGGAACCTTTCTGAATATTTATGTAAAGGCCCCGTTGCTATGCATTCTGTGGGAATGTTATGTATGAGGACAAATGGGATAAACACTTGGATGCTGAAAGTGATGCTTGGAGAGGATGAGATCAACTTACCATTATGAAGTTGGGTTGGAAACCTTTTGGTTGGCTGCAGCACACAAATCCTGATTGCTTTGCCTTACTGACACTTATGTTTATAACGATGTTGTGAGGAGGTTTCAGTCAGTGCTCAACTGGCATTTTTTATACAGAATGGAGCTGATACAAACTTGTAATTTTCAGTTTGTGGGATGTTCTGAATTCCACATTTTGTTTCCATCTCAGGATACAAAGCAATGCAATTTCCAAAACAATTCTCAATGCAGCTTTGTTTAAACTGACACATTGCTGACAAAAATGGTCTGTGATAGCCCAACATAATTTTTCCCTTGGCTGCTTTGCTGTGTAGAACTTAATTCTCGTGTATTCTGGGAAACTTCAGATATGTAAATTTGTGTCCTCTGTCCTTTGGGAAACAAAGTGATACCATTGTCATAAAACACACAGGACACTACAAACACTTCAAATTTTACTTCTAAGGTTTCGTAACAGGGTCGCAAATTTTACCTTTTACTTTGGATTTTTTATGTTTTCCTACATTGTGGGTTGCAAACTCAATTTAATGGCCAAATTCCTTTATTTTCATTGCAATTTTTTCAATATTTTCAGGAAAAACTTGTTGGGGTGTAAATCTTGGATCATGAACTCACCCTGAAAGGTCTGTTCTATACCTGAAAGGGAAGAGATCTTGTCCCAGAACTCACTATCTCTGTGAAGTTGCTCTGTGGCTCTGTTTGACAGAGAATGGTCAGTCACACTGGTCGTGTTAGATCTTAGCTGGATTTATAGGTTATCAGTTGCTGTCTGGGCAAACCTTTCTGCTGAAAACTGCTGCCCCCTATATTTCTCTTATATTGCCAGGTGCAGCTCTTCAGTGACATGGGTGTGTCTTGAAGCCCAGACAGACAATTATCTATGTTGTGGACTTAAGATTTGGTACTCATCACTGTTTACCACACTCAGATGTTATGGCTGAAGAGCCATGGTATCTCTGCCATCTGTTTGGGCTAGAATTTGAACTTGGGAAATAAGAGTAGTGAGAAGCTTTTCAATGACCATTTTTAGTGGCAGGGTGGGTTTTCCATAAATTTTTTTTTGGTGACTATTGATTATCTTCTGGTTCTTTTTGATAAATATTAAGGGAAAAGAAATAGTACTTGTTCATCTGGTGCGCAGGAAGTGTGATTTGACACAACCAAGTGGCTTTTAGGTGGTAGATCCTTATTAATAATTACATAAGGGTTACTTTAACTTAATTTTACTTAATTTAAGAAACTGTGTAAAATGTAGGTACTTAGTCAATTCGCTTCCAAGAAGGAGGAAATGTAGGGCATATAATAACATGTTACATTTAGAAATCCATAGAAACATGACTTTTCATTGCTTTAATTGTTTTCTTACTCTTGCATATATCAATCTTTTATTTTCTGATTTTTACCTTTTATTCTGTCTCTAGATGAAGTCACTCTCTTGTAGTCTGTGATTGCCAACTCTTCCCTTCAAGAACAGATTATTGACCATTTTTTGAGTTTACTGTTGGTGAAGAAGCCATTGGAAATAATTTTAGTAGGGTTGGCTAAAGTCCATGGGTCACATGCTATTTGAGCTTTTTATCTTATTGAATTCAGGAGCTGAAAGTGACATAGTAATGAAAAGTCAGAAGGGGGAGAAGTGGATCAATATATTGCTGAATTCTTATTGAAATTCTCATGCTTAGACTGTTCTGGGCGGTTTTATTTCTGCTTAACATTTGCTGAGTGAAAGTCATTGCCCTAGAGATGCAAGATTTATTGACACACAGAGATGAAAATGATTAGCTAAAAGGTTTCTGCACAAAGAGAATCAGAATCAGCTGAAACACTACAGGGTGGTTCATATACAGGAGGCTGAGCTATTTCAAATAAGTTATTAATGTTGAAAGCTGAAAGCTGAGGTAGTTAATATTACACCAATTGTTTATTCTTTGCTTCCTTTGTCGGGACCATAAAATTCTGAAAAATTTTCAGCTATATATATAGGCTTATATATTCTATACACACATGCTTTGCTTTTTAGAGTTCATAAAGGCTTCATTATGTTTCCATAGATTTATTCTCTAATTAAGTACATGGTTGTTTATTTATAGATAGCAGCTTTTGAAGAATTGACTTTATGGAATGTTCCTGCAGTCCTGACAAAGGTAAAGCTTTATAACAATATATTCTGGTTCATTAGGAATCATGCATACTCATTTTTTATTTGATTTCATATGCCACATATGCAGCATCTTGGTACACCCTATTTAGCTTTTCAAACATCTGAAAGATGTCAGCATTATTTGGCTTCCAGTGCACATGAGCCTGCCAGGAACACAAGGCAGAACCTCTGCTTTTTGGCCTAATGAAGAACAGGTTTTGTCCTCAGATTCGACTTTCTCTTGACTTTGTACAGGCAAGAGTATAGTAAAGCCTGGAAAGCTTAATTGTCAGACAGATCAAATTGAATTACAGCGTGGTTCAGTGCTCTCAGAAGTCCAACATAGGGAAAAATTCATCTTCTAACTAGATGGCATTCAAAAGAGTTTACTGATCTTACTAAAGCTACTCACAATCCCAGCGTCACCACATTTCTAGTGATAATCTTCAGTGGGCCACGTCTTTGCTTCCTTCATCCAGGTGCTGAATGGACAGGGATCCACAGGAAATTTGTGGCACTCTGTGAAATCCTGCTGTGTCCTGCCCTGGGCTGCCAGCACAAGGGCTGGGGGCAGCGCTTCCAGTCACAGGGCCTGGGGTAAGCAGGGAAGGTGCTGGAAACTGTGCCAGTGCCCGGGTGCCCTGAGTCAGAGCTGGCTTTGAGGAAGGAGACATCTCACTGTTGAGCTTGTCTTGCCCAAAGGACAGGGCTTTATATATCCTGCTGTTTCTCCTTATTAAATCTGGAACATTCTAAGCAAAAACTACTAAATAAAAAAAAATTAAATACAACTCACAATTCAGAGAAAATGAGATGAGAGATTACTGAACACCAGACAAACCTGGAAGTATTGAATAATTATATATACTGTTGCAGGCAATGTTGTATGAAATTTAATTCCAGGTTTCACACGGGTTTTAAAGCTCTGAGCGGGTTTTATTTTGAAATAGAAATGATTAAACGTAATTTTTCAATAGTTTTACATGATTAATGTAACAGGCTGATTTTCCTTTGAGTACATCATAAATACCATTCACATTGGTGTGCTATATATGGAAAGTTTTATTGCTGCAGCACTTTATGAAATTATTCTTTGGGAAATTATAGATATTCAATGAATAATTCAAGGGAAAGAATAAAACAAAATCTAATAAACTCTGCGTATGACTGAACTTTGACATTATTACAGTAATGTGTATACACAAACCTCACTGTTATTGTGGAAAAATGATTCAAGTAGAGACTGACTTTTGCAAGAAGAGATGTTTCCACACTTTAATTGTCAGAGTAGAAAAGTGAAAATTATTAACTAATTGATAACCTGAATACCAATCATGCTTTCTTCTCTTTCCAGAGAAGTAAAGAGCAAAAGATATAAAAGATAAACTGTTGAGAAAATACTGGAATTTTGCCAGGGGTTCCAAACATAACATTTTCTGTGAGTCTAAAATCAAAATCTGTAAATCAAAAAACTAAAAACGTTGAGGAAAGTCACATCTTAGAGGATTATACCAAAAAGTGCCTGTGCTCTTTTCTCCCTTCACTACTTTGGGGAAACTTCAGGGGTGAGGCAGAGGTGGTTACAACAGGTAGGGAATGGAAATGAGGAGAATGGTGTGGTCTTGACTAAGCTGGGAAAAACTGGGGCAAGTAATGAGAGAGACTGAACAGGTACCATCTTGGTGTTTTCTTTTGTGTACAGCTGCAACCCAATTTCTTGCCAATACTTAATTACTGGGCTATGGAAAATAGTCCATAAGCTCTTTAAGGTGTGCTTTAGACTGGTATGAAGAGTACCTGCCACGAACATCTTAACTCCTTTCAGGAGCCTTGGGTAACTAGAAAGTGCACAGAAGGGTACACCCAAAAGCTTTGCACATCTTTTTACAGCCTCACCATCCTAAAGGACAATGGAGCAGGGCAAGAGGGGGTATTTCCTTCTCGAAAGGGTTAAAGCTGATTTAGCACCATATTCCTGTGCTTATCTGCCCTCAGGATTTTGTGCTCTCTCCCTCCTCACTGCACAAGTGTCCTGTAGAGGCTGACCTCATGGCTTAGGATAGAGGGGATATGGATACCTGTGGTATCTTCATGTTATGCACTGACTTTTGAGACAGTTAGAGGTAAAAAACCCCCCATCACTTCAATGGTCCTTGAGCCTGCGAAAAAGACAGAGTCAAAATCAAGCCCACCCTGTATTTCAAACAGCTACAGCAGTTTCAGACATTTGTTAAATAAATAAAGTCCTGTAGCTCCCCTCTCAGAAATTTCCTACAAATATGTTCAATTTTTTCTGTTTTATTTGGTATATAACATGGCAACTCTTCTTCAGTGACTGTAAATCAAAGTAACACCATGGATTTTAAGAGCAGTATGTGAATTTATTCCAACTAGCGGGCTCGTGATTAACTTCAGTGGTCCCAGGGAAATTTATGTTAGCTGGAGGGTCTAATCCACTGATTTCAGTGGAGCTGTCCAACTTTCTTCAGGTGGAGAGCTGCCTACATCCTACCACTATTTCTTTCAGATTTGTTAAACTAAAATTAACAAGACACAGAAAAAAAATTTATGAGTTTGACATGTTGATGACTGTCATGGATTTTCCTTAACCTGAATGGATCTTTGGGTATGGAACTGAGTCTTGCTTTCTCCCTACTGTAGATCCCCAGCTCTTCAATTTGTCCCTAACTTGAATCAAATGAACAATCTGACCTCAGCTGAACCACACGTGCCATGGGACTGTGATGCTGCTAAAGTCCCTCCACTGAAAACAATTGACAAAGTTCTCTAAAACTAATGTAAATGAGAGTAGGATCAATTCTGTTAGTGTTTGCTTGTATTAGAAAAGAGGTGAAAAAAGGGAATGGTGAAAAAGCAGGTAACAAGTGTTTTCATTTGCTTGGAAAAGGCACTAGTGCTTTTTTGGAATTGCCTCCTGATTTGTTATGAAACTCTAAAACTTTTATTTTTAGTTCAGTTTCATGACTAATCACAGTTTGACAAATATGGAAATTTGTAAGTGTGGGGGAATTGATGTGCAGTAGTTTTTTTTCTTTCCCCTGTTCAGTTTGAGGATCTGCATGTTGATGTATTTATTTTGAATTAATGTTTATTTCAGTAAGCTGAGGGAATTGTTATGATTATTATGAAAGGGCCTGGTATATATGTAAATGAAATGCAGAGAAGTAGGAGAAAGGAACTAATTTGTTATTGGAATTTGAGGATAAGTTGTCTTGGTCAAAGCTTCTAGAGAAATATTTTTCCACATAGCAAACCTGTTTCCTCCTTGTCTTAATGATTCTTGTACTGTAAATTTGTGTAATGGGAGTTGATTTGGAAGACCAACATTAGTTTAGTCAGTCAGTTTATATGTTATTGGAATATTTTCAGTTACAAGCAGGGTAACATATGTCCACCTTTTTTTTTAAGAAATATAGGGAAGTAATATTCTTGTTGTCAATGTGTGATGACAGGGTGAAGATCTAGGTTTTAAAGTGCAACTAATTTTTATTTCAATTTATTTTGCTTGCAAGGATTTTACTTAGCTGAACTGCATAGAAATGGGGTTTTAGGAGACTTGGTTCTTTAAATATAGTACAGGGAAAGTGCTTCTTTTTTTTGTTTGAAGAAAACTTGTTTTAATGTGAATTACTTTGATACTTGCAGTGTAAACAGCACACAGTGGGATCAGTTATCAAGAAGGTGACTTTCTAATGCAAGTTAAAGGGTGAAATGATGAATTCCACATCTGTTAAATAGACTTAATTTCTGGTGACATTATAAACTGAAAAGGGCAACAAGCTCCTTCTTCATCACACGCAGATCTTTCCAAACAGATTACAATTTAGAATGAGTTCAGAATTGAAGGTAAGACTGCTGAATAGTCTGAAGAATGCAAGTTACCTTGTTAGAGGAATGCTTGCTGACTTTTTAGGATTTTGGCTCACTTTCTTGACAGATATTGCTGGATGCAGTTTTACATTTACAGGGATGGGCTCTTGGAGAAGATACTTGGTATCAGTAAATTTCTACAGTAATTTGCATTATATGACACCTGGCAAGAGTCGGTCCCATGTTCTGATACGTTAATCCACTGCATGGCTGAAGGATATAAACATGAAAAACACACATTAATCATAATCACCATTAATATGTCCTATGAAGGACATAGTAAAATTTCTTATGTCGGGATGGGCTATGGAATTATTGCCTGTGTACAATTTGAAGGAAGCATTGACAAGTTATAGTTGAATCCATTACATTTATACATCTGTGTCCAAGGTGCAAGAAAAAATTTGCAGAATCAAGTTTGCAGTGCAGCCTCTCTGAGGATGCTGCACAATGAAATACCTGCAGGTTTGGTGCATTCTGTAACAATTACTTTGAAACAGGACTTCCTAGTGCTGTATGATTTCTTTCCATGGTAATCTGCCCCATCTGTTTCACAGATACACTTTTAGTCCATTTCCCTCCAAACCCCTTTTCTCTCTTCAAGGCAGTGATCATATATCTACTATTTCTACTTACCTGATGAGTCTGTTATAGTACTCATCTAATCATTTCCCTTTCTTTTTATTGCTTATGAATGATGAGATATATTCTAACTTTACAGCTAAAATTAATTTGGAAGATAGATTTTATAGCTGATTATTTTTATATTCAGTTCTGTACTATAATTCAAGTGCTACTAGTTAAAATACTTTGTCATGGATACACTTACAAGTCTTTCATTTAGTGATATTTTCAAAGACATTACAATTGTTCCAAACCTTTCTAGCAGAAAAATACACTTATGGAATAGGCCATTTGTTTATCTTGTGGTTTTCATAATCTGTACCAGCTCTCTGTATTTTCAGAGAAGTTTTTTCTCTTCCAAAAAGACACTGTTTGTTTTACATAAGAGCCAGCTCTAGAGTCTGAACCACTGCAAATTAGCAAGGTAGCATCTGTGGAACAACCACACGTCCTCCTCAGTGCATTCATCTCAACCTTTGCCATTTCTCTGAACCCGAGGAAACACAGGTCAGGAAAACATGGTTATAAAGGCACCACACCTTGACCCTTCCAGAGCTGCATACCTGAGAAGCATAACAAGAATTTATAGAATAAATGTTCTTTTTAATACATTTCTACTAAATACACACTGCAAAGTCAGAGCTAAGAAAAGGACAGCAACAACTCTACTTACAGAGCCTGACTTGTTTTCCAGCATTATTTTGTAGTTCTTCCACTTCATTCCAACAATTTTCTGAGTTATAACATAACTCCCCATCCTCACTGTTCCTTTTGTAAATGTCATAATTGACTACCATTCAGAAAAGTGTGATTTCTTCTTGACGTATGTACTAAAGGGCTCAGTCATGGGCCTGGCATTGCTCTGATAGAAAACTGACTTCAAGCTGCTTTGAAGATTGCAGCACAATCCCAACATATCCCTACATTTTGAAAACAAAGATTCAACAATATTCTGATATCACTTACAGGAATGTGCTGAGATCTTTGTGCCTTCTGAGAGAGGGAATGTCAGCAATGGGAAAATCTGAGGGGTCAAATCTTTAGCATGGTAATACTTTGATAATTTCTTCCTTCCATTTTTTTTCTTCTCCTGAGGTCTTAGTTCTGTCTTTTACCTTACACTTGTGCGCTGTACATTTTCATTAAAATCCTTTTCCCAGAGTAGAAGGGAAATTATAAGTATGAAATTTTAATGAAATGCTTATTTTTATGAAATATTTATACTTTCTCATTCTAGTAAACATTTTTCATTGTCATTTTGGGACAGAAGGTGCTTGAAGGGCTTTTGTTTTGTATTTTCAATGGAAGTTTGATGTTATTTGATGTAAATATCTTCTGACAAGCTAAGGGTATCACTGGGTCATAGAAAAGGTAGTCACCCAGAGGACAGATTCACTGAGGTGTGCTGTCAGACTCATTTTCCATGCAGCCAATCATTTAATAGGCAGGATGGTATCACTCCTGTTTAATAAAATGAGTTTTACATTGGAGAACCAACAAAGAACCTTGCAGAGTTTGACATTTACTGTTAGGACAGAGAGAAGAGTGATGCAGTTGCTAATGACTGTGTTGTCACCAGGTGTCTGAGAATCAAACATTATAGCAACAGGTTTTTTGCTCAGTCCTAATGATTCTGTTTCAGCAGTCAATCGATGAGCAAAACAGAAACTAACGTCCTATTCAGGTGTACCTTTTAGTCCTACAGACCTTATTTCTGAGAAAATCTCTGTTTCCTAAGTAGGCTGATAAATTTCAGGTAGTTATGACTTCATAACGCATTTTAAGTATCCACTTATATGTCTAGGAAAAGCGAGAGGGATTTAATGTAGAATGCAATGTGGCAAATGATTACAGAGGGACAGCTGATGGGAAGACTGAGGTCTAGTAGCCAGTCCCATGCCTTGAGTTCCATCCTCATGATTTATAAGTAGAAGGACCTTCACACTGTTTGTCCTGTATATTACCATTAAAAAATATTACTGGTAAAATTGACCAAGGCAGAGAATTTCTGTCCACGTTGTACTGGATTACAAATGGTATGTTTTGAGTTGGTGTCATCCATGGAGGTGCCCTGGAGTCTGTCACGCATGGGGCCTGCAGCATGTGTTTGTGACATACCCTCAGAGCTGCTGACACAGAATCTGTTTGGTATAAGCAGCCTTGCAAGTGAGTTCTAGTGTGTGGCCCTCTCTCTTCTTCAGACAGGTCTGGCTGCTCAGTTCCCAAAGCACTAATTGGGATTCTATCATTTATGTGTCTTTGCTGGCTCTTAGACCCTGCCATGCCTTCTACCATCTCAGCAGGTTCAGTCTTCCTTGCAGTTGTTCTCAATAGCACCCAACAGTAATAGAAGGGATGGCTGAGTAAAGAGAGACAGAAAATTAATCTTCTGTGGAATTTTTTATGTTCAGTAAGAAAGAACACTATGGAACATTGAGCCAGTGTGGCTTCAAAATGAAAAATCACAGAGTACTGTGACCAAAAGAAGGGTTGCTACTATGATCAGGAATAAATAAATGGGGGAGATGCTTCTGTGGGACCAAAGCACAGACGAGACCTGTATCATCTAAGACATTTTCTCCTTTGAGAGCATTGGATTTCCTCTGATCCAGGACAAAGTGTGAAGTTCTGGGTTCTTACTCAGTCCTCACTTCAGCAAATACTCAGCCAACCTCGTGCCAGAACTGAAATCTTCAGCCATGAGATTGCTCTCAAATTCTCATAAAATGCACTGCTTTTTCTTCCTCATCATATCATGTCATATCATATCAAGACAGTGCAAACATCAGTGCCATTTAATGAACTGTAATGGCAGCTCATTGGTTCCAGGCAATAACTTTTTATTTAGCTCTATTATGCAAAGATTAATATTAGCATGATCACTTCATCTGATTATTATTTTTAAGCTGTCCCAATTTTATGGACGTTGTATGACTAAATTGTATTTGTTCTTATTCTTCCCCTTGCAAGCACAGTTTCCCTAATATTAAATCTTCCAACATCCTGCATCCTTTCTATCAGGGTGTGCTGTTGCTGAGCAACACCAGATTTGCTCTTTAAAATTATCCAGGTTTCTTTAGCCAGCTTTGTGAGTTGGTGCAGCAGGGAAGCAGTAATATGTCTAAATGCT
Source organism: Monarcha castaneiventris obscurior (assembly GCA_026261815.1). Classification (NCBI taxonomy): domain Eukaryota; kingdom Metazoa; phylum Chordata; class Aves; order Passeriformes; family Monarchidae; genus Monarcha; species Monarcha castaneiventris. The sequence continues at coordinate 5,868,600 of JAMPIT010000371.1, read as the reverse complement.
TTAAAAATATACATACTTTTTATTCAAACTATTTATTAACATTTCGTGTCTTTGGGCCATCATACATGGGTATGTGGCTATACATTTAAAAATAAAACAGTTCCACAAAATTTAAAAATTTTGCTATGAGGATTTTTGTAATTATATAACTGTACTTGTATAACATACATTAACTCTTTATACATAGGTGCGAGAAGAGAGAAAAACTAACACATACATGTGCTTGGGAAAGTTCTTATCAGAGACACTATTAGTTGATTTTTTCCCCCTAAGACATATATATTTCAGCTTAACTGTCTAGATGGTCATAAAAGTTGACAAAATGTTTCTTTTGACCTTATAACCGAGTGTTGTAGGAGTTATTTGCCTGTAGATTAAGTGGTAGTAACTATTTAAATACAGACCCTGATATAGGACCATGTCTTTTCCAAATATTTTATTCTTCAGTGTCAATTTTTAATGACAATAGCAAAAACTTTCATTACTTACTTTATTGAACTGCTCCTGTGAATATGACCGTTACTAGCAAGGTGATAAAACGTGTGTAATACTTGCACATATGGCCAACATCTGATTAGTGGGGTTGTAAAGCAGGAGAGAGGCTGAGGTATTGCCTACCTGGTGGAAGCTCAGAATCCTAAGAATCCTTGTGAAAATTGGAAACAGCCTCAGCAGAGGATTCTGAGTGCCTTCCTGCTCCTGTGCCGTAGCTTTGGGAGAGAGGAGCCTTGAGCATCTGGGCTGTTACCAGGAGCTGAGTCTGTTTAAAGCATGTTCTTCCCTGTGTTCAGCAGATAGTAATGTCAGCATGAGATCAAACTGTTAGAACAAGGCACTGAGGCAACAAAGCAGTGGCAATAAGTTTGAAAATGGAGCTGCACTTTCAGGCACAGAAAAGAAGGGACTGGGCTGCAGCTTCACACCTGCTTTCAGTTGATTTTCAGCTCACTGTTACTAAACAGAACAGTATCTTCAGTCCCTGCCCTTCATCCTCAGCAGCATATGTTCACTGTTCTCCAGAGCTGGTGCTTGTAGAGCTTTGCAATGAGTTATACTGGGGAGATTATTTGACTGAAAATGAGTATTCAAGGGAGTCTTGCTGGTTTAGTTTGCAGTTGCATCCGTTCCCATATCAGACTCACTGTGCAACCATGGGAGAGCTAAAGCCAGGGTTAGTGATGGAATGAGAAGGAGTAGTTTCATAGAGAGAGGAATTTAGAAGTCCCCCATTTCCCTGGCTGACTGGGTTTATGCTGGATTAAAGCAGCTGTGTAACCATGGCCACAGATCTCCTAGGATAGCTAAAGGGTTTTACAGGTGCTCTCTGTGCTTTTCTGTGAAGCTTGTAAATACCTGCTTTGCAGAGGAATAGTGTGCAGGAACCTCGTGTGTGAACCCATTAAGGTTTATGGGACTTCTTTGCTGTTTGTGTGATATAAGAAGAGGGAGTTCTGGGCAGATACCTTTGCGTAAACCAACATCAGTAGCCATCAGCTGAATGTCTAAGTGGAAGAATCTTGCCTATTCTCCATCATAGCTTCCTTCTTATAGACTCTCTTCTTGTGTGCTCAAGTCAATTTAATGATTAGAGATCAATTTTAAATTAAAAGCGGAGAACATTCAACCCCTGGAAGATGAAAAGAAGGAAGCACTTGAATACACATGCACAACACACACAGATAGAACAAATCCATTGGCAGTCATTGCAGAGGAGGCAAGAAAGAAAAGCACAGCAAATAATGATCTGAAAATGTTGATTACCACATTTTTAAAGCTGTGAGAGTGCCTTAAAAATGTTGACCCAAGCAACGATAACACCTAAGAGAAACAAAAGGTAATTACTTAGGAGATAATAAACCCGAAAGGAAGGCAAAAAGAGTATCAGGGGAAAGTGTTAAAATGTTGTGCAAAGGATGAAAGGATATTTTAAGTCCAGATGTTCCTTTATGAATTTATGGGAAATGAGCCTGCATTTGAATAGTACTTTGAAAGCTCTCCAAGGAGAAAAAAAAGGCATTTTAAAATTCTGTAATTCTAATATAGCTGGGAGAAGTCTTTTTATTAATCAGCTCTCAGAAGGATGTTCTCAGATACAACATTGTATTTCTCTTTAAGAATCTCATTTCCAGCAATGTTGTATGTAAAAATAATTAGCTGCACTTAGGTTGTTGATGTACTTGCACCACAATTTATGACACCAACAGGCAATAACTGTGTGTGCTTGTTGTGCTGTGCTCTGCATGTGGTTACATGCCTGTCTCCTATCTCTTTGCATGGATGATAAGCTCTCTCTGGACAGAGATAATTTTTGATTCTGTGTTGCTACACACGTCGTCTGTCTGGGTCCCAGCCCTTGGCTAAGAATCTTGCTTAGTGTCACAACAAGGATAATGCCATTCAAATACCACTAAACCTTGCCATGCTTCAGAGTTTTCTGGCCTCTAACCTGTGCCCATAACAGTGAATTTCTGCTGCCATTTCTGAAGTAAGTCTGGCTGCTTTGGACTCCTGACCCTCCCTGACCCAATTTATCAAACTGAGTGACAGTAATTCCATTAAGTTGAACGGCTAGTTGGAGAAGAGAAATAGACTAAGAAGTGAACCATTCCGGCTCAAAAAGTATTAAAACAAAGAAAATAGCTCAATGTTTATCACTAAAAAACCACCCCCTGCCAAGCCCTAAGATTTTTTGCTTAATCTCTTTGTAAGGTATTAAACATAAGCAAATGCTATGTGCTCTGTCGAATCATAGCAGCATGAAAGGAAAATAATAAAAAAAGGACATAAATCCATGCAGTGGACATGAGAAATGACATTGGTCATGTTCCTCAGGATGAAAGACAAAGTTAAGTATTACTCTCCAAGTTCTAAAATTTACAAGCCAACTTGTATTTAGTTTCCTTCTTAGTAGAGCATTGAAGGTATTTGCATATGGCCAAAGTCTCGGTCAGCACCTTTCAAAAGCTGACAATTTTCTTGCTGCCATTGGTTTACATTTTCACATTACCAGCATACAAAGTCTTGAAGAAAGACCTTGGCCAGTTAGTTAACTGGAAGAATTAGCTGAGGGTGGAGGAAAAGTGGGTTTGATAAATGAGGCTGTTGTTTTTTACTCAGTAGTTAAAGTATTTGAAGCTTCTGGCATCCTGATGCACAGCCCGCAGCAGGTCAGAAAAGCAGCTCTCTGGTTTGGTGTTCTGTACTTCAGCTCTTACGAAATCAAATTATATCCACTCAGCTAAGTGAACTTAATGCTTAACTTAAATCATACTGCAAAGCATTCAAGAAAATATTTTTCCCAATTACATGAAAATGAAGCTAGCAAAAGACTTGAGCGATGAAGGATATTTTAATGATATGCTTGATATTTCAAGATCTTTAATTTCAGTTTTTGAAAGTCACAAGTGGCCATGAATTCTGCACATCATTATCTAAAACAAGCACTTCATGATTTCCCTAAGCACATCCTGGAAATAATGATCAGTTGCCGCCTACAGAAGATAACAAATAACAAATACTGCACTGTAAAAAGAATGAAATTTTGCATTGAAGCGCTTACCCTATGCCTCCTTTAATTTGCACGTTATTCAGATGGTATCTAAGAGAGTGTTTATTTATACACCAAAAGTTAAACTCATTAAAAAGCGCCACCACACAGGCAACTCAAGATGTATATTTATTTTCCAAAATCTCATTAAGCTCAGGTACTTCTTCTACATTTCCTTTCATAATAATGAAGCAAATACAGACTTTCTGCTAACACTGAACAAGGAATTTTTTAAAGCAAGGCATACAATTCTTAGAGGCAAATCTGTTAGGACAAATGTATTCTGCCTCCCTTTCTACTTTTGCCTTGGTGAAGGTTCCTTCGACACCTTGCCTGGTCCCCTTCTTCAGGTACACTTAACTACTACTACTTAACTTCAAATACTTAATTATAATAAGACAGCATATTATTAGTAATTGGAAGGGAGCATGAGAAACATAACAAAGGCTTCAAAGTATAAAGCTGCTGCTTGTATTAGTTTCATCTTAATGTGGAGTGTTCTGGGGGTTTATCTAATTAAAATCAGCACTAGATCACAGAAAGGCAGTTTGGAATTTGTCAGTCAGGTTATTCCCTCAGCAATGTCATCATTTCATCGCCCTGCCAGGAATGTGTGTATTTGTCCACACGTGTCAGTAACTCCTTAGTAGTAAACCTGCACTCACAGGTATATTTATAGAATATATAAACATAGAAAAATAGATAACATTTATAATAAATATATATGTATTTATTATATAAATATTAAAAACCTGAACACCCCACTATCCATTAGTGATTGAAAAAATGTATGATCTTTACATACTTGACTTATCTAAATGCTTCGGCCTATCCTCAAAAGTTTCTCATTTTTCAAAGTTGTTTTTAACTGGAATGACATTTTGAATTCCTCCTAGTATGAGTAATTGGACTAAAGCCTGGCAAGTATTTGTTATGCTGAAAAAAAGATTTTAAAAAAGGTGCAACTTCCAATAACTTTTTTCTTTTTTTCCCCCTCCTTTTCCTGAAAGGTTCTGTAATTTAATACAAAAGAACAACATCAAAAGAAAAAAGTTAAATCTATCCTCTCTCCTCACTTTTAGGGACTTGTTAATGTGACAGTGATATTTATTTTTGGCTTTTTGAATTCTCTGCAGATTCACCTTATGTTCATTTATGAAATAGTCTTTTGAAGAGATGTTCAAAATTGAGATGTTTAATGGAAATGTGTGATTAACACCCAAGTCTACCTGAAATGTCCTGGGAAAAAATTTATTGTCTGTAACTGTGATTAAAGTATCTCTGTAAGTTCTATAGCCGAGTTTGCCAGCTTCTTTATAGCTCAGTCTCCATTGCAGTGGGAGAACAGGGGATTAAGGAGTAGGAGTTACACTTCTTTATTTTCATTATTGTAATAAAAGATAAGTATTGTTTAATAAGTATGTGGGGATGAATTCAGCAGTAGGGCTTGAAGACTAATGAAAACATTAACTTCATAATCTTCTTAGAATTGCCATTTCTATATTCCAAGAATATTCCACTTAATCAGGACCATTATGGCAGTTCCTGATTCTCTTTTCCTAAGGGTAGTACCACAACCTGACATCACTTCCTGAAAAATTATGGGAAAAGTTGTCCTTATGTAACTTGGATGTCCCTTCTTGTGCCCAGCCCAACGTCTGTGCAGATGTGATGAAAGTGAATTCTAAAGAGCATGATGAGGCATCAGAATATTAACTGAGGAGGGGCCTGTTACAGCCAGAGATGGCTCTGCTCCTTGAGATTTCACTCTGTACCAGAATTAGAGTGACTTAATTTTACAAAGATTATCAGTCTGTGGTAAGGATGTGGCGCTTGTGACCTTTGTTTAAAAACTGAGTTTCTTTCTAGTGATGAAGTATTCACTGCTGAGAAACTATCCTGAGCACAATGATAAAACATTGCAGATGCCTATCTGGGGATATTCATGTGTAAAGGTGGTGTTTTTTATGGCTGAAATATGTTGTGCTAAAATACTCCCAGTTGGCCTAATTAAAACTCAGAAGCAAGTGAATGCCGTATTTGCCATCTTTATGTTCTGATGCTCTTAACCTATAGTACATGCATTTATGCTTCAATAAAATTCATTAAGAACCACATAACTCTGGGATAAATGGCAGAAATTGTAATAATTGGATTATAAACCCATGACAGTATTTTACAGTAGTTATAATGAATTTCAGAAAACTCCTTCCAGTAACTTTGTGTTTAATCCAAAGAGTATCATAAAGCACTAAATGGTCCTTTATATGAACAAATATTGAGTTTTCTTCATGTTGTTGTACATGTGAGGTACTGGCATACAAACCACAGTAACTAGAGAATCCTTTTCTCAAGGCATTAGTGTGAACTAAAAAGAATTTCCAGAAGGGAAATGTCCTTGCCTCTCTGTCTTCAGTGCAAATGACTAAATGCAGTAATCATTGCTCTCCTGTTTGGTTTGATATTGGCTTTCAGATTTCCAGTTTCACACCAGATCTTACTGGATTGGGACGTAAAACTTTAAGTCATCATCTTTATTTTTGTTGTATCCTCTGTATTCATTTAAGGCATTGCACTCAGGTTCAGATCTCTTGCTGAAAGTACATAGCAATTAATAATTATTCGAGGATTGAAGCTCCATGTTAAAAAGGGAAGCATTTTAAAGACAGTATTTCATAAGACCATCTACTCAATACCTTATTGGACCTTTAAGTGCAAATAATTGTCATGTTCTAATAGGTAGTCTTTATTTTTCTTGATTGTTTTTCAGTTTTCTATAGGACTTGTATATCGACAACCTCCTTTTAATGTTGATTTAAATGGTATCTTTAGTGTATATCTTTAGTGTTAATTGCACCTTTAGTGTTTATTAGGCTTTCAAATGCCTCCCCACGTGTGTCCACATGACCTGGAGCTAGTGGCTGTGTCCTGGGCAGGACAGTGACCTCTGATGGTAATTGAGCAGCTCACAGAATGAATTGCTGCGACTTTTCTCATTATACTTGTAATGAAACTGCCTTTTCTGTGCCTTTCTTCAGGGCCACAGGAGGCACAGGCAGAGCAAGAGAATGAGGGGCAGTAACCAAGAGCCCTGAGCCGCTGGCACAGCACTGGAAGGTTCCTGCTTTTGCCTCAGGAGAAGCCGGTGTGTGTAACATGGTCACTGCAGGTGTGACAGCAGAAAGCCCTTTGAAAAGCCTGTCACTCCATGTTATATCATCTCAGCCCTTTGAACAGTGTCAGAAGAAGCCAAGTTTTGCTCCCATTCCAGATCTCTGGCTGCTTTTCCCCTCCATTTTTCTGCTTCCCAGGAAAGGTGTGCCCTGGTTACTCTCCTTGCAGACGCCAGTGTTTCTTGGTTGTACTGCAGTGCTGAGAAACCCTGTGCCAGTTTTGCTGTTCCTGAAGAGGCACTGGGAGGTTTTTATAGGAGAAGGTACTATCTAGAACACAGCTGGAAAACGTGAGACAGACAGAGATCTGCTTGAACCCAAAGAGATGAGTTAGGAATTAATGTGATAATCTCCCTTTTTTTTCTTTTTTCTGGTTAAATACAGCAAAACTTTTACCATTCTGTATACAAAAAATTGTGACTACCACAAATTCAGCTCTGTAGCTAATGTATAGAAATCATAGCCTTGTGATTATTTTGAACATTTTAATAGCATTTCCCCTTTGTCTTCATAATACTAGATGATATTACAAAATCACCTATTGCTGTTGGAACGGGGATGATGCTGTGGTGGTAGGTCACACACAGATGTGCTACACATGGATCTTTCAGCACCAATCCCAATCCACTGCCAGCAGTATCCAGCAGTGCCAGCACTAACACGGTGCCTGCTTTGCACTTGTGGGTGGAATCATCAGGTCAAGATGAGAAACACTTGTCAAGGTGGAATCTGATCAAAGTAAGTGAGCACATTTATTCCCCAGTGTAATCCTGAGCTTTCTGAGCTGCAGAGTCTGATTAGTTCACTTTTAGCTGTGTGGGAAACTGGAAGCAGTTTAGCCAGGAAATATCCCTGAACCTCAAACAGGAACTGCTCTTCAACTGCTTTGGCTGAACTTACCCTGTATCTCAGCAATGTTGTCTTTTATTCTTTGCTGAAATTCATATCTTGATTTTTCTAACAATTGGCAGAAATTTTATTTTGCCACTTCGTGTATTACACAGATATAGGCTGCAGTTTCCAGGAACTCAAGGTTTTTCACACTTATTTCTAATGTTACTGTAACTTTTTGTGTTTCAGGTTCTGGTTTACTTCCCACCCACCCCCAGTATTATGATCTGTTTTGCTCTTATTTAATAACAGAAATGAAATTGTAACAAGAATATCAGTGTTGACAACTTCTGGTTTCATCAGTGAGATTGTCAAAATTAATCTGAAATCTCAAATCTGTCCCTGACTGATTACTTCTGAATGAATTACTGTGCTGAAATCAGAAGGGGTTTATTATTCTAAATTTTTTTGCAATACTTGATCTTGAATATTTCTAGCATTCTGGGTCAAAATTTTGTGAAAAAAACTGTGATTTGGGCCTTAATTTAAAAATGGATTTCAAAGAACAGGCTGTTCCTGTACGTGTCACTGGATAGATACCATTGAGAACAAATCAAATGCTTGTGCTATTATTTAAGGCTCCGATTTTAAATATAAATAAATCGCTTAGATGCATTGGAAACTGGTAATCAATAGACTGGAGAATCTTAATGAAAATAGCTTAATTTCCATTGTGTTTTTTTCTGTAGTAAATAATAATGTTGCAAGTTGATGGTGACTTAGGAAAAAGCAGAGACTTACTAAAACAGCCAAAGGAGAAGGTAACAGAGTTTGTAACTTCCAAAATCTATTCCTTGCTGAAGTTAGAAAGTATAATATTTTAAGGTTTGTATGATGGCAGAGAGTAGATTAAAGGCATGCAGACACATCATGAGAAATGTATTTTATTATTCTTTTCTGGTAGTTAGAGTATTTCCTTTTGTCAAAATTGCAGACTTCAGGCTAATGTTATAAACTGAGATTTAAGTTAAGGAAGCACGAGCAGTGCTATATGGGCCTTCCTTGTGCTCTGTATAAACATATTAAACCAGAGTGATTATCTCTGAGTTTTATAATCTACACTAACTGGATCATTTGGGGATAAAATTAAAATTATTTGATATAGTAATTAGCTCTCCCAAACATATTTTTTCCTGAGAACTACTGGAAGATTTAATTTAACAAATAAACACTTCGTGAGAATTCCCCAATATTAAAAAAAAAAAAAAAATCCAATTACTGTTTCATAATTCTGCAAAAAAATTGCAAGAGGTTAGGTTGTTACGAAACTTCAGTGGAGTTTCAACTTTAACGTGAGCAATTACATTGAGTGCTCTTGTACAGTCAGTAAAAGAAGATATAAATATTTATTGTTGCTCAGCTGTTGTAAAGCAGTTCTTTGTAATTTACTATTCTTTTTTGCCTGCATGTTTCAATTTTTTTATATAGCATATATATGTATTAGATATAAATAAAGTGTAATAGGATATAGAGGATATAGGTAATATATGTATTTCTGTGGTGTTGTTTCCATCAGTTCAAATGTAATATTTCCTGCTTTCTGGTCTAAATACATGATGGACTTTAGAAGGACTTGCTGGAATGATCTGTTTATACTTTGCCTTTAAAATCCTATGTGATATATCGTGATATAGAGAATAATAACTCAGTTTAATGTAAAAATTTTGGTTCATAGAGTTTTGTAAATGTGACAAATACAGATATATATGTATACATACTCCAGATTTGTGTATTCACATCTCTGCAAATTAAGAGTGATTATGTTTTAGCAAGGCACAGACAGCTAATAATATAATAACAACACGTTTCATCTGTGTTCTGAAATGACAATGAACAATCTGAAGCTAATAACTGTGTGGTATATTTGGAACTTCATAATGATTTGGGCTTCTCTGCAGTCTTTCTGGGGGAACTCATGTGTGTGTTCAGCAGTGGCAGAATGAAAAGACAAAGAAGTGCCAAGGATTAAACGCTACAAACTGATATACAGGAATAATAAAAATATTGTAAGTGACCTGACCTTTGAGGTGCAATTGCACACTAACTGTGGTGGATTATTAAAATTTCCTGTATGACTGTATTGATCCAGCTTAAAAGTGAGCACTGGGAAGAACAAACAGGAAAGCACTGCCATGCACAGATGTAGGTGCAGGTGCACCAGTATCTGAAAGATACACAGAAATAGCTGCCTGCTTGTATCCTGCCTCTGTGGTGCCACGAGCCTTGTTCTGTGGGAGCTCAGAACCTGGAAAACAAAAACCTCACCCAGTTAAAGGTGCAATTAATGAGAGCCTTGAAGGGCTATGATTTTTCAGAAGGTATCTATGCTTTTTCAAGGCTGTTTTCAGGAGCTGTCACCCATGACAATGAGGTGGAAACAGAGCCTGTGATAACTGCAGTGGCCTATGCAGGAGTCTGGCTAAAATCCTGGTGCACTTCAGGACTCAGCTGAATCCCTGTGCCAGGTGTGGAGTGTGGTGTGGAATGGTGCAGCACAGCTCAGTGTTAAGAATGTTTCCTGTATCTCTTCTCTAAATCCTAGAAGAAATTCTGCATGCATCTCTGATTTTATCATAGTTTATGATCGCCTGTTAAGATTTTATAATGTGGAACTTGAATTTTCACAGAACGCATCTTCTAAATGAAAGCTTCAAGAATCACTAAGAAATGTTATGACTTGAAAAGTGTGCATGCAGTCATTGAAATATACAACACCCAGAGACACAAATCAGTCACATAAGATTATTTAGGCAACATGACTCAGGTTTTTAAGTTCTTGAATTTGAAAGTCTTCTATATTGCAAGCATGAATATGCACAATTTAAAAGACAGAGAAAATCTGTGATGAAATTCTTTTGTGGCTTCTACCTTGAACCACAGATTTTGCAGAGAGAACATACTTCTTACATGAAAGCAAACAGTTCAAATTTAGGACAGTAGCCACTTGGAGGCTTAAAGAGTCTAGATAAAATGAAATTCTACAATTAACCTTAAAATCTGCCTCTGTAGACCTGCAGATTAGTCGGTCTTGTATCTCAATCACCCATGAACAAGCAATACAGTGCATTGGACAAAAGAATCATAGATTTCAGCATAGCAATAAGTTGTATTCTTAGTGTATCTGTAATAGGAATTTTAATCCTGTGATTCCTCTGTGTCACTAACTTGACTCTAGGTGATGGTAAATGATCCTCAAGAAATTCTTAATCTGTTCAAAACCCATATCAGATAGGGTGGATTTACATACATTTTTTGACAAGTGTGTGTTATTTAGAAACACCTTTTACTTAACTGTAAACATCATAATAGGTGATTGTTAATAAGTCACCGATGGGTTGGGAGCACTACTAAATTTGTCAAAAGCACTCTGAGACAGATTTTAAAATTTGTTTTAATTTGTACACCCTTCAGAATTTCAGCTGGAACTGAAAAAGAAACTTGATTTTGCTGTACTGAGGGAACAGAACACCTAGTAATCCAAGCAGACTAAAACCTAGAGCTGACAAAACAGGGAAAATATTAAAAAAAAAAAAAAAATTCAAGGAAACCATCAAGGATGCGCAGTTTAAAATATATGCAGTCAATAACTGCATTTTAGATAGCATAGCTGTAAAATTTTATTGAGCTTGGATGGGATGCATTTAGGGGTTAACACTGTTCAGCACATGATGTCCACTGTGGCTCTGAAGTGAATCGAGTATGAATTTGTACGTCTCATGCTGAAGGATAAGTGCGATGTGATGTGACGGTTTTTCTGCCTTTCTTCTTGAAACAACCAGATTTATTTGAAATGGGTGAGCTTTTGTATTCAATCTGTTCACAGTAGCTCCCTTCCTATCTTCATACTTAGCTGCCATTAACATTAACGGCAGGTATGCACTGAGAAAGGAAATTAAATGTCTTAATTTTCTTGCATCTGGTAGACAGCTGTACTTTAAAAGCACACCATTCAGGAGAGTGAGGGAAGAACAGCACTTCCTTTTATCTGCTGATCCCTACTGTAATAAATACAGGGTAGGGAATGAAATATTACAATACCCAACTACTGCTGAAGATTTTACAACTAAACCCCTGGACAGCATGTTTGAAAGAAATTAGCAAATTACTGTTCAAAACTCACTGTGGACAAATTCAAATAGTACATGGCAGCTTGGGAACATCCCAGCCATACCATTGGACAGAGTTAGTGTGGGAAAAGATGTTCTTTTTCCAGTCTGTGCATATTTATGGTGAATCCATGGCATTCCTATTATTTTTTTTCTGAAAGTGAGACAGCAGCATCATTTTCCTCAACCACCTCTGTACCCAAGAACCTAAAATTAGCTCGGTGTTATTAAGCATTGCCTGTGACAGGATCAGACTCACAGCACCAGAGATCAGGGCTGCTGGCTGACAGAGAAAACCAGGTTAAGGAGTGAGTTGTTGATGTTATAAACTGTGACTGAGCTGCCCACAGCTGGCTCAGACACCCTCTGTGTGTGTAGCCATACAAACACATATTCAGTGACCAAACAGATACAGATCACAATACAAGGAGTTATCAGAGTGTTCTAGGACCCACTCAAGTTAGTGTTTACTGCTCTCTTGGTGAATGCAATATTTTACCTCGGATGCATGTTCATGGTCAGACTGAGGTGATCTATGAGGAATGGCCACTGGTCTCCCATTCTTCAGCCTGCCCAGGGCAGAAGGTGGCACAGCCCATTTTGGTGACAGTGCAGTTTTAGATTGGATTAAACTGATTATGAAACCACATCCTTACACAGCAATGACAGTATAGTAGGAATGTAGAAAACAATTGCAACGTCATATGAGCAAGCAAATTATTTTCTTCAATTTGAATACTAAATTTTTTGTCCTAGCACGTCTTTCCAGGTCCTGCAATTTGCCATTCATCATAGTGCAGCTACAGCAATATTCCTAACATCCTAACATCCATTATACATGGATGTATAACAAAACTTATCTTTTACCCAAGAGACCTCACTATCTGATCAGGAAAAAATAAGCTCCAACCTCAAGTAATCCTTTTCTTTCCACTCCTCATTCAGATTAATATGTGCAAATTCCCTCACAGAATCCCTAATTACTTCTAAATTTTTCCATCTGTGGATACAACCGTCTTTTATTTTTTGTTTGCAGTGGAAAGCTCATCTTGGTGTCTGCATTTTCAGCACATCCAAATAATCATCTTCGTTTTTCAGTTTCTGCATAGTTTTGAAGAATTGCCAATTTGCAAGTGGTCAGTCAGACAGTACTCAGCATGTGCTCTCTAGTTGACAGTGATAATTTTTTGCAAATTTTACTATGTGAAGATTATTCTAAAAGGGAAAGTGGGCATTGACAATTCCTCAGAGTGGAATGTGGTTATTTTTGCTTTGGACTCAAATAGGCCGGTCCCTAGCCACAGTAGCAGATATATCATCTGAGTTATGTAATACATTTGTCACTTTTAATTCTATTTGGGAAGATTTAAAGAATTTAGGGCTTTATGATTCGAGACTCAGTCAGTACAAAGTGTTCTTTCTGCACCAAGGGAGGAATAAAAGGTCTTGTTTTATGACTTGGCTGGTTGTCCTGCCTGTGATAGTTTTCTCCAGTTTGCCTGTTTTTCTTTGGTAGAATTATGGATGACAAAAGAGAACCAGAAGTAGCAAATTGCCAAGTGACAACTTGACTTTAAAGACCAGAACTGACCATGAATGAACTTAAAAGTCTTTCAACAAGTGTAAACAGCTAATTCTTTCCTCACATGAGTGTCAATCAGAATAACTCCTGTGAGTCTGCAGTGATTCAGCTCAAAAGAAAAGATATGCAGCAGCATCGTTGTCACTATTTCCAATATGATGCTGTGTTTGGTGGGACATGGTAAGTGATGTCAGAATTAAGACATTCAAAGTACCAGCAGGGGGTAATCTCAAGAACTAAATTTAAACAGAATTACAGCCCAGACATGTCTTGTTCCATTTGAAAGACTGGATTCTTAGTGCATTTAAGCTGGCTGTGCAAAATCCAATTATTAAATAAATGTTTAAGGTAACAATTTTGCTGAAGCCAGTTTGATGATCTTTGAAGCAGATCTCAGCTAACTTCTCCTGCTTTTCCTTGTTTGCATTTTATTGTCCCATCTTGTGCTCTGCATAGCCTGAGAAGCACAGTCAGCTGACAAAAATTCCTGCTTAAAACAGAAAACCTTTTTTCACTGAGTATCCAGAGAGTATAGTGCTTCACTGCAGCAAGGGAGACCTTCCCAAAGAACAGGGCACTGCAGAGATCAGGAGTATAATTGCTTGGCTGCTGAGCACCTGAAAGTTTCTACAGGGCTTTTGAATGCCTTGGCATAAGGTGGGGTAAAACATAGGTCGTGTTTACAGGGTGTTATTATTCTTCTGTAAAGATGCCAGTGTGCCTCTGCTTTCCTGTGGGAATGCTCTGTTCCAGAATAATCCTTTAAATCCTTTGTTTGAAAATAGAACACCTGCAGAAAGGAGAAACATGACAATACTTCAGGTCTGATACGTGCTCATCTGCAGTTCTCCTGGGTCAATATAGCCATGCATACAAGATTTTATCACAGTGTGGAAAACCAGAAGGGTTTCTCTGTTATGAACGGATATATCTGAATCTTATAAAGATTTCCTCCCCATGTTAGAGTATGTGATGTAGTACGCAACGGTCTTTTAAAAACTTTCTCTCACATGCCTGATGATATTTAAAAAAAAAAAAAAATCATGTACAAAACAAAGCTACACCATTACAGCTGCTGTCTTATCTCTTTTATGTCTCTCAAAAAATTCTTTCAGCCTTGATGTATCTTCTGGGCATCCAGATCCAGCTGGCGAGCTTTGACTGTCCTATTCATTCTTTGCCTTCTTTTACCTCATATGATCACCTAATTCTCAGTGCCAGCTATTTGTAATCCATCCTTAACAAGAAACAAAGCCTAACAGAACAAGAAGCATCTTCTAACAAATATATCCAACTTTTCATGCTCTTCACTTGCCTGGATGTGATCACCTCGTATGTGTTTTTCTGTTCACACCTTGCTTGACACTAAAACCTTCTGAGGCAAGACTGGGTTTTATTCTGTGTTTGCATAGCACAGGGGTGATCTTTCCATGCACTCCAACTACTGCTAAGATATGTATTTTCACAATAGTAATGAAGAAAGGTTCTAATGTTCGGGAGAATAAAGAAAGAAGAAAAAAATATAGTTAAAAGGAATGGTGGTAGTAATGCAAGATTCAGACAGACTGAAAGCAGAAAGATGGAAGAATATGCTGGACTTCCCAAAACTCCACTGTTATATAACTTCATATAAATTTCAGAGGAGCGTGAATTTATGTCCATATCATTATCAGACCATTCTACTTTATTATTCACTTTTAATTAAAAAAACCCCAAACCAAACAAGCTCCAGAAGAGTGTTTATCCCTGCAGAGTTCTTTCAATAAAATAGCATGAAAGGCAACAGCTAAGTCAGTATTCTGCATCTCTCAGGTCTACACAGGTCAGAAAAAGAAGAGGAAAAAAGGGATAGAGTAAAACTGGCTGATCTCATTTTACACTCAGACCTGATTAAGGTTTTACATAAGATGATCAGTCGTAGGCACCCTACACAAATATAATAAAGACTTTTTAAAGCCATAATAGACTTTTTAATTTATATTTGTCAAACAGCAGCTCTCACTTACTAAAAACACTCCTCTGAGATTCACTAAAACCAGATGAAAATCTGAGGTAAAGCAAGTAGAAACTAAAATAAAAATATTGATTATTGCAGTGGGTTGGGACAAAACACAGTTCTTTGAAACAGATCAAAGCTGCTATAGGGTTGTGACTTCCTCTGGCCAGGAACAAGTGAGTAATTTTAATTTTCATTTGGCTTAACACATTGGGTAGATCATTTAAATCAGAGGAATTCATCTGATCCCAGCACTCCTTGTTATCCCTTATGAAATCAGTAAAAGAAGGGAAAGAGTAATGGACTGAAATTAAACATTTGCAGTACGTTTGCCCTCTCCAGGAGAGGAAGTACCACAGGAATCAGGAAGCCCTTCTGCTGATCCCATCACGCTTGGGAGGCTGGAGGTAAAAGTCACTGGCCATGGTCATCAAGATTCCCTGAAACTTCACTGAGTAATTGATAGGATTTAAGAAGAAAGAAAGAGGATAAAACTAAATCCATAAGAATTCTGTCACTGCTCACTAAACCAAGAAAATAATAGCAGTCTTTCAGTTGAATTTCATTAAATTTTGGATCTGGCCTTAATAAAGCAAAGTGCTTCATGGGGCCATCACAAAGCACTTAACTAGATCTGTCCTTGGGAGGATGTTTATATTGCTTAAATACACTACTGACAGAAATACAGACTGAATTATAGCTGGCTTAAATGAAAATTTTTCTGCCTCTTATCTATTTCCTTGTGGAACCATTTTACAACCCTCTGTAAGGTTTTTGAAACTTCTTATAAATTTTAGTGAGGAATTACATCCCTATCAAATTCCATTGAGAATTTGAAAGGCCACTACAAATGTAGAATTCTCCAAAAACATTCTACAGAGCCCAATGATATTTCAATGAAACCTTGTTGTTTCATTCTACTTGGAAATCTTTGGTTGCCCAATTAACAGAGCAAAACTGTTTTTCAACACTCATTGTCTCTCTCTGGTAGCTGCAACCTGTGACAGAAACCATTGAGCTCCAAGTCAGGAATAATGGCATGAAATTCTGTTGAATTCCATGAAAGTCTCTCATGTTGGCTCTCCAACCACAGGTCTCAGGTAGCTTTGAAAGCCACTGCAGTCCTTAAAGCTCTTCCATAGGAGCCAGGTCCTACTCCTGACAAAGCTAATTTAACGTTTTTATGTGCTCCTCTGAAATATTTCATTAACCTGGCCAATTTCATTGGCCGTTTCAAGTTAAGTCTTCTGGATGCCAGGTTCTGAACCATCTACTTAAATCCTTATATTTTTCTTATGGAAAATTTATTTCTTTTTTTGTAACATTCCATCGCTATGGCTGGAGATGTCAGCAGGGAAGTAGAATTTTGCAGAAGTTCTTCAGATTTCACAGATGTTGACTTGCCCAGAATTGAAGCAATGCAAAGTGTCTGCAGAACCAGGTGTCCTAGCTGAAAAGGAATATAATAGAACATAAAGTATATAAAACTCAGCTGTGTTATACCACATCTTGGAAAAGCAGGCAGTAAAAACCTATTCTAAGAGACATTCAGAAAATGCGATTAAGTTATTTCATTTATTTAGTTTCCATCCGGGGCAAAATACAGTTATACCTGAGTGTGACTGTCTCTGCTGTGATACTTTCTGTAAAAATAGTCATGGATCAACTTGATCCCTGGTATAATTATATGGTATTAAACTGTCAAATATGCTTAGCACACACGCACGAAGACAGGAGGTCATTTGTGGTAGCAAAGCTTTAGAACATGGAATCTTCTGCAAGTGGTTGTTGTTTCATAAGTGATAGTTGTCACTTCAATAGCTCTTCTGTTGTCAAGACTTTTGGTTGAAGCATGTGATGCAATTCCTTGCTGGGCTCAGTGCTGTTATTGACTGGGGGATGGAGTGAACGTGCTGTTGCTGGGAAACTGAGAGGGGGAGGCAGAAGTAAAACATGGCAGGTGGAAGCAGCGTGTGGAAATGTGCAAATGGTGGTGTTTCCTTTCAGTTTGAACAAGATGTCCCTGGATTTTTATTCACATGTACCTGTTGTAGCAGTCTATGCATAGGTTGTTTGAGGAAGGAGGTGCTTGGCTGTCATTGGGAAGCTGTGTTGTGGTCAAAGCACAATGAGGTGTGATTTCAAGTAAAATGTTACATTATTGGCAGAATGTTAGGGAAGAAAATGCTATACATGTTTCAAGAGCAAGAGAACTATCTGAATAGCAATTTTACATTTTCTCTGCTTATTTTGGATAAAGATGTACCCTCTTAGTGGACTGTAGGGTAACAGAAGAACCAAAAACGCCAAACAAGCCAAAGAAGAACAAAATAACTTGGGATGAAGTACCTCAGTTTTAATCACAGGGTTGTCTAGAAAATGCCATGATTATAATTCCAGACAGAGGTCTGCAGATGCTACTAATGCATAAATTAAAAAGGAACAGAAAGATAAAGAAGAGGGACAGAAAACATATTGGAAACTATTTATGTTTTCAAGAGAAGGGCATAGTGTTGGTGCATCGTGTTCATGCTGATGGAGCAAACATTTTTAAAAAGGAGATGGTAGGAGATAAAAATGACAAGAATTTTTACTTAGAAAAAATGTGTACATGATGGCTGGCATCTTGGTGTGAACTAAATCATGTTGTCCAGAATGGAAAAATTCAGATAAATTTGCCTAAAAAAGTAAAGCAGCCTGAATGAAGTTGTAGGATTTATGTCCTTTACAAGCTGGACACCAAGGGAAACCTTTAACCCATATTCCTCTATGGCAGAACCCAACAAAATGACAAAAAACATTTTGGATTAGAGCCAGCTGAGTTTTCCTCTCTTGCCCCCAAATAATGTAGGATCTGCAGGGAGTATGTTAAACCTAGAAGTCAATAAATTTCTTACTTGATTTGGAATAAAACTGGCAGGGAACCGTAGGAAGTATGAACTTTAATTTTAGACATCCATTCCAAAGATAAAAAGCTTTTTGTCTTCCAAGGGACAAACTGACCTAGGATGTTACAGAAACCTGGTTTTTTTTAGTACTCACATAATGGGAAATGAAAAGTTCCTTTTTCAGTGGTGGAGATTACAGAAAAAGAGCTAAGAACCTTCACATGGGAAGGAATATGTTAGAGCAATTTAAATATAGCATGACTTCCTTCATGTGCTGTCAAGGAGGCAGGCTGTTGTTTTTTGTCTTCTGAGAATGAAGAGGTTGTAGGGGGTAATCTGGCTGCTGCAGCTCATGGCTACAGTCAGATGATCTGAGACAATATTTATGCTAACGTGTAAAAATATAGTAGTGTGTAAGGTCTATACATTGAACTTTTCCAGCATTTAATACTGGAAATCAGGTATGACACTGAAACTGATTTAAAATTGTTTCCCAATTAATATGTGCATCAGATAACAAAGATTATGCTTCTAGGTAAAGTTTTAGTTAATACTGGAGGTACAATTGACTATATAATAAAGCAAGGATCATAGCTGCAATAGATTTGGGATTAAAACAAAAATGAAAGGGAGGAGAGTGCTGCCAAGAAGTTAAACATGGAAAAGGAGAAATGTGCCCTGGAAACATGCTGTGAGCTTTATTAGAAGGAAATATTTCATTAATGAAGTCTAGGGTAGAGAAATCATGAAATATGCCAAAGATGACTATGGTAGGTAATAACACCCAGACAGCAAGGACAAAACCCTGCCTCATGGAAACCAATGAACTTTTGCCATTGGTGTAGTGGGATCAACACCTTCCAAAAGAAGTCAGTGGGAAATCACTACGAGATATGTCCAGATTAAATGCACTGAGGACATTTACATTTGGATACTGAACCCTTTTTAAAAAAATTAGTTGTTAAACCTGAACCACTGAATATAAATTAAGAAAGGAATTGCTGTCCATCCAAAGTTGCTTGGTCCTCATTATGCCAACCTTACTCTGAAGCAAAATCAATAGGACTCTCCAAAGGGCAAGGTACTGCTCACTATAATGCAGTGACTTGCTAAAATCCATTAGAAACCATTTCTGGGGGCTGTTTAATTTGCGCAAATGTTGATGACAAATAACTTAGTGAATAAAGTGTTATTTTACATATGTTTACTTGAAGTCATTCTAGTTTCCAAGCTTTGCTTGTGATGTAGAGTTTCTATGAATCCTTGGCACATCACAGCTCCGACTACAGCTTAGCCAGCGTAGGTTTGGCTACTCTCATTCCAGCCTTCCATAAACTAAGAATAACTGCAAACAAGTTAATGTCCAAAATTCAGGAAACTTTTTGGGGTCATATGTATTTGGAGTGATGCCCAGCATATGTATTGCAAGCTTTCAGCATGTTGGAAATGCTAATACATGTTAACTATATTCCATCAGATTCAGCCAAACCATGCCTATGAGCACAGAATGATGCAAAAGGAAGGATGTGCCAATTAAAGCTAGTAGCAAGTCACTTCAGCGTAGGCAGAGTGCTGCTTTCTTCCAGGTGAAAATCCAGCTGAATGACATATCCACAAGTCATCTGCTTGTTAGAGAGCATGGCAGGAGGAAATCTGGCTTGTGTTACGTTTTATTGGCAAAATGTCTGCAGAAAGTGAATCAAAGCAGCATAGGCAAGAATTAATGGAAAACCTCTGAGTTTCCTTTGCTTTGGCTTCTGGAACAGGCCAGCCTTGAGCCATGTCGAGGGAAGCACATCAGAAATTTTCATGACACATGAAGGGATGTAATGCTGTGGTACAACCTTTTGGTGCCATCCAGCAAGACCATTTAAAGAAATATTTCCAGTAGGAGCTGCAGTGCCAGGTTCCATGCTGTGCCTCCCCCCATGCCCTGTGGTGCTGGGCACAAACGTGGCTGGCAGATAAAGGACACATGGGAGCAGAGCGGGAGAGAGATGGTAGCTCTGGTGGCTGGAGTTGCCCTAGCTAAGGGAGAACCTTGGTGTGATGCTCACACTCAAGTTAGGCTAGCTGGCAGGTCTTGAAAGCTAAATTTTAAATTCAAATGGACAGGTATTTGAATTGCAAATATTGGCACTCTATTTTGGGAATTGAAACAATTAGTATATAACTTTACCTGACTGCTTTAGTGATGGCTGTTGTCCTCTTCAGATGGAGACAGGAAACACTTGTGAAGAAAGTTACAGTATTCGGCTATAGGGAATCAGAATAATTGTCCCTAGAACCTAAAAAAGAAGAAATTCCTAATCTTCTAGAAAATATTTGTAAGCAGTGGAATTTTTTACCATGATGCAGAGTCTCTCAGCCTTACATTATTCTTTTAGCAGAGTATTCCACCTGGAAGCTGTTGCAGGTAGAAGATGAAAGAGGAAATAACACTGTCTACATTTTGCAAATGGAAAATTAAAGAATAGTGCTCAATGTCTAGATTTGCAAAGTTAGTTATTTAAAATTCCCTGGAGTCGGATGTCCAGATGCCCATAAAAACTTTGCCCTGAGCGACTTGCCTAAGGTCACAGGGGAAGTCTGGCAGAACAGGAATTTAAATCAGCTCTCCTTACTCTCTTAAACAACATTATATTTCCTTTGAATTAAGCCATACTTTTCCAGCCACAGATTGCTGAGCTTTTCTGGTTTTATGAAGACCCCAATTCTACAGTAAAATCCATGTCTCCCTCAGCTTCCTTTATGGTGAAAGCAAGACATTAAACTACTCATACCATCCAAATTTAGATATGTAATTCAGCTGCCTGCAATAGGACCTCTGAGTCTGCACATAATCAGGGAAGTATACTGTGAACAGAGTTAGGTAGTGAGGATGCTCTGAATTGCTCTCTCTGGACTCCACTGACTATATTGGGTGTCCATACTGCTGCAGCTTAACGTTAGATAGCTGCCTAAAATGAAGAGCCACTGGAAATAGGGGAGTTCTTACCTGTCTCTAAAGGAAAGTGAGGCAGAAGGGAAAAGAGACAAAGTCCTTAAGTGAAATAGGCTTTTACTCAACGTGTTTTGGAGGAGTGGCTTTGTCTGCCACACTCAACCATTCAAATAGAAAATAGTGAATAATTTTTAAAAACTAGATGTCACTTTGTGAAGTCAGTCTAAAAATCAATTAAAGGTAAGGGCCTTGTTTATTAAGTAACTGTTCTTTTATACTGCTCTTAATACTGATTAGAGAATGGTTTGTTTTGAAGTAAATGTAATTACCATCATTAATTAATGAATAGAAATGATGGGGAAAACCTCAGGGAACCCCTCTTGATTACTGCAAAGGTATTTATTCTAATATATAAGTATATACATTTATTACAGGTGGATCATTTTAGGAGTTGAGCTCTATTCACCACCTTTATGTACAGTATAGTATGCTACACCAGGTACTGTAGTCTAATTAGGGCAGGTGATTCAGTTAAGTGATCAGTCAGATAATTTATTTATAAAGTTGTTATCCAACTTGCGAAAAAAGAAAGACATGAACAATTACAGCTTTTTAAAGCTATTATTTAAATGCTCTATTTTTGAATGAGGACTCTGTCAGGGGAATGGTATAATTTCCCCTATTTTGTCATTGAAAGGGGCATTTTACCTACAGTCCTTAGTTCTTTAATAGACTGGTTCTAAGCTTATTGTTGTCAATATATTGACTTCTTTGCCAATTTACTCAGCCCATAATTGCAGCCAGTGTGAAGAACAAGGGAGAGGCCCTGAGTGCTCATTGCAGGGCAGAAGGAGGGCAGGGCACAGGCTTGTCCCTCACAATTACATGTTTCCAAAAAAGTTTCTAACAGGAATTACTCCCAGTGAATTCCTACACTGAAGTTTGCTTTTTAGAATCTAAGGTTTTACTACTGAAGAGATGGCAGAAGAAATTACAATCAGTTATAAAACTGATTCAGTAACTCATATTTCTGTGGGATTAGTAAAACACAGAAGAGTAGCAAAAACCCCCAAATGATCATACTCCAAATAAAACAGATAAATGTAAATTTTTTGGGAAGGTATTTTTTCAAGACAGTATCATGGATTCACTGAAAAGCCGCCTCTCTTCAGAGAGAACTAATGCCCCTGTTTTAAGCTGTCTGACTTTCCTCAAGGGTAAGAAACGTCCCTGCCCAGGTGGGCTGTGCTCGCAGCTGGTTAGATAAAGTACCCAGTTAGTCACATGTATTGAAACCCAGTGCTCCCTGGAGGTAGCTGGCAGTATTATAATCACCCTGGGATCTGCCATGGGAAATAATAAGACATGAGGAGAATAGTTAATTCTATGGAAAATGTCATGGAAGAACATCAGGATCCAGATAAAAATTCACAAAGTAAAAGTAATGTCTGCACTCGGTATGAACAAAATCTTCCAAATTTTTAATCCCTGTGCTTCCATTTCTGAGTTAAATAATATAAGCACCAAACCTACAGGCTGTTCCAGTTTTTAAAGTCTTAAATATCCCCAACTACACGTTTTAATGTCTACAGAGCCAAAAAAAAAAAAAACCAAACCCAACAAACCAGTTATGCTTGAATTATGGCTTCAAGGAACTGTCTTGTACTTCAGTGCTCCTCACAGAGGAATCAGTGGGAGGATGCAGAGGCACAGCTACGTTATGGGCATATGCCAATGCCTGGAAGATGCATTCCTTGGGTCACGAAGAGGCTTTGGATCCCTCATGCCCAGGTAAAACCATGCTCAGCCAGCAGCAGCTACTTCAGAAAAAAATGGTGGCAACGGACTCTCTGTTGTTCTGAAGCAGCACTGTGTTCCCTGCATTTGCAGGCAGATTGTTTTAGGCACCTGTTCCCGATGTTTCCTCTCTGCCATGGGTAAATTTCCAGAAGTTTAAGACCCAATATTGCTTGGAGTTTCCCTGGGGCATTGCTCTGCAGCTGCCCTGCTTTCTGAAGGCACAGTCGTACTCTAAACTGACAGGTGCTGCAAGAGTAAGCGAGCAAGGAGAAATAATAAAAAGGGATCTAAAGAGCTCAGAAATATGTGCAGGAAGCGAAATGAGATTCAAGCTGGAGAACTGCAAGCTGATATATCTGGAGGAATTGATGAATTCAGTCCTGGCCAGCTCAATAGCAGAAATGTGAAAGGAATTTAGAGACAACCAACAAGAATGATTAAGAGGCAGGACAGGGTAGCTTCTGCAGATCATGAGTAGCACCAACTGGGCCGTCCTAAAGCTCTTACTCAGCAAATGTAGGGTGATCGTGGCCTTCCAGAATCCAGTCCTATTCTCAGCCCAATAAATGACAGAATCAGTGTTCAGATGAAAGGTAATGAGGACAACCCCAAGAGAAAGAAGGTTGAGGGACAGGAACTGACCAAACTCAAGTGCAGGAAGCCACGGGAGACACAGTATTTCCCTTGGATCAAATCTGCATCAGCATCAGGATAGGCTTGAAAGAAAACCAGAACATTTTATCTCTAATTTCTTATTCCATGTGTTTTTGGGCTGCTTCTGTGCTTATTACTGAGAAGTGACTTTGTTTCTAGTGGATGGAGGAGATAAATGACAGTAAGTGCTCAAGCAAAAATGTGAGGAAAGTGTGGTTTTGAAACAGAAGCTAGAAGCTTTTCTTGCACGTGTTTAAAATGGCGTATGTTTGTTTGGCTTTGATTGTAAGGTATTGTATGTGAAATGGTCAAAAGAGATTACAGTTGTCTTTGATCTCAGATTAGAATTTACATCAATTAATTCTGATTTCTCATATTATAGTTAGACTATATTTTAAAATTGTTTCATAAAACTGAGCACAATGCACAATTTTATAATACTGTATATTTAGTAATTCCCTATACTTTAAAATTGTATATGGACAGTAGAAAAGTTCAGCTGCCATGGCCACTGTGTAATTTAAAACAAAAACTTGGTGAATTGAAAGATAACATTTTCCAGGTCACCTGAGCCTCACAAGGTATTGCACTTTGAAAATACATTTTCAGCTTGTATTTTCAGTATATTTTTGCATCAAGTGCATTTATGTCAGAAAATTTTTTTCTCTATTACTATATACTTTATTCTTGACATTTATTTTTGCCCCTTATCATTAAAAACCTCAGCAATTCAATACACTTTTCAACAATTCCTTTACCAAGCACAGTAATACAAAAGAAAAAATTGCTGTATTGTGTGTGGTGAACTATTTGAATATGTTCATGATTCCAGTGTACATAGCCAATGTTTTAGACACAGGCAGCTAGATATAAATCATGCACTCCTGGAGGATGATTTTAGGTGACTAGGAAGCTGAACATCTGTTCTGTAGGTGAACAGAATGGCAGCTAATCTCATATTGTCAGTGTGTTTATTCCCAGCCTTTTTTTTTGTTTGATGCTTGGCTGTGCCTCAGCGTGGATGATGCAAATGGCATCTTTTGAGAAGTAAGAGCACACAAGTGTTTGAAACACGGGCAGGGCTGATTTAAAATCTTTTGCCACAAGTTGATCACGCCAGCTGTTGGGAGGTGCTCACCAGCAACCATATGTTGTGAACGAGATAAGCAACTACTGTGTGCCATCCTGGCTTTATACTGAACAGGAAAAGCTTTTAAGGTAGAACTCCTCAGGAAAAGTTCTACCCCACTCATTCTGTCCCTAACCAGCTGTTAGAGGGCATTGTTGCTAATAAATACCAGCAGTAATACTTAGTGAGAGATCACTGAGCCAAGTAATAAAGTCACTGCATACCCTTGGGTTACAATTCCATGTCTCTGCAGGAATAATTTACAACAGCAAGAACTGGATGGGGCTGTGTTTGTGTTATTGTTATTTTCGCCTCACAATTATTATTTTCATTGTGACTGAGCCCTCAACCATTTGTTAACAATTTAGGTTTTTGTCAGAGGTGTGGCAGAGAATGTGAGCTGTTTTGGAAAAAAAGAGTTGGAAGAAGTTACTTTGATTGGTCTCTAGATTTAATCAAGAGGACAATGAAAACAGGAGTGCAGCTCCAGACTGTTCCTACAATAGCAAGAGATAGGGCCAGAGGGTCTTTGTGGAAGTTTTCTCCATGTTGCTCTAGGAAGCTGGTGAGAGTTGTGTGTCCCCAGCTGTTGTTCCCCCAGCCTACAGGAACACAGGCTTGCTGACAGCTTTTTCCTGCTGTTTGTGGTCCTGAGGAGCTACTTGCAGGTGAGAGAATATGGGGAAATTAACGTCCTGTTTGCTTTTGCTAAGGATTTGGGATTATAACGTGGGATGTTCTGTATTAGAGGGTATCTAGCAACCTTCCCAGTATTGTAATTTTTACAGTAGCTTTCAACTATGTAGACCCTATGAACATTTATTTTTCTGTTAGTGTTGCAGTAGGGCCAATACAGAGACTGAAGAATCAGTACTCAGCTGAATGCCACTGCTAACAATTGCTGGTGACAGTGCCTTTTTTATACTTTCCCCATGTTTGTGTCTCCCTTGAGCTATAGGACAACTTTCCCTAGTTAATGTGTAGAAGCAGATGCTCTGCTGAGTTGCCTTTAATCTGTCTCATGCAAGGCCATGCATCCTGAAGCGGATCAGTGCAGTCACACAGTGCCTTCAAAGAGCTGCCTGAACATAGGATATCATTTCAGCTACTAAATTACTCTCAGAAAATGTATGGGAGGTCTTCGTATTTGTGTGTGTGTCTGAAAGAGACATACAAAATTCTCTTACATGGAATAATACATATTGATGCGGCCTTGCAGTCCGTGAAGAAGACTATGAAATCTCATGTCTTTTTCTTTTCATAAGTGGAGAATTCCCCCTGCTCCAATAACTGTATTTTGCATTTGGTGTAAGTTTGGGACTTGTTTAATAAAAAACACACAGCTGTTGAATTTTGTATTTTGCATTCATAGAATTTCTGCTTAATTTGGGGGTGATCACCTCAGATATTCAAATGGATTAGGGAGGAAATGGCTTTTCATACAATCAAGTCATTTGAATGGGTATTTTTACTGGAAGGGGTTATTTTGGGGGCTGCAGTCAGACAGCAAAGCCTGGATTTGTCGTATTTTGATAAGAAGGAATTGGGTTATGAAGCAGCTTGCCATTGTTTTGGAGAGACTGAGAACATTGGAGCACTGGACTCTCAGGGAACTTAGCTTTTCTCCTGAGACCCTGAAACAGGAGCTGAGCGATGCTGAAAATCAACCTCCTCATGTAGGTGCTCTGCACTTCTAGAAACCAGGGCCAAAAAAGTCCCCAGAAAAGAACAGGTTCTAATGACAACACACTGAACCCCAGCCATGAGCAAATAATGCACTTTTGAACTGTTATGTGCCATCCTGTGCTGCTCCATTTGATTACATTTTATTTTGAGGCTTCACATAAACAGATGCAGACCAGTTCAGAATAAGAAGCTAAAAAGGCTTGTATTAGGGATAGCTCAAGAATTTTTTATATAGTTACAGAAGAAATTCCTCTCCCACCCTCCTGAAATGTGATCATTACAATAACATATATTGCAAAAGAAAGCATCTGTATCAACACCTCCAGACATAAATGAATGGAAATACTGATTTTGCCTATTATTATTATAAAGGTTGTTAGTTCTGCTAATAAAATGTTTCTTAAGCTCCACAGCTAGATGGGTTTCCTGTGGAATTGTCTAAACCCTTCCAATGCTAACTGTTTGCAATATTCAGAAAAGTATTTGCAGAACTGCTGTACCAGAATAAGGCCACCTTTCCCAGGAAATACAGCTCCAGTTACAGTTGTATTGAAAGGAGGCCAAAGAGGCCAGAGCAGAGCACTTATAGACACATTTCCTCGTCATACATGGAATGCTGAATTATTGCTGCCATGCAGTGCTTGGGTTTAGAACTGAAGTTGCAAGGGGAAGAAGCTGACTGCAGCGGGACCAAAGGGCATGGAGACAGAGTTCTGCACATTTTTACCACTCCAAACCTTTCTGTCCCAACATACAGAGCACTTTAACTGCTGGTGGGTTCTTGTCTTTTTTCCAAAGCCCACAAGCTGCCTCGCCCTTCATCTTCCTGAATTCTTTACCATTTTCTGGCAGCCATCTGCTGTGTCTCAGTCGGAAATGTCTGCTCCTCTGTCTTAATTTAAAAAAAAAAAACACAACATTTTCTTCCAGTTCTTTTGGAGAGCAGTGCACACCCTGGGCTGCTGCTCACAGTGAGCTGTATCTTTGTCTCCATAGCTGTAACTGTGTGCAGAGAGAAAATGGGCAGCTGTAAGATCAGCTTGCAGAGTAAAAAGTGGATGAGCCTGCAAACAGTCTTGTATTGAAACCCAAATTGATTGCTGAACTTTCAGCTCAATTTTAATTTCCCTTGATGCCTTATTTTTAAAATAAATATGCAGGACTTTTTTTCCATTGGTATTATCCAGCCCCCTATTGCAGCTGTTGCCAGGATGTTCCAAGCAGCCACACGGGGTGGATGTGAGAGGTCTCAATATCTGCAGATTGGTTACAATAACAATCTCTCTTGTCCCTCAGTTCAAACAATTTAAAATGTCATGTCAGGAATGGAAAGATATTAATCACTGCACAGCTAGAGAGAGTTCCTAGGAAGAAGACTGAACTGTGGATTCAGAAGCCTGTTGAATGAGATGGGGATGGGGCTGAGGAGAATCTTTGCCTTGGAAACTCGATTCAGCAGATGTGAGATCCTGTAGGCTCTGAGTAGAGGTCCACAGAGCTCAGCTTCTCTTCTGTTTCAAAGAGAAAGACAATGTTATTGGAGGAGCATTGGCACATAAAGGGTAATACTTAGATATTTTGAGATAATGAAATATAAAACTAAGCAAAATAGTTTCCTTTCATCATGACATAAGCAGCATTTAATGATTATAACAGCAGGGGCCAATGATTTTCTTTCATAATTAGCCCTATTAGAGTGAAGACATGCACATGGTTGACCTTGAAAAAAGAATCAGCATTTTTTTTTGCTTTTGTGTATGTTTTCCCTTTTTCATTCCTTTCATCATTTAACATACTGTTTGATCAATATCTAATGTGATGTAATATCTAAGAAAGGATTGAATGCAGGTGTTTAATGTAAGTTGCATGTTCTTACTGTTGCAATGTATCAAATTACCAAACCTTGTAACAGTGAATAAATGTTTATCCAAGTGTAATGCAGATTCATTATGGTGATGTTAGATTATGTTCTGAGGTAATGATTACATGGTCCATTGAGACGTGTTTATTCTTGATTTTTTTAGCTGACCTACTGTATGATTTTAGGCAAGTTATACCCTTACTCCCTGCCAGTCGTTTTCTTACCATGTTTATCCTGTCTTGTTTATGTAAATAGTAAGATATTTACGAAAGACTGAGTCATTTACTGTATTTAATAGGATTTACCACAATATGTTCTGGTCTTGTTTGAATCTGTTTCGCATTAAATAATTACTTATAATCGTGACTCTTAATCCACTGCAGTCACCAATGGCACATTTTCTTTAGGGAATCTGTACGTTAATCCTCTCTTATGCTGGTATTGTTGTAATGATATTAAAGTTGTAAGAGGTTGAACTGCAAAATTCAAATCTGGTAACTTAATAGCCTCCAAGAGCTTTGAGAATTATTTGGTTTAGTAAAAATCAGAGTAATGGGAATATCAGTTTGTGTAATAATGCTGGTCACCAGAGGCTCAGGCTGCCCTTCACTCCTCCCTTCAGTTTGAGGGCAGAAGTTTTAAGCACTTGCCAGATACTGCCCACCCTTTTGTTTCCATTAAGATTGAAATTCTGTTTTGAAAATTATTTCCCTTTTGTTCTCCTTCTTGCAATATTCAGTTAAATATAGGAGAGTGTCAGCTTCATGAGAAGCTTCAAGTTTTTATGATATCATGGGAATGGCTGAGCTAAAATTGCAATTAAAGACTGAAGCCAGATGGAACACCACCAGTAAGTAAGACAGGGGTAATGCTGGAATAGGGAAATTTCTAAAGAAACTCAGAAAAGAATAAAACAACTTTGTCGTAGAGGCTTGAATAACCTTGGAAAAGACAACATCTTAGAAATACTTAGTCTGGTCATAAAAATGCTTGCTTTTATTTCTTCTCCCATGGAACGTGGCAGGTACAAGTTAAAATACAAGACCAGCTGGAGGAAGAGTACAGTAGATTTCTTGAAGACACTAAACAAACCAACTGGTTTTCCCCTGTCCCTCAAAACCAGAATTGCTCTTATTTTGATACATACATATTCAGCAGCAAATAATGTTTGAATAATCACTTAGAGGGAAGGGGTGAAGGAGTCATGAGGTGGTATTTGAAACTCTCTAGGAAGAGATTCCTTTTCCATGTGGACAAGGATTTGTCTAGATTTGTTTAGCAATTGTGCTCCAGCTGCATTTCCCCTTTTGCTCTTGATGTAACTTATTTCATAATCAGCATAGTTTACAGTCAGAGCTACGTCTTCTTGACAGATCCTAGATACATTTTAGCACTCTCTATGTATATGAGAAATCCCATGATTACCATCATGATAAATTATTAATTTTACTACTGCCAGTTGACATAAGTATGACATTTCTATAGAATATTTCAAGCATATTTCTAAGAGATGATACAATTCAGAAGAATATATGGCTCTTGTTAAAATATTTAACTGGAGTCACTTTTAGAACTAAAGGAGTTGATGTCTGTTCCTTTGTTTGTGCATCTGTATTTGTGTGTACACAGCCACAGGGAAGAGAGGTTTTACAAAGGAAAGGTACAGAGATTAAAAACTGATTGGTTTTAGGAATCTCCCCCAGAATCACGCACATTGGTACATGCATATCGTACAGAACATGTACTTCTTGCAAAACCTGCCAGGCACAGAATGAAATCCCTTTTATGAGGACAGCTGGAGAGTTATGCAACTTCAGGAGGATTATGCAGATGTGTATAGGCCGTGAAGTTGCCTGATGGATTACGAGCCTGTGTAGGTTTGATTTAAAAAGAAAAACAACTTAATTCTCTTCCGTAGTGAATGGAATGTTCCCAGAGAGGGCCAGAAGCCTGGAATCTTCAGAACTTAGAGAGTCTGATGAATGCACAGGCCTATACTGGTGTCTTCAGTCACCAGCAGACCAGCAATGAGAATTGACCAAGTTTAGGCAGGACCTGTGTTATTCTGTACACCCTATAATGGAAATTATGTTCTCAGTCTCTACAGAAGGTGCCCAAAGCTCAGTGTAGAAACACTATTTGTAAATTAGTCCTGTTGAAATCCTTTTGTGATATGCCACCTAATGAAGATGGATATTTTACAGAGTTTTATTAAACTGTAAAACATTAAGTAGACATGTTCTATCAAGAATTGCACCAGTCGTAATCAGGAGGCAGATGTCATTTTACCTACTGTTTCACTGTAACAGTTTGATCCTGTTTGTACTCAGGCATTGCCCTGGCAAAGCTGAGTGCCACTATCTTCAACATTTGCAAACAGGAATGCTGGAAGCAAATCTGCAAAGTGAAAGGCACAGCTATTTCTGGTGGCTGAGGGCTCTCTCCACTCAACCACAACATGCCTTGGAGCTGGAGAAAGCTGCAGGGAGTCCTGCAGGTCCATCATGCTGTTCCCACAAATGCTTTGGGGAACTGCACTCATGAACACAGATCTGGAACTAGAGTTGTTCCTGCTTTTAAAGAATTCATCTTTGACATAGACAAGATGCACAGACCACTTTAGAAGTTCAGTAATTCATGTACAGCAGTGCCTAAAGAAGACAGAATCCAGAAGTTATTTCAGGTGGAAAAAGTTGTCAGAAAATGCAAAGCACATTCACTTTGATCACTGATACAGTATCCCTTATGTAGTATCACATCATTATTGTGAGCATAAAAACAGATTGATCAAAATACTCCACTGCAGTTGGTTAACTGTTCTGAAACTAAAGCAGCACAAAACCGCCCAAACTGCCCCATGATGCCTGAGGAAATAAACTCCAGGGCATCATGTTTAGTAGATATACTTCATATTTATCACCTGCTTATGTGTTTAGGAATTCTTTGCTGTCTGACTATGATGTGCACCTTAAATAATTGCCCAAATCTACAAGTTAGGGGCGGAGATGCTGTAAGCATAGCAGGCTGAAATGATTTAAAACCACGTTGTCAATAGGTGATTCTGATTGTATTAACATCCATTTCACATGAGGGTCACAGCTCTTAATTCAGTGAATTCACTCTTGATTTATAAGTCTATAAAGGACAGGAACAATCATAAGGTACCCCCTGTGATACTCTGAAATCAATACAAAGGACCAAAGAACAAGGAAGGCTGCTAACAAGCTTTCAGGTCATGGACTGAGCGCTGCAGTCTACTTGTCAACCATTGGTTGAAAGTGGAGCAAAAACCAGTTATAAATTTGCTAAACATTAGGTATCCGTTTGAAAGTGGTTTTATTACATTTGTGAAATAAAGAAGGTCATTAGAAACATCAAGATTTTCCCTCTGTTGCCCTGGGGCACTGAAATGCCTAATGTGTGATTTGCACTTAACTGCACCAAGCCAGCTTTCTACAGCTTTGAATTTTCAGGTGAAAATTATTTCTTATTATGCTTTCTGAATGTGTTTCCTTAAATTTCCATTTCTGTGAGCTTGCTCTATTATTTTCACTAAACTGGACTTTCTGAAGCTGCAACAATTCTTTTTGTGTAACATAGGGCAGGCTTACCCAAGTTAAAGCTCTTCATATTAGGCTAGACTCTGATATGTCATTTGAAGAATAAGCTGAAGAACAGCCAGAAACATTTGGCCGTTTTACTGCATGTGTTTCAATAATAGCCCTGGGCTTACTAGAGATTTTCCATGCTATTTTCCTTTGATGCTGGTGTGACACAATTTATAGTTCACTCTGGGAGTGCCAGCTCACACTCAAGTAAGTTCTGACTGGGGATTAAAAAGAAGGCAGGGATGGGATCCAATTTCTTCACGATAAAGGTGAATACAAATTATTCTTAGTCCTTGTCTCAAATTTTTCTTAGTGACAAATGATGCAAGTGGCTTGCTTTTAAATGTTCCTAAAGAATTCCTGCCCTCATTTCCTCATGTGAATGAGTGAAGGATTAGGCAGAGCTTCCATGTGCAGTGCCACATCATTTGGCAGGCTTGGAGACTGTGAATTTTGCATTTCCTCTAACTCCAATCTTAACATAACTCTCTTTTTGTAGGGTAGAAAATGCACATTCCCAAAAGTTTCCCATTTCCCAACGGCCTGAGAATTGTTTTCCTTTATCCTTCAGGCACTGTGATTGTGACCTTCCCCCTGAGCTGGCAGTTCTCACTGAGTCAAATTTCATGAACCTTCTGAGCTCGTTTGACTTGAGGCTGCAGATATTCCATATTGGATAAGATCCCAGTAATCTGCTGTGCTTTTCCTTCTGTGTTACTTATATACTGAAATGGCAGCTACAGAAATGCTATCATTTCTGTGACTGATGAAAAACCTCTTAAAATATAGGGTCCTGGGTAGTAGTAAGTTTTCCTTACCCTAATTTGTAAGGCCTTCTCTGATGAAGTGTGGTGGAGCATATGAATTCAGTATTTCTGCCACTGCTTAAAGCTTAAACTCATCTCTGAAGACGCAATTATTTACGGGTTTCTCCCTTTCAGCTTTATGGCTCCCAGCAAGCATGATTAAGGGGAAAAAAATAAAAAGGCTAAGTTGCAAACGCGTGGCATCTCTCGAGGAGATGGAGTAGGCGGTGAGAAGGGAATTAGCTTAAGACTTCTGTTGTTAAAGGATAAAATTATTCAGATAAATTGTTTGTAAATGTAAAGAATAAATACTATTTGAAAAGTGTGCCTACGAGTAATAGATAAGGATTGCAGAGACGATTTTTTAAAATATTATCCAACCTGTTAGGATTTTGGGATGGAAATCTTTATTTTTGTACTTGTTTCACTAAACTGCTATACTGAATTTTGCACTTAGGGAGGTCACTTTCTTCAGTGTCTTACTAACTCAATAGACCTCAGTCTCAGCTGAGCCTTCTAGGCATTACTTCAATACAAATATACAAATAATGATTCTGAAGCTGGAAAATCTCCCTGTCTGTTTTAAATGGGTATTTGTTTTTAGTGAAGATATAAATTACTAAGATGTCCTATTATCAGAGTGCAGCTGTGAAACAGGCAATGGGAAAGTAAAATTTGTTTTATTTGAAGAGAGAATTGAATCTGAAGATCTTGGTAAGTCTTAATTTTCAAAAATTCTCTGTTTTGGGAATAATCTTGCATTTTGGTTGTACTCAGATTTATTAATAAGTGTTTCAGAGGCATTTGATACTAGTTGTTAGGAATATTTTTGCTTTGTTTCTTAATATATACTCTTTATTTGTATCTTTACTCACTAAAACAATGCTTAAACTGAGCGAATGACCGATTAATATCAGCAGTGGGTGAATCAGTGAAAATGAGTGGTGTGGTTTTTCTGGAGAGTGAAGAAATCTGCATGGCTGAAATGCTTCTGAAATGATTTCTTTCTAGCAGAACAATTTGTAAGTGTGGTTGGTTGACACTGCTCCATCGAAATTGTTTCTCAACAATAAATTAGTATGTTGACTAGAAACATGTTTTTCCTCCAGAAATGTTTCTTCTGGAAGATGTTGATCCTCCTCTTTTTAAAAAGTCATGGTGCACAAAGCCAATATATTTAGGCCAAACTTGCTAAATGTTTTTCCAGGAAAATTATGTATGGTTAGATTTGCACTGGGAAAAAAATCCCAAACCCTTGTTTGGGGCCTAGACTTCCTTTATAGGTAAAGCTGACAGGGAAAGTGATTTCCCTGAGAGTGGTAGATCTGAGTGCCATCAGACTTTTGTTATATTTCCCAGATCTTGCACAAATCTGAACTTAGTGACTTGTCCCGATTTCTGGCATAATAAGATGTTAAATAAGACTTGTCTTTCTGCAAGGTTGGAAGCATGTTGATAGGCAGGATGGGAGTGCTTTATTTTCACTCACTGTGTACTCGATGTTTTTGAGATTTCTGACCTAGGAGAGTTATTTTGGCATCAGATTGACACAAACAATATGAAGAAGGGTAGAACAGTATTGAAAAATTGTTTGGTTCATTCAGTGACTCTATTCTTTTCCCTCAAAATAACTGTCTCTTATACTGGAAAGGAACTGGTTAGTAGCAAATGAGAATTCTTCAAGAGGGAAATCAAATGTCCCAGTACTAATTAGTTGAAATTAAGATCATTCAAATATTTATATAGAGAAGGCAAGTATTCCGGGAACATGCTGGGATAAATCACATGGCTGGAATATTAATAGTGAGGCAATAAATCTCAACAGAAAGAATCAAGGTGAAAACGTAGGGGAGGGATTGCACTATTTATCAAAAGACAATTACACTAGCTGGTAAATACAGATGGTTAGTGGAAGAAGTGGTAACAATGAAATTTTGCATTTTCTCTGTCAGCATAATACATAAAGGGGAATTAAGATGGAACATCTACCATGGGCCACAAAGTCAGGACAAAGTGACTGAACCAAATACTGAAGCTGCTGAAGGAAACTCGAATCCATCCCTGCAGTTCTGTTACTTGCTGTTCTGGATCTGAGTGCAAACTTGTGTGTGTGGACAGCTCAGGTGCAAGGCTGTGGTCAGGCAGGAGCTCTGGGCCAGCACAGAAGGAATTTGAGATTGTGTTATCAATGAGCACAGACCAGAGAAGGCACCCACAGCTGGTTCCTGTGTGAGCAGCACCTTGCAGATTGATCTCTTGGCCTGAGTGAATTGCAGGCAGCAATTTAAACCTTGTAACTGTCCCAGGCTGCAGGTTGGGAAGAATTCCTGCTGCTCTGTTCTGTCTTGGAAGAGTGGACACTTGAGTCTTAGCTAAAGTGAGAGTTAAGTCCCATCATCCAACAGTGACAGGCTTCTGTCTGCCTAAGTTTTTCTGAGTAAAGTTCCTTAATCCCCTGAAATTCTGGGATATGTCCCATGCTGCTCCTGGCTCAGCAGAATCACCAAGTCTCTTGAGGAGCCTGGCCACACTGAGCATGTCTGGGAAGGGCTTAGGAGCTGATTCTCAGAAATCTCAGGATGAACAGGCAGAGAGGATGCCCTTCTTTTATACCTTCAGTCAGGAGTTTTCTGTTGAAGACAGGATTTTATTAGTCAAAGATGTTAATATCTATTGTAACACCACCTGATTTTTACTCCAGGAATCTAAGGGACTAGACTGGGTATCAACTGCTTTAGTTTAGTTCATTTTCACTTTACTTATCTTAGAATATTTCTTTGTCACTTTCTTAAAAAGAAGTGGAAGTGAAATTCTTAGCAAGAGCTGAATAATTTGATAATTTATTAATATTTCCATTGGTCTATTTTTTGTGTGATGGATTGTTTTGCTACTGTGCTAAAGTAAAGGGGGGGGGAAGATAGGACTGCTCCAATTGTAATTACTGCTCTTTAGCTTGCACTGCTTCAAAATCAGCATTGAATACACGCTTCTTTTTTTGTAGGTAGTATATCATGGTGCCACATAATGGCAGAAGGGTTCAAACAATATGAATCCTGGAAATGTCAAGTGTGAAGGAAGAGAACTGGCACACTATTTTAATTTTTCTTCCTTTTTATTAAACTTTATAACATTGCATAGCCACAAAATGTGCATGGCAGTCAAGGGTGAGAACAAAGACAATCATCTGCATGAGAAACACAGGCAACACACAGGCCTTGTGCAGACAGGTACCATGAGGAGGTCAGGAATGAGAATTCCCCTTCTGGAGAACCTCTCACCTGACACCTTGGACTGCTTTGGGCCATAAGCAGACTCAAAGTTACCTGCTTAGGTGATGGTGTGCCCTTTGCAGAAGGCACAGTGCTGCAGTCCAGCATCTCCCCTCACAGCCCCACTAATATAAGCAAAAGAGTGATTTTCCCTTGAAGACAGCAAGAGATCTTAGAAATTTCAGATACAGTCAATTTCTCACAGCAATGTGCAGTTATATGTGTTTTAAACACCTTCAGAGCAGTATTGGTGATTAAGCCTAGGATCTTTTCATTTTCCTAAGCAAAATTAAATGTTGTGAGAATGTCTCCAAGGGAAGGTCTGGCTGCAGTTTATGCAGATGTACCCTAGCTGGAACAGGAACAGATAGCACAAACTTGGTGTGGATTAGAAGATCTGGAAATCCAATAAATACTCCACAGTCTGTGCTGAGCTCCATATCAGTTCAATTACAGGGCTGTTCAAACCTCTGCTGACTTGTTTAAAGCTCCTTCAGGTATTTCAGCTGCTAGAACACCTTTCCTTCAGCCTGGGCATTCATTCAGGACACGCAGACCATCATTTTCTCCTTTCTATATGCCTGTATCCGGTGAAGGCAAACATCTGTGAGACTAGTCATGGCTGGCAGCAGCACAGCCATACTCCCAGATCGAAGTATCCAAGCACAGTTGCAGTTATCTAGTCCTTCTCCCTTCATTCCAGAAAAATAAATATGATGTGACTTCATTCACACCAATTAATTTAGAGGTTTGTGGACTATAATTAATGCAGCAGTCCATACATTCTACATTGAGTTTTTCTAGTTGATTCTAAAAAGCATAGAAGCATCATACTGGAGAGAACCCTGGCAGTGCCCCACTAAGGAAACCCAGGCCACAACCTCATCTGCCTGTGACAAGAGTCCCAGTTTAGGAAATGGAGAACTAGTTTTGAGGAGGGTATTTCCCTGAATTTCTCTGCTACAGTGGTGTAAGGGATGTAAGAACTTCTCTTCTTGAATTTCACTCCTCTGGGCTCTGTGGTGGTTGGCATGCTTTGGGCCACCTCCTCGGGGTCAAACATGGATCCATTTTTCCTGTGGAAGGATAATGGGCCATGTGGCACGTCCTCAGTTGGTCTAAATCGCACTGAGAACCTACTGCAGAAAATCTTCGTTCCGCTGAAGTCAATGGCAAAACTCTCACTGACTTCAGTGGGGATCAGGATTTATTCCAGCGAGTGCAGTGGAAGCAGAGCTTTTACCAACTGCAGATCTGCCTCCATTGTTTGACACTTGTTCTCAGTTAGGTTTTGTTTAAAAATTTAATATTTTACAACAGTCCCCCCAAGCCCTGGAGCCCATGGAGGTTTTGTCTCCATATGATAAGGTAACAACATGTGCACACAGAACTTGGTTTCTGTATAGAAGTAAACTGCATGAAGGCAGTTACTGATTCTTTTTGTTTATATCATTACTCTGCAGTACAGCTGTTATCCATATTACATCATATTTTCTAACCTCCAGTATTTTTAAGACTAAAAATCCATCTAAATTAGTGAAACTATTGGCTGGGTCGTTTTGTGTTTGTATAATCAACTCTGTCTCCTTTTTTTTCTTTTTTTCTTGACAAATCATATACAAATACGAACTTTGATTTCAAATGTAGAGGGCCAACCCCTTTCCCTTTCAAGTTTATGTGCAGAAGTTATTTCAATTTGAGCAGGATGGGACGGATGAAACATAAAAAAGCCACATCATCATCTTAAAATACAAGTCCAATAAAAATGAAGTTGGAACTTTACCAGCTGTGTACTGATGAAAGCATATGAGATTTTAAGTAAGAGAAGCTGCTCAATATGGACTCAAAACCGAACCAAAACAAAAAAAAAGAGCCAACAGAAAACCAAACCAAAAGGAAGAGCTGGGAGAAGCCTGGTCCAGACAGCAATTCCCAAAAGGGGTAGTTTGGAAAGATAGGAAAAGGGATGTTTGAATGCAATGTGCAAGTTGATCTACCTCATCATTCAGAATAATCTTTCCCTTTTTATCCTTAACCTAAATAATGTGGAAGCCAAACCAGAACATCAAACCAAGTAAACAGAAATCATATACTGCCATAACTGATCAGGGCTGGGGTCCATAAAACCTCACCATGGGCACGGAGCAGGACTGGCTTGCTGTTATTTTTATTCTATACCCTTCATTTATATCCATAATATAGGGGTGGAAGGTAATAGCTGGACCCTTAGTCATAAAGTAGCAAGAATAGTCAAGGATACCCAGGAAGATTCCTTGGCAGAAGACCAGCTTCCTGCAGGAAGCCATTGCCTGCAGCTTTCCAGAGAGGTCTAACACATGCAGATACAGTGAAAATCAGCCTGGGGTAGGTAAGGCTGTGGGCTGGCAGAGCCAGAGGGAGCACAAGAAGGGCTAATAGGATTCTGCAAGGTTAAAGAGTAAAGTGGTGAAAACAGCAGATGATCCCAGTAATGTAAAAGCTGAGTAAATATATACATTATCTGAAGGGAGTAAGTGGTATGGCATTAATCCTGGCCATATGGAAACAAATATAACTTGCTTTTTACCATAAAGGCCATTCTTGATTATTTAATTATTTAAAAATCCTTCTTCTACATAGTATTTATAGTATTCTTCAAGACTTTCAGGGTCTGTCTCTCCAGTTGCAGATATTTAATATAAAGGAATATGAATATGAAGGAAGCAATTTCAGTCTTACTAGTAAATAGTCCAAACAATTTTTCCCGTGAAATGGCTGCTTAGAGTAATTTATTGGATCAGATTATGATCTCTGATCGTGATTTGCCTCTGCTGGTGGCACTTTTTCCATTTGGGTCCCTGCTGTCAGCTGGAGACCAAGACTGCAACACAGCTCATGCCGAGGTGCCTTAAGTTTCCCTCGCCCGTCTCTGGTGTTCCTCGCCCCCCCGTTTCCATATGGATGCACAGCCGGGACGGCGCACCCGCGGACCTCGGCGGCGGAGGCTGCCCCAGCGCCCGGGGGCTCCGGAGCGCGGCGCGGGGCGTTCCCTTCGGCCTCCCCCCGCGTCCTGCCAACTCCGGGCCGGTCCCGGCGCGGGGCGCGGCGCGGGGCGGGCGCTGCCGGCCGGGGCTGCCCGGAGCGCGGCGGGGGCGGCGCGGGGGCTGCCCGGCGGGGCGGGCGGTCCCGTCCCCGCTGCCCGCGGCCCGTCCCCGCTCCCCGCGGCCCGGCTGCGCCTTGTGGCAGCGCCTCTGTCAATCAGCCTGACTTCACTCCGCACGCCCTGTGCTTCCAGTACTATACCCCCGCCGCCTCCTGGTGTCTCTGCTTCGCTGCGAGCCGGGAGCGCGGCCGCCACTGCCGCTGCGGCTGCGGCTGGGCGAATGCGCGGGCGGCGGGGCGCGGGGCAGCGCTGAGCGGCGCGGAGCAGCGCGGAGCGGGGCTGCCGCCTGGCCCGCCCCGGCTGCGGGCAGCCCGGGCGCCGCCGCGATGGACCCTCCCGCGGGCATCGCCTGCGTCCTGCTCTGCTGCGCGCTCGCCCTGCCCGCCGGCGCCCAGCGGCGCCCCGGGGACAGAGGTAGGTCTCCGCCGGGACGCCTTTGGGGCTGCTCGCCCTGCCCTGCCCCGCCGCCGCCGGCCGGTGCCCGCAGCCCGCCCGTCCCAAGTCGCGGCTCGTCGCCCCGCGGCTTTCGGCTCCCCTTGAACTTCTTCTGCGGCTACTTTTGCCGGGTTTCCAGTTGTTTCCTGCGAGCGGCAGGCGGGGACGGGGACCGGGGCAGCCGCGCCGCCGGTGGGGAAGGGACGCGGGAGCGCCCGGCAGTGACAGCGCCGTGCCGGTGCCCGCAGCCCCGCGCCGCCCGCTGCCTGCCCCATGGAGCGGGCGAGCCCCGCGGCAGGGAGCGGTGCCTGGGGCTCCCCGTGCGGGATGGAACACATGGCAGCTCGTCTGCCTCCTCCTCCTCCTCGTCCTGCCCGGGCTATCGCCTCCGTCCGAAACTCTCGGGGCTCCCGCCGAGACCGCTCCCGGTCGCTGCCCGTGGCGTCCCCATCACCGCTCGACTCAAACCCGCCGCACCGGGCGTAGTT
Organism: Monarcha castaneiventris obscurior; assembly: GCA_026261815.1. NCBI lineage: Eukaryota > Metazoa > Chordata > Aves > Passeriformes > Monarchidae > Monarcha > Monarcha castaneiventris. Next base: position 5,828,595 of record JAMPIT010000371.1, on the reverse strand, counting down.
TGAGGGACGTGCCTTTGCCTTGCAGGCTTGCCACCTGCAAACCCAGCCTCTACCCCTGCCCCTGCGAGCAGTCCCGAAGTGAATCAATGCCCTCTCTTCAACTCTGGCCGCCCGGGAACCCCTAAAGTCCCCGAGGCGACCCGGTCACTGACTGGGTGTGCAGGGATGCGGGGTCCAGGCGGGATGGGCAAAAGGGAGCGGGACCCCGCTGCAGGGGCAGGAGTGCGGGGTCCTGGTGCGGTGGGGAGGCTCACGCTGCCGTCTAGTATTCTGGGGAGGAAAAGGCAAGTTTGGGTGAACTCTGCACAGTTCATGCAGGTGAACCAAGTGCCTGCACAGAGTGCAGTGTCCATCTGCCTTATGTAAGTGTCTGTTGTGCTAATGAATAATGGAATAAAAATCCCGCGGCATCAGGATATGTTTAGTTCTAGTATCTCTGTCCTCTCTTGCTTTCTCCCTGTAAAGATTCAATCCTGAGGAATATAGAGGAGTACAGCCTTGTCATCCCCACCAGCACTGATTCAGAGGGCAGGTTCCTATCCCACTTGGTGTCTGGACCGCCAAAAGCACGCTTCAGGAGAGCTGTGGAGGACTTGCAACATGAAGCAGCAAATGAGCAAATATTTTACAATGTCACTGTTTTTGGAAGAGAGTTTCACTTCAGGTTGCGGCCAAACTCCAGGCTCGTGGCCCCTGGAGCAACAGTTGAGTGGCAGGAGGACTCTGAGGAGACTCATATTGAACCTCTCTATGGGAATTGCCTCTATGTTGGGGATATCACTGATCTGCCAAATGCTTCAGTCGCTATCAGCAATTGTGATGGGCTGGTAAGTTACTTTTGTTATTATATCAAAGATAATTATATTAATTTCCTGCAGTCTTTAAATATAAAATGTGTGGACTGTCAGAAACTCACACCTCATATGGTAACTGTGAATGCAAATTAACTAATGTTCCCTTGTGTGGGAATAGCTGCGCTGCACCAGGCGCTGCTTTACAGACAGTGGCACTAGAAGTTTGAGCACATGCTCTGAGGTAGCTACTCTGGAACAGAACAGCTGAAACCAGCATTTATGTTGATTTGTGGTAAAGTGACTTGAGGTGTCTGATGCTCTAAACCAAAGGGTTAAATGGCAAATTCTCAGCATCCTCTTCCACTTCTCACTTCCAGCCTGCAAGGGTAAATGTTAGAAAGAGTTAACCCCAAATAATGAGCTGGACTACCCTGGAAACAAATTTGATAGGTAAAATATAGTTTTGTCCTGGAAAATTTTAATTTATTCAGAGTCTGTTTTCTTGGATATTTCACTTGGTGAGTTTTATTGCCTAATCAAGTGATTGATGAAAAGTTGCAGAAGACTTAGGGTTTTATGAGCAAAACAGCCCCCTGTGTTACATTTGTCAAAGCTGTGTGTTTTAAAACTGGCTGCAGCTTTCTGTTCTGGAGTGCATGTTCAGCACTCAGATTATCTCTGTTTGTCCCTGACATCCTAAACTGTCACACTGTCATTTGAGCAGTAATTACTGCACAGCAATTTGTTTAGTGAGAAAAGGGCTATATATTTTTTCATAATGACCAATTTATCCAGCCTGTATTTCCTTGCTATAGCCTTTAGAGTTTGTAATTTTGAGATTGCTTAATTGTAATGCATTCTGCCTCTGCATAAAGAGCCAGTAGGAGTCATTTGTATTTCTATTTATTTAGTCATAGGAAGTTGTTCGTTTGCTGTGCCAAGAAGATGACATGTATGGAGATAGTATGTTGGCTATCTGAGAATGGAAGGGAATCAAATACTTTTCCCCTTAGTCTTTCCTTTCCTGTGGTTTCTCCTAGCCATGTGCATTCCTGCTTTGAGAAGCAGGTTTTAATGTTGCAGTTGTTTGATGTGGACAGCTGGCTGAGGGTAAGAGAAGTACCAGGACTGAGTGAGAAGAGCCATTCAGACAGCAGGGTGTGAGCCTGCAGTTCTGCCTCGGGGGGGAAGCAAAAGTTCTGTGCTCTCCCTATATCTAGCACAGATCATTTTGTGAAAGGCAAATTTACTTGCTCAAAATTTACTTGCTCTTTACTTTTAGAACTGGGGCAGAGCCAAAGCTCTTCTTCCTTGCTCATCTGTGCTGAAAGGTGGAGGAAGATCCTGTTGATGGCTACTCCTTGCCTTGTGCTCTTCTCCTCAGCACAGGTGTTGACTGCAGGGGCAGGGGGGGAGCTTGTTCCTGCTTTCTTCCAGCGTTTGCCTGAGTGTGGGCTCCTTGTATTTAGAAAAAAGAGTCATAAAACAGAACAAGAGTTAAAGCCAAAGTATGGATGAGACTCTAAAGGTCCAAGGCCTCATGTTGCATGCAAAAATGACAAAGAATGAGAATGGTTTATAAAATGAAGTGAAAATATAAATGAAAAGGCTTTATAAATTACTGCTCTTTTTGCATTTGTAACTTCTCAAATGCAAAGGAGTGAAGCCAGGCCTCAATTCAATGGTACTCATAAATGACTGGAATCCAGAAAGCTACCAGAGGAATTGTAGTTTCCAACCTGTATGCCCAACTCATGTGCCTGCCTTTTCCAGTGTTCTTGTTCTCATTAGAAGAAGCTGGAGAGTTGGTCTGGGCTGGGAGGTGCCACATTCTAATCTGGATGATTTTTACATGGAATTACAACTTCTGTGGTGCTGCTAATATGTTTGGAAATGGATTCCTGCTCCCTCCAGGGTGTCTCTATATGGTAGATGGTGCAAGGCAGAGATGTATTTTTTTTGCCCAAGTCACTGAAGCCTTCCTGCAGGAAGCATTGCCTCGATACCTTTAGGCTGTAAAGATTTCCCTGAGATTGGGCAGTAAATCTGTTTTGGAACAACAAATTGAACTCCAGTCCCTTGGGTACCATGTTCCATCTCTACCCTTTCCCTCCATTTCAGTTTCTTTCTTTCTTGCGGGGTGAGAGTATAAAACAGATTATCAATAGAATTACACAAACTCCAAGAAATTATACCAATGTTTCTCCAAAAGCCACTGCTCCGTGGACAGAAATAATAAGCAAGTAACCACAGAAGTTAATACTGCACGTATCTGTCTCTCCCTTTACCTTTTTATTTCTTGTTTTTGCAAGGAGTATCAAAGAGTTCTGGGAGCAATGTGTTGCCAGCAAGACATACTTAGAGACCACTGGGCTGTATGCTTTTCTTGGGTTTATTGACATTTTGGAGGTGAATAAAGACATGGACAAGGCTATTCTCAACTGTTTTTCTACGCTCATTTTTTACTTCACACCTAGTTTTCTTCAGTGGGCCCAAGTATTTCCACCACCTTTTCTAAGTAATTCTGGAGATAGAGATGGTGGAGCTCCCTTGCACCTGAGTTATTGACACTGCTAGTGCCATAAATCAGCCTCTCTTGCTGGGAGAGGCCCTTTAAAGTTCTTAAAGTCCTTGCAAGGAGCTTGATAGACGGACGAGGCAAACTCGCAGTAACTGCTTCTTCAGACAGTTGTTTATTCTAGCGTTATCAGCTTAGAAAGACACAGTAGAACAGAACACGACAAGAGAAGGCGAGAAAATGGCGAGAAAATGGCTGCTTATCAAGATTCCAAAGCCTTTTTATAGGTAAATTATCCAATTAAAAATTGAAACGACAGATATTTTTACTTTTCATCCAATGTTCAGTAAATCACTCCGACACGCAGGCCGGAACTGCGGCATTTTTCATCCAATCATCCTAAAGTACTTTTACTGCAGAATATGGAGGACTAGAAGAAGAGAAAAGAAATATAAACTACAAGGGTTCCTCCATTTTGGAACTTTTACTATTTATCTATTTACTACATTAACAAACCTAAAATTCTAAATTCTTCACCCTGTGACATCCTTACATCATATTCTATCACCTAGTTCACATCTGTGTAGATTTTAGCTCCTCCCAGATGGTAGGGAGTTTTCTCCATGGATAAAGGTCAAAAACCATGCTGTCCAGGGGGGTTTTTCTCTCCAAAACAGGCAGAGAAATATTCCCTGCACTCTGGATTCCCACAAGTTATCAAGTGACAAGTGTTAGAATTTTACATTATAAACCTGATGAATTTAATTCCTAGTATTTATTTTTGAAGTGCTTGCTTTTGAAGATGTTTTGATATCTGTCTTTGCTTCTCGTGGTCTTCCGTCTTTTGCATCAGCCATCAGGGCTGAAACAATACTGGTGTTGAAATGTCCTACTTTGATCTTTACATTGCAAACTTTTCTTGACTGAAACTGGTTTAACTCAGCAAATGCATCTGCCACCTTGCCAACTTCTGATGTTATTTCCTTTGAACATCCCTTTTGGTTTGCACTGTACTGCCAACTATGTCTTTTTTTCCAGTTATTGTCTGAGAGAGTCTGGCTGGTGGAATTGGTATTGCCAAATGAGAAGTTGTTGGAAGGGATTTACATGAAAATAGTAGATCTGTGAAGGCACTTTTGAACTGTGCTATAAATGATGATCTGCTGCCCTGACTGAGGAGATACTCATTAGTTTGGGTACTCACGGTTTTCTGTATCAGAAGTCGATGACAAAATTTATTGAGCTAAAAATCAAATCTGAGGTAGATGAAAACTTCTGAAGTATGCAGTCTAGGTGTGTTGTCAGAGCTGAAGTGGGTCATTAAAAAGCATGGTTGAAGAATCAAAGTTGAAGCTAATCAATAGATTTTTAACAGCTTTCTGAATTATGAATGTGATTTTTACCATATTCAAAAAGAAGCACTGTGAAAGCTTTCCCACTCAAGATAAAAACACTCTGGACAACTTGTTATCATCTTGGTTGGCCTGATAGCATTCAAATTAATTGTCCACTGAGTGGGCAGAACAAGCATGGTTAGCTCTCCATGGCCTGCAGGCTGTGGTGGAAGGTGTTGTGCTTTGAGTATGTTCTTGATCCTTGGCCAGATTATTACTTGTGGATGCAGTTGGAGGATGAGGGAGCTGGCTGTCCTCTCCAAGGGTTGTGAAGGAGAAGTGGTTGGAGGCTGTAAAAAATGGCTATAAACCAACAAAAAGTTAGGATTATGTTAATCCTTTCAGATTATTGCTGGAACTATGGGAACTCCCTTTCCTCACCTTAGCATATGAACTCTTTATTCAATTGTAGAATATTAATGCATCTGGATTTCTGATTTTTGATAAATACTTCTGCAGTGCTTGAGGCAGATATGCCAAAAATGTCTTCTTCAGGTTGACAGGAAGGCACTATTTGGTTGTGGAAATTCAGAGGCATAAACTCCCTCCCAGCCTCCTCATGACATTTGTAGTTTGTGAGCTATAATGTGTACTTCGACAGGAGAAACCCAGTATCAACACCACATCTGAAGTGGATAATGAGCACATGATTAACTTAGGCTGCAGTGCAGAGTCAGATGTACTGACAGGACTGAGAAGACTGAGGATCACAACTTCATAATGAACAATCAATGGGATCTGATTGTACCCACTGAAGCAAAGGAAGGAACATCAGTTTCAGTAACACATCATGATGTCCTAGTTTGGCTCCATTAGTATAATCCTCTTCCTTTTTAAAAGTTAGAAGATCAGCTGTTCAAAAATTTCACAATATTATCATTAAAATGGGAAGTTATTAAAAGAACATATATAGAAACCAAGCTTTTGAAGATATCTATGGTTATTTGTTTTCTTAATGAGCTGTAAGCATTCCATGGCTGGGGGTACCAAGACGTAGACACCTTACAAGTGCAGTGGACTTGTTTCTTCTTGTGATGAACCAGGCAGGGTTTGCCCTACAACATTTCAGTCTTTCCTGTGCTCTGTGCTAACCCTCCCAAACTGTTTGTGAGCCGCCTGCTGGCTGGCTGGCTGCTTGCCCAGATGCTATTTCTTCTAGAAATGCTTGGGACACCAGCAGTGCTTTTTCGACTCATGCCCAATGCTACAGTATCTGTAGCCCTGGGCTGACCTGGGTGGGCTTCTGGTGATCCATTTCCCTTTCCTATCCATTTCCCAGTCATGGATCCTCAGGGACTGGCTGGTGCTTTGGCTGCTGTCAGTAGAAGTGCACATCTGTCAGGTGTCCCAAGGCTTTGTTATGTATGATTTATATTATGAGTTATTATTATTTTCTTTCCTGTTTTAAATCAGAGAACAAAACTTTTCCCCTCAGTTTTTATTTTACAGGGTTGTATTCATATAATCTAATTTCTAAATTGTAAATGTAGAGGCTCAGGTTCAGATTCAGTTAATGGTGTTTCCTAAGAGCAATTCCAGCTACCCATGTGAAATGCCCACCTTTCTCACCTTCTTCCTACCACCTTCCCTGCATTCCTAAAGACATTTAGAAACCTTGTGAAGTCTAGCCTTGTTTAATATGGTTCTTCTGCACTCTGAGCATGAGCTTCATCTCTTTAAAGTCATTGAATTTTAAGGTTATTTTCTTACATACTGTCCTGACAGAGGTGCTTTCTTGGAACTGCTCACAGAGTTAAGGTGAATCTAACTCACCTTAGGTGGTACATGTAATTTACCTGGATAAGAGGGTGAGGAAGCTGCTCACAATGAATATACCAGGAGAAGGCAGACATGCTTATATAACTGTGTTATTTTTCCTTTTAGACATCCATCTCCTGCTTTCATATGGATTTACAATTTAGTTGTGTTTCTTTTTGATCTGGTTTTTGGATTACACTGGTTTGTGATGTAGCAAAAAAGCAGAGCTCAAGGTAGCACAATATTATCTTCAAAGTCTGGTCAGGTCTAGTGCCTGACAGTTAAAACAGATGCCTGCTACAAATAATTCCAGTAATTCCTTTTCTGTATGCTAAATTCTTAGCATTTACATTATGGTGGGGTTGCATCCATTTTAAGGAGATAAAAATTGGGCATATATAATCTTTTCATTTGGGAGCATTTTCTCATTAAATTAAACCAAAATCAAACCAAAGTCACCATCTGTGGTTATTTTTTTTTCTTTCCCCATTTTTTAATGTAATGGCAAAAGTCACTGTGGGCTTTTTGCTTTTTTGGTAAGTAGAACTGTAATACAGTGGCAGAAGAAGTGCAAATAATTTCTGTGACACAGTATAGAACAAAATGTAAAAGCCACTCTCATTAAGGGAACAGCAGCCCTTCCTCTGCAGATGATCAGTGGGATCACCATTAACCCTTCTTCAAGAACATTTTGAATTCAGCTGGGGTTTCCACATGGGTAAGCCAAGCATGTATGTGAATTCTAGCACAATCAGAGCCTGACTGCACATCCCTCTCTACACATATAATTTGAAAGACCTGTGCTGCCTGGCAAAGCAGTGGAGCTGTTTTGATGCCTAACACTCCAGCATGTCCGTGTTTTCACAGGACAGAGACTTTGCTTTGTAACCTGTTCTCTGGGTTTCTGCTATTCATTTTCCTGGCCAACAAGAGCCTAGTTGGACAGTCCCTTCTGCTGTGTAAATTGCACAGGCTTTCCCTTTTAAAAGTTATGGTGTGAAACACAAAGAGTGTAAACACTGTGATTCAGCCTCTGACTGGAGTAAATTATCCTCTGCTGTCCTTAAAAGAGACTCTGTCATCAGTAAATACTATTTTTTTTTCTTTGCGTCTTCTGTGCATGGATCATCTCACCTACATTTTATCTGAGAGCAGAGCAAGTAATTTCCTACATCATACAGGTGGACACCATCTGGACAGAGTATCCTCAGGCAGTCAAAGCTGGTATCTTTGTGGTATGTTGTAGGCCTTAGGATAAAATATAAGTATTTCTTTCTGTCCTATTTGACCTTGTGTTGCATGTCCTCATTGTAGCAGTGTCTCAGCTGTACTATACTCTTTGACCACACAAGAACTAATTTTCCAGCCAGAATATTAAACTCTGTACATCCAAGGAAAGGTGCCTAGTGGCTCCTTCTGCTTTCCATCTTGAAAGACCCAAATATAGGAACTAATTTTGACAAGGTCATAATTATTTTCTGGGGTAAGCAGAACATCTATTTTGAGAAGTCAGTCCCTCCTCAGCTTCCAAAGGTGCGTCCCTCAAAAAGTGCTATTAGCTCACTTACCTGCCAGCTCGCTGCTTCCTCGTGGTGTGGCGAGGGTGCTCCCTGAGAATTCAAGACTCCTGCAAATGCCAAGGCATTACCACATTTCAAGTCAGTTACCTGTTTACTTTTTGCTGCAGAAGGTTAAAAGATACTTTTTTGGATCAACCAGAATTCCAGCTGTTACATGGAGCAGGACCTTGTCTCCAGAGATCACACTACCGTTTTATTCGACCTACTTCTAAGTACTTTTTATTTATGGTGACTGTTGCTTTGTAAGCAGGTCATGCCATTACTTAATGGCACACTAGGACATTTCTCATACTGGGTCTGATTAAAACAGAACCAGGGAGCAGGTCTTGAGTGTCTTGTAGGGGGTTGCACAACCTTGCTCTGATGTGCACACCCTCCTTTTCGGATCACTGTGTCCTTTTATTGCCTTCTTTCGTCCAAAGTTTCAGTAAGTTCTCTAACACGTCACATCTGGTTCCTTTAGCCCCTTTATCTGAGTGTGTTTTAAATTCATCTTTGTTTGCAGAGTCTTGACACAGCGGGTTCCCAGTTTTAATAGTCTGCAAATGAAAGGCCCACATTTCACACGCTATTTTCAGCACTGTTCTATTAAACTGTAACATTGAAAAGAAGAGTGTCCTCTTCAAGTGCAGAAGAGCACGTTGCTTCCCCGTATCTAAATCACAGCTTCTGTTATAGATCTTCTGAGTTATTCCCAGGTCTCAAAACGTCTGGTACTTTCTTCAGATCCGGAGTTCTTGGAGTTGTAAGTGTGAATCTCAGCATTAATGTTTCTGCTTTTTCTTCTAAGTAACTGTTTTCCGTTTAAAGAAAGTGTTTTAAAGTAAGAATTTCCCTCAAGGAAAAGACAGAGATGCCAATTCTCTTTGTTGAAGTCTCAAAAATCACCAGGCCAGTGAAAATCATCCCAAGTATGTTGTTTTGAAGGTGTCATATTACAGTACAGCTGAGTTTCTCTTTACACCTTGTGTGTTTTGTCTTGCGTGTGCTTCTGAGAGACTTTGTGCACTGGTGTGGGTTCCGTGGGCTGGCTGCCCCCCAAGTGGGGGAGGTTCATTTACTGAACAGGGTAACTTCAGTATCATTTTATCCTCTCTAATCCCACAGAGAGAACCTGCCCTCACCACTAATTTATATCCTTGCTTCTTCCCCCCCTGACTTCATGCCATTTGTAGGACTGTATCTACTGTTCTGTTTGTTTTCCAAATCTTTGCCTTGCTGAAATGGAAGTCCCATTTGTACAACTTGCTGTTACTTTTTGGTCTGGCATCCTGAGTTCAAATTTTTCAGTGTTATCTTCAAGTTTATATTTTTTTTCCTTTCAATTTGGTTTATGTAAAATTTAATACTTTACCCCGTTATTGCTGCATTTGTGACCTTTATCTTCAAAACAAAGACAATTAATTCTTTACTTATGCATCTCTCTGTGGAGAATTCAGAGGTTGGAATTGCCTAGCGTCCCTGGTACTGTCTGACTCTTCCACCTGCAAAGTACAATGTTACCACTTCTCTTTCGATGTGGTGAGCTATAAATACGTCTACTTTAACTTTTTTCCTGCTGTCGTTCCCTTTAACTTTTCCTGTAGTTGCCACCTCTGTGTTTGAATTTCATTATATGGTCACACTGCTTTTTCCCAGCATTTAACCTCTAGCCTGGTGGACCTCAGGGGACAAATTACAATCTATTTTCCCCTGAAATTAAGTGTGAAGCCCACTAATCCTGTAATGAGAAAGTCAGTGGACATCGTTGGTAACTGTGGATAAGAAGAGCTCCTTCTCCCTGTAACTAGATACAGCTAATTTATGCATTTAAGTTATTTCTCTTCATTAAGTGTGTTGACTTAGCTTGCTGTTATTGCCCTTTAATGAAAGTGAACGATTTCTACAGTTTTTTGAGGCAAGGAAACTGGAAGGAAATGCCTGGCATATGGTGAACATTTAAACTGTTTTTTGAAAAACATAAAATCAAAATTATCTACCTGAGGTTTAGGGTAGCACAGAGCCACACCTTGATGTAGGCCCTGAGTCTTTAAGCCATTATTAATGTGTTTTCTGATTTACTATCACTGTAAGAATAATGAAGTGGACGTGTGGAGAAGAACCTGCATGGCTAATGAGCAGGCTGGCTAATTAGCAGGCTGGCCAGCAGCTCTTTTCTTTTACCCCATCACTTACAACACTGACAAGAAGCAGTCCATGAAATGGCAGGGGGGATTGAATTTTGTGAATGATACAGCAAATTTCTACAGGAGCCCTGAGTGCAGCTCTCTCAGCCTGCTGCTGTGCCTGCTTCCCAAGGCTGCAGGCAGCTCCTCTTTCACACCTTGCTCCTCCCTCTGTGTCCTGGGGGCTGCTGGGCTGCAGCAGCAGCTTCCAGCATGTCCAGTGGAGCTCTGGACATGCATCAGCCCCCTCAGGCAAACCCATCCAAAGGCACCCTCACATCGCCATCATCAGGATGGGCACTGCAGACTCAGGGCTACTATTGCACAATTTGGTCTGTGGGAGGGATTTCTCTTGCAAGATTTCTCTTTCTGAACATGTGCTTTTTTGGCATGATTTAATGAGTATTGTAGAGTATAGAATAGAGAAAGTCAAAATAATACGTCGAGTCCAACAGGAAAGAAAGGCTTTCTGTCTTGGGAGTAAAACTATTTCAAGAGCTAAACACAGTAATAAACCATTTACATTTTAATTCAAATACAGTAAAATTATAGAATTTAGAATGGAAGAGGGGAAAGCACAGATTTTACTCCAAGTACTTGCTAAATTTTTAGATTAGATATTAGGGAAAACTTCTTCACCAAAAGGGCTGTCAAGCCTTGGAACAGGCTGCTCAGGGAAGTACAGATGTGGCCCCTGGGGATGTGGTTTAGTGCTGGGCTTGACAGTGTTGTGTTAACAGTTGGACTTAAAGATCTTCCAAGTCTTTTCCAACCTAAATGATTCTGTGGTTCTGCGATTCTAATTTCTCTGCTCTGTCCCCCGTATGCAAAAGGCAGAACTAACATCCAGTACCTGCCCTAAGCAGCTGCATCTTGCATTTCTCCCATGGTGAAGTGTGTGACTGCCAAGGCTGGTATCAGGGCTGGTGCCCATGGCCATTACATCACCTGCAGGGCAAACCCGTTCCCAGGACAGAGCCCATGGTTTGGAAAAAGAGCCTGCAGAAAATGCAGAGATTAACCAAGGGTAGGTGGCAGCACAGGCTGTGGTTACTGTTTTAATAGTTGGTTTATTTGTTTAAAATCATGGCTTTTGGGTAAATCATGCTCATCCAACTCATATGCAGAAGAATATACTTCTTCATTCTTCAGAGTGTTAAAATTGCGAGGCTTTTCTCTTTCTCTAAACAGAGGAGCTGTGGAAGGAATGTGAGAGATGTTGTTTGGAAAGCATTCTGCAAACCAGAATGTATTTAAGATACAGTCTTTGAGAAATAAATCCCTACCTGATGATGAAGACAGCTGAGCTGGGCCAAGAGTCTTTCACGTGCCAACACTCTCTCAGGTGACAGGAGTTATATTGGAAGCTGACAGGCTTTGAAGCTTGCAAGGGTGAAAATGTCTAAAAATTTTTGTAAACCTAAAATAATAGCTGGATAAAATGATGTCTTTCAAACTTCAAAACACTCTCTGTAGAACACCATGAACCTACATAAGGTCACAATCTTTTACCTATTGGGAACAACAAAAAAAAAGCCACCCCAAAACCTAGAAGCAGAAATTTTATGCCACTTCTGTTCAATACCACGAAGGACTTCAGGGATAAAGAAGTTTTAGAGATGAATTTGGATTGATTTCAGGTTTATAACCAAGCTTGAAATCAGAGTTTTCTAATAGTTTTAGGTTTCATTGTAAAAATGGCAAATCCACCATTCATCAGTAAACCAAAATATTTAATTCCCAAATAAGTGCTAAGAGGTGTCTGTCAATATTAAATTTGTTTGCAAAGTTACAGCGTGTTAAGCCTAAGACATACGCAGCAAGTGTAAAAATGGGATTAGTCAAAGGATGATTTAGTACTCTGAAAGAAAAATATGAAACTCAGTCTGGATAAGTAAAAGCAAAGAAAGACAAGACAAATTACAAGATGTTTTGTATTAATTTAAACTCCTCAGTAGGAGAGTGTAATGAATTTCTGTGAAAATAAAGTGCTTAGTTCTCTGCAGTCAAATTAAGGCCAACAATCATCATATGTATCTCATAAAATAGAATAGAAATGCTGGACCCATGAAAATACAGTGTAATCTTGCATTTATCTAAGCAGAAAATCACACAGGAAAAAAACCATATCTGTCAATGTTTATGTCATGATCCAGCACCATTTTGCATAAGGGCCAGGGAGGTCCCATGGCAAGTAGCTGATTTTTGGTTCTGTTCCAAAGCTCAAGTGAATGTGTTTAGTTTCACTGGCTCCGTTTGGCTTTGTGTGGACAGGTTGATTAGCAGAGTATTTGGGACAAAAAACAGGCCATGGAGTATGCCACATCATAACCTTGTCTTTCACCTTGCTCTCCATCCCCTCGTGCAGTGGTGGTGGGGAGGGAGGTGAGGACGAGAGGCTCAAGTGCAGCTTTTCCCATGGCTGTTGATATCCCGTGTGCTGGATGGAACAGGACAGAACTGTGTGCCTCTAAACCTGAAATAGCTCTGCTAAACCTTCTTCCCCTTCTGCCTCACACCACATCCCCACCACAGAAGAGGTGATGCATTAAGTAAGGGGGAGGGATCAGGAGAAACCCTCCAGACCATGCCAGGAGGATGAGGCAATTCCAGCTGCCTTGAATTTGCAGGCTCATTCTGACAGCTTTTCTGTCTCCATCTTCCTGTGAAGATGAGGCCAGAAAGGAGAAAGATTTTCCTGCTTTCTGAGACTCCCCTTCTTTGCTTCTGCACTGCTGGAGGCGTGGTGGTGGGACGAGCTTTCTCTGCCTGTCTAAGATGTTAGCTTTGACCTCAATAAAACTAGCATCACTTGCAAAAAAGCCCCACCCAAATGCCAAATACAACCCCCCCAATAAAAACACCCAGCTCACGAGAGAGAACAACATGAGAAAAACTCTAATTGCACATCTGTTCAACAGACTTTTGTGATAACTCAGCAACAGCTAATTGAAACTCCTGGATCATAAATATGCTTTCAGCCGAACTGAAACTTACTTTCCCTGATGCTATCTCCTTTCAACTCCCCATTGCACTCTGAGGTTCTGGTGGTCAGGGTTCCAACAATCTGTCACTAGACGGGAAAATTAGAAGTTGGGTCCATTCAATTATAATGAGCCAAACCTCTGTTAATCTGCTTCATCGTGTCTCCACGGGTTTCTGGGAGCTTTGTCACTTTGCATTAGCTGAGGACCTGGCCTTATGTAATTAGATGTTTTCACACTCCTGTGGTGATGTGCCCTCGTCCGACAGTCTGGATTACAGACTTCCATGGTTTGAAAAGAGATACACTCCTTCTTGGGAGGCAGCAGGACACACAAGAGCTGTGAATGTGTACAAGCTTTCATGAGATTTTGCTAAGTAACATATTCAGGATTTGTTTACATACATGGAAATGGCAAAGTGCATTGGAAAGGGAGACCAGGAATCCCAGGATCTTTGAAGGGTCCTTGGTCTTGAATGGGCAGATGGGTTAAAGACACAGCTCCGGGCGCTGCTCCTTGTCACACAAAGCGTAGCTCACTGAGGGCCTCGTGGCTCCCTGCCTCTGGATTGCCATTCTGACGTAATTTTTGTGACATTTTCATGTTATTATGCAAGCCTGTAGAAATCATGACAAGACTAGGAAAACTGTTGAATAAATGTGATGTTAGTAATGTGAAATTCATCTGTGATGGATATACTGAGGTCTTTGAAGGATTTAGCTGCTTCTGGCAATTTTGTGTTCCTTTTGGGTGATTCAAAGAGGTGTTTGCTTTGACTTGTGGGTTTAAGAAATATTTGTGCCTAGGTAATGTTTTTATAGTGCACTTCCAGAATGAACTCCACACAGTCTTTAACCCAAGGTATAATTTTGGAGTATTGAATCACTGCTTGCAAGTTCTACAGTAGATTCTAGCCATCCCACTGTGAGAAAGAGTTGGTTTTTTTCTCTTTTCATTTTATATTTGTTTATATTAAGACTGCTTTTCACTGACGTCAGAGACCTATCAGGTCAAATCTAATCCTCTATATCTCATGGTGTGCTGGCTAGATTAGCCCTAATACTTGTGTTTTCTAGTCTGTGTGGAGGCAGCTTTCACCTTGTAATGATGTCCTTCCTAAAGCTGGTTCTAGGGGATGCTTGAGCCTGTAGGTTCTCACTCCTCACCTTCACAGAGCCAGGGACCTTGTCAGCATCCTTCCTTTGCCGAGGAACGTGGAGCAAACGGCCATGTTTGAACTTGCTGCCAAGAGGTAGTGAATTCTCTCCACCACAGTGAAGGTGTTTGAATTCCAAAGCTGCACAGATTATTTGGAAGTCTACCTCCCTCCCCACTGGCTGCTGCTGGGCTGCTGGGCAGTTCTGCTCTCCTTTTCACGATCTGGAAAGACTTTCTTCACTGGGGAAAAATGCACTGTGGTTCCTGTGGAGAAGTGTAGTGCCCAGAGCAGCGAGGTGACTATCTCTTTGTGGGATTTGGGGGAGAGGAAGGGATGTGTCAGAAAAAAAGGCCAAAAGAAAGAGCAGTTGGAGACATCCGAGCAATGTCAGCAGGGCAAGATGCTGAGCACTGGCTCGGGAGTGCTGAGGTGGTGAGAATAGCTTGTGAATAGCCCATACAGCAGGAAGGAGCAGAAAACACTATTTCCTGGCAATTCACAACAGAATCCTTGCTCACTGAATATTCTCCTTTAATGAGTAGCTCTAGAAGGGAGAATGAAGCAAGAAGTGATGTCCCCATTTATCCTCAGTGCAAGTTTGCAGGTCAGGGCTGGCATCTGGCTCCATGGGAGAGCAAACGGAGGTTCCTGCACCTCCCAGCCCAGTGCACGTGTCAGTACGAGGTGAGCCAGGGCTGCCCAGAGGCACTGGGCTGGAGCAGGGGGCTGGAGACGTGCACACATCACCAACATGTCCTGGTGTGCTGCAGGACAGTCCCCTCCAGAGCTGCTGTGATTGATTCCCTGGGAAGGATCACAGCTCCAGCCCAGAAAGGACTGAAGCACTTCTCATACTCGCCCTGAATTTTCTTCTTTCTCTATTAACATTCTGCCAAAGTTGTTTTCAAGGAAAGTTGTCCCCCAGCCTATTGTGCTGCCAGGTTGGAGTAGTGTGAAATGAAAGAAAAACATTGAAACCAACAGCACAAGTTTGGTTTTTTGTTTGGGCTTTTGAGAATTTAAAAAATGGATCCTGTGGCTCTGCCGCTGAGTCAGCACTGGTTGGATGTGATTTCTGAACGTGATTTCTGTGGTCAAACTTGACACAGATCTTTGATGTTTACTGTGCCAGTCAATTAAAGCATGCTGCTATGCAAGAAATGATGCGGTGGCTTTGTGTGGCTTGCTTGGTGTTGCCAAAATGGGTCAAAAGTATCAGGAGAAGGTTTAATCTCCCTGTTTACATAGTGTCATTTTGCTTGCTTTGTGGTTCATTGCTTTCTGCAGTGACTGGGGTATGGTCTAAGAGCAGGAAGCCTCCTCTCTCCTCTGTGTGACAAAAATAGCTGGTGCTCTCTCCTGCTGATTTGATTAAAGTGGTTATGGAGGTTCAGCTGTGCTGCACCAGAACTGAACTCTGCTGAACAGAGCCCTCCCCAGCTGGGCCTGGCTGTCCTGGTGCTACCTGCTCAGGTGTGGCTGTCTCTGGCCTAGCAGCCTCAGTGGCTGAATCACATCCGTGAAGTTTTCTGGCAGCAGCCCAACACACCCAATGTTGGCACAACTGTGGGGGTGCCAGAGAAAGAGCAAGTGTTTGGGGCAGGACATTTTGCACAGTTCTGTTGCCAGGTCTGTCCTCCCAGGGTGAACCCTCGTGTTGTGGCACAGCACAGGAGCCCCAGGAAAAGCTTCAGGAAGGCGTCACCTTCTGCCATGGGAAGGTTTCTCACAGAGAAGCTCTGCACACATTTAGATGCCTTCTGACACTTTAATCGGACTGGCAAAAAAAGAGCTGTCCAGCTGTTTTTATGAGATGTTCAATAATGTGATTTACTTTAAAGCGGGTGAAAACCTTAGGAAGTTTTCAAGATTGTACTTTTAAGTGTAAGCTGGGTATATCTGTTCTTTTCCTAGGGGTGTTTTATTTGATTCTGGTATTAAACCAGGAGTTGGTCCAAAGCCCGTTAACATAAATGAAAAGAGTTTTATTGACTTTGATGGGATTTGGATCATGCTGCACTAATTAAATAGTAAAGTATCCATTAGTAGTGAAGAAAACAGAAGAGAGGAGAGCCAAATACTGTTGTGATGAACCCTGTGAAGTTGAGTGAACTGCAGCCAAAGTCTCAGCATCTTTACAAATGAGCTTTTCCGTATTTCTCTGCCTCAGTCCTTCTGACACAGATACATTGTGGATTTTTAAGAGAACTGAATTTATAAAGATCCTTGCATTTACCCTGCCTATTTACAAGTTTTCATGGACTTGTTCAATAAATATTACTTTATCCAAGGTAATAATAGAAAAAAAATGGGAAGTGAGGTGTGACAGAAGAAAAAATTATGCTTTAAACAACACTGAAATCAGGAACTAATAATTTTCACTTACTTTTACTATATTCTTGTAAGGTTCTTAAGGAAAAAATATTATCTAGATTCCAAAGAAAAGAAAAACAGCTTTTCACTATTACTGTTGTTGTAAGTAGAAGGTAAAGGAAATGTTAATATCTTATGTGTCTGGAAGATCTACATAAAAAGTGGGTTGCATTTTAAAAAATAAAATTAAAAAAGGCTGTTCTGGAACTAGCCAAAACTCAATCATGTACAGACAGCTTAAAAATACAGTAATAAATGAATTTATATGGGCTGCTGGATGGATGTTAGAAGGATCTGGCATTTAAAACTCAGAAATGCTGTTCCTCATTGCTCTTGCTGTGACCCACTTTGCCTGGGTGGCAGCAGTGGCCCTTGAATTCAGTAGCCTGCAGCCCTGCTGAGACAGGAGGTCAGCACTCACAAAAAGCATTTACGGGAATTTCCCTGTGACAGTGGGATGGTTGGAAAACACCCCTCATTTTAAACAAGTTGGATGTGTTGGGATTCAACTGTTACCATGCAAGCTGAGGTTTTGAGGACATGAGGAGCCCATCTGTGTTTGGCTGTCAGCTCTCCTTACGCGTCTTTGACAACACAACCCTAAATGAGATGTTTTCTAAAAACAACTTGCTGACATTTTTTGCCTGCTGCTGCATTTACTGAAGGACAGGGCTCTCAAGCCAGTTCACAAGGTTTTTTCCATTTCAGATACTTGTCATCAGGTTTCCTAGCATCCTCTCTCTTAAACTTAGCAAAAATGAGGTTTCCCCACCTTCACTGCTCAGGTATTTATGACGAAATGATGTCTGCAATTTAATTCAGATTTTTACTAAAGTTATCACGCAAAAATATTGATCATGCTGTGATGATACCATGACCCCATCTTTTGTGTTTATAAGCATATCTGGGACTTCTACTTGCAGAAATCATGAGGTCTTGTCAGCTGCAGCTGCAGATTGGAGAATAATTGGAGTTGAATCGTAGATTAGTAGATTTGTCACTTCTGTGATGGCCCAAACTCCCAAACAAATAAATGTTCTAGTAGACTGAAATTTTCTAGAATACTCAAAATAGGAAAAGACAAAAGAATCAGTCTTAGGCCCAGCAGCTCAAATGTTCTTCTGTGCTTCCAAAAATAGTGTCAGAAGTAGAACCCCATGTCCCCTTTTTATAAATCTTCTCTTTCAAATCCAGTGGATAACTAATAGAAAGTTTTCAGAAGGAAAAAAAAAAGGCTTTATGTTTTATGTAAGAAAGATTAAGTGGAGAGGGTATTTTTTTCCCTTGAGTAGATGGGTATGTAGGAATTGTGTTTTAGAATCAGGCTTTTCATGAGGCCTGCAGAATAAAACTGTTGTTTGGGGAATTAAAAATTGTTCTTGTGCTTGTTGGAAGGGCAGGGAATGAAGCAGAAGAGATTGGCATTGAAAAATGCCACTGCACAACAATACCCCAGAAGGGCAGGTGTTGCCTTGCAACGGCGACAGGTTATAAAACAAGGCTTAGGAAGCATCTGAGATCTGCCAGACTGCCCAAGGATGCAATTCTGCTCTTTTCTGATCAGTTCTATCCTATGTTAGTTCTGTTGGCCAATGTGGGTACACAGATAAGTAAGGTTATAGAAGAGTTAAAGGTTTAACCCTTCAAAGAACATAACCATTCATTAAAGTGATTTCATTAATTATAAAGAGAAAATTAGATGGAGACCCCAGCACATGGGGGATATAGAGATGGATTTGCTGTATATGAGCTTCAAAAGAAAGTCTTTCAATATAAAATTACTTTTTGCTCTGAGACAAGGGAAATAATCCAAAATATAATGCAAATGCTTTCATTACATTTAGCTTTATTGTTTCTAAACAGAAATATTTCTGTCTGAGAACAAATGACAAACTAGTTTTTCCCCATCCTAAACCTAATTTGGAAACCAACTGATTTGTTGGTCCAAGGTTGTTTTTTTTTTTTTTTTAAATTCTTAATGTAAAATGTTGCCTTATGTGCCAGGCAATACTGCATGTGTTTCCATAGCAACCTCTTCTCATGTCTTGAACTTGTCAGCATCAACATATGACATTTTAAACTATAAAGCATTTGCATTTACTGCTGCCTCTTTGGACATGAGTGAGATCTGCCAAAACTGGGTTCTTGCAGACAGCTGAAGTTAGGGAAAGGTGATGGAGTCAGATATTCTTTGTAGCTCCTACTTGTTTACAAGAATAAGGAAGTTCTTTGAGTTCTCTCTGAACTCAGGCAATGGGACACAGATTCCTGCTCCCAGCTCCAAGTTCAACAACTAACTCAAAGTCTAGTTTTTCCCCTAGGACTGTTTGTCAGTGGGTTCTGTGTCTGATTCTCTGCACTGTGTGTTTTTGGGCTGTCTGGCTTTGCTCAGGTGCACCTGCTTCTCTGTACTGTGTTCAGCAGAGTTGTTCTTGACCCTGGACACGCACAGACTTTGGACAGTGATGTACACCAGATCTCTCTCTGTTGCTCTGATACTTTTCATTTTAAACCCAGGGAATTGTGAACCCTTTTCAGGTTAAGTGCAGCCTAATCCAACTGACAGTGTATTTGCAAAACATTTGTTAAATAAAAGAACTGAAGAAGGGGAACAGAAAAGCCCTAGTCAGCTTGGAGGAAATAGAAGAGGTGCTGTTCCAGTGAGCAGTGAAGAGAAATTGGTTTGACTAGCCAGACATAATTGTAAAACATTCTTTAGGAGGGAGCATTAATATAATTGTATGATACTTGTGCTTTTACTGCCTTCCTTTTTCTGTCTGTAGCACGGGTTGGCTGCTGATTTGATCTTTAAAATCTGTATTTGCAGATATGGACAAGCTGCCAAAAATGTGACTAATAAAAAATGCCTATTGATCTCTTTTTAACGCCTGTATTAACACTGCTCTCTGCAAGATAGCAATCACTTGTCAGTCTTTGTAGTATTTATACAGACACCCTCCTAAAGGATAGCTCTACTTTTCCAAACGGAGAGGAACACCTCTATGAGGTTTGCAGAGCAAGGTTTTGATACTGTGTGTGTGGGGACTACGGGGGGGGGCTTCTGAGCAGCTTCTAAAATCTTCCCCCTTGTCCCCCACTGCCACTGGCTCTGAGACAGGCTCACTGCTGGCCAAGGCTAAGCCATCAGTGATGGTGGTCGTGCCTGTGGGATAATGTATTTTAGAAGGGAGAGAGAACTTGCAACTGCTGTCAGAGGAGTGAGAATATGTGAGAGCAGCAGCTCTGCAGACCCCAAGGTCAGCGTAGAAGAAAGGGAGGAGGTGCCCCAGGTGCTGGAGCAGAGATTCCCCATAGTGAGGCAGGACGTCCCCATGCAGCCCATGGAGGAACACAAGGGAGCAGAGATCCACCTGCAGCCCAAGGAGGATCCCACACTGGAGCTGGGCAAGAATGCAAGGAGTCCTCCCCCTGAGGAGGAAGGAGCAGCAGAGAAAACGTGTGATGAACTGACCACAACCCCCATTCCCCATCCCACTGCACCACTGTGGGGAAGGAGGCAGAGAATTCAGGAGTGAAGTTGAGCTCAGGAAGAACAGAGGGATGAAGTGGAAGGTGTTTTTAAGATTTGGTTTTATTTCTCATTATTGTATTGTGATTTGATTGGTAATAAATTAAATTAATTTTCCCCAAGTCGAGTTTTGCCCGTGGCAGTAATTGGGGAGTGATCTCTCCCTGTCCTTATCTCAACCTAGAGTATTTTGTTATATTTTATCTCCTCTGTCCATCTGAGGAGGGGAGTGATGGAGTGGCTTTGGTGGGCATCTGGCACCCAGCTTGTGGCCCCCCACCACTGCAGCACTCTCCTGTTTTGGCTGTCAGTGTGTATTTGGATTTATCCTTCACATGATTATGTAGGAGAGAGCTGATTTATGCAGCAGGACTTGTCATGGCCTTAAACCCTCACTGCAGTGGTGCATCTCCACATAAGAATAAAAACAGGTCAATGGTTTGTTTTGCCTTGATTTATGACTTCATGGCTTGGAGCAGGAGACTCCTTTTATTGATGACTCTGTGCATTCAGAAGATGTGGGTGTAGATTCTTTCCTCTGTCTTCACTGAAAATAGATATCACAGTGATGTGTAACTCTTAGGAACTGTGCTGAAGCATCCCCCCATGCACTGCTCCTTACAGGGTGTCCCTGTGCCATTTGCTGGCCCACAGGCATGCACAATTCCTGTGGCCCTTGGGTACTCATTAGAGGTGATGGTTTTTCCAGGTATTGAATAAACCTTTGTCTGTGAGACCTGGGAAGAGAAGTGATGGTGGAATGAACTTTAGTGATTTGTCTAGGACTGGGCATGAACTGTGCTCCCAAAGCAGAGCAGATACTCTGTGCTGAGTATAACTGCAACAAAAACCAGGTATAAAGCTATCTAAGCACGTATCTGTCAGTATAGTGCATGAAGAGCCCATGTTTATATTCTGGGGTGATAACTTTATCAGGAGAGATGAGAAGTAGATGCTTGAATTTCTTGTGGACTTTCTTCATAACTAATCTGGTGCAGTATGTTTTTGGGCCAGTGCTTTGATCCAGCTGGGATATAGCCAGAGGGAAAACAATTTCATACTTTTAGTTTGCTAATCAGGAAATTAGATAATTCATATTAAAAAATCTCTTTTTGGAAAAAGAATGGAAGTCTTCTAGTCACTTTGCAGGCATTAATTTTCAGATAAAGAATTTCTATTTTGCTTCTGAATCAACCAAATCTTTAATATAAATAACATAAAGCTAGGTGTTTTCTGTGTTCCTTTAATCCTGTGTCAGAGAAGAAAGTGGCCTTTCCTTCCTTTCAAAATACAGCTGCTCCTCTTGAAATTCTCGCTGTGTAAATGCACTTGTTGCTCTCTTCTGTTAGTTTTCTGCATCTTTTGCTCACTGGAGTATAGAACAATAAATGGCATCGTCAAATCCTCTTTGGAAGACTGGGAAAGTTCTGTTCTGTTGTTGCTGAGGGAATTACTGAGTTTCAGTATTGCCTTTTATTGCCCCCGGTTTGTAAGGAATGCTGCCATTTTCCAGAGTTGTTCTTACATGAACAGCTCTAAAGTGTTTGTCCCTTCCTTGATTCACTGTCTGATTTCATTCTCTTCTGCATGTTGAAGCCTAAACTGAATACAGCATCACCCACTGCTTCTGAGAGAAGGAAATTTGGGACTTCAATGTCCTAACATTTGTGTCTGTTGCTCTTTTCCCTTGCTGGAACTGTCACTCTGAGCTGCTGATGAGCTGCAGTTCTCCAGGTTCCTTCTGCCTGGCAGCTCCATGAAAGGTGCTGGTTCAGCCTCCCTGCATAAGGAGAGGGTAAAGTTGGGGGTATGGGAGAGACAATTTTTGGATCATAAAGAGATCCAAACTGTGGCTTATGCAGCCTCCTCCCTCAGTGACTGTTTTATCTCCTTCTTTTAATCTTCCCCAGGCCATAGACATGAGCCGTGTGAGGAAGAGGTAGTGAAGCATCCCTCTCTTTCCCATTTGTAGGAAATCAGTGGAAGTGGTAATGCTGTGGTGGCTTAAAAGAGGTCAGCTCGACTGGGTCCAGCAATAAGTGACTGTAGTGTTACTTTACCTTCATAATGTAGTGGCTGCACCAATTTTGAAATTGAGAATATTTCAATTATTTGGGGCAGTACAATTAAAAGCCAACAGATGAAAGTTAATTTTACAATAGTTTTCTTTTTATCAGGCATCAGGGTCATGTTTTTCTTTTTATACATCCTGTATTTTAATCTTCTGCATAGACCTTACCAAGTACATATTGCTCTTTCCTGTAGAAAAAAAATTCTTTTCAGTTTCTGGGTTAAGATTTATGGAAAATACTAGAAAAGGGAGGTTTCTTGGAGAAGTCTGTGCATATCATTATATTTTGCTGTGCTTGAAACATTATATTTTATATTGGCCCAATATACAATATTGCAAAAGACAATGGACTCTTTTCGTGGAACTCACAGAAAATGAACATAAAATATTGAGGAAACAAAATTTGGGCTAAATAGTTTAGACTACTGTACATTCAAAATCCCTTAAATACTTATAAAATGGAATAGATTGGCAGATGATACTAGTACACCTCTAGAACATATGGGAAAAATGGGTGAAATAAGTAAATCTCTGCTACTTTCAGAACTTACAGGGAGCATAATGTCATTAAGAAAGGAAAATGCAAAACATGTGATAGCACATGCCAGACAAACCACAGTGCTCCAGCTCTCACAAGAAGCCCCCTTTTCAAGCTGTATGTGGCCCTGGCCAAAGCCTTTTTTTTTTGGACTGAGAGTTTTTCATTCCTGGTTTTAGGCCAAAGGTAGGTTCTCCTCTGTGTGGAAACTTTGAATAAAACCAATTCAATCATTTTTTGGAGTCTCCCTCTCATCAGGGTTCCTGCACCTTTCCCATCGCTGTGCCAATGGTGCAGCAGCTGTGAGGGCTCTGCCTTAGCTTCTTCTGGAGTGTTTTGCACATGTTCACAAAAATATTGCTATGGTCCTTTGCCTTTTGTTTCTAATATCACTAAAAATGTTTATGAAGCTGCTGATTGATCTCTTGTACAACACAAACCACAAAATCTCCTGAAGTCGTGCTGAAGCCAGCCTAAGAAAGTAGCTGAGAGCCAAGTCAACCCTCTCAGAAGAGTTTGAAACTTCCACTGATATCGAAGGTTATGGTGGATTTTCTGAGTTTTTGTAGAGTTATGTAGGGAACAAAAAAAGATGTGTGGTACCCAGGGAAGCTTCCACATTCACCTGAGCTATGGTCTTAATTCACTTGATGCCAATAGGTTTAACTATCTCGTTCACTGGGGCTGGGGCTTTGCAGATCCCACCTGCCTCTTTGGTAGGGGAATACCTTTGGGTTTGTAACCCCACACAGCTGAGTTTCTGAACTGTTGGCTTTCGTTGGATCTCCTCCATAGGCTCCTGAGGAAGTGAAGCCATGTGCTGGGCTTCACTGTTCTCTTCTGAATTTGGCCCCAACTCTTTTCAAAATGGTTTGTTTAGGGGTTGTTTTAATGCTTTAAAAAAAATGATTATTTATATCTGTCCTCTGCAATAGCAGTGGTGAGCACCACTGTACTAGCAAAGAAGGAAGAGTGGAACCAAGGTCTTTGAAGTTGCTAGAGCTCTTTGATGAGGCAATGTGAACAGGTCAGGCAAGACAAAGAGGAGCTAAAGCATATTTCTTCTGTTATTTGAAGGTAATTTTCAGTTTCATTTGGACTACCTGGTTGAAAGACATTCACTTGTGAACATGTTTGATTTCAGAGATTTCAGATCTCTTTTAATTTGAGTGAATTTATACCTTGGTGTTGTCATTCTGTTATATGGACCTTCCCCTGCTCACTTCTGGCTTCATGCACCTGGATATTTCTAATCAGACAAGAATGGTGGGTGCAGAATGGGTCAGTTTGGGATCCTTGATAGGTCTAAGCGTGTATGAAGCTGAATCTAAATAGCCAATTACTTGCTGTGGCTTATTTAATTTCAGTCAGTTTTTTTTCCCCTGATGGTTTATAAAGTATTCATACCACGTTTTCCCTAATTGACTTAAGTTAGCTCTTCCTTTTCCAAAAGGAAATATGCCAAACTAAAAGGTTTCAAATGAAGACTGTAGTCACATTGTCATTTTTTCATCATCTTGACTACAACATTTAGTAGTGGAAAAAACTGCTGATAAAATTACATGATAAAGTGCTATCAGACACTTAAGGAAAACAAAAGACAAATTGAACTGTTAGGAGACAAATCTGGCTACTACAGTAGTCATATCTCATGCAAGTCTCAGCTGTAATCTGGGTTTCCATTCATTGAATAGCAGATAAAGAATAATCTCTTCTTAATGTGATAATGTGGGCATTTGTGTTTTTTTGAGAATTCAGACTTACGTTCTGAAGAAACAAATGCTTTATTTCAATTTGGCAGGATGTTTCAAAGCTTTTAATTAACAAAAAAAAGAGCCTTTTAATCTAAAGAAACAAATGTTGAGTTTCTACTTGAATGCAGGGAGAGACACTTACTGTTGCTTTTACTTTGTTTGTTTAGTTTAGTTTAAGGGGGTTTTTTTTCTGAGTGCTTGTGCGTTGAAGGCGGTAATTGGCTCTGGGGAAGGCCTTTTACTTGTGTTTCCCAGTCATGGATGTCTGCACTTATCTCATTCTTGGCATCCTCCCATTTCAAAGTAAGACGTGGCAGTAAAGTATTCTGAGGCAGTGCCAAAGAGCAGATTGTTGTACGGAAAAAAGTGTTCCTTATATGTTATGCTGAACTCCGAAGCTTTTAAGGAATTGAACTTACCCACTTTCCCTATAACATTACAGGAGAGATTAGTTCCCACCCAAATAACAAGTTGCTCACTGGTGCTTTTGTGTACAGCTCATATATTTGGGTGAGGAATCACTTTGGTCTGTGCCTCTTTACCTGTTCCACTCGGTGGCTGCTGTTGGAAGTGGTCGCTGTGGGAAGCAGGGAGGTGTCTGGCATCACCCATGTGTGGTCTGCTCTGCTTAGACTCCAAGGCAGCTGCTGGGCTGAGGAAGGTGGTCGTGATGTAAGAAACCCCGTGCAAGTCAGATTTGCTTTGTTTTTATGAATCTGATATTTTTGGGGGTTTTGCAAGTGATTTTTATGAGGTGGAAGTGAAAATGAATGAGGGTTAAAAAAGGAGGAAAAGCTGCTGATTTTAAACATGTGGTAAGTGTAGATCAGCCTTCCTTATAGCAGGGTTTTGCAGGAAATAAATCCTCTGCTAGCTTCCTGTGGGATGGATTAAGGCATTAATTAATGATTTTGGATATAACTCTATTCCAAAGTAGTTCCTGTACCTGAGAATATGGAGTGTGGTTACAGAAAGGGAGGAACTTCTCTCGTTAAACCTTCTATGTTTTGATTCAGAAATCCATGTGTATTAATCTGTGGGAATCTACTTTGGAAATGGAAGGGATCACACCATATTTTGATAAAGTATTAAATCTGGGTTGGAACAGGAGAAAGTGGTGGAAAGTCTGTAGCTGGGAAGAGGAGATTGTTTTGCATCAGCGTCACGTGGACCATCAGCAGTGCTGGGTGAAATGGTGCAAGAGGGCTAAGTGGGACTGTCTACAAAGAATTAAAACAGGAGATGAAGGAGAACAGTATTTTTAATCATGTTTCATCTGAGGCACATGTTCATTGTCTCAAGACAGATTTTGAGATTTTGTCCATATTTGAACTGGAACAAGAGAACAGTTTTTCTCCAGTTTTGCATCTGACTTGCATCCAAAGCAGATTTGGATGGGTGCCCCACCTGAATTGTTAAGGATTTGGAAGAAATCTTCCAGTCTTGGCCTATTTCTGGTTAAAATACATTCTTCTGCAATGGAGCAAAACTATTTTTTTAAATAAATGAAACAGACAGGAGGCGGATATAATCTCAAGAGATGAGGTTAAGGTTTCAGACATCTTTTAAACTGATCTATTTTTGACAGGCAGATTACTAAGACTTGACTGTTGGGCAGGTTTATTTAAACTCTTGGTGCTGTGTGGTATTAAGAAAACTGCACCATCAATGCAGGGAAATGTGAGTTTGGGCACAGCATTTGCCTTATTTACTTGAAAAATCTCACAGTGCACCCAGTACACAAAGCAGTTCTCCCGCTCATTATGTGTTTCCTGTTCTGTTAATTAGGATGTCACTGCTCTTCCATATCTCATTTCTTAATGTAATTTCTTAATGAGTCAGTTGAAGTTTTTTGGGCATGGGAAATCTGGTGAACTGGCTAACATTTTCCTCTGATATCTGTTTTGATATCAATTATGCTTCAGCTTCCAATTAAGCAGGTCAGGGTGCATTAGCAAGTCTCCAGTTCATGGCAAAATACTGCATAGAGAGATGGCATAAGAATAAATTCAAGATTATCCAAAGTAATTGGGACATAAAATTATTTAGTTTGCCTTGCTGGAATTAGTCTGACTTATTGTTGAAATGCTGCCCGCCTTAGTTCAGTTCTCTCTGTAGTTCCAGGCAGAAGAAAGCCATTTGCAGCAGACTGTAATCTTTAATAAGGTTGTATTATGCAACTGAGTAAAACAGGGTGAGGAAAGACAGGAGCTGAACTCCTTGAAAAACTATGGACTGAAAAAGCAAAAGAGATGAACTTGCAATTAAAAGGCCAAAATTATACATGATCTGTTGGACAATGGGCTATGATATTAGAGAACGGTGACTAAGAATATAATTTGGGGGAAGAAAAATAGACAAGTCCCATACCATTGAGTTATTCACCTTCATGTTTTTTACCTTCTTTTCTAAATATTTCTAATAGCATCATAGGCAACGTTCATCCTTGTCATACTGACTTGCAGGACAAGTGAAAACTATATCTGCTAAGCTTCATTAGAATATGTTAATTTGGCCAGGCTGTGTAGGATGTGCTTGGAATGTAGCAATTTGTACGCTAAGGAAAATGAGAATTTTTTCAAATTAAGTGATAAAATTTGGCAGCATTTCTTAACACAAAATGTATGTTGAGTTGTATCTAGAATGAAATAGTGACTTTTAATTTGAAAAAATTGCTTTGCACTTATCAGAGATTCTTCATACATCTGGTCATGATCTGAAATGATCAAGGAAAACGCTTGAAAAGCAGTATATACTTATACTGTAAAGTTCCAGAGTATTTTTTTTTTTTACTTATTTCTTGTGATGACTAGAATTCTGCAGGATCAATCAAGTTCATTAGTATAACTCTTAATAATTGTATATATCCTTGGCTCAGGCTCTTCCAAACTGAGAGAGCTCTTCCCCCTCCTCCCATATGAAAAATGAAATTTAAATCTGTGTATCTGAAAGATTGCTCTATGCAAAGTTCCTATTTTTCTCTCACTATAGTGCAGCTCTTCAGACCTCCATTACTGATGTTGGGTGAGGCATTCCACAGTTGTCTCCAGGCTATGGACTGGACCCAAGAACAAGACAGTGAATTTTTTAACTGCTTGTATAGAAGTTTCATATGTATTGATACATTTTTTTGTGCATTTTTGAAGCCTGCCTTTTAAAACCTTATTATGCCTTATTATGCCCTAGGAAATCACTGGATGCTATTCTACCAGATGTGCATGCACCAATTTCTCCTCTTTAGGCTTCTGCTTTCCTGCACATCTGACAAAAGATCTCTGGACCACAGCTGTCATTGAGCACTTTGAAATCGAGCCATCTTTCATTACTGTTGGTATTTCTGACCTTCACGACTGAAATTCTGATCGTGCCCCCTTGTTGGCATTGGGTTTTATGCTGTGCTCTAGGCAGTAATTTGCTGAACCACTCCTGTGCTTTCCAAAAGCCATTTTGTAATTAAAAAAGTCTTCAACAGAGATAGCTGCAAGGAAAGTAGAGTATACAGCAGACTCCTAAGGCTTTTGGCTTTTTTTCTGTATTAGGGAAAGGTTTTGGAAAAACTTTGATTCCTAAAGGCTTAAAGAACAGCAATAAAAAGTGAGATAAAATTTGATGAAAAACTGAAATAACTCATGAGAGCCAAGGCGTTATCCTCAATAAAGGAAATATTTCCTATAGATAGCACAACTTGATGCTGTGTGTGAAGTCCTGGTTACATTACATACATGTCATAGCACTGCTTAATTTTCTTAGATGATGATGGAATAGACTCTTCCCTATGTTCCTACTTAGCAGATATTCTTGTGCATGGCATACAGATAACGGGTTTTGCTTGGTGTATCCTTTCTGTATGAGATGGAGTGGTGTTATTTTACTCGGGGCTAAAGTACCTAAGGAGTTCTTAACCCCTTCTTTAATTGTCTTTGAATTAGAAGTGCTGCTTCAGGTGTAACATCAGGGCTGTAGTTTCCTTGGGCTGAAGATACAGGCAGTTGCAGTCAATATTATGGCTAATCCAGCTCCACAATTTAAATGGAATGAAAAGAAGTCGAATGTTTAAAATTAGGTCATTTTTAAGTGCTCAGATAGGGATTTGAAGAACCAAACTTACACATACAGCTCAGTGTTCCAGTTTTAGTTTAACTAGTGGTGATGGTGTTTGTTTTGTTTTGTTTTGTTTTCCTCACAAGATACAAGAGGATTTTAAACCACTGCTACTTTTGTGAAGAGAGGAAAAAGAGGTGCTCAGGACACCAGCACGCAGGCAGAAAAGAGATCAGGGATGTGTACAATAGTAAAAGTTGTTGTCCTTTTCTTTAAGGATGAGCCATTCTGAACTTAAAAAGCTTCTTTTCATTTCTTAAGGCAAACCTTTGCTCAGATGGCAATGTTAAATTTCTTGTGCTAATCTAAATCTTGTATGTGGTCTCTTTGCCATGGACTTTTTATGGCCCCCTAAGTAAAAGGAGAAATTAAAAAGCATCTACTTGTTTACTCTGGTCCTGTCAGCTGAAATAAATGTCCCAATTTATGCCAAGCCCTGCTTACGCTAAGGAAGTTCAGTTAGCTGATGGTAAATGAACCTGGGTCATTGTTCATTAGTCTCTGTAGCTGGACAGAATGTTCTGCCTTCTGCTCTACCTCTTTTTCCCCTCTTACTTTTATACTTAAATGCTCTTACTTGTTCAGGGTGGGTGTTTTTACTCTGTCCCCTGAGGCCCCCTATGAAAATGAGATGATGCATCTTAGCCTATTCTGTTAAGCAAAACTGTCTGCATAAAATACAGATCCATGTCTTAAGATAATAGCTGACTGCCATGGTGGAGAACACAGGTCCCTCAGGACTCACATGCTCCTTTACCTTCTCCTTTGAATTTGATGAAACAGATGAAAACTTCCTTTTATTTTTAATTACCCTTCCCTTGCTCTGCTGTAGTTTGAAAGGAGGTTTCAGAAAGGCTTTAAATAAAGGATATTAAAAAGACCACTGTGAGGCACTGCCAAATCCCTGTGTCCCTCCCATTGCTGGGGCCATGTGGAGCATCTGTGCCAGGAGCAGAAGGAGCTGGAGAGTCCCAGCTCTGAGACCTGCACAGAGGCTCTGGCAGCAGAACATTGCTGGAGATTGGTGCTGGAATTTCTTCTCCTCTCTCTTCTTGGCATATTTTGCTGTTTGGCTCCCAGAGGCAAGGTCTACCTCTTCCATGATGATGATGCTTCCCGTTATGTTAAGACTAATTTATGGCCAGGGCAGGGAGTTGTGGTAGCAGGCTTAGGCAGTGAGCGTGCTGTCCCAGCTAATGCATTTGTGCCTAGAGCTGTTTTGATATATTCCCTTGCTTCATGGTTACAAATGCCCCATCTCTTTTTTCACTGCTCCCAGCCTACAATTTAAGAGAAATTCTGCCTGAAACTTAGGAGAAGATAATGAAAGAGGGAGGGATTCTTTTCTCTCCAGTTATCCATTTGTTTCTTGCCTTTGTGTGAGGTTTTTCTTCTTTCTTTCTTTCCTGTTGTACTGAGATTTGCAGGCAGTTTCTCATCCTGGTCCTCCTCCTTTGATCCTCCTCCAAAATGAAAAAAAAATAACCCCCCTTCTTCCCAAAGACATGCTTTTTTAAATGCTTATTTGTAATCCAGTCGTAAGAACTTAATCTATTAGTAAGAATCATGAACTGAGATTTCACAACCTATTTTATTTATCTATTTTCTTGTACCTTCCAAGACTTTAATCTCAAGATATTTTCCTTTGCTCCTGAATTTTGAAATAACTGCTCTCATGGCCAAATCACATATCCCAATGCTGACATCCGCTCTGTCCAGATTACTTGCCCTGCACAGAATGTACTCTTGTGTTTGGTGTCATCCTCCAGCGTGACATTGATCTGTGCAATGGAAGTTTCCTTGTGAACTGCAACAGCTTCTGGAACTGGATCGACCAAAGATGAAGATGAGCCTGGCTTTTATAGGAGAGCATCTCAAGGATAGTATTTACCACTTTCTTTCATTTGTAACTTCTCTGTGTGGCTCAGCTTTCTGCAATGGAACTTCACTGGAAGCTACTGAATTTGGGAAAGGCTTGTGAATGGGTTGGAAGTGGTGCTTGGACTAAAGATAGGCTGCAGATACACACAGATCCATCTTGGATTTGGGGTTTGATTTGTTTTTAGAATTTAAGTTACAGTTTATTTTGTATGCCTTCACTTTTCCACTGCAATAGAATACATTTTTTATTGGTCTCCTTTGAACAAGTTAAATCTGGATAAAGTTAAAATAGTAAGAACATTGGTCAGATTATATTCTCAGCATTTCCAAAAATTGTTTCCTTCCCCTTTATGCCCCATAGGGAATTGATGCAATGTGCCCTATGAAAAGAGCCTCAATTATTTAAGGAACTCAAAGAATTTTATGTAAATTAAGGATTTTTAAGACCACAGAGTGGAAGAAACCTCCTGAGCTGCCATGTGCCTTCTGCCGCTGGTGCGGGTGCCGCGCGCGTGCGAGGTTGTCCCTTTCTCATCTCCATTTCACAAACCAGCAATCTGTGGCAATTACACAGATGGGTCAGTGGCAGGGCTAGCACAAAGCCAGGGTTTTGTCTTGCAGTTACACTACGCTGCCCTCTAAACAGAATATTCACCAAGTGTAGAAGTCTCCATAGCAGTTCTGCCAGTTTCTGTGATCATTGTGTGTTACGACCGTGAAGATTACAAATAGCGTGAAATAATGTCAATAATTTTTCTTACTGTATATTTCTGAAACAAATGGAATAGTTCAACTGGAATTCATTTTGTGATACATATATGAAACAATTTTATTCTGAAAATGGTCTTCATTTTTTTATGATGGCGATGTTGGAAGGTACAACTCCCTGCGGTGCACTGATGGAAACGGGCACTAATTCTGTTGTGGTCAGTGAAATTGTTGCATGAATACAAAGAGCTTAAGGGCACATTTTATGATCTAGTGTC
Organism: Monarcha castaneiventris obscurior; assembly: GCA_026261815.1. Taxonomy (NCBI): domain Eukaryota; kingdom Metazoa; phylum Chordata; class Aves; order Passeriformes; family Monarchidae; genus Monarcha; species Monarcha castaneiventris. The sequence continues at coordinate 5,797,010 of JAMPIT010000371.1, read as the reverse complement.
TGTTTAGGAAGCTGGTTGAGCTGGAGGATAGAGTTCTGTGTCATGGACATGTAGCCACAAGTCATTATGAGCTTCCTGCTAATTCAGAAACTGCAGAAACTGAATCGCGCTGCTCCCAGTGCTGTGTTGATTTTGCAGCCTCTGTGCATTGCAGGAGTCTAAGAGAAAGAGAAGTTTCCCTACATGTAGCTCATTGTTAGCAAAACAGCAAAGAATAAATATCCAAAGGCAAAGGAATCGTTGACAAACATTGTGGAAAGCTGCAGATGATGAAAGGGAACATGCAGCAGTAGTTACTGGCTGGTGGCCTTTCCAGCCAGGAGTGTACTTCTTAGTTCAGAGGCTGCCTCATGGGCTGGGGATAATTAGCAAGTTTTAGTGCAAAAGTAGGGGGAGATGAGAATCTTTTGTTCATCACTGGAGCTTTGGAAAACAGCTGAAAATGGTAATAAATTTTTGCAAAGCATTTAGGAAGTAATTTTTCTGATCAACTTCTTTGTTACAGCTAGTTTACCAGCATGCAAATGCTCTTTTAACAGCAAACCAAATTGTTAGAGTTCCTGAAGGGTTCTCACCCTAATTTGTGGCTTCAAGTAGATTGCAAACCTCTCAGCACAACACTTGAGTAGCATGGATCAGGTCAGAGGAATTTCCTTAGTCTCTAAAGGTATGAATGTTGACATTGGATCTGATTTTAGGAAGTGTAAAGCACTCCAAAATCCCAAGGATGTTAATAGAAAAAATATGGAACACAATTCTCTTTCTGCTAGAGGTGTGTGGAGCTGATTGGCAGTGGAACTGGGAAGCAGAGGGCAGGATTTTCAGTTCAGATCTTAAAACACCTTTGAATAAGATGGAGGTGGTACTGAGGAATGAAAATGTTTGGTGTAGTCAGCAGGTTGAGAGATATGAGGAGAATTAAAAACTCTGCAGGGTGTCTGCCCTTTTCTTTGTGAAAGGGTTATGCAGCTAATTTTACAGAGTGGTTTGAAACTGTTGTGGTTTCATTCATCTGTACTAGAGATGATGTGGGGAAAAGGAGTCAAGATTGTTGGCCCTTAAAATCAAGGGAAAAATATATAACTTCATATAAAGATGTTTATTGATATAAAAGTGTTTGTGAAGTGCATGTGTCAGAATCATAATGTGTAGTGTAACTGTTAATGCATATATAAATACTATAGTGAGCAAGTGGCATTATAAATTCTAGGGCACATAACAATGAATTATCCCAGTGACCTAAATAATTTTCTGTCAGATTGCTTTTTCCCTTTTACATTTTCAAATTGTTTGTAGTAAATCTTCCATGTGTTTCACTGAGATTTATTTTTAAATCCTCACACTATTTACCCCTTAAGGTTCAAAGCTTGAATTTAAGATAAGCAGCTGTAGAAAAATGCATGTTTCCCTTCTGGACAAGCAAACTACTTCTAACACTTACCTGACTTTATGGGGAAGGATGTGGGAGACATGAGACTTTGCCATTTAGGCTCCATTAAACATATACACTTAGTGCTATAAACAGGATGTTTAATGTTGTTCTCACTGCTTGCAGTTGTTGTGACTTGGCAGGTGTATTTGATGGAGTCCTTGGTACTGTAGCCTTGTCACCAAGCATGTGTGAAAAATAACTGATCGGAATTGCAACACAAATGGGTATTGTGAAATAAGCTCATTGTGGTATGCTGGAATTACTGGCCTGTAATTAAATATTCTATTAAAATATGCACTTTACATGGGGTAGCAGGGGTCACAGACAGGGACAAATTTCATGTGCATAAAATATTCCATTACTCAAGCAGAGCATAAAGGAGTAAGAACTATTCTTAAACAGTCATTATTTGGTTGCAAAACAAAGGGGAATATTAAGATTTATCTGCTTTTCTGGCAAGCGTGAAATTCACTAATCCCTTTGAAGAACTTGAAAACCTGCCATATCATTGCCTTGTGAGCACAGTTTATAGATATCATTACTGCTAGCAGTTATTTTACAGAGAATTTGGGCAGAAT